>OX101815.2:66784643-69222348 GCA_944452925.2 Chrysolina oricalcia
CCCTTTCTAATGACATATCACAAGTTGGTATCTAACCAGAAACTAGATCAGAAAAAAATTATTATTGAAATTCACCGAGTAGGCCGTGGAAGCAAAATGAAAGCCAAAAATTGAAATGTTGGCTATGGAAACCATACGTCACTTGATAACAGTTGCTACTACTGTGATATTTTATTTTCATTCGTCGGCGTTATAAAAAGCCGCCAAAAAAATATTGGAAAAATTGGGAAAAAAACAATACTCTGTAGGTCCATAACTTAAATAGGAACATACAACTTTTTCTTGCCTGTACTATTCAGCATAACCATTCCTTTCTAATGATATAATAGAAAATAATTTTTTGAACTGAGATACCGAAAAATCCAATTATTATTCTTCAAATAACAAAACAGATTATCGCCATACGCAAAAATAAAATTAAAAATAATGTGGAATGATAAATTATATCCTGTAGGTTCTAGGTTAAATAGGAACATAAACGTACTTGGTCTGTGCCATCGTCCATAGATATTCTAATATCTACCTATGGACGATGTTTGTGCTATTCAGAATAGTCATTCCATTGCAATAATCATTCGAACCAAAATATTAACAAGTAGGCTGATTAAGATGTATTTTGGAATGAAACAAAAAAGAAATGAGAGCTGTCACGAACGCTGCTATCCATATTATTTTGACGTTCGAAGTAGTGTTTTTGATTCTGCCATTTTAAAAGGGTTTGGAAATCGAAATCAGTTAGTGGAATATTCAAAAAAGGCCCCGTTATTCACGAACCGAACAAATTGACATGCGTCTCATTTATGGTGAATGTTTAAAAAATTCTTATGCCGCTGAACGATTGTATTTAGAGCGATATCCAGGGAGGCAGCAACCGTCAAGAAGGTAGGAAGAAGGAGGAAACTGAAATTAATGTATTAGCTTTAGTACAATATGATAGCACAATTTCCTCAAGGCAGATTGGCGCCGAATTAGCTATAAGTAAGGACTCCTTCAAGTATCAGTTGCATCAACATTTGTATGAAAATGACGGTGAAAGGCGCCTGGAATATTGTAATTGGTTTCTTCGACAAAATGCTGAGAATCACCTATTTTTAACTATTATATCTTGTTTACGGACGAGTCAAGATTTACCAACAATGGATTATTTAACAGGAATAATACAAGGTAGGTACTGTACTTTATTTGGATTATTGTCGATAGTCGAAGTGTAAAGTGCTAAAAGTGTGAACGGTCTTTTGTTCCAGGTACTGGGCGATAGCAAACGAGCACCGGTTTCGACAAGGCGGCTTCCAGGAGAGATTTGGTGTGAATGTTTGGGCAGGAATAGTTGGAACTCATATTGTTGGCCCCATTCTTTTTCAAGGCCAACTAACAGGAGAGAGATACTTTAATTTTTTAACGAATGAAATTTCGGAATTCATTAACAACCTACCAGCGGAAATAACTGAGAGAATGTACTTCCAGCAAGATGGTGCCCCTCCGCATAATTCAAGAATAGCGAGAAATTATCTCCAAAATCGCTTTCAAGAGAGACTTATAACAACCCATGGTCCAGTCAGGTGGCCACCAAGGTCACCTGATCTTACTCCGTGCGACTTTTTTCTATGGGGACATCTTAAAAATAGGGTGTATTCCACACAGCATACAACTCTACATGAGCTAGAAGTAAAAATTCGTAGAGCTTTCAAAGATATCACGCCCCAAATGTTGAGAAACGTTTTACATGAAAATATCACCAGAGTCAATAAATGTATTGACGCTGAGGGAATGCATTTCGAATATTTGTTTTGAATTTATTTTATCTTTAATCCTATCAATTTGAATTTTTTTTTTTTCGATTAGTCTGTTTTTTCGTTATTTGAAGAATAATAATTGGATTTTTTGGTATTTCATTTCAAAAAATTACTTTCTATTATATCATTAGAAAGGAATGGTTATGCTGAATAGTACAGGCAAGAAAAAGTTGTATGTTCCTATTTAAGTTATGGACCTACAGAGTATTGTTTTTTTCCCAATTTTTCCAATATTTTTTTTGGCGGCTTTTTATAACGCCGACGAATGAAAATAAAATATCACAGTAGTAGCAACTGTTATCAAGTGACGTATGGTTTCCATAGCCAACTTTTCAATTTTTGGCTTTCATTTTGCTTCCACGGCCTACTCGGTGAATTTCAATAATAATTTTTTTCTGATCTAGTTTCTGGTTAGATACCAACTTGTGATATGTCATTAGAAAGGGAATTGAATGCTGAATAAAGCGAAAAGGAAAAAAAATAGGGTTTCTATTTAAAATAAGAAAGTTGATGTTACTTCCGGTCAGACCGGAAGTTAACTTCGACATGTCAATATGCTCAAATTCTAGCTCTTATGTCATTATATCGACGCTCCAAATTTCACAAACCTACTTCATACAATAACTGAGATATTCCGTAGGCAATACTTCCGTAGCCACCCGGTATATACTATCTAAAATCCTACCAACAAAATCTTGAAGCAATCTATTTGAGAAGTGTAACTTTTTTCATCTTCTTAAAAAAAAAGTTTTCGCGACCGAGGATGGAACCCGGGTACTCTTCGTCAAAAGTCACGTCGAGTCCCGCTGCTTACCAACTGAGGTATTGGACACATATTATGACAAGAAAATATATTGTATTAGAGTGTATCTTGATTAGTAATTATTATCAAAAATAAAAGATGTCTAATTATGATTTTGATCTCGTCGGTATTATATCATAAAGAAAACATTTTGTATTTAAATTAATTATTAAAAATAAATGAAGTCAGAATGGTTCTCAGTCGGACTATTCATTCGATTTTCTTGTAATTATAATATTTTCATACATTTGGTAAAATAATTATGTGGTCGTAGGAAAAATAGTGTACATCACTATTTTCTACGACAGTGCGTTAACTAAGCTTTTACGCACTGCTGACAGTGCGTAAAGTGATACTTTTTCGCACGAGTGCGTGAAAAAATCACCTGTGCGTAAAATCATCAACTGTGCCTGAAGTAAGTTTTTACACACTGTTCATACAATTATGCATTTTTGAAAAATACAGTATTTTGCATCAAATGTAACTCGGAAGTCTTTATTTGATAATACCATGTCAATTCATATCATTAAACATTCAAATTAGTGATATAATTGCTACAATTTGGAAATATAATAACTGTTGAAGAACAAACTAGGGCTTTTTTGTACTCGCGTGTTTGTTGAACTCGGCTGCGCCTCATTCAACAAACTTCACGCTCATACAAAAAAGTCCTACTTTACGAAATTGTATCATAAATAGCTATTTTTCAATTCTGTTTTGAATGAAGTTGACAAATGAACATGGTCTCACGTACAATATTGTCATTATGACTGAAAGAGTGACAGGCATCATATACTCAACCTATTAATTTCTTCATAAATATTCCAGTAATACATAACTTTATTATACCTTCTAATGCTCATCTACATTTATTACATGATTTTTTTTATTTGTAATTTCCACGAATCGTTTTCCACCTCTCTTGTAAAGTTGGTTAAAAGTGCAGGTTAATATTTTGAGCCAACGATTTTCAGCTTCAATAATGGAAATACCTGTTATATTATTCATTATACAGGGTGTTATTTAAGAACGTGACCAAACTTAAAGGGGTGATTATTTGAGTGATTCTAAGACGAAAAGTTTATATAAACTTAGGTCCGGTAATGCTTCGTTTTCAAGATATAGGGTGTCAAAATTTTTAAAAGAAATCGTTTTTGTCGTAAATATCTTAATAACCCTTCAACCGATTTTATTGAAATTTGGCAGTTATTGAAGGTCGTAAAGGGCGAATTTAACCCTAACTATATCAAAATTGTCATGTCCAGTGGCGTCCTGGAAGGCACTGTAACCAATATTTTTGACAGACATGTGCGCCACTGTTTTTTTTGCAATTTTTGTATTTGTTTCACATTGAGCAACTGAAATTACAACTTTTTTATATCATGAATTTTTTTCGTATCTTGCTTTGTTTTTGAGAAAAAACATAAAAATCACTTCAATACACATCCCTGTGACAACACAATAAAACATTTCAACTACTAAACCATCAAAAACTGGGGTCTTACTAATATTTTTTCATATCAATACTCTATTCTAGTCTGAGAATTTTCTATCAAAATTAATGCAATGAAAAAAAAAAATATGTATGTATGAATTGCAGCACTTGCCTTCGGCTCTTGGCTTCGGCTCGTGCTGCAAAATGGGCTCATTGTTGTCCATGGACATGCAATAAAGACATTTTTATTTATGATTAAACAATTAATATTACATGGAAGTCATCTTTTAATTTTTTTCGCTCATATTACCTGTTTTCGATGAAACAAATAATGTTGTTATGTATTACTGCAGTGTTTTGAAACTAAAGTAAGAGGGCCATGGAAGAAAGAACAAATGTTCAAACAAATTTAACTTCATATCTGTCACAAATTGAAACGGTACATACGTAATTATTTGATAGTAATTATTTGAAGTGTTTTCAAGAGTTTTGAGATATAAAATTTGTTACTGATATCTGAAAATGGTTTACAAACTCGGAAATGGCCGATATGCATTTTGTCTATGGAATGGCCCAAGGCAATTCCAGAGCGGCTAGACGCATTTATCAAGAAAGATATCCTCATCGAAATGTTCCAAATAGGCAAACATTTGTGAGAATACATGAAAGGCTGTGCGAATCAGGCACCTTTCAAAGGTCAGCTGCTCTTATTGGGAGACCTACAACGGTAAGAACAGTGGCGCTGGAGGAAGAAGTTTTACATGAAGTTGAGCGTTGCCCCGATACAAGCACACGCAAAATTGCACAACAATTAAACATTTCTCACTTTACTGTATGGAAGATTTTGAAAGAGTACCAACTGTATCCTTACCACATACAGCGTGTTCAAGCGTTATTTCCTGCGGATTTTCCCAAGCGAGTTGTTTATACGTCGTGGCATTTGCAACAACAGGTTGCATCTCCGACATTTTTATCCAGTATATTATTTACCGATGAAGCGTGTTTTTCCCACAATTCAATTATGAACTTTCATAACAACCATATCTGGGCAGAAGAAAATCCCCATGCGGTTATAGAAAATAATTATCAACAGCAGTTTTCCGTGAATGTCTGGGTTGGTATTGTTGGCGATTATTTCATTGGACCTCATTTTTACCCCCGAGATTAAATTGTCAAGAGTATCGTCATTTTTTGGAATTTGTATTACCTGTACTACTAGAAAATGTCCCACTGGTAGTAAGAGGAGCAATGTGGTTCATGCACGATGGGGCTCCACCTCACTTCAGCATAGTAGCACGTCAATTTCTGGATGAAACTTATGGAGAAAACTGGATCGGTCGCGCAGGTCCACAGTCATGGCCGCCCAGGTCACCAGATTTAAATCCCTTGGATTTTTTCCTTTGGGGACATTTAAAGTCCCTCGTTTATAAAACTCCAGTCAACACTGAAGAAGAATTAATCCAACGAATACGGGATTCATGTGATCAGATAAGACATACGCCGGAAATATTTCAACGTGTTCGGGAATCGATGTTAAGACGAGTTAATGCTTGCATTGAAGTTGAAGGAGGACATTTTGAGCAACTATTGTAAGTTTTGTGTTAGTTATTATTGAATGTATTCTTACAGAAACAAATTGCCTAGGTACCATTTTTGTTTCAGTGTGGTTTTAATAAAGGGTGTTTCTTGTTTGATGTTGCTTTGGCATTTCCGGCGTTACCACTATGCACGCACTGGCCAAATGAACAAACAATTTTTGAGCATAACAGATTCATCTGTAATCATTAAAAACCCTATAAAAACAATTTTTTATTGTGTTGTGCCAGGGACGTGCAATGAAGTGATTTTTATGTTTTTTCTCAAAAACAAAGCAAGATACGAAAAAATTTCTAGATATAAAAAAGTTGTAATATCAGTTGCTCAATGTGAAACAAATACAAAAATTGCAAAAAAATCAGTGGCGCACATGTTTTCTGTCAAAAATATTGGTTACAGTGCCTTCCGGGACGCCACTGGACATGATAATTTTGATATAGTTAGGGTTAAATTCGCCCTTTACGACCTTCAATAACACTGCCAAATTTCAATAAAATCGGTTGAAGGGTTATAAAGATATTTACGACAAAAACGATTACTTTTAAAAAATTAGACACCCTGTATCTTGAAAACGAAGCATTACCGGACCTATGTTTATATGAACTTTTCGCCTTAGAATCACTCAAAGAATCATCCCTTTAAGTTTGGCCACGTACTTAAATAACACCCTGCATAAAGAAATCAACCAAATTTCATTTTATATCAATTTTAAAAGGACAATTTTCAGTTTCTATCAATTTTCTACATCATTAGAGAGCTCGCGTTATTCTATGGAAAATGTATGTGATACCTTAAGGCAGATTCTTTCCTGAATTTTCGTATTTTATTGCACCGATCAGTAAATTCAAATGTCTCCCATCACATTGCTGCACATCACCACTTGCCAAATTTTCAACATAAACTAAACACTTGTCATCCGTAGCGAAAGTATTTGAAACAATTATTTGAATAAAGCACAAATTAACCCTTCAGTATACATCACATGCACCTAAACAATAACAAAACACAGATCTGGAACGAACCAGTTCCAGTCAACTAATGCAAAATGTAACAGATATACGCGATAGAAAATGAACTATTTAACTGGACCACAGTAGAATGATCCCTTCATAGTGTTCCAAGTTGACTTTGAGCGATTTCTTACGTTTCGACTGCTGCAGCTATAATGTAAATTAATATAATTAGTATTCGTGAATTATTTGTCTATAACCTCTCCTCTCGAACCTAGGGTCGTGGGTTCGATTCCCAGCATGATCACTGGTCTCGTGCACGGCATCACACGTTCAAAGGTAAGGGATACGTCTTTCCTAGCTGGCAGAAGTCTCGAAGATTTCTGAGGGTTGCGCGTAGGGGTGCAGCCGGTTGACGAAAATAACAAGAAAATGATACAACATCGGTTCATAAAGTTACGAAGTCAAGGATGTTATCGAAACAAGTATTGATTATGAATATTTCAATATTGAAGCAGAAAATTTCTCAATCTGAGAATGAATCTCATTGTATACTAATCATACAGTTGAAGGTAAAAGTATGTATGAATGGATCCCACCTATTGTTACAAATATTGAACTTTATGAATTCATGTTATTAAATAATCTTCCTGGTTGAAAACCCATATTTCATTCATGAAATATGGATATGTGATCTTGCATAATTTAAACTTTGAATTTCAAATTAGTTTATAAACTTCTGAACGGTCTATTGATTGTGAGCAATTATCCATTCTCATGATTACGAAAGTTTGGAGAAACTATTGTTCTCGAGACAAATATAGAAATTTTGGAAATTCCCGCCCAGACTGGCATCTGAATCACTTGATCAAACAGTTAACAGTGCGATCCATAGGTATGGAATAAATTCAACTATAGCGTTATGTATTTCTTTAAAAAAATAAACTGAAATAAGTCGATATCTTTTCTATTCAAAATGTTCTACGAGAATTCCAAGATCGCCTTGCGTATTGTCAAGAAGTGAATGGTGGTCATTTTGAACATTTAACTCAATCAAAAAATACTACCTGAACATTATGTTACATTATTTCCTTAATTCATTCTATGTAAAGTATAAATTTTTTTAATTTTATTCATTTTACGAGTATTAAAGACTTAATATTGCTGAACAGCCAATGAAAATTGCTATCGAACAAAATGCCACACGACCCCCCTCCCCCTTCTCGTTCAAAATTTTTGAGGTGGTGTTCAGGGTTCAGAAGGGGTGCAAGTAAGGGGTAATATTTTCATACTGTAAATTGTCAAATTGAGAATAGAAATCGACCTGTCTCAGTTTTTTTAGAACAAATACAATTGTCATAATAACGCTAAAAATGAATTCATTCCACACCTACACAGAGAGAAATAAATGAAAGTTTTCTACACAATTGTAAATAATTTCAGAACAATTTGTTTCTGAAAAGTTGACAGCACCAATTTGTGTATTATTCTTCTATAATATTGGATTAGAGATATTGTGTATAAACGATACAGTTCAGTATTATATTATTCAGAATAGTTTTGTTTCATTTTATAAACCAATATTAATATGTACTCATCGGACACAAGAAATTAATAAAAACAAAATATTTTGTTTAAAAAAATTTATAAATTCTGAAAGGCTTTCGCGGCCATCGTTGAATGAATGATGGTTTTTCGGGTTTTTACGCCGACGTTTATTTAGAGAAAATATCGACGTTTCGCCAACACGAGTGGTTGGCATTTTCAAGAGAAATGTTTACAGCTTCGATCACTGAACACTACTTGTATGGTATGCGTTGTCTCAGCCAGTATTTATGGGTCGTCGTACTCGTACCTGCGTCCGGTGCCATCGTCCCTGCGTCGGGTACCCCCTCGGATTCATTAATTTCCCGGTATGGTGTTATTATTGTTTTCTTGAGAACAGGTAGCCATGCTTTGTTCAGTTGTAACCCTTCTTCAGTTCTGTTGAAGTTGTTGGGATGTTTTTTGATTTCGATTGCTTCTCGGAAGAGTCTTGGATAATATGCATGTGTTGTGGCAATTACTTGGGTTTCTTCGAACTTCACTCTGTGATTGTTATTGTTAAGCGCATGTTCTGCGACAGCGGATTTTTCTGAGTGTCCTAACCGGCAATTAGCCCTGTGTTCCTTTATTCTGGTATTTGTAGATCGCTTCGTGGTTCCGATATAAACGTTGCCACAGGTGCATGGAATGCGGTACACCCCAGATGAGCTTAGTGCATCATGTTTATCCTTCGCCGATCTCAAGTGATCCTTCAGTTTCTTTGAAGGTTTATATATGGTTTTGATATCATACTTTCGTAGTATACGGCCAATCCGATCTGTGACCCTAGGAACATACGGCAGGAATGCTTTACTTTGTTCCTGGCAGCCATTCGATCCACTGTCGCTAGAGTTCTTTCTTTTGCGTTTTATACACAGATGATATCAAAACCATATATAAACCTTCAAAGAAACTGAAGGATCACTTGAAATCGGCGAAGGATAAACGTGATGCACTAAGCTCATCTGGGGTGTACCGCATTCCATGCACCTGTGACAACGTTTATATCGGAACCACGAAGCGATCTACAAATACCAGAATAAAGGAACACAGGGCTAATTGCCGGTTAGGACACTCAGAAAAATCCGCTGTCGCAGAACACGCGATTAACAATAACAATCACAGAGTGAAGTTCGAAGAAACCCAAGTAATTGCCACAACACATGCATATTATCCAAGACTCTTCCGAGAAGCAATCGAAATCAAAAAACATCCCAACAACTTCAACAGAACTGAAGAAGGGTTACAATTGAACAGAGCATGGCTATCTGTTCTCAATAAAACGGTAATAACACCATACCGGGTAATTAATGAATCCGAAGCGGTACCCGACGCAGGGACGATGGCACCGGACGCAGGTACGAGTACGTCGACCCATAAATACTGGCTGAGACAACGCATACCATACAAGTAGTGTTCAGTGATCGAAGCTGTAAACATTTCTCTTGAAAATGCCAACGTGTTGGCGAAACGTCGAGATTTTCTCTAAATAAACGTCGGCCTAAAAACCCGAAAAACCATCATTCAAACACAATTTATGTTCTATTGTTGCACCACCTTGTACAAATTGTGTAGGTATTGTAAATATAGGGTGCAAAAAAATCTCACAAATTGTGTAATCGACATACATGAATTGTGTAGGTAAATTTATTAAATTTTACATTTTTGTTAACAAAGCAAGCACACATTTTACAGTTATTATTTATGATTTTCAGAAAGAATGATCCATTCAAGTCGTATAACTTCCAAAACAACAAGATGAGAATGAGCAGTTTCAACCTATTCTCTTCCTTATATCATATTCTCTTCAGAAATTATAAGGTTGAAATAAAAATATTGTCACTAAAATAATGTGTATTTCATAAAAAGAGCAAATAACTCAATTATAAACTCTAGATATAAATAAAAAGACACAAACTCACATCAAAAAACATAAATTTACTAAAAATAAGACATTCATTCTTGATGAACAAAAATAATTCTAAAATTTCTTCACGTCACTTTTCACTGCCTAAAATAGTTATTTATGCAACAAGTGCAAAAAGTGAATGTTTATGCACTCGACGTGAAATTGTCCGACGAGGCCGTTAGGCCGAGTTGGACAACACGTCGAGTGCAATAAACAATTTTTGCACGAGTTGCATACAACATTTTTTCTATTTTCATGCAAAAAGCAAAAAATGATTTATTGAGGTGCGGCACTAGGTGTAGGAAAATGAAAAGCGCAACTTGAATACTTTATTATTAATATCGATTTGCATTGAAACTGGAACTAATACGTTACGAACAATTTAACTCAAACTTTATTTTTACCCTCAATGTTGAAAGTGAATGAACAATTGGTGCAATTTTCAATATGAATATTTCGTAGTGAAGTACCTATTGCCAATCTCACAGAATATCTGCTAAATATGTAGTAGGTTTAAACGTTTATGTTTGTCATGATGACAGCACGTTGAAGTAGAATGATAGATGAGTGCAATAAAAACTTTATTGCACTAGTGCAATAAAGAACTTTACAGTTTTATGTCAAAATGCATGTTACATTTAAAATTTTAATTTTCGAATTGAACTCACTAATTTTTTTTCAAATGGCAACGTGGTGGCTCGTCGGGTTAGAAAAAAAGAATATTTTGTTTACGATTAATTTGAAAACGCACACTTTTAGGTGTTAATGAAACTTACGTTCCTGAACTTGAAAAGATTATGTTACATGTTCTCTTAATAAAAACTAAATTTCAAAATAATAAAAAAATAGGATCATAAAAAGTGACAAGTTTTATATGGTTGTATTCAGTATGTCATGTGGAGACAAAAGAAGTGAAAATATACCGGGAGCCCATTAAAAATCGGCAGTTAATGTCACTTCCGGTAAAAGCGGAAGTTGCATAAAACTGAGCCACTTGTCAAAATAAGCAGTTTTATCACGTATACAGATCCTCCAAATTGTGTTCCATTATCTTCAAAAACAAAAAAGTTATAGGGGTGAGCCACTTTCCGCGGACACCCGGTATAGTGCAGTTATGCACACATTTATTTTGTTCTGAGTGGCGATTTGTGGAAGAAAAAAAAAGGTCACGAATGGCCTAACGGTAAATAGTGTATGTCTAACCGTGTTAATAATCATAATAATTTATTAAGTTTTTTGATCAGTTCTTATATTTGAATGTACCTCAAAAAAAACAAGTATTCTTTACTTTCTCTAAAATGATTGCATACAATAGCGACCCAAATATTTACTTTCTAATTCACATTCACTTCTGATGCAGATTCTCATTTTGTAATTCAACATTTGGGGTGAATAATTGTCTGTTCACCTAAAAATAAAAAATAAACGCAAAAGATCTTTTTGAAAACAGGCTTTTATTTGATAAATAGAGAGGAATAAAAACTTAAAATTTACATAAAAAATATTTACTGTAGTAAAGCTAACAATTTTTCCTCAATAGTTTAAATTCAGTATTTCAAAAAATAAAATTCACGCTAGAGATGGAAGTTGACGGACAATTATTGCCATCTTTGGACACATTGGTAATCAGGAATGGGGAACGGGTGGAAATTGACATCTACAGAAAACAAACCAACACTAGATTTGCCTATTAAGCCATTCAAACGAGCATTTTTTCCTAATGAAAATACTAGTAAAAAACCGGCTGTGCTATCACATGAAACCATGAAAGACAGTCCGTAGTTGTGTAGTTGTATTCGACTCGCAACTGTCATTTATTAATTTGTTATAAACATTTGAATAACAATTGTTTTTATTGTTTTGCTTGTAAAATGAAAACTAAAATAGCAATCTGGTTGTTCCAATGAAAAGAATTGTAGATAATTGAAAAACGAACAGAATGAAATGTTTTACGACCCGATCGGATCATTAGTAACGGCGAAAAACAGGAAAAACCTGAAAATTTTGCGATTTTTCAAAAATTCATAACTCCGCCATTTTTCAAGGAGTAGGGTTGGCTCTCATCACGAAAGTATTGTCAGAATCAGGTGTTATTTATGTGTGCACAAAACGGGCACTGTCGGATTATTAGTTTTGGCTCAATTGTAATTTGAATTTTTTTTGCACCTTGCAGCGTGCCTGGATGCTCTAGTGATAGTCCGATTTCAATTTATCAAACAGATTTTGAAAGAAGAAGTATAGTACCACCTACCACCAAACGAATATTCTCATTTTGCGCTAAAATGCTGCCAAATGGGTGAAAAATGCTTGCAGACATGACTGAATATAGCCGAACCCGCGTAAGCGGTCAAGTTTTAAAAAAATTGCCCTCATATCCCGTTCTCTCCTACCACTCGACAGCTTACGCGGGTGTTCAGTCATCTTTGCAAGCATTTTTCACCCATTTCACAGCATTTCAGCGCAAAATGAGAATATACGAGGATGTATTGATATCTAGTTAGCCTAGACCAGTTCCCTGCATAAACAAAATATTGCGTTACCATAGCAACGAACAATAACTCATTAGAAGTGTCAGTGTAAAGTTTGACGTCAAAAAAGTAAACCAGAGTTACGCGATAAATTAGAAGAAAAAATATGTCCACCGAAATTGTTGAAAATCGAAAAATTGGAGTATCGAGCCATCATCAAGAACCAGTATTTAAAAGGGTTAAGAGGTAAGCAGATTTACGAAGATATGCTTAATACACTTGGTGATCAATGTTCTTCGTATGCGATCGTGGAAAATTGGACTGCAAGCTTCAAAAGAGGTAAATTTTCCATTGAAGATGATGACTGATCGGGAAGGCCAGTTTCTGTGTTAGTCCCCGAAAATATCGATGCAGTTCATGACATGATTTCAACAGACCGTCGAATTGGGTTAAAACGGATATCTGAAGCACTGAATATTTCATACGAACGCGTTCATCATATAGTTCACGTCAATTTGGACATGAGAAAAATTGCTGCAAAATGGATCCCCAAATGTTTGAATGTTGACCAAAAGCGTGCAAAGGTAGTAGCATCGCGTTCGATCTGTGCTCGATTTGAAAACGATGTAGACTTCTTAAACCGAATTATTACTATGGATGAGACTTGGGTACATTTCTACGATCCAGAAACAAAGCAACAATCGATGGAATGGCGACACTCCGGTTCTCCAAGATCTAAGAAGTTTCGTGTCCAAAAATCTGCTGGAAAAGTTCTTGCTTCAGTTTTTTGGCATTTGCATGGAGTAATTATGATTGATTTTTTTAATAAGGGAGATTACTATTCGACATTACTGGCCACTGTACGGGAAAAAATTAAAGAGAAAAGATGCGGAAAGATATCCAAAGGTGTTTTGTTTTTGCAGGATAACACACAAATCTCATGTTGCCATGCAAAAAATTCGTGATTTAGGGTTTGAATTACTAGAACAGGGGGGTGTTCACCAGATTTGGCTCCGTCCGACTATCATCTCTTTTCTCAACTGAAAAAAAGTTTAAAAGGTCGTAAATTTTCTTCCAACGAGGAGGTAATAAAAGCTGTGGAGGTCTGGTTTGCAGAGCAAGGAGAAACATTTTTTTTGAAAGGTCTAGAGACGTTGCAGGTTCGCTGTAATAAATGTATCCAATTAAGAGGAGAATATGATAGTTTATTCAGCCACATTACAGAACAGTAAATCCATTTGTGGTAGGTCCAGGACATAGCATAATACATTAAAAAAATTTGTTCAAAACAATACAATACTACAATACTGCAGTTTATAATTTAAAATTTTAAAGTTAAAAAAATATATATATAATTTTAAATTAGGTAAAGAGTGCTCCTCAATGGCTTGTGTTGCAGTGATATATATACACATATATATTATGACTTATCTGTAGTTTCCCATGAACTCACACCAGCCTCCAAATACTCCCCCTCCGAGTAGAAGCACTGCGACAGCAAATATCTTCGAATTAGTATCTTGAACTTATGAGTGGGTAATTCCCTAATGTACACTGGCAATTTATTATATAACTTTACGTCTAAGGTATTGCGTTCAGAAGTCAATAAACGATGTCTAGTAGGTCGAATCAAATTACAATTTCTTGTGCTATAATTGTGAAATGAATTTCTACTTTGAAGTTTTTCTTTATTTCTATGAATATCCAACAAACAATTGAGAATGTAAATACATGGTAGGGTGAGTATTTCTAGGTTTTCAAATATGGGGCGGCAGATGTCTCTAAAATTGGCTTTAGATATTATTCTTAAAGCTCGTTTCTGGAGACTGAAGATTCTCACAGAGTCTACAGCGTTTCCCCATAGAGTTATGAAATATTTTGACATTGAAATTTTGTTTGGTTCTATAGTAGGCTAAGATTTTATCCTCGAATATAAAAAAAATCAAATTGCAATTGACCCAAAACTAATGATTCGTCATCGCACGTTCATCACATGAAAAAGGGCGGAGTTATGAATTTTTGAAAAAACCGCAATATTTTCCAGTTTTTCTCCATTACTAATGATCCCATCGGGTTGTTAAACATTTCATTTTGTTCGTATTTCAATTATCTACAGTTCTTCTTAGTGGAGCAACCAGACTCCTCTATTATTTTTCATTTTATATAATCAAAACAATAATAGATAACACTTTTTTTTGTATCTAAATGTTTATAACAAATTAATAGATGACAGTTGCGAGTCGAAAACAACAGAATATAACTAGGGACTGTTTTTCATGTGATGGCATAGTTGGTTTTCTTCTTGTATTTTTGTTAAAACTCACTCATTTTATGCATTTTATTGATTGGTGTATATACCCGTTGATTCTAACCATCACCTCAGCACAAACAGAATTTTTAATTTTTTTATTGTTCATAGAGCGTTGAAATTTCCACTTAGTCATGAACGTTTTCAAAAAGGAGTAAAACCCATGAAAAACTTTTGCTTTTTTCAGCATCATATTTTTTTGTGTATGTTGCACTAAAAACTTTTTTTGCGACCTGAATTGATCATGGAAATAACGCAAGCGTTTTTTGAGTTGGTCGGAAACGTAGGCATAGTAATTTTCTAGAAAACACATAAAATTTGCCACCATCACAGATTTCGGAAACTTTGTCAAATAAAAAAAAAATATTTTCATTCTTTTCAAATTTGGCAAAGTTCTCTAAATCTGTGGTGCAGGGAAATTCAATATGTTTAATGGGAAATTACTCCATACGTTTCCTACCAATTCAAAAACTTTTGCATTATTTTTGCATTATATAAAAAAATATATTGCCGTCATCGGTGGTTGCGGTGACACTTACGACAGAGAGAAACGTTTCTTTGCGTTCGCCACTCTTTTAGATTTTTTTTCGGCCGAGTTATTAACAAATGTATTGTGGCAAAGCTGCGGGCGATGCCGGACCTGAACTCTTACGTAGCCAGCACTCGGCCGCGGGTAACTGTCGTTGCGCTATGCCCCATAGAAATATAATACTAGACTAGAACGCCAATCTCTCCTTCCGAGATTCAGTTAAATGACCCACAGAACTATAACACACTATAACACTATAACTCTGTGTTATAGTTCTGTGAAATGACCCCTCACAGGGAACGATGACAAGCTATCGCACTTGCGCATTATTGCGTTGTCTGGTCACGTCGTTGCCAAGTTGTTTTTTATTTTTTCGTGTTCCAAATGAAGTTCAGAATATCGTCAGTGGTTAGGGCAGGTAATTGTGGGAAGTCCAGTAAACTTGGCAACACTGCCTTAAAATCCTATCGTGACGTTCAAGCGAAGAAAGATATCAGTGTCGGCTTCCGAGATTTGGGCGTTGGCTTTGTTACTTGTTAGGTTTGAGCATTTAGCAGTTGTTGATATCTAGGTAGTTTGTTTTCGTGTTGTGTAATTGCTTTGCTTGCCATTTGTGTTGTTTTCTGAGTTTTCCCTTGTTGTTTCTGACGTTCCTGTAATTTGGTTGCGAAGTTTTACTTCCGAAGTGCTTGGACAAATATTGCGATGTCGCAAACTGAGAAAATTAGAGGTGAACTGAAGAGGAAATTAATTCTATTTTCTCACCAATAGATTTTGAAACAAAATGCAATTTACGTTTGATAGAAATAAATAGAATAGAAATAAAATGTATATATTGAGAATTATTATAGTCCTTTTTCTTCCAATCCTACCATTTCTCCTTATTTAAAAACAAAGTGAAACAAATATCCTGTAACATTTGACAATTTGAATTTTTGACTTTTCATATTTATTTCTCTCAACATTCGATAATCTACTTCTGATTACAAAAAATGCCATTTCAATTTAATGCGAATCAACCATTTTCAATGATAAATGAGAACCTCTGACCGAATGCAAAAATGTAGTATTTTACCAGAGAAACTATATTTGGCAGATTTTTACCCAATTTTATATCCAATCAATACCATTTCTGTTCTTCAACAAAAATGGCTGAAGAGTGGTAACAAGAGTCAACAAGTTATGTAAAAAAAATTGTAATGTCTTGTCAATATTATTATTATTATTACATACCTTTTCGCATTAATAACTAATTAATCAATCAATCAATTTGTAGAAGTAGATTCTTTCATCACATAATGTGATTCAAATCACATCATTATTCATAACAAAAGCATTTTTTGTAATCCCTTGAACACAAATTCATAAAATTCCTTCAATATTAAGAATTTCGAAAATCAAAAATATGCCTACCTCAAGAAAGTGTTTCCTCACTCTGATTTGGATTTCGAGTATAATGGTCTCAATGGTTTAGGCGTGAGGCCGATGGACACACAAATTTAGTTTTTTTTTTCTGATTTACAGACTGAGTGGAATAGAATCAATTCTTATCAAATTTGGATTTTTTGACGATCACAATAATTTCTCCCTACTTGGTCGCTAGGAAGCACAAAATAGAAAACCTACACTCAATATTTATATTTTAAAAAGTCAATTATTGGTTTTCTGTATATATCATTAAAGGAAAACTCTATTTTATTACAAATGCTTTTAACGAAAACTTATACCCGATTCAGGAATAGGAAGTCAAAAATCCTAAGACCGTCCCTGGCGACACTTGCGCTCTATTGCGCAATAAACTCATAGATTGGTGTATCTGCCGTAGGGGGACCACGTTATTCTGAACTAATTGGCGTTCTAGTCTAGTATTATATTTCTATATGCTATGCACTGAAAAGAATCTGGAAGATTCGAGGCTTCACGAGAAATTTCATGAGCTTTCGGAGAAGTGAGCGTTCGATATAAAAAGAACTACGCAGCAGACGGACGGACAGTCAGTGAAGTGAAAGTCGAATATAAATACCTAGTTCCGTGATTGTTATGTAAATTAGAGTATTGTGTTATTGAATCATTGTATTTCGTTAAATAAATTATTTTAGAATGAATAAGACTTTAAATATACTACAGTATGAATGAGTAAATTTTTCTACGATAGTGCGTAAACTAAGCTTTTACGCACTGCTGACAGTGCGTAAAGTAATACTTTTTCGCACAAGTGCTTAAAAAAATCACCTGAGAGTAAAATCATCAACTGTGCGTAAAGTAATTTTTTACACACGTTCATACATTTATGCATTTTTGAAAAATACAGTATTTTGCGTCAAATATAACTCGGAAGTCTTTATTTGATAATACGACGACAATTCTTGTCATTAAACATTCAAATTAATGATATGATTACTACAATTTGGCAATATATAATAACTGTCGAGGAATAAACTTTGTATGAAACACTTTCGTAAAGGGCTTTTTTGTACTAGCGTGTTTATTGAACTCTTACGCTCATACAAAAAAGTCCTACTTTACGAACTTGTATCATAAATAGCTATATTTATTTACCTACTCTGATATGCCAAACTTGGAAATGGTAGTAAAATTAGGGAACGATGTCTAAAGGATTATATTTTCTTTATTTCGTCATTTTGCTACTCTTTTTCATTTTTTCTTTACAAAATAACTAGAATTGTTTATAATTTACATTTTTAACAATGTTGTCGACCTTGAGTGCGCACGTTTTTTTTGTTTCAATGAACATTAAAACACAACTTTTGTGAAAGTTTGCTTTTACAATTTTTTCCCCATTTTTTATTCTAAATGCTAAAATGATTGGCCTACATGCCCGTATGTCGCCTTCCAATTTCTACACAGCCCTGGCAATTCCTCATTTTTGTGATTCTGCGCACGGTCACGTCTCTTCTTTCTCAGATGTCCTTTTTAAGGTATTTCCGGCGCAGCTTCGAACTTGTTGGCTCACAATCACTACTGCCATGGTATAAATCTAATTATTATTTATCTTTAAACCGTGCTACTATTGCTACTGCCGCACACTTGTCCCTGGGTTTGGGGATCACCCTCCGGAGTGTTTAATCCCCATAAGACAATGTGGACACTAGTAGAAAGAGATGAAAGAACATTGGTGACGAAATGTGACGTTGTAAGACGTGTCATGGCCGCCGTTCTCTATAGACAGTGACGGACTAGCTCTTGGTATATGAGGGTTACTGCTGACAGTTTTGTTGCTTGGTTCGAGTTCGACTCTGTACTCATATCCAAGTACGTCACTATGACGCGTTGATGCTACAAGATTCTGATTGGCTAGAGGTTATTAAACTCTCCTTGTTAGTTTAGTCTCTTTGGATCACCCTCATTCTCTCTCTTACCTTTCCGAACGATTCGTTTCAATTTATAGTGCGACTAAAGCCATCTTGCGACGGCTCTTTGTCTTATCTCGACAGGTTTCGTCCTTTTAACTGTATTCGCCCAAGGAGACTAAAATTTGAAAAAGAGTGTTTGATTCCCATAAGACAATGGGGATACTAGTAGAAAGAGATGAAAGAACATTTGTGACGAAATGTGACGTAGTAAGACGTGTCATGGCCGCCGTTCTATATGGACAGTGACGGACTAGCTCTTGGTATATGACAGTTTTGTTGCTTGGTTCGAGCTCGACTCTGTACTCATTCATATACGTCACTATGACGCGTTGATGCTACAAGTTTCTGATTGGCTAGAGCTTATCAAACCATACTTGGTCTCCTTGGTATTCGCCTACAGATGTTGCTAACTCATAACGTACTTTCTACCTTAAGATGTCGCTACTATAACGATTCGTTTCTTGCACTCATAGTGCAAGCCAAACCATTGTTTGGGTGTTTTTTCAAGGACATTGAACATTCCAGTTTTCAGTGTTTTGTGACCATAAGACCATACTATCTTTGTTCAAATATGAGTAAGATAGTCAATGTCTGTGAAATCGGTATTGGATCCCAACGCGAGTGTCATCTAGCGTGATTAGATACAAACATAAATATTGGACGTCAATTTAATGCAGGGTTCTTCAGCCGCTTTTACGCTTCACGTGATAGACGGCTGACAGCTGTTGCAGCTGTTCAGCGGCCTGTAATTTGACATATTTATTATGGACCGTCTAGTAGACTTGTGAAGCGCTTTTATGCTTCATCCAGCAAATCGCTTTCCGCTCTTCTCTCATAGACACAGCCAATGTTATTTCGCAAAAAAATACTTCAACCAGGGGCGCTATTCTCAAATGTCTACTACCCTATAGTCGCATGCCACAAAGTATCTCCATCTCTATTTGATTTGATTCACCAGTGTCACTTGCCATTCTATTCGCTGGGTTGCCGATTTGCAAATAAACCGCCTTGCTTGCCAGTTAAACTATCATCAGGAATGGTTGAGGAAGTTTTTAAAATCATCGATCCATCGATGAGCATTGCATCTTTATCTAACTAATGGTAACTGACATTGAAAGCACGAATGCGCATCGATGAATTTAAAAACTCGTCTGTTTTGACCCAGCTTAATAGACTAGGGTCACTGAATCTAGAAGGCCGTGCCGTCCTTACGGGTATGGCCAATGGGCGAGGTCCAATACTTGAAATAGTTCCAGTATTCCAATAACCCACAAAATCACCAATTAGAGAGCAAGTTTTGTGGGTTATCTGAACACTGGAACTATTTCAAGTACTAGACCACGCCCATTGGCCATACCCGTAAGGACGGCACGACCTTCTAGATTCAGTGACCTTATAATAGACTACCTAAGCGTGACGTCAAAGTGGGTGAAACTTGGTAAACCTTTCCAAACATTTGAAATTCTTTTTTTCTGCAAAAGGTTTCAACTAACTGAGTCTTTATTGAAAATAATATCGATTATCCTTATTCCCGACGGAATTATGCAAAATCATCAAATCAATAATTTCTTATGGGGTTTTAACACGTATTACCAGTTTGTTTGGAAAGGTTTTATAAGCTCCTCCCACTTGTGTATATTAAGCTGTGGTTCTGATGCAAGTAATTGCCATTAATAACTAATAGTACTCTGTGAAAGGATTGAATGTTTTGTTTGATTTTTTTGTTCCACAACGCAAAATAATTGCGTCATCTACTGGTAAAAAGCATTGATTGTATAATTTTCAAGTGGAAGTGTGTTCTAACTTTTTAGTTGTGAATAGAATTTCGCGGCAATTTTAAATGTGTCATTGCCACCATACCAAAGCAACTGGGTCTGCATCAAATAGAGTAAACTAACAGGAGGGTTTATAATAAACTCTGGCCAATCAGAATCTTGTAGCATCGACGCGTCATGGTGACGTAAATGTAAATCTCATAATACGAAGAGCGGGGAGAGTACTAGTCTGTCACACCGACCTACTGATCGGTGGTCCGTCACTGTCTATAGAGAATGGTGGCCATGACATGTCCAACTACATCAAAGAGAGCATCGACCACAGAACTCATAATAATATATCTTACGATATATTATTATGAGTTCTGTGGCATCGACGCGTCATAGTAACGTACTTCGACATGAGTACAGAGTCGAACGTCGAACTCAAACCTAGAAACAAAACTGTCACATGTTACTCTCATATACCAAGAGTGCGGAGTGCGCTAGTCCGTCACTGTCTATGGAAAATGGCAGCCATGACATGTCCAACTACGTCACAAATGTTCTTTCATCTCTTTCTTTTAGTGTCACCATTGGCTTATGGGGATTAGACTCTCCTGTCATATAACGTTTAATCTCTTTGGGTCTGTATAGGCACTTTACACGTCAAAAGCACTGAAATGAAATTATAAATAGTCCTGTTCGTTTGAAATGCTCAGCATGTCCAAAAAATCATGAAGATCATCCAATTGTGACGTAACTGATTTGATTTTTATGATCCAATATTAGTATTTATTCATTGCTCAAACTCAAACAAACATTAAGCAAAACATAACCTAATTATTTTTTTGTAATTTGCTAAAGCCACCATCCGCCTTACTTTGCTATGATTTTTCTGCTTTCTGAAAATTGGGAGAGCAGATAAAGCTTGCTTTACGTGATCTGTAGCAACTTGCTCCTAACAAATGAACGGTCTCTGAGCAGTTGCTCAGAACAAACGAACGACCAATTATTGCTCAAATCAGATTAGATCAATGTGAGCATGACAAACGAACAGGCTTAATATGATGACTGGAATGCTCCTCAGGCTGCGCGACAGGATTGTTCATAGAGGCCGCCATGTTTGTTTTCTGCCTCCTGGCAGTGGCGGAGGAATCGAGATTCAGTTATATGTAACTTATAAAACTGATACAAAGACGCGCTGCACTGCACTGGCGTGTTTACAAACCATAAATTGGGAAATTAATAACACGTACGTGTAGCTGAAAGTCTCTCTCGCACCCATACAAGTAAGCAATAAAGTATTTCTCTGCTAGATTGCATGTGCCTCCTTTCTTCTTCTCCTATGGTGCGTTTCAATTTAACGTCTGTCGTCCGGTAACGGACGATGTATGACGTCATAGTTGTTTCGTCGGGCAATATCTGTCGGATTGAATTTTGAAACGCTCTCCTAGATCGTGGGGTAAATAGTTGACTAAATATTAACTACGAAAATGGATAATAAGGATAGCCTATGTGATGCCAAAAAAAATGAGCATCGACTTCGAATTATACGTTGTTGAATTAATGCGCTTGCGCCAGAAATTACCATTCAAAGACACGATTTTGTTTTTTCATCTCTTTCTGACGTGTATGATTCGGCAGCAACAATTATCGAAAATATGAGAAGCATATATTTCCAACATAACCTCATAATATGGATAAGTTTACAGAGAGCAAATGTAGATTGTGCAAATTATAAGAGGGTGGCACTATATGGGTTTTATTTCTGAGAATATGACACATTTGATCAATTTCTACATGTCTAGATTCATGCCAGAAGGAATTTAAGATCGCCGCGTTTTACTTGGAGTTCGTGTTCAGGAGGCAAAAAATACATCACTACCAGCAAACTATTTTTCTCGGCGGTTATGAGGTCGATGTGGAACGAGATTAAGCTTTTCAAACAACTGTCTGTCACATACCCAATCCATATTTCTTCAAGTTTAGTGAGTTTTTATCCGCTTTTGGCAGAAAATTGATTGATGAAACCCTAGTAGCAGGTAACAGACAGTGTGTTACAAATGGATCAATGAATCGTTTTTTTAATGACACGAAGTTTAATTGACCGTCCTGCATAATTTTCATTCTCCATTTATCCACATTATAAAAATGTTAGCCCATTTTCAATATGGGACGGTTGAAAATGGCAAAAGAAGCATAACCTTAAAAATGTATGACATTTCTCGTGATTCAGAATTCGGCATGCAAGGCATGCGCAATAGTTTCCCAGCCCCCGTTTGAGAAAAGGTAAGATAGATGTTTTTGGCTTCAATTTGATTACATTGCGTCTTACGGCGTGTTATCAATATTTGTAGTTAATAGATATATGGTTGGCAACGCTGATTCTATTTCTATTATTGTTCATATTTGGATGGATGAATAATGATTCATGAATCATGATTAGAAGTCCGTATTGTCGTATGTTTTTCTAGGTTGTTTTGATTTTTGATAAGAGCAAGAATGCAGATCTAAGTAAAATAAGAAGGCGGGCAAATTGTTGAAAACCGGTAATAAGTTATAAACCACATCCAGACTTCAGATTTTTAATTATGTGAACATGGAGTTGAAGAGTAGGTACAGTTATATCTATAAGGAATTGGGAAAAACTCCTTGCACTAGCCAAGAATTGGATAACATGAAAATGCATTTCCGTTCCAATATTGATTCAGAGAGAGCCTTGGAGCGAATAAATACTATTGGCATACTACTAAGATTATTGGAAAAACGAGACTGTTTGAATGTTTGTAACATTGAGTGTTTTAAATACATTGCCCAAATCATCAGAAGGCAAGATATTATTGCGTTACTGCATAACTATGGGGCTGACAGAGCTGCTGTGGAAGCAACTTCTAGATATGATGTGGAAGCAACTCCTGTACGATGCAGTTACCTACTGAATCCTAATCACCAGGAAGGTTTGTTATATTTCCTACTATTTCAATGAATTTTTTGTAAATTGTTCAGAACCCTTCTTCAAGGCTCCTGTAAGTACTCGGCACCGTTAAAAACTAAACTTATGGGCAGAGATCGTAGAGAATAGAATTTTAGGTTATTTTTTCAGCGACAAGTCTCTTGTAGGGCAAATATATCTTGATTTTTTGCAAAATGAACTTAAACCAAATAAAAATGATCTTAATTTGCCAAATGGAAACATGATTTCAGCAATTTGTACATCCTGTTTGTGATTTTTTTGAACAGATGTTTTCCTAGGAGATCGATTGGTAGACAAAAAGATCTCCAGATTTCACATCACTTGATTTTTTCCTATGGGTTTTATTAAAATCAAAAGTTTACATCGATAGACGACAAAATTTACAAGATTTAAGAAACAGGATTAGATTGGAAATTCATAATATAACTCCAGAATGATCCACAATGTTCAAGAAGAATGTCAGTTCAATAGAGATTTCTAATGGCTTTGGACACCCTAATGAAAAAGAGACAAAAGTTCTTAATTTTTCCATCCTTGTTGCCAGATGATTGGTCACTATAATGGCAGGAAGATTAAATGTCATTTAACTGTAGCTATCTTGTCATCCCCGCCATTATAGTGACCAATCACAGAGCGCGTCGACAAGGATGGAAAATTTAAGAACTTTTGTCTCTTTTTATTAGGGTCTCCAAAGCCATTAGAAATCTCTATTACTGCCAAGCGATGGAAAAGTAATGTTTGGTGAGTTTACGCAGTATTGATTGAATATTTTGTGAATTTTGTGAAAAGTGTAGAAATTTTGAAAATTAAGCAAATATTACTAATGAAAAACAGTTAATCATATTGCCAGCAACAAATGACACCCTGTATAATCAATTGATTCAAGCATTGAGATCTGGGGGTTAGAGGGTACTCTGAAACAGAATTTGATGTTAATTATGTGATAAAAAAATCCCTAATATGTTTTCCCCACTTTTTCACTTTTCAATTGGTCATAGTTAGCCGTGGAAAAAGGATATACGAATTTTTCACCAACATAAAGGTAGGTATTCCTCAGTAGATACTATAATATGAGAAAAAAAAATCAAATTATTTTATTCTTGTGAATCACACTGTATGTCTGCGGAAAATCAGCAAATTTCAAAGCTACTAATATTGGCGCTCTTTGTGACTCCAAAGGGCGTATTCTAATCAGGTTGATTGTGACGTGAAACGGTAATACCATGGGTTGCTCGGAATTCTCGGGAGAGTACGTCACAATAATTTGCAATGGCGCGAGAAAGAAGCCGTTTGAATTCTGTCGACATCAAATATTTTTTTAGTATTAAAAAAAAAGAACATTTCCAACAGGGTTTTCACAAGCTGTAGAATCCATTAAATATATTTTTCAAATTTCCCATATTTCCCATTTGTTCCCACAATACCTGCCCTAACCACAGATGATATTCCGAAATTCATATGAAACACGAAAAAAAAACAAAAAACTTGGCAACGACGTGACCAGAAATAGCAATAATGCGCAAGCGCAAAGGTTGGTCATCATTCCCTGTGAGGAGTCATTTAAGCCAGCAGCGCTACATGATGCCACGAACACGCTCCAACGTTGGAGGCTTGACAGTGCGCAATGCCCAGCTTCCAACGTTCGCGTTGGACCACGTTCGGGCCATTGTCGGTATTCTTGACCCGAGTCAAAGGAATTCCTAGAACGTTGGAAGGAATACATTCGTTGATTTGATGCACGGCTACATGACTCGTAGATTCGCTTAGTAAGTAGTTCGACATAAGCCGCAGCGGTAGTGTTTGATATTAAATTCCTGTGTTTTGGAAAGGAGTGTATATTTTTCATTATAATTGGCAACAGTTTTTTTATTGTGTATTCGCTCAATTGTATTAGAAAAATAATACATATTGAATATTAGTGAAATGCATTATTGGAAAATAATATTTCAGTAGTAGGTTTTCTCAAGAATTTCATGTAGAAGTAGGTAATAAAATCCTATATATCATGAAAGTATTTATTATCTGACGACGGATTATTATATACAGTGACCGCCAAAAAGTATGTACCATATGGAGAAACAGTTTATTATTAGAGTATTCAAAAAACATTTCTTAGAAAAAGTTTGTGCATATTCCTATAAATCTATTTTTAAACATGTAACGTGACCACTAGTATGGCGACAAATTGGAATAAAATAACATGAAGAGGCCAAAAGTGGGATAAGATGGCAAGATATCGAAGAAAGTAATTAGAAAAAGTTGTTTGGAATTTTCAATTTTCAATTTTCAAAAACTACTACCACTGCAGCTGCTGCAGTTGCAACGTCTGTATCCTCCATGGTGATATAGAGGCAAATATTTGTACCACACTTGCTTTAAGCATTTATGCTTCAAACATTCGTTACATCGTGTAGCAGAGACATTTGTCGAACCAACTGTCGAACTTTTTGACTCAAATGTTCGGTACAGCGTTGGAGCCAATGTTCGACGCATCGTATAGCGCCGGCTACTGAATCTCGGCCAGCGTGTTTGGCGTTCTAGTGTTAATAATATTTCTATGGTAAGACCTCGTTAATCCTTAGCTCGCACAAGTTTCTATTTCTGCGGGCCGTTCGTGAGGGGGCGACAGCTGGTTAACGGAAAAAACAAATTTAACATTTTTTTAACGTTAATTTCAGTTCTGCAGGATCTGGCATTGGACCCCATCGCCAGAGTGTTTGACTTAATCTCTTCCGAAATAGGCCAGAAGTGGAAAGACTTCGCCAGGGCCCTGCAGATTCGGGAAGGAAACATTGACGACCTTGAATCTAGACACCCGTCGATTACCGAAAGGGTTCACAAAATCCTGCATTATCACAGGCTAAATGCTGGAGAACAACAGTGGAAAAGAAAGTTGTACGATGCTCTGGACAGGGCTCGTCGAAAGGACTTGCGGAACGAGGTGCAAGATATTTTCGCGGAGCATAACTTGATTTGATTCAATTTGTGGGGGTATGTGTACTGGCATTATTATTATTATTATTTTAAAAGTTATTGTATTCTTTATTGTTAGGTTATGTATATGAGTTCAGTGGCTGTAGCATATGCGGTAAACCAAAGGGTTAGTATTGAACTCCGTTTCTCTGGGATGTGTATACCGGGTTACAGCGAAAGTGGCTCTCCCCTATAACTTTTATTTGAAGATAATGGAATGAAATTTGAAAGATCTGTATAAGACATAAAAGTGCATCTTTTGACATATAACTCAGCTTCATGCAACTTCCGTTTTCGCCAGAAGTGACATAAACTTTCGATTTTCAAATGAGACACCCGGTATATTTTCACTTACTGAATATTTTGTTACTTTCTGTAAGATAATTTTATTTTTATTTTGAAACAAATATTTTACTCTAGAGGGCTATGGATCACATCACTAATTTCAGTCCTAAAATTTTGAGAATAATAGAACTTTACCGTTTTTGATCAAAATGTGTCTGCTATGCAAAATTTCATTTTTAAAATTTCTATTATTTTCTTTCAAATGGCAACATGGTGGCTCATCGGGTTAGGAAAAGAGAGCATTTGATTATAATAACCTGAAGGCATTAAAAACTAAAAAATTCTTAGGTGAGCACTTTTATTCACTAACTGAATTCTTTGATCATAAAGCTCAAGTATAGATTACTCTGTTTATTAGTTATAGGTAGGAAAATGTATACATAAAACTATATGGTGAACGATATTAGGCGACACAATCCTTCACTCATCCTAATCAGTAAGTGACTAGTCTAATAAAGCGGTTGCATCTGTGTATTAACTTTTGTTATAACTTTTGTAATTCTGCTTTGAAAGATGAATAAATATTTCCTCTTTCTTCTTCTTCTTAATTTGATACTGCACATTATCAGGTTTCAAACAAAATGCCGTTAAGAAACTTCAAAAGATTACATTAGAAATTTCACAAAAGGGGTTAAAAAGATTTAAAAGTATCGAGAAACCTGTAGTCAACACAACTGATAAAACAAGACCAATCAAAAATTTAATAAAATATCTTCTTGCATAAATATTATCATGAACATTTTATTTAAATAATTACAAAATAAATACTTAATTTAATATTGCAGGATTGAAGTAAAATAAGAAGTCGATCTACCTAATGATTTTGTTTTATCAGTTCTGCTTGTCAAAGGATACTCGATGCATTTAAATCTTTTTTCAATACCAAAAGATGCTTTATTTTTTGAAACATCGTAATAAAAAAAATTGTAATTTCAATTTCAAAATAAAATACATCACACATACATTTTGACCAAAAAATAGTGAAGTTGTATTTTTCTCAAAATTTTAGTGGTGATTTGAAAGTATCCATAGCACTCTAGATTAAAAAATAATAATAAAAAAGTGACATATGGTTGTAGCGGAATGTCCTATGGAGACAAAAGAGGTGAAAATATACTGAGTGTTCCATTTAAAAATCGAAAGTTTAAGTCACTTCCGATGAAACCGGAAGTTGCATGAACTCGAGTTATTCGTCAAATAACGCAGTTTTATGTCTTATGCAGAGCCTCCAAATTTCAATCCATCATATTCAAAAATAAAGAAGTTATAGGGCGAGCCACCTTCTGCGGACACCCGGTATAATAAAATGAACATAAAAAATCTTTTAAAAACAAGCTTGATATTTTTTCACTATGTTTACGGATTTTTTCAATTTTATTTCGTGAGTTTTCGCAACTGTTTCGAGAAAGAGGGGGTCGAGACTCCCGACATTTTTTTTTCGCCGTATACGTACATACGAAAATTATTCGACGGTCCGATGTTTTTCACATTTTTACGAATTTTTCTAATTTAAGTTTTTGTAATTTCTTTTCTAGGAAAAACGGGGGTTCTTGTCCCCCAACCAACATTTTTTTCCGTAATTTTCCACTTCCTAAACCGGCGGAAATTTTCCGATTCCTACTCGTTCTCTATCTAACCTTCAGGGTTTTTTTTATTATTAGGTAAATAATTCGATGTTTCGATGATTTTCCCCATTTTTCCAATTTCACGAGTTTTCACAATTTTTTTCGGAAAAGGGAGTCCTAGCCCTCCAATCGAGATTTTTTTCATTAGCTTTTTACATCCGACACAGTCGAAAAACTTTCTGCACTCCTATGCGTTTTCTTTCTAGCCTTCAGGGGAGCAGGGGGATAATATTTTTTTTAAAATTATTTTACCTGGAAATGCGATGTTTTTTTTTTAATTTTTACGGATTTAATTTTTGCGTGTTTTCGCAACTTTTTTCGAGAACTGACTTTTTTTTTACTTTTTAGTTGGGATATCAGGTCATTCATATAGAGAAAGAATAGTAAGTGTCCAAGAACCCCTCCTTGTGGGGTTCCAGTATCGTTGTTCATGAGGTCTGAAAAGCGATTTCCATATTTCTCTAAGAAACTCTATTAATGACCGACATTCACTGTATATTTATTGTTATTTGACTTAATAAAATAAATGCTAATATTGCGGAATATACTATATAATATAAGGTATTGTGAATGGTCCCGACATATTCCCGACATATTCAATTGAATTATTTTGCAGTGTGTTCATCAAAATTTGAAATAAACTTGTAATTTTTTTCTGTATAGCATTATCTTTTCTAAATAATCCCAAGAAAACTTCAATACTAACCTAACATATGCTGATTATAAAGTCGTGGAATAAAAATTTACATGATGCCTTTTTAGACCACTAGCATAACTTATACTAAGAAATCATTTTAGAACGTTGATGTATTTTGAATCATTCTATGGAGAATAATGCCAGTACACAAATGATAATATGGGCTGGATGAATAAGTGTTACCAAATGTTTTACCAGCATTTTATTTTACTTAACTCGAAATGAGTATATGTTATGATACTTAGCATTTGGTTATGGTTCATTCACCCAACCCAACCCCTCAAAATGTAAGGAAAATTTCATAGCTTTGATTGAAATAGTTTTCAGAGAATATTTTTTGATAAAATATCCATTCATTGGCATTATGATGAATTCATGTAATTTTCAAACAAAGTTTTGAAATTTTGTGCCTTTGGGGACACCCTGTATATTTTTGCATGCCACATCTTAACTAGATTGTGGTAAAAGATTATTTCGTAAGATATAATACATATTTTATTAATTATTATACGGCATTGTTACCTATCAAGAGATTTTTTTACTTATAAAATAAATACCACTGCTATTTATAATTATTATAAAATATTCATAAAGAAAAGCAAGTAGAGTGTATGGTTACTACTCTTTCTTATTGAAATAATATTTATTGAAAATGATTATTATAATACATTGGTCAGTTTTACTTTTTACCAATGGTGTTATAGTGGTTATTAGACAAGGATTATCGAATAGTCTTTGAAAATAGTATACAGGGTGGGTCACGGTCGATGGTACCTTAGACGTTTACGGAGAACGGGACATACGATCATTCTGAAAATTTGGTTTCTCAAGTAGTTGCTTTTGGTCTATCAATCTAAAATATTTTCAGCAATTCAGCGTTGCCGCTTATACCAGAAAGTAGTAGCATCTTTGTTATTTCAAATGGGTTACCCTGTATATTACCGCATTTTTTAACTTGTCATTCCTTTATGATTATTTCTGCCTCATACTCCCCTATACCTCTCAATTCATAAGAAATAACTAACGATGGTTTCACCTGAACTATTTATAACCACTGAAATATTGATATATAAAATACTTAACAAAATTTTCATCAATAAATGTGTTTTTTGTTAAGTATTTTACAATCAATATTTCAGTGGTTATAAATAGTTCAGGTGAAACCATCGTTAGTTATTTCTTATGAATTGTTGGATGATTTTCATTTCTCGGTGTGAAATTTTCTTACCGAATCCCCCTCGTGCTTGAATTAATTGCCGTAAATTTATCTCGTACATGAATTTTCGAAGATTTCCGGCAATAATTCAAGCACTTGGGAGATTACAAGTGAAAATTGCTATTATCTCGGAATTCTGGCTATTTAGGTATAGGAACATGATATATCAATTCGAAGGGAATTTAATCATCTTTCAGGATATTTCATAATATACAGGATGTTCCATTTAAAAAAACGCACCTTCAACCCTTTTCGTATCTAGCAGTAAGATCATGAATTTTGAACGACCCTGTATAACGCAGAACAAACTTCTCTATACAGAATCAATATACATGATCTTGATGAACTAAACACAAAATTGCAACTTCCTAAGAATCCAAATACCGCAGAAATAAACATTCAATTCGAGCTATGTTTTGGATAAAAAATATGGAAAATAACCAATATCTCAAAAACCGTTAGAGATAGGTATAGGGAAGTATGAGCAAGGAAATAATCAGAAAGGAATGACAAGTTCAAAAATGCGGTAATATACAGGGTGACCCATTTGAAATAACAAAGATGCTGCTACTTTCTGGTATAAGCGGCAACGTTGCATTGCTGAAAATAGTTTAGATCGATAGACCAAGAGCAACTACTTGAGAAACCAAATTTTCTGAATGATACTATTTGCCGTTCTTCGTAAACGTCTAAGGTACCATCGACCGTGACGCACCCTGTATAAATATACAAGTTTCCTAATACTATTTTGTCGCACACGATGTTTGGCGTCTAATTTGTAATTGAAAATGCTACTTTTTTCATCCCATTCGAAAAAGAACTCCTATATAGTGACACTAGGGTTTTTCGGAAACTTACTCAGGGTCACTAACCCGAGCCATAAAATTAACCCGAGTCAGTGATCGGCGTATGTAACACTAGTTTCCGAACGCGGGTTGGTAACTCAGGTTAGGGACTTCATCAACCCGATTAGGTTTCCGAAAAGCCCTTCTGACGGACAAATGCATCGTTACTTCACTCAGTTCAATCTTTCACCGTTGATCTAAAAGAAACTAGGGTCACTGAATCTAGAAGGCCGTGCCGTCCTTACGGGTATGGCCAATGGGCGTGGTCCAATACTTAAAATAGTTCCAGTATTCAAATAACCCACAAAATCACCAATTAGAGACCAAGTTTTGTGGGTTATTTGAACACTGGATCTGTTTCAAGTACTAGACCACGCCCATTGGCCATACCCGTAAGGACGGCACTACCTTCTAGATTCAGTGACCCTAAAAGAAACTACCACAACGAGCTCTTTTGTTTGGGGAAGTTATTCCAATCAAGGTGAATTTTTGTTTAAATCGAAGAGCAATTTTAAAATTTCGGAAACAAATAAAATTTAAGGAATTATTTTCAATAAATTTAATTTTTGAGACCCGAATCTATGCAGAAAACCTAAAAAATAAATTCATGCATATTCCCTGAAAATACTAAACAGTAAAGACCCCAGTCAATAGTTCGTAGAAAGTTTGAGTGGTCGTGACGCCTGTCACGGAGATAAAGTGGTTCGGATTCCACTTTTATTTAAACTGTAGGTCCCGGATCTCCCTTGCTCGCACAAGCTCTGGTTTTGAGCGATTTACTACGAAAACCTGGGGGAGTTTCATAAAAAAACACTAGAGATCTTTTTCAAAATTTCACTTGGATATTGTATGGATATTGTGTGTGGTCAAGAGTGGTTATTTCAGAAAGGAAATATTTTCTTGCACATTGGCTGTCCAATCTTTCATAATTTCAAAAATGAAAGTATGCAATTCAACAATCTACCATTTACCGTGATATGTTGACTGTTTCATTGATCTGGAAATATATTTTTAATAATTTTGTTATATACGTACCTCTACTAGATAGGTACATGCTATTATATTGTTTTTGTGATTATTATACATTTGTATGTTCATAAAAAGTGGTTATCGTGTTTTATTCAAATTATAATTCGATGTTTCTCCCTATCGAAATACTGTACCTAGTTGGTAGTTAAATGAATTTAATTCGAACGACACACATTCACGAATATTCTTCCTTATGACTTATGACTGCTGCATAAATCTACCATTAGATTTTTTAGTAATTTTGTGCATCCTGTTTAATTTCTAGGGATTTCTTGACAGTTGACAACTAGCTTAAATCATTACCTAATTTACTTTTATTATTTGTCAATGCTTGTGCTGTTATGTTATGATTGTAACCTCCAGTGATGGAAAAAATCCATACATTGCCATTTCCGCAGATCAATAAAATATGTCCATATTTTGATATTGTAGCACACCTGACTTCGTTTATTTACATCCAAGCCTGTATCATGCTTCGTCGGGTATTTTCGGTTTTATTTAATAATATGGATATTCCATTATTTACTCTGTCACAGATTACATACACCCCTGTATGTAATCTGTGCTAATGTTTTGTGAATCCTATTCGGCTTGTTCACTCCTTAGAACGATGAGCACGCCACTGCTTCCAGGTCAGCATCATAATAATAACTGCGTCCCCCCTCACTGAAGTCTCGTTCATACCCTCGTGAATTTCGCGAATAAAATGGCTGCCGACATGGTTGATTCATCAACGATTGGTCCGGCATACGACTGGCAATCATTTCATTCGCAGAAAAATTTGTAAATTCGCGAGGGTATGAACGAGCCTCACAAACAAAGGATAGCGTTTGCTTTCTCAACGTCTGTTATGCATATAGAGCCATACTGAAATGAAATTATAATATGATGATATTATAATTTCATTTCAGTGTATAGAGCAGCTCTATTTATTTCATTGCTCGGAGGCTTTTTCTTGTCACTTGAGCTAAGGCTCATTCATACTCTTGCGAATATTCGCAATTTTTTGCGAGTGGATTATGTATCATATATTTTTTTGATTTTGTAGTAATATTCAACCCCAAATACTGAAAATGACATGTTTCACAAAATTTTTTTCTCCTAATGAGTATATGAGTTGAATCAAAAAAAATTAGGCTGTGTCAAGTCACCGGTCGGACAAGGCACGTGCGTTCAGTATGAAGTATGACGATGAGTTGGACCGATCAGATGATTAAAAATATTGGTCACATACAAACAGTTCTAATTAGGTCGTCAAGTCAACCAAATGACCGCGCTGGTCTCATCATATTGGTCAGACCGGAGACTTGACTCAGCCTTAATGAGTCTTCACAATCAAAATATTGTATACAGGAAAACAAACAACTATATCATAAAGCCTGATTCACATAATGGCGGTAGCAGTGGCACTAAAGGCAGTGACTCCGCCCCTTTTGACGCTGTTGTGACATTGAGTGACATTGGAATGGAAATTTTCAACTAATTGTTTGTTAAAAGCATTAGAAAGGAATCATAACAGCAATCTCGATTTCATGATGATTTTAAGGTTAGAAATGCGAACACTGCCAGATTTTACTGCAAAAAGTTTAAATGAATCAAACTTTCAGCAGCGTGACCTTGAATTTTCAGCGTCGTCTAAACATGTTTGCCACTGCCACTGCTACTGCCATTATGTGAATCAGGCTTAACAGCACAAGCAATGACAGTAGTGAAATATAACAATATAATGGTGGATTTATGCAGCAATCATAAGTCTTAAGTCATAAGGAAGAATATTCTTCAATGATTGGTTGATCCGTATATTCCAACCAATCATTGACGAATATTCTTCCTTATGACTTAAGACTTATGACTTATGATTGCTGCATAAATCCACCATAAGAAGCGAATGAAGTACCTAGTAAAGACGCAATGATTGTCAACTGTCAACAAATCATAGAAATCATATATGGAGCTCAAAATTCCCTAGAAAACGCCGTCGTCCATAAAATAATATGTATTTGTTTTATTGGGGCTTTATGGCCAAAAATAAGACATAATTGATGTAATTTCAATTTTCAAACAGGATACTATAGGGTTTACGAACACTGTATTTGGGTTCATTTAATAAGTGAGACGACATTATAGCAGAAATTATGGGAGAGATGTAGACAGACAATAAAGAAACCTCAGTAATCCCAGTGTAGAACTATAGGACATAGGATCTTGAGTGTAGGCCCACAGAATAATGAATTATTCCTTGGTAACGGCAGGGGTGGGGCGCAGACACTAGGCAGTGTGACTCACGTCACAGATTACATAGGGCCCAGGGGTGTATGTAATCTGTGCTCACGTATCACACTGCCCGCCAGACTGCCTACTGAGTCACCCAGTGTGACTCAGTGTGAGGGTATACTTGCGAGGGTCGAGAGGTATGTGGTCAAGGAGACTAAAATTTAACAAGGAGGGTTTAATAAGCTCTAGCCAATCAGAAACTTGTAGCATCAACGCGTCATAGTGACGTACTTGGATATGAGTACAGAGTCGAACTCGAACCAAGCAACAAAACTGTCAGCAGTAACTCTCATATACCAAGAGCTAGTCCATCACTGTCTATAGTGAACGGCGGCCATGACACGTCCTACTACGTCACATTTCGTCACAAATGTTCTTTCAACTCTTTCTACTAGTGTCCCCATTATCTTATGGGAATCAAACACTGTTAAATTTAGTCTTCTTGGTCTGACGTGTTCAAGGAGACTAAATTTAAATTTTAGTCTCCTTGGTCTTTGGTTCCCGAGCAGAGTTTATAGTTGTTTAGTATGATCTACTGATATTTATTAGATTGAATTACCAATGCAAACGGTCGAAGTACTAGAAGGCCATGTTTCTACAATAAAATATAATTATTGCTTGGCAACAATTTTTATGACATTACTGTCATCTATGTCGAAACTTGATTATTTTAAATAGACAGAAATATAGTTTTGAAAGAAAATAGTTGTAGAAATAAATGGCTGTAAGCTTTTATTCCAAATTCTAAACATAGAACTATTTGATAATGTTCCATCTTAACAGAGAATGTTTGGTTTTAGTGATATTACGATTTTTCAGTTTTTCACGTTGGTAGAAAGTTGACTTGTGAATTTTTTACTTTTTATTGCAGGCTTGTGGTAGTTGTGGTTCGCCATCAGCAGCTTCGGCGATTAAAATGACTACAAATTGTGTAGAAAATGAGGTAATTATACTACATTTTTAGATGAACCCAGAGCAGTGATACTAATTAGAAAATAAACTATTCATACATTCTCTCGCTTATAAATTCCGTTGCCTGGTGATAAAACTAAAGAGGCTGCCATATTGTAATTCTATTGCAAAAAATCTCCCCAAAGAAATAGTGCTGGGAACGAAATGAGTTGATTTCACTAATGACTTTATTTCAGGTTCAGGTCGAAATAAACGACCACAAAAACCACGAGTTGGATATTCCAATGGAAATTCCGATGGATTTTTCAATTAAACATCCTTTGCAAAATTGGTGGACACTGTGGTATTACGAAAATGATAGGTCCTTGTCATGGGAGAAGAACCAGAAAGAAATATCGTCTTTCCAAACGGTCGAGGACTTCTGGAGGTGATGATCTAATCAAGATGAGATCTGAGTAATTCTTACTTGCTATTTTTCAGTCTTTATAACCACATAAAACCAGCAAGCGAACTGAGACAAGGGACAGATTATTCACTTTTTAAGAAAGGTATAATGCCAATGTGGGAGGATAGGGCCAACAAAAGAGGTGGGAGGTGGTTGCTTAGCTTGGAGAAGAAACAACGAAATAACGAACTGGATCGTTATTGGTTGGACATTGTAATATTCCAGAAATAAGTTCCAACTTTTATCACATGGTTGCTCTTTTATAGGTTTTGTGTTTGATCGGGGAAGCTTTTGATAACTCTGATGAGGTTTGTGGAGTTGTTGTAAATATTAGACAAAAAGGAGATAAAATTGGTAAGTTCTAGGTCTATTATTTTCTAGGATTTGAAAATAATAAAATTATATACGTTAAGGTCTGAATTAGCTTGAAACACTAGCTTACTTATTTTGAAATTAGGCTTGATTTGTCTAAAAAACTTAATTTTGCCTGCTATTCACTGAGAATAACTTCAAAATATTGGATAAAAGTAGACATCTATTACACATTTTGGGATTTTTTTCTGAAAATGAAGTAGCAATGCAGAACAATATTTATAATCCAGAAGAGAGCAATTTGAATAATGATTGAATTTAGAATTATAAATCATGTAGTAAGAACAATACTATACAGTTTGGGTGAGTGCTTGGTATTTCCAACACAAACTGGCACAAATAGAAAGGAATTCTTCATAATTATGAGTGTATCCTTTTTTCAATTAACTACTGACTATGGGCTAAAACATAGTCCTGTTGACAAAAATTCAAACATTTTAGATTGGAATACATTTTAACTAAACAACTACACTATATGAGACTTCATGGAGTTCAGGTATTTTCAATGTATTATTATCTCCATGATTGCACATGTTTCAACATGGAATTTATAGAGAATATTTTTTTATTATGAACTTTTTAATGTGTTGTTATCCCAACTTTTTAAATAGTTCAATACTATGACATCCATTCTCTCTTTTTCTTTGCCCTACTACAAACTGCACGGGCAATGTATGATTGACAACATGCCAGATTATCATTGCAATCAGTACTTGAAAGAAAAAATTAAAGTATGTAAAATAGTATTTTGGAGGCCACTCCATGGAAGACACGATGTATTTGTCTATAACTACATATGAAATCTGGCCTATTCCATCAAAGTCCTCAATCCTTAATTTTATATTACTACATTTAAAACCCGGATACAATACTTACAGCTTATTCAATGTTGAAATAACATACTGAACCTAAATTGGTAATCCAATATGAATAAATTATATTAATTAATGTATAAAAGGTATAAACAATCTACATACTAAAACTACATACCTACAAACCTACATACTAAACCTTAATTGGTAAAGGTAATGTTTGTTATATGAATAAATTAGAATCTAAAAGAACACTATGTTAATTGATGAGTAAAAGGTATAAAAAATCTACAACAAATACTTAGTGGAAAGTTAGGTCCATACTATAATAACATTTTCTCAGTAGTTTGGAATAACTTTGAAACATAAAAAGAGCTTTACTATTTAGTATAGAAGATGTAAAATCATTTATATATGAATTGAACAGAGTGGGCCCAAGTGAGACCCTTGAGGTACCTCGGATAGCACGTGAAAAGTAATGATGGTTGTCTAACCATTAAAACCTATATTAATTGATGAATAAAAGGTATAAAAAATCTACAACAAATACTTAGTGGAAAGTTAGGTCCATACTATTATAACATTTTCACAGTAGTTTGGAATAACTTTGAAACATAAAAAGAGCTTTACTATTTAGTTTAGAAGAAGTAAAATCATTTATATATAAATTGAACAGAGTGGGCCCAAGTGAGACCCTTGAGGTACCTCGGATAGCACGTGAAAAGTAATGATGGTTGTCTAACCATTAAAACCTATATTAATTGATGAATAAAAGATATAAAAAATCTACAACAAATACTTAGTGGAAAGTTAGGTCCATACTATTATAACATTTTCACAGTAGTTTGGAATAACTTTGAAACATAAAAAGAGCTTTACTATTTAGTATAGAAGAAGTAAAATCATTTATATATAAATTGAACAGAGTGGGCCCAAGTGAGACCCTTGAGGTACCTCGGATAGCACGTGAAAAGTAATGATGGTTGTCTAACCATTAAAACCTATATTAATTGATAAATAAAAGGTGTGAAAATCTACAACAAATACTTAGTGGAAAGTTAGGTCCATACTATAATAACATTTTCACAGTAGTTTGGAATAACTTTGAAACATAAATAGAGCTTTACTATTTAGTATAGAAGATGTAAAATCATTTATATATAAATTGAACAGAGTGGGCCCAAGTGAGACCCTTGAGGTACCTCGGATAGCACGTGAAAAGTAATGATGGTTGTCTAACCATTAAAACCTATATTAATTGATGAATAAAAGGTATACAAAATCTACAACAAATACTTAGTGGAAAGTTAGGTCCATACTATTATAACATTTTCACAGTAGTTTGGAATAACTTTGAAACATAAAAAGAGCTTTACTATTTAGTATAGAAGATGTAAAATCATTTATATATAAATTGAACAGAGTGGGCCCAAGTGAGACCCTTGAGGTACCTCGGATAGCACGTGAAAAGTAATGATGGTTGTCTAACCATTAAAACCTATATTAATTGATGAATAAAAGGTATAAAAAATCTACAACAAATACTTAGTGGAAAGTTAGGTCCATACTATAATAACATTTTCACAGTAGTTTAGAATAACTTTGAAACATAAAAAGAGCTTTACTATTTAGTATAGAAGATGTAAAATCATTTCTATATAAATTGAACAGAGTGGGCCCAAGTGAGACCCTTGAGGTACCTCGGATAGCGCGTGAAAAGTAATGATGGTTGTCTAACCATTAAAACCTGTAGCTTAAATAACAACCAAGCCATTTCAATAGTAAGCCACATTTCCACAAACACCACAGACATGCTGATACGAGATAGACGGAATTTTTTTTTAATAGACCACAAGCCCAGGCACATTTTCAGGGGGTGATTTTATACACGAGTCATATATAATGTTGAAGTACTGGTCGAGAAACAAACGTTGGGCACTATGCCGTCAATTTTCCGCGGTACAGGTGAGTGTACAGGCGAGTTGAAATGTCGTAAAAAAGGGGGTACTTTTTGATTACTTTATACATGACGGCACTATTCTGGTCAAAGAGGCAATGAAAAAAGAATGCTCTAAAACCCAGTGCCGTCAAAAAATAGAGGTACAGGGAGTCGGAATTTTTTTTTGAAATCGGCGATTTTACCCCCCTCCCCAGTTAATCGAATACTTGACGGCGTTGATTCAGTTAACTTTACCTTTCCTTAAAAAACTATAATACATCTATGCCGTCAGAAAAGGGTGGTACATGGGGTCAGAAATCGCGAATCAAAACCCGATTTTTACCCCTTGTGGGGGAGGTCATTTTATACATCCTAAAATTTAGCTGTTTCAATGCTATATCCTTCAAAGATAACATATTTTACTATGCCGTCAATTTTATATGGTACAATACGCTGAAAAATGTGTTTTTCATGTCGAAATCAAATTAGTCCGGCAATGCATCTACTTCCTATTAATTTTGGGGACATTTGGTTTCAACAGAATGGTTGTTTGAGTCACAATGTCACGAGTCACTACCAGTGACACAGAAGATGATAATTCAGGTATGACACAGCAAAATCAATTAATTGATTTCTTGTAATATTTCTTCAATTATATATTGTATTAATATTTTAGATCTGGAGGAAGTGACTGAAATGGATTCTGCAAGTGAATCAGATATAGAGACCGAGAATTCTGATGAAGAATCATAAATTGTTGAAAAATATATGTTGTTGAATGAATGAATATTATAGTATGTTCCATGTTCTGATTTTTTTAAATCTATTTATTATGAATTTCAATAAAAATACCATGAAGATTGATTAACGCTTTTAAAACTTTATGAAAGACTAATGCCTTTTTTATGAAAATTAATAATAGTTATCTAGTTTATAATCTTTCATAAAATTTTAATGATTTATACATTGTTATTCAAATCTTTATTCACTTATTTTATAATATATTTTATACTACTTTTTTGATGATAAATCACATATCAGTGCATGGAAGTTCGCTATTTGATTTTTGGACCGAAAACGAATATTACCAAGATTATCGTTAAAATTTTGAAATTCTCTTATTACGAAGAGTTTCCGTTTAATGTTGACGGCACCACAATTTTAAATTACTGTTCAATATGGTCAATATTATAATGTTAATGTCGTCTTGTAATTTTTGACCAAAATTATGACCAAAATGGTAGGTGAAATAAGCCAAAATTAGCAAGAGATTTCACGTCAAATGCATAAAATATAACAAGGGAAAATTGACGGCACCAACTTTTTAATGTTTTTATGTTTTAATAATATTTCAAAAATAAACTTATAAATGTGCAGGCAATTTTAAATTTTTTTAAAATTTTTTCGTTTTTATATTTATTCTGTATTTCAATTGGGTACCATGAATTATTGACGGCATAATTATAAAGCCATTATAAGTAGTTTCTGCTTAAAAAAAACCGTATGCCGTCCTGAAATAAATGACCTTATAAGAAAACATTGATTTTTTGATCTAAAATTTTAGTAATTTTTTATTTATTTCTGCATGAACCATAATTTTTTGACGCACCATGTTTAGAATACTCAATAAATGTTAACTCAAAGCTAGAAATCGGTGCCGTCAAATTCTAAATGACCACCCCCATAAGGGTTAAAAATCGGGTTTTGATTCGCGATTTCTGACCCCATGTACCACCCTTTTCTGACGGCATAGATGTATAATAGTTTTTTAAGGAAAGGCAAAGTTAACTGAATCAACGCCGTCAAGTATTCGATGAACTGGGGAGGGAGGGTAAAATCGACGATTTCAAAAAAAAATATTCCGACTTCCTGTACCGCTATTTTTTGACAGCACTGGGTTTTAGAGCATTCTTTTTTCATTGCCTCTTTGACGAGAATAGTGCCGTCATGTATAAAGTAATCAAAAAGTTAAAAAGTACCCCCTTTTTTACGACATTTCAACTCGCCTGTACAGTGCATCCCATTTTGGGTGAGACAGCCAGGTTTATCGCTTGTTATTTAAGATAGAGCCTTGCGGTTTTCACGTTCCTGTCCTTTTTTTTTGTGAAACTCAAGTTGGCCTAATCAGATTTTGCATAACTGTTTCCGTTTATGAGATACAGGGCGATTTTGGAAATTGATACTTTTCGGACCCCTTCTTTATCTCCGAAGTTATTAGAAATAATGCTGAGCTAAAAACTACATCTGATACAGAATTCTGCGTAGAATCCAGTGGCGTACTTATTTTTTTTTTCGGGATATGGTTTTGAAGATACGACGCAAACCTATATTTTTTTCAATGGAACACCCTTTATTTTATTACTTCGTTGAATTCGCTATTTTTTTCCCTTCAAAATTATGTATAACACTATATAGGTAGGATGTTCAGAAATGCTAAAAAACACTAAAACATCACATAATGATAATTTTTCGTTAGTAAGCCATGGATTTTCCAAGTTTCAATAAGAGGATTATTACTTTTGATTATTAACATTAGTAGGTCATGGATGATACGAACATCCTTGTTGTTATTAGGGCTACTATGCATTTGGAAGCATTGTTTTATCAAATAGGCATTGAAGAGAAAAAAAAACAAATCTGATCTAGCTGTCATCGCTACGAATTATTATTGTGTTTCATCGTGTTTGGGTTTGAAGGAATATTGAGTATTGTAGAAATAATTGTTTGTGAATTTGTTGATTGAGAACTGATAATGGCTGGAAGAGATTTGGTTTTTCAAAACAATGAAATATGTGACATTATACAATGTTTGAATCAATCCAATGAAAACGTTGGCGAAGCTTTGGAACTTTATTTGAACAGGTATGACGTCGAGAATTTTACCACAAGACATTTCCTTACATCGTGATTTAAAAACTTTCAGATATCCTGAGAGGCATCAACCTAGTCGAGCAACTATATTCAGACTAAAGTATAATTTACTGAATTATGGTGCATATTCTAAACCTCGACCCAAGGTATATTATAAAGAGAATCAATAAGTAGATGAAATAAATGTGTTAGCTAGCGTTCATGCCTATCATCAGACTTCTTGTGCAAAATTAGAGAATGATCCTGCTATTTCCAGATCACGGGTACACAGAATTTAAAAAAAGTATAAGTTAAAACCCTACAAAGTCAATATTGTCCAACACTTATATCCTGGTGATGCAGCAAGACGTGTGAAATTCTGCAATTGGTTTTTGAACCATGCTCGGAGAGACGTTGATTTCGCAAAAAAAGTTATTTGGTCAGAAGAATCACATATAAGCAGTGCTGGTATATTTAACAGGCAAAATACAAGGCATTGGTATGATGAAAACCAGCACTTGATTTTTTAACGACAACAACAGGGTAGATTTGGTTTTAATGTGGCATGTTTCATATTGGGGACAAAAATCATATACCGCATTTTTGAAGGATCTCTTACCGCAACTAGATACTTGACAATTTTAGAAGACGTGTTACCGGAACTACTGGAAGATGTTCCCCTCGCCTTTCTTCATTCCATACATTTTCAACAGGACGGCGCCCCTGCCCATAATTCAAGATTGATCGGGCGGTTTTTAGAAAATACTTTTCAGGGTTGTTGGATTGGAACTCATGGACCCATCAGGTGGCCTCCAAGGTCACCTGATCTGTCTATATTAGACTTTTTCTTGTGGGGCTATTTGAAAAATAAAATATACAGTAACAGACACAACAGTCCCGAAGAACTTTGTGCATCAACAGCGGCAGCTTTCCGAAATTTACAAAACCGCCCTTTTATAATATTAAATGCACTCAGGCGAATTGAAAAAGTTTGTCAATTATGTATTAGGAAAAATGGACAGCAATTTGAACAGTTTAATCAGTAAGATATTATGTAATGTTGAAAATTTTTATTAATGATAAATATTTTATTGGGTATTTCTTTTGTATCTAATTTGTATTATGAATTGTTATATTATTTATTTTTTGCTATTAGGTAGGTACCTACGTTTTGTTTTTCGCGTTAGTGTATTATCTTTATTTGCTTACTCTCCTATAAAAAAAACACAAATGAAAATTATTCAATTAATTCTTGTTTTATATGGGAAATCCATGGCCCACTAACAAAACATTATCATTAAGTGATGTTTTAGTGTTTTATAGCATTTCTGAACATCCTACCTATATAGCGTTATACATAATTTTGAAGGGAAAAAAATAGCGAATTCAACGAAGTAATAAAATACAGGGTGTTCCTTTGAAAAAAATATAGGTTTTCGTCGTATCTTCAAAACCATACCCCGAAAAAAAAAAATAAGTACGCCACTGGATTCTACGCAGAATTCTGTATCAGATGTAGTTTTTAGCTCAGCATTATTTCTAATAACTTCGGAGATAAAGAAGGGGTCCGAAAAGTATCAATTTCCAAAATCGCCCTGTATCTCATAAACGGAAACAGTTATGCAAAATCTGATTAGGCCAACTTGAGTTTCACAAAAAAGTATGACAGGAACGTGAAAACCGCAAGGCTCTATCTTAAATAACAAGCGAGAAACCTGGCTGTCTCACCCAAAATGGGATGCACTGTACATTCACCTGTACCGCGGAACATTGACGGCATAGTGCCTAACGTTCGTTTCTCGACCAGTACTTCAACATTATATATGACCCGTGGTGTATAAAATCACCCCCTGAAATTGTGCCTGGGCTTGTGGTCTATAACACAATCCAATTGTTCGAATTATTTCCAAATCTCTTCCTCTTGCTCATTTTCTTTCCTTTTGGTTGTTTACTGATAATTCTCCATTCATAATTTTATATTGTTTGTAGGGGTGTGGACCTCTGATGCACAGAATAATACTGCTGTACTGGAAATAGGAAGGAAACTAAAAGACCGGCTGCATATTCCCGCAAGAACCGTTCTAGGTTACCAGGTGCATAAGGATACCATAGAAAAGACTGGCTCAGTTTCGAAATTTTCGTACACTATTTAGAAGGTTGCAGGCAGCTTTCTTTTTCTTATCATTTAACGTTCAACAGTTAGAATAAATATTTTTTTGTATGGATAATTATGAATTTGACTTTTCATTAATCATTTCATTTTGGAAATTATTTGTTTTTCATTTCATATGGACGTTTCACGAATTACCTTTTCTACATTGCAATATTTTATTTTTAACGGGAAATTAATATATTCTATTTGTATTAATGTAATAAAATGATGAAAATATAGAAGTTTAAAGAACAGGTTTCAGATTTCATTAAGTAATAATAATAATATTTATTTATTTCTTTGGTTTGAAAAAAAAACAGTGCACAATAAACAAAGAAAACGTCAGCAACTTCACATTGGAAACAGTCATATGGTATAAAAGTTTAAAAAAAAATACCTTTGAGCTCAAAAAATTTGATATACAGTGTGTCCCACTTACCATGCTCACCATGGGTATCTTTTTAATGGTGAGAGATACGAGGTCGGTTAAATGACACCAAATGTGGAGTTTATCAATGCCAACTATAATGTGAAAAAATAATTTGATAAAATCTATTCGTTTTTGTTTTATAAGCTAAAAACAGATTTTGATCATTTTCGTGTACTTTATTTATGAAAATATTCGAATAGGAATTTCACATTCTTATGGCAGTTTTTCAATGAGATTTCGAAAAAAATATGAAATTCATACCAACTATTCTAGAATTTGAGATATCAGTACCAACTTTCATTTTTCAAATGTAGGTCATAGCTCACTATAACTTAGTTATGAATAACTTTTTTTTTCTCTTACAGATGATATGTCACAGTAATAGTTTTTTGCTGATAACAACGGAGTTATCGTCATTTATACAAAAACAAGAACTATTTTGAAGTCGCCATCTTGAATTTATAAATTTTAACAAAAAAATCATGATCTCCGACCTCAAAAACCCCCACATACCGATTTTGAATGAAATCGGACCATAATCACAAATCTCGTCCGCCATATTGGAGGAGCCGCCATTTTTTTTTAATTTCAATAAAAATGTCATAGTGCATTGTCACCGGAATTATGAACATCTGCCAAATTTCAAGTTATTAGGACCGCCAGAAGTGGGTCAAAATTGACTTGCAAGAGACATGAAAATGATCAAAATTTGTTATTTGCGTATAAAACAAAAACGAATAGATTTTATCAAAATATTTTTTCACATTTTAGTTGGCCTTGATAAACTCCACATTTGGTGTCATTTAACCGACCTCGTATCTCTTACCATTAAAAAGATACCTATGGTGAGCATGGTAAGTGGGACACACTGTATACATACATACTCATATTATACCCATATACATACAGGGTGTCAATTTGAAAACTTCCCACCCTTAATATCTTCCTTCCAGTAAACAATATGAGTAATCGAAAAAACAGGTCAATTTTATTGTCAAGGGGGACACTTTCAAGGACTATTTGTAGCCCTCGTGGTTCAACCCCCTAGGAGGGGTAGATGTTACCCTTCGAATTTTAAATGGGAAGGGGGGTCAAGTGGCACATCATTTTGATGGGCGTTCAATTCTTGTTCCAATGGTACCCTGATTTATTATTTTTTGATGAGCATTTTCCGAAAAATTGCGTTCTAAACTAACAGAAGTAATTATTAGAACGCCTATACTGAGATGCATGGTTTGGCCAGAACTGGTTAGAATATTAGGTGGTACCGTTCCAACCCTGTATTAGGGGTAACATTAGCAATTAGCTCCAAACACTTTACATAAAAAAGTAGTATAATAGTAAAACGTAGATGGTAGTAAAGTTGTGTTTATTAAATGCTGAATTTTTAAGTGTCATCGCAGAAATTGTACAGATAGCCTTCCTTTTTTGCTACTTCTGCTGTAAAAAGTTTCTGTTTTCCGGCAAAAAATTGGTTAGCAAATTTGAACTATGTGGTAGTATTGTGAATACCGTTGTACCTGTTGGGCTGTTTAGGAATTACTTTAATAAGTGTATAAAAGTGTAAAAATGGTTTACATTCTTCAAGACAGAATTGAAATGATTGTAATTTATGGCGAAGTTGGAAAGTGCGCACGAAGGGCGGCATGTCTTTTTAACGAAAGACATCCAAATTGTAATGTAAGTCACCGGTATGTGCTTGATTTGGTGAATAAGTTTTACGAAACTGGTTCAGTGACAAATAAAAAAAAAATAACCCCAGAGTACTAAATGAAGCAGCTCAAATTGAAGTTTTGGGAACATTTGCTGCAGAGCCCACGAGCTCCTTACGATCAGTATCAGAACAGACGGGAATGTCACGCGAGACTATAAGAAAAGCATTGAAAATGCATAAATTTCATCCATATAAAATGCAGATTCTTCAAGAGCTCCACGAGGATGATTATGATAGAAGAATAGAGTTTTGTGAAATCATGTCTCATCGAGTCAATACCATCCCTAATCTTCTGTTAAACATCTGTTTCAGCGATGAGTGTTCATTTTTTCTGAATGGCAATGTTAATAGACAAAATTGTCGCTATTGGAGTGACGAAAACCCACATATTTTTCGGGAAGGGCATACACAACACCCACAAAAAGTTAATGTTTGGGCTGGTATTCTTGGAAATGCCATTCTTGGTCCATTATTTCTGGAAGAAAACTTGACTGGCAATCTGTACCTTGATATGCTTGAAGAGACTATCGATCCTCTTATAACTCACGAGCTAGAAACTCAAATTGATGCAGAAGGTAATGAACTTTTGCAGGAGGATCTGTTACATTTCCAGCAGGACGGTGCTCCACCTCATTATTTTCTTCCCGTCCGACAGTGGTTAAACGAGAGATTTCCGGGTAGATGGATTGGCAGAAGGGGAGCAGTTGAATGGCCTCCAAGACCACCGGATTTAACACCCTTAGATTTCTTTCTTTGGGGGCATCTTAAATCCGTTGTTTATAAAACACAACCTTCTGATATTGACGAACTTAAAAGACGAATTAAAGCAGCATGCCGGTCAATTCCTAGTGAAGTTTTCCGTAATGTTAGAGGGGAGTTCGAAAACAGACTGTATTACTGTTTAGAGCAAAATGGACAACATTTCGAACAGCTAATAAGATAAGCGTAAGTAGATTTTATGTTGGAAATGTCTTTCTCGCAAATTAAATTTTATTGTGTAGAAGGAAAATAACCACCAAATAAAAAATCCCATGCGTAATAAATGTATTCCTGTCATTCAAGGGTTGGAGCGGTGCCACCTACTCTTCTAACCATTTTTATTAAAGGGAGTCAATACAATAATGCATCTCAGTATAGGCGTTCTAATAATTACTACTGTTAGTTTAGAACGCAATTTTTCGGAAAATGCTCATCACAAAATAATAAGTCAGGGTACCATTGGAACAAGAATTGAACGCCCATCAAAATGATGTGCCACTTGACCCCCCTTCAGATTTAAAATTCTAAGGGTAACATCTACCCCTCCTAGGGGGTTGAACCACGAGGGCTACAAATAGTCCGTGAAAGTGTCCCCCTTGACAATAAAATTGACCTGTTTTTTCGATTACTCATATTGTTTACTGGAAGGAAGATATTAAGGGTGGGAAGTTTTCAAATTGACACCCTGTATAAATATACACAGTTACACAGAAATAAAAACATACACAAGTAAAAGTATTATCATAAAAAGAAATCATCCAAGGAATAACAACACCTGAGTAATTGATGTTTTTACTATAATCATCAAAAGTCTGTCAAGCAAGCAAATTGGTGCTTCTATTTTTACAAGCTTTCATTTAACTTGCATTGTTCTTATCTCTGCCTGTTTTTCTGGTTCTAATTATTATGCAAGTTATATATATATTTAGCACTTGCTGGAATCCGATTGAGTTGAACTTTTTTATCATGAATTTTTTCCGTAATGGAATTATTTCGAAGAAATGAAAAATTATGTACTAGAAAAATGTTTACCATTTTTTTCGAAAAACGACAAAAGCTCGAAAACTAAAAGAGGTATCGATAAAATGTATAGGAACAGTTTTATCGTCCCTAAAAAGTTCTACAAAAAGTTATCCTACATTTTTTTCATATCTTGGAAAATAAACGGAATATTAATTATTTTAATAAATCTACCAAAACCTCAAATATGGCGATAGATTTTCAAATTTTACAAGATACAATTTTGATGGACTTTTGAATACCTACAAAAAATGGAAACACACTTTTGCCATAACATCAATAGTCCTGGAAATATTTGAAACGAAAAATTAAGGACTTTGAACCATTTTACATGTTACTGATATCTTAAAAAAATATTTTTGTAAAGTCGTAGTATTCAAATCCCTTCAACTTCCCAGCCCTTCAACTCTGAGCCCTCACTTGTATTTCTTCGATTCTCTTGTGTTCTTATGTTCCTATACAGTGTGTCCAAGATAAGAATGAACAGCATGGGGATATCGGAAACGGTAAGAGTTACGGGGTCGATTAAATTAGAGAAAAGTAGCGCATTTATGTGCCCAACAATACGTCATTTAGAAAGTTTCAATATTCCGAGTAGTTGCGGAGATATTCGAGAAAAACCGAAATTTGAGAATTTCCTTTTTATTTTCTCCTACGTTTATTTTCAAAGGAAATGTAAAACAAATAGCACATTGTCATGGCCACTTTTTAACGACTACCTGATAACGTAAGCAGAATTTTTCTGCGACGTTTTGTCTTTTAGAAAACATCATCAACTTTTAGTTTTTATATGGGCCGAAACTAAAGTATACCCTGTATACGAATCCATTTTCCATTGTGAATACAGCAACGTATCACACAGTATGATTTCAGAACCATTTCTGGCGCAAAATGAAATTTAGTGATTACTTAACATGTTTTTCTTTAATTTTAGATAGTAGGCGCTGGAAAAAATGTCATATTTTGATACATGAAGTAAATTAATCAGTCTCATTTATACAAGTATAAATTTTAACTTACCATTTGCCGGAATTTTTGCGTTGTTGAATACAAAGATAAGTCGCAATATCAAAAGTTTAGTTTATAAATGTAATTGTAATGCAATAACAAGGAGCTAATATTTATTACAGGAAAATAAACAGAAACTTATAACAAGTGTTCAAATAACCCGCCGTTATTTTCTAAGAACGTTCTTCTCACAGACGAATTTAAAACTTGAGTTAACATATTCGGAAAAATATTGTTAAAGGATGCAGTAACCGATCTTAGCAAATCTTCTTCATTTTGAAAATTATGATTAGATTACACTTGATTCTTGATATATCCCCAAAGGAAAAAGTCTAGTGGGGTTAGGTCGGGGGACCTTGCAGGCCAGGATGTATCAAATCCACTGTCCAGGGAAGCGACGCCGACGGTTCAAATAATCCCGAACAATTCTAGAGTTATGTGCTGGAGCACCATCTTGTTGAAACCAGCCGCTGTGAGTAACCACTAATGGCAAATTATCTAGAGCGTCTTCCATATCATTTACTAACAAATTTATGTACCGCTCTGCTATTAAATTGTTTTGGTAGATAAAAGGCCCAATTACATTCGTACAGAGAATTCCAACCCACATGTTAACACCGAAACGATGTTGATGTCAGAACACTTTATGTAGACGCGGATTTTGTTGTGACCAATAATGAACATTCTGCCTATTAAAAATACCATTGTTGGTGATCATACTTTGATCAGGATTTTCGACAACGGCCTGTAACACATCACGCTGACTTTCTTCATTAGATAGCTTTTGTCGAGAAACCACAAGTTTTTATAAATGATCCGTATACTTTTAAATAAAAAACTAACCGTTTAAATATTGATTTACCAGGTTGTCGCCTCTCTGAATACTTATTAGAGTACGCACGTTCAGCATCAACACAAAATGTAACATGACAACATATCAAATTTTTCAGTATTCGAAAAGCTGCCGTTTTCCATTTTTAACACAAATTAGGTAGGTAACGAGATGTAAAAGTAGGAACGGTAATATGACAAAAATTCTATCAAACTACAGTATTATTATGACAACAGAACATTATGTATGATGGTTTTTCGGGTTTTTAGGCCGACGTTTATTTAGAGAAAAACTCGACGTTTCGCCAACACGAGTGGTTGGCATTTTCAAGAGAAATGTTTACAGTTTCGATCACTGAACACTACTGAACACTACTGAACTCTACTTGTTTTGACAAAACAAGTAGTGTTCAGTGATCGAAACTGTAAACATTTCTCTTGAAAATGCCAACCACTCGTGTTGGCGAAACGTCGAGTTTTTCTCTAAATAAACGTCGGCCTAAAAACCCGAAAAACCATCATTCATTCAACGATGGCCGCGAAAGCCTTTCACAATTTGTAGAACATTATGTGTCATTTTTTCCAGCGCCTACTATCTAAAATTGAAGAAAAACAGGTTAAGTAATCTCTAAATTTCATTTTGCGCGAGAAATGGTTCTGAAATCATACTGTGTGATACGTTGCTGTATTCACAATGGAAAATGGATTCGTATACAGGGTATACTTTAGTTTCGGCCCATATAAAAACTAAAAGTTGATGATGTTTTCTAAAAGACAAAACGTCGCAGAAAAATTCTGCTTACGTTATCAGGTAGTCCTTGAAAAGTGGCCATGACAAAGTGCTATTTGTTTTATATTTCCTTTGAAAATAAACCTAGGAGAAAATAAAAACGAAATTCTGAAATTTCGGTTTTTCTCGGATATCTCCGTAACTACTCGGAATATTAAAACTTTCTAAATGGCATATTGTTGGGCACATAAATGCGCTACTTTTCTCTCATTTAATCGACCCCGTATCTCTTACCGTTTCTCATATCCCCATGCTGTTCATTCTTTCTTATCCTATTTCAGAAACTATTTCCAAGGCAAAAAATTCTTTATTTCTTCACCCCATAAAAAATGAATTTCTTTCCATTATATCTACCTTGAAAAATAATACAACTAAAAGATTACCTAACAAACAGAATGCATGTTGTTAACGTAAATAATAAACTTATTGAGCCTTTACCAATAAATATGGGCGTACCTCAGAGGGCAGTGCCGGTACTGGTTTTATTTCTGCTGTATGTTTCAACAATATGTTCTCTCTAACAAACTTTCATGGAAAATTTGTCTCCCTCCCTGTAGGCTAACCCGCACCCAAAAATGCATCACCTACCACGGATCTAAACTATACAATCAGCTACCCTCTAGCATAAAAAACACCTCACCAGTAAAAAGCTACAGAAAAAAGAAATAAAAATTCATAATTTCTCACCATGCAACACTTGATAATCAGAAAAATATAATATCTTTCAAATGCCTGTTATTTCCCTTTCCTGAAATATTTGATTGCATTTCTCATTGATCAAAATACCTATTAGGTAAATATAATTTTTTTGTACACAGCTTTTAATATTTTTTATTTTGAAAATTATTCGTGGGAGAAAGATCCTGCATTTAATTCAAAACGAATGAATTTAATTATCTATAAAATGTTATCATTTATGAATCTACCAATAATGTGAAAGCCTAACTGAACTGAATAAATTTCATTTCAATTAAAAGGTTAAATTTGTAAAACGAAAAGTCAAGATGAGTTCTGTACCAAACCGTAGGGGAGATGGAAATCGCAAAAGTATATTGAAAAAAATATTTTTTTTTCGGTTATTACGGCGCGAGTCACCACGAAATAACACAGAGGCTATCAAACACACCAATACCAATGCGTACACATAGAAAAATATCTGTACCAAACCGTAGGGGAGATGGAAATCGCAAAAGTATATTGAAAAAATTTTTTTTTCGGTTATTACGGCGCGAGTCACCACGAAATAACACAGAGGCTATCAAACACACCAATACCAATGCGTACACATAGAAAAATATCTGTACCAAACCGTAGGGGAGGTGAAAATCGCAAAAGTATATTGAAAAAATTTTTTTTTCGGTTTTTACGGCGTGAGTCACCACGAAATAACACAAAGGCTATCAAACACATCAATACCAATGCGTACACATAGAAAAATATCTGTACCAAACCGTAGGGGACATGGAAATCGCAAAAGTATTTTGAAAAAAAATTTTTTTCGTTTATTACGGCGCGAGTCACCACGAAATAACACAAAGGCTATCAAACACCTCAATACCAATGCGTACACATAGAAAAATATCTGTACCAAACCGTAGGGGAGGTGGAAATCGCAAAAGTATTTTGAAAAAAAAAAATTTCGGTTATTTCGGCGCGAGTCACCACGAAATAACACAGAGGCTATCAAACACACCAATACCAATGCGTACAAATAGAAAAATATCTATACTAAACCGTAGGAGTGATGGAAATCGCAAAAGTATATTGAAAAATTTTTTTTTTCGGTCATTACGGCGCGAGTCACCTCGAAATATCACAGAGGTTATTCAACACATCAATACCAATGCGTACACATAGAAAAATATCTGTACCAAACCGTAGGGGAGGTGGAAATCGCAAAAGTATATCGAAAAAAAAAAATTTTTTTTTCGGTTATTAGGGCGCGAGTCACCACGAAATAACACAGATGCTATCAAACACACCAATACCAATGCGTACACATAGAAAAATACCTGTACCAACCGTAGGGGGGGAAAATGGATTCGTATACAGGGTATACTTTAGTTTCGGCCCATATAAAAACTAAAAGTTGATGATGTTTTCTAAAAGACAAAACGTCGCAGAAAAATTCTGCTTACGTTATCAGGTAGTCCTTGAAAAGTGGCCATGACAAAGTGCTATTTGTTTTATATTTCCTTTGAAAATAAACCTAGGAGAAAATAAAAACGAAATTCTGAAATTTCGGTTTTTCTCGGATATCTCCGTAACTACTCGGAATATTAAAACTTTCTAAATGGCATATTGTTGGGCACATAAATGCGCTACTTTTCTCTCATTTAATCGACCCCGTATCTCTTACCGTTTCTCATATCCCCATGCTGTTCATTCTTTCTTATCCTATTTCAGAAACTATTTCCAAGGCAAAAAATTCTTTATTTCTTCACCCCATAAAAAATGAATTTCTTTCCATTATATCTACCTTGAAAAATAATACAACTAAAAGATTACCTAACAAACAGAATGCATGTTGTTAACGTAAATAATAAACTTATTGAGCCTTTACCAATAAATATGGGCGTACCTCAGAGGGCAGTGCCGGTACTGGTTTTATTTCTGCTGTATGTTTCAACAATATGTTCTCTCTAACAAACTTTCATGGAAAATTTGTCTCCCTCCCTGTAGGCTAACCCGCACCCAAAAATGCATCACCTACCACGGATCTAAACTATACAATCAGCTACCCTCTAGCATAAAAAACACCTCACCAGTAAAAAGCTACAGAAAAAAGAAATAAAAATTCATAATTTCTCACCATGCAACACTTGATAATCAGAAAAATATAATATCTTTCAAATGCCTGTTATTTCCCTTTCCTGAAATATTTGATTGCATTTCTCATTGATCAAAATACCTATTAGGTAAATATAATTTTTTTGTACACAGCTTTTAATATTTTTTATTTTGAAAATTATTCGTGGGAGAAAGATCCTGCATTTAATTCAAAACGAATGAATTTAATTATCTATAAAATGTTATCATTTATGAATCTACCAATAATGTGAAAGCCTAACTGAACTGAATAAATTTCATTTCAATTAAAAGGTTAAATTTGTAAAACGAAAAGTCAAGATGAGTTCTGTACCAAACCGTAGGGGAGATGGAAATCGCAAAAGTATATTGAAAAAAATATTTTTTTTTCGGTTATTACGGCGCGAGTCACCACGAAATAACACAGAGGCTATCAAACACACCAATACCAATGCGTACACATAGAAAAATATCTGTACCAAACCGTAGGGGAGGTGAAAATCGCAAAAGTATATTGAAAAAATTTTTTTTCGGTTTTTACGGCGTGAGTCACCACGAAATAACACAAAGGCTATCAAACACATCAATACCAATGCGTACACATAGAAAAATATCTGTACCAAACCGTAGGGGACATGGAAATCGCAAAAGTATTTTGAAAAAAAAATTTTTTCGTTTATTACGGCGCGAGTCACCACGAAATAACACAAAGGCTATCAAACACCTCAATACCAATGCGTACACATAGAAAAATATCTGTACCAAACCGTAGGGGAGGTGGAAATCGCAAAAGTATTTTGAAAAAAAAAAATTTCGGTTATTTCGGCGCGAGTCACCACGAAATAACACAGAGGCTATCAAACACACCAATACCAATGCGTACAAATAGAAAAATATCTATACTAAACCGTAGGAGTGATGGAAATCGCAAAAGTATATTGAAAAATTTTTTTTTTCGGTCATTACGGCGCGAGTCACCTCGAAATATCACAGAGGTTATTCAACACATCAATACCAATGCGTACACATAGAAAAATATCTGTACCAAACCGTAGGGGAGGTGGAAATCGCAAAAGTATATCGAAAAAAAAAAATTTTTTTTTCGGTTATTAGGGCGCGAGTCACCACGAAATAACACAGATGCTATCAAACACACCAATACCAATGCGTACACATAGAAAAATACCTGTACCAAACCGTAGGGGAGATGGAAATCGCAAAAGTATATTGAAAAAAAAAATTTTTTTTTTTTCGGTTATTACGGCGCGAGTCACCACGAAATAACACAGAGGCTATCAAACACACCAATACCAATGCGTACACATAGAAAAATATCTGTACCAAACCGTAGGGGAGGTGGAAATCGCAAAAGTATTTTGAAAAAAAAAAATTTCGGTTATTTCGGCGCGAGTCACCACGAAATAACACAGAGGCTATCAAACACACCAATACCAATGCGTACAAATAGAAAAATATCTATACTAAACCGTAGGAGTGATGGAAATCGCAAAAGTATATTGAAAAATTTTTTTTTTCGGTCATTACGGCGCGAGTCACCTCGAAATATCACAGAGGTTATTCAACACATCAATACCAATGCGTACACATAGAAAAATATCTGTACCAAACCGTAGGGGAGGTGGAAATCGCAAAAGTATATCGAAAAAAAAAAATTTTTTTTTCGGTTATTAGGGCGCGAGTCACCACGAAATAACACAGATGCTATCAAACACACCAATACCAATGCGTACACATAGAAAAATACCTGTACCAAACCGTAGGGGAGATGGAAATCGCAAAAGTATATTGAAAAAAAAAATTTTTTTTTTTTCGGTTATTACGGCGCGAGTCACCACGAAATAACACAGAGGCTATCAAACACACCAATACCAATGCGTACACATAGAAAAATATCTGTACCAAACCGTAGGGGAGATGGAAATCGCAAAAGTTTATTGAAAAAAAATTTTTTTCGGTTATTACGGCGCGAGTCACCACGAAATAACACAGAGGCTATCAAACACACCAATACCAAAGCGTACACATAGAAAAATATCTGTACCAAACCGTAGGGGAGATGGAAATCGCAAAAGTATATTGAAAAAAAATTTTTTTCGGTTATTACGGCGCGAGTCACCACGAAATAACACAGAGGCTATCAAACACACCAATACCAATGCGTACACATAGAAAAATATCTGTACCAAACCGTAGGGGAGGTGAAAATCGCAAAAGTATATTGAAAAAATTTTTTTTTCGGTTTTTACGGCGTGAGTCACCACGAAATAACACAAAGGCTATCAAACACATCAATACCAATGCGTACACATAGAAAAATATCTGTACCAAACCGTAGGGGACGTGGAAATCGCAAAAGTATTTTGAAAAAAAAAATTTTTCGTTTATTACGGCGCGAGTCACCACGAAATAACACAAAGGCTGTCAAACACCTCAATACCAATGCGTACACATAGAAAAATATCTGTACCAAACCGTAGGGGAGGTGGAAATCGCAAAAGTATTTTGAAAAAAAAAAAATTTCGGTTATTTCGGCGCGAGTCACCACGAAATAACACAGAGGCTATCAAACACACCAATACCAATGCGTACATATAGAAAAATATCTATACTAAACCGTAGGAGTGATGGAAATCGCAAAAGTATATTGAAAAATTTTTTTTTTCGGTCATTACGGCGCGAGTCACCTCGAAATATCACAGAGGTTATTCAACACATCAATACCAATGCGTACACATAGAAAAATATCTGTACCAAACCGTAGGGGAGGTGGAAATCGCAAAAGTATATCGAAAAAAAAATATTTTTTTTTCGGTTATTACGGCGCGAGTCACCACGAAATAACACAGATGCTATCAAACACACCAATACCAATGCGTACACATAGAAAAATACCTGTACCAAACCGTAGGGGAGATGGAAATCGCAAAAGTATATTGAAAAAAAAAAATTTTTTTTTTCGGTTATTACGGCGCGAGTCACCACGAAATAACACAGAGGCTATCAAACACACCAATACCAATGCGTACACATAGAAAAATATCTGTACCAAACCGTAGGGGAGATGGAAATCGCAAAAGTATATTGAAAAAAAAAATTTTTCGGTTATTACGGCGCGAGTCACCTTGAAATAACACAGAGGCTACTGAACACATCAATACCAATGCGTACACATAGAAAAATATCTGTACCAAACCGTAGGGGAGGTGGAAATCGCAAAAGTATATTGAAAAAAAAAATATTTTTTTCGGTTATTACGGCGCGAGTCACCACGAAATAACACAGAGGCTATCAAACACACCAATACCAATGCGTACACATAGAAAAATACCTGTACCAAACCGTAGGGGAGATGGAAATCGCAAAAGTATATTGAAAAAAAAAATTTTTTTCGGTTATTACGGCGCGAGTCACCACGAAATAACACAGAGACTATCAAACACACCATTATCAATGCGTAGACATAGAAAAATATCTGTACCAAACCGTAGGAGTGATGGAAATCGCAAATATATTTATAAAAAAAATCATTTTCCTGAACTTTACGGCGCGAGTCACCTCGAAATAACAGAGAGGCTGTTAAACACATCAATACCAAAGTGTACACACAGAAAAATATTTTTACCAACCCGTAGAGAGATGAAAATTGCAAAAAACGATTTTTCCATAAATATTTCCACGATTATTACGGCGCGAGTCACCTTGAAATAACACAGAGGCTATTGAAAATATCAATACCAATGCGTACACACAGAAAAATATCTGTACCAATCCTTAGGGGAGATGGAAATCTCAAAAATATCTGTAAGAAAATCATTTTCTCGATTATTACGGCGCGAGTCACCTTGAAATAACACAGAGGCTATTGAACACATCAATACCAATGCGTACATACAGAAAAATATCTGTACCAATCCGTAGGGGAGATGGAAATCTCAAAAATATCTGTAAGAAAATCATTTTCTCGATTATTACGGCGCGAGTCACCTTGAAATAACACAGAGGCTATTGAACACATCAATACCAATGCGTACATACAGAAAAATATCTGTACCAATCCGTAGGGGAGATGGAAATCTCAAAAATATCTGTAAGAAAATCATTTTCTCGATTATTACGGCGCAAGTCACCTTGAAATAACACAGAGGCTATTGAACACATCAATACCAATGCGTACACACAGAAAAATATCTGTACCAATCCGTAGGGGAGATGGAAATCTCAAAAATATCTGTAAGAAAATCATTTTCTCGATTATTACGGCGCGAGTCACCTTGAAATAACACAGAGGCTATTGAACACATCAATACCAATGCGTACATACAGAAAAATATCTGTACCAATCCGTAGGGGAGATGGAAATCTCAAAAATATCTGTAAGAAAATCATTTTCTCGATTATTGCGGCACGAGTCACCTTGAAATACCACAGAGGCTATTGAACACATCAATACCAATGCGTACACACAGAAAAATATCTGTATCAATCCGTAGGGGAGATGGAAATCTCAAAAATATCTGTAAGAAAATCATTTTCTCGATTATTACAGCGCGAGTCACCTTGAAATAACACAGAGGCTATTGAACACATCAATACCAATGCGTACATACAGAAAAATATCTGTACCAATCCGTAGGGGAGATGGAAATCTCAAAAATATCTGTAAGAAAATCATTTTCTCGATTATTACGGCGCGAGTCACCTTGAAATAATACAGAGGCTATTGAACACATCAATACCAATGCGTACACACAGAAAAATATCTGTACCAATCCGTAGGGGAGATGGAAATCTCAAAAATATCTGTAAGAAAATCATTTTCTCGATTATTACGGCGCGAGTCACATCAAAATAACACAGAGGCTGTCAAACGCATCAATACCAATGCGTACACATAGAAAAATATATGTACCAAACCGTAGGGGAGATGGAAATCGCAAAAATATGTATAAAAAATCATCTTCTCGATTATTACAGCGCGAGTCACCTTGAAATAACACAGAGGCTATTGAACACATCAATACCAATGCGTACACACAGAAAAATATCTGTACCAATCCGTAGGGGAGATGGAAATCTCAAAAATATCTGTAAGAAAATCATTTTCTCTATTATTACGGCGCGAGTCACCTTGAAATAACACAGAGGCTATTGAACACATCAATACCAATGCGTACACACAGAAAAATATCTGTACCAATCCGTAGGGGAGATGGAAATCTCAAAAATATCTGTAAGAAAATCATTTTCTCGATTATTACGGCGCGAGTCACATCAAAATAACACAGAGGCTGTCAAACGCATCAATACCAATGCGTACACATAGAAAAATATATGTACCAAACCGTAGGGGAGATGGAAATCGCAAAAATATGTATAAAAAATCATCTTCTCGATTATTACAGCGCGAGTCACCTTGAAATAACACAGAGGCTATTGAACACATCAATACCAATGCGTACACACAGAAAAATATCTGTACCAATCCGTAGGGGAGATGGAAATCTCAAAAATATCTGTAAGAAAATCATTTTCTCGATTATTACGGCGCGAGTCACCTTGAAATAACACAGAGGCTATTGAACACATCAATACCAATGCGTACACACAGAAAAATATCTGTACCAATCCGTAGGGGAGATGGAAATCTCAAAAATATCTGTAAGAAAATCATTTTCTCGATTATTACGGCGCGAGTCACCTTGAAATAACACAGAGGCTATTGAACACATCAATACCAATGCGTACATACAGAAAAATATCTGTACCAATCCGTAGGGGAGATGGAAATCTCAAAAATATCTGTAAGAAAATCATTTTCTCGATTATTACGGCGCGAGTCACCTTGAAATAACACAGAGGCTATTGAACACATCAATACCAATGCGTACATACAGAAAAATATCTGTACCAATCCGTAGGGGAGATGGAAATCTCAAAAATATCTGTAAGAAAATCATTTTCTCGATTATTGCGGCACGAGTCACCTTGAAATAACACAGAGGCTATTGAACACATCAATACCAATGCGTACACACAGAAAAATATCTGTATCAATCCGTAGGGGAGATGGAAATCTCAAAAATATCTGTAAGAAAATCATTTTCTCGATTATTACAGCGCGAGTCACCTTGAAATAACACAGAGGCTATTGAACACATCAATACCAATGCGTACACACAGAAAAATATCTGTACCAATCCGTAGGGGAGATGGAAATCTCAAAAATATCTGTAAGAAAATCATTTTCTCGATTATTACGGCGCGAGTCACCTTGAAATAACACAGAGGCTATTGAACACATCAATACCAATGCGTACACACAGAAAAATATCTGTATCAATCCGTAGGGGAGATGGAAATCTCAAAAATATCTGTAAGAAAATCATTTTCTCGATTATTACAGCGCGAGTCACCTTGAAATAACACAGAGGCTATTGAACACAACAATACCAATGCGTACACACAGAAAAATATCTGTACCAATCCGTAGGGGAGATGGAAATCTCAAAAATATCTGTAAGAAAATCATTTTCTCGATTATTACGGCGCGAGTCACATCAAAATAACACAGAGGCTGTCAAACGCATCAATACCAATGCGTACACATAGAAAAATATATGTACCAAACCGTAGGGGAGATGGAAATCGCAAAAATATGTATAAAAAATCATCTTCTCGATTATTACAGCGGGAGTCACCTTGAAATAACACAGAGGCTATTGAACACATCAATACCAATGCGTACACACAGAAAAATATCTGTACCAATCCGTAGGGGAGATGGAAATCTCAAAAATATCTGTAAGAAAATCTTTTTCTCGATTATTACGGCGCGAGTCACCTTGAAATAACACAGAGGCTATTGAACACATCAATACCAATGCGTACACACAGAAAAATATCTGTATCAATCCGTAGGGGAGATGGAAATCTCAAAAATATCTGTAAGAAAATCATTTTCTCGATTATTACAGCGCGAGTCACCTTGAAATAACACAGAGGCTATTGAACACAACAATACCAATGCGTACACACAGAAAAATATCTGTACCAATCCGTAGGGGAGATGGAAATCTCAAAAATATCTGTAAGAAAATCATTTTCTCGATTATTACGGCGCGAGTCACCTCGAAATAACACAGAGGCTATTGAACACATCAATACCAATGCGTACATACAGAAAAATATCTGTACCAATCCGTAGGGGAGATGGAAATCTCAAAAATATCTGTAAGAAAATCATTTTCTCGATTATTACGGCGCGAGTCACCTTGAAATAACACAGAGGCTATTGAACACATCAATACCAATGCGTACACACAGAAAAATATCTGTACCAATCCGTAGGGGAGATGGAAATCTCAAAAATATCTGTAAGAAAATCATTTTCTCGATTATTACGGCGCGAGTCACCTCGAAATAACACAGAGGCTATTGAACACATCAATACCAATGCGTACATACAGAAAAATATCTGTACCAATCCGTAGGGGAGATGGAAATCTCAAAAATATCTGTAAGAAAATCATTTTCTCGATTATTACGGCGCGAGTCACCTCGAAATAACACAGAGGCTATTGAACACATCAATACCAATGCGTACATACAGAAAAATATCTGTACCAATCCGTAGGGGAGATGGAAATCTCAAAAATATCTGTAAGAAAATCATTTTCTCGATTATTACGGCGCGAGTCACCTCGAAATAACACAGATGCTATCAAACACGCCAATACCAATGCGTACACATAGAAAAATATCTGTACCAATCCGTAGGGGAGATGGAAATCTCAAAAATATCTGTAAGAAAATCATTTTCTCGATTATTACAGCGCGAGTCACCTTGAAATAACACAGAGGCTATTGAACACAACAATACCAATGCGTACACACAGAAAAATATCTGTACCAATCCGTAGGGGAGATGGAAATCTCAAAAATATCTGTAAGAAAATCATTTTCTCGATTATTACGGCGCGAGTCACCTCGAAATAACACAGAGGCTATTGAACACATCAATACCAATGCGTACATACAGAAAAATATCTGTACCAATCCGTAGGGGAGATGGAAATCTCAAAAATATCTGTAAGAAAATCATTTTCTCGATTATTACGGCGCGAGTCACCTCGAAATAACACAGAGGCTATTGAACACATCAATACCAATGCGTACATACAGAAAAATATCTGTACCAATCCGTAGGGGAGATGGAAATCTCAAAAATATCTGTAAGAAAATCATTTTCTCGATTATTACGGCGCGAGTCACCTCGAAATAACACAGAGGCTATTGAACACATCAATACCAATGCGTACATACAGAAAAATATCTGTACCAATCCGTAGGGGAGATGGAAATCTCAAAAATATCTGTAAGAAAATCATTTTCTCGATTATTACGGCGCGAGTCACCTCGAAATAACACAGAGGCTATTGAACACATCAATACCAATGCGTACATACAGAAAAATATCTGTACCAATCCGTAGGGGAGATGGAAATCTCAAAAATATCTGTAAGAAAATCATTTTCTCGATTATTACGGCGCGAGTCACCTCGAAATAACACAGATGCTATCAAACACGCCAATACCAATGCGTACACATAGAAAAATATCTGTACCAATCCGTAGGGGAGATGGAAATCTCAAAAATATCTGTAAGAAAATCATTTTCTCGATTATTACGGCGCGAGTCACCTCGAAATAACACAGAGGCTATTGAACACATCAATAACAATGCGTACACATATAAAAATATCTGTATCAACCCGTAGAGGAGATGGAAATCGCAAAAATAAAAAAAAAGTTTTTTGTTTATTACGGCGCGAGTTACCTCGAAATCAGACAGAGGCTGTCAATTGAACACATCAATGCCAATGAGTACACACAGAAAAATATCTGTACCAACCCGTTTAGGAGATGGAAATCGCAAAAATATTTATAGAAAATCATTTTCTCGGTTATTACGGCGCGAGTCACATCAAGATAACAAAGTGAATTTTGAATACACTTCATTATTATTCTGTTAAAGTGACTGAAAGGTTCCTAGAGAATTTTGATAGAAATACGTTCTTAAATAATATATTGCCAAGTCGGAATTATACTAATTCCGAGTTGGTTGTAAAGTCGGAATTGTACTAATTCCGAGTTGTAAAGTTGGAATTATACTAATTCCGAGTTGTTAAGTCGGAATCACATTTTTTAAATTCTTGATGAAATAAGCAGAAAACTATATTTGTTACCAACATTTCTTCATTCTCAGATAAAACACAATTGGTGCAGTTTTCGAAAAATTTATTACAGAATAAAATATAACGAGATGTACCCTAGAAGCAAAGCACTTGATTCTGACAGTATAACAAGTTGTAACATTCCCAAAAGTTACAATATACGAATATAGGATAAAAATATACATAAACTGTGAACCCTTAAACTGATATTAATAACAATTTCGTTAATATATCAAAGCTTTGATAAAACACATATATTAGGCAACAATGTAAAATTCTGAATCATTCAAAACTTAAAAGTAAAAACTGAACTAATCAACTATTCTACACAAGTAGCACCAAATTGCTCGGTATGTTCATAAATGCTATGAAGCAGTATACATATTATCTACAATGAACAATTTCATAAACTGAAAATGTAAATAATTATTCAAATAATAAACTTTTGATATAACGTTTACTCCCTAGGGATATAACACTTAGTATATGATAAATAGTTATTAAGGCAACCTTTTTCTTACTTATTTAGAATATGGCTACGTCATATATTGCTCTTCAACTTATTGAATACTGGAAAAGCTAAAGCGAAAAAAATCTTAAAAAAATAATGCTTTTACTAATACAAAAGAGGATTTTTGAAGAGAGGAAACGGGCATATAGTTTCTTTAAAATTCATTGCAATCAAACTTTCATAATTCAAATGTAACAAAAAGTTTCAATATAGGTATCGAATTAATATTAATAACTCTATTTTTTTACTTTTTTCATTGTTTTTCGTGTGTATGTGTGTATGTGTTTGAAGTGTGCGTGTATGTTATGGATAATTGAAGATACTGGTAACACTAAATTTGTTCGAAAAAATTGACAAGGGACTTGTTACAGAAATTACCAATATCTTCATTGTATTACGTAAGTATCCAGAAGGTGTTTGTATATATTTAAAAAAATAATTCGGTAATAAGTTTTGATTTTTATATCAATTCATTCACTAAACAACCTCTATTGTTTTTTCATTCAGGAGGGATCTACTAATTAAACATTTTTACTATTATAACTGGAATATTTATAAAGAAAGAGATGATTTTTATAGACTACTTTTTATTCATTAGGCTCAAAAGGAAACCATTTTAGTACAGACAGTGAAATATGATATGTCCATCCAATGTGTTTTTTTAATAATCATACTTTATTTGTATTGGGTAATAATCAAAACCATTACTCTTAAGATAGTAGGAGATGTAAAATTCATTATTTCTTAATATGTTATTATTTTTAGGTTAAGCTCAAATTGGTTCCTAAAGTGAGGGTCAACATTCCAATTCTATCCAAAATACCTGCGCAATAAATCCATTTAACAACTTAATACCTATTATACTGAAATGGATATGCTCTTGTTAACATTTTGAGAGCTGTCGACCCCTCCTCGAACTATTCAACAAAGATTTCTACATCAACTTTTGCTTGGCGCACTCTGGGCAAATGATGTCATCTTGATCGGTGATGAATCCACGGCCTACTAGACTTGTGCGGCACGAAGCGCAGAAGAAACAATCGTTGTGCCAGTGGCGGTCTTCGAATGAGATGAATTTGGTGCCTCCTATACCTGTTGAAGGAAGAATAATTATTAGCAAAAATCATTTCGTGATCTAAATTCTATAATTAATATTATAATGGCAAGATTTTTTTGGGCAGTCGGCCAAGTACAACAAGATATTAATTAACAAAAATTTACAAAAATAGGTATAGACCGGCCGGTAGTGACACATTTTTTGCAACGTTTTTTTTAATGTATGCTTTTTTATATTCATACTTATTTTCACCTCACAATAAAGTCTCTGATAACTATCTATGGGATAAACTTCACAGGTTTACATATCCTTATCTGATAGATAGTTATCTGGGACTTATCTATAGGTGAAAAGACCGGCCCTTAAAGTCCTCACCAAATATCTAAGACCATTCGCATGCAGCGGAGTCACTAATAAAGTTTTATTTTGCGTTTGAAATTGATTTCTTTGAACGATTTTTCAATGTATGCAAAACGGTTTTTCTTACAATTTAAACTGATAAACCCTCTAAAAATAAATTTCTTATTCTTATCTGAGAACCAAATGTATGCAGGAAGTTTGTAAGATTACAATAGTATATTACGTAACAAGAGTTGTAAATAACCAACCCAATACGCACGAAATGAAAAAGTTTATTTATTTTTTTTCATGAGTGCGTAATGGGCTTACAACTCGTGTAACGTACTATACTTTTTCTACGCCCATTCATTTTAACGTTATGCTTGTGTCGCCAATCCATAAATTTTTGATAGGTAATTTCGTACCTTTCTTTGGATTTTAGCGGTAACAAAGTATGTGTGGCAGCTTGAGCTTTTTATAAAACCTTCGGTGGAGTGCTCATAATTTCATCACTTTCACTACTATTAAAGCGTGTTCCGTTTCATGCATTCATCGCATCACTGTTGCAGACATAATCAAGCGTTCCGTTTCAACTAACTTTGACGTTGGTGGGTTGAATCGGAACGAATTGCTTGCGTGGTGCATGCCGTTTCCCGCAGATGTTGACATTTATCACTTTATCAGTTAACCAAATTCTTATGTTACGGAAACAAATCTGTTAATCTAGTAAATAAATTAATATGGGTAGAACGAAAGTGTTAATAGCAAGAGTAGGAAGCGAGCTTTGTGAAACTGAGAGTAACTCAGATTCTGATACAAGTGATAGTTATGAGGATAATATCGTCTGTCCCAGGCCAAAACGACAAATATGCTAATTCCAGGGTTCTGACTTTAACATGTAAAATACTAATTTTCTACCAAAATGTTTATTGCCAAACTCACGAAAGTGCTATCAGGTTGTCTACTGTGAACTAGAGTGAATTCGCCAATGTGAAAACTTACCTAGGTTTTCAAAGCAAGAAACACGAATATTCTTGAAACTCTCCTCATTCGAAATGACAAATTGCACATTCGTGGTTTTGGCGTGAGACCGACGATATGATGATGAATGAATTGACGATTTTTTCTTCCATTGTACGGTAGGTAAATCAGGTAAATGAGATAATGCACGATACTTGACACTTCATCAAATATCAAATCAAATTTAAACTTTTAATTCGGTTTCTGACGTTCCTGTTTGAACGTGACTTTTGAGTTTGACAGATCTAATTTGGATCGCATTGATCGCTGCTAGACGAACGGGCAGTAGCTCATGATCTTTCGATGTCTCAAGGCCAAAGAGGGGAATATAAAAGTGGGCGTGTCAATGCGCTCCCAATGTAGGAAACGTAACGGTCACATGCGCATTATGTCCTCAATGCATGAAACGGAACACGCCTTTAGATATATTCGTAGATAAAGTTGAGAAAATGTTAGGATACAGTTATATTTTGTTCAAGAAATTGACAATATAAATGACATGCATTTATAGGCATCACTCTTTCAATCCTAAATATATCTCGCTAATGCTGAAAGTTTTTGTTTTTAATTGACTAAATTTGTGTAAATAGACCAAATAAAGTCTTACGTAAATAAAAATTTGATTTTAATTTAATTAATAAAAGAAGTTTAAGTTTTTTCAAAACGCACGTGTATGTTATGAGATCTCATTACGTGCATGTTATTGTTATATGTCATTTACAAGGAATGTTGACAGTGTGATTCTTGACGTTTACAGACATGGGTGTAGAAATAGTTATTTGTTTAACTAGGCAGCAAAGTAGTAGATTGACTGCCGAGGCTGAATTCATAGCCGAGCGTAGCGAGGCTAGGAATTCAGCTAAGGCAGTCAATCTACTTTGCTGCCGAGTTGAACATATAAATTTTTCTCCGATTGTTCATAATGATATAGGAGGATATTGTATTTGCAAATTATTACAATTCCCACAATCTCTTTATTTTTCCTGTAGTGTTCAATTAAAATAAAATTTGATAAAAATTGCAGTTGTTGGAATGGTTGGTTGCTATGGAAATGTCCATAATAATTATAGTTTTACAATTCATGAAATTTCTGAAAGTTGTGCGAAAAAATATCGGTATATTTAAATTATTATATAATGGACAGTGATAGCGACCTGGAAGTACTTACTCCTCCAGAAATAAGGGAGGTGGCAAAAAATATAGAGTTGAATTTGTTGCCGGAGAAGTCTCGGATGAAATATGAAGGAAATTATAAACGATTTATGGATTATTGCATGGAGAAAAATGCGAAGATTTTTTCGGAGAATGTATGTTATGTTATAATTGCTAATAAATGTTTACGTCACATGTTATACTACCATTGAGTATAATCACTTTGCTTCCTAGGCAGCAAAGTACCCACTTTGCTGCCTAAAAATGAGGACAATATTGTTAACGTTTTGGCATATTTTTATGCATATCCAGAAACCTCCAATCGTATCACATGCTTCAGTAAAAAGAAATTTTGGAATCTGTATAAATTTACCAAAGTTCAAGCTCTCAAAGCAGAATACATTGAACGTAGAGTGCATTTTTGCGAAACTCTTTCAATACATACACATGATCGGGAATTGTTGTCAAAAATAATTTGGAGCGACGATTCAAAATTTACGAGCGATTGGATTTTTGAAAAGAACGAAAAAGCTTTTTTAGGCTGATCCTCCTCATGTGGCAAAAGAAATGAGTTTGGAAGAAAAATTGGACCTTAATGTATTTTAGAGAACAATAAAACCAGCTCTTTAATTCACAATGACACACTATATGCTGAGAGATATCTCCAAATACTAATGACGACTGATACCGATTTCTTCGAAAATTTTCCTTTGGAGAAATATAGGAATCCATGGTTTCAACTGGAAAGAACGCTAGCTCATTTCACCCAAGAAGTTTTCAGGGAACTTTACGATCATCGGTTTGGGCGTTTAAGCCTTAAGGCCGTGGGATTGGCCACCGTGATCACCCGATCTCACGCCGCTTGACTTTTTTTAATGGGGTGTTTCTAAAATTAGATATATTGTTTCCAATTTTGTTATTTTAATTGTTCCTAATTATATTTGCTATTGGGGGTCACCACGGAGTGGGCGACATCTACAATTCGAAATTTGTATATAAAACTCAGGGAAAACAAACATTCTGCCATAAGATTACGTGTTAATAAATTAGTGATTATTTCTTATTCATTCCATATTTGGTTCAATTTTTTTGATTTAATGGAAGAAGCATAGCTTTGATGTGACAAGTATGCCAAAAAAAAATTGTCCAATGCCATTTAATAATATTACTCATAAAGTCAAACCTTTTTATATACACTGAAATAGAGACATCATAAAATCTTCTTGCCAAAATATACTTATTTGATCTCTAGCCGCAGCGATGCCCTCTTTTTAGGAAATCTACTGTTTTAAAAATCCTAAAAATCTTCGAACGATTATGTCGGATGAAACTCTATTATCAAATAATTTTTTTTTGTACATAAAGGATATAATTCAACTCAAACAACAACAATTAGTAATAATGTATAACTTTGATATCTACGAAAAATCTGTCAAAAAAAAAGGAAATCTGCTAAAATTTCTGCCGAGAGAGACAAAATTTATTTAAAAAAATTTAAATCTACTAAATATGGCAACGCTGACCGCAGTGAATTTTCTTTCTGATAGAGCTTGGCCGACAAGGACAGACAATTGTATTTTCATCATTTTAGCTAAAACTGTACTGTACGATATTACCCGCCTATCCCCTACTGACCTGACTAACCTTCCTTAAACAGAATTCGAGAGAATTAATTTTGCGAAGAAATATTGACGATAAAGAGTAAAAAGAAAACATTCTGCATATTCATGAGATTTGATATTTATTGAAATTACCTGTGATGGGCTTGGTGCAAGCAGTACAGCGCTTGGCGAATAGTTCTCCGAAGCATTCTGCGCAGTAGGGTTTCTCGTCACGGCTGGTGAATCGTTCGCCCGCCAAACTCTTCGTGCAATGCGTGCAAGTGAAGCATTCCCTGTGCCAAGGCTCGTTCTTGTACGTAACTCCGCCACTGGTGATTACCTGAAAAAATATATTCATATAATGTTAGCCTCATGGTGTTTGTGAATAAATTAATGGGATTCCCTTTTAATTATCCATATTCTAGTTTAGACCTTACCAGAAGTAAAGAGATGAGAGTGCAAAATATCATTGAAGTTTCTACAATTTTAAAAAATGAAACCATATGTACGGTATGCTGATTTACTTATCTCGTTTATGTAAGAGTTAAACGTGAGCTGATTGTCAGAGTTCAAGTTTCTAATATTATCAACATGTTCTAGAATTATAGTATTAATTAAGTACATGTAATAAACAGTATTGGATTTTCTAGTGAAAGTCAATACTTTACATTTAGAGATATTCAAGGTAAGATGATTTTTCTAACATCATTCATGCAAATAGTTGATTTGTTCCCGTAGAATAGAACAATCTTCCAAATTACAAATAGAAGCAGATAATTTCAGATCGTCCGCAAACATTAACTTATGGCAATCAAGTCTCTCGCGAAGATCATTGATACATTTCAAGAACAAAAATGGTCCCAAGTTGGAACCTTGAGAGACTCCACTAAATGCAATATAATTATGTGAAAAAATCCATTATAAAAGATATACTGTATTCTGTTATCAAGGTTTGATTTCAAAAGGTTTAGAAAAGTATTACTGAATCCCAAACAAGCAATTTTTTTTCAAGTATTTCATGATGTATTTTGTCAGAGGCCTTGGAGAAATCAGTATACACCCCATCAACCTCTACTTCGGTCTACTAATTCACATAAGCAATGGTCATCAAAAGATCCGGAGAACTCTCCAGATGGACCCGACGACAAGGATCAGAAAGGTTCTACACAGAATTACATTCATTTCGGACGATTGCCAGCTGTCCGGAAAATAATAATAATAAAAGTAAAGTAATTTATTTTGCCGTTTTTCATATAGAGTACATTTATGGCAAGACAAATAAGCAATGATAAATTCGTGTGGAACTTCAAAAAAAAAAATAAGGTCTTCGACTAAGGAGAAAAAGAACTGGTCGTGGAAGGCATGGTCAGACCATGCAACCTAGGCGTGGCCATGGATGCACACAAAAAGAAAAAAGAAAAAGAACGATGGAAAATAGCGACTAAAGTTTGTCTTTCATGATAAACGATTATCCCTGTATCAGAGTTATCAAAAGATTTTCATATCAAAACTTTTAATTCATACTGTCCTTCATCTACTGTCCTTCGTGCACCTACTTTAAACTTGACATTTCTCACCTTGTTACATTTGATACAACGGGTGGCGAATTTTTCTTCATAACACTTGGCGCAGAAGATCTCTTGTTCGCGAGGAATGAAACTCTGAGTTCCGATGGGCACCTTGCAAACACAACAACAGAAACATTTCTCGTGCCATTGTCTGGTCTTGTACTCCATCTTCTTCGTACCTGCAACAATAAAAATAAGAATGAAGACTTCGAACATCTAAAAAAAAACTGTTGATGTATTTTATAGAGGGATCATGATCATTGAAAAAAATTGCACCATTTTGTCTGAAATTATTTCTGAGACATATATAATAATAATAATAATAATGTTTATTCATCATCATCAATTACAGTACAATACAATAACTACAATGTGTTACAACGTACAATTCGAGTATACAGTATATTATCAATTTATATAGATAGATAGAACAGAGACGAATAAACTTTGCAAACCTACAGAAACCAGAAGTTGTGCGTAGGGTTCACTAATTCAATCACTCTTGTTTACAATTAACCTCGTAATTATTAAAGAATATAATGCAAAAAGAAGAAAACATAAAGGCAGACAATATTCAATATCATATCAACCATGGGAGAGAGAGGGAGAAATAAAATGTGATTAATTGTATAGTGTTTCAATGATTTTATGTATACTTAGCCTACCTATACTTTTAATATACATTTTTAATTTTTTTTTGAGCAAGTTCTTGGAGTTTGCTTTCATCAGTAGATGTTTCATTTCTAGGCTCAAAGTATTATAAACTCTCGACAGCAGGTAAGTATAGCATCGTTGACTTTTTGCTTTTTTTGACAGATTGGTCCTAACGTTTAAATTTTGTTTTTGTCTTGTGGAATATTTATGTTCAAGAAAGTTTAGTTGATGTCTGTTTTGAAAAATCATGATAACAATGTTATAAAAAAATAGTTGCCTCAGATCGAGGCATCCAGACTCTTTGTAAAGTTGATTGGTAGAGAACATATGATCTTTTTTGTTTATGATTTTCAGAAACAAATTTTGTAACACCGCTAGTTTTTTCAGGTGACTTTCGACCACACCTCCCCATCCAAGTATTCCGTACCGTAGGCGCGACTCAATGAGCGCATAATATAGAGTTTTCAAGCTGCTGATGTTAAGGATTCCAGTGAAGAATTTGAAGTTGTATATTATTCGTCGCAAGTTGGTGGATAAGTTACGAATATGTAAATCCCATCTTAGGTGTCTATCGAGCGTTATCCCTAAATATTTAATTGATTCAGTAGACTTGATTACTTTGCCATCGTCCGAGATCTTCAGTTCAGTATAGTCAGGTAAGTTATTTTTGTATGCTGTGAATGGCATGAATTTTGTTTTTTCATAGTTTACTGTGAGACATTTGTGATTGAACCAGTTCAAAATATTTTGAAAATCTAACTCTACTTTCATTTTCAGATTATTCCAACAGCTGTCTTTATAGAGCACCACAGTGTCATCTGCAAAACTGAAGAGTTCTCCTTGGATGTCCAAGGTAAGTAAGTTGTTCAAATATAATATAAATAGAACTGGTCCCAGAACTGTGCCTTGAGGGACACCACAGGTAACGATCTTTTCAGTGCTGGTATTTCCATTTACTCGAACAGATTGTTTTCTGTCATTTAAATAACTTTTGAATAGTTTCCATGCAGTCCCTCGCACTCCTGCATCCTCTAGTGCATCTAACAGAAGAATGTGGTTCACTGTGTCGAATGCCTTCGAGAGATCCAGGAATATGCATAGGGTAGCTTCCCCTTCTTCTATCGCTTTATGAAGTTTTGAAGTTAGGTTGGCAATTGCGTCTTGTGTGGATATTCCTTGACGGAAACCATATTGTTTATCCGAAATCAGTTTGAATTTTTCCAAGAAGTCAGTTAATCTGTTTCTGAGTATTTTTTCAAAAGTTTTGGCAAAAACTGTTATTAGAGATATGGGTCGATAGTTTCCAGGGTTCGTTTTGACACCTTTTTTATGAATTGGAATGATGATCGCCAACTTGAACTCTTCCGGGCATATACCAGTTTCGAATATTTTATTTAAAATAATAGTGAATGGTTCAGAAATTTCCTCTCCTATTATTTTCAAGGTTTCAGCCCTGATACCATCGTAACCGGGAGATTTTCCACTCTTTAGGGAATCCACAACACTTCTTACTTCTGTAGGTGTGGTAGGTCTCAGGAAAAAATATTGTGTGAGGCGTTTTCTTTTTGGTGGTGGTCTGTTTGGAATTTCTATTTGTTTCGCTAATTTAATTCCAATTTCGGCAAAGTATTTGTTGAAAATATTTGCTTTTTCTTGATCATCTTCTATTAATTTATTTTCATCTGATAATAATTCCTTGATGTCATCTCTTGATGTTTCGGATTTTGAAAAAGATTTTATCGTATTCCACAGGGTTTTGTGACTATTCTTACTTTCTTCGATTTTTTTAATGTAATAATTCCGTTTTGTTTCTTGTATGAGTCGATTTAGTAAGTTTCTGTAATTCAAGTATTCTTCCTTATATAGTTCAGGATTAGTTTTATATTTTCTATAAAGGTACTTTTTTGTGTTAGTCGATTTTACCAATCCGTCCGTCATCCAGCATTTTCTCTTTGTTTTCTTCGTATATTTTTCAATGGTAATTCTCACTGTATCTATAAAATCTGTCGCTGCTTCTTGCGTACTCAGTTCTTGGAGCCTGGACCATTTCATGTTTTTCAGATCTTTTTTTAATTGTTCATGATTTATATAACTTTTATATTTTTCTTGTTCGATTTTTTGTTTCAGGTCCAGTGGTATATGGAGAATGGTTGCGGCGTGATCGGTTATACATGAATCAAGGATTATTCCAGTACAGAGATCAAGAGATTCATCAGAGCATGTTTTTAAAAAAATATGGTCAAGACAGCTGCTAGAACTTCCTTGAACTCGTGTGCATTTGTTTATTCATTAAGGATATTTGTGTAGTTATTCACAAGATCGTCTTCATTTTGTAATATATTAATATTTATATCTCCTGCAAATATACGGATGTTTGATTTATTGTTATTCGTCTGTTCAAAATAAGTCAGTAGATTTTGTAGAAATGTTTCTGGATATGTTGACGGTGGTCTGTATACAGAAGAAATGAGCATGGTTTCTTTATCGTTTATTTTTATTTCGATCTCTATAAAATTATAAATTCCGATAGTTATTATGCGATGTTGGTATTCCAAGGATTTTTTTTATAAATATCACGACTCCATCATTTTTATTTATTGTTCCCTGATTGTACATAGAATAGTATCCTTCCAATTCGAAAAACTGGATTTGGATTTGTTACTGAAAACGTTTCTGTTAGGATTATGCAGTCAAAGTTGGTATTAATTTCTCCGAGGAAAATGTTCAACTCGTCAAAATTTTTATTTATGCTTCTGATATTCTGTAAAATTTTGAAGGAGCTCTTTTTTCTGTTTTCTTGTACAATAAGTTCATTGAAATCTTTTACACTGTTTATTTCAAGGGTGTTGAATGACGTGTAATTTACATCACGTATATATGGGTCCATATTAATGATAGTATATGACAATAATAATAAAAGATAATAGTTGGGAAGAAAATTTTTACAAAAAGAAATTTTTATTATTTTTCAAATGAAGTTTTTTAAACGGATATAACAAAAGGAAATAGTGTAGAATGACTCAGTTATGGCTGTTGATTCTGGATCTGGTTGTAATTTTCCTTTCCTTCTCTTTTTCTCCTAGTGTAGTTTTTTCATCCATTCGAATCTGTTTCTTAGCAACAATTTCCTTTTTTTTCCCGATGTTAACTATCTTATAATACCCTGAGACAGTTATAACCGAATCGTGATATACTCTTCACAAATCTGAAAATGAAACTTTGTGAGCCTCTGATTTTTTCTAAAAATTTTATGCTGTGATGGTATTTACGGACCTGCATTATTGCTATGTGACGCCCATCAGGGCCCGATCTTGCTATTTAGCCGCCCCGGGAAAATATTTTTGCCGCCCTTTACATACACAACACCATATAAGTCAAGTGAATGCCTAAAAGTTTCGAATACTACGACTCAAATGTTAATACTACGACTTTTATGGTGCCTGTCCACAAATTACTCTAATTTGCCGTTGAGCATGACTGAAACTATAATTGATGTACATCAGTAATTGAATACTTCGACCGGTCACGGCACTCGTCGTATTCAACTTTCAGAAAAAAACGTTAAATTTTTCTTAGTCATCTCAATTTTTTTTTTCAAGATTTGAGTTAACTTCATGGGAACTTTTTATAAACCTGAGGTCAATAAGACTGACCACTTACATTCTTTCGATATATCCTCCCACATGACGTGGATACTGGGGTTCCTCAAGGATCAATTCTCGGTCCGCTGATTTTCTTACTGTATGTAAATGATCTCCCCAAGTACATCAGCACAAAACACTTGATTTTATATGCCGATGATACCACCTTGGCAACTGACGCAGAAACGCCGGAAGAACTCATTGCGAAAATGAATATACTATCAAAAGAATTCACCACGTGGTGTGGGAGGAATTCTCTGATAGTCAATTCTACTAAAACCATCTGTATGCAGTTCTTCACCAGAAATAAAATATCTAATAATAGTAGAGTCTCAGTAAACGATATCGAAGTCCCTTTCTCAAAATCTACCAAATTTCTAGGAGTATTTGTAGACAATGATATGGGTTGGAATTCTAATATTAATCACTTCTGCAAGAAATTGAATAGTTACTTTGCTATATTACAACTAAAAAATATTTTTGTGTCTAGTCAGTTGATCAGCGTCTACTATGCTATCGTTTATTCCCACATTTCGTACAATATTATTCTATGGGGTGGTGCAGGAGGCGCATCCAGAGTTTTCATTTCTCAAAAGAGAATTGTAAGATTAATGTTCAATCTAGACCATAGAGAAACATGTCGCAATCATTTCAAAGAACATAGAATTCTCACATTTTACTCTATATACATCTACAAATGCATTCTCTATGCTAAAAGCAATTATCATAATTTTTCTACCAATTCTGATTACCATGATTATCCAACTCGTTCCTCTAAACTTATTAGGCCTCCCAAACATGTAACTGCACTGTACGAAAAAAGCCCAATGTATAAAGGAATCCAATTTCTGAATCATTTGCCTTCCTGTCTGAGATTGGAAAATAACTTTAACGTATTTAAACGAAAACAAAAAATATTTTTAGGTAATGAATGTTACTATGACATATCAGAATTTTTGAACAAAAAATTTACGTAGGTAATTTTATCACATGTGACAGATTAGTGACTTGCTGTAACTATACATTACAGCTATTCACTTCCTCCCTACGAATTATCCTATATCATAGAAACTGTGATCATAAAGGACTAATAAAGTATTATTATTATTATCGTTTTGCCTTCGAGATTTTGGGTGTTTAAAAAAAAACAAAAAAAATTTTGAAGTCCACATATCAATTTTTCTTTTCAAGATATGATATCACGTTTCGTTTTCGAGTCTTTAGTGTTTTTAAAAAAAGTCCATATAGCATTTCTTTCAAGCTATGAAAAAATGTCAAAAGAACTTTTTGTAGAATTATTCAGGAACTATAAAACTGTTCATAATTTTTTCGATAACTCCTTTCTTCTTCGAGTTTTTGGTGTTTTCAAGATATGGAAAACATTTCTTGGAATATTTTTGTAGACCTCAAGAACAATTTTTGTGATTCAATATCACAATTTTTCAATTTTTTAAAAATATTTCTGTTCCAGTGATTTTTTCAAAAGAATGAATGAGTGTTTTTAGTATATTTTCCGAAGACGGCAAAAAAAGATGAATTGGTAAATTGTGAAAATATCAACCGTTCGTGAGATATTTCGTATTTCCAAAAATTAAAATTTTCATTTTCAAATTTTAGGGATTTTCATTTCATTATCCGATCGGATTTTCGAAAAACGGTTCCTCTGAGATTTGTTCTTTCGTCGCAGCTCAACCGATTGCGTTTCTAAAATTATAATTTTGTTTGTCGGTTTAGCCACATTTTGGATTTTAGCGAATCGAAAATTTTCTGAAAATCGTCCAGAAAAAATAGTCAACATTTTCCGATCATTCCCAGAATCTAGTTTCTAGCCTTTCTAGTTTCTAAAATCATTACATATCGAAAGGGTTGGTTCCTTATTTCCTATTTACGCATTTCTTCTTCTTCCTTCTTTCGAACAAAAATAATTCAGATAATTTACTTTAATATTCCCACTATCCAACCTGAAGTAGGTTGGAAGGTGACACATAAAATTATCAACATCCAACCTGTCAACCTGGGTGGGTGGTGGAAGGATAAGGTTGGAAGATGGAAATAAATCAATTTGGCCGCCCCTTATTTTTTGCCGCTCTATTAACAATCTTGCTCTATTAGTTTTCATTTTATAAGCCAAATCTATTAACAAACACATATTTATTTATTTAGCAGTAGATACAAATTTTACATACTAATAGGGTGATACTTAGGAATACAATTTACAATTAATGCTAGAATCTCTAATTACAATAATACTCTCTTAGGTTAATGATAAGTATGGTAATTTTTACTTCATTCTTGTAAACCTAATCTTAATAAGCTATCATCACAGTACTGCTAAGGTTTTAAGTGCACAATGGTATTTATAATACTGTGTGTGCACTCATTAAACTATTTTTCAGGTACTTTTGAGGTTTTGTTATGTTAGTTAGCAACTAATTGCATTGTATCACATTATACTAGCTTATAAAAGTATCAATAAAATAATAGACTTATTACTTCTATTGCATTACTTTGTAGTTTGTTATATTACATAGTTTATTTTATATTTGCTTTCGACAATCCATTCTGTTAGGGTTTTTTTAATTCTGTTATAATCCTTTAGTTTGAAACGGTCAGGTAAGTCATTGTAAATTTTCGGGCCCACACAGTAAATGTGTTTTTGACATGATTTGTGTTTAGGATTTTGTAGCTCAACCATACCTCTAGTGGCATTTCTTGTATTTTGGCAATGTTTTAAGTTTACTTTGTAGTCGTTATTTTTTATCATGAATCTAATGACTGATTTCAAATATAGTTGTTCTATGTTTAGTATCTTACTTTCATTGTATACCCTGTCACTAGGATATCTTCTCTTTTTGAAAAGCATAATTTTTATGATCCATTTTTGGGATACCTGTAATTTTGTTAAGATTGTTGAGCCTGCAGCTCCCCACACCACCAAACCATAGTTTAATAGTGACTCTGCTAAAGCAAGATAAATTGTTTTTAGAGTTTTGAAGGGTACCATATTCCTTAGTTCATAGAATTTATAAATTAGTTTTCTGAGTTTAGTTGTTACGTACTCTACATGCTCTTTCCAAGTGAGTTTTTCATCTAAAATAACTCCCAGATATTTTAAACTGTTTTTTCTGTTTATGGTCATACTACATTTACATTGCTGATTTAGGTTGCATTTTGATTCATGAATTTTGATGGATTCAAAGTTTGGTAAATTTCGTGCGGATAGTGAAAATGCCACAAAGTTTGTTTTTTCCACATTTAGCGAGAGTAGGCTATCATCTAACCAGTTTTTTAATTTCTGTAGAGTGTTTTCTGCTTTTGCTTTGGTAGCTTCCCAGGTCTCTTCACTTATTAAGACACTAGTATCGTCTGCGAAGCAGTAGATTTTGATATTTTCATCGTCAAATTGGTCCATTATGTCATTGATGTAGATATTGAATGGCAAGGTTGAGAGAACTGTACCCTGTGGAACACCAGAATTTACTTGTAATGCATCACTTTCTTGCTCAGACACCAATGTGGTTTGGTTACGGTTAGTGAGGTTATTTGGGGTTCCTCTGATTCCAGCATTTTCTAAACGTTTTAATAAAGTTTGGTGTTCCACAGTGTCAAAGGCTTTCTTGAGATCCATTACTTTTTTTCCCCTGTCTAAGTTTTTTAGTATCCCTTCAGTTACCTTTACGAGCGCCTTATCTGTATTTGAGTTTTTCCTAAAAGCAAACTGGTTTGCATTAAGTAAGTGATGTTTTTCCAAAAAAGTAATTAATTTGCTTTTAAGGCATTTTTCAATAATTTTACTTATGGTACTTGTTAATGCAATTGGTCTATAATTGTTCATTGATTTTTTATCACCTTGTTTGTGTAGAGGTATGATTGTAGTGATTTTTAATATGTTGGGAAAAATACCTGAGCTAAAAATCAGATTTGTTATATGTTTTAGTGGAATACTGAGATTATCTTTGTATTTTTTAATTATATTTGATGAAATAGCATCCTCCCCTCCCTTAACATCATTCTTTAGATTGTTTATTTCTCTAATTATGTCTTCGCTTGACACCGGACTCAAAAAGAAAGAGTTAGTAATTCTATTTTCCTTCATAGCCCTATTTTGTATGCATCTAGTAATCTTGTTTGCCAAGTGTTTTCCAATGTTACAAAAGTATGAGTTGAACTCATTTGCCATCTGATTTTTGTCTGTTATTTCAATATTTTTTTGGTTAGTAATGCATTTTTATCTGACTTACCGACCTGGTCATTGGTGGCCTCTCTGATCATATAAAATCCTATCTTTAAAAAAACGGAATACCTCCCTCGTAAAGTAACGACCTTTTCCAGTGTAAATATATCCAACACTCGCAACAGTAATTCACTAGTTATACCTAGATAGACATCGCTCTGTCATTTTTACTTTACACTCAGCTTTTCATGTAATTCTTGTCCCCACATGAACGGCGGCCCTCAGAAGTCGAAACCTGTGCGTGCCAAGGATTAACGAGGTATTACTTTTTTACGTGCGATTCCTAGCACTTTCTCGGACCATCAGAAAATTTTTTGCGGTCGCTAGGGTTTGAACCTTCGACTGGCAGCCAAAGGATTGAAACATCTTCGCTTCAACCACTCGACTACCTGGCTCCTAAATTGTATAAATAATTGCTCAGTGAATTCAGATCGTACAGTCTTTCGAATTAAAAAAAAAAACGTTATAGATTCATTATAATAAAGTAGGCAAGAACTGAATTCAAACATGAAATTGCATGGAACTGTACTTTTAGGAATCACGAATTTCAAATGAGTTAAATATTGTTATCTGTTTATTGTATTTATTTTTCTTGGCTCTCTCCTCATTCTTATAATGTTTTTGCATTTTTAATATGGTATTTTACTGCCTTTATCAACGAATTCATTTGGTTGCGCCAATTCATCATTCATGCTTCTTTTTCCTAATTTGTAAGTTTGTTGTTTTCACTAATGGTGATGATTGAAGCCGATTTATTGTTATTATTATTATTAAATAATTCAATACTCGCTGTGGTATTACGGAGAGTAGTTGTTTTCTGAGAGGTGTTTGCCATAATAGCCTACATTGTAGGTGGAAGGGAGTAAAAAGGGTAAAGGTAAAACCTCGGTCGGTAACAATTATCGACAATTATCAAGACTGTCTGCAACAATGACCTCTTTCCATTCAATTCAAAACCCACATTTAAAACAAGTTTGGGTAATTATTAATTGGGTGCATTTAACCCACACGATGTTATAAATAATTTTTGTCTCGGTATACACAATCACCTATTGAAATCAACTGTTCTACACGCCCATGTTCGGATAATGATTGAAATTGTTACAAAAGATAATTTGATTTACTGAAGGGTATCGTTTATGGTAACTATCACGCTACTGGATTGCTACTGGATGTTTCTATGAACTAATAGGTATTGAATATTACTCTGCTGTATTCCGATATGAATACTCAGCTCGGCAATTCAAATTCGACCCCCACCATTGAGATTTCCTAAACTACAGGAGAATTGGGGCAAAGTTGCGTATTCTGGTGCTTAACAATACTGTTTTGAAACTTGCAAAATTCCGAGTATTTCCGGAAATATCGGGAAAAAACTGAAAATCGGAATTTTTGTTTTTATTTTTTTCTATCGTTATTTGACAACATAGATCAAAACCAAAAGTACATTTTCTTTGATACTTTCTTTCAGCTACACGTTTTCATATTCAGATTTACTATCCGACGTTTCGTCTTCTGGCATTCATCATCAACTTTTTTTTCTGTTATGGGCGCCATATTGTTTTTTTATACAGAAAAATAGTGATTCTCATTCTGATTTCATTGATGTATAATTTGTTATGATTTGCACTTCTGAAACCACATATATTTAAAAGAATCAACTTCATCTGAGATGGTTATGACTCCATCGAAAAATTTTGTTTAATAAACACTAGTTGTCAGAACTCATTAAACATCATAAGTTTGCACAATTACTTCAGTCGAAATGTCCTCATTCTCAAATGAAGAAAAACGAGATATGTTGAAACTTTATTATAAATTTGATAGGAATAATACGAAAACAGCACAAATTTATTTTGAATTATATCCGGAACGACAACAGCCGGATAGAACATTATTCGGAATTTTGGACAAACACTTGGCTGAGTACGGTGCATTTCAAAAACCAAGAATGAAATATGGAAGGAGAATGGAACAAAATATTAGACGTAACTTATTAGCCGAGGTAAAATAATTGTTCATTCCATATTCGAAGAAGTATAATTATTTTTGATACTTTTTTAGATAAATGCAGATCCTTCCAAATCAAACACATTAAGTCTAGGCAGAAATGGATGTGCCACATACGAGCGTTTGGAGGGAATTCAAAAAAAGTGGTTTGAAATGTTATAAGATAGATATTTCACAAAAATTACATCCAGGTGATCCTGAGAGAAGGTTGGAATTTTGTAGCTGGCTCTCGAATAGGGTAAACCCTACAAACTTCTTGAAAAACATTATTTGGACCGACGAAAGTACTTTTTCGAACTGTGGTGTTTTTAATAGAAATAATGAGCACATTTGGAATGAAAATAATCCACGACACTTCAGAGAAGTCAGACCACAAGTTCGGTTTCGTTTGAATGTGTGGGCTGGAATTTATGACGACCGAATACTTGGACCTCATTTCTTCTCTAATACTTTGAACGGGGAAACCTATCTTCGGTTCTTAAGAAACGAATTCGAAGAATATATGGATACGTTTCCCCTTGTTAATTATAACAGCTGCTGGTTTCAGCATGACGAGGCTCCTCCACACAATAAAAGAGCAGTTTGCGAATATTTACACCAAAGATTTCCTAATAGGTGGTTAGGAAATTCTGGACCAGTGAGGTGGCCGGCAAGGTCACCTGACCTTACAGTTTTGGATACTTTCTTGTGGGGCACTTTAAAGAACAGAATCTATGGAGAGACACAGTAGATGAACTTAGAGACAATATCATCACGCAATTCAGGTCTATCAAAAGAAGGGATATTGTTAGGGCTGTTCTTAATTTGAGACGACGAGCTCGGTTATGTATTCAAGAGGAAGGCCATCATTTCGAACACTTGTTGTAATACTTTTTGTGCATTTTTTACAAGCTCATGATTTCATTCTTGTTTTTTGAAACGCACCGTACTCAGCCAAGTGTTTGCCCAAAATTCCGAATAATGTTCTATCCGGCTGTTGTCTTTCCGGATATAATTAAAAATAAATTTGTGTTGTTTTCGTACTATTCCTATCAAATTTAGAATAAAGTTTCAACACATCTCGTTTTTTTCATTTGAGAATGAGGACATTTCGACTGAAGTATTTGTGCAAACTTATGATGTTTAATGAGTTCTGACAACTAGTGTTTATTAAACAAAATTTTTCGATGGAGTCATGACCATCTCAGATGAAGTTATTTTTTTTAATATCTGTGGTTTCAGAAGCGAAAATCATAACAAATTATACATCAATGAAATCAAATCACTATTTTTCTGTATAAAAAAACAATATGGCGCCCATAACAGAAAAAAAGTTGATGATGAATGCCAGAAGACGAAACGTCGGATAGTAAATCTGAACATGAAAACGTGTAGCTGAAAAAAAAGTATCATTGAAAATATACTTTTGGTTTTGAGCTATGTTGTCAAATAACGATAGAAAAAAATAAAAACAAAAATTCCGATTTTTAGTTTTTTCCCGATATTTCCGGAAATACTCGGAATTTTCCAAGTTTCAAAACAGTATTTGTTAAGCACCAGAATACGCAACTTTGCCCCAATTTAAGCTTGGACGTATCTCCTGTAGTTTAGGATATCCCAATGGAAGGGGTCGAATTTGAGTTACCCTGTATCCTCTTCATACTTAATTGACACTGTTCCACCGAATCCGAGAGATTTTAATTTTTCAATTTACCTAAATAAAATCTGTCTATTGTTTCAAATGCAGATTTTAGTTCCAGAAAAATAACAGCTGTTACTCTACCTTCAAACTTGCCTCTTTTTAATTATTTATAACACATTGTTTATTTTAGGTTGCATTGATAATTGGTTTAGCAGGCGCTAGTTGTCGTGAAGAGCTTTGTAAAATGAATTTGGATGATATAGACATGTGCTCTTAGTGAACATGTTTACCAGCTGTGTCATAACAAAAATTTTAGCAAAAAGAAAGGAATGCTTCGAAATGAACATTCTTGGAAATGACATACATATTTCAATCTTATAATTGTTCAAACAAAAAAACAGATCTCAATCATCTGAGAAAGATAATTCATACTCGTTCATACTATACAGTGCGGCTTTTTTTAGTCCACCCCCTTTTAACTTTTGAACGGTTCGACGTAGAAACATGAATAAAAAACCGTTTAGAGGGTTTCACCGATGCTACTTTTTGAGACAAAAAATATGGTGATTGCTCGAATGGGGGCGCGGGGGGGCACATCAACTCAAAATTTTTAAATGGCATGGGGGGTCAAGTCTCACATCGTTGAAAAGAGAATTCAATTCTCTTCACAACCATCTGAATATTTTTGAATTTTGTTGAGAAATTTTTTCTCAATGTCGATTTATATGCCTTTCGAAATTTTCAAGTTGGTCTGTCCCTAGCGCCATCTGTCGAGTAATTTCAATGTTTCTTCTCTCAAAAAGTAGTATCGGTAATACCCTTCAAAATATTTTTGGTTTCATTATTCCACAACAAACCATTCAAATTTATCGAGATATGAGTAGTTTTCAGATCCGCATTTTTTTTTTGAGATTTCGAATTTGGATTGTGAAAAAATTTCAACTAAATCAAAAAAAAATTATATGGTTGTAAAGAGAATTGAATTCTCTTTTCAACGATGTGACACTTGACCCCCCATGCCATTTAAAATTTTTGAGTTGATGTGCCCCCCCGCGCCCCCTGTCGAGCAATCACCATATTTTTTATTTCAAAAAGTAGTATCGGTGAAACCCTCCCAACGGTTTTTTATTCATGTTTCTACGTCGAACCGTTCAAAAGTTAACATGGGGAGGGGGGACAAAAAAGCCGCACTGTATAGACCAGAACCCGAGTGCTCTTAATTTGGCATAACTTAATTATAAACATAATAATTTTCTCCTCAATAAAAATTCATAAATAATTCACTTTCAAAACATAAATATATTTTCCCCATTGACAATCTCATCTTAAGTAGTAACTGCAACAGCTGTACTAGTATTATACATATTATCAAAATCCCATCTACCACCTTGTGGCGTCGGTTTTTTACAAAACACTTAATACGTGATCATTTTCGCAATAAAACAATTGTAGAAAAAGGTAGGAAACAAAAAAAATGTTTGTAAATAAGTATATTATTCTTATACGGACTACTTTTGTTGGCAAGTGAGAAGACAATGTCCTTCAGTTTAGACCTGTCAAATATCTGAGATGGAAATAAGGGTTGGTTTATACTTGAAAATTAGTTTACGAAATGAGGGTTGGTTCATACTTGAAAATTAGTTTACAACATTTCCCAGAAGATAAAGATGCCATAAAAGGCAAATTTAAAATTCCAACGAAATCGTATCAAGATCATTTTGCAATCTGACATAACTAATCAACCTGTACAATTTGTTAGAAATCGCAGAGCAATGGGTAATGAAATAGAGATATTACGTTGAAAAATGCAAGAAATCTCAATGGCAACGGCGAAACAAATAATCTAAACCTGGTATTTGTATTTGCCGTTTAAAAATAGTCATGACCCAAATTTACTTTATATATGGCATTCGCGCTGCATGTTTGGTATCAATAAACGAATTGAAATAACTAAAAAACTAATACTGCAACTAGACAAGGAAGACATGAATATTCTGTCTTTATCTGATTGGTCGATTCCATTTACATAATGAATTGAATATTGATATTTCGAAACAAAATGTAATGAAAATATTAATAAATCAAGCATGTTTAACGTGAGAAAAATTACATAATAACTCAATTAATTCATGCATGTATAAAAATAAATATGAGTCATGTTTCATCTCCCGGGAATATCTGTTTGTTATCTACAGTGTGTCCCACTTTGAGCAGCCCCACCCTCATATTTCGTTGAGCATAAAATAATTTGAAATTTTCTTTGACTCAAGTTGTAGTACTCGGAAATACCTACCTTTATGTTTACGGAACCTTTGTATATCCATTTTCCACGGTTAACTACGACCAAATGAAAAGTGAAAAATTGGGAAAAACATACTAGGCATTTTTTTATCGCAAAAATAATACCAGATTCTGTTTCAGAACACCTTAAAACCCCCAAATCTCAATGCTTGAATCATTTGAATATACAGGGTATCATCTATAGCTGGTAGCATTATCAACTCTAATCCATAAATAATGCTTGGAAAATTTCCAAAATGTCTTCTCTTGTCACAGAAATCCCAAAAATATTTAATTAATACTTTGAAAAATAGCCAAATATCACTTTTCCAAGGCTAACTCTGATCAGAATGAATGATACCATGTATATTCAAATGATTCAAGCATTGAGATTTGGGGGTTTTAAGGTGTTATGAAACAGAATCTGGTGTTATTTTTGCGATTAAAAAATGCCTAGTATGTTTTTCCCAATTTTTCACTTTTCAATTGGTCGTAGTTAGCCGTGGAAAATGGATATACAAAGGTTACGTAAACATAAAGGTAGGTATTTCCGAGTACTACAACTTGAGTCAAAGAAAATTTCGAATTATTTCATGCTCAACGAAATATGAGGGTGTGGCTGCTCAAAGTGGGACACACTGTATATACATGCGAATTTTCGCTAATATACTCTGAGTGCTTTGATAAAATAGACGAAACCAGCACAAGCCCTTAATATAAAAAGACAGTTTTGTTGTATCTCCACACGGAAAAACAGAGTCCAAGTAAAACGTTTTCCTGACGTTTTTCAATTTATTGTGATAAGAAAATTAATACCTTTGTTTAAAAGTGAATTATTTCGTCTCTAGAAAAATGAGAAATTTGAACGCATGAACTTGTAGGGTTAGGTTTGAAGTGGGCCCGTATCAGGCCCTGCACTGCGGCCAATGGCCTACTGTGGCATATGAACTTGTAGCTATACTGTTTCGAACATTAGATAATTCACTTTGTATAATGTCAGGTCAGCATTTTACAAAAGTATATTTTCATATTTATCAACTCAGGGTTTCTGAAAAGTATATCATTACAATAGAGACTCGAATTACGGGCATAATACAACAATTTATTTGCAGTAGAACTTGATCTTCCTACGGAAATGTAATGTGTTCACCTACTTCTTGGGAAAGATGGAATAAAAGCTATTAAAGGCAAGACTACCCAAAAGTGATAAGGCCAAGTAAACCAAAATATCTAGAATAATCTAAGATTGTTGAGAAACTAGTATTAGTATTCTCCTGAAGAGAAGAATGCAGTTTGGTGATATTCTCATTAAAATCGTTTTCACTATTAGAAATAAATACATAATATTTATATAGATATTTATTTCAGACAGACATCAGTAAATCTGTTTTTTTAACCTTATGCATGAAGAAACCTGCAGTTTTAGTTTTCGCTGTTCACACTGTCAGAATAGGTAAAGATGAAATCGGTGCCCTTTTAGAAGTATCCGCCGAATCCTGAAATATTACAAATTTCATCCCCTACAAAATACATTTAGTTTACCAATTGAATGGAGATGATTTTGATCGGCGACAAGAGTGTGAAATTATCGCTGCAAGAATACATGCTGGTAGGAATTTCCTTTTCAACATCTGCTTTTCAAACAAGACACCTTCACATTATAAACAGAATATTTTTGGATAGGATGTTTCCGGAAAATTTGATTAGAAGAAGAGGACCTGTAGAGTGGCCAGCCAAATCTCCAGATTTAACTCCACTCGGTTTATCCCGTGGTGTCACTTGAAAAACAAGATCTATGCAACGTAAAATGAATCTCTGCAAGATCTGCAGTATCATTGTATGACAACCGATGGTAGAAAGTTTGAACGTCTGATTCATTGAGAATAATAATTATACTAAGTTGCATTATCAGATCTTATTCATTGATTGATAGTGGAATAATAGTTTTTGGACTGTTGTACCTCTGAATAAACACCAAATACCAAATCTACCATTAACAATTTTTCAAACATTTTAACAACGCAATAAGATTGATTGAAGCGGAAAGTCATCTGAGACACACTATCTCATTTCACGATACCGACACTGCACCCGAAGTTAATATTTCATGAAGCAATAAAAAACTTCGACATCTGGTTACGTGTTTAAACAGTCCATGCTATAAATATCCTGTTATATGTTAAATATAAACTGGCAGATAGATGATACTATTATGAGGAATAGGAGAGGTTCAAGATTTTCACTTATTTACGAGAAGTCGAAGAAAAAAATAATTATTTATGATCCAACTTCGTACAGTAGGAATTTTGTGTATGATTGTGTGAGAGTACAAAAAAAGTAAATGCAAATGGCAACAAGTTTTCAATGAATTGAAAATTTACCCTACCAAAAAAATTGAAAATTGCTAAAATATATCTTCTTTTCAAAAGGACCACTACTCAGTTTGAAAGGAATTACTTACAATAACATTAGGCTTAATTGCAATCCTTTTTTTGCAGGGTTCGCCGATATATACCGCTCGATATATATCGTATGAATATCATTCATACATATCGTGATATTTATTCGTAGATATCATGGATATAAATCATTCAATTTAAATTACTATGTTAAATAGGTAGAAACCTCTTCATAAATTCAACTCCCTAATCATTCAGTTTGCTGTTAATTGTCGGGGAATCCCATTTATCTGATGTGTGAATCCCCTTACTGTGTGCGGTCGCGTGTGTCTGCTTTTCTGTTCGTATCGTGGTCCACGTCGTAGCCGTTGTAGGTGATAAAAGCATTGATCAAAATAAAAATCAACAAAATGCCCAAAAGTAAAAGTGCAGTGTGGCTAAAATTCAAATTGGTAGATACAGCCAGTAATAATGGGAAATGGGCTAAATGCAAGAAATGTAAAAAATAGATGCAGGGAATTCCTTCCCGCATGGAAAAACATTTGCTCACTTTTGATAAAGCTGAAGGGGGGAGGGTTCATTTTTGGTTGTTTTGTTTGAAAATAAAAAAATGTATGCCTCTACTTTTGGTACTCTCTATATTAAAAAAAGTAAATAAATTTCCAAATTTGATATGTATCGGATATATATCAATATATAACCGATATTCTGATATTTATATAAATATCATGATATTTACGAACCCTGTTTTTTTGACTAATCGTTTTCCATTAATTAGGACTTATTTTTGAAAAATTATCTGAACAATTATAATTCATGACGATATTTTGGAACAAAAAGTCATCATAAGGCGCTTATACTGATGAGATGCTAACACCGCCAATGAAGTGTGAATATGAATTTAGAAGGACGGCTATTATAATCATTTGCCATAGCGCTCCGGGGCCACTTTTGGTGGCACTTTAACTTTTTAGCTCTAGGATAATAATTTGTAGAAAGCATTTATCAATTATACGGCCAAAGTGAAAGGAAATTTGACGCTATATATATATATCTGTATAAAATCGAAGGTGGCCCAATTATTTCTAACATTTAATGAGAATATGAGTCATCAATTTACTTTACAAAGACCTGATATTTTTTTTTACTTCATGTATCAGTAACGCTGAAGTGTTGAGGAATTGATAAATTTGTTAATAGCAATCTATAAGAATAAATTGGTACCATTCATAAAATATTTCTACTTTCATCTGAAAACAATTGCATGATTCTTGTTGTTGTCTAAATGGAGATAAACGAATAAATGAAGTTTTGTAGCAATGTTATGGATGGTTCAAGCATTGTTATAGGCATTTCAATTCCATTAGGTAAAATATTCCTTTTCAATTTACTCATCTTTTCGACCATATAAATTTTTTGATTTTCGTTAATACGAATTGTCACAATTTTGATCTCTTAGCCTTTCGAAATTTTCAAGTTGATGTGCCCCCAGCGCCATCTGTCTCGTAATTGCAATTTATTTTCTCTCAAAAAGTAGTATCGGTAATACCTTTCAAAATATGTTTTTTCTACAAACGTCAAAAAATGACAAGGTTCGCGCATTGACAACAGTGTGCGAAGTGGCACTTTTTTTCATTTTCATTCGTTACCATGACACCGTGCGCGAAGTAATGTGCGAAATATATTTCGCACACTGCATGTAAACTATATGGGATTTTCATATTCTAACCTATATGGTCCTCAACTCCTCAATCAAGCAAAAAACAAGAAATCGTTTATTTATTAATGTAGAACAATAATTAAGGCTTTCAAATTGTGAGAGATATTTTTCTGGCTTTATTTGCTTCACACCACTCTTTAAATTGCTGATATGCATTTTCATACTGCCGCCTCGATTTCTCCGGTAAAAGGTTGGAAATTACGGAATTGGCCGCATCTATCAAGTTAGGTGGGGTACTGCTTAGTTCATCGTCGCTCGAAATTTCCATTCTTTTACAATAATAAATATCACGCACGAAATTGACGCGAATAAAAAGTCACTCCAAAGTAATTATCAAGAACTGTCACTTTGAAATAATTGTCAACAAATGCCATTTTATTTCCATAGTTACAGTAATTACTTGATTTGGAAAAATTATTTAAGCCAGTTCAATACTATTTTTCATAGTTATTACTTATTTTAGAACAATATTTTTGACGTTTGTAGAAAAAATTTTGTTTGCATCTCATGCGCGAAATACTTTGGTAATCTCGACTATTTTTTTTAACTCGGCTGCGCCTCGTTAAAAATAATCAGTTCTCGATCACCAAAGTAGCATTTCGCGCACTAGATACAAAAATAACTATTGTCACATTGTTTCCCGTTCAAATTAAAAGTATCAAGATAAGGATACCATTCAGATCCGCACATTTACTTGATATTTCGAGTGCATATGGTAAAAATCAACGAAATCAGAATAGTATATTCTGTAACAAGGTTAGAATGAAAATTCGATGCGAGTGGAAAGTTCCGAGCGCGAGCCGAAGGCGAGCGTGAGGAACCACGAGCATCACGAATTTTCATTCTAACCGAGTAGCAGACTATAGATAGATAATAATGACTTTGACTTTGACAAGTAATACCTTCAGCTTCATTCATATCCATTTTTAGGTTATGATACCTTTTGAATATTATTGTTGTCTGCTTATTCGGTAACTTAGTTACACGCACAAGCAACTTAGAATGAAATAGCGAACGAATAATCATGAAGGAAGGGTAAGAAAACAAACTTCAATTCAGGCAAATTTTGAGAAATGTCAACAAGCAGCGGGAAAAACGTAATAAGTAACACGGAATGTATCGACTGTTATCATCCTCGGCAAGCGACAAGCCTCGGTTTTGCCTCAGCTCGTACTCGCTCACCTCGAATGTTAACACGTCTTTACATTCCTTGTTACTTAAATAACTATTAAATTGCATGGGGCAGAGGTGTTGCAGAATATTTCTTCAATCTCAAGAGAGAGATTTCCAACATTCTGTAATCAAATTTGATTTCAGAATTGGCAAATTCTGTGATGATCGTGGAGAAAAAAATTATATGGTTGAAAATAAAATCGAATTCTCTTTCAAACGGCTGTGTCATTTGACCCCCCATGCTATTTGAAATTTTCAAATTGATGTGCCTCCTCCCTCTCCATCAAGCCCACTTGTGGGAACGTTTGTACGAAAGAATATCTCAACGCTAACGAAATTTTTTGTTTCATTTATTTCTTGAAATTTTCTGAAAATTCAAAAATAACTTGACTAAAATCATTTTTAATTACATTTGCACCGGTTCTTCTTAATAATAAACTTAGCTAAGTGGAGGATCAGCTTAAGGTACACCTTGAGGTAAAAATGGTTTGCACCGTTGACTCCTCGCCTGAACCTTAGCTGAGTATTAGCATTGTTTAAATAGAACATAGTTAGTCAATGCCTGTGGAAAAGGTATTGGACACAAACGCAAGTGTCATCTAGCGTGATTATTTACAAACATGAATATTTCACGTCATTTTAATGCAGGTTTCTTCAAAAAACCCTGATTTTAATGCTTTTCCATTGTTTTAATCAAGTTACGACATGACTTGGAGGCCAGATCACTGAAGTTACGTCATGACTTGGATGCGAGCTCACTATCGCCATCTACATGTCGCATCCATTTTGATCCAATTATAATCCCATAAGGTTGACTAACTATCTTCTATATAAACAATGGTATTAGAAATGTTTGGCAACAGCGCAAAAATGATCACGTAACCAACGACGAGACGGTAGACAGCGCAGTTTTGAGTTCTGTCTAATTTGACAGGCCAGCGGGAGGATGGCATGTGATTTGGAAAATTTATCTCTACTGGAAAAATAGCCACAATATCGCCCAGAGAGCTGCGTGCACATTATTTAAAATGTGTAGTTTATAGTTATTAGCCTCCCTAACCTGATCTACCTTGGGTAAAAAATACTACCCATCCAAAATGTTTACGACATGAAGATGTTAACAATTATGGATGAATAAAAAAAATTGAAGATAATTGTCATTTCATTCCTCGAGTACAAAGAATTAGATTATTTTTTAAGTTCGTAGGTAATATAAATTAATAATATACCGTCGGCGTCGTCATCTAATATTGTATGTGATATTTTGTTTCAAACCTGATACGATCAGAAATCCACAAAAATACAATAATATCAGCAAAATCAAGAAAAAGTGCTGGAAAACTTTCACTCAAGGAAATTGAAAAATATTTTGCGTAAAAAAAGTTAGGTTAAGTCGTTAAGTGGAAGTTAAGTCGTTAAGTGGAAGTTAAGCCTGAAAAATTTAGCGGTGCAAGGTCCACTTAAGTTATAAGGTAATCTTAAGTTGAACCGGTGCAAATAGCTGTAGTTCCATGAACTGATTTGTCATCATTCAGATAGATATATTACCAATACAAAACATGGGGTCAGTGTCCTCAATGAGCATGCGGGGGTCTCAAAAGAAAGCGCCACCTACCGAGAATATTCGAAAATAATAAAGTTGGCCCACTCAACATAAAGAACATATATACGAAGTATCAACGTTTTTATTTTTGTGCCGGGTAGAAAAAATTGTAATATAGTTGACGAGGATTAAATAAAATGATGGGGTCCTCAAATGGAATCAGAATTAATTATTTATTGGCCATAAAGCTTAAGTGTTTGAAAAAACATAGATTACAACTTTTACTCAAAAAATCAGAAACTGGACATTTAAACGAACTCCTCTGACTATTGCGTCCATTACTAGGGTCAATAATAACAAAAAGCACTAATTACTCAACAAACGACGAATACTTGTAATTTGTAATGGAACATGTGTTCAAATAGAAAATGAGGAATTAGCAAAGCATTTTTTCTTGCCTACGGACAACTTTTACTAAATCAAACAGCGCTTACAACAAATGACACTCGGTGGTTTACGCAGGGAAAACAAACTGAAAGAAATGGTAATGGCGTTTATCCTCATTAGCATAGAAGCTAGTTTTTCAAGTTTACAGAAGGTGTAATTACCTAATTTCAATAAGGCACTTGAAAATAAACTATGATCTTTCTATATGAACTAATATCATGGTTTCATATGGTATTCCACAGATAAACTTATATTATAACATTTGAAAATACCTATTTGTGTATTTAGAGCGCAAAGTGATTGATTGCCTTTGGAGAGCGGCAATGACACTTTGTGCTCGAAATATACAGATTATTTTTTCTACAAGCGCAGCTCTTAGATATAAAAACGATCCACACTTCATTCAACAGAGGCAAATAAAATCACCTATGAGAAAATTTACACTCAATAGTAACGGAGAAGAAATCCGTAATTCACAAACAATGAGCTTATGACTTGAGGCATAAGATGTCCGGAGGACTGCTCATTGCTAATATCCTATACAATAGGAAAAGTTGGGTCGAAAATCCATCAGAAAACAACTACTTTCCTGGCTAATGCCACGACGAACATTGAATTACATCTGATGAAATTTCCGTGCAAAGTTCCTACAAGGTTATCTCTGCATTTGCTTGTTGCATGGAAATGTTCATCGAAACATTCGGACCACCTATATGTCGATTTCGGGGTGTTGCCCCTCATCAGTATAGAGTAGGTCTAGCAGTCAATAACTAATGACTGCAACGAATGAATCGATAACCAAATCCATTTCAAGACCGAAACTGAGATCGCGCCCGCACAGTGGATAACTCCAAAACTGCGAGCGCCATCCCAGAACTCTGCACGGAAATTTCATCAGATGTAATTCAATGTTCGTCGTGGCATTGCCAGGAAAGTAGTTGTTTTCTGATGGATTTTCGACCCAACTTTTCCTATTGTATAGGATATTAGCAATGAGCATTCCTTCGGACATCTTATGCCTCAAGTCATAAGCTCATTGTTTGTGAATTACAGTTTTCTTCTCCGTTTTATACGGTCTTGACGATCGTGGTTCATGGGTATTGCTTAGTTGGGTGGTCGGCGCTGTGGAAGATATTCAAATATCCAATAATTTAAATCTTTAACAAAAGAAAAAAAGGAAAATAACATGCCTACGTAAAAAAAGTACCGAATGCCGAGACCAAACTCCAGGACTCAGCACCCCCACAGTTACTTAGAGTGATTTGAATTTAGTATCACGAAGAATAGGTTCGTTTTCAACAAAAGCTGTGGAGATCGAGCGTTTTTTCAATATTTTCCCTCTAGAGCGAAGAAGCTGTCACAAAATGACATTTCTGGGAAAACATCAACTTTGCGTCGAGATCTGAAAGCGTTAAAGGCTACTTTGGTAAGCAGTTGTAGAAAAAATATTTTGCAGTTTATGTGCAGTCTGAATCGAAAATAGCAGGCTTTGACGCAAGTCGAATGCCACGAAAAATGATAGGTCTCCCAAATGTCATTCTTCTTGAATTCTGTATACAATCAAATTTATCAATTATGTAAATCAGAAATACAAAATCACTGAATATTAATAATCGTTCTGATTGTCTCTTTCTGGATCAATCTGGATGATGTTTCTGAGTAGGTAAAATAAACGCACCTAAAGGCAAACCAGTGGCGTCTCCCTGGAGACAAGCTTCCCCCAGGCAACATTTGAATCCCTTTTTCTCCCCCGGTAACTCCATGGACAAAACAGCCACATCTTCGTTTCTTTCCTTCGCCCTCTTGATTCGATCTTCGCCTACGGTTTTCGTTTTCAAGTTCATGCGTTTAAACTGTTCACTCATGACACCCGCCATTTCACAATAGAATTTGAAGAGAAAATCAACAGAAATCGGTTCACATTTAATAACGGGGTTTTAATATTTAGCTTTGCTATAGCGAAAAATGAAGAAATTGGGAAATCAGTTCAACTTTCTTGAATTGAAACAACTTGAATCTACTTATAATATATTGTACACGAGGAGCGCGATTAGGGACATTCATTCATACTCATTTCACGCTATAGTTTTTCTACGACTATTTGATTCATATCATACGAATTAATTTTTTTTCTATCATGAACTTTCAAAACGACAATGAAATTAAAAATATAAAAAGTATAATGAAAATCGAACAGAAAGTTACTAAAAAAAAGTTACATATATACATATGCATATACACTAGTTACAGCCCAGTCCCCGATGTACTTAAGAGCTGAAACTGACTGCTAAAATATAATATCAGGTGCAGTCAACTTTTGAATATCACAATTAATTTTGATACTGTCTTGATTACTTTATGTTTTGAAAGGAAATTTTCAGAAAATTACAGAATGTCATCAGACGTTGATACACTTGATTCGATCTCATATCATTTATCATCATAAAATTCGATAATATAATGACAGTCTAGTAGCACATGAAAGTCGTAGAAAATGAACATTTCGATACTGCTAGCTCGTTAAATATTTCGTGTACCATTCAGATCCACACTTGTATTTGATATTGTAAAAAAAATAATAACGAAATTTAAAAAAAATTAGATGCTTGGAAATAGAATTGCATTATCTTTCCAACGATGTGGCACTTGCCATTTGAAATTTTTAAGTTCGTCCACGATCTCATCTTCGCTTTGCTTATTTTCTACACCATCGAGCAGCACAACACTGCCACGTCCCCGTCTCATATGGTGCTACAATAATTCTTCACCTGTTTTTCTCAGCATTTCCATTAGAAAGTCTTTCTATATTGGAGATCCAATACAATGCGCCAGGACAATTTCTGAGATCATAATGATGGGGATGTAAACATATATGCCAAATACGTCAAGAACATCATCTGATAAACCTTGGTTTAGCAAAAACTGCTGCAGAGCTGTTGCCTCCAAGCAGGTAGCACCATCGAAGGTACAAAAAATCAGGACCCTGAGACCAGAATCGAATATGTTGAAGCTAGAAAGAGGCTTGTAACGCTAAAATACGATCAAACCTTGTCTAGTGTCCAAAGGGGTCCTGCTAGATTTGGACTTTTGCAAAAGCTGAAGGAAGAAATTTCAAATTAATCAAGGAAGACGGAACACTAGCCACAAACTCTCAGGAAAAAGCCAATATTTTTGCCCACATGTTTACTGCAAATTCTACTCTGCATTCATTGGGAAAATTACCCCAGAACAACACTCCTATTGGTCTCAACACCAAAAAAGCTAATGGATCTGATGGAATTCGGCCCATCGTTTGAAACAAATGTGTCCCAGAACGTTAGTAGGTAGTTCTTTGCGAGTTATTCAACCATTCTTATCATATGGGGATATTTCCGTCCAACTGACACTTGTAAGAGTACAACCAGTCCACAAAAAAAGGGAAAAATATCAAACCTAACAACTACAGCATTGCTGTATGTTATCTCGAAGATCATGAAAAAAGCCATCAACATCGAGATCATGAAATATCTAGAATGCTCAGGAATATTGAATGATCGAATGGTGACCTGCTTTCCTGCTTGCTTATGGTTCACAAATATGGTAGCTATCCATTGAAGAATCCAGTGAAACTCGGCAGAATCACTAGATATCTCCAATGCGTTTTATAGCTCTTGGCCCTAGGGACTTCTTGCCAAGCTTCCATCTTATAGCGGGCCACCCCAATTGTGTTCCAGGCTATCTAGTTTTCTCTCTGAAAGATCTCTCCGTTGATGAACTTTCATTCGACACTCTACCTACAATTGCTGGTGTTCCGCAGGGGTCCATTCTAGCAACAACACTGTTTTCGATATCAGCCCTGGAAACTAGAAGACAACGGGGAAGAAACAGAAACGATTTAAATATGGACTTCGCAATCCCAAACAGGGATTCAACAACTTGGTAGAATTCAATGCCGAAAAAACTCAGGCATGTCTTATTTTCAGGAAGGCAGATCTCACAGTTGCCAACGTAATTGTGACAGGAGAATCCATAACAACGAAGTCCTCCATTTCGATGTTAGGTATTACTATTAAGGGTACCCGTTCGTGAGAAAGCCATGCGAGGTCCATTGCCAAAAGTTCTACTCAAAAACTTGGTTTTCTGTTTTGTACCAAGAGCTATTTCGCTTAACGTCAATTGATTATGATTTATACGTCACAGATCCGACCTGTCCTAGAATTATGTTCCCATATATGGAGTGCAGCCCTTAACACCCACTGAAACTTTCAGATTCTGACAAAAAAAAGCCATTCGCTCACTTCTCTGGAACATTAGAAATATTGACGATCTGTCTCTGTTTTATATAAATTTTCATGGACGATACTTTTCTAAAATATCATCAACCGTTCCAACGTTAGCGATCCCATCAAGACTGACCCGTTGAGGTCAGTCTTCACGTCCCTTTGTCGTCACTTTGGAGACATGCCGAATATCTTTATCCCAAGGATCGCTTTTTCAACGAACGGCAAAGCTGTAGAACTGGCTGCCTCGGGAGATGTTCCCTGAGGCATACAGTCTGCAAAAATTCAAGACGAAGACCCTAACTACTTTCTCTCGCCTCTTACGATGTTTCTTGAACATTACAGGATTTTTCTATTCGTGAGAACCAAAACATAAAAAAAAAATGTATGCAAAGTTTGATTTTGACATGAACTCAAGAATACAAAGTTTTAAATTTTAATTTTGGACACCTTGTATAACTGAGAACTATACGTTTCATAGAAAATAAATGAAAAATTTTAGGTAATTTTTTGTGTTTGTAACTTTGGATGAGATAACGATATTTTGTTTCAAGATTCTTAGACTGAACATTTTGAGACTTTGACAGAAGAAATGAGTCTGGGAGTTGACAGATTCAAAGATTAAAAAACTGCTGGCACACTTTAAAACTAGCTCTCTCGCCCATTGACCCGCGGGTTTATGGTTTAACAAAATCGCCGCAAACCCTTGAAATTTCCCAATCTCTCCGCATTAACCGGACTATAACTTCACCGGCCACTAGATAATTAAACACACATTAGAGCCGTCGACGATCTCGCTCGATCTCGCAGTTAAAACTCGCCGATAAACTTAAACTGAGGTTAGGTTTGGAATCATCGCGCTCCGCCGTTTCGAAAGAACTTCGAACATGAACTAAAACATCGGTACCAGTTTCACGAAATAGTAGAGAATGAGTTTTTATGCTGTACAAGGTTACAGCGCCTACCTTTATCTGCACGCATCTTCCAGAGAAATTGGTTAGAAAAATTATGGCCGGAAAAGGCCGTTTTTCGGCGTTCACGTAGAGTAGAACGGGTGCTGAGAGAAATAAATGATATTGCATCAAAAAAACAAGGTGAGAGGGTAGGGTAATTAAAAATATTGGTTCAAGCATCTGCTATACCACCATGGTGTAGATGTTCTATGCCCAGATACTTGAGACATACCATCAAGACCAGAAAACTGTGGGGGTCGTTAGGTACTAATAGTCTGCAAGAAAAAAAATTAAAATGTTGGAAATGACACCAGTGTCACAGGCTCAGGTAGCCAGGTAGGTATCTCAACAATAATTTTTTAGGGAATCAAAGGACGACACCCCATTATCATCAGTTCTACTAAAAATATACAATCTATTAGAAATAACTAAGATGAAGAGGTATACGTATTCCTGGAAAATCTGAACTTTCCAGGAATAATTGTAATAACTGAACATTGGCTAAAACATGATAGCTCATCATTTTATTTGTATTTATTTATTATTTTCTTTCAATGACAGAGTACTTATAACTGTATAGGAATAGTCAAACATTTAAAACTTAACCTAAACTTAAAATCTATAAGACACTGTTAAAAAACTCCTTAGAGTATAAAATCCATTTTGTATTAAAAATTTCTTAATTGTTATTTTAAATGATTTTTCACTATCACAATTTATAGTAACTAAAGATGTTACAAAATTTACTTTTATTTTTTTAAATATATAAAGCCAGTTCAAGTAGGTATATAGAGACTGTGTAATGTCAATATTGAAAAATTTCTGAATAAATCTGTACAAGAATAGGAATTGGGCTTTCCTGCAATTCTTCGAATTATACGCTTTTGTGAGAGGAACACATCAGTTGATGCAGTGAAACTTCCCCAGAAACAAACATCATAATAAAGATGAGATTCAACATGTGAATAATAAAGGCCCAATAGTTGCGGTACAGTCAAGATTGATTTAAGATTATGACACAAGAGACTCACAGTGTTTCCTCCAAGTCAAATTTGACTGATTCTGAAGTAGGTACTGACAGTTTCATCATTTACAATAATACCGAGATTTTCACACTTACTCTGATGGGTTCTGAACCTCATTACATTGTTTTTTTAGTATTGAAATATAGTGAGTTGGAAATAAACTAACTGAACAAATTTCCCAAAGCTATATTACATTCATTTTGCAGAGAACTGTCACATTTACTTGATATCAACAATGACGTGTCATCAGCGTATGTAACAAAGTGACCTTTTCCTGAGACTTTATATATGTCATATAGTAAAAACAAGATAGGTTCCAATATTGAGCATTGAGGAACACACATAAGGCGTTTTCCATTTAGGAGTGTTAAGCCCCAGAGCTTCAAGCCCCTGAGATCGGAAATTACTTTATCACTGATTTTTTCGACAAAAAACTGTGTATTCGCGTTTTGACTTTTGTCTACTTGCACCAATAAAACGGGTGGTGCTCGAGGGGCAAGAGGAATGTCAATCGGTGCTTGAAGCCCCACTAAATGGAACGCAGGGTCATACGCTCTGGGTAGCTCTGAGGAGCTCCTTACGTTAAATGGAAAGCAGCTATAGATATATCAGAACAGTCTGACATGGCTTCTTTTACATTGTTGTTATCAGAGACAGTGACATACTGTTTCCTATTACTAAGGAAACTGTCAATCCAGTTCAGAGGATTACCTCTTATTCCATATTCTGACAATCTTGTTTTTAGAATTTCATGATTGACACACTCGATTGCCCGACTGAGATCACAAAACTCGCCCGCGTCAAGATACTTCAGTAGTTTTTCTTAGAATTGATGAATTGCACTACATGTAGATTTGTTGGTTCGAAAGCCATGCTCTAAAAACGCATATTCTAGTAATTTCGAAAAAGAATTAGGAATAGTAATGGGCCTATTATTGTATAAAAGATTATGGTTACCTTTTTTTTGTAGACCGGAATAATTTTATCCAATTTCAAGTTGTCTGGAAAAATACCTTCTCCAAAAGAAATGTTGATGATATAACTAATCGGTTCAACTATCATGTTAAGTGCGAGGTCAAGTGCAGCTTTGATTATAAAACCAGGAATATTATCGGAGCCAAAAAACTTTTTATTTTTCAGTTTAGTATGCAATCATTCAAACATTTCAGTATTTGTAAAAGGCATTACAAACATAGAGTCCTTCATTAGTTTTTCCTTCAAAATCACGTGATTAATATCTGAAGTATTGCTTACAACATCGAGTGCAGCTTGTATAAAAAAATTATTGAATAGTGAGGCGATAATGTGTGGATCATCAATTTCACACCCATCTTTTACGACGTTAGAAGGTCTGTTTTGTAATTTTAATTAGGTAGTTATGTTTTTTCTTCTCACTACAATAATATTCTTTAAATTCGGGAAAATTTCTGGTAAGACCAAATAGGCTTTTAAGATTTCAACTGGAATCACGAATTTCATCATTGATCCAATTTTTATATGATGTATCTGTGAATTCTTTTCGATGAAAGCTTGCATTAAAGTAGTGAGAAAATGTGCTGTTAAAATGATCAAATGCTTCATTGGTTGTTTTTATCTGATAAAGGATATCCCAGCAATGATTACCTAGAGCTTGTCTGAATTCATTTACTACGTTTTTGTGGAAGCTTCTCGTGAAGTATTCCTTTTTGGAATTATTTGAAGAAAGATTTAGACTAGAAGATATACCAATTTACACTGTATAGGCCAATCAATAGAGGATTTTTTCGTAACAAAAATTTTAGTAGGAAACCAACAGCGCCATCACATTGAAGGCAGTCCGTAGTTATATTCTGTTGTTTTGGACTCGCAACTGTCATTTTTAAAATTTTATAAACATATAAATACAAAAGACGTGATTTTTGTCAGTGTTTTGCTTATAAAATGAAAACTAATACAGGAATATGGTTGCTCCAATGTCCAATGAGAAAAATTGTAAAGAATTGAAATACGACCAAAATGAGATATTTTGCAACCCGATCGGATCATTAGTAACGGAGAAAAATTGGAAAAACCGTAAAAATTTACGGTTTATTTTAAAATTCACAACTCCGCCATTTTTCAAGTTGTAGGATTGACCCTTCTTACGACAGCATTTAATCACTTGTACCTTATGTGTGCTCAAAACAGACGATGTCGGACAATTAGTTCTGGTAGAATTGGAATTTTATTTTTATTGCTCTATGCTCTAGTAATAGTCCGATTTCAATTTTTCAAACAGATTTTGAAAGTAGAACAGTACCACAAAACGTATATTCTCATTTTGCGCTACAATGCTGCGAAATGAGTGAAAAATACTTGCAACCATGACTGAAAACAGTCGAGCCCGCGTGAGCGGTCGAGTAGTAGGAGAGACCGGGAGATGAGGGGAAGCGTATTATCACTTAACCCATTCATTAGAAGAATTACCAAGGTAGAACAGTTTAATTTATGAATTCCAGACTTATCCAACATTGGTATTTTATCTTAAGAATTCACTAACAAATAATTGAGATTATTAGAAGTTTTAAATGGAATGGAGTAGTTTCGAATATTGTTGGCATGGAGTTTGTTTTTTAGTTCCAATAATAGAGGACCAAAATGGGCTAAACAAAATATTTATTTGGTGAATTTTATTGAGTTAATCAATATTTTGATTTATTAACACATCTGTAATATGATTTATGCACTAGCGGGCGGTAAAGTACACTTTACCACCCGGTTCGCGGGGCGTAAAGTGGCACTTTACCGCCCGTGGGCGCAATATGGCCCGGCGGGCCGTAAAGTAGACAAAATTCTCAAATTGTCTATACTCACACATCATTTCATGCAATTCCTAACACGAATTAGAATCATTTCAGTTCAATAGAGCAATACTCTTTCTAACATTTGTTCATAATCGTTGGCAATTTTTTCGGTGATGATCTATTTATTTGAAATAGATTCTCCAATATAGCACTCAGCTACTATAGTTTCACATTCCTCATATTATGTTACCCTTAATTATTGTATGCATAACGTATGAAACGTGTAGACCATTGCAATTCAAGTCAGTATTTGTGATTCGCGCTATAAAATTTTTTTTGTATGTATCACGTGCGTAAAATGCGTTTAAGACCTTCGGCGTGTGATGGCCCTCGGCTAACGCCATCGGGCCATCATCCACGCCGCAGGCCATAAACGCCTACTTTAGGCCCGTGATACATAAATAACTATTATGGATTAGGTGGATTGGAAAATCATCATTATAGGCAATTTGTTTAATTATTTTGAGTTCTGTTGAAAGAGGTATCGAAAACAAACGGTGAAATAGTAAATGAAAAGATGAAATTTTCTGGATTATATGGATGATTGGAGTGAAAAGGTGTGATATTGTCAGTGGAGGCCTATTTTATATATATGGAGAATCCTAGGGTTTCAGATTTGTGAATAATGAGGTCCAAAAAAGGAAATTTATTGACTGTTTCAATTTCCATAGTAAACTGAACTCTTGGGTTGAAAGAATTTAGAGAGATTGAAAATGTATAAAGGTCATCCAAAATTCCCTATTTGCTTTCATGTTGAGATCATAAATGGATGGATAAATGGAAAACTTTTTCATTATTGACTTCACAAAACAAATTCGTGATAAAAGTTTAACTTGCTTTTCTTTCTTCGAGAATTGTACTCATTTCAACTGAAACCTTTATAACTTATGTGATAGTTGCACCATAATTATTTTATTATCATCATTAAATTAGAGCGAGAGAGTACAACCCCAACCCATTAACACAACCCAATTGATTACTTTCCCTATAGATGGGTGGCATCGGCCGTCGTGTGATCCCATCTGCTATGTTTATTACTCTTAATTTAATTGAATCCAGAGGCGTGTCAAATATTCTTTGCACTTATATTTTTGTGTTTCAGTGCATTGAGTGGTATTTTCTTTATTAATCGTTCGATAACAAATACACCATCTCAAATCAAAAATAAACTCTGTATGACATTGTGGAGCAGTTTTCAGCATCAGAAATGGCTTTTTTTTCGAAAATTATGGATACTTTCAGAGTCAAAGTTTGATTATCTTTGGAAAATACGATGACACATTTAGATTCCTTGTAAAAAATTGACTAAAGAACGTAATACTTAAAAACGTCTACTTCTTTTGGTTTTCGTTAAAAAAAATCGAAACAAAAATTACAGTGGATTGGCAGAGATGAAGGGTATGTATGTGTTTTATCGTTGTACTATTGCATGCCATCATTCATACATCAAAGACTTTCAGGTGGTTCCATGAGATTTCCCTTTTTTTCCTGCAGTTGAAATAGTAAATGCTCCACCTCTTTTGTTAAGTCGCTTAGGAGCGCAAAAACAAATTTCTTAGAATTCCTCAGTCATATACCTATACGTGTTTCATAAGCAGCTTCTATTATATCCTGTTAATAACTCATCTCGTACAGCATTACTGGAAAGACATCATCAACTTTTTTGTGCAGATATTGAATCCTGCTTTTTGACAGGTTTTCACCAATAAAAACAATTATCATTATTATGGTAGCTGACTACCAAACCACAAACACCGGGTTTATTTTGAGGTTTATATTTAATATACATCGAGTTTCAATCGGTAATCATAGTCATACAACAAATAAATAAATTACGCCCCAAAACGACTATGACGGGTTCTCACTAGCTAAATGAGAAAGTCCCTTCCCCCCGAATGAACTGGTGTACAATGTAAAGCATAACGTGAAAGAATTATCTTCTAAAATGGTTGTAAACGATGCATATGTTGTTACGTATCACAACTGTAAGACAATTCTCCATTTAGGGCAACCGGTCGTGGCATACATTTGATTCATCGGAGAACTGCTGTTTTTTTTTGTATTTAACATACTTATTTCATTCTCTGGTTTGGACTGACACAGAACCGGATCGATTTAAAATACTAGCCCCTTAAGGAAAGCAAAACTTTGTTTGCTGAGTGACTTTTCTGTAGGTAATGCTTGAAATGAACGTTTTCAATAGATATATGAGAGTATGAAATAGTTCTTAGACAGTAAGCAGCTCAATGAAACTATCAAATAGTGAATTGATATGATTGAACACGCACAACCGTCGCAGTTTTATATGGCTTGCTTATTTCATTGAATAATGTTTTATCAGAACACGAAGAACAAAATTTCTACTATTGAAGGCATATGATACACATTTTCAAAAGAATTTGCAACTATTGTCAAACATTTTTGGTAGACAACGCCCACTTTATAAATGAGTGTTCTCAAATGTATATTCCCTGATTATTTCCTCCATTTTGAAGGAACAGAACAAAAACTGTGTAAGAAATACCTATCAAATAATTAATTAATTGAATTTCGATAAGAACAGGTGAGATATTGATTATTTACATTGAACCTGTTAACAACACTAATTTCAATTACAATTTATCCGATTTTGAAAAAATTAAAACGTTTGGAGAGCTTTAAGATGCTGTATCAGTCGACCCATGTTCCCTATTATGATTCGCAAGGGGATAGCCGCCCCAGTCAGGGGGATGAAGTTGCGTGACTGAATCCATCACTGACATGTGTCCCCCTAGAACATAACTCGTCATTTTCCAGTAAATCCCAGAAAAGTTTTCGTTTGGGAATATCTTAAATCCACTCGTGTGGGTCCCAGATCTCCCTTGCTCGCACAAGCTCTAATTTTTCGAAAACAGGAGACTGCACTCTTATGAATAATTATAGACCCATTTCTGCCATCAACAATTTTGCCAAAATATTTTTACATGCATTAAAAACAGACTGCTTGATTTTTTCAACACACATAGCATTATAATAGATAGAACGTACGGTTTAATTGAACAATTTAGTAATGAAAACGACATAGCTGATTTTCTGGATAAAACAGTGCGAGCTTTAGATGATTCATCAAAATATCTAATGATTTTTCTTGACCTCGCAAAGGTCTTTGATTCGGTCTCACATGGTACCCTGTTAAGAAAATTACGGAATTCGAGAGATCGCCTTAGACCTGAGGGGGTAATTTCCGTTGAAATATCAGCGAAAAACCGAATGATAGCAAGGCACGGAATAATCGTAAGTGGGTTCATCGAGTAATATTTTAGTGGTAGGGAATATGCAAGTGATTTAAATTTACTTGTACACCTAAACCATTAGTTTATCATTTAGTTTGTATTTAACTCCATAAAACTTTAATCAAAAAGTACATAATAAGCGCGCGGAATTCAAATTTGCGAAACGTATCACCATTGGTCGAAACGAATAATGACGTCACATGGCACGTTATGAAATTTATCTGTGTTGATATTCATACTGTGCTATTCGTCTTTCATAGATTATAGACTATTGTAAATTATCAAGAGCAATGACTGAAAGTGGTTTTGTCACAGCGCAATCCGACAATACCTGAACTGATAAGTAGTAATAGTTTATCAAATGATAGTTTTCCTTTTGTAATTTAGGTGAGGCAGGTATCAACAGAGTTATCTCCCGCTTGATATACAAAACATTTAGGCATACAAAACTTACTTCTGATCAATTCACATCATGTTAACTATCGAAATACAATATACCCACATTGAAACGATCTTCACAACAATGTAAATGTGATATTGGAGATACTTCGCCCCTTCTCATAACCTTACACCATTGTTTACGTAATTTCGCATCTCTTGGAACAGAAAAAAAAAACTTTATTTGGTGTACTTATAATTGTGTTTTGGTACTAGACAATACCTATAAAATGTTTTTTTAGCATTTTCCATTATCGTAATAGCGATTAAAACTGCAAATCCCTAACCTAATTAATAACTGTCAATAGTGTCAATGGCCATAACTATAGAAAGGCTTGTTCATTGAAGACTGCTCTGGTTGATCGAGATCACTTTCACATAGGTTCATCTCTCTCTAATACTTGTACTGCATTTGTACTACTCTTTTATAAAATATAAAAGAGTAATAACGAATGACACTGAACGAACGACACTGAAAAAGAACAACACTGATCGCGCCATGTGACGTCATCCACAGCGCGCAAAAATTGAGGCGTTCAAATAGGTCAAATTCAATCAATATTTTATATTTTAAAAATTAATTTCCAGACTTCAACAGTATTTATTTACTAGTTGTAACGAAGTAAAAAATTGATTTAACAAATAAAAAAAAATTATGCATATTCCCTATTGGGCAAAATTCTATGCGATTATCTAGTAATCGTAATCAAAAACTTTGCAGCCACAGGCATGTTACTCACTAGTAATTATTCAGCCATAAAATTATAAAATTGTGATCAGTAAACTCACTGCCCCAGACTGTCTGCCTAATAGCGACATCATTATTAGTCCAGGATCTAGGGTCCATTTTCACAATTACTATCAAGCTAATATTCCGTGAGTAGCTTCGTTTCGATGAGACGCTCAACAATTTCCTAAATGAAAATTCTCGATAGTGGTAGCTAACAGGGGTAGCAAGGATAAAATATGTCGATTTGACGATTCTTAAAAAATGAGTAACAATTTTATAGAAAAATTTGTAGAATTTTTAATTGAAGATTGAACAAGGGACGAATTCTATCTATCTAGTGAAAAAAAAAATGAAAAAAGTCATTGACTAATAATTTAGAATGATTATCTTGAGATTTAACAAATAACCCACAGTTAGTAATACATTTTTGAGAATCGTCAAATCGACATGTTCTATCCCTGATGCTACCCCTGTTAGCTACCACAATCGATAATTTTTGTAAGAGAAAAAGTGGGGCGTCTAATCAAAATGAAGCTACTCACGGAAGATCAGCTTGATAGTAGTCAATTATTGTAAAAATGGACCTTGGATCCTGGACTATATACCTTGCTGTGACATAAAAATAACTTTCAGCAGAATTGTTTTTGCTGCCGTAGGATTTCAATTCTTTTTAGTAATAGTATTTCTTATTATGGTAGCAAGAAATAACTTAGCAAAAGCTTTGATAACTCAATTTTCCTCAGTGTGGTTAATGAAAATTTTCCTCAGTGTTCAGTTGTGACATCATGTGCTATTGTAAAAATTCAATGATGGTCAACCCTGTAGGTCCATCGGCATGTGTTATGATGGGATGATTCACTTTAGATCCAGACTATTGATCCTCTCCCGACCTATTCGCAACCGACCCAATAACATTTTCGTGTTACAAGACCCAGCCTATAAAAGACTCACCAACTACCAACAGTTAGAGATTCGATGACTTGCATGATCTATGGTTTTAACATGTTAATTTCCTCACGACTGAAATCAAAAATTATTATTCGAATACATATTAAGAATTTGTTCAGTCGTTTATTTTTATTTTTTATTGAATAATTTCGGCAAATATGTACATATCTCCTTGACACGAAAACTTCTCATTCGAACGGTTCCCAAGACGATTCGTCTGTTTTCTCCAATATCGCGGCGTATCGAACGAGGTGACGTAACCTCACGCCTAAAAAGTTGTATACAAAATTCAAGTAAATTTATGTAAACGCTAAAACGCAATAAAGACTTATCATCTGAAGTGTTTCTGTATATTTATAAGCATGACTAACTTACTTATTTTTACTCAGATGATAGTTTACGTGGAAATTCCAACGTTCCGTTTCGTTTCACAAAAAATATACAACATTGTCGAAGAATGATTTGCATCAGAACTCCAAACAGTGCATTTCTGAGGTTACTGGTGGTTTGCAGGGCCAAGTTTCTGGGCCAGTTTTTCATGTTCCAGTTAAACCTCAGATTAATTAACTAATGGTTAAATGGTTAGAATGTGATCCTTCCAACATGATTTAAGCTATTAGTTAGTTATCTGGAGTTTAACTCGAACCTAAGAAACGGTTCCTTAGGCTCTCAAAAACCCTTGGTAACATCCCAACCTCGTTTCAAGCAGAAGTACATGCTATAGAGATAATGCTGTGCCCAGAAGTGCCTCGAAAGTGGCACCCAGTGGGACAGAATCTTTATACTGTCAGATAATATAATAAACATAATAATGATAAACTTTATTTTCCTTTCAGACAAATACAAATTTGTATAGGAATAGTCACAATAAGCACCAAACAGAATTTTTTTACAAACAAACATAAATACGTACATATAAAAATTATGTAACTGTCACAATCACAACCATACAGTGACCGCCAAAAAGTATGTACCATATGGGAAAAATTTTTATTATTGGAGTATTGGAAAAAATATTCTGGGGAAAAGTTTGTGCATGTCCGATAACCTACAAATCGATTTTGACACATGTCACGTGATCGCTAGAATGGCGGCAAAATGAAAAAATTGCAATGCAAAGACAAAAAAAGGGGTAAGATGGCAAGATATCAAAATAAGTTATTTGAAAAAGTCACTTAGAATTCAATTTTATACACATAAACGAAGTTTCAAGAGATAATTCAAAAAAATTGAAAATAGCAATTTTTTAAAAATATTTTCCCATCTATTTAAAAATATTATTTTATTTTCTTATGAATAGCTTGACTATACTGAAACATTTGCATTTTAATGATAATGACAAAACTTTCTCATTTTCTCCACACCAGAGGGCACTAAATTAAAAAAATTGGTTTTTGTCAGAACCCTCGTTACATTGGTTCTTATCTAACAGTTATATCAGAATTCCAAGACTATTGTGTTGATATGGCAATCTAGAAACACCATGTTTCCTGATTTTAATCAAGTTTCAATAATAATGCTGTATGAGCGTTTTACTTTGCACATAAACTTTAAGAATCTTTAATTTGACGCACTATTTTCAAGTTTATGTGCGAAGTGAAACGCTCATGCACGATTATCATCGGAACTTGATTATAATCTGGAAATTACCATGTTTTTGGAGTGTCATGTCATCACAATGGTCGTGGAATTCGGATATAACTGTTAGATACGAACCGATGTAACAGCAAGGGTTCTGACAAATTCCCATTTTTTCAATTTAGTGCCATCTGGTGTGGAGAAAATGAGAAAGTTTTGTCATTATCATTAAAATGCAAATGTTTCAGTATAGTCAAGATATTCATAAGAAAAAAAAATAATATTTTTAAATAGATGGGAAAATATTTTTAAAAAATTGCCATTTTCAATTTTTTTGAATTATCTCTTGAAACTACGTTTGTGTGTATAAAATTGAATTCTAAGTGACTTTTTCAAATAACTTTTTTTGATATCTTGCCATCTTACCCCTTTTTTTGCCTTTGCATTAAATTTTTTTTCATTTTGCCGCCATTCTAGCGATCACGTGACATGTGTCAAAATCGATTTTTAGGTTATCGGACATGCACAAACTTTTCCCCAGAATATTTTTTCCAATACACCAATAATAAAAAATTTTCCCATATGGTACATACTTTTTGGCGGTCACTGTATAAATAAAATCACACATTAAAAAAAATCATTGACTGAATGAAAACATTTATCAATAAGGAGCAATTTCAACTTTCTCCTAAAGTTTCTGAGAGTGGAACAGCATTTCAACTCATTTGGTAACCTATTAAAGAAAATCAAACCAGCACTATCTGGAGATCGGTTTGAGATTGAATATCTGGTTTGCGGAATATGAAAATTATCTTTATACCTAGTGTTTTTATCATGAATTTCTGATCTTTTGATAAATTGGTGTTTATTTTTGAAAATATAACTACATAATTCAAATATATAAAGTGAAGGTAACGTTAGGCTATTCAATTTTATGAATAGATCCCTACAACTGTGCCGTCCTGAAACACCAGAGTTCTTATAATTCGTTTTTGGACAAGAAAAACATTATTTGCATGTGTGGACCACCCTCAAAAACACACACCATATCTCAGTCGTGATTCCACCTGTCCATAGTAAATGTTGAGTGCTCGTTTTGTATTCAACATTTTCCTTAAATTTCTGAATGAGTAATTCTGAGAATTAAGATTTTGACCCAGCTTATCACAGTGAGTTTTCCAACGTACTGTCAAAATGGATACCTAGAAATTTAACTCTTGTTCAATTTTGAGCTACTAGATTATCACTAATTTCGATTTTCAGTTCTGGACATGACTTAGTGTTTGGCTTGGGTGCCTCACCGTTGCGGTTTGCGGTTTGCTTTGACTTCATCTGTATGGAACTCAGAGCTTTTGTTTCGCTCTGGCTGTCAGATAGAATGTAGATGTGTTTCCTTTCATACCCACTGTCTAGATTAATTTGTATTCATGTCCTTGCATGTGTTTCAGCTTGGAATACTGTGGTGTTGCTGCCAAGTGGGGCTATTACAGTCCTTTTTAGCCTCACCCCATGTATTGTTGCTCCTGTCCCTACATCTGTTTTTGAACGATCTGTAACCAGATTATGTTTCCAGATGATAGTGATTCTACTTCCGGGGCCCCTTTCATTCCACTTGATCTGTGTTCTGAATGGTTTTTCGTATGAGTATTGTGGTAGCATGTATTCTGATATCATTTCCAGTTCGATTATGTTGACTTCATGGATGATTTTGGTGTGCCCAATTTATGGTTGGGTTCTCCAATTACCTGTTTTTTTAAGTCTGTATGCGCTCATCCTCGCCTCTCCGTTGACTGTGACGTCTAAAGGTGGAAGGTTTAGGATAATTTCCATAGCAGCGGTTGGAGTGCTATTCATAGCACTCGCGATAGACAGGCAGGCTAGCCTCTGTATTTTTATCAAGGTTGGTTTTCGACTGTCTCTTGTTTTTCCAAAAGCTCTTCTGCACATCATGAACAATGATTTGCTTTTGTTGATTTCATGTTGCAGATGCATGTTCCAGGATAGTACCTTATCTAAGAACAGCCCTAAATATTTAACATGATCAGCAACTTCTAGTGTTACGCCAAAGAACTTGGGTGGCTTCATGTCCCCCAGAATTATTTTGCGTGAGAATGGAATGAGTTTTGCTGGGGTTTGCACTCAGTCCTTCTCTTTTGCACCATTCCTCTACGATTCTCGGAGCATTTTGCATTAGTTCAGAGGTTATTTGGGCATATAAACCATCAAAAAAACGAACACCTAAGACCATCAAAAGACAAACGAGAAGCGCTAAGTTCATCTGGAGTATACCGCATTCCATGCACCTGTGGCAGCGTTTATATCGAAAAAACAGCATAAGGCCAGTTGTCGGTTAGGACTCACTGAAAAATCCGCTGTCGCAGAACATGCACTCAACAACAACTATCACAGAGTAAAATTCGAAGAAACCCAATTCATGTCCACATCTGCTCATTACCCAAAACACTTCCGGGAAGCAATTGAAATTCAAAAACACCAGAATGACTTCAACAGAACCAACAGCAACTGGGTATAGGTACCGAGATTATGAAGGCATAAAAAACATCAATACTGGTTGAGACAATGGGTATGAAACAGTGAAAATTGATCGAAAAGCTGTAAACATCTCTTTCTTGAAAATGCCAACCACTCGTGTTAGCGAAACTTCGAGAACATCTCGCAATTCTCGTCGGTCTAACAACCCTAAAAACCATCATTCAAATTACAGATGATTTGATTAGATCAATAACATTTATAGCTATAATTTATTTTCATTCATGAATGACATGGTCAAACGACAAAACGGCAGTAAGTAGATCGGTTCATTGGTTCACAGCGCGAATAAAAAAAAAATTCAATATGTCGGTTTCTGTCTGTTAAACTCAACATTTTCCTTTCATTTCTGTGTCACATCTCGGTTTTTTGTTTTTTAATTACAAGAGCTTTAGTCATTAATGTTGCTTTAAAAGGCGTACAGATCAGATAAGAGCGATCAAGTAATAAAGGCAATAAATAAACAATAAAGAACACTTTTTCAGGCTCACCACATGTAAGAGATAATATCGATATTCATTACCCAACGTGATATATGAACAATGGAGAGAAAAATCCCTTGAAGAATTGTAGTAATTACCATTTCAAGAATAATTAATTACCAACTCACAGCGTATTGACATCATCTCTATTTGAGCATAAGTTTTTAAAATTGGACTAGATTGAAATTTAAGTGTAGGTGGGTGAGATGTGGGAATAATTGGAAAGTAACTGTAAATACTACAGTAACGCGAAGTTGTCAGCTATTTTCATTTCGATGAGCTGGACTAACTTCACCAATTGCACACCTAAGTGGGTTACCATTTATTCTTTTACATACCATTTTATATGAGCTTATCTATATTTTTATTATTTATTTTCGATTGATTTGGTATTCTTTGTTTTGCAAGCTATTTTGTATAGTAAGATGTTTAATAAATCTATATATACATTCCTATAAATGAATAAATGAAAGAGAGATTTTATACCTTTAGAAGGTGCTCTTTAGGTATGAATATGGTTCTGCATATATTTTCATTACCAAAGTTGATTGTTTCAATTATTGTAATCTTATGAAATAAACTTAGGATAAATGTTGAAAAAAAAAAATTTTACTCACCAGCTCTGAAAATCTCATGGCACCCATCGCATCTGGATGCGAATTGTTGATCGTAACAGCTTCCGCAATAGATCCTATCACCTTTGGACCCGAACTGCTTGTCTACCAAAGATTCTCCGCAGGTGGTGCAGAGGAAGCAGGCTTCGTGCCAATGCTTATCTTTGTAGGACAAATCCTGAAAGTAATTGCACTTGTACAAACGGAAAATAACCAAATAAAGATGATACGATTAGCAACTTGTACAGTAAGTTTTCGGTTTCTTGTTTTAATAAAATTGCATTTGTCGATGACTTTGAATATAGATATATCGTCCTCATACGCAACGAAATCTGAGTGGAGTATAATATTACCTTTCAATCTGTTGATGTACAATAGAAAGAATATGGGTCCCACTTTGGATCCCTAAGGGACACCTATACATAACGATCCTATTTTTGATGTCAATGTTATACTGAATTATTATGGTCAAAGGACCCCGCACCACTCTTATGGAAAACCGGTTTCTGTGAAAATCGCTGATATTTCCATATGATGTAGCCCATGCCATCCTGAACAAAAGTTACCATTGCGCCAACTCTCTGAATGCCGGCGTTTGGAGTCTACAGAAAGTCAAAGTTTGATGAATTTGAAGATATTTGACAGCGAATTAAGAAACAAGAAACTTTGAAAAAATATCTCTTGAAAATGCTAACCACTCGTGTTGGCGAAACGTCGAGAACTTCTGTAAACATACGTCGGCCTCACAACCCGAAGAACCACCATGTAAGTGACGATGGCCGCGAAAGCCTTTCACAATTAAAAAAAAAAATATTTCCTTTTTAATGCATTTGTATAAAAGCTTTATTTTATCAATTTAATTAATTCATTTTAGTCATACTGAAAACTTGTAAAACCCATATATGCCAATTTTGAATCGAATCGAACCACAAATACAAATTTCGTCCACCATCTTGGTTTTTTGCATTGACAAAAATATCATAATTTTTCACCCTGAAAATCCCCACACACTAATTTTGATTCGAATCAGACCAGAATTACAAATTTCGTCCGCCATCTTGAAGCCACCATCTTGTTTTTTGCATTGACGAATAAATCATAATTTCCGACCTTGAAAACCACCACATATCAATTTTGAATCGAATCGGACAATAATTGCAAATCATGTCCGCCATTTTGGAGCCGCCATTTTGTTTTTTCTCTTAGAAAAATTCCATAATGCATTGTCACCAAATTTATGTCAAAATAGCTTGCAAATGCAGTATTATAATTTGGAATACGGAACAGTTATTTTCCCGCAAGAGGGCGCTAAAATAAAAAGTTAGATGGCAAGAATTGACATGGCTGAATTCCTTATCTTTTTAATGATGTGTCACACTTACTACTTTCCCTATTAAACTTGTTTGGGTGATAGTGCCCAAGGGGTGGGGGGAGAGGTATGACAGTTGAGGTTATGATAGGCAGATGTCCCCCTTGGATTAAAAATCGACGTGTTTTTGCATTTTATTCACAACACATGCGTTTTGAAGATATTCGATCTGTTTCGTTTTCGGTGCCCCACCCTGTATATACAAATGTGCCAACGTCTGTGCTCATTAATCTGCAACCAAATAAAGTTGCGGCGATGGTCCAAAAAATATGGAGAAGGGATGTTTCGGAATAATTTTGAAATGATTTCCAAAATCATCCGTGAATTTTTTATTTTCTGACGTAATGTAGATGAGTCGTTCTTGATCATAAAGTTCCACGGTGCCTACCTCGCCAATAATAATAATTTATATTATACTGATAATAATAATTTTTATTGATCACAAGTACACCGTGGTGTCTGGATAAGTCAAAAGTATAAATAAAATATATAAAAAGTACAAAGATATAAAAACTATGACATACACATACACATATACAGAATGCCACGGTTTGAATTATACAGGGGTTTGAAATAAAGTACTTCATCGATTTCTCGAATAATCAATCATTCCTTTGTAACGGAAAATAATATTGTTTCCTGGACAAACTTCGAAACATTTCAATGACAAAATATCTGAAATGAGAATTCGTGAATGAAACAATATGATTTTCCGTTACAAAAGAATTATTGATTATTCGAGAAATCGATGAAATACTATACTTCAAACTCCTGTAAAATTCAAACCGTGGCATTCGCGAGGAAGGCACTGTGGAACTTTGTGATCAAGAATGACATTGTCAGAAAATAATAAAAATTCACGGATGATTTTGGAAATCATTTCAAAATTATTCCGAAACATCCCTGCTCCATATTTTTTGGACCATCGCCGCAAATTTATTTGGAATCAGATTAATGAGCACAGACGTTGACACATTTGTATATATATATTAGCTATATAGTTTCAAAAACTCAGCTAAATATATTGGTGGAAGCTGACTATACAAAGGGATACATTTTTCCGAAATTGAAAATATATTTTTGATCGCCCCGTATTTTTCAAATACTTAAAGTTGGATGGTTGTTCAAATGCAAAATATGATCGCCCTCTTATGTACTGTAAGTAACATCAATTGCATATGGATCTGCAGAAAAACGAATATTTTCTCGAAAAAAGTTCGATAATAATTACCAAAAACAAAGTTTAACCCTCTGTATACCCGCCAGTTTTGATTCTAGAAACTTTTGTTATTTGAACTTCTTGATGCATATTGTGGACTATTCCGTTATAAAAATTCAGATCGATACGAAGAAAATGAAATTACGGATTTTTTGAAAAATCGTCAAAATATCAAACTTTGACCCCCTGTAGAATCCAAACGCCGGTATTCAGAGAGTTGGCGCAATGGTAAGTTTTGTTAAGGATGGCATGTGCTACATCATATTGAAATTTCAGCGATTTTCACCGAAACCGGTTTTCCATAAGATTAGGTACGGGGTCCTTTCAAGATTTCAATCAGTTATGACGCTTTCAGATTCTAGAATATATAGTAATTTTGGATGATTAACGCAGTCAGGCGCCTTGCTTAAGTCGCATAAAACGGCAGCAGGGCATTCGCCCTCATTAATAAAATTGAAAGGAGTATTATAAAAATGCAATCAAGCTGACTGTGTGGATTTACCACTGCGAAAACTATGTTGTGTGGTAGTACTCACTTTGGAATCGATACCGATTGTCCTGCTGCATTTCTCGCAGGCGTTGGCGAAAACGGACTCGTAGCAGGATACGCAGTAAGGATGTTCGTCGCGTAGGACGTAGCGTTGTCCCGTCAAACTCTCGTCACATTGCCAGCAGCAAAAATGTTGTCCGTGCCAGTCCTTGTTCATAGCCTTGGTGTATTCCCCACTGAAAATTAGCTGAAAACAAAAAATAGGTGACAGTGACATAATACGATAGGTCTCAATCTGTGTCGACAATATAAATGAAGTCAGTGAGAGTGTTGACAGTGTTGATAATACATTTCAATTTAAATCGTTATTTTCTGATTTCAACTTAATTTATAAAAAAAATCTCAAGACTAACTTATTTTCCCTTCCCAACAAAAATAGCCCGGATGAACTTCACATTCCGCTTCTCAAAAATATTCATGATAGTATAGAAGAACCTATATTGCATTCAATAATTTTTTTCTCTGGAGCATGTAGTATCACATTCTCTGTTAGAAGTTTCGACAATCATACAAGTACCAAAACAAAAAAAATTCGATCAAGGCTGCATATCTACGGCCGATCAACATGCTAGTTTCAATAGAAAAGATCATAGAAAAGTGAATGTATGGTCAATTATTAGAACATATTTTAACAGAAAAACAATCAGGATTCTGAAAGAAACACAGTTGCAAGTCAGCAATTCAGCTGATGTTGAATGACTAGAAAGATGATTTTGATGTTCGAAAAAGTACTATTGCTGTTAGATTTACAAAGGGCCTTCGAAACTGTAGATCGCGATATACTGATCATGAAATTGCAGAAAATCGAAATTGGAGGCACAGCTTTAAAATGGTTTTCTGACTATTCAAGGAATCGGAAGCAAAAGGTGAAGTTGAACGGAATAATTTCCAATGAGGTGATGAACAATCATGGAGTCCCACAAAGAAGTATATTAGGACCATTGCTCTTCATAATTCATATAAATGACATGGCTGACACATTACATGGACCTGAAATAAATTTATTTGCCGAGGGTACCCTAATATATGCCTCATCAAATTAAATAAAAGATTCCAACAACAAAATAAATGAGACTTTGAAAAGTATTTATGAATATACCTGTGACAATCGTCTCAAAATAAATGCACTAAAAAGTAAATGCATGATCCGACAAAACTATAGCTTAGTTTAGATACAATAGATGTGCGGTAAATATTAAGAGGTATATAATAATAATAAACGCTTTTTGTGGTAGAAAGAGAAAATAATGAGATATTGAGAATAAGGGAGCTAGAATCAAGGGCTACCACTCCTATTTTGTTAAAACCTGTGCAACAAGCTTATGTTTTCCTTTATGTATTATACTCAACACATCCATGCAGTCTGGTACTTTTCCAGATGCCTGGAAAACTACTCTTTCAGTCCTAATTTACAAAAGTTCTGGAAGTAGGAAACCACTTAATAATTATCGTGGTATTAGTAAATTATTTATTTTCAGCAAATTGTTTGAAAACATTATCTATGACAGTTTATTTCGTTGTCTCAAGTCTTCATTTCAGAATATCAACGGGGCTTTTTCTCCAAGCGTGCGATAGAAACGAACTTGATTATATATTCATAATACATCTCGAACGCACTAGACAACCGAACAGTGGATTCGTTGTACACTGTTTTCAGTAAAGCTTTTGATAAGCTTGATCACAACATCTTGAAGCTTGCTGGAATCGGTGTACAGGGAAACCTTTTAAGATGGTTGTCGTCCTATTTATACAATCGAAGCCCATTTGTGAATCTTGATGGAGAGGTATAGATCTGCACCGCTCATGGTCACTTTAGAGTTCCACAGGGTTCACATCTTGGCCCTTTGTTGTTCTTGGTGTTCATTAACGATTAGATTGGGTGCTTTGAACATTCAAATATACTCTAATATGTGGATGGAAATGTTTGGAAAAGTAACATCTCTTAGATACTTTGAAATTTTCCATCTGCTTGAAACATCGCCAGATTGTTGTAATCGCAACAGATTGAAACTTAATGTTAAGAAATACGCTTGAATATCATTCAGCAGAACCAGTACGCTTGTTGAATTCCAATATTCGCTAAATGATAATGTGAAGGAGAGTAGATCAAATCAAAGATCTTGGAGTATATTTCGATTCTAAAATTAGTTTTAATCCACATTTCGACTCTAATATCAATTTCTGCAGTGGAGCCTTAGATTTTTGTTTGCAGAATGTGTAAGGACTTCACCAATGAACTGGCAATAAAATTAGTTTACTATTCATTTGTTTACAAATTGAATTTTGCTAGTGTCATATGGAACCCATATTATAATATATATAAAGTACGATTAGAACGGCTTCAAAATAGATTGGTGAGATTCCTACATTTTAAATTGACAAATATAAATGTAACTACAGGTCTTAGTGAAATTCGTGCCCACTTTAAGATACAAATTATCGAACAACGAAAAATAATCAACACTTTACTTATCATTTACAAAAATATTGGCAAACTGTTATGACTCACACAAATTAGTGTAAACGATATCTTATCACGTTTCTCAAAGGTATACCGGGAATAGACAATTATTGGCATGTCCCAATTATAAAACGAATTTAGGAAAAAATTCTCCAATGACTAGAATGTGTAATTCGTGCAACAAATATTGGAATGATTTAAATATATTTTCTATATTCTTATATTCCTTTGAAAATACTGTAGAAAACATTTTTATTTCCTAATGTTACGATAATATGTAATGTGCAACTATAAGTGAGAGTAGGCTTTCTATTTCTCCCGTATTTAATTTCTATACTTATGACGTAACTAGGAATATTTCTGTACTAGATTAGATTATTAGTTCTGTAACTGATTGTATCAGTGAATCTTGTATAGATATTAACCCTGTTTTGTGTCCCAAATTTCGATAATAATTTTAAGGTTTCCTCAAAATCAGAATAGAAAAGCGCTATTATTGTAAACGTTTCAAATTGATTATTGCACAATTTTGACGAAATTTGGTTAGTGATGTAATGTCCATCATAAATATACAATGTAACACTCGTTCTAAAAATAAAAGTTGGTTGCTGTTTGTTACAAATGAGCGTGAAAACACTTTGGGTATTAAAGTGACGTCACTCACACCGTGAATAAAATTGTTTGAGATCGTTATTACATTTTGACAGGCGCATCAATTTTCCACCATTTACATTGATGAGTCAGAACGCTATAGTAACTGAAAATCGTGGTAAAAAAATACATAGATTGGGAAACTAAAAAACACGCTTTTATAATGCACTAAAAATTATAAAATTGACATGTATTTAATTACGATATAAGTACCTATGTTTATATGATATTGTCTAAGAATAAGAATTCTTGTTACAAATATGATGTCATAAATAATTGAATAATAATTAGAAATGAAATATTTAATGTCTAGAAGATTGTAAATCTGAATTCATTATATAAAATACATAAAATTTCAAATTACTTGTCACTTTTTTTAACCAAAATTTATCTTTATTTTGAAATTTATTTTTTATTCTAGCGTGCTATGGATATCTTCAAAACACTAATTTCAGTCCTAAAATTTTGAGAATAATACAACTTTACTGATTTTGGTCAAAATGTACCTGCTATGCAAAATTTCATTTTTTCATTTCTATGCTGATTTTTTTCAAATGGCAACATGGTGGCTCGTCGGGTTAGGAAAAAAGAGCAATTGATTACGAATAATTTGATACTGCACATTACTAGGTTTCAAACAAACTTCCCTTTAAAAACTTTGAAAGATTTCATTAGAAATTTCTTGAAATGAAGATCTTAAAATAAGATTTAAATGCATAGAGCAACCTGGTAACCAACACAACTGAGAAAATATAATCAATTATCCAAAAGCTAGTAACATATCATTCTTGCATATACAGGGTGTCCGGTAAACCTTGTACAATATTGAAACTGGTGGTAGACCAGGTTGACTGTTCAGAATATCGGAATTTCACCTCAGTGAAAATATCACCGTTTTCGAGATAATGGGCATTTTAAGAATTTCTGGAAAATCGCTACTTCACCTTGGATTTTTGAGTGCCACATCTACAAATCGAGACCAATTCAAATATCCTTGCTGCTGAATAATACTGATAAGTGATGCTTTCAGACGTACTGAACGGTTTTTCAGAAAGGGATACCATTTTTCAAGAAATGAATGTAAAATGCCAAATTTCACCAATTTTTTAAAAAAAAGTTTGACATTATTGTCTGAAAAAATCATAACCACGTGGAGTTGTACATTCACTACAAAAGAATGCACATTTTGTTGAGACTTTACCATGGTGTGAAACTTGTGATAATTATTGTTGGAAGGAGTGAAATTTCGATTATATTAGAGTGTGGTGTTATTCTGAGCTAAAATCAACTCTTTAGACTTTGTCAATAATGTATTTTATTTGTATCGACGAAATGATGAAATAATCATGAGTCATAACGAAACAGTTATGTAAAAAAGTAAATACTAATTCAACGTTTTTGTGAATCAACATACACTAATAAACCACAATAACGATTACTCATCATTGCACTAAAAATGTTCGAATTGTTTCCGATTCACTCGTATGCAGAGAAGGACCTTTTCAATTGCGGTATAGCCCCCGAATCAGCGATACTCTGAACGGCAGTGTGAATACGCCGTCTCAATTGCTCCACGTCCAAAATTTTTGCAAAGAATCGTTTGTCTCAACACATATTTTGCAATAAAGGAATTGTATTTCGTTAAAGAGTTCTGGTTAAAATGGAATAGGAGATTTAATGTGTCCCTTTCAAAAATAACAACACAATTTAAAAATATTCATATGTAGCCTTGTTATTGGAAGAACGTGCCCACAAAATATCATTTCTTCAATTCTTCAGCAATTTGTAGAAAAAGAAAATATTTTTTTCTCCTTTTTGGAAACGTGTAGCGTTTCAAAGAAAGGGCTAAGAGCTTTTGTTAACATGAAAGACCCCCTTTAATTTTCGACAAAGATTCACCACCTAAAAACTATTGCACTTATTTATTTGTATATCTTTCGACTTCTGAAATTTCGTTGTAATCTGGATGTTGGACAATTGCGACATTTATCACACGAATTCGTGTATTCATCGGTGCCATATCGGATAATCGACAATTTCATTTCGATAATAATTTTATTACACTGACTACATAAAAAGTTAATTATATTGACATTCTATTTAATGCCGCCAAGCAATTCATTGTTTCTTATTAATAATCATTTCTACATATTTTTATCTTGTTAATAATATCGAAACAAAATACTTTTTGGGAGTAAGTATAAAAGTAGAAGGAAGCCTAGAATAACACCACGCCCTAATTCAATGGAGATATCACTCTCTCCAAAAATAATTATAGTATGATCTATACCATGGTAGAGTCTGGGAAAAATGGGCATTATTTTGTAATGAATTTCCTACTCCACGTGGTTATGCTTTTTTCAGATAATAATGTCAAACTTTTGTTAAAAAAATTGGATAAACTCAAACCTGGCATTTACCCTCATTTCTTGAAAAATGGTATCTCTTTCTGAAAAACTGTTCTGTACGTCTGAAAGCATCACTCATCAGTATTCTTCAGCAGCAAGGATATTTGAATTGGTCTCGATTTGTAGACGTGGCACTCAAAAATTCAGGGTGAGGTGGCGATTTTCCAGAATTTCAAAAATGCCCATTATTTCGAAAACGGTGAGATTTTTACTTAGGTGAAATTCTGATATTCTGAACAGCCATGACCTGGTCTATAACCAGTTTCAATATTGTATAAGGTTTACCGGACACCCTGTACATTATTATTAACATGTTCTTCAAATAATTACATTATAAATACCTAATTTACTTTTGCAGAAGCGGAGTAAAATAAGAAATCGACCTCCTTAATGATATTGTTTTATCAGTTGTGTTTGTCAAAGGCTATTCGATGCATTTGAATCTTATTGTATTACCAAAAAATGCTTTTTTTTATGAAACATTTAACGATCTTACGTAGTTTCTCAAGATTTTTAAAGGAATTTGGTTTAAAATCTATAGGTGTGCGGTATGAAATTATTCGTAATAAAATGAAAAAATAGTAATTCTAACTTCAAAATTAAATTTTACATTGCACATACTTTTTGACCGAAAACAGTGAAGCTGTTTTTTCCCAAAATTTTAGGGCTGAAACTAGTGATATGAACGTATTCACAGCCCTATACATTGAAAAAACTCAAATAAAAAAAAATGTTGGTTACTAAAAGACACAAATGATACATGGTTGTATTCAGAATGTCATATGGAGACAAAAGAGGTGAAAATATACTGGGTGTCCCATTAAAAAATCGAAAGGGTAAGTCACTTCCGGTAAAACCGGAAGTTGCATAAAATTCCGCGGAAACCCGGTATATTTGAGAATTCACACGTTGAAACAAAATACACCAAGTGAAAACAAGAACAAAAATTCATCAAAACATAACAACAATCGTGAAGTGTTTTTTACCTTTGGTTAATTCAGGGGTATGTGATGGCATGTCTTCTGGTTTATGGAAGTGTCAAAGTGGAAGTGCTTTCTGTGAACAAATGTTCTTGTTCTGCAAATACCGTGATTACTACAGTGGTCACGTAGAGAAAAAAAATGTATACCTGATTTTGATGTGACTGAAAAAATATGGGTTGGGATAGTCCTTTCTCACATTCTAGATTGAGTTGAAATTGCGAATTGATTGTTAGAGGTGGAATTAAGTTTGAGAGAACTCGGTATTTCGGGAACCCTCACTGATTTGATTTCGTTATAGCATCTCTCTGACCCAAAAAAAAACACAGACTGGTTAAATAGGATTAAGATATCAACAGATCAATGTACAAATTCCATTTTTCAGAACAAAAAATGCATTGATGAGCTTTTAAATAATAACTTTAAAAGGTCGGGGCGTGGCGCAGTGGTGAGAGCGTATGACTCTGAGCCAAAGGTCCGAAGTTCGATCCCTAGTTGGAGCTGGGATTTTTTACTGTTGCGTTACAATTAACAGTGCTGCTACAAAGGTGGCGTATGGAGTGAGTAACAAGGCCTACCAGAATATGTCAGTCGTCAAACCGCGTCATATATTTATTATAAAATAATATGAGATCTTTCAGTAAATTAACGTTGACAGAACCTCCCGATTCATGTGACAAATATTATGACCGCCCACGTTCAATTTTTCCTGAATAATCTGCCAAGTAATGTATCACTCGATGCAAGTGTAACCGTCCCGAGACATAAACAAGCGACAGTTTTCCAGCTGCCAAACACTATAACAATCAAGATATCTCATCAGTCCCAATGACATGGTTTTCTGGATACTATCACACCTGGCTTTCAATTTAACAATATTTACCAAGTAATAAAGTTAGTGGGATCATTATTTGAATAACTTAGCTCCGTTTTATTTCATGAATCTTTTGATTCATCAGATTTTGTTTGTCTTTACTGCTACACTATATATACTTTAGCATTAGAATATAATTGTAATTTGAGAATAATTGTGAATTGTATATTAGGTTTTTTCCTAATTCGAAAAAAGACCAATCTATCAGCAAAAATATGTGCATCTCAAATGATGCTGATAACGGAATGCTGAAAGAAAATGTATCCAAGGGATTCGGAAATTTGTTTGATTTAGGCTTGATATATGGAAAAACTAGATATGACCCATAATAAAGCTTTTGATGAAGAAAGAAAGGAAGATATAAGCAATCAAAACCTGTCGGGATTGATATAAAAATTGTTAAAATTGTTTTTTCCGTTAACCAGCTGTCGTCCCCTCACGAAGGAGCCCGACTACAGTTCTTTTATTTATATTCGAGCAAATGAAATTTTTAACTATTTTGTCCAGAACCTACTTTATGAATGTCATTGAGGTTTTCGAATAGTCAACATATCATAGCTTATATACAGTGTGACACATTTCAGATGGAAGCACCCTTACAAAATCAATATTTTTCAACCAATTTGAATGACATTTTTTCCATTAGGTATACATTCGAAAAGTCTACTAGGACACCACATTTCATGAATTAGTCTTCATTTTCAAGGCCAAATATTCTTATTTTTCAAGGCCAAAAAAAAAAAAAAAATTGACTACACCACTGGATTCGCAACGTTTTCAAATGGTTTAGGTCAAAATTACGTAGAAATGCATCCAATAATAAAAAAGTTATATGGGAATAAAATTTGAAAAATATTTTGTTCCATCAACCCACCCCTTCAATTTCAGAAGTTTCTTCAAAGTTCTAACTACACCACTGGATCAAGGGAGTATAATTTGAAAAATATGTCGTTTAATGGAATTTGAGCGACATCCTGACTACACCACTGCTCCCATTCCACGTGTACAGTTTTGTTTGTCTGGCAAAAAATAGTTACTGTAATTATGCCAGTGATGCGTATACGCAACATGTGTGTTGACCCAGTAATTATCTCCAAAAATACGTATGATTGCGATTTTTTCTTGAATTGACAATTAGCCATTATCTAGTCTAAGTCAAACTTAGTTTGCTAAAGGTGAATCAAAAAATTAAAATTCCTGTACAAATAGATGATAAACTATAGTCACCAGCCTACTTGCTCATTCCAAACCCATTTAGAGCCAAAGTTGCACACACGCAACTTTTTTTTTTTTTTTCTCTTCCCAATGTTTAAATTTTTCACTTCCTTCCTGAAATGCGTCAAACATCTTCTTTATTTCATTATTCTATAAAAAATTGGTTACAATGTTGAAAAACTTTGTCACAATGTTCTTCAATATTATTTACTGCCCGTTTTATTTCGTGAAATATATTAATGATGAAGTTCAACAATTTGGGGTAAACACACATGTTGTGTATTCGCATCACTGGCATAATGTTGCTCAAACTCCATTTCTCAAATTATACTCAATTTTTTTATTGATGGAACTTTGAAGAGTGATATCTCGAGACCTCCTAAATCCAGTGGTGTAGTCAGAACTTTGATGAAATATCTGAAATTGAAGTGGTGGATTGATTAAACACCATATTTTTCAAATAATATTACTATACAACTTTTTTATTAATGGATGCATTTGAAAACGTTGCAAATCCAGTGGTGTAGTCAGATTTTTTGTAAAAACAATCGTTAATAATTTTTTTTCATTTTTGCACTTGATTCATGAAATTTGGTGCTCTAACATATTTTTTGAATGTCTACCTAATGGAAAAAAAATCATTCAAATCAGTAGAAAAATATAGATTTTATAATGGTGCTTCCATCTTAAATGGGTCACACTATATATTGGTTCAAAAACCGTTCTCAAGATAATGAGATTGTACTGATTTGTTTTGATTGCTTGTGTATGTTTTCAGTGATCACGAAGTATCATGTGTTTGAATCTTTGTATTAACATAGGTCGGTTGTATTGAAGGAGGCTACGTTTTTTTTATATTATGCCTCCAAGCAGTTCATTATTAATAATAATTAAATACCCAAAATTTCCACAATTGTAATCAATATAAAGGTCTTAGCGAACAGTTATTTCTGCCTTTTGAGCGTCATCAGCACTGGGTAGTCAGAATTGCACGAAAATTGGTATACTATCACAGAATGTGATAATGTAAGTAGGTCTGTACCAAGCCTTCCTCTCCGGCTATGGCATATTGTTGCCCACCCTATATTAATATTTCTCGCAGTATATCCAATCTCAACGAAATTAAGAAGAACATTGGGCGAACAAATTACTTTATTGCCAAATACGAAAGTACTTCTGGCCTCTGCAGGCCAAGTACATTGAATGTGCTTAGCCGTTTTACCATCATCACCCATGGCTGATTGTATACATGCGGTCCGTGAGACAAGGCAAATAAAATGTGTGCAGAAAGGACCAGGCAACCGGCTTATGGAGAAATGGGCTTCGGTGAAATTTCATGAATTGTTAGTATGTTGAAGGTGACGACTTTCTGAACAATAGTGTCCATGGGCCCAACTCAATCCTATGACTAGTTTCAGAGATAAAGGGTGTTGAAGTTGGAAAATAGCCATTTTTTCATAGCAATATATATATATATATATATATATATATATATATATATATATATATATATATATATATATTCAAGATGACTTAATGTCACCTACTAACATGCAGTAAAAAGTATATAAAATTTTATGAAATATAGGATACAGGTGCGATCAACTTTCTGACTCGCCCTGTAAAAAACTTTGCATATTTTATTATTATAAACCAACCAGAAGCAAATCCAGCAAGATATTGAAATTCGTGAAAGTTAAATTATATTTCAAGTCAACGTTCCGTTTTTTCAATTTTTGAGTACCCTTGGAGCAAATGAAATTTTTTCTCATGAGGGACTGATATTTAGTGGCATTGGAGTAAAATCACAGGAAATAATTCTTGATACATTGAAGAAAATAAGAAATACATGCTCTTAAAGAATGTCTATTTTCCAACTTCAACAACCTATATCTCTGAAACTAGTCATGGGATTCAGTTGGGCCCATGGACAAAATTGTTCGGAAAATCGTCAACTACTAACAATACATGAAATTTCACCCAAGCCCATTTCTCCATAAGCCGGCTGCCTGGTCCTTTCTCAAAGAATAAATATTATATCAGACAATTGAAAAGTACGTGTAAAATTGGTCATGTGTGTTTTGAAGAATGTATAACTTAAAAAGGTGCGTATCATTTCTGGGGTAACATGCAACGGATCACCCTGTACAACACTTAGAAGGGATATCACATTACCCAACCCAAAAGATCAAACAATCAAGCCCAAAGAGAGCAACACTTCCACTTTACCACTTGTTCCAAAAGTTACGGAATCGAATTTCTCGCCGCTCTTCAAAATGCCAACACATACCCCTGGGTTCCATTCTTCAGCTCTTGGATGGTGACCTCATTGTCGGTGCTCTCCCTTCGCTGCTGCTGCTTGGTCGTTTTTTTCACCTTCTTCGTCTTTTTTTCGGTGATGGTGAAGTTCGAACTAACCTCGACGTCTGCCATGGTCGTAGAAGATAAAAAAAAAACTCGCACTCCGTTCCAGAAGAGATACACGACTGAATTCTTGCTTAAACTTGAGTGAATCGTCTCGAGAGTCCGGGATTCATTTTGGATATTTTTAGAAAATGGAAACTTGGTGCCGGGTGCAATTTTGTGTCTTTCGATTACATTTTGTGAGGTGGGTCGATTCGACGGGCGTACGGAATGTTTTTTTCCTGAGAGGAATTTGTAACCTGTCAGGCCGAAACGGTTTCTTGTTGTCGTATGTTTACAGCGATGGAAATCGAAGTTCGCTATTCTTAGTTGATGCTGACTATACAGGGTGTTTCATAATTGAATGCTGATCCTAAAGGGCGATAATCTTTGGATGATTTAAAAAACATTCTTCATATGAACATAGGTCCGCAACCGATTTATTTCTGAGATACAGGATGTTGAAATTTAACAAAAAAAAATAAGTTCTTCCCCAATATCATTGAAACAGCATTGGCTTTTTTCAATTTTGTTACATGCAAAGTACGCGTAAAAGTACATTTTTTACAAGGTGAAGGATTTCTTAATTTTCATCAGTGACGTCCCCGTTAACTTGCACTATCATGGTGGATTTATGCAGCAGTCATAAGTCATAAGGAAGAATATTCGTCAATGATTGGTTAGAATAAACGGACCAACCAATCATTGACGAATATTCTTCTTTATGACTTAAAACTTATGACTTATGGCTGCTGCATAAATCCACCATCATATTTTTGATCGAAATAATGATATGCCAATGTCTTCTTCCAAATAAATATTATTTTTGTAATTATCTTCTTCTCATAAAAATTGCTTGTTTCTTTTTTTCGTCCGACGGACTTAACAAATTGTTATAAATAAATTCTGACAAAGGTTTTATTGTTTTTCTGGAACTAAAAAAATTACAAAATACTTAATGTCATTGATTTCAGATGGTGATTCCTTGTCATATTTTATTGGAAAAAGTTCATATAAACGTATGTCCTAACTTGCTTTGTTTTCAAATGACGGAGTGTCAAAGCTTTAATAAAAAATCGGTTATTTATTAATTATTCAAAAGGCTTTTCGCCGATTTTCATGAAACCTGGTTAGATCTCAAATTATAAGCAGCGAAGGTTCACCTGATTGATAAATATGGTAAAAATCATTGTACGCCACTGTTTTTCTCTAAGTTTAAAATGTATATAAAATTAAACATTAAAAAATACAATTCTCTTATAATTCCGTGAATTTGAAATAGCATCATTTTATCAATCGATAGATTTCCTTATTAATTTATTTCTACCTGAATTCGTTTATTGGTTTCGTTGTTGGTGGACTGGTTGTTTGTTGTGTTCCCGGGCCCATTATTGTCAACTGTTTCTATCAAAACTTGACAATACATTTGTGCATAAAACTAAATAGAATTTCAAGGAAATATGGAGTAACTGAAAAAAAGATCATTCACGTAACTTTCTGAATTTTGTTAGTGCGTAACCACCATTTCTACGCCTATGACTTTGATTTGACAAAGTTCAACTGTTTCAAATTCACCGCATTATAAGAAAGTTGTATTTTTAATTATTTATTCTGAAAAAATATGAAACTTAGGGAAAAACAGTGGCGTACAATGAATTTTACTATAAATATCTGCCACTTATAATTTGAAATGTAATTTAATGAAAAGAAGCCCCTTGCTACTGCTAATAACCACACCAGGATTCATAAAAACAGTCAAAAAGACTTTTCAGTAAATGATGAAATGCCGATTTTTAAATAAAACTTTGACACCCCGTATCTCGGAAACGAAGCAAGTTATGACACACGTTTATATAAAATTATTTTCATGAAATATGACAAGAAATCACCACCTGAAATTAATGACATCATTTAGTTTTTTTTTATAACACTTTTTAATACCGAAGTTACAGATAAAATGTTTTCCCTACTTTGTTATATATGACTGTTTTTGTAATTTTTTTAGTTCCAGAAAAAAATTAAAACTATTTTCAGAATTTGTTCGTAATAATATCTATTGAGAAGTTCAAATTATGATTTTTGAAAATGAAATAATTTCGTAATGTCGTACATTTAAACTCTAATTCACTTAAAAATAATTTACTTAATGAAATACAATGATTCACAGTCTCTAATTTACATAACAATCACTCTACTATTTATATTCGACTTTCACTTCACTGACTGTCTGTCCTTCTGCTGCGTCGTTCTTTTTATTTTCACTGTTGACTTCTCCGAATACTCTAGAATTTTCCATCGAATCGTCCAGATTCATCGAATCGTCCAGATTCTTCTCGGTGCAAGCGCAAAGACGTTCACCCGCGGCCGGGCGCCGGCTACGTAAGAGTTCAGGTCCGGCATCGCCCGCAGCTTCGCCACAGTAACTAATTATTCAAGCAATCGAAATATAAAAAATGATTATAAACAATCAAAAAATTTATTTAAGAAAAAACAATTCTCCATGACAGAATTATGGAAATATTTTTTTTTAAAGTTTATAATTTGTTTATTTGTTAAGAGCAAACACCACCTTGGTAAAACGGGAATTGGTTTTACGCCTACAGTTTTTGATTAAGATTTTTTTTTTCGTAAGCAAATGAGTCAATGTTTTTGTGTAAATTCGAGAACATCAGTGATTTTTAGTTATGATAATTTTTAAGAAAAATAAATTGAAATGACATGATGAATTAAAAAATTTGAGAGATTCCGGAATTCTTATGGGACCACTGAGCCCATACAAAAAATATCTTTTTTATGAAATCAATGGTTTTTGCAAATCTACGATTGGGAAATTTATATCCGATAGGCGCAGTAATCGAGAACGGACAGGTGCTGTGTTGCCAATGTTCATCGAGTTCATTATCTTCACTCCCATTCCTGATACGTATGCCTACAAACCTTAGCTGGAAGGGGTGGGGAAGAAATTCCACTTTTTGGGGTGAACTAATTTATAAACAAATCAGGTCAAAAATTGTAACCAATATTAATTACTGCCATTGTTGGATTAAAATCATAGTTTGTTATTTTCGAGTTCTTTTGAAAGTATATTTATCAACTGGAAGACTGCAGTTTGGGTAGATCTGCCTTTCTGTTACCCGCGGTGGATGTTGTTGAATACATTACATTTTTTTCAAAAAAATTGTGAGTTTATAGCACATAGCTGTTTCTAATATTTTAGAAAAGGATGAAAGTATACTTATTGATCTATAATTTTCTATTAGGATTCCTTTTTAATGGATTGGTTTGAATAAGGCTATAGTTTTGATGATTCTGGGAATAATTCAAATTTAAATGAATTATTGTTTGAAGGAACTAAAGGGTTAATAATATGATGGATACATTTTTCTAATAATGATGAATAGATACCTCATCATCGCCGTTGCTAGATTTATTTATGAAATTTCCTACTATTTCACTTCTCGTTTACCCACTGCCATAACAATAGATTTATCGTTTGTGTTTATATTACTAGAAAAATGTGCATTTCTCAACTGTTCCAAAAGTTTGTTTGTTACGTTCACTGAAATTTTTCGAAACATCTTTATTTGCCAAGTAGTTTTATTTTTACAATCTGATTCCTGAATTGGTGTTTGATAGTTTCTTGCCGTAGCGTAGCTGACAGTAGGGTATTGTACTTTTTTTTGTTTCTCTATAAATATTATTGTATTTTGGATCAGTTGAACTAATACTGTATATGAAATACGAGGATATATTGAAAAATTCATAGCCTACTATAGAACCAAACAAAATTTCAATGTCAAAATATTTTATTACTCAACATATTCTCCTCTTAATTGGATACATTTATTACAGCGAACCTGCAACGTCTCTAGACATTTCAAAAAAAAAAAATTTCTTCTTCCTCCACAGCTTTTATTACCTTCTCGTTGGAAGAAAATTTACGACCTTTTCTGGATCGTAGAAATGTACCCAAGTCTCATCCATAGTAACAATTCGGTTTAAGAAATTTACATCGTTTTCAAATCGAGCACAGGTCGAACGCGATGCTACTACCCTTGCACGCTTTTGGTCAACATTCAAACATTTGGGGATCCATTTTGCAGCAATTTTTCTCATGTCCAAATTGACGTGAACTATATGATGAACGCGTTCGTATGAAATATTCAGTGCTTCAGATATCCGTTTTAGCCCAATTCGACGGTCTGTTAGAATCATGTCATGAACTGCATCGATATTTTCGGGGACTGACACAGAAACTGGCCTTCCCGATCGGTCATCATCTTCAATGGAAAATTTACCTCTTTTGAAGCTTGCAGTCCAATTTTTCACGGTCGCATAGGAAGGATATTCATCACTAAGGGCCGGTCTTTTCACCTATAGATAAGTCCCAGATACTCCAATTTTTCGATTTTCACAATTTCGGTGGAAATATTTTTTCTTTTAATTCATTGCGTAACTCTGGTTTACTTTTTTGACGTCAAACTTTACACTGACACTTCTGAAGTTATTGTTCGTTGCTACGGTAACGCAATATTTTGTTTATGCAGGGAACTGGTCTAGGCTAACTAGATATCAATAAATCTAGCTAATTTTTATATTCAATAATTTCAGACGACTGTTTCTTGTTAATTTTTTTTTTCATTTGATTAATTTTTCTCATAGGGATATGTAGAGGTTTAGAAATAAATTCAATTTCATTTGATATAATTCAATATCTGTCGTGGTATAAGCCAAGGTAGTAGTTGTTTTTGACAGGTACTTGCTATAATAGCCTACACTGTTGGAGGAATAAAACTTTCGACTTGTGAAAAAATCTTGTTACATTTCAGTGATTTCTGAAATTCCCAAAAAACTATGGCGTGGTAACTAACTATTCAAGTATGGTTTGTTGAAAAGGAAATCTTCAAAAAACACAGATAACTACTTGAAATACAGTGTAAAAGTAAGGAGTTGCGTTTCCTTTAATGAATCCAAAAGCAATGATGATGCCATATTTTAATGACCGCAATTTCAAATAAATTCAGTTGTATCTGGTTAACATAACAGAATGTAACCCAGCCAAAAAATACGAAATGTTGCGAGACGCAAGTGTCCGATTGGCAATCTTCCCATGTTCTTCAGACTGTCGTCTATTTGTGTCGATTCCGCGTATTTTTCAGTATTCGCGGCACATACACAACAATATTCATTTGTTTATTTATTGATTTCGACTTTACTAAAGTGGAACGTGTTGTTGTTTGATGGAGACCGATGGGAAGATTTCAGCAATAAATTCATATCGTCCAAGATTGATGATTTCTATTTAGTTGATGTAATTGACAGTTAGATGAAGATTATAGTAGATCGAGACAGATTGTGTCAAGTCAAAATGAAGATATCTGTCAACACAAGATGAAATCGTTATAGATTGAATTTCACGAAAATTGGTTTTTCAATAAACGACCTGACAAGAATAATGTCAGAATGGGATCCAATAACAAAGAAGGATTTATTGCTGACGAACAGAACCGAATTCTCTTTTCTAGAGCGGCCAATTTAACACAGTCCAGTATTGTTATGTTGAATGTAATCAAAACAATGCTGCTCATCAATATTCTTCTGTAATTCAATAATTATCTTTGCCTTATGCTTCATCTGAAAACTAGGCTTTCTGCTTCATGTCAAAAGCTACTTCCTTCATATTCTGTCAGCTCCTTAAAGATAATTCATGAGGCACAGATCCGACCTATTCTAGAATACTGTTCCACATATGGAGCCTATGTATAGCACCATAATATTTACCCAAGCTTATGGATTCTAATAAATTGTGAAAGGCTTTCACGGCCATCGTCACTTACATGGTGGTTCTTCGGGTTGTAAGGCCGACGTATGTTTACAAAAGTTCTCAACGTTTCGCCAACACGAGTGGTTAGCATTTTCAAGAGATATTTTTTCAAAGTTTCTTGTTTCTTAATTCGCTGTCAAATGCTTGACATTTGTTATACGTTGTCTCAATTAATACCTGTGATTTGACGTTCTTACATCTGATTGGTCCATAGCGTTAGCTGACATCATAGAATCGTTCGTACCGTTATTTTGTGGGTAGGGAGCTAATTGAGAATTTTTGAGAACTGGAAGCCAAACCTTGTTCAATTATTGTAGTCCTTCTTCGGTTCTATTGAAGTTGTTGTGGTGTTTCTGAATTTCAATTGCTTCCCAGAAGAGTCTTGGGTAATAGGCAGATGTTGAAGAGATGACTTGAGTTTCTTCAAATTTCACTCTATGGTTATCGTTGTGGAGAGTATGTTCTGCGACAGCGGATTTCTGTGTGTGCCCTAACCGACAGCAAGCCTTGTGCTCTTTGATTCTTTTTTTAACGGAGCGTTTCGTGGTTCCGATATAAACGCTGCCACAGGAACATGGAATGCGATAAACCCCAGAAGAGCATAGTACGTCTCGTTTGTCCTTCGCTGATCTAAAGTGGTCTTTCAGTTTTTTTGAAGGTTTATAAACGGTTTTGATCTCATATTTTCGTAAAATACGGCCAATACGATCTGTAACTCTGGGAATATATGGTAAGAATGCTTTCCTTTTTCGGTGTTGGTTTGACTACTACTTGGTTCACTGGATGGACAGTAATTTGGTCTACTATTGATTCTTCCGTCTCTGATTTCTATTCTATTTTTCATACACCTCTCAATATCTCTCTCTTTGTACCCATTAGAAAGAAGAGCGTTTTTTAGATGTTCCAGTTCAGTTTCCAGGTATTCAGGTTCGCAAATTCTTCTAGCTCGATCAACTAATGTCTTGATTACACCTTGTTTTTGGCACGGATGATGGTTTGAGGTATTGTGGAGATATCGATCAGTGTGTGTTGGTTTTCTATATACCGTATGCCCCAGACGTCTTTCTTTTCGAGAAATGAGAACGTCCAAGAATGCCAGTTTTCATTTTCAATTTCCATGGTGAATTGAATATTCGGGTGTATGTTATTGATATGGTTAAGGAATTCATTGAGAACTTCTGTAAACATACGTCGGCCTTACAACCCGAAGAACCACCATGTCATGGATTCTAGTCCACTCTATGTCAAAAACGCACTAACAATAGGATTCCATAGTGTTGTAGATTATCACAAATGAAATTATGGCTTTGACCGTTGATATGCCATCTTTAAACATAGCAAAAACAAAAACTTTACTATGCTATGCACTTTCAAAGGTCATCTGCCAGAACTTTAACTGGGGAATCAGAAAATTAGCAGTAAGAAATCAACCAAATTCCTCGGCTTATACATTGATGATAAATAAGCTAAAGTTTGAGGATCATATAAAGACGTTGGGAGAAAAATTGACTCTGGGTGTTTTGCAGTAAAAACAACCTGGGTATGGACATGGCCAGAAAAGTTTACTTTCACATTCACATATTAAATACGGAATTTGCTTTTGGGGATCTTTTGCAGAAAAGTACAATAAGGTACATGAACAAAGCCAAGCCCAGGGACTCTTGTAAGCCCTTATTTTTGGAACAAAAAATCTTACCGCTACCTTGCATCTACATATTGGAAACAGTTTGTCTCATCCACAGTAAGTTTAGAAATAGAGTATACATTCTACATCACAATACACTACTAGACAAGCCCTTAATTTAACCTTACCACTCCCAAGGTCCACACTATTAACAATTTCCTTTATTTATAACAGAAAGAAAATGTTCAATCAACAGATAAAAGGAAATTGAATGCTTCCGTGAGAAATATTTTACTAGATAGAACATTCTATTCGCTGGACGAATTCTATTCCGAAAGATTCAAAAGTTTAGATTTCACTTAGTCACTTACATCACTCCACTTTATAAGATTTTATTTCAAATAATAATAATAGACGTTGTTCATTGAAACAGAATTACATTCTCCTAATAATACGATATCTGTTTTCCTTTTTTTTTATAATGATATAATATCCTTATTTTAAACGATTGACTGATAATTTGATGTTATTTGTTATGAATTTTGTGACTATAATTACTTGTAGTTATATGTTATTATATAAATTTTATGTGAATTTTCATTGTATTTACAGTGTTTGTGAGTATGAAATTTTTTATATTTCATATTTTTTATTTATATCGCCCGAGCGTCGCGGCGGCTGGATGCCCTTGAAGGGGTCAAAAATGAGCATGTTGGATGTTGGCTTTTTAAAGTATTAATTTGCGTAAGGGGCGTCACGGAACTCTCATGGCATATTTACTTCGATCTTATTATTATTTATAGATGGATTCATATTGACCCAACAGGTTTTTTTTTTCGCCCAGCAGGATATACCTCCATCCGAGTAAGAAAAGTTTGGACTCATTTCATCAGAAGGCTTTCCGTGAAACTCAAAAACTTCAAAAATATTGAAAGAATACGAATTTCTATTTCCTATCGCTTCCCATTCATAGTTCTAACTATGGTCCCTCACTGTTAAAGGATTTTCGTTTTTGATCGAACCTAAAATGAAGGATGAACTTTGAAGCATAGATGTCCACCAAACCCATTTCCTAAAGGGTGGGATGTCTCTGAAACTATTATAGCAAAAAAGTTTCAATAACAGGCTTTCACTGCTGGAAAAAAATATTAAAAACAATCAAGTGGTGTCAAGCTCCATTGATTAAATAGGTGGGGAAGAAAACACACACACGAAAAATATTATTATATTGAAAAAAGCTACCAACTAATATTAACTACCGCAACAAAATTAAAACCTAAATCTACATCAATGTCAATCTCTCATTACTGGTTAATCTCAGTTCTTTACCCAGAATGGCTCTCCATGTTTCGAATCCGAAGCTTCAGTGGCCCCGCTTGAAGAAGATTTTGCTATCGATGATACTTTCTTTAGTTCTTCAGCTGCATGAGTCGAAATGGCAATTGTTTTTTTGCTTTTAAATAAATCCTGAACCTCTGAATTTGTATTTTCTATAAACAAAATACAACAAGGTGTCAATAGTCAGAAGGGATATAAACTGTGAAAGAGAGATAGAGAGTGACGGGAGGGGGTTCTCATACTATTACACTATTTTCTTTGAAAAATAGAAGGGAAGTTCAACAGTTGTTGTTTTCATGAAACGATCCAAATTATTCTTGAATGTTGATGGTTGCGCAGGTCTGGTCGAATATCTAAATGAGCAATATGTGAGTTGGTGGTTTGCGTACAAAAATGCCTGAGGATGAAAACCAATTCCGTTAATGGAAAAATAACAGAATTTCCATCAATTTGGAGAACATAAAAAATACAGACCCCTTCTCCCTTGTGAAATATTTACGAAATAATCAATGTGTCAGAAAGGAGATATTTTGAGCGCTCAGGCATAACCCATAAAAAATTGGTTTTGCCACAATGGCTCAGGTAATTCGCTTTTCTATGTCAAAAGATCGATAAACTCTGTGAGCTGATTATTGTTATAAATATATTGATATGAGCATATTCACTGAGAAACGTAGCAGATTTCTGCTAACAAACTATGAGAGTGCACATTTGTTTAAAAAAAAAATGAGAATTACTAACACAAATTTGATGCAAAGTTGCCGTTTCTTCAAGCACTTAGGATAGAAATTCACTTAAGTGAATTTTTTCAGTATTAAAATTAGATACGGTTCAAACAAAAAAATGCTTGTCAACCTCACTCGTAATTATCAAATTCGGGACAAGTGTAAAATTGGAATAGAAAAAACTTTTTTCTTGGAATTATTTTTGAATGAATATTACTTATGACAGGTAGCGAAAGTCGCATGACCACATCCAAGTAGGTAATTTTTCATATTTTTCAAAGCCCAACTTAATGCCCAAGTCTTTGAAGGACATTGTATAGAAACGAAAGTACAAATATGCAGCACATGGGATATAAGCAAGCATAAAAATGAAAAGGAAACGAAATATTGGAAGAATCTTATCACTTACAGCACTTTCCATATTTGTAATGATGTAAAAAAGTGGTGAAGAATTATGCAGTATTGAATCGCTAGAGATCTGATATTTTTAACAAAATTTTGAAGACTTCAAGGTCTTGCAAATGAAGCACCAAATACAAAATGGTAGCCCATTTTAGTACCTATATCAGTTCCCCATCTCGAAGAAGAAAGAAATCTTTGGGAGATCGTTTGCTAACGAACAGTCGTTACGGACCGAAGATGAACCCTTTACTCCCATAAACACCTACTACGTATGCTTATTATGGCAAGTACCTGTCAGAAAACAACTACTCCCCTGGCTAAGACCACGACGGGTATTGAATTAAATCTAACAGCTACTTGTGCAACGTTCCTCAAAGCATCAGAGGACGCAATTGCAAGTGCCCTCTATGACCAACCAGCAGAATTATGTTTTGATTTGGACAGGGTGACCACCTGCAGACTACTTTCGAGGTTGTTGCCTCTCATCAGTGCAAGGGCAGGTCAACACAGACAGCACTGAAGACGGCAGACGACAGATGGCTTCAGTGCTGTCTGTGTTGACCTGCCCTTGCACTGATGAGAGGCAACAACATCGAAACTAGTCTACAGGTGGTCACCCTGTCCAAATCAAAACATGATTCTGCTGGTTGGTCATAGAGGGCACTTGCAATTGCGTCCTCTGATGCTTTGAGGAACGTTGCACAAGTAGCTGTTAGATTTAATTCAATACCCGTCGTGGTCTTAGCCAGGGAAGTAGTTGTTTTCTGACAAGTACTTGCCATAATAAGCCTACGTAGTAGGTGTTTATGGGAGTAAAGGGTTCATCTTCGGTCCGTAACGACTGTTCGTTAGTTCCCCATCTAGTACACGGTTTTAAAAATATTAACTCACCTGACTCAGTGGTGGTCCTCCTAACGGTCTTCGCCTTGCTAACACTTTTTGGGGCGCATTTGGCGTTGTCAACCTCATCAAGATATTCCTCGTCCAACTGAAGAGGAAAGGACCATTCGAATTCATCTGACAAACCCAAATTCGATGCTGCTCTGTTTGCGCTATCCAATGGGACGTTAACAACATGGTCATTGCTCTCTGACTTAGACCTCACTCTTGTGTGTTTTGATGCTTCGAGGAAAGTATGATCTCTAGCTTCAGGATCGATTGTATTTCGCAAACTTGGAGATGGTGATCTCGACCTTGATTTCCTGCTAGGTACTACCAAGACCTTGTTCGTCCAATATTGGGTAGTGTTGAAGCTGGTGCTTTCCAGAATAACGTCGACTCTTCCACTTGGTGTTGGTGACCTTGATTGGCTTTTGTCGATGCAAACTTCGCCTATACTCGACAACTCGTTGGAGACACTGTGCCTGGGCACCTGCGGGAGTTCTAGAGGAGGGAATGGAGAAAGTGAACGTTCCCGCTTAGTGAGACTTTCAAAATGTATGTCTTTGTAAACAATAGTATCGAGTTCATCTTCGGTTACTTCGAATTGTTCAGGTGAAGGGATTTTTGAGGTCCCTTTTCGTTCTTTTGGGACATATCTAGGTTCCTTGGGAGATTCAGCGGGTTCTTTTCCTCCTGGTAAGTTGTCAGACACCACAAAATGTCTAAGTGGCTGCGAAGAAGGTCTAGGTATATCTACTTCCTTTTCTGTAGCAGGAATCTTAACTTCCCCTTGACTGTTGAGCCTTAAGCTTGGGATGATCGTCGAGACGTTAGCATCATATGCAGTTTTCTGTGAGTTAGTTGCTGTATCTTTCTGTAAGCCTCTGAGCTCTTTTATGTAACCGTCACTAATGGTGGTGAGATCTCCTTGTGGGTACGGAAAAATTAGGTTTCTTCTCACGTTAGCGTAGAACGCAAACAGTTCACATACACCCACGCACGCTACCAGAACCGAGAGAACCAAACCCATTAGACACTTATCACGTTTTCACCAAAATTCTATTAATACGGATTACATTCTTGGCGCTAAATTCAAAATAATTGCGCGATGCAAATGCATATTTTCCACCGCACCAGGAAAAGGTAGCCGATGCCAATACTCGACTGGACCACCGTGTGTTGAGAAAATGTCGTTCGATGATTGAAACAGCGGAAATTGGGTTTCTCATAAGGTTTGTACGATGTCCAAGTACAACAAGAACATGTTGGCGACTGATTTTTGTTTTGTTTTAATTAATATTGATTGGGCCACAGGGAAAAAATAGCCGTCCTTGATACCTGCGAGTGCCGGGACTAAAATTGGCAGGTGTTTTAATTGTCAGCATCACGTACATACATTCTTTTATGATACTGTTTTCGGTGACTAGGGCTTCTGCATGTATATAGCGTGTGTTTTTTGTGGTAAGCAAAATATTCGAACTAAAAATAATAATAATAATGCCTCATAAATACTCGTAGAGTGTACCCAAAGGCATGGAGGACAGCTATTATTATATTATATAATAATAATTTGGATATATGTCGGGGCGTGGCGCAGTGGTTAGAGCGTCCGACTTTGGGTCGAAAGGTCCGGAGTTCGAGCCCCAGTTGCGGTTGGGATTTTTTAATTTAATTTGACCGATTAAATTATTCAGATCTCGTGGCTGGACTGAGGTGACTCCCGCACGATTCTCTGTTGCGTTCCAATTAACAGTGCTGCTCCTAAGGTGGCGCATGGAGTTAGTAACAAGGCCTATCCAGAATACGTGGCTAATGACCATAGCAGTCGATGCCAAGACACCAAAGAAAAAGTAATAATAATTTGGATAGTTGGATAAGCGGGAATTCAGTCGAAATGTCGAAGAAGACCAATATTTAAATTTTCGACGTTTCGAAACTTCATTGTTTGCTGATGAAAACGTAATAAATCAAAATCATATTCTAAAATCTCATTTTAATATGTATGTTCTTGTTTTTATACTTCAGAGTCCCGAAGATGATAGAATAAAGTTTCGAAACGTCGACAATTTGAAAATTGGTTTTCTTCAACATTTCGACTGAATTCCCGCTAATCCACCAAATATCCAAATCATATTCAACGGTCGCCATCTTATCCAACTATAATAATAATAATCTTTATTGCTTCTAAAGCAAAATGCTTTTTAATAACAAGAAATTTGGGCAAAATAGTGTCAATTTTATAAGATAACAATATATAAAGAGAGAAGTAGAGATCTAATTATTTTTCAGGAAAAAGTGTATTAGTAGTAAATGTCGGTGATTCCATCGCTTTCGGCTTCCAGTGTATATCACTTGAAATAACTCATTATAGGTTATTTTGTTCATTTTTGAAGTATCTGTCAATTTTGTATTGGACCCATAGAAATATATATTATATAATTACTCTAGAATGCTAATCCCGTAAATTTTCACGGCGAAAAGCATGCCGCGTATGCGACCCGTTTATGATGTACACATGCGCGTCATCAGTGTAGATCGTTGCCAAGTTTGAAAATGATTTGGTGTTCCAATTCAGAGTTTTTTGCTATGAGGCAATATAACATATGTCATTTGAATCAGAGAAATTTGACAGTTTTAAAAAGTCCTAAACTTTTTAAAACCGAAAAGAACCTTTTAGAGATAGATGACTCCGATTTTTAGGCGCGAAAGAAACGAATTTAAAACACTAATGTGCCCTATGCTACTGTAATTATAATGACTGTGCAACAGTGCTTTTTCATCAACAGGAAGACTTGTCACTAAGATATGTCACTCTTGTCAGAAATCAGAGACGGTTTTTAGAATTTCAGATTTTCTCTTGTCGTTTTGTGTGGTGTTTGTTGTCGTTTGTTATTCTTTCATCATTCGTGAATTTGCATCAATCTTGTTCCTAAGACAATTTCTAATAAACCTGTTTCTTCCTACAAATAAACAATGAACTGTGTTGTGTAAAGGAAAAATACCTGAAATAAATCATTTTTGGTAGATAATGAAATTTTTTATGTACCTATATGTTTTGCTCAAAATAGCTTAAATATTATTTTAGCTTGACAAAAAAGGCATGATTTTTGGTTATTGTTCTTAAGAAGAGACCCCAGCAGAACATTTGATTGAGAAAATTGTAATTTGTGGCATACATTTTCCTCATGAAGATTTATGTGGAAACGACAATAGAATAATTTGAAACATAGTGCAGTAGCAATACTGTGTCTGCATAAGCATACATGGCGAGTGATACAACTTTCTACCACACCGCTTATATTATGAGATCTAGATTTCTACAAAAAGTACTACACATAAACAGAATCGCTTCAGAAGATGAATGTTAATATGGAAGTACTTTTCTTTGATGGTAAGGAACATGCTTCTGGCCACACTTTTTCATGCACCCCCATTGTGGAAATTGCACTAAGGTAATACAACCAGAAATACTCGTAGAAATAGCATGTTAATCTCTTCACATGATTTAAATTAAATGCAGTTGCATATTTTGACATGAATCGTTCTAGAAAAAAACCTGGAGCTTCCAAGCATCCAATTTTATAAATCCAATTTGATTCATGATATTAGCTGAAATAGTTTTTATTGTACTTTCAATTTATTTTCCAATCCAGTGTTTCTTGAAATTCGCACCGACGATTTGGGGTGGTTCCTTAGGTTTTTGTTGGTTAACTACAGCTGAAAAGTGAATGTGATACCAAAAATCAGTCGCTTCAGAGCGATACATAATAATAATGACCGTACTCTACTTTCTGATGGCCTTTGCTGATTATTTGGAATCATAAATATATGAAAATATGTATTCAAATTGGCTAAATACAAATAACAGGTATAAGTACAATGAGGTTTCCAGCCTTATTCTCAGAGATTCAGAATTTACGTTTGTTAATCTTCACAAGTACCATAATATTTTACTAAAACCGGGCCTGTTACAAAAATCACTAATGACGCGCATGCGCATTGCGGACTAGCCTGAACTTTTTACAACATTTTTGACATGGGGATTAGCATTCTAGAGTAAGTATGTAATATATATTTTTCTAGGACCATTAAGAAAAACGAACATTTCAATTTCGTCTTCGATTAAGAAACCTACCACGTTGTAACACCGATTTTCATTTCCCACGGGCTAGCTGTATCGAAATATTTCATTTCCTACGACTTTCATGAACTACTAGACTGTCATTATAGTTAGGTATTAACGAATTTTATGAACATAAATAATATCGAATCGAATCAAGTTTGTTTACATCTGTCTAATAATTTGACATTTCACATCAGTAGATAATTACAAAATTCGAATGAAAAAATTAAGTTATTAAAAATGATTAGCGATAGTGAGGATGATTTAACAATCAAATTAATAAATTTATATCAGAAGCTGCTCATAATGCCTATCTTCTGACAAAGGTATGATTTTCTTTTCATAAAACCAGAATAATTTCAATAAAAAGCTTGATTACAATCGGATTCAATGTTTTTGAATAGTTGACAGATACTTTCTATATAGCAGCAATTATTATGTGCTCTAGTAACGACGAGTATTGATTCAGATGACACATGGACTTTGGATGGTGGGAGCGAGGGTTCAAATCCACGCTGCCACATTTTTTTTTCATTTTATGAAATCGATTAGTGTTTGATTTTTTCTGCATAAAGTTTTTTTTTTATTTCTAAATTGTCCAAATTTGAAAATTTTTATTGTTATTTGTTTCACGACGTAGGTAGGTACGTGTACAAAAAGAAAAAAATAGATGTTTCATTCAACGGGCGAAGAAAGAAAAAATTATCTGAACCATGTAAAAATGACGGCAGGAGAGTTTATGATTATTAAAAATATTACAGATTTGTTAATGATTCAGATGGTCGTAGAAAAAGTATAGTGTACCATGAGCATGAAATGACCCATTTCCCACTCGTAGGTATATGAAATTTTGTAGTGCAAGCGTACCTACTCGTGGGAAATGTATGTCATTTCATGCTCATTGTACAATATACTATTCTTTGAATGAACCTCGCGCCGTTTCAATAGGAAATTGGTCTTAGGTAAATTTGTTCGAATTTTTTGTATATTGTAGAACTCGTGATGCTGATCAAATGTCTCCATTGCTGAAGTTAACTTTCCAAAATGTCAAATGACCATTGTGAAGACTTGTGAAAAAATCCGACAAAATTCAAATGGCTTCTTTTTTGCACTATTGCAAATTGTTGTGACATACTCTCCCGAGAATTCCAAGCAACCAATAGCATCGCATTGTACGTCGCAAAGAGCGCAAATATTAGTAGCTTTGTTTGCCAATTTTCAGAAACGAATGGGAACAGCTGTAATTGAAGTTTGACTCCAAAAATATTTTCTGGATTCATTTATACAGGGTGACCCAAGGTTAAACTGCCAAACGTTCAGGATCGGGTTTTCAGGTGAAAAGGAAACTTTTTTTCTTATAAGAATGTGTTCTAACTTGCTTCGTTTTCTTCAACGTTTTTAGGAAAAATCAGTTTTTTTATCAATTATTTAAAAACCTTTTTGCTGATTTTGATAAAAACTGCCTTATTTGCGGTAATAAGGGCCTTCTTTCAAAGTACTTATAATGGACATTTTAATTACAGTGGCGTCTCAAAGGGTAATATTTATTGATATTAGGACAAATTATTGTACTCCACTGTGTTTTTGTATGTTTTAATTTTTTTAGGATTGAAGCAATAAGAAATACAATTTTTTTTCTGTTTAATTTTTTTCGTATCTCACTTCATTCAATTCAAAAACCGTTTCCTTTCATGTAACACGAAAAAAGTATCTAAGTAATTGATATTAGGACAAATTTATTCATTTTAATTTTTTAGGAAACGAAGAAACAAAATTTCACAAAACTGCTCAAAATGGCAACCATTTTTTTCAATGCAAAGTTCGCACTTGCGAACGACACATTCTGCAGCTGCACGGTGTGATTTCTGGTGCTGCTTGAACAATTCTTTCCCGGAGAGTACCTTCGTCGTTGATGAGCTCAGCATAAACTTTGGTTTTCATTGCACCCTATACAAAAATCCATAGGGATTAAGTCAGGAGAGCTCGCAGGCCAATGAACTTTGACGCCCTGAATCTCGAAAACGAAGCAAGTTAGGACACATGATTATAGGAAACAAAAGTCTTATTTTTGCCTGAAAAACTGACCCTTAACGTTTGGCGGTTTAACCCTGGGTCACCCTGTATATGCGTTGTGTATTTTAAAGTATATTTGGAGCGATAATATTTTTGCGTGCCCTAGCCCATTTTGGAAATTGCTTTCCTTTCCATTATTACTTATTTTAACCAATATAAACACACTGCTTCTGTTTCATTGGTTCATTCCAAAAACAATTATTTTGAAAAGATGACAAAGATGATGCATGAAAATTCATTTGAAAAGGCCACATCATTAGGCATTCGAAATAAAAAATGCCATCAAATTAATATCGGTTATTCGGAAACAATCAATATTACTCACTCATTACTCCCACATCAATGTATGATTGATTTTCGACTATCAGGTGTTTGCTGCCCAACCATAAATTAAACCCACACGAAAACCTAATGTTTACGACATTACCGTAATAATAGTTTTCTGTGCCAAGGGCATAAGAGCGCTTTTTGGTAGCTCGATAAGCTATACCGGGTGGCAATGAAACTTGGGCCATGCCTATATCTTCTTTACTAAACCGATTTGGATGAAATTTGGTACATATACAGGGTGTTTATTAAGTACGTGTTCAAACTTCAAAGGGTGAGTATTTGACTAATTTCAAGATAAAAAGTTCATACGAACATGTGTCCGCAAATGTCTCGTTTCGGAGATACAGGGTGTTGAAGTTGAAATTTTATTTTCAATTATTTTGAATAACTTTTGCAAAAAATGAATTTTTTTGGGCAAAACTTGGTAAATGGGTTTTTTTGAAGAGAAAAATCAAAATATGGAATTGATTATTATGTAGTACTTAGAAGGCGCTGCGCTGCTTGAAATATTTACCCGGTAAACATTCAACTTTACAATTATAAGTCATATAATGGTTTTCATCAGATGTCTCATGCGTTATGTTGAATGAACTTAACCGATGCGTACTTCAAAAATCGGTCATACTCATGACTATATGATATACCAAAATTAAACCATTTCATGTCGAACGTTCGCTTTAACACATTTCAATTATGTTGCATTTTTGATCAAATCAAACGATCAACACTGCATAATCACGAATGTATCATTGGAATGATGATAACTTTGAAGATTGCATATAAACATATTTTTTATGTACTTTTTCATATATTCTCTCTTAAATAATTTGCAGACATCAAGATATATATGAAAATATCTAACTTTTTTAAATATAATCATCTTCGTCAATATAATCAATAGTAGGACCAAATAACTACGTATTATTGCATATTTTGCCAGACGTAATTTATATGCTCCCAAAAAAATATATACTTATTGATTGAAATAATAAATAAAAATGATTATATCATTAGTACATATCTTGAGTGACGATAATTTTGAAAACCAAAAAAAGACGTATTATTTATATGTGTTTCCAAGAATCGTCTCTCCATAGTTTTCCTGGCATGAGGCAAAATATGAATATTTTACATATTTCCTAATATAGTAATGAAAATATTATATTGTATTCGATCCATTCAACAACCGAATTACTATGTATTTTTGCATACTTCTTCACCTAACGTGAGTTGAATGACTAAATAATTATATTCATTTATTGATCAAAATAATCGATATAAACTATTCCATCGTGGATACATCTCCTCGTTGATAATAATTTTAAAAATCGAATGTAAACATATTATTTATATATGTTACCAAACTTTGTCTCTCGAAAGTTATCCTGGTGTCAGACAAAATATGTGTACTTTTCGTTTTCTATGATATGGTAATAAAAACGTTTCATTCAGATCAATACATTTTCTGACCAAATAACAATGTATTTTTGCATACTTTTTCTAACGTAAGTTAAATACCTGAACAAATATGTTCACTTATTGATGTAATTAATCAATAAAAAGTATTATATCATTTATATATCTCTTGAGCGATGGTAATTTTGAAAATTTTGAATAAACATATTATTTATATATGTTTCCAAACATTGTCTCTCCAAAGTTTTTCTGGCAACAGGAAAAATATGAAAATTTTACAAATTTCCTAACATAGTAATGAAAATATTATATTAGATTAGATACATTTAACGACCAAATAACTATATATTTTTGCATTCTTTGCCTGATGTAAATTGAATATTTAAAAAAAATTATTCATTTATTGATCAAAATAATCGATATAAATAATAGTTTATATCGATTATCATCATATACATATCTCTTGAGTGATGGTAATGTTGAAAATCGGATATAAACATATTGATATGTTTCCAAACATTGTCTAACATTGTCTCAAATTTTTCCTGACATTAGGCAAATTATGAATATTTTACATATTTCGTAATATGGTACTGAAAATATCATATTTGAATCGATCCATTTTATGAACAAATAACTATGTAACTTTGGGTACTTTTTTGCATACTTTACCTGACGTGAGTTGAATATCTAAAGAAATATGTTCAGTTATTGATCAAAATAATCATTGTAAACTATTATATCGTTTATATATCTCCTGGGTGACGATCATTTTGAAAATCAAATCTAAACGTATCATTTATATATGTTTACAAAAATTGTCCCTTCAAAGTTTTCTTGGTATCAGACGAAATGTGCATATTTTACATTCCTCATAATATAGTTATGAAAATGATTCATTCAAATTGATACATTTTACGATCAAATAATTATGTATTTTTGCATACTTTGCCTGACGTAAGTTAAATACCTTAAAAAATATGTTTAGATATTGATCAATATAATCAATATGAAGTATTCTACCCAACGATAGGTGTCGCTGCTATTTAAGTTACGAAGCATCATCTCAAACTCAGTAACAGTATATGAATACTATCGAAAGCTTTTGTGAATTGTCCATTAGTTATTGGACCTCATGGGTTACCATGATAACATGCACAAAGGGCCTAATAGGCTGCTTGGCTTGTATCTACAATATACCATGATAACCATTTTCAGTCTTTGGACATTCTGCAGAATACGTCATTTTGACAATGAAAATATGATCAATGAAGTATGACGTTGATAAAACGCTAAAACTTAGTACATATCGCCTCAGAAAGGACCGTAGTCTTGGGAACATGACTTTTTAATTACTTACTTGATATATATTATGATATGTTCTTTGGACATTGTGCATAACACGTCATTTTGATGATGAAAATGAGATCAATGAAATATGACGTTGATACAACTCTGAAACTTGGGACTTATCCCCTCAGAAAAGACCGTCGTATTGGAAACATAAGTTTTGAATCAGTTACTTGACATATGTTATAATATGCTATTTGGACAATGAGCATGATACGTCATTTTGATAATGAAAATATGATCATTGAAGTATGACGTTGATACAACGCTGAAAATTGGGACTTATCTCCTCAGAAAATACGTTTGATGGATACATATTTATGATGTTGACCATCATTTATAAGACGTTAAGTTTATGTTCCACATATGTAACAATTTAAAAAATGTTCACCGGGATAGTACAAGCGTTATTTACCCTGTTGGTAAGGAAATAATCAAACAATTAGCGTTTTCTAGAGAACTGTCGTCAACAAACAACAAACGTTAATTTTGACACGTAAATAGGTAGCTATATCGAAAATTTTTCCGTGCGGGCGCACGGAAAAAACCCTTTTTCAGTATGCTGAATAAGCATGCAAATACAGGGTCGCTGATATGTATGGAAACGGTCGATTATTTCCTAAAGTAAGATAACTAGCGAAAAATGTTGAGATACAAAAGTTCTAGGGTTTTTCAAAATCCATCATATTAACGAAAAATTAAGTATACAGGGTCAGTCAAAAAGTCAGGACAAAACAAAATTGCTTTTTCTCCAATGGGACACCCTTTATATTATTTCACATTTCAATTTTTCTCAAAATTTTGAACAAAATTTATTCAGCACATCATTTCCTAAATTCAACAGTTTTCGAGATATCGAATTTTGAAAATAAGTTTCTAATAAATTATCCAAAAATGTTTTAGTCCATTAAGTTCATAGTCCATCAAGTTACCTTTGAAAGTTTCCAGCTCCATAACAACGCCGCGTCGTTCTTTTGTCTAACAGTGATGATCTTGACAACACCTGTCAAAAATACATTTAGTGTAAATAATTTTCGCGCAAAAATGGCACGTTTATCTGATACTGAGCGTATTGAAATTTTAATCATTAGGATACGGTGACCAAGTAGTGGATATTTTTAATAAATTGCATCCCAATCGGGAACCCATCAAATCAACCGTTTCAAAAACATTGCAGCGTTTTCATGAAACTGGAAGTGTCAAAGATCGACCAAAAGGTGGAAGACCGGTAAGCGTTACAAATGAATAAAATTCTTTGAATGTCATGTTAGATGTGGTGGAAAATCCAATAAATTCAGCACAACAGAGGGCTTTGAATCATAACATGAGTCGATATTCCATTCAAAAAATTTACAAACTGCAAAAATTCCATCCATATAAAATTCATTTGTTACAAGAATTGAGTGAAGACGATTTTGATCGTAGAATCGAGTTCTGTGAAGTTATTATGGATAAATTAAATGAAAATGTCAACTTTGTCAACCAAATATTGTTTTCTGACGAATCTACATTTTGTTTAAACGGGCACGTAAATCGACACAACTGTAGGTATTGGTCAGACCAAAATCCACATTGGATTGAGGAAGTTCACACTCAACGGCCACAAAAAGTAAATGTCTGGTGTGGCATTATTGGTGGACACTTCATAGGACCTTATATTATTAACGGAAATTTGAACTCTGAACGATATTTGTCACTTTTACAACAGTATATTATTCCAGAGCTTAGACGATTATTCCCGAATAATAACAATTTGGTGGCAGAACAAATATGGTTTCAACAAGATGGGGCTCCTCCACATTTTGGACGTGTGGTACGGTCATATCTAGATGAAACTTTTCCTGATAAATGGATTGGGCGAAGGGAGCAATTGAATGGCCAGCTAGGTCTCCCGATATGACCCCACTTGACTTTTTTTATGGACTCACATAAAAAATGTGGTCTACAAAAATAGGCAGCCAAATATCGAAGAGTTGCTAGAAAGAATAAGGCATGAAATTTCTACCATTCCTCCTAACATGGTTTTAGATTCACTACAAAATTTTGTCTCTGTTACTGTTACTGTCAGGAGGTAAATGGTAATCACTTTGAGCACCTTATTAAATAGAAGTCCAAAGAAAAATTTGTTATTCATTAAAACTTGTTTTCTCTCTTTTTCTCCTGGCATAACTTTTGTTTCATAAAATTTCAAATATCCTAGACATTCATTAAAAAATACATTTTATCGTTTCATGTATTTTTATCAACTCTGAACAAATATGATTTTTTTTTCTGTAAAAAAATTATAATTAAACTGTAATCAAATCCACATACTCCACCTTGTGTGACTTTCATAATAAATATCCATTATTTCCTGCTTTTTCTTTAATAAATATGAGAGTAGTAACAAGTTATTTTCAAAATTCGATATCTCGAAAACAGTTGAGTTTAGGAAATGATGTGCTGTAACAATTTTGTTCAGAATTTTGAGCAAAATTGAAATATGGAATAATATACAGGGTGTCCCATTAGAGAAAAAGCAACTTAGTTTCGTCCTGACTTTTTGACTGACCCTGTAAGTACTTAATTTTCGATGGATTTTGAAAAACCCTAGAACTTTTGTATCTCAACATTTTTCGCTAGCTATCTTACTTTAAGAGATAATCGACCGTTTCCATACATATCAGCGACCCTGTATAGTGTTTTCAGATAGGTATAATGAAAAAATTACTTACACAAGACTTGTTGCCTTTTGCAAAAAAAAATTCTTGCAAATGCAGCTTCCGTAAAGGAATGTCCACAGAATTAGCTATCTATAAAGAAGTGTCGAATATAGCTACTCATCTTTCAGCTTGATAACAAAAGTCTGTCCGATGGATTTATCAAAAGCTTTCGATATGGTTGACCATGAACTGCTGTTGGAAAAACTGGACGATTTTGGAATTAGAGGTACAACATTAAACTTATTGAGGTCCTACTTTGAAGATAGATGTCAAGCCATTGCGATTATGCAAGAAGGTATGGGTTATTCGTATCAGAAAGATCAAGCAAGGTGTGCCACAGGGATCAATTTTAGGGCCCTTCCTTTTTCTTCTGAACATAAATTATCTTCCATCTGTTCTCATAATATCTCCTGCAGGTCATGTTGTTGTTGGATTTTTTAATTGATCTTATCGATGAAATTACTATGATTTACTAATGTCAATTACAATAGATTTTAACAAATAGTTACTCAGACAGGAAAACATCTTAATTTTCTATAACTTTTTATTTTACCAAAAAAATGAGAACATGATAAAAAGAAAATCATATAATGAAATATATAACAGTTATCTCCAACAACCTTTTGGAACTGGACATGTCACATTACACAAACATTAACCGCAATCCATAATCCAAACAACATTTTCTGATGACAATTGTTGGTATAGAGTTTCCAATTCCTAATTTATTTTCATGCATCCAGTATCAACACATTAGCATTCTTCAAACACCTTGTAAACTTCTGGTTCCACTCATATTGACCCGATTCGATTTCATTAAAAAAGTATGCTTGTCCATTGGCTTACAGCAAGACATCAATCAATCCAGATGAAAACCTCAATGATTCACTAAGTGCTCCACCAAATTGAAGCGTTCCAGATTTTAAGCAATTTCACATATTAAAATCGACTGCAAAGTTATGTCACCACGCTATAATAAAACGATATATTTTAGGTTCTTAAACTTGGTGAGAATTTGGGTCAATGCAGTTCTTAATATGTAACATGATTCCGATAAATAATTGGACCGTACTTTATATTTCAGGTTTACTTAATACTGAGTGACGATTTATAAATAGTACATGATTATTATTTTACCGTGGATACCGTTGGATATTAATTATACCGACCTGACAAAAAACCCATTTATTTAGAATATTTTGACGAATGAATTATTTTGTTTATGAATATGTATAACTGGAATCATTCTTGACGGACATATATTAAACTGATTAGTGTATACCATGCCAATTTATTATGACTTCAAAGAGTGATTCTCAATATTTTCACCGTTTACACATATTTCAAATATTTATTATATAGCAGTTCCAAGTTAGACACGAAAGTTTTTTTTTATTATTAGTGTTCAACTTTATGATGAACACTGCATATATGGAAACATTTTTGGATTTTCTTGGCAGGTAAGTACCATAGATTCATCTGTAGTAAAATTTGTAGTCTTCTGGCCCATTGCTAAAAAAATGTATGATTACCTAAACGTAGAGACTTCATATAAGTATAAGTTCTTTAGATGATGAACATAGAAAAAACACAGTCCACTAGGTTTCATAATAGACAGAGAGAATGTTAACAACTTATCTTTCAGGACATCAAGACAATTGATAATACCGTAAAATTTTTAGGTATATATTTAAATCCATGTTTATCGTGGAAACCCCATTGTGAACATCTGATCTCACAATTGAACTCCATATCTTATCAGCTGAGGAATCTGAGAACGGTATTGGATATGGATATGTTGATGAAATTGTATTATGCCCAAGCTGAGAGTAGAATCCGTTATGGAATCTGTATTTGGGGCACATCTTCATCGGCAAATGATGTTTTCGTAGCCCAGAAGAGGGTACTGAGGAGTATGACGAATGAAATACCGAGAGACATGCGTGAATGCCTTCAAAAAATATAAAATTTTAACTGTTCCCTCCCTTTACATTATGGAAACATGTATGTATGTCTTCAAGAACATGAGGGATTTCAAATTGATATCAGATGTCCACAATGTCAATACCAGACAAAAAATTGCATCTCTGTACCACACTGTAAGACCAATGTTTTTTTCTAATTCTCCTAAAATTATGGGATCTAAATTTTCTAAATTTTTCAGCTTACTACCAGATGAAATAAAAAAATGTAAATTGGAGTTTTCATTCAGAAGTCGTCTGAAGTCGTATTTAGCTGATAGGTGTTTTTATAATGTGAAGATGTTTCTATCGTAATTCATACTGTATGTAGTTGTGACGTGTTATTCTGTAACTTTTATTTAGTATTGTGACGTAATAGGGTTCTCAGGGGTTGCAAATGGGATTCGGCTGGTACACAGTCAAATACGACACGATATTTTTCTCAATATTTAATACCGGCTTCTTAACAAATGTGGTTAACCTAAAAGTATAACATTATTTTGAGGATGATTACCATATAGCCTACCAGCCAACCCCAAATCCAGAGGTTATATAATAAACATATACCTGGACAGGTAACGGGTAGCTTCGGCTGGTCTCGTTTTCAACCAGGATGACCAGGTGCACCTTATTGTAAATAGACGGAATATTCTGTGGTCTCTATTCAAATGACAACTGCCACAATTTCTTAGTAGGACCGAATGACCTTCGGGACTTTAATCGTGCGCCGTCGGTGGTACTCGAAATGTACTTACCGGTGGCGAACCCAGCGAACAATTATGTCCAACGGGCTTGCCTATACTTTACGTTACAGTATCGTCTGTATCTGTTAAATTTAATTTAATTTATAAGATCTATAACATTTATGTTTACAGTCCATTCGACTGTTTTACTGTCTTGACTATTCCTATAAAATCATGTGTAGTCTTAAAGGAAAATAAACGAATTGAATTGAATTGAAAAACTAGGGAAAATAAGGATAACTGCATTTTTGACGAAAAATAAAACCGTTAGCACAGAACAGTTCGGCTTTAAAAGTGACAAAGGTAGTAATGATGCAATTTTCAATGGTGGGGTGGTTGCTGCTGCGGAGTTTTGTGACTTTTCGAAGGCTTTCGACTGTGTAGATCACAAAATACTGTTACAGAAGCTTCCTTACTATGACTTCAGAGGAGTGATCCTGGTTTAGCTCATATTTGTCGGGTCGTAGTCAGATGGTGAAAACCCAGCATCGCTCAGAAATTGCGATAATACGTAGTGGTGTGCCTCAAGGTCCAATACTAGGGCCAATATAATTCCTTATTTACATCAACGATCGGACTAATATAAATATCGCAGGAAAATTCACACTCTTTGCGGACGATACTACCATTTTTTGGCACTCTGATAATGCAAATGATTTAACTAGAATCCTATCTAGTGATATGAAGAAACTGAAGAGTTGGTGTGATTCAAATCGTCTTTCTCTCAACATCTCGAAAACTAATACAGTAACTTTCAGATGTGAGCTTGACAATATACCGATTGGGAATGATGTCATCGAAAATAAAAGCAAAAAAATTTTACGAGTAAATTAAAATTTGAAGACCATGTTCGTGCCATGTGTAACAAACTGTCCTCTGGTTGTTATGCAGTCAGAGTAGTCGCAAATGAGCTGAGTTTATCAGTAGCCAAGACTGTTTATTTTCTCTGGTGGAATCTCACCTGAGATATGGAGTTAAATTGTGGAGCGTATGTAGTGAATATCTACTACAAAATATTATCTTGAGATTGAAGAATCTCAGTATGAAATTATCGGCTGGCTGTTATGCAGTGAGGGTATCATCGAAAGAACTGGGTATAAGCGTTGCCAAAACAGTATACCACTCTTTAGTAAAATCACACTTACGATATGGAATTCAATTCTGGGGAGTATGTAGTAAAACCCAACTTCAGGCAGTTTTTGTTCTGCAAAAGAGAGCAATTCGATTCCTATGTGAAGCAAATCAGCTACAATCTTTTGCAGGGCGCTATATGCAGAACACAGAATACTCTAATTTCGATTTTTATTTTGGAAACTGTTTGCCTAAATATAAACACAAATTCATAAAACGCTCCTCAATATATTCAACTCGTCAGTCTAATGGATTGGATTGCCTATCCACACTTGTCAAAGACTCTTTTATATACAATAGCTGTAAATATACTGGGTGTCCTAGAAGTCGCTCACCCCACTGTAGGGATCGAAAGAGAAAAATATTCTGAAACGAAAAGTCCTTAGCCATTTTTCAATCAGATGTATAGATAATTAATAATTATTAATGAAAGTGGCCAATCAGGAGCGCGCGACAGAAGAATAAAAAGTGAGTGGAAAAGCAGTGAGACGCGAGAGTGAGATGCCAGAGCTGCTGCCGGCTTCTCACGCAGTAGACCGAGAGTGGGGACGGACCAACCGTGGACGGCGGACGTACGTAGGTGCGCGCTCCTGATTGGTCACTTTCATTAATTAATAATTATCTATGCATCTGATTGAAAAATGGCTGAGGACTTTTCGTCTCAGAATATTTTTTTCTTTCGATCCCTACAATGGGGTGAGCGACTTCTAGGACACCCAGTATATTTACAGCTATTGTATATAAAGAGCAGGGCATGTACACAGAATGCATCTTGTGCAAGTCCGATTTTATGCATGTGATGTTTGAGTTTGCAGTGACCAGTAACCAAACCTAGTATAACTCTGAGATAAGCTCTACTGAGTTCTAGGAGTTTGTCAGGGTCCTGTTTTTCCTTGTACAAGCAATAAATGCATTGGAATGGGCTAGGCCCGGTAGACTACGCCAATACTCGAGTCTTTTATTGTCTGACCAAGCTGTCAGACTATATGCTAAACCGATAACCGGTTCTGGTCTAGTGAACGTTGTTTTGGACCCCCCTTTTGCTAGGGCGTCCGCTATTTCGTTTCCTTCTAGGCCTGTGTGACCTGGTATTCAGGCTAGGGTAACGTTGTTGCGATGTGCTAGTCGGTTTAAGGAGTCTCTGCAGTTCCATACTGCTCTAGATTTAAAGCAGTAGGATTCAAGCGCTTTCAGTGCTGCTTGACTATCTGAAAATGTTTTTATTGTTTTTCGTGTGTGGTGTCGATTTTCCAGCTCCCTTGCACACATTTCAATATATCTCTCTGCGTGAAATATCGTAGCTAGTTTACCCCTACTGAATGAGCGTTTCACTACTGGGTTCATCCCATACATTCCGGCTCCGACGCCTTCGAAAGTTTTGGAACCATTGGTAAACCAACGTTCATTTGCCCTACATGGATCGGTTTCAATCCGGACCCAGTCTTCTCTTTCAGGAAAGACCACAGTTTACGACGTGTGAAGGTTGATAGTTTTAGGCATGATGTTTGGGGGCATTCCCGGAATGTTGTGAGCTATTATGCACTCCAGCATGCTGATGCCTCTCATGACACATGCCTGCAGTAGACTAATGGCTGCTTGGTAGAGTCTGTATCTTACCCATCTTGCCTCTCTCTCCAGAACTATGTGGAGAGGAAGCAATCCAAGGAGGGCTTCCATTGCTGCCGTTGGCATGGAGCAAATGCTTCCAGTAATCGCCAGGCACGCTTGTCTCTGTAGTCCGTTAAGTTTAGCAAGGGCCATTTTTTGATGGCCCTTGCTCCACCAGACTACAGAACCATACGTGATCATTGGACGTATCCATCTATATATCTAAAATCGAACGAATTTGCATTTCGATGAAAATCCACCTGTTTTGAAAAATACAAACAGTTATAATTTCTGTCCTCATTCAAAGTCTGGTGATCAAAATAGATCTCAGTGTTACTTATTTGGTATGTTTTCGGTACAAGCCAGGAAAAAGTGATCGTTTTTCACTTTCAAAACCTTATATCACAAAAATAAACAAAAATTTGGCAGTGCTCTTATAAAAAAATAAGCGGTATTTCAGTAGTTTTGAAGAGTGCAGATATGAGGGCTAATGAGGGACCGGCAGCTAGTTCTTTCATGGACTAATCGTTTGAGAAATTTTCCATATTGTCCAGTTTTCAAATAAACCTTTGTCCGATTTTCAGTTTCATTTTATATCTTCCTTTATTGTTTTATAAAATTGATCGATAACATTTCAACGAAAGACACGACACACCTGGTATCACAACTATTCTAATCAAACTGAATTCCCTACAACCTTGGAACATTGCCAAATATTTCTTTGTCACCTGATGACTAACGCATATCTCACTTTATGGAAGAGCGCCCTCAGGAACGTCACCCAAAAACAAGAAGAAAAAAATAAACTTCCATCCTTTGAAATCGTTATCTGGGTACATTCTGCTAACCGAAATTTCGATCCTGATCACCAGGAGTCCATGCAATTCGAGACCCCGAGCCATTTTTGGCTACGCAGATTTAAAGTGGGCCTCTACAGTTTTCGATATCGACGCAGTGATGAGCAGAAACATTCGCCTGGATCGATGGAGAGGGCCGTGTGCAACTTTGGCTAATTCGGAGTAATATTATCCTGATGAGCGGTGGCTGAATATATAGAGTGATCAGCAAAAATATTGTCACTGAAGCGGTTGGCGGGCATCCTGACAGTCCTTCGAAAAATCAACCAACGATGCACATACTAACAATTTCAAATGTTGCAGTTCGAACAATACAATAAATATACAAGACAGCTTAGGTAAAAAGAGTAAACTTTACTAAACAAACTGAAAGGGAAGGATTACATTAAACATATAAGTGCAGATACATTTAATTTAATCGGTACACCCCATTAAGACCTTCAAGGTTGAGCATTTTTTTTTTTTGATATTTATCGAGTATATTTATTTTTCAAGTGTTTACATCATTTAATTCTTTTATAAATCGAGAATTGTATCAATATTTTCGACATCGACATTTTTTATGTATCTTTTGAATATGATTGACGTGGTGCCATAAATTAAAAATACCTGGTTCCTAAAGTTTTTTTAGCTGCATTTGTTTGTAGACTTATTTCTGGTTTGGTAATGATAGTCAATTGTTTGTAAGTCAGAACGATTTTTAAATAGGTAAATTACCAAACTAAAGACATACAGTAGTTGCGACAGACTCATTACATTTGCTTCTTCAAACGTAAGCTCTGTACTGTATTTCATATTTTTAAAATGAATACTTTTCAATAAGATAAGATAGATAAGATAATTTTATTTAACTACGTACATATATAATGTATATTTGTAGCAGGTCCAGGAAAAAACATTTAAAATAAGTCTGCACTCAACATTAAATCAGTCACATAAACATGTATATAACGTGAATCTACTATATATAGTGCGCGTCAAAATTACGGAACACATTTATTATTTCTGAATATAAAGATATTTCGGAAAAATCCTCGGTCAGGTCGATTTTCTTTTCCGATGGGCCAATTTTTGAACCTCACCCAAAATATATAGGGTTATCCGCATTTGAGGAAAAGCGACTTTGGTGATATTTTCAAATGGGACACCCAGTATATTCGTCCATATTTGGTTAGGCATCGTCATTACAAATCCAATGATACCAAGTTTGATGGGATTATTTCAAACGGCTGCGGAGATATGGCCAAAAAACTTCTCCATATACCCAATGAGTGCGACAGAGACTTTTAACCTTCTGAATCGTGGGAGTCTCGCAGTCATACGCATTAGACATACGAGGAAGTTTTTTGTCCATATCTCCGCAGCCGTTTGACATAATCCCATCAAACTTGGTATCACTGGATTCGTAATGACGATCCCTAACCAAATATGGAAAAATATACTGGGTGTCCAATTTAAAAATATCACCAAAGTCATTTTTACTCAATTGCGGATAACCCTATATATTTTGGGTGGGGTTCAAAAATTGGCCCATCGGAAAAGAAAATCGACCTGTCCGAGGATTTTTCCGAAATATCTTTATATTCAGAAATAATGAATTTGTTCCATAATTTTGACGCGCACTGTATACACATATACACATACTGGGTGAGTGAAATTCGAGTAGATGCATGGGGATCTCGAAAACGGTAAGAGCTACAGAGTTGGTTAAATGGGGGCAAAGTTGCGTATTTTGGAGCTCATTACTATGATGTTGAAAAATCTGAGATAGCCCTCTCAATTTCAGAGATATACAGGAACAAACGAAAAATTCAATTTTTGTTTTTCATTTATATCTGCTTTAATACAATAGGTTTCCAGAAACTGTTTGCACTTTGTTTTTGCAACTTTCAATGGGCTGTAAAAATATGTTAACGAAAGTGTTCTATAGTTTTCCTTGGGACATTCCTAACTATGAAATTTTAAATACGGACCAGGATTTTTCATCACTTATTTCAGGCTTCAGTGGTTATATTTTATTATGATTGTGAATACCATTTGAAATTGTTAGTCGTTTCGATGGTATCTGGTATTAAAGCAGTTGTAAGTGAAAAAAATCAAATTTTTCATTTTTTCCTGTATATCTCTGAAAGTGAGAGGGCTAGCTCAGATTTTTCAACATCATAGTAATGAGCTCCATAATACGCAACTTTGCTTTCATTTAACCCTCTCTGTAGCTCTAACCGTTTCCGAGATCCCCATGCATCTACTCGAATTTCACTCACCCAAAATGATATTATTTGACTATAACTTCACATATCACTGACCGGTGTGTCCATATACTCCTGAATTGAATAGAACCCATTTTCTGAAACATATCTTTTAATAGTTATTTATGTATCAAGGGCGTAAAGTAGGCGTTTATGGCCTTAAACGCATTTTACGCACGTGATACATACAAAATTTTATGCACTAGCGGTTTTATAGCGCGAATCACAAATACTGACTTGAATTGCAATGGTCTACACGTTTCATACGTTATGCATACAATAATTAAGGGTAACATAATATGAGGAATGTAAAACTATAATAGCTGAGTGCTACATTGGAGAATCTATTTCAAATAAATAGATCATCACCGAAAAAATTGCCAACGATTATGAACAAATGTTAGAAAGAGTATTGCTCTATTGAACTGAAATGATTCTAATTCGTGTTAGGAATTGCATGAAATGATGTGTGAATATAGACAATTTGAGAATTTTGTAAAGGGCGGTAAAGTGCCACTTTACGCTTGCTGAACCGGGCGGTAAAGTGTACTTTACCGCCCGCTAGTGCATAAATATTTTTTTGAAGCGAGGCTTGTCTAAAATTTTCCAACTGGAGGGTGATTTATGATAAAGAGCGATATCTAGGGAATTATTTGCGGATTTATTTAATCTATATCTCTGTGTTCTGAGATGTCCAGCACCGCGAGTGTTATAATCATGAAAATTTGAATTTTCACTCAGTTCATTATTTGTAGTAGGGATTTCTAGTATTTGATGGAATATATAAAGATCAGGTAGTGTCATGACTTTAAATTTCTGGAATAAATGTTTACAATGGTCAAAAGCTTTTATTTGAAGCCTAAATACTTTTACAGATTAAGATGCATTACCCCATAGGGTTACCCCATAAGAAATATGCGAGTGAAAAAAAGACATAATAGATATTCATTAGTATGTCGGAACTTAGAACAGAGCTTCTCGATGTGAAACGACCAATTCAGCGAGGGATCTAAAAAAATTCCTAACAGTTTTGTGGGTTCATTGATTCTTGTTGCATGTGAAGAAAATATTAATTGATTGGTTTTTCTTGCGTTGAGTTTCAGCCTTTCTTTCAGAAGTTTCATATTTTGTTTTCTCGTATATATTTTGATGACAAAATAAATAGTGGTGTCATCTGCGAACATGATATAGGTTCAGTTAATAGATGGTAAAATAAGTCGTTTACATATATGATAAACAAAAGGGGCCCCAGAGCAGAGCCCTGCGGTACCCCATATTTCATTGCTACTGTTTCTGACGTGATACCATCAAAGCACACTGACTGCCTTCTATTCTTGAGATATGAATTGAAGAGATCTAAGGGAATACCTCTTAAAAATTGAGGCCAACTCTTTAACTAGTTATCAAAATTAGTAATTGGTAGACCGAACTGGGTAACTGGGAATATTATTCAATTGCAAATGACTTTTTTCAATAACATTTTTCGATATTTTGCATATTAATGTCGCTTTACTCCATAGTGAATTTAGAATATCGGCCGCACGCCACTAGTAATAACCGATATGGGCGTACTTAGTCTAATTGAATGCACCAACTTTTATGAAGAATTACGTTTTCTGAGAAACTGTTAATAAAACAGTTTCTCGTGTGGTTCCAACTTTTTTGCAGACACTGTATATTACGGCCGTGTCGTCTGCAAATCCTATTAGTTGTGAGAGAAAATATCATTTATATATAAATTAAACATTATTGTCCCCAAAACAGTTCCTTGTGGCACACCCCAATCGACACCGGTTTTTCAGTACCAAGTTTCCGTTCTATTCTTTCCATTGTTTTGTTATTTTTCTCCATTTGGCCTATAGTGTGTAAGTATAGCATTGAAATAAATAAGTATCATTCGAATGGATCATATATTAACAGGTGTTAGTTATTACCTCACGATAGTAAATATTATTCAGACAGTTGAACAATAAACAATTGAATTTCTCTTTCATATAATTATTATGTGTGTTCATATATCTGCCACTTAATTTATTAATGTTAATTGTTTCCTAACCGGTCGTAGTTTATACCGGGAGTGTTTATCAATCGATTATAATATTTAATATTCTAATTTTGCCATGTGAATTGTGAGTTTTCATAATAAGGGTCTCCAAAGCGACAATGCCTATACAGCGCAATTCAAATTCGACCCCCACCATTGGGATCTCCTAAACTACAGGAGATACGTCGAAGCTTAAATTGGGGCAAAGTTGCGTATTCTGGTGATTAACAAAATACTGTTTTGAAACTTGGAAAATTCCGAGTATTTTCTGAAATATCGGGAAAAAATTGAAATTCGGAATTTTCGTTTTTATTTTTTTCTATCGTTATTTGACAACAGCTCAAAGCTAAAACTACATTTTCATTGATACTTTTTTCAGCTACACGTTTTCATGTTCAGATTTACTATCCGATGTTTCGTCTTCTGGCATTCATCATCAACTTTTTTTTCTGTTATGGGCGCCATATTGTTTTTTTATACAGAAAAATAGTGATTCTCATTCTGATTTCATTGATGTATAATTTGTTATGATTTGCACTTCTGAAACCACAGATATTAAAAAAAACAGCTTCATCTGAGATGGTCATGACTCCATCGAAAAATTTTGTTTAATAAACACTAGTTGTCAGAACTCATTAAACATCATAAGTTTGCACAAATACTTCAGTCGAAATGTCCTCATTCTCAAATGAAGAAAAACGAGATATGTTGAAACTTTATATAGATAGAACATTATTCGGAATTTTGGGCAAACACTTGGCTGAGTACGGTGCGTTTCAAAAAACAAGAATGAAATCATGAGCTTGTAAAAAATGCACAAAAAGTATTACAACAAGTGTTCGAAATGAGGGCCTTCGTCTTGAATACATAACCGAACACGACGGCTCAAATTAAGAACAGCCCTAACAATATCCCTTCTTCTGATAGACCTGAATTGCGTGATGATATTGTCTCTAAGTTCATCTACTGTTTCATATTCTTGCTCTCCATTGATTCTGTTCTTTAAAGTGCCCCACAAGAAAGTATCCAAAACTGTAAGGTCAGGTGACCTTGCCGGCCACCTCACTGGTCCAGAATTTCCTAACCACCTATTAGGAAATCTTTGGTGTAAATATTCGCAAACTGCTCTTTTATTGTGTGGAGGAACCCCGTCATGCTGGAACCAGCAGCTGTTATAATTAACAAGGGGAAACGTATCCATATATTCTTCGAATTCGTTTCTTAAGAACCGAAGATAGGTTTCCCCGTTCAAAGTATTAGAGAAGAAATGAGGTCCAAGTGTTCGGTCGTCATAAATTCCAGCCCACACATTCAAACGAAACCGAACTTGTAGTCTGACTTCTCTGAAGTGTCGTGGATTATTTTCACTCCAAGTGTGCTCGTTATTTCTATTAAAAAAAACACAGTTCGAAAAAGTACTTTCGTCGGTCCAAATAATGTTTTTCAAGAAGTTTGTAGGGTCTACCCTATTCGAGAGCCAGCTACAAAATTCCATCCTTCTCTCAGGATCACCTGGATGTAATTTTTGTAAAATATGTATCTTATAACATTTCAAACCACTTTTTTTGAATTCCCTCCAAACGCTCGTCTGTGCCACATCCATTTCTGCCGAGACTTGATGTGTTGATTTGGAAGGATTTGCATTTATCTAAAAAAGTACCAAAAATAATTATTCTTCTTCGAATATGGAATGAACAATTATTTTACCTCGGCTAATAAGTTACGTCTAATATTTTGTTCCATTCTGCTTCCATATTTCATTCTTGGTTTTCGAAACGCACCGTACTCAGCCAAGTGTTTGTCCAAAATTCCGAATAATGTTCTATACGGCTGTTGTCTTTCCTGATATAATTCAAAATGAATTTGTGCTGTTTTCGTACTATTCCTATCAAATTTATAATAAAGTTTCAACATATCTCGTTTTTCTTTATTTGAGAATGAGGACATTTCGACTGAAGTATTTGTGCAAACTTATGATGTTTAATGAGTTCTGACAACTAGTGTTTATTAAACAAAATATTTCGATGGAGTCATGACCATCTCAGATGAAGTTGTTCTATTTTTATATCTGTGGTTTCAGAAGTGCAAATCATAACAAATTATACATCAATGAAATTAGAATGAGAGTCACTATTTTTCTGTATAAAAAAACAATATGGCGCCCATAACAGAAAAAAAAGTTGATGATGAATACCAGAAGACGAAACGTCGGATAGTAAATCTGAACATGAAAACGTGTAGCTGAAAAAAAGTATCAATGAAAATGTACTTTTGGTTTTGAGCTATGTTGTCAAATAACGATGGAAAAAAATAAAAACGAAAATTTCGATTTTCAGTTTTTTACCGATATTTCCGGAAATACGCGGAATTTTCCAAGTTTCAAAACAGTATTTTGTTGAGCACCAGAATACGCAACTTTGCCCCAATTTAGGCTTCGACGTATCTCCTGTAGTTTAGGAGATCCCAATGGTGGGGGTCGAATTTGAATTGCCCTGTATAAGCCAGGGTCATAAGCTGAAAATTACACTAGTTTACAGGGTTTTAATAACCTAGATGAAAGTTGTTAATTATTGTTCATTTAGGTAAGAATTATCCAGAAAAAATAATAAAAAAAATCTGTCACGTCTAGCTTTAGAAATATTAATTTACTCAAAAATGGAAAAATCATAGTATGAATAATAAAAAAATTAAAATCTCTAATTTTCTCCTTCTTTTTATAGTTTGTTGGATCGGCTTCTCTTATAATGGACCAACAGGAATCCACTAAGATGTTTTCAGTTGTAATACCACAAGAGAGTGAGAATAAAGTGAAAATAATTCGACAGATTTTTCGAAAACTTGTTGCCAGGCAATAGACACGAGAGCCCGAAGGGCTCGAGTGGCTATTTCCAAATGGCAACAAGTTTGAGAAAAAATGTGGAGAATTATTTTCTACTTTATCGAACTCTCGTGTGGTATTCGATAGATTATTTTTTGATGCCCCAATCATAGACACATTCTCTATAAAACATTTTTATTCATTACGGTTATCTAAATTCATTTTTCAATTTGCATGCAAACTGATGACAGATGTCAAATCAAAAGTATCAGTTGTTGTCACACAATAAAAACAAAATTCCACGAATATTCCCGAGGCAATAATCTGAGTAGAAAATTCCCACTATAATAATGTTGTGATTGGTTTGAAAGTACATCATAGCTTTAAATTGATGGTTTTCATTGGTTGCAAGATATGTCGAAAAATAATCATCCGATAGTACTTGGCGTCGTTCCTTGAAAATCTTTAAATATTGGTGAAAACGACCTCCGTGTTCGTCACTCATACTTTCTTGGATGTCAGGGTGAAAACTCAAATGCGAGTACAGGACATGAATCTTCAAAATAACTAATTTTCTATAATACTACTGAAAATGTTTCTATTTTTTCATATCTGAAAATATGCTGGCAAAATATTTTCAGTAAAGTAATTTTTTATGTTGTTGAATAGTAGAATACTTTTAGAAAACCAATATCTTTTAAATCAGTTCATTTTCGTCACAATGATAGTATCAGCAAAATGAGTAAATATTAAAGTTTATAAATTCCAATTATAAAAACAACCTAATTTTTTCTGAATGAAACTGAAAATAGTGCTACAATAAAGAGATCGCCAACCCATGGGCTGTGTTTGTTTCATCAGATGGGCTATTTGCCAAAATTCGCACGATTCCAAAATTTCGTTTTGTAGTGTCGTGTGAAAAGCATATTTCTCTCAATTGTCAGAGATAGTTTATAACCGATGCATTTTTTCCTATAAATAAAATATATATGTCACGTTTGAAAACATTCACTTGTTAAATAAAAAGTTGTACACGGATCCATTGGGATTATTTATTGCTTATAGGCGGATTTCAAACAGTTTTCGAAATGCAAATATGCGACAAAAAACAACAACCCTGCGAAAGACATTGACATCTGACAGATACTTAGGCAATGAAAGGCACTATTGTAAGTGCTTCTTGAAATCAAACAGTAGAGCTCCTGCTTAACTTGGTGATCACCTGCAGACTGGTTTCAAGGTTACTGCCTCTCATCAGTGCCAGGGTAAGTAATCAAAGAGGTCATAAAAGCTGCCTGTTTACTGTTCCAATCCATATCCAGCAAAACTCAATTTCCTTTTCAATAGATAATGAAATTGTATCTATTATTATCACTCCCTCTTGTGAGCAAAGCAAGAAGCAATTTTCGAAAATAAAAACTTCAAGAGAAGGAGTCGATCATAGAGTTCAAGAAATGAGACGGAGAGTGATCAACTGATAACCATTTTCATCATCACTGTTATAAAAAAAAAAAACTTTATAGCAGATCGTTTCTGCGTATTGGAAAACCTAATAATCGATTTTTGACAGATATTTTTTAAACGAATGGACAATGAGTATGGATCTTTTAAATTATAGCAAAAAAAATACTTCAAGATGTTATTTACAATTTCATTTTAGACCCATTATGCAAAACTCTAAATATCTATCTATAGTTTTCGAAATATTTTTCTGTTGATTGAACACCGGTGTTTCTTTTGATAGCTTTATAGAATCATGTTATTCATTCAATAATATAGAACTTTGTTCCCAAATGCAAAATTCAAACAACTGATTTTCATTATGTCTCTTGCTGTTACAGTGGTTCATATTTTACAATTTCAATGATTTTTTTATAACATTTTAAATTTAAATAGCCACAATAGATCAATTCAAAAAAGAAGGACAACATATATTTTGCAGAGCAACGTGTCATTATTATAATTTCCTCAAAATTTATTCTTTATTTTATTTCCGCCAAATAAATTATGCTCGTAAAAATAAAGTAAAAAAATAAGTAATATAAGTAAGAACAAATATTAGTAAAATTAAAATAGAATAAAATATCTATTGAACTGCTAAGTGCTAGAATCCTATACTAATTAGCAAATCAAGATCATTCCTAAGTAGGTAACTTAATTTTCACAGTAATCATTACAATTGCACTATTTTCTGTTTGGCGCAAATCACGACAAATTTTTTTTTTGACACTTACAAATCTTTCATTCGAGCTTAAATAAAATGAGACCAAGCTTTCAATACCAAGTTTTTGTTTTTAGACTATTGAACTAAATAGCAAAAAATTATACTTAATGTGTGAAAAATAATTTTAGAACATTAGAATATATTCTGAAAACCTAGTTTTATTTCAAGTGTAGGTATTAACGTTCAACGCCTCAAGATTTTGAGAATAAAATCTTTCAATGTTGAAATGTTGCTACATTTCATTCAATAATACATGGTTTTAAAATTACTTTTCAGGTCTATTTTATTTTGTACTTTTTAGCACTGAAATTTCCGATTTTTTCACAAATTTTACGGATTTATTTCGATTTTATTTTCGCGAGTTTTTACAAATTTTTTCGAGATGGAGGGGGGGATCGAGCCCAGTAACAGACATTTTGTCTGTCGTTAATTTTCTCGTCCGAAAACGTCGGAAGTTTTTCCAAATTCCTACGCGTGTTCTCTACATAGCCTTCGGGGGGGCAGGGGTTCATATTTTTCTAAAGTAAACTATCAACAGTCTGATATTTTTCACTATTTTTACGGATTTAATTTTTTTGAGTAGTCGCAACTATTTTCAGGGAGAGGGGCAAGCACCTCGACCCATTTTTTTGATGTTATTTTCGGAGTACAAATTTGTCGGAAATTTTTAAGATTTCATGCGCTTTCTCTATTCGTCGATTTTTTTAAATTGAGTGATACGACGGTCTGAAGTTTTTCATTATGTTTACGGATTTTTTTCGCTTTTATTTTGGCGAGTTCTCGTAGATTTTTTCGAACCTTTTCAATTTTACTATCATTTGCTCATACTTGTCGTTCCTATAACATAATTTTTTTTAATTTTTCAGTAAGTTTTTAATGAAAACATAATTCATTTTTAGGAATAAAGAACATTCTTATTTGCGGAAATAATAAAAATGAAGTGCCTAAATATAGCAGAAAATCCCAAGTAACCACCTTGTACTGCGGAATACATATTGTTTCCCTTCTTTTTCCATAAAATTAGTCTGTGTGATGAAAAAGGTTATTTAAAAATTGAACAAAGTTCGAGATGTGAAACCATTGCAACAGCAGAGTCATAGTGAAAACCAGTTATTGGAATTTTGCAGTATAATTTGGGAACTAACCTAAAAATTTTAATTTTGTTTTGATTGAATAAGTTTATTATGATTCCTAAAAGTTATTTTAAAACAACAAAAACAACGTTTTCCAATGAACAAAAAAAATATTTCGACCAAATTGCAATTTTCAATCATTTCAGATAGATATTTCAAATTTTGCAAATGGTCCTAAAATCAAATTCTAAACGACACTTTCAAATCCGTTTTCTGCTACCTAAAAACCCCAATTATTCATAATTGCCGTCATATTGGTGGTCACATGATAACTGTCAAAATCGATTTTAGGGTTTTTCAATATGAAGAAATGATCACTCGGAAAGTTTTATTTGTAACTCTGATAATATTTTTTTTCCATATGTTGCAAACATTTTGACACACTGTATAAGCATGAACAATTGATCAAAAGATAACAAATTGAAAACTCACCCGATAGATCTCGTTTCTCTTCAACTCTTACACGAGAGATGTTAAACAAACTGAATTATTTACCAAAATATGAAAATTAGCGAGGAAACCTGAAAGGCAATATTGATGATTTCCAAGACAACGGGACTTTGGCTTCAGAAATATAGCGCTACCAAAACTGGAATCTGTTCTAAATTTGGTTTTAGGGTAGTTATTTTTACGCAGATGAATCTTTCTTAGAGCAACCTGAATATTTCATAAGGAGGTATTTGAACTTTGAACATTTCACTCCAGTGAGTCATTTTATTGCGAGCCGAAAGTTTTTCGAAATTGAAAGGAATTTTAAACAGTTTTCTATTAGTTTGCGCTCTAAATACACAAATAGCTGTTCTATTTTTCTCTTCACTGATTATTTCACATTATCAGGTCTCTGATTATATGAGGCGGTATATTCAATTGTGTTATTTGTGTCACAATTTTGTACATTTTTCCAAAATTTCTTTCTTATAAAATAAATAAATATTACTTTTTTCTTTCAGTTGGCGACCCCCACCATTGGGATCTCCTAAACTACAGGAGATACGTCGAAGCTTAAATTGGGGCAAAGTTGCGTATTCTGGTGCTTAACAAAATACTGTTTTGAAACTTGGAAAATTCCGAGTATTTCCGGAAATATCGGGAAATAACTGAAAATCGGAATTTTCGTTTTTATTTTTTTCTATCGTTATTTGACAACATAGCTCAAAACCAAAAGTACATTTTCATTGATACTTTTTTTCAGCTACACGTTTTCATGTTCAGATTTACTATCCGACGTTTCGTCTTCTGGCATTCATCATCAACTTTTTTTTCTGTTATGGGCGCCATATTGTTTTTTATACAGGAAAATAGTGATTCTTATTCTGATTTCATTGATGTATAACTTGTTATGATTTGCACTTCTGAAACCACATATATTAAAAAAAACAACTTCATCTGAGATGGTCATGACTCCATCGAAAAAAATTTGTTTAATAATCACTAAGTGTCAGAACTCATTAAACATCATAAGTTTGCACAAATACTTCAGTTGAAATGTCCTCATTTTCAAATGAACAAAAACGAGATATGTTTAAATTTTATAGGAATAGTACGAAAACAACACAAATTTATTTTAATATATGATATTCGCAAACTGCTCTTTTATTGTGTGGAGGAGCCCTGTCATGCTGAAACCAGCAGCTGTTATAATTAACAAGGGGAAACGTATCCATATATTCTTCGAATTCGTTTCTTAAGAACCGAAGAGAGGTTTCCCCGTTCAAAGTATTAGAGAAGAAATGAGGTCCAAGTATTCGGTCGTCATAAATTCCAGCCCATACATTCAAACGAAACCGAACTTGTGGTCTGACTTCTCTGAAGTGTCGTGGATTACTTTCACTCCAAATGTGCTCATTATTTCTATTAAAAACACCACAGTTCAAAAAAGTACTTTCGTCGGTCCAAATAATGTTTTTCAAGAAGTTTGTAGGGTCAACCCTATTCGAGAGCCAGCTACAAAATTCCATCATTCTCTCAGGATCACCTGGATGTAATTTTTGTGAAATATGTACCTTATAACATTTTAAACCACTTTTTTGAATTCCCTCCAAACGCTCGTCTGTGGCACATCCATTTCTGCCGAGTCTTGATGTGTTGGTTTGGAAGGATCTGCATTTATCTAAAAAAGTACCAAAAATAATTATACTTCTTCGAATATGGAATGAACAATTATTTTACCTCGGCTAATAAGTTACGTCTAATATTTTGTTCCATTCTGCTTCCATATTTCATTCATGGTTTTTTGAATCGCACTGTACTCAGCCAAGTGTTTTTCCAAAATTCCGAATAATGTTCTATCCGGCTGTTGTCTTTCCGGATATAATTCAAAATAAATTTGTGCTGTTTTCGTACTATTCCTATCAAATTTATAATAAAGTTTCAACATATCTCGTTTTTCTTCATTTGAGAATGAGGACATTTCGACTGAAGTATTTGTGCAAACTTATGATGTTTAATGAGTTCTGACAACTAGTGTTTATTAAACAAAATTTGTCGATGGAGTCATGACCATCTCAGATGAAGTTGTTTTTTTTTTAAATCTGTGGTTTCAGAAGTGCAAATCATAACAAATTATACATCAATGAAATCAGAATGAGAATCACTATTTTTCTGTATAAAAAAACAATATGGCGCCCATAACAGAAAAAAAAGTTGATGATGAATGCCAGAAGCCGAAACGTCGGATAGTAAATCTGAACATGAAAACGTGTAGCTGAAAAAAAGGATCAATGAAATTATACTTTTGGTTTTGAGCTATGTTGTCAAATAACGATAGAAAAAAATAAAAACGAAGATTCAGATTTTTAGTTTTTTTCCCGATGTTTCCGGAAATACTCGGAATTTTCCAAGTTTCAAAACAATATTTTGTTAAGCACCAGAATACGCAACTTTTCCCCAATTTAAGCTTCGACGTATCTCCTGTAGTTTAGGAGATCCCAATGGTGGGGGTCGAATTTGAATTGCCCTGTAGGAGAGGTCTTAGAGAAGCGCTTTCAGAGGCTGAGTTGGCGGAAATTATAGAGAACTTGAACAAAAGCGAAGATGAATTCGAAGATTTCTCAGGCGATAGTATTGTTGACCCAGATTTTAATCCCGAAGGAGAAAATTCTCCATATTATCACGAAAATATTGAACAATCTAGGTCTACTTCAAACAGCACAACAACTGCGAAAGTCGGTAAAAAAGCAATTCCAATATCGTGGCATAAAAAACATTTGCAAATTGATGAAGATGCCCTAAAATTCAAAGGCACTGAACGTCCAACACACATCGTAGATTTCGAAACTCCATATGACTTTTTGAAATTATTTTTTTCTGATAGCCTTATAGATGATACCACCAGAGAAACACACTTATGCAGCGTTCAAAAAAATCCTAATAAACCTGGCAATATTTCTTCAATGGATATTCTAAAGTTTTTACTACTAACACCAATTCAAGTCATTCAATCTCTTTTATAATAGGTGAGAACACGATTTTTTTTTTTAATTTAATGCTTGTGAAAACGTTGTTGGCTATATTATCTTTTTTGTTAGTTTTTTTTAATCTTAAAAAACTATTTATTCAAAGTCGACAAAATTCAAACGTCTTCTTGCTCGCGCCATTGCCAAGTTGTTGTGACGTACTCTCCCGAGAATTCAGAGCAACCAATAGCATTGCCGTTTCACGACACAATCAACCCGATTGGAATACGCCCTTTTGCTGATTGGGCTCGGGAGAGTACGTCACAAAGAGCGCCAATAGCTGTACTTGAAATTTGACACCAAATATATTTTCTGTTATTTATATGTGCTTCGTGTATGGAGAACGCCATCAACAAGCTCATGAAATATCTGAAAGGCTTAGGGCCGGTATTATAAACATCTCTCGAAGTTAACTCTAATTTTAACAGTCAAGTTAACTTCAGTTCTAAAATGACAGTTTTATAAAAGTCTCATTACTGAAATAAAAAGAAGAAGGCAAATATATAAACCAGAATTTTTCGCAATTTCTCTTGTGACATTTCTAATTTTCTAATGAATAATAAAACTGCCAACAATAGATTTGAGAATTCTCCAAAATCTCCAACAACTACCAAGAATGAACACGTTGGATGAAATCTGAGTGTAATTAACACTTGAATTACTGGCGTTAGAAGATGATTTCTAAAATTGAAAATACCTATAATTCCACAGTAATTAGAACTAGAAATATTGACTCGTTAGTTGATCTTTGCAAATTTGCCCCCACTATGTCACAGAAAACATATTCTTATCTGTGACTATGTGCCCTATAACAAGCATATACAGACTTTCTGGATGATCTAAATCCGTTTTCATTTGTTTTCAAATTCTATTTCGTTCCACAAGATAAAATGGTTTAACCGATTTCTAAATATCCTCGACGCCGAGGGCCTTCAATAATAATAATAACAGCATCTCCATCATCGTCCTCGAAAATAATCAGGATATTGTTTGCTAACATTATTACGGGAAAAAAACATTAAAGTTGAGGATTTATGCTAAATTATTGATAGAAGACCTGTTGAAAACCACCATTTTCTAGAAAGTTAACTTTAACTGATACCTCTTCCTACCAATAAAGTTAACTCCTACATTTTGAAGTTAACTGTAAGATGTGACGTCATTACTCAAGTTAACTTCTAGTTGTCTGTCAAAATAGTTTTATAATACTGGCACTTAGGAATTGTGAACGATAATATGGACATGCGTATGATGCATGTAAAAAAATTCTATTTTATGTTTTTCGTGATACAACTATTTATTATCCTAGCTAGACGGTCGCAGGTGTTAAGTCAATTCAAATTTCCTGGAGAATAATTTCAAGCTGAATAATTTCAGTAAGACGTGTAGGAGTACTATGAGTGAATCATACTCATAACTTCGCCCACAACGGTAAGGAAGACTGTCCACACAAAAGCATCAGTAATCGTCATTTTCAATTGGGCGGAGCGATTTATACCAATGGTGTTTGATTAATTGTAAGAGGCATTTAAAGTGGTTGTACTCATCTGCAAAAGTAACAACGTTTGACTCGAAGTTGACAATAATAATGTTTATTGACCAGAGCTGTAGATGCCACTATGAACATCAAATAAAAATGTGCCAATACTAAAAGTGAAAAAATTATCAGAACAGATATACAGGGTATCTGGTAACCCTTGTACAATATTGAAACTGGTGATAGACCAGGTCATGACTGTTCAGAATATCGGAATTTCACCTCAGTAAAAATCCCACCGTTTTCGAGATAATGAGCATTTTTCGAATTTCTGGAAAATCACTAACTCAGCTTGGATTTTTGAGTGCCATGTCTACAAATTGAGACCAATTCAGATATCTTTGCTGCTGAAGATTACTGATGAGTGATGCTTTCAGACGTACCAAACAGTTTTTCAGAAAACGATACAATTTTTCAAGAAATGTGGGTAAAATGCCATATTTGAGTTTCACCAATTTTTTAACAACAGTTTGACATTATTGTTTGAAAAAAACATAATCAAGTGGAAGTGAATATTCATTACAAAAGAATGCCCATTGTTCCAGACTCTGCCATGGTATGAAACATATGATAATTATTTTTGGAAGGAGTAGAATTTCGATTATATTAGAGTGTGATGTTATTCTGATCTAAAATCAACTCCATTAGACTTTGTCAGTAATGTCTCTTATTTTTATCCTATCAAGATGAAATGATAATTATTATGAGTAATAACGAATCAACTGCTTAGAAGCATTCAATGAGATGTAAAGAAGTAAATACTAATCCAACGATTTTATGAATCAACAAACACTATAAACTACAATAACGAATATTCGACATCGCAATGAATAGTACAACAAAAATGTTATTTTCCATCCACTCGTACGCAGAGACGACATCTTTTCAAGAAGAACCTTTTCAAATGCGTTATAGGTTATAGCCTCCAAATCAGCGATTCTCTGAGCGGCATTGTGCAATCGGATATCGTTCTGCATAGCGCTGCTGCAGCAGTAGCACTACATCCACATTCACCATAAATGTAGTACATGTGCGCATATTCTCGGGGAGTATAACGTGTGTACGGCTTGACAAAGAAATAAATACCACTGAATGAAACAAACGGAATTATTTCAAAAAAGTACGACAGAAGTCACAAGTGGTTCAAACAAAATGTGACTGTCACCTACTCGATTTTATCAATTCTATTTACAGAAGATCCGTTCATGCACAATGCTGTATTTAATTTTTTCATTATGAAACTATTGCTTCTACGGACACAACGGAGTTAAAATTTTTTTGAATTTTCGACAAGGATTCACCTCCTAAAAAATTTTGCACTTATTTGGTTACACCCTGTATAACCGTCGGTCTATGAAACTTCGTTGGAATCTGGATATTGGACAATTGCGACATTTATCACAAGAATTCGTATTAATCGGTGCCATGTCGGATAATTCGATAATTTTATTAGGCTTAATTACACGAAGAGTTAAATTTATTGACATACCATTTAATGCTACCAAGCAGTCTATTCTTCATTATTAATAATCATCTCCACATTTTATCTTGATAAAATCGAAATAAAATAATTATAAAGTATAAAAGTTGACGGAAGTCTAGAATTCAATGAAAATCACTTCCTCCAAAAATAATTATAGTTTGTTTTTATATTATTGTAGAGTCCGGACAAAATGAGCATTCTTTTGAAATGAATGTCCACTTCCAATTGGTTATGTTTTTTGTAGACAATAATGTCAAACTTTTTTTTTATAAAATTGATGAAACTCAAATCTGTCATTTTATCCTCATTTCTTGAATTTTTTTTTCACTTTCTGAAAAACTGTTTTGTACGTCTAGAAGCATCACTCATCAATAATCTTCAGCAGTAAATATATTTGAATTCGTCTTAATTTGTATAGATGGCACTCAAAATTCCAAGGTTAGGAAGATATTTTCCAGAAATTATTCAAATGCCTATCATCTCGAAAACGGTGATATTTTTACTGAGGTAAAATTCCGATATTTTGAACAGTCATGTGGTGTATCACCAGTTTCAATATTGTACAAGGTTTACCGGACGCCCTGTATAATAACTAGTATTGCTTTGCCAAATTCTTATCTTCAGTAAGAAAGGTCATCAAGTTTATTTCGCAAAAAGTTAATTTTCGATCAGGGATATCATCAAAAAATTCTTGAACTGGTGGAATTTGTGCATGAAGTTTCGTCACATGGTATTATTGATAAAAAAAGAGACATACACTTTAATATATAAAAAAAATTATCCTCAATCTGAATATTTTTTTGGATCAATTTTCTCATTTTGATAAATTAGTGAAAAAACTATTAGGGAAAAAATACAAAGTTTATAGACGTAATGATAGTAATCCCAAAGTGGTTTGGAATGGAATTAAATCATTATTGCATAATAAAACCAACGCAGTAAAAATAAAATCCATTGAAGTGAAAGACACCAAAGTCGAATTTCCCGTTGAAATATGAGACTGTGAATAATCATTTTGTAACTATTGGAAATACTTTATCCTTTGCTATTTTAAATACTTCATAATCATTCGAAGACCAATCAAATGTTTTGTTTATTTTTTAGAACCCACAAATTTAACAGAAATTGAAAGTATTATAGATCAGTCAGATCCAGACAAGGCGTCTGATTTTGGTGGGATTAGTGTAAAGATCATGAAAGTTGTCAAATTCGAAATTTCACCTGTTCTATTGAAACAGGTACCATACCAAAAAAAACAAAAAATTCCAAAAGTATCTCCGTCTATAAAACTTTAAAAAACCAGTTTTGAGAGGCCATGAACGCGATCATATTTGAGAAGGGTTTTTTTGGTAAAAGAGTCGATAACTCAAAAACGGTTCGTCGCATCGATTTCAAACAAGAACAGGCTTCTAGAGGACGTTTGATTCTGTGTACCTACATGATGCTTTTCACAGATAAGCGAGGTAGCTACAATGGTATTTCTCTTCCATTAAAATTTGAACCAATCTTTATTCAATCGAAATGAATTTGATATCAAAAGAGGTAAAACGTTGATCTGTGTACGTGCTGTTGTATTTTTGAAATCATTTGTTCATCTACCCAAAAAATTGCTTCAAAGTAACTGCATTGTTGGTTTTGAGTTTATTCTGTGAAAAAGTGGATTTAAATTCCAATTTCCGTTATAGCAAGTACCTAGAATCGAACGTCCTCTAAAATCCTGTCCTTGTTTGAAAACGATACGATGAACCGTTTTTGAGTTATCAATTGACTCTTTTACCCTGAAATGCGCCCTAAATATGATCGCGCTCATGGCCTCTTAAACAACTATCGGCCCATTTCTATGCTTTCAATGACTTAAAAAAATCTAGAAAAATTGATTGATTCTAGACTTTTTGATTTTCTTGAAAAAAATAACATACCCTAAAGTGGACAATATGGTTTTCGCAAATCTTGTGATACTGAGGCAGCAGCGATGGACGTTGTTTCAAATATTCAAATTGAACTTGACAATGAACAGAAATGTCTTTAGAATTGTGTAAAGCAGTTGATCATGAAATATTACTCAAAACATTATATATAGTATTGGTGTTCGAGGAAGTAAACACAAAATAAATGGTTTCAAAACCATTGATGTGATAGAAAACAATATGTTTATTTAGGAAACAATCAAGGTTCTCTGAAAGATATAAATTGTGATGTACCACAAGGTTCTATTCTTGGTCCGGTTTTATGTTTAATGTATATAAACTCATTATCAAAATTGAATCTTAATGGGGTACCATCTTTGTTCGCTGATGACAAATAAAATAAAAATTGATATTAGTAAAATTTTAATTTGGTTACAAAAACTCAATTTCAATAAATCTTCTTCCGTGAATATTTCGAAACAGGTGATAGATATTCCAACCCTTCCAATTAATTAAGATAATAAAACTATAAATTATCAGAAGACAATAAAATATAATGAAAACAAAAACTAAAAAAAAATACCTGTATTTGTGTGAAACTTATTTAATTTTTAGAGAGGAAAGGTAACTTTTCGTTTTCTGATACGATTCACAACAAAATTGTATTCGCTTCAATCATGATTGGAAAAATTTCACTCCACCAATTACTGTAGGCGATTTTGTGAACTTGCGCATCCAATTCATTATTAGTGAAAGAATTTTTTCGATTCAATATACAATTTACAAATCATTTAAATAATTATAGAATAAATTATAATGATTATATCGAATATTTCAGATACCTTCAATTAAAAGATAAACGATTGCCGGAAGATGCCATTACCAATAAATTAAACATGCGTGATCTCTATGCGAATGCATGGGCGTAGGCAGTCAATCACCTTAAGGATGAACCTCACAATAAATCAAGAATCGCCTACTGATAAAACATTGGTATGGTTCAATTTTAATTTGGAGTCTAAAAGTATGACACAGACAGAAAATGTGTGGGAGATCTTATTGGTGATAATGGCACGATTGCATAAAAATTACCGATAATTTTGCTAGAAAGAGCGTTATTTAAAAATTGTGCGAGTTTATTTTCATATTTTGGCGAAGGAGGAGGGCTCTTTTCCAAAATATGAAAATAACCTAGTACAATTTTTATAGGATAAAACACTTGAATGTAAAATTATCTGGTCATTTTTATGCACGATTGTAATTCAAGAAAAAAGAATCTACCCAAAACACCAAAACTACGTCACAATCACACTCGACGCGCGTTTCGCTAACAAAGTTAGCATCTTCAGGAGCTAAAGGCTCCTGAAGATGCTAAGCTTTTAGCTCCTGAAGATGTTAACTTTGATAGCGAAACGCGCGTCGAGTGTGATTGTGACGTAGTTTTGTTGTTTTGGGTAGTTTATTTTTATTTTTTTGAAAATGTATTCACACCAAAGGTTCCAAAATATTCATTTCATTCATTGGAGTATTTCATGAATAATAGTCCGGGAGCCAGTGACAGATTTCCATGACCAAGTTCCTCTCAAGCGAAAATTAGTGGAATGCATCAGAGAGTTATATTATAAAGCTTCGTGAACGTCAGCTGCGGTTCTGTGGGGGGGATGAGCGGTGGTAGCCTCCCACGCACGAAGAAAAAGAAATGTATTCAATTTTGTGTTCCTACCTGAAAACATGTTAAATTATCGCTAATGCAATATCTTGAAGAAAGAAAAAATCAGCTGACTATAACATGGTGTATTATACGACAGCTAGTTGGTCGAACACAAAAAAAATTGTACCTTCTATGATTTCCTCTCAAATAAAATTTTACCTTATATTCGGATTGCGTCAATTTAACATGTTTCCGGGAAGTAGGACATAATTGAATATATTTTTTTTCTTCGTGCGTAGGAAACTACTGTGCTGATCATCCCCCCCTCCACCCACGGAATCGCAGCTGACGTTCACGAATCTTTATAATACGACTCTCTGATGCATTCCACTAAATATCGCTTTAGAGGAAATTACTGACCAAATTTTTACCGGGCTCCTGGACTATAAAGAAATATTAATTTTTTTTCTGACAAATATCATGGTACCTACTGATGAAGACTATGAACAAATTTGAGCTAGACAAGCGACATTTTTTCACTTGTTATCGCTCTGCAGTGCAATTACCTCTGTAATTTTTTGATAATTGCATTCCTCTTGTGAAAAATTTTATTTATGAGGGAAATATTCGACGTGACAGGAAACAATTTTCCCATTTTTTTGTTAAACTGAAAAATGTGTTGTATATAATGAAATAATTGTTCCTACTACAAAAGCAGCTTTTTGTAAAAAAATAGACTATCAGACTCCAACAGATTGCAGAAGAACTTGTTCCAACACCCACGACCATCTGAACACGATAATACTGCAATATCCACTCGCCGACAAAATTTGCGAAACACTAAAAATATTGATGAAGTTAGCTCATCGAAAACTTTATTATTTCAAGTCCGATTCGATTGTTTGTTTTTACATAGTGTAGGTAGAATCCACACAAGTTTGAAATTTCAAGAAAATTAGGCAAATCTCCATGTTATACAATTTTTTACACTAAAATATTTTCCGTTGAAACCAAGTGAATTAATTAAAATTGTATTTAAAATAGATTTTAACGGAAAATATTTTAGTGTAGTAATCGCTTCATAAAGAAGCTACAGTTTTAGCAAAACATGTCGCAAGTGTAATTGAATCTTATGGTCTTTATTTGTGTAATTGATGTCTTGATTATTTTGTGGAAATTCATGATCACTTTAATGAACCGAAAGAACCACACTTTTTGTCTTATTTCCTCTAGTTTTTTTTAATACCCTCATCCTTAACAACTTCCTTTCTAAGAAACATATTGTGTTTTGGTTCAGATACGTTGATTAGTAGGTTCTGATGGTTCCAACAGACAAATTAATCAATTTTTGAACTTCATAAATAGTCTACATAACAAAGTTAAATTCACACTAGCCTATACTATACCGAAATATCGAAGAACACAATACACGTAAATATGATAGCTGTTATATTGTTATATTGACCAGTGAATAAAATGTTGGAATCAAAGAACTGAACAACTTTATTTTCGCGAAGCAGTATAACAGTATCATTGATATGCTAAGCGATGGATCCTCGATGGACAGTTCTTGTTTTCTTTGCCTTGTCCATACTTATTAACACTGATACCAAATAATGAGTCCTGTCACGGTCGCCAAATGTTATATTGACCATTGAATAAAAGGTTGGAATCAACGAACTGTACAACTTTATTTTCGCTAAGCAGTATAACAGTATTATTGATATGCTAAGTGATGGATCCTCGATGGACAGTTCTTGCTTTCTTTGCCTTGTCCATACTTATTAACACGGGTACCAAATAATGAGTCCTGTCCCGGTCGCCAATTGTTATATTGACCATTGAATAAAAGGTTGGAATCAACGAACTGAACAACTTTATTTTCGCGAAGCAGTATAACAGTATCATTGATATGCTAAGTGATGGATCCTCGATGGACAGTTCTTGCTTTCTTTGCCTTGTCCATACTTATTAACACGGGTACCAAATAATGAGTCCTGTCCCGGTCGCCAAATGTTATATTGTCCATTGAATAAAATGTTGGAATCAACGAACTGAACAACTTTATTTTCGCGAAGCAGTATAACAGTATCATTGATATGCTAAGTGATGGATCCTCGATGGACAGTTCTTGCTTTCTTTGCCTTGTCCATACTTATTAACACTGGTACCAAATAATGAGTCATGTCCCGGTCGCCAAATGTTATATTGACCATTGAATAAAAGGTTGGAATCAACGAACTGATTAACTTTATTTTCGCGAAGCAGTATAACAGTATCATTGATATGCTAAGTGATGGATCCTCGATGGACAGTTCTTGCTTTCTTTGCCTTGTCCATACTTATTAACACTGGTACCAAATAATGAGTCCTGTCACGGTCGCCAAACGTTATATTGACCAGCGAATAAAAGGTTGGAATCAACGAACTGAACAACTTTATTTTCGCTTTATTATAATTACGAAATTCAAGCAATTTCCAACTGAAAAACAGTGACTTTTTCTCTCGTTGTTTATTATTCTCTATTGTGTTTTGTCACTATCTTATGTCACAGAGTGTTGACAAGATACATATAGATGATTAATCATATGGGAACAGTAGCATTAATTACTCAGGTAAAATTTCAGAAAACATTCAAAATTATTTCTCTAAATTCAAAGTATCAACAGCTTTCATAAGTAATAATAATTTAGGGAGAATTCTGTTCAATGTAAAACATAAACGAGATAGAATGGAAAAAAATCAGGAATATATAGATTGGAATTCGGGGAATACTCTGCAGTATATACAGTCCAAACCGGTAGAAATGTTGACGTAAGGCTCCGTGAACACGTTTGTTTCGACAAAAAACCAACAATGTACAAACATCTGCAAGAATCCAAACACAAGATGAGTGAAGATAATCTCAAAATCCTAAACACATGTAATAAAGGGAAGAAAATGAATCTGTTGGTAGCCATGGAAATTAATAAATCAATTAAAAACCCGAAATATAGAACCGTCAACGAGAAACTCGAATTATGTAGGTCTCCACTGTTGAATTTATAATGTTGACAACCCAGGCAATTTCCATAACCTTCCAGTATTGAATTTATATCATTTCACCCCTGTTCATTGAATTACCTATCCATCCAGTTTATCTGCAAACTCCACATATAACTAGGTTTTAGAGTTCAATTGTATTAGTTAGTTTTTATACTTGATAATAGGATAAAACCCGAAACCGGTCGTGAAAATAAAAAAACTAGTGGAAATAAGACAAAAGTGTGTTTCTTTCGTTTCATTAAAGTTATGGTCTTTACCTCAGCGTTACATATCATACAGGTTGACAAAAAATAGCTTTATACTCCAACTTAAAAACAAAATACGAAATGGCTAAGACGTAACACCCTATGTAACTTCCCATTTTATTATCAAGCTACATCTATTCCATTCATATATTTAATATTTGTTACAATAACTATATTTTTGTAAAACAAAACGCCCTCGTCCGAATGCTCCAATTTTTCTGCGAAGAAAATGGCTGCCGGACATGCCGCAACAAAGTTCAAATATTTTAACATTTTGCGGATTCCGACAATCCACGGAACCACAGAATTTAGATGGGATTGTACAGTACCTTCGCCATTTAACTAACCAGAAACTTTGGTTTTTCACAACACGTTTTTCATTTTATTATTATTCATTTATTCACCCAAGAAACATTAAATGTTTTTACAGGGAAGTCAACGATTAATTGACTATATATAATACGTATATAGGATAAATGAATACAAATTAAATTAAATTAAATTGTCAAATCTGATAAAATTCTAAAAAATTAGGAAACTAAGAAATACTCTTTCAGTTGTAATTTGAACTTCAATAGATGTTTTATATTTTTCAAACGGTTAGGTAATTGATTATTATTATTCATTACATTTTTTAAATTAATTAGGAAAGTTCTGCAAAAATTATGACCAACTATACCGTCTCTGGTCTTTACAAACCGCAAAGCAAAAATAAAAGAACATGTTTTCGTCAAATATTCCGTAACAGAAAATAATTATTATTATTACAAAAATGTCATTAGAGAGATGCTGATCTACAATTCAAATTGAAGAGGTTGTATTCAAAAACAGAACCGTTATCTCCTGCAAAAATGTTGATTGTGATTCTGAATTGTATATTATTTGTACATTATTTGTCGTTTTCAACTTAGAGCTGTGTTACAATATTAGATGTGCTTTTGATTTTTTAAAAGACTGATGTCTAGAAAGTCTTTTTGCATCCATTTATACTTCTCTTTCAAAGTCAAAGTCAAGATATACTTTAATGTCAGAAGTTTTTCAACTTATCGACAAAGCTTTCAACTATAAATAAAAATGTAAATAGAAATAATTATGTATTATATAGTATTTAGAATACTACATGCTTGCTCTTGTCTGAAAATATACGATTCTGGAATGTATTGTCCACGAAAAAGAATTATCTTATTTTAGGAAGATTAATACACAACTATAGTTTTTTAAATATTTTTTCATTCTTGACCGACTCTGACCATTTTAATACTAAGTTGTCGAATAATTCGACAGTGACAGTTGGTAAGACTACTATTAACAGAATGATTGATCACATAATCAAGGTGCATATTTATCAATTATTGGTAACGCTAGGTAGGTTTTTATTGCTCAAATTGGCAATTTTAAAATTGGCTGTCAGAATAGACGTAAGAAGTGTCATAAGAACATAATCGTATCTTGTTTCATTGCAAATGATTGCTGTCCCCCAAAGTTACGCCAATGCCCGTAAAATGCAACGTGCACTTACCTCATCGCATCCAGCACACCTTGGCTTCATTTTTTCAGCGTAATGTCTTTCGCAATAAATATTATCCTCGTAGACGCAGTAGGCAAGGTCCACGAGAAGATCATCACAGGTTGTACACTGAAAAAAAACTCAGAGTGAGTAAGGGAGCGGATCCAAGAATATTTGAGTATATCTTTAATTCAGTTTTTCGTGGTTAAACGAATTGGTTGTAATATTTTTTTTAAGGACAATGGCGTCCATGTCAAGGGGGTGGAAATAATACTGGTGCACTGATAATTATTCACTAACCTAAAATCAGAAAATGTTTTTCTGTAAATACTGTTAAATATCGGTTATTGAACTGCTGTAGCTATAAATAATAATAATACTTTCATTCACACATGGCTGCACCAATAGAATTTCATGATTGAAGTCACATAATGTGTGATATGAGCGGCTATTTAGGTAAACAGTGCTATTCATGTAAACAAAGAAATATAAGCAGCTCTCTTTCGTTTGTATAATAATTGTCAAAGTTTGACAGAACTCTTTCACTCAAAATTGAAATGTCTCATTTTGGGTTATGTTCTGATACAGAAATTAATGTGTACTTATATAAAATATAAGTTGAATTAAATGTTGAAACGTATACAGTGTGTCCCACTTACCATGCTCGCCATGGGTATCTTTTTAATGGTAAGAGATACGAGGTCGGTTAAATGACACCAAATGTGGAGTTTATCAAGGCTAACTATAATGTGAAAAAATATTTTGATAAAATCTATTCGTTTTTGATTTATACACAAATAACAGATTTTGATCATTTTCATATCTCTTGCACGTGAATTTTGACCCACTTCTGGCGGTGCTAATAACTTGAAATTTGGCGGATGTTCATAATTCCGGTGACAATGCACTATGGAATTTTTATTGAAATAAAAAATAAAAATGGCGGCTCGTCCAATATGGCGGACGAGATTTGTGATTATGGTCCAATTCCAATCAAAATTGGTATGTGGGGGTTTTTCAGGTCGGAGATCATGATTTTTCTGTTAAAATTCATAAATTCAAGATGGCGACTTCAAAATAGTTCTTGTATAAATGACGATAACTCCGTTGTTATCAACAAAAAGCTATTACTGTAACATATCATCTGTAAGAGAAAAAAAAGTTATTCATAACTAAGTCATAGTGAGCTATGACCTACATTTGAAAAAAAAGTTGTTGCTGATATCTGAGTTGGTATGAATTTCATATTTTTTCGAAATCTCATTAAAAAACTGCCATAAGATTGTGAAATTCCTATTCAAATATTTTTATAAATAAAGAAGTTACGGACGAGACGTAAAAATGATCAAAATCTGTTTTTTGCGTATAAAACAAAAACGAATAGATTTTATTGAAATATTTTTTCACATTATAGTTGGCCTTGATAAACTCCACATTTGGTGTCATTTAACCGACCTCGTATCTCTCACCATTAAAAAGATACCCATGGTGAGCATGGTAAGTGGGACACACTGTATATGAACGAGTATACGAATGATTTTATGGTGTCCATGAAATAATATTTCTGAATAACACTAGACCATGACAAATAGAGAATATTATTTTCTTTAATCCATCTTGAGTACCTTGTATCTTGGGACGATGCGATTTGACCATATGAACATCAATAATTAAAGAATAACTCCCTCGAGCTAAAGCTCTCGGGAGTTATAAAGATTATTATTTTTCATATGGTCCCATCAAATTGTCAAAATACAAGGTAATCTCTTTAGAATTAGGAAGAAAAAATAGTCAGCTATTTGTCATGGTCTTGGAATATAACCTACGATAATAGTGCTAACCACCAAACACTGAATTGAGCAAATTTCTGATTTTTGAATTTCTGATCCAAGTAAAGTTGGTTCATAAATGTTTCTAGAGGTTCTGAAATGGATATCACCGAAAATATAACCGATCACTATCTTTAATCAAGTATATCTGGAAAACTTTGTAGACCACTTATGGATTATTGCTGAACTCAAAAAATTGTCAATTAACAGATTACATGGTGGTCGGAATATTTTTATGGAAACAATATGTACAATATACCGGGTGGCTACGGAAGTATTGCCTACGGAATATCTCAGCAATTGTATGAGGTATATAGGCTTGTGAAAATTGGAGCATCACTACAATGACATAAGAGCCAGAGTTTAAGCTTATTGACATGACAAAATTGACTTCCGGTCTGACCGTAAGTAACATCAACTTTCTTATTGTGACGAAGCTGCGGGCGATGCCGGGCCGGAACGCTCACGCAGGCCACGTATGACCTTCGAGAAGACTTTGGACGATGCGAGGGCTTACGCGAAATTTCCACAAAATGAACGGTAAATATAAAAAGAAGAACCAGGCAGCAGAGAGGGACAGTCAGAGTCAGAGAAGTGAAAGTCGAATATAAATAGTAGAGTGATTGTTATATAAATTAGAGTATTGTGAATCATTGTATTTCGTTAAATAAATTATTTTAGAGTGAATTAGAGTTTAAATATACGACATTATTTTAAATGGAAACTCTATTTTTCTTCTTTTTACGTTTTCACAAGTTGGTATCAAACTAGAAACTAGTAGGCCGTGGAATCAAATTGAAAACCAAAAGTTGAAAAGTTGACCGCCAAAAAGCCGCCAAGATTGGAAACATTGGGAAAAATTCAATATTCTGTAGGTCCAAAACTTATATAGGAACATATAATTTTTTCTTGCCTGTACTGTTCAGCACAACCATTCCTTTGTAATGATATAATAGAAAGTAATTTTTTGAAATGAATTGCCGCAATTCTAAATTATTCTTCAAACAACAACAAAACAGATTCGTCGCCATAAGCAAAAATAATATTGAAAATAATAAATAATGTGTTACAATAAATATTCTGTAGGTCCTTAAAGTAAAATGGGCACATACAACTTGGTTCTGTGCCATCGTCCATAGATATTCTAATAATAATAATGGACGAACTTTGTGCTATTCAGTATAATCATTAAGTGAATTTAATAGTTATTTTTTCTGATCTAGTTTCTAGTTAGATACCAACTTGTGCCATGTCATTAGAAAGGGAATTGAATGCTGAATAACGTGAAAAAAAAATAGAGTTGCCATTTAAAATAAGAAAGTTGATGTTACTTCTGGTCAGACCGGAAGTTAACTTCGACATGTCAATATGCTCAAATTCTAGCTCTTATGTCATTATATCGACGCTCCAAATTTCACAAACCTACTTCATACAATAACTGAGATATTCCGTATCCACCCGGTATACCCTCACATTTCTTTCTACTTTTCTTTCCTGTGCTTTATTAAAGTGATAGTGAAAAACAATCATGAAAAGGCGCGATATGGCGCTGATTTGACTTGGTTTTGAACTATCAGAGAAAAAGAAATATTTTATACTATCCATATACCTAAAATAGTAGATAATTTTCTACCCATCACACAATTTTATAGTTATTAATCGCGGTTTGATGACAAATATTTTATTTTCCCTATGTAGAATAAGGTTTAGATAATTAAATAAAGAAGAAAACACTTTACTCATATCAGAAAACTCTACAGTACTAGTATCCTGTGTTGTATATATAAGTGGGCACTAAACACTAAACAGTTTTTATTACATTTTTTACTTTCCCTGTGCTCTAGTAAAACAGGTATTAAATAATGATCTTAAATAAATATTATTCTTTATACGTTCCATAATTGTATACCTACTACTACTAGAAACAAGTGAAAACTATTAATAGAAACAAATAATAATGCATACAAAACAAGTGATCATTTTACGCGTTATAATAACACAATTAAAGTTGACTGTGGAGTGACAAGTTCCTTGTAGTTAATCGCCTTGTTGACGTTTGGGTATCGTGAACAGAGTTGGTTTTCGACAAAATGGCCTACCGGGAAATATTATATTTCAAATATACCTATGGGACCTTCCAATTGGGCATTTACTAGGAATTGTTCAATAACTTATTGATTTACAGGGTGATTTTGATTATTTGAAAATGTTATAAAATTACTCCTCAAATTCTATGAGAAGTGAGAAGGCACTAATTCCATTATTCTTCTGATTCAACTTTAACGTCATCTGCCAATTGTTTTTCAAAAGGGTACAATATAATAATTCTTTTTGTTTCTTACATACATTTTGTTCAATGCTGTACGAGTTGTTTTTCAGAATCAGACAATATGTAAGAACATGATTTGTTCTTTTCACACATTTTATTGTAACTAGTCCTATTTCATCCTAATCAAATAGTTATTTGAAATCTTTGATAATAAAAACACATAAATCTATAAGAGGTGGCCAACCTAAATACCTACTTTGTTAATAACGACTTTATTTTTCACACTGAGTTTTCTCTCATACTTTTAGAGTGTTTTTCCCAATGCTTCAATAATATCGTATTATTCAGATCATTTAGTATATCACATTCAGTGTTCATTAGTAGAAAAGTCTATGATCTTTCCTGTCCTGATGAAGAACTCATTCTATCCGCAATAATCTTAGTTTTACCAATAACCTTCTTTCAATAAACAGACACTCGTAGACAATGAATATATTCGAATATGTCGCAGAGTGCAGATTGTTTCTAGGAAAAAAACGACACAAAACAACCAGAACATGACAAATCCTTGTGAATGAAACTTTTACTTTATTCTACTTCATTTTCACTGAAAGTGGAAAATCTGTGAAAACCTCATCAGATTGATTTCATTGAAAATATGAACAGGATGTTCATAAAGTCAGTTGTACTTTTTTGTAACATCTAACAGAAAACAACTACTATCCCGGCGAAAGCCACGCTGGACATTGAACTACATCTAATATATATTGAGAAAGACCCTATATAACTTGAAAAAAAAAATCTGAACGTGAAAATTTGCATTTTCATTCATATAGTTGATTATTTTCACTTTCAGATTTTTTCTTCAAGTTATATAGGGTCTTTCTGAATATCTATCAGATGTAGTTCAATGTCCAGCGTGGCTTTAGCCGGGGACGTAGTTGTTTTCTGTTAGATATTACAAAACGTAACTTCTATTTTATCGTAGGGTGTTTTTTCCGTTTCCAGAGGAGTCATGTATTAATTCATTTTTCAATTGAGAATGTTTCTCTCATCAGATTGTTTCGCTCTGTCAGGAGAATTAATCTACAAACTGTCGGCAATGGGCAAAAAAAGCCGCATTGTATAATTGAACAACAAATAACAACTAAATAATGATAATGTTTGTGAGGTACAAATTTTGTAATAGATTTTAAACCAACCTCAAACAACTTAGAATTGAATGGCAATATCATTTGAATATTATTTTAATAATATAATGATAATAATAATGATGTATGTCTGGTACAAATTTTGCAATCAATTTTAATCTAATTTCAAACATGGCTTAAAACTAAATGACAATGCAACAATGTTGTATAATTATATTAATAGTGATTGTCTGTAAAATACAAATTTAGGAATAGATTTTAAACCAACTTCTAATATAGCTGAGAACTAGATGACAATTCAACATTATTGTTTGGTATGGGAATAATAATAATGTTTGTCTGCTCAGTTCAAATTTTGCAATCGAGTTTAAATTAACAACAGACATTGCTAAGAACTGAATGACAATGCAATATTATTGCAAAATATGTTAGTTATATAATAATAATGATGTTTATTCGGTACAAATTTTGTAATGGATTTTAAACCAACTTTATTCATAGATTAGAACTAGTTGACAATAAACATTATTGCATAATCTGTTGCTAATTTAAAAATAATAATGCAAATTTTGCAATCGATTTTAAACCAACTTGAAACGTAGCAGAACTGGATAATAATGCAATATAATTGCATAATATGTTGATGATGATAACATAAAATTAATAATTATGTTTGTCTGTGAGGTACAAATTCTGCAATCGATTTTAAACTAACTTCAAATATAGCTCAGAATTGGATTGCATGAGATGTTGATGATAATATGATAGTAACGTTTGCATTTTCTATACAAATTTTGCAATCATTTTAGAACTACCTTTCCACTTAGGTTACTAACTTAACACAAGACTAAAGGAAGAAAATAATAAATAACATAAAAAAGGTTTTCAATGTAGGTACTACGTTTTAAAAAACACTAAAAATATTGTATCTTTACGCCAAAGCAGATTTATAACCCCATACAGATTGTTCTGAAAATTTGTGATAGCAGATATTTAATAGCTATGAAAATACTTGTAAGATTCAAAACAAAAAATGTGGGACAAACAAGTGCAACAGAAAATAGATGCATGTATAGTTCACCTCAGCAACTAATAATACTAACTGGTAATACTAACTGGTAATAATAACTGGTGTGTGAATTTTCCTCAACGACAGCCACCCCTTGCTATTATCTATTGCCACGTTTTCAATTTTAAATCTTACAAGTATTTTCATATCAGCATATAGCAGCAGCTGTGATGACGTCGATTCTTGCCTTGTAAGCATGAGGTGTTCCAACTAAAATCACAAATTTGCGGTTGGTTTCCTGTTGTTGACTCTGCTTGTTTGTCGTTTCACCTGCAATCAAGTGTTGCACAACCATGCACTTGACTACACCGTACTGAAGAGGGCCAACAGCCCGAAACACGAGTCTGCGGTTGCACTTTTACCAGAGGGCTTTGTCCTCATAGATATACATACACATCATGCATTATATGCATCATATACAACAGGATTTTTGAATAAAATTTTTAATTCACAAAATTCTACTTCATAGAAATACTCAGGCTCAAAATATAATAAGGGGTGTTGATCTCCTTGAAAAAATACCCATATCTACCTTTTTACGAATGAATGTAATCTCCAAAATTTATAGTTTGTACATCAACTCAGATTTGGGAAAAACACGATTATTCTTCAGACTTTTCAGGGGTCCTTTTTTCCACCTAAATTTTCTCAAATGAATTTAGGAACACCCTGTACAAAACAGATTACTTAAATTGATAGAAGATAATTATGCTGGATGATATTGCATTTTGGGAACATCGTGTTCCACACATAGCCACATAACAGTGTCTCTCTCTTCTCATGAAAACATCCCTGCAACTTCCGTAATTTTTGACGTAGATGTCTGATTTTTTTTGGAGGATGGATGGATATACTGAAAACTGTACTAAAGACCTCGAAGGGTGCACTGGAAGTGATACACCGAAATTTTCGAAAAACCGTAGTACGGACTAATTAGGTCTAAAATACCCATCTCACCGCACATTCCCACAAAATAAAAGAAAATAACTACTTTCCCATACGGATACTGAACTACATCTGTCGTCCATTTTTGTAAGGTTCCTCACTGACACAATTGCAAGTGCTAATTGTAATAAAACAATTAATATTCTCCTCCATTTGGTTGGAAATGACCACCTGACAATTCAAAATCTGTTTGGGGAAGTAGTTGTTTTCTGTCAGATATTTTCCTCATTTTTTCCACTTTGTGGATATATGTGAAGATATATATGGGTATTTTTAACTTTTGTTGGCGGAATTAATTGTTTCCCTAATTTTTGACGAATCCCTTGAAATGACTTCTTTGAGGTCATTTTGTTAATTTGTGGTGAATCTATAAATTCTGCAAATTTCACAATGTAGGTACGTCAAAAATTACGTAACTTACGAGGGTGTTTCCATAAGAAATGAGACACACTGCATAATCAGAAAAAAACAATAATAAATAATAAAAAGAAATTAGGTAAAGATATAGGTACTTGTCGGCACTCATTCAAATGTTTGCCTTGCCGCCTATGTTCGGTTTTAATTTTCAGTTTTTCGTATTCGTTTCTGCTGATTTTTCTTATCTTTTCTTTAATATGGAGTTTTGAGGAATGTTAAATGTTTACCCTGAAACAGGAAGGATGCCACACAGACTTTCCTAATCTTGGTGCAGCCACGCTGATTTGTTGGGACGGAATTAACTTGGAACAGTGAGCGCATGTACTATTAGGCGGAGTAGGTTTGGCCATTGCAACGTCCAGAGCCACTTGATTTCTACCATCGATGAAATCCTGAAAACAAAAACATTATCAACTTGAATCACATTAGTTTCGATTATTTATTTATTTATTTAAATATTAAATTTTTTTTACCTAACCCGACAATCCACCATGTTGCTATTTGAAAAAAATTTGTAACTTCCATTTAAAAATGAAATTTTACATGGCACATACATTTTGACCAAATACACTGAAACTTATTTTTCCAAAATTTTAGTGCCGAAATTAGTGATTTGAACGTATTCATAACACTAAAGATTAAAATTTAAGTCTTAAAAATAAAATAAATGAATAATAATAAATTGATTACAAAAAGTGACAAGTGATACATGATGGTTTTAATCTGAAAGTCATATGGAGACAAAAAAGTGAAAATATACTGGGTATCTCATTCAAAAATCGAAAGTGTGAGTCACTTCCGGTGAAACCGTAAGTTGCATGAACTTGGGTTACTTGTCAAAAAACGCAAAAAATTTAAAGGGGCTTCAATTATTTAGTGACATGTCCTCCTAAAATCAACAGACATTACAGTTTTAGTGTGTTCTTGGAATTTTTTTCACAAAATTAATAATAATCGGTCCACTTTTCTCTCAACATTGCTAGCTATTGAAGAAGGAATTTTGTCAATTGTCAGGCGTGTTTGTTATAATCAGTTTTAATTTTGGTACTTGACTTACTTAATTTTGTTCATGTATCAATATTATACTTCAATTTTTGAATATTTTGATTGACTAGTCAGATATTTTTGTATGGTAACTTTTGCTCACCTTGTAACTAGCAGAGTATTCTGGCTCGACGAATTTGCAGGCGGATAAGGCTAAATCCTGTTTTGGAAGTTGTCTGACTATTCTTTGGGATCTGTTCATTTCCCCTTTGGACCCTAGTTTGGGAACTTCCTCTGAAGGCAACGTGGAATAGTATTGGTCGACCTGCAATTTAGAGATATGATAACCAAAAAATACCAAGATTATGTAAAAAACATAATGATTCAAACGAACTTTTTAAGGTAGGTACAAAATGTAATGATTAAAACTGTAAGTATTTGCATGAATTTCGTTTTGGTATTTTTGAAGTCAAATAGATAACAAGAGAAACACAATCTTGCTCAATTAAGTACCTCCCATGGATTCCCAAAATTTTACAGTCCTGTACGCAGAATAATATTAAATAAATCGCAGATGACATAAAAGTGACATTGAAAAAAATGATCGTCAAGTGTTCTTAACGTTCTGGAGAAACATAATTGTGCGCTAGGTAAGTATTCATCAATTTTTCCGTTCGGTACAAATTTTGCAATCGATTTTAAGTTAACTTTAAACTCAGAACTGAATGACAATGCAATTTTATTGCAAAATATATTGATAAAATATTACTAATTATAATTGGTGTGTTCGTTACAAATTTTCCAATCAATTTTAAATTAACGTTAAAAGTAGCTCAGAACTGGATGACAACGCAATATCATTTCAAGAATTTCATAATAATAATTTATGTTGAAAAGAAATCGTTAGGTTTGGGTACTTATAGAAAAACCAGTATTTCTCAGTTAGCCAACGTTTCGGCAGTATAATATATTTTGCCATCCTCAGGGCTCTAAAATATAAAATTATGGACAATTACAAAAGAAGAATTGCACAAAAAATAATTTTATGAAAGTTATAATAAAAACGTGTAAACATTTATAGTTGAAATTATAATTTTTTAAATGTCTTTTTGATATCAGCAAAAGAAATATATATTTATTTTCAAAACTTATAATTTTAACTATAAAAGTTTACACGTTTTTATTTTTTACTTCTGTAAAAACAGTTTTGTGCAATTTTTCTTTTGTAATTGTCCATAATTCAACAGCCCTGAGGATGACGAAATATATTGCCGCAACGTTACTCAATTGAGAAATACTTCTTTTCAACATAAATATACAAAGTCGAAACATTATCACTCAAATAATAATAATGTTTCTCAATTCGGTAAAAGTAACTTTAAACATAGCTCAGAACTGGATGAAAATTCAATATTATTGTATAGTTTCTAAATAACAATAAAAATGTGAGTCTAATTATTGGCGAATACGCTAGGTCCAACTTCATCAAGCAGCCATAACCAAGAAAGGCCCAATTGTACAGTCATGGTTTAAGACCAGGTTCAACTGAACTAAGCTCAGAGAAGAACCGGGTTCAGAAATATTTTTTCCGTTGTACACTCCATATTTGAGCTCGGGTTTACTAAACGCAGTTCAAGAAACAATTTTTTATGTTGGTAGTGGTGCTAATAGTATAGCGTTTGCAAGAAGCAAGAAGATTTGTACTTTGTAGGTTCATTCGTTGCGCAAATCACATGTTGATATTGTTATTATAGTTGATGTTGATAGTATTCTTGAATTCTTGTCTGCCTCCTCTCGTATCCAGTGAATGTGTGGAGTATAAAGCTTTTCCGGTTCCGTTTCTTGTTGTATGAAGGTTAAGGAAGAGTGAAGAGAAAAAACCACCATACCACAACTGTAAGAATATCCTTAACTTTTAACAAATAGCATTTATATAATAGTTTTAAAATGTTTTAGGATATGACTGATTCTAAAAGATCAGTAAATTTTACTTCCACAGAAGAAACAATATTACTTCGCTTAGTCAAAAAGTGCAAAGGAATTGTAGAAAATAAAAAACTTCTAGCGTTTAATATTACTTCTACTGCTTCCACAAAATCTTCATTATCTGTTAGTTCCAGAAGAATATCATCTAGCTGTTGATCCATTATTTTATTATTTCAGCACCCAACGATGAGAACAAAAATAACTATCAATTAAAAAAGATAAAACTTTGAATCAGTTTTAGTTTACAGCATTAAACATTCAGACATCAGAGCTACCAGTTCCCAGACTTGAGAGGTTGAAGGTTGAACGTTTGACGCAGCAAACCTCGGTTTAAGCTACTACCAAAATCCACAGCTCAAGTTGAGTTTACAAAATGAAAACTGACAGCCACTGAACGAAGCTCAGCACTTAACCTGCTCTGTACAACTGAAATTGAAGCGCTGAGCTAAGCTTAAACCCAGACTGTACAATTGGGCTTAAGTGTGTCTTTAATAAAATAACAATTCACTTGGAGTGAGATTGCGATTAATCATAATATGATGGATTTTTTATATATACGTTCATCAAGCAGATTTTATTTATCTTCCGAAATCAAGAGAATATTCTTTAATGGTACCAAAAAACTATCAAAATGGACCACGCGGCTATCCTCGTGTTTGGTCGGTATAGTTCAATCAAAACAAGATCTTCGACATATTATTGGGCGTTCTACAAACGAAGGAGAATACACTGGTATGTTGTGAACGATTATATAAAGTAGTCTAAGCAAAATGGACCCTTATGTGAGAGACTTTACTTTTGAAAAAATAGGCTATTTTCAATTCAGACGTAAATAAAACAAAATAGGTAGGTACTTGGATAATTTCTATAATTCTTTCATTTTGGACAAGTTTTGGCCTTATCATTATCAAGAATAGTTATTTGTTTAACTAGGCATAAAAGCACAAGATTTAATGCTGCGGCTGGTGTTTCATAGCCGAGCGTAGCGAGGCTATGAAACCAGCCAAGGCATTAAATCTGTTTTTCTGCCGTGTGAAATATATAATTTTTTCTTCAAATTTGTTCCAATTCCACGCAAAATCGACTTTTTCATATTTAAATTGCGTTTCATTATCAATATCCAAATAACTAAATTATTTTATCAAAGGTAACTGGGCCCTGCGTTACTATGTTTACAGCTGATGACGTTTGTTGAATATGTTTGTTTACTGTTTACTTTGTCATTGTCAATTTTGAAAAGTTGTCATGTTAGAAATGGATTTACTGCAAAGTGAGGATGAATTGATGCAATTAACACCACCTGAGATAAGAGACCAGGCGCGAGATGTGGAATCTGGCGTTTCCGGAGTCTCAAGTGTGGATACTAAAGTTGTTAATTTTACTGGAAAGGAGGGAAGTGGACAGAGTTCAATTGTATTAAATAATTGTTCACAATTCACCATAAATATATCTAATAAATAAAAATTTCGTGTTGTAGTTTGTAGTTTTAATGCAATAAAACCAGTTTATTATCATCAGCATCATTTTGAGTTTTCTTAATGTCATTGTCAATTTTAATAACCAGTTTGATTTAAATTATTACTTGGAAGGTTGCCTAGCAACGAACTTTTTCTGCCTAGGCAGTAAAAGTGGACTTTTTCTGCCTAGGCATTAAAAGTACAACTTCTAAGCCTGCCAGGTGTCATTAAAATGCCGCTTTTAATGTCATTTGGAGAAAAAAAGATTTTGATCAAGTTGATTATAACTGTTGGGGACAACCAGTTCGAAAATTCACTTACAGTTTGTTCAATTTCTTGCTTGTTACTGTGTGTGTCAATAACCAATATAACCATGTCAAATTCTCCATAAGTGATCAACAAATTAATGTTAATTTTTAAATTCTAAACAGGACATGATACAAACATTTTATTATTCCTAAACGCAAATTATTGGCAAATGTTCTTTGTTTGCACTTCAGCATTTGTTTCTTATCTAGTCTTCCAAAAAATCCTACTGATAATTCAGATATCTTCAATAAACACACGGAAATTTTAATTTTTTTAAGTTACTACAAAAACCGTTCAATAAAGATACATGGTTGTGAGCAATGTAAGCATAAATTTCACATATTTTTCAGTGTAGAATCCACCAGCGCTGAGAAAAAATGGGGTTGCCATTTGAAAATAATTAGTTACACAATTTTCAAGATAGTCAGTCGAATTCGTCGTCAATTTCTGAAGCTTCAGGTCTTATCCAGGCAAATACTGGCAATTTTTGACCTTACTCTCTTCGTTTCAAAAAAATATTTGTTTTCGTGTTTGAGCTGCATTTGTCAAAATTTTCAAATAATTTGAAATAACTGAAAACTGAAGCCCTTTAGACATACGATGCTTCGAATTCAGTTACATTGAAATTCATCGTAGATAACAAACATACAATAAAAAACAGGGTATTCCATTAAAAAAAAAACAAAGTTGGGATCCACGTTCGGTATAACCAGAAGTCGTAGACAACTGAAACAACTCTATATGGAAAACTCCCATATACAAATTTTCAGAAAAATACTCCCAGTACTTTCCCAGATACATATCGACTCAGCTCATCGTGGTATATTCCGTACTCATAACTGAACTATTTAGTCTATTCAGTAAGTTGCCTTACATATCTACCAGGCAGTTCGTAAGTTCGTAAGTTAAATAATTTTTTTTTTACCTGTCTAGCAGTGCTGAGACCTGGAGGCACAAAAGTATACCCTAACGATCTGGCGTCTAACCCATCGTGAGTCGTCACGTAACCCAATCTGGATCTGGCTCCATGTTCAGCCACCACTTCGTGATCGTCTCTGGAGCACTTGCAGTTTTTGCATGTCTTTCTGCAACAACAAGAGCAATAATTAATGATGGAAACTGAATGAGAATTAATTCAATGCAAAAATTACACTAGTCAACAAAAAACACTGTGTAAGTAACATGAAAAGTTTTGTCTAGTTACGTTTAGAACAAGGATAAGGATTTGAGGCATAAGATGTCCGGAGGACTGCTCATTGCTAATATCCTATACAATAGGAAAAGTTGGGTCGAAATTCCATCAGAAAACAACTACTTTCCTGGCTAATGCCACGAGGAACATTGAATTACATATGACGAAATTTCCGTGCAGAGTTCCTACAAGGTTATCTCTGCAATTGCTTGTTGCATGGAAATGTTCATCGAAACATTCGGACCACCTATATATCGATATCGGGGTGTTGTCCCTCATCAGTATAGGGTAGGTCTAGCAGTCAATAACTAATGACTGCAACGAATGAATCGATAACCAAATCCATTTCAAGACCCAAACTGAGATCGCGCCCGCACAGTGGATAACTCCAAAACTGCGAGCGCCATCCCAGCGCCGGCCACCCAACTAAGCAATACCCATGAACCACGATCGTCAAGACCGTATAAAACGAAGAAGAACACTGTAGTTCACAAACAATGAGCTTATGACTTGAGGCATAAGATGTCCGGAGGACTGCTCATTGCTAATATCCTATACAATAGGAAAACTTGGGTCGAAAATCCATCAGAAAACAACTACTTTCCTGGCTAATGCCACGACGAACATTGAATTACATATGATGAAATTTCCGTGCAGAGTTCCTACAAGGTTATCTCTGCAATTGCTTGTTCCATGGAAATGTTCATCGAAACATTCGGACCACCTATATATCGATTTCGGGGTGTTGCCCATCATCAGTATAGGGTAGGTCTAGCAGTCAATAACTAATGACTGCAACGAATGAATCGATAACCAAATCCATTTCAAGACCGAAACTGAGATCGCGCCCGCACAGTGGATAACTCCAAAACTGCGAGCGCCATCCCAGCGCCGGCCACCCAACTAAGCAATAACCATGATTTTTGACCCAACTTTTCCTATTGTGAGCAGTCCTCCGGACATCTTATGCCTCAAGTCATAAGATCATTGTTTGTGAACTACAGTTTTCTTCTTCAAGGATAAGGATAATAGGATTGAAATTAGAATGTTCCAAATAAGAATAGATTTTTTGTAATTTGATTTTATTATAATTTAAAATATTTCTGTTTTTATCAACAGAATGCAATATTAATATCAATGTCAGTTCATGAAGTTTTTTCTATATTTTGCTTCAGGGGCATCTCGTTCTGATGTCCAACAGCAATTTGCCGGCATACGTGGACTCCACGATATCGTTTTTCCATCGTAAAAATATCTTGCTGAAATCTTACACCGTTTTCATAGCTGACGGCGTCAAAATTTTCAGGAAAGAAGTGTAGATGTGAATGTAGAGAATATATTTTCATATTACAACCCATAGGCTTATAAGTAGATCTCAGCTCCGCGACAATACTTTTATAGTCACTTGATCGGTAATTTCCGGGAAAATTGAAAGTCGCTTTCATGAAAGACTTCCAAACTGCTTTTGCAAATCATCAAGATATAAATATTTTTCAGCTTCCATCAATTGCCTGATTAGAGCAACAACAAATAAACCCTCTTGAATTTTTACATCACTCTGTTTAGGAGATTTTTCTTTCAAATATAAAAAGCCATAACCACTCTCATCCACAGCTTTCACGAAGTTTTTCATGAGCCCAAGTTTTATGTGTGAAGGTGGTAAAAATATATTATCAGGCTGCACTAATGGATTTTTTTTGTCCTGAAGTAAGAGACATTTCCGTTTGAGCCAGTCTTTCCTAACATAACGATTTTTTCAGTTTCTACTTTCCCACTCAGAAATAAAAACAATATTTTGTATACCCTAGTTCTAATCCTAAAATTAGGGCAATAACCTTCAAATCTCCAGAAACTTTCCGGTTGTTACATTGAATTTTTTCCAAGATACATTTAATAGTTTCATAAGACTCATGTTAGAAGCTTCACCTAATGGTATCGAGGGCAGTTCATTGCCAAAACTTACAAAATTTATAAAATTGCCAAAATCTACAAAACTATCAATATTTTACTAGGTCATATTTTGATATTTTTGTCAGTCATGGATCAGTCATCCTAAGGATCATGTTGAGTTTTGGGACACCATGTATTTTCCAAATGGATTTATAACCAAATATAGAACCTTTCTTTGTTTACGAATGCTGTCCATACTTTCTGTGTTATCAGGATATACAGTGTGTTTCACTTCTCATGGAACCACCCTCGTATCTTCCATTTTTTTTCGACATAGAACCATGAAATTTCCAGTATCGATAGATACTCTAGAAATGAACTCATTGCACGAAAGAGGTCATCCTACTGCACCCCAGCAGGGATGAAAAAATGGTTGGTTTCATTTCGTTGTGCTACTCAGATATGTTTTAATATGATATTCTTTTTTTCTTAGTGAAATGTTCATGGTTGATATTATTCAATAGGTAATAATTTTTGTGTATATGTGTATGTTATTCAAAAATGTTTGTCTTACATCGCATATTCTTGCTTATGGAAAAAATTAATTGCTAAAGAAGATTGGTTCTTTTTCATACATAATTTTCACAATTCGTTTCTGTACCGTTTCCAACTTTTTCAAGGCAGCAAACCCTCTCCAGCTCAATATCCCATACTGAATACGAGTTTCCACTGTAACGTTAAATTTTGACTCTAAGATGCTCACTCACTAGCATTTGTTTCAGAAGGAAATAATTCCTCTTATTTTAATGGTATAATTGTTATCAGCGACATCCAAGTCATATCAGGCTAACCAAAATCTATAATGACTTTATAAGTAACTGGTTATTATTACTATTATTGCTAAGGTAAAGGTCCTGACGTATCAATCAGGTGTTATAGAATTTAAACTGTGCTGTCCCGTGTTTGTAGATATATCGAAATAAGTATTTTGGTAATATTTCGAAAAATTATATTTATTCTATTATCACTGCTGGTGACATCTCGTTATCAGTAGGACTAACATTCATAAATCGCCAGTTCCTCTAGGTAGGAACCATCAACCGAGCGGTACTAGTTGCGCATTCTAGTGGTCGATTGTCCAGTATTGTCATTTTTCATTTTTACGTGCAGGCAGTCGTGAAAGGAAGTTGGTAGTGTTCGCGAATTTGCAAATATCCATGATTTCTCGAGTCATCCCGCTTTGGGGATTTAATTTGCATATTCATCTTATTATTTCGAACTCATCTGGTGATTCCTGTAGTATTATTTTTGGAAATGATGTTCGAAATATGACTTCTCGGAGGATTTGAAAAGAACACTCTGCTGAAACTTTCTTCACTTTCGCCAAACGAGTTTTGAGATAATATATATATATATATATATATATATATATATATATAATATAACTTTTCTACTTATATTTTCATATATTGCCCCTCGCTATATCCATCCTTATATATATATATATATATATATATATATATATATATATATATATATATACGAAGGATCCACCTATAATTATTATAAATAATAGCTGAGACTAGACGTCATCATTGGAAGGAGAAAAACCCCTTATTCAGGGTTTTTTTTTTGGCACGGATTTCTTCCGATTATTGGTCCGAGGGCTCTCAGATCCCGCCGCTCTCCACGTTGGAAGATTCTGGAAGAAACATATGGATTGACACGAGACTCGAAGACCTATAGTATGGGCGAAGGGCGTAAATAGGCATTCTACCTGAAGAGCACCCATAGCACGCAAGTCTTATAGATATAAGCTTATCGCTAATGATTTTGTTCCCTCCAATATTACTTACCTATTGCTATTTTAAATACTTAGTGGTATCTGATTTTGCTTACTTATGCTCATACTTTTGCTTTCGCTTATATGCTTATGCCTATGCTTATGCTTTTACTTATAGCTTGCTTATGCTTATGGTTGGCTTATGCTTATAGTTTGCTTATGCTTATAGTTTGCTTATGCTTTTGCTTAAGCTTTTGATTGGCCTGTGTTTTTTTTTTATGGTTTTGCTAATGTTTATCACACAAAAATATGTGAATGGGAACTAAAGATTTGCGCCGTACATTATCATATATTTTCCAAGGTTGCGCCTACGCCTGAGCTCAAGCGACGCATGTGCCCGTGTTAATTGATAATCTTTATTTTCTACGATAGGTTGATATTTGATATTTGGAGTATTTAGGTGTGTTATGCGTATGGACTTAGTGAATCTCCACATATTATTATTTTTTTGCCTCTTGACATAACTAGCTTTAACTGTGAATCTGCGATATATAGCGACTATTTGTAGATATTCGGTATATGAAATAGTTGATGACTATTTATTTGTTTTGCTTCGCTCAATAGTTTCGATTTTAATTTTCACGATGTGCTGGTGCAAATTAACTCTAAATACTATACCGTATTTATTACGTTAATCATTAAATAGTTCAACCCTGGTACTGGCTCTTTTATTTTGATCCTGTTTGGATAATTTGGGGATTAAATTTTCATGTGAGTATTTGGTCGGGGTTAAATTGCCTGGCGCCCAATAAATTACACTTATTGTTTTTTTCATCAAATAAACGAACCTCCCCATCTCCACTGACGTGGCCGTAAATGCTCTACTGTCCTAGGACATTGTACATTCTTGATCAGTACCTCGGGTACAGTTTGTGGGTAGCACCACTAGAGCGAAATAAATGATCTTCAAGTAGCGAGTGTCAAGAATTTCACTCAAATATATCAATTTGAACAGCAATCTTCTTAAGGTTTTTGTAACGTTCTCAGTGTGAACGTCACCTAAATATTCAATGGTATCTGATCTGGAAATACTCGTATCAATACCAGATCCATTGTCATGTATATCGAGGGTGATGAAATTTGGTAAATGATTTCTGAGAGCTATAAAAGTCATAAATTTAGTTTTTTTTTAAGTTTATTGTTAATTGTTGACGATTAAACCAGTCAACTATCCGTGACATATCAGACTCTACATTTTCCTTCAGGTCATACCAATTTTCGTCCTCATCCAAAATCACAGTCATCTGCGAAGCTGATTATACAGGGTGTTTCTTAAGTACGTGTAGAAACTTCAAGAGCATGTTGCTGACGTCGAAATAAGAAAAAAAGTTCCCATAAATGCATGTCCGCAAGTTATTCGTTTCTAAGATACAAAGTGTCAAAGTTTAAATATTACATTTGTTTTTTTTGTGAATAAATGCCAAAATATTTGTGATATTCGAGTAAAGATTGGTATCTGGGATGATTTTTCAATGACAAAATCAAATTGTGTGTTAATTGTGAAAAAACTAATTTCAAATCTCAATAACTCGAAAACAGTTGCTCGCAGTGACTTCTACCAAGACCAAGAATATGTTTTTTACACAAACTTAATAATAAATATTCCCAGATACCAAACTTTACCCAAATATCAAAATTATTTTGAAATTATTCACAAAAAATAAAAATAAGAATTCAACTTTAACACTCTGTATCTCCGAAACGAATAACTTGTGGACATATGTTTATAGGAGTTTTTCTTCTTATTTTGATGTCAGCAATACTCTCTTAAATTTTCTACACGTAGTTAAGAAACACCATGTAGTTACGGTAGTAATCAAGGTGAGTAAATTATTGAGGTATATTAGGAATAATAGTGGCCCCATGACAGTGCCTTGTGGCACACCAAACTAAACTAACTCTTCTGAACTCGAATTCCAATATCTTCCAAGATATCGAGTAGCTGTGTGTGCCTCACAGTATGGAAACCCTTGGAGAGGTATAGAAATATACACAAACTAGGTTTTCGGTTACCTATCGCTTTATTAATTTGGGATGTTAAGCTAATTATAGCATCTTGGGTAGATATGCCTTCTCTGAACCCAAATTGTTTTTCTGATAGCAAGTTGTTTTTCTTCATATAATTATTTAGCCTGAGAGCTTTTTTAAAAAAAAACGCGATTATAGCTGTAAATATCGTTGCTTGCAGATTTCGACACTTCCTGACTCATTCAATGAAGTTTTTTCGACAGAAAATTAGGTTCCATTTTTGTTGTCAGAAATATGCATTTTCACTGTTTGCGAATAGATGTACATGGAAAACCAAAGGTATCCGAAGCTCAACCGAATCTCGATATCGAAATGAAAGCCATGGGATCACAGTGATTACTGTATATTTGAGAGCGAACACATATTTGTTAGGTCACAAAAAACCCTCCCTGAAATGAAACACCTATAAAAATTGACAACGTCTCCGGTTTCATGGTGAAATATAGTGCCAATTAAATATAATGAGGTCCAGAGTTCCTGCATTGCGAAATTTGAAGCTGATGGGTGCTTTATTCTATAGTTGCCAATAGAATCAGCTAGAATATATCCCAACTATGTCGTATAGACATGCTATAAATTTTAGGTCTGTTCTGTTTTACCACCCTGAAATCAGAGAAAATATATAGTTGGTAGGAAAAGAAAGTTGCAAAGACCGTAGAAGAAAGCTTAGGAGTCAAATTGTTTAGTAATCCTTTCGAAAGAAATTCATAATTTCATATCAACTACAATGATAATTTTACGGAAAAATAATAATATCTAGTCAATCTCGTGAATCTTTTCCAATATATGAAAAACACAATTAATTCTCAGAGACGTTGCGACGACTCTACTAATGTGGGGAGGGGGCTGCCATGGACTTTTAAATGAAAACAGGTGAGAAAATTGAGCCTGTTGGGTAAATGTTGAGGTTGCTTCTACTGTAAAATTCAGGAAAAAAATGGTTCAGAATTGTAAGTAAGCAAGTTCGTGTGATTGAAGAAGAACATTAATCGTTTTCATGAGTAGCTCGTTTAGGTCTTAGCAAGATACTATTATGGATCTACTGTCTGCAAACATACATATATACATTTCCGTCGCTTATGTAATCAGTAAGGTCACTGATGAATAATAGGAATATTAAAGGACCAATGGGCCCTAAGGAGTACCATAATCGATTGTTATGGTCCATTGAAGGATTTCTATGTGTAGTAATATCATTAACCATGTCCTCTGCAAAGTTGGTGAATAATTCATTGAAAACATCGACCTCGAATACAGAAGATACAAGGGGGTTTCCATAAGAAGTGGAACACACTGTATATGGATGCAAACATGTAAAGAACAAAAATGCTAACACGAGCAATCTTGGCTTCGAGAAATTCAATGAAAATTCCACACTTGGACGAGAAGTTGATAAACAAGTTTTAGAAAAATCGCGTATTCTGCCTCATCCTGTAATAGAGCAAGATCCCAGCCTACCTGCTAGCTTGTCCAGATGACCATTCTTCAGATATTAGGGAGTCAAGGAACGTAAAAACACTACTCACTTAGTTGAATTGCCAGTCTACAGAATTATTTCTATAACCCAGGTACCAGGTGAGAAAGGTAACTAAAAATAAGAGTTACTTAACTTAAATTTGTGTGGCTGATTTTTATGTATAATTTGTTGAATATCACTCTGAAGTAATTTGTAGAGCTTTCAAGCGTTTGACTAAAGTTCTGGTCTATGGAAAGCGTCTGACACTTTTGAAATTACTTAAGAGTGTGATGCGTCTGCTGGGTTTGAAAAAAAAAAGAAAAAAAAATTGTTGTAGTCGAGATTTGAACTCGGAGCTCCGGGGTGGTAGCTAGATACTCTGTCCACTGATCCAGTGATCCACCATGGGTTATAGAAATAATTCTGTAGACTGGCTATTCAACTAAGTGAGAAGTGTTTTTACGTACCTTGATTTCCTAATATCTGAAGAATGATCATCTGGACAAGCTAGCAGGTAGGCATGCGAACATACATACTAATACTACTCAATCGTACACATTTCGTTCGTTTGAAAATAAGTAATGTCTGACGGCCCTGGGATCTTGGACTATAAGTATGCACGCAATTCAAAGTCAATTCATATGTTTCACAGCATATTAAACTAGAGCTATTATTACCTTTTTCAACATTTATTTATGATTTTCCAAACTGTTTTTTCGTTTTTGCGGAACAGTGAAATCTGATTAGAGTAATATTATGTTCTTTTTGTATTTGTCAAAGCTTGCTTATATTTTTTCTTCTTATCGAATCGTATATGTCAATTTATTGAAGTCAATTGGATATTTTTTTAAACATTTCGAACATTTTGTTTGAGTATTTCAATTTCAGTAGTTCTCCAGTAGCTAATCTGTTTTGGATTTTTTGAAGTTTCGTTTCAACAGTAGAAAAAAAAAAGTTCAAAGTAGTTCATGAATTCTCATGACATGTAATTGTAATTTTTCAGAAGTTGTTTCATTGTACAGGGTGTCCCAAATTCGAGCCTCATCATTGGGATCTCGGAAACCAAAAGAGATACGAGGTCGGTTAAATGGAGGCAAAGTTGCGCAATTTGGTGCTCATTGAAACGCCGCTTTCATATTTGAAAAATTCCGTATACTTCCGAAGATTTTTGGAAAAACCCGATTATTCGCGATTTCATTTTTATTTTTTTGTGACTCTATTTGAATAGATATAACAAAACAAATTTCACATTCTCATTGCTACTTTTTCTGTTCTACAAGATGGTGTTATCAGATTTTCAAACAGACGATTCGTATTTGAGCTGCCATCATCAACTTTGTTTTTTTAAATACGGCCCTGGATTTTTTATTATAGATTTTTTTCTAATGTCCCAAAACAAATGATGTATCGCACTTATTCTAAAAGTTTATATTAATAGCATTTTTCATAAGAACTCATGAGTTAGAGAGAGACAAAAATTAGATTTTTAATAAAGTTAAAACAAACTTTTTTTGCAATAACGCACTGTATAAAACTCAAAAACTAACATAAAAGTGGGTGGTTAATAAATAATATAATTGAAGTGTCATCCCTCAAACTCTAGGCCCTATGCTATATTTACAAAAATAAAATCGAAATTCAAAAACGGCTTGTGAGCGCTATTTGTTGGAATATCCAGAAAGACGGCAGCCGCATTATGGTTATTTTGCTAATATTGATAATAATTTAGCTCAGTACGGAAGTTTTGTTAAGCCAAGGGTTGAATATGGAACACGAATCGATCCAGAAGAGGAACAAATTATCTTGAACACTGTAAGTTTGAAAACTGTTACAAAGTAGAAAGTAAAATGAATAATTTTAAATTATTTTTTCAGTTAGAGTTTTCTCAGAAGAAGTAGGATTACCGCGAATGAGAGTTTGGAGAACTTTAAATAAGCGTGGATATAAACCTTACAAAATCCATGTTAGTCAAACACTAAGACCTGGCGATGCTGAGAGACGATTAGAATTTTGTAACTGGTTGCAAAATAAAATTAATGAAAATATGATGACTTCCTAAATAAAACTATTTGGATAGATCAATGCAGTTTTTCAACAGATGGACTATTTAACAGACATAACGAACACTATTGGTCAATAGAAAACCCAAGGCAGAATCAAGAAGTAAGACCTCAGGGACGACAATCATTTAACGTATGGGTCGGTATGTGGTACAATAAAATTATCGGCCCGTTTTTTATTCAAGGAAAATTTAATTCCGATAGATATGCAGAATTAATAAGGACCAATATATTGGATTCCTTAATGGAAGAACCTTTGGGCGTACTACGTCAACTATGGTGGCAACAAGACGGTGCACCACCTCATAATGGGAGATGTGTTAAAAATTTATTAAATGAATTATTCCCTAATAAATGAATTGGAAACCAAGGTCCCGTACGTTGGCCAGTTTGAAGCCCCGACCTAAACCCTATAGACTACTTTCTTTGGGGATTTCTCAAAAACCGTCTTTATCGAAACACGCCACAAAATCTTGAAGTATTACAAGATCTAATAAGGGAGAATAGGGCTATTCCTGTAAGGACAATTCAGCGTGCCCATAAACTTCACAGACTGACACGAAAATGCATTCAAGCAGGTGGATTACAATTTGAATATTTGCTTTTACTTTCATTGGGTATTCAATTTTATAGTTTTTGTTTGACTTTTTTTGGAATAATTAAAACATCATGCCTATTGTTGAACATCACACATTGTTTTATATCAATTTTTAGGAGCTTCTGAGGTCCTTAAAACAATGATGTACCGTTCTTTTTCGAAAAAATTATTTTAACGATGTCCTGCTAAGATCTTACGAAAAATCTATTCTCTGTCTCTCTCTAACACATGAGTTCTTATGTAAAATGCTATTAATATAAACTTTTCGAATAAGTGCGATACATCATTTGTTTTGGGACATTAGAAGATTTTAAAATCCATAATGAAAAATCCAGGGCCGTATTTAAAAAAACAAAGTTGATGATGGCAGCTCAAATACGAAACGTCTGTTTGAAAATCTGATAACACCATCTTGTAGAACAGAAAAAGTAGCAATGAGAATGTGAAATTTGTTTTGTTATATCTAATCAAATAGAGTCACAAAAAAATTAAAATGAAATCGCGAATAAACGGTTTTTTTCCAAAAATCTTCGTAAATATTCGGAATTTTTCAAATATGAAAGCGGCGTTTCAATGAGCACCAAATTGCGCAACTTTGCCTCCATTTAACCGACCTCGTATCTCTTCTGGTTTCCGAGATCCCAATGATGAGGCTCGAATTTGGGACACCCTGTACATGTCAGTCCTTGATTCCTCTACAAGAAAAGTTTTGAACTTATGTAGATTTCTTGAGCTTTTCATTACATATTTTGGTATTTGTGAGTCAAGATCTGATAGTGGTTCAGTGACGACTTCTGAATAAGATATCTCAATGTTTGTAAATATGCTATCTGAGCAGGCTTTGGAGTTTCCCGCATTATCTAGTAGCGGTATGAACTTGTTGGTGCATATTGAATTGCAATATCAATGTCAATATATCTATGCGGATTTTCGCTGTCAATTATAAATAAGTTGTTGCTGTAATTATCATAATAAATAAAAAGTATATATGTATGAAATAGGAAATAATTGATACGTACTTCAGACGAAATTAACATTTTTACAATTTGCTGTTCGCATCTTATGAACGCCGCTTTTAAAAATAACCGAATACCCCTCTGTTTACATCACAATCATTGTGCCGACTGGATTCAACGATTATTTATATCTCTGTGTATGCAACCATACAAACTCGGCTGTTTAAAGGACGTGTCTACCCGTGGCGTTTCTCGAGGCAATCAGTAGTTTGCAGTTAGATTGCACAGCTTTCAGGAAATTAATTTTTTTTATGGCAGAGAAACGATTCACTTATCGCCATCGTTCTTCATGGATGGTTGGATAGATGCACAGTTAGTTCGAGAGGGAATCAGCATTACGGGAGATGGGCCATTAAATGCGAAACGAATGTCAAGATAAAAATTGGAACAATATGGTAGGTGGGTAGGTATATTGACATGTATTTTTTGGAGGGATGTTAACCCTCCACAGTCTGAAAATTGAAACAATACAAAATCAAGTAAATCGATAAAAGTTTAAAAAGAAGAAAAAATTAATCTATTTGCCACGATAAGTTACTGATGCGTTTTAGTATTTCCGATACTGTTTCCTTATATGGAATGCGTCCCCTAAACACACAGCATTGAGATTATGTCCAAAAAGGACCATTAGTCTCGTCGGTGATGCTGAGCTCACATGCTCGCTCACTTCTCTGGAGCACTGCAGAAAGGTTGGCGATCTGTCTCTGTTTTACAGATATTTTCATGGACGATGCTTTTCTGAAATACCATCAATCGTTCCTCTGTTAGCGATCCCATCGAGACTGAGCAGTCGAGCTCCGTCTTCACACCCCTTTGTCGTCACTTTGGAGACATGTCGAACATCTCTTTCCCAGGGCTCCTTCTTGCAGCGAACGGAAAAGCTTTGGAACTCTCTGAATCGGGAGATATTCCCTGGGTCAAACAGTCTGCAGAAATTCAAGAAGAAAATCAATTTCTACCTACTTTCTCTCGGCTCTCACGATGTCCTTCAAACATTACGTGGTTCTCTATATCTAATTCAATGATCGTTCCTGGGGCAGTTCTTGAATTTGGGTTATCAGAAAAAATCTGAAGGGGTCAAATCAGGCGAGTTAGCTGGCCATGCAAAAGGGCCCCTCCTACTGATACTGATCCATCTTCAAGGAAAATGTTCATAATTAAGTCAGTTACTGGCCGAAAAAATATTGAACTCTTTTCAAATTTTCTCTCAAAAAATATGGACCGATGCTACGGTTGTTCAATATGCCAGCCCAAAAATTAACTTTATGATGTACTGAGTATGATGTATTTGTCTGAATTACTGAGGATTTCCCGTGGTCCAATAACGGTGATTATGTCTATAGACATGTCCGATAATGAAAAAGGTACTTTCTTCACTGTAACAAATGTCAAGTCAAGTATTTATTAATCCATTAAAACGAGCTTACAAAAGCAAGCAAAGTCAGTATCAGGTACATATCAAATACAAATATACAGTGAGCACGTAAAGGTTGGAACAAATTCGTTAAACTCTTGATATGGCCATTAGGAAAAATAAGCTCAGACACGTCGATTTTATTTTTCAGTTGCGCATTTTTTGATATAATCATATTCTTGATGACATAATCACTGTTCGAGTTATGACGTCATTATATATTTTTTTAAATGGCATTACCCTATTTTGATAATACTTTCAAAAAGAACGTATTTTTCTGTGTATGGATGTCATAGATTTTCTTGTGTTACATAACCGTATGTTCGAGAAATAAAAGATATTTCATTATTCATAGTCATGTAATATCAGGTCTGTTAACGTAAACTTTTGACTTAACGGATCCCCACAAAAAAATCTAGTGGGGTTAGATCTTGAGATCTAGCTGGCCATTCTAAAAATCATCAACTACGATCGAAATCATCTTCAGTAAGTTCATGATTCATATGAGTATTTTCTTGAAATGATAGTAATACGTTGTTGATCTTCCGTAACGCCTGGACGACCTTTCGTATAATTATCACCTACATTGTCAAAATTTCTAAATTTTTCTTTGACTTTGCTCGCTGTTGAACGTGTAATAAGTCACAAACCTCAGCTTGCGTACTAGTCCCCATAACCTGAAATCATTAAAAAATCTTTGCGTCATTTTTCGCTTTTCGCATGGTGTCGATAATTTATTTACACCACAATTATTTGATAGCTAACTATTATTGTTAAGCCGAATTTTAGAAAAATATTTACGTACAGTCAGTGTCTAGTTACATTGGAGCAATCAATGAGTCAAACATCTGTTTTAAAATGACTAAAAGAGAATAAGTGGCACCCATATGAAGTGAAAGTAATTCATGAACTTAATGAAGATTATTTCGATAGCAGGATTTTTAGAGTTTCCAGTTAGATCTCCTGATCTAACCTCATTGATTTTTTTTGTGGAGATACCTCAAGTCAAAAGTTCACGTTAACAGACGTAATATTACATTATTGTGAATAATGAAATATCTTTTACTTCTCGAACATGCGGTTATGTAACATAAGAAAAAATATGACATCCATACACAGAAAAATGCGTTCTTTTTGAAGGTATTATCAAAATAAGGTATTGCCATTTGAAAAAAATTATGATGACGTCATAACTTGAACAGGGATGCCGTCATCAAAAATATAAGTATGCCAAAAAATGCGCCACTGAAAAATAAAATCGACGTGTCTGAGCTTATTTTCCCTAATGGTCATATCAAGCGTTTAACGAATTTGTTCCAACCTTTACGTGCTCAATGTATAACAAAACACATTCAGAACTAACAAAAAAGTATTAAAACAATCGAGTGACTAAGCAGAACAGCAATGCACATACAATGTACATATTTAAAAAATAACATAACAAAAACATTTATAATTAACAAAATGCATTAAAACAATCTGAGTTAGTACAAAGCAAAAAATACAAAACATTTTATTATTGTTGGTAAGAAAAAAACTCATCGATTGTGTAGGGGCTAATTTGAAAAAGTAACTGTTTTATTTTATATTTGAATTCTTGTTCCTTGGTAATATTTTTAAAAAACTCCGGAAGTGCATTATATAGTCTCATGCCCAAAATCTCGAACGACTTATGACATAGAGATAAACGTGATTTGGGTATATGGAAATCATTTCTGACACGAGTGTTATAACCATGAAGAGATTTGTTTTGTTTAAAAACTTCTTTTTTTTATGAATGTACAACGGAACTTCCAGAATGTAGAGACCTGAAAGGGGCAAAATATTTAATTTTTTAAATAATGTTCTACACGATGTTGTTCGTGATGCGTTTGCAATAGTTCTGATAATTCTCTTTTGCGTCATGAAAACACCGTGTGCAGCTGAAGAATTACCCCATACAATCAGCCCATAGCTAAGTCTTGATTGTATCTGCCCGTGGTAATATAAAAGAAGACCAGAGTTGTCTAGAATTCTCTTCAGGTTTCTTAGCAGGTAACACTGCTTATTGACTACTTTAATGAGATTATCGCAGTGCTGACGGAAATTGAGATTGCTGTCTAGAAAAATCCCAAGAAACTTTATACTGTCACACATTTCTATCTCACCACCACATATTTTAATATTAATGTCCACCATGTTAGTATTTTGCGCGGTATGAAAAGATACTGCTTTCGTTTTAGAAACATTTAAAAACAATAAGTTTTCACTGAACCAATTTTGCAGGCAATCAACGTCAGAACTGATGTTCTGTTGCAGTTCAATCAAATCTTTTGATTTAAATAGGAGTGAAGAATCATCAGCATACAAACAAGTGAAAGAATTTTGCAATACAGACGGCAACTCATTGATATAGAGAATGAATAGGATCGGCCCTAAGACTGATCCTTGAGGAACACCTATGTCATTAATTACCTGATCAGAAAAAAAAGTTTCGTCATAATTCTCATTCCAATATTGTATTTTGACAGTCTGGGTACGATTTGAAAGATATGATACGAACCATTCATGCAGAATACCTCTAATTCCAATCTTATACAGTTTATCCAGAAGATTTCCATGTTGTACGCAGTCAAAGGCCCGACTGAGGCCACAAAAGATCCCAGTGGGATTCTCGCCTGCTTCAACTGACTGTAGAAGATTCGAAAAAAGAAATAATTGCCGTTGTGGTGGAATGATTCGATCGAAATCCGTGTTGGTTCTTAGTTAGAATATTATTTATATTCAGAAAGTTATGCAGAAATTCCAACATTATATATTCGAATACCTTTGACAGTGATGGGGAGATAGCAATAGGACGATAATTTTCCAGGTTATGAGTATTTCTTTTTTTTAGGATTGGGGAAACTATAGAATGTTTCAGTCGCGAAGGAAACTGTCCTCTCTGAAAAGATGTATTTATAATGTGACTTAGGGGCGCTATAATGTAGGGTGCAATCTTTTTAATCACGTGCCCAGAGATGCCGTCTGGTCCACATGAATGTTTATTTTTGATTTTGTCCCTGATAACTTTCAGTACATCATCTTCACTGACATATGCAATGAACATACTATTTTTAATACTTGCTAATAAATTAGTCCTCAAGGGGTTATTTTCAGTTTTAGATATTTTGTCAACAATATCATGTGGTGCATTCACGAAAAAGTTATTGAAAATATTAGCGATATCGAGTGGATCTTCTACAGGACCATTATTATGTTGCTCACATGAATCCTATGCTGACAGAGTTTCTCATTCATTAGGCCACAAAATGCTACTATCAGGATCGTCTTCAGAAAGTTCGTACAGCATTTTCATTTTATGGGGATGTAATTATTTCAATACCTTGTGCACTGTTCAACGTAGCATTTCATTTTGATCCGTTAGTAGAGTGGTTGCTTGATGGAGGATTTCTAAAGATCAACCAAGTTATCAATTTGCTTGTTTTGCCAGACAGATGAACGACCGCTTGTTTTGATTTTGCAAATTATTACAAATTCCCAGTTCATTCAGATTTCCCAATAAGTTAGTTCTCTTAAATTTTTTCTATTAATGGGATTTTCAGCAACAATCGTGGTTGATGCGGTACGCCACGATTTGGATAAATCCCATCACATCTGAAGCTGATGCAAGACTTCAGAAATCGTCTCTGAATATTTTCTATGTTGTATCCAGGATTCCATAAAACGCTGCCATGTTCAAGTTTCGATCTCACACGTGCATTTAAGAGTATATAGTAAGTGAGTTTCAGTTTCAGTAAATTATTTAGACTTTCTAATGATGAAACAAAGATTTTTAAGACCGCTTTCAGCTAACGTGATGTTAAAATGTGAATTTTGGAGCGAAGGTTATTCCTAGATCTTTGAACTCAAACACATTTCGTTATATTCAGAGGTAATGAATTGACTTTGCACCATTCATTCAATATGTTGATGTCGTTTTGAAGACAGGAATAATACCCAGAAAGTTAATCTGACGAAACGGCTTACAGTCATCTGCATATAGAAAGATTTTCGAGTCAAAACCCAGGAAAATGTCATTATGAATAATAATGGACCAAAAACAGATTCTAGAGGGACACCAGAAAATGACTTTATTTCTACAGGCCTGAAACTATGGTACTGAACCGTCAAACGTCTTCTGCTCAGATAGGATTCGAAAAATGATGAAGTTGCTGGTCAAGCCAAATGATGAAAATTTTCTTAGAAGTATACTATGATCAAGCCTATCAAAAGCTTTGAAGAAATCTGTGCAAATGACATCGACCAGGGAGGACTTGTCCAAGGCATTTGCTATGAATTGAGTGACGCAAGTAAAATTACTTGTGGTTAATGAAACCATGCTATTTTCTACGATCTGACATGCGCAAATGAAACAGTATAACAATCGGTCTGTAATTCTCAATCATATTTTTGTCGCCTTTCTTGCAGACATGCCATATTTTACCATATTTCCAGGATTCCAGGTATTGGGAAAATGGAGTGATGATAGAGCCAAGTGGAAAATGGTTTAGCAAATATTATAGCACGATCTTTCAAGAGAAACGATGGAATGCCATCGGGGCCGTTGTAATTTTTGGTTTGCATTTCTTCACCGACTTCAGTACTTCATCTTCAGTGATTTTGGTTACAGATAAGGTTGGTATATTAGTACAATCGTTTCTTAAAGATTGCCGATACTTCGATGATTCAATGTACGCAGATTAAAAAAAGTTAGCAAGGCTATCGAATATTTGTTGGTTAAACGGTCATCTTTATAATTCAAAGAACTAGGAACATATTAACTATAACCAAGATTGATTACTTGCGACCAAAACTTAAATGGCTCATTTGCTACGTTTTCTTCAGTTCCACGAATATAATTAGAATGAGCAATGAATTTCGGGAAAATTTGATATTTTTGAAGTGGCATTTTTTCAAGTTATTTGCTATTGTTTTTTTGTTTCGGAAAGAATTTCAAAGAAAATTCAAGCACATCAATGGAAACTATACAGGGCAATTCAAATTATAAACTACAGGAGATACGTCGAAGCTTAAATTGGGACAAAGTTGCGTATTCTGGTGCATAACAAAATACTGTTTTGAAACTTGGAAAATTCCGAGTATTTCCGGAAATATCGGGAAAAAACTGAAAATCGGAATTTTCGTTTTTATTTTTTTCTATCGTTATTTGACAACAAAGCTCAAAACCAAAAGTAAATTTTCATTGATACTTTTTTTTCAGCTACACGTTTTCATTTTCAGATTTACTATCCGACGTTTCGTCTTCTGGCATCATCAACATTTTTTTCTCTTATGGGCGCCATATTGTTTTTTTTATACAGAAAAATAGTGATTCTCATTCTGATTTCATTGATGTATAATTTGTTATGATTTGCATTTCTGAAACCACAGATATTAAAAAAAAAACAACTTCATCTCAGATGGTCATGACTCCATCGAAAAATTTTGTTTAATAAACACTAGTTGTCAGAACTCATTAAACATCATAAGTTTGCACAAATACTTCAGTCGAAATGTCCTCATTCTCAAATGAAGAAAAACGAGATATGTTGAAACTTTATTATAAATTTGATAGGAATAGTACGAAAACAGCACAAATTTATTTTGAATTATATCCGGAAAGACAACAACCGGATAGAACATTATAAGGAATTTTGGACAAACACTTGGCTGAGTACGGTGCGTTCCAAAAACCAAGAATGAAATATGGAAGCAGAATGGAACAAAATATTAGACATAACTTATTTGCCGAGGTAAAATAATTGTTCATTCCATATTCGAAGAAGTATAATTATTTTTGGTACTTTTTTAGATAAATGCAGATCCTTCCAAATCAACACATCAAGTCTCGGCAGAAATGGATGTGCCACAGACGAGCGTTTGGAGGGAATTAAAAAAAAAGTGGTTTGAAATGTTATAAGATACATATTTCACAAAAATTACATCCAGGTGATCCTGAGAGAAGGATAGAATTTTGTAGCTGGCTCTCGAATAGGGTAGACCCTACAAACTTCTTGAAAAACATTATTTGAACCGACGAAAGTACTTTTTCGAACTGTGGTGTTTTTAATAGAAATAATGAGCACATTTGGAGTGAAAATAATCCACGACACTTCAGAGAAGTCAGACCACAAGTTCAGTTTCGTTTGAATGTGTGGGATGGAATTTATGACGACCAAATACTTGGACCTCATTTCTTCTCTAATACTTTAAACGGGGAAACCTATCTTCGGTTCTTAAGAACCGAATTCGAAGAATATATGGATACGTTTCCCCTTGTTAATTATAACAGCTGCTGGTTTCAGCATGACAGGGCTCCTCCACACAATAAAAGAGCAGTTTGCGAATATTTACACCAAAGATTTCCTAATAGGTGGTTAGGAAATTCTGGACCAGTGAGGTGGCCGGCAAGGTCACCTGACCTTACAGTTTTGGATACTTCCTTGTGGGACACTTTAAAGAACAGAATCTATGGAGAGCAAGAATATGACACAGTAGATGAACTTAGAGACAATATCATCACGCAATTCAGGTCTATCAGAAGAAGGGATATTGTTAGGGCTGTCCTTAATTTGAGACGACGAGCTCGGTTATGTATTCAAGAGGAAGGCCATCATTTCGAACACTTGTTGTAATACTTTTTGTGCATTTTTTACAAGCTCATGATTTCATTCTCGTTTTTTGAAACGCACCGTACTCAGCCAAGTGTTTGCCTAAAATTCCGAATAATGTTCTATCTGGATGTTGTCTTTCCGGATATAATTCAAAATAAATTTGTGTTGTTTTCGTACTATTCCTATCAAATTTATAATAAAGATTCAACATATCTCGTTTTTGTTCATTTGAGAATGAGGACATTTCGACTGAAGTATTTGTGCAAATTTATGATGTTTAATGAGTTCTGACAACTAGTGTTTATTAAACAAAATTTTTCGATGGAGTCAAGTTGTTTTTTTTTTAATATCTGTGGTTTCAGAAGTGCAAATCATAATAAATTATACATCAATGAAATCAGAATGAGAATCACTATTTTTATGTATGAAAAAACAATATGGCGCCCTTAACAGAAAAAAAAGTTGATGATGAACGTGTGAACGTGTGAACATGTGAACACGGTGAAAACAATACCTCAACACAAAAGTGCAAGTAAGCCGGTTCAAATCTGTCAAAAAATTACAGAAACATATCTAAAGTGCGTGTCATCGAAAACAAGTTAGTAATTCCACCGAAAAATCTCGATTTCGTGATTTACCAATAGTTGAATTAGGACTTTAATCAACAAAGCGACTACAACTGAGAACGACCGAGAAATAGCACAGGTGCAGGTGCATATATTTGTTCGCATTTCCCACTAAGGAGATAATTATTTGTTGATACTCCCGATATTACGTAAAATGGTAGATGAAAAAGAAATAACAATAAAGCAGTTATATGAAGAAATATTAAGGAGTAGAACAGAACTCAAAAATACAATCGAGGCGAGCGAAACCACAGTTCTATTAGAGATTTCATCTTTGAAGAACAAGCTGAAAAATCTAGAAAAAGAAAATTGCGACCTGAAAGAAAAAGTCGAGCATTTAGATAGGAGAAATAGAAAAAATAATCTTCTGATATTCGGACTAGAGAAAGCTCCCCAAGAAATATCCCTTGAAATTTTATGCGACATTATAAAGAACCTTCTCAACGTTGAAATTGCCGGATCCGATATTAATAATTTTTACGGATTAGGTCGTTCAATAAGGAGCCCATTGAAAATTGAACTAGTTTCACAATTGAAAAAACAAACGATTTTGAATAATTGTAAGAAACTCAAAGGTACTCGTATTTCAATTGCAAACGATTTGACTGAAATACAAAGGGAAGAAAATAAGGTGTTGCGCACATATTTATCGAAATACAGGAATTCCTCGGAGCCGTGTTATATAAAAGGCAACAGGTTATACGTAGGAAAAACGGGATACACAGCCCACGAATTGGATACCTTAGAAGATAATAGTGATATTAAATCAAATAGTGCCCCTCAGACACCGAGTATCCAATCAACGGAAGAAGCATATCAAGAAGAATCAATTGTCATATCATTGAATCCACCAGAAGAGAGACAACCATCCAATACCATCACTAAACCTAGAAGCGGAAGAAATACTGACACACAGGACACCCCTAAAAATAAAAACTCTATAGTTGCTGCTAATCGTCCTGACATTCGAGAAAAATTGAGAAACCGTAACCCTCACAGTTCTCATCAAACAAAATTTCAAATATAAGAAGGTTAGTAAACGAAACGAAACCTCCTGTGCTAAACAATCCCATATAAAGTGTATACCAATATCACATTTTTTACATTAACCTTCAAAAAATCGAATTCCAATGTTATTCTAAGAAATTCTTTAAACAAAAACCGAACTACTTACAGATATAGATAATACGTTTTGTTTTTCTATTCCTTAATATTTTTACCTACTCTGTCTCAGCAGAATTTGTTCCTTTCTCTGCTACTTAGTGTCTTGTTTATACAGTATGGATCATTATAGAAATAAACAAGCAAAATAAATATTGCGTTCCATAAAGATGAATAAGTACATATAGATATTGATAACTTTGATGTGAAACTAAGAGTAATCTATTTTTAAGTTCAAACGCATGTAGCATCAAAAATGGATCAATTCATAAGGGATTACCGAAATGAGCCTCATAATACGCTAGAAATTGAAAACAATAACCAATTAAACAAAATACTTATTGATAAAGGACATGACTGCACTTTCTCTTTATTTCACAATAATATACAAAGTTTAGCCAGTAATTTTGATGAATTGGAAACGTTCTTATCAGAATTCAATGATTTTTTTACTTGTATTGTACTCACAGAGACTTGGAATAATACAGAAAACTCATTCTTAATGCTACCAAATTACGAAAGAGTTTTTCATGACTGCAGGTTCAACCAGAATGATGGAATCACAATCTATGTTAAAGAAAATATTCCATACACGTTCAAAAACATAAAAATAGGAAATGTGAATGCCATAGAGCTGAAACTAACGGTCAATAAACAGAATATTCTAGTTTATGCGATTTATAGATCCCCTGCAACCTGTCCAAATGAATTCATTATCAACCTGGAACATATTTTTTCAAATACGGAATATTCTGAAAATGACTACATTATACTGACAGGAGATATAAACATCAATACATTATCAAATGATAGAAATATAGACGTTGTTGATGATTATATAAATCTGCTTCTCGAACATGGTTTCACGTCCCTCATAAATAAATACACCAGAGTAACAGCTAACACGAAATCATGCATAGACCACATTTATGTAAAAGGTAGAGGCGTTAACTTGGAAAGAATATGTTCTGCAGTAGTAAAAACTAATATCACAGACCATTTTTCTACACTCTTGTTGATTGAAAGTGACAATAAATCACGAGCTGCAATTGAAACAGGAAATGTATATAAAAAAATTAATTTTGAAAGATTTGCACAGCTTACTAGTGAAGATACTTGGACCAATATCATGTCATGCGATAACCCAGATACTGCGCTTCAAAGATTCATCTTCAAACTTAAATTGATGATAGAAAAATCCACTACCACGATTAAAATAAAGACTTTTACAAAAAAGAAACCATGGATAACACAAGGTCTTATATCATCAATAAAAAAGCGAGATAAACTATATCTGAATCACACAAAAAATCCAAATAGTCCGCAGCACAAAATAGAATATACAAAGTACAAAAATAAGCTGAACTCGATATTGAGGAAAGCAAAACAAAGTTATTATAAACACGAAATACAGAAAAATAAAAACAGCTCGGCAAATCTATGGAAAGTAATCAAGGTATTCTCTAATCAGAATATGCGTCAAAATAAAATTGATAAAATCCTAACCGAAGACGGCAAAAACTTAACAGATACACAAGACATCGTAGAGGAATTTAATAGATATTTTTCAACTGTAGGTGTTACACTGGCATCTAAAATAAAGAAAATAAAATTGAAAGAAAATAAAACACCACTTTTACATTCTATGTTTCTGGAACATACCACTTCAAATGAAATTAAAGAAATCATATCTGAGCTAAAAAATAATAAATCACCTGGGTTGGATGGAATCACAAATGAGATGCTGAAAGCAGCAAATAACTATATATCTCTACCTTTATGCCACATTATTAACAGATGTATAGACTGTGGAAGGGTGCCAAAACGACTGAAAGAGGCCAAGGTGGTGCCTGTATTTAAGAGCGGGGCCCGTATAAATCCCAATAATTATAGACCAATATCGATTTTGTCTGCTCTTTCAAAAATATTAGAAAAAATTATAAAGAGAAGACTCAATTCCTATCTAAATAAATATAAAATAATATCCAAGTCACAATTCGGATTCCAAGAACAGATTTCAACACAAGATGCAATTGCAAACGTCACATCATTTGTATATAAAACAATAGATGAGAAAAAGCCCTGCGTGGGTATATTCCTTGATCTGGCAAAAGCCTTTGATACTGTCAGTCATAGACTTTTGCTGGATAAATTGGAACGCATAGGTATAAGAGGGACGGTACATGATTTCTTTAAGGATTATCTGGATGGACGACAACAGAGAGTGGGAATTGGAAAATGTCTAAGTACTGAAAGAGCAGTGTCATGTGGGGTACCGCAAGGCACCGTGCTCGGTCCGATATTATTCTTAATTTACCTGAACTGCCTTCTTACTCTCAAGATATCAGGATCAATTGTCTCATTTGCGGACGATACAGTTGTCCTTTTTAAAGCCGATAGTTGGAACGAAGTGAGAGAAATGGCGGAAAATGACATGAAAAAGATACTGAACTGGTTACAAGGTAACTTGTTAACTGTCAATGTGGATAAAACCAAGATAGTACCATTCACTTCCTATAAAAGTTATTTGCCAAATTATAACTCTTTAACATTAAATAACCAACCTGTCACAATTTCATTTTCAGCCAAATATCTAGGAATTTACATAGATTCGTACTTGCGTTGGGATATCCATGCTCAGAATCTGAAAAATAAATTAAGAGGGCTCATTTATAAGTTTTACCAATTCCGTACTGTGGTAGGTTTAAATCAGCTCAAAATTCTCTATTATTCTTTATTCGAGCCCTTGTTACAATACGGAATCATTGGCTGGGGAGGCATACACAAAACATACTTAGACCAGCTAACAAAACTACAAAAAAAAATTCTAAAGATAATGTACTTCAAAAATTTTAGATATTCCTCGGATGCGTTATACGTAGAACTAAAAGTGTTGGATTTAAGACAATTATTTATGAAGAATATCATCATATTTGCTTATAAAAATAAAAAATATCTACAATTAATTCAGCACAAATGCAATACTAGGAATCAAATAGAAGCTTATGCTTATACTCCGAGAGCAAATAAGTCCATAGGTCAGAGAACATTCAGTTATCTTGCACCACGAATATTTAATTTCATCCCGAATACCCTAAAACAAATAAACAATATTAATTTATTCAAGAAAAGTGTCAAACAATGGCTTCTAGATACTTGTAGGCAGTCTTTCAACGAGTTTGTAGAATCCCTTATGAATTGATTGCAAATACTAAATATTAACTTAGTATAAATATGTGTGGCAATGTTAAATGACGTATGTAGAATAAATAACAATAAACAAGATTTAAAAAATCATCCAGATATTACCTTACAAAAATCATTAATTACATGTTTAAAGGACTGATTCTGATACTAACCGCAGACAGGTACTCATAGAGCCTAAGTGGTATTTCCATTTCTTTCCTGAACTTTTATTGGTTATTGCGATTCTGTGAAGGCAATCACTTGACATTCCAGTATATTAACTCTCTTACTTTCAACCTCTACATATCTACATTGTCACATTAACACTCTACATCTCTACACTTTTATTTTTTAATATTAAGTTTTTTATCATACCCCCTAAACTCCGAAACTTTTCAACTTGTCATTTTTTTATATTTACCCTTAACATGTTATATCATGAAACTTATACATATGTACATTTATATTTTTATGTCTGTATGATATAAAATTTGTCTTCATTCTAATGTTCTAGGTATGTAATTTAAGATATGTAATTTAAGTCTAATTATATTTAATTTGTTCATATATATATACGGCCACATACAAGCAGTACCACTGCTTTCGTGGTCTACTCATTTATTCACTATAATAATACGATACATGTCGAATTGAATTTTTATAACTTTTTTTGTGAATAAATCATTATTATTATTATATTAAAAGACGAAACGTCGGATAGTAAATCTGAACATGAAAATGTGTAGCTGAAAAAAGTATCAATGAAAATGTACTTTTGGTTTTGAGCTATGTTGTCAAATAACGATAGAAAAAAATAAAAACGAAAATTCCGATTTTCAGTTTTTTCCCGATATTTCCGGAAATACTCGGAATTTTCCAAGTTTCAAATCAGTATTTTGTTAAGCACCAGAATACGCAACTTTGCCCCAATTTAAGCTTCGACGTATCTTCTGTAGTTTAGGAGATCCCAATGGTGGGGGTCGAATTGGAATTGCCCTGTATAGAAGATTATATTGTTGATGTTACTTACAAGACTCATTTTGTTGGATAAGGTCTAAAAAGTTTTATTGAATTGATTAATTTATCATTATGTGAATTGGAAAAATAATATAATCGGGAATATTAAAATCTCCAGTTACTTTGAAAATACTGACATCGTTCAGTAAACATTCAAGATTGCATAATGCTTCAAAGACATCATCGTTGTAATCCAAAGATGTATTTGGTGGTATGTAGAATAGATAATAATCGAACGTTTCGAATCTCGCCATCCCTCCCTCATACCATTTAAAAAAATTTTTTTTTATTGTTGTCAAAAAAATAATAAACAGAAATTTCTGAAAAGTTCAACTTTTCAAAGTTTTCTTCATTTGTGATTTATGGATAAAAAATTTTCATCTATAACGGTCTACAAGATTTCGCAATTAATTTCAGTTTAAACGAATATGGCGGTCAATTACTTTCTTGTTCGTTGAATATTCGACAATGTAGTACTTTACGTTCTAAATTCCTAGAAGTGGAGGATGACTTTTCGAAGTGAGAGTTCTATTTCAGGTCGAAATATTTGAAGCAATTCCCTGAACATTCCGTCCAAATCAGTCTTCGAACATGAATGCGTCTCCAACCAGGGCAACAATGCCCATAAGAACTCCCTAGCGGATATATATTCCCTTTCGAAAGGACCAAATAAGGATGCAACACAAGCGTAACTCTCACACCAAATGAAAATGATAAAAATCGCGATGTACGTCGCGCTTTTTTGACGCTATATGTGATATAATGTGTTTATATCTACAAATGGAAAACGCATTATAAGGCCATTACGCCTTATTAGCCGCAGATGTGCATTTCTCCAGGAAAATAACCACTTAGCAGTTTATATATAGCTTAACCAACGCCCAGGTCTTCGATTTTAGGCGAGAATCGATTGCCACTTGACTTTACCGATGGCTCCAAGCGCTGACTCTCCTATTTCATAAATACGGAGGTGACAGATATGTTTTTCATCGAAATAGATAGTTGCACCCGTGAAACCGTTTATCACTCTCCTAATTAAATTACTTCTATGGAAATATTAGTCGTTAAGGCTTCCAACATGATTTACTTCTGTCAAAAATGTACTCATATAGAAGTTGCGCATAGTTGGTTGGGGAGTTTTTTAACTTCCGGAACACAGTTTGTGAATATACCGAAAGCCAAATCGAATAAACGAACTCTCACTATGGAAATTCCCCAGGGGTCAATTCTGGGGCCGATTTTAGTTTAATTTTACACAAACGACATTGATAACATTAGCTCAACTGCCCAGCTTTATCAGATATGTCGACGACACGACTGTGCTTGTTTCGAATAAACTCGATGATACTCTGAATGAAAATTGTACAAATAATGGGTAGCCTCATATCTTGGTGTAATTACAACTCCCTTCACTTCAACAGTGAGAAAACAAATATTATCCGATTCCATAAATATCAATGTGCAAATCCGAATATACGTATAGATATAATACATCCACCGAACAAATCAAATGGGTTAAATTCTTGGGTGTATTGGTGGATGAAGATCTGAATTGGAAGGAACATTGTGCCCGACCAACATTTAAAAGTATCCTAATTTTAACACTTGTTTTCGACAAGTGCTCGTATACATTTATAAATAGACATAAATTCATCATGAATAAGAAAATTCATCCCTACAATACAAAGAATTGTACTGATTTTCATGTTCCCTTGTTTAAATACGTTTTTTCATCAAAAACTTCTCGCCATCTGGGACAAAAGATTTTTAATAAACTTCCATCGAATCTGTATCACTATTTAAAATTCGTTTGAAAACCTATTTAGCCAATAATACTTTTTACACTTTAGATGAATTATTTGCTTCTTAGTAATACTTCGTGACTATTCATATATGTATTTGACATTCTCGGAAAAACATTTTTTTATTAATTTTTTTTACTTCATTTAATTATTTATTAATTAACATATCCCTCAACAATTCTAATTACCCTCTCATTCTCTGAAGATAATTTTCCTAAGATTATTTAAAAAAGTAAGGTCGTTACGATACATAAATTTATAAATATAAAAGACGATTCAAAAATTACAGGGGTAACACTAAATTTTTCAAGGTATTAGACTGGTGCCTGAAATTTTTGTGAAAAAGAAAAAAGTAACAGACGAGGACCAGGTGGAAAATGTTTTTTGAGGTTCCAACTTTAAGGAAAAAATATTTAAACACGAATACACTCAAAATGGTGAAATGGGGATGCAGTTTAGGGGTTGAAAACGGTTTTTTGCGATTTGCGACGAAACGTGACCTACTATTTATATGCGAGAAAAAAATTAAATACAAAAAAATCGGTTTTTCGCCACAAAAGTTTTTGATTTTTTTATTATTAACAACTTATCTTTTAAACATTTTCTACTGGGAGGTCACGTTTCGCCGCAAATCACAAAAAAACGTTTTCAAGCCCTAAACTGCATCCACATTTCACCATTTTGAGTGTTTTCGTATTTAAATATATTTTTCCCCAAAGTTTCCACCTGGTCCTTGCCTGTTACTTTTTTCTTTTTCACAAAAATTATATAGGCACCAATCTATAAGTAGTTCATCTATTTTCTTTGTGTGATTAACACGACCTACCATCAATTAATTCAATTTTGTTCCCTCATATTTATAGGAAAATGGGCGCATTTTTCTGTATTTTATTTGCTTAATTTTACTAAAAACTCATTGCTCATTTGAGTTCCTTATATCAAGTTTATGATTATGACGCTACAGGACTATAGAGTTGAGTGAAAGAACAAGTTTTGTGGGTTTTCCATCCACAAAAATAGAACTCTGCCTTTTTTTCCCAATCGAAAATATTGTAATACCGTATTATTTTAATGATTATTTTTCGACATATCTTGCAACCAATAAAAACCATCAATTTAAAGCTATATGATGTACTTTCAAACCAATCACAACATTATTATAGTGGGAATTTCTACTTAGATTATTGCCTCGGGAATATTCGTGGTATTTTGTTTTTATTGTGTGACAACTGATACCTTTGATTTGACGTCTGTCATCAGTTTGCATGCAAATTGAAAAATGAATTTAGATAACCGTAATGAATAAAAATGTTATATAGAGAATGTGTCTATGATTGGGGCATCAAAAAATAATCTATCGAATACCACACGAGAGTTCGATAAAGTAGAAAATAATTCTCCACATTTTTTCTCAAACTAGTTGACATTTGGCAATAGCCACTCGAGCCCTTCGGGCTCTCGTGTCTATTGCCTGGCAACAAGTTTTCGAAAAATCTGTCGAATTAATTTCACTTTATTCTCACTCTCTTGTGGTATTACAACTGAAAATTTTAATTAACGATTGGAAGTTATAACGACGTTTATTATTATTATTTAGGAAACATAAGCTATTATCCTGCTGAGCCTTAAATTGACTACCTAACGGAAAAAAACAAGTCATGCCACTAAAGGAATACACATTCACTATTGATTCAGAATAAGCGTGAGGCCAGTCAGAAAGATGGGTTCACTCGAGCCTTTTTGTTATCGTAAGAAAATGGTCGTGGGAGTATTTTGTTTGAAAACAAGGCGCCAGCACATCGCAGATGTCAAAATATCGATTGGATTTATATGAGTATCTTTACCTCCACGTGGAAAAACAGAGCTGAGTCTTTTTTGAAAATGAATGAATTAGGTATTGACATTTCAGTTTTAGTAGCTCGATCTTTCTCGTTCATTATTTTCTCAAAACAAATATCACAATGTCATTCGAATAGACATGTTCTAGTAAAATTGTTTCATACAGAAGTATCCTGGTCCTTTTTTTAAACTGTATTGTTAATAATGTCCTAAATTTTAAATACTTTCCATCGTCATTTGGACGTAAGATCTTTTTATGGTTTTTCGACTCTTGTACATCTGACGATTAGCACTGATGATGACTATTACAAATTGTCGAAAGAGCTCTGCTATAATTTTAATTAATATATTTTTGCATGAAATACAAAATTTCTTCTTCCAATTATACATATGGTTTCGTGCACACAACTTGACAATTTCACTTGAATAATTTAAGACAAAATGATGAATATATGAAAAAAAAAACAACAATTTTGGCGCCTCATAAATTGACAAAACAATATCATGAAGAGGCATTTCATCAAGGCCAGGAAAAGAAGAATATCAAATGGGATTCCAATCCACCAATAGGTCCACATTGGGGAGGAGCGTGGGTAAGATTGATACAATTTGTGAAGAAAATGTTTGAACATCAATATCTCCACTACGAGGATATGTTGAAAAATTCTTAGAACTATAGAACCAAACAAAATTTCAATGTCAAAATATTTTATTACTCAACATATTCTCCTCTTAATTGGATACATTTATAACAGCGAACCTGCAACGTCTATAGTTCTTTAAAAAAAAATGATTCTTCTTATTCTGCAAACCACAGCTTTAATTACCTCCTCGTACGACCTTTTAAACTTTTTTTCAATTGAGGAAAGAGATGATAGTCGGACGGAGCCAAATCTGGTGAATAAGGAGGGTGTTCTAGTAATTCAAACCCTAAATCACGAATTTTTTTGCATGGCAACATGAGATTTGTATGCAGGGGCGTTGTCCTGCAAAATCAAGACACCTTTGGATAGCTTTCCGCGTCTTTTCTCTTTAATTTTTTCCCGTAGAGTGGTCAGTAATGTCGAATAGTCTCCAGTTATTGTTCTACCCTTATCCAAAAAATCAATCATGATTACTCCATGGCAATCCCAAAAAACTGAAGCAAGAACTTTTCCAGCAGATTTTTGGACACGAAACTTCTTAGGTCTTGGAGAATCGGAGTGTCGCCATTTCATTATTGTTGCTTTGTTTCTGGATCGTAGAACTGTACCCAAGTCTCATCCATAGTAACAATTCGGTTTAAGCAGTCTACATCGTTTTCAAATCAAGCACAGATCGAACGCGATGCTACTACCCTTACACGCTTTTGGTCAACATTCCAAACATTTGGTGATCCATTTTGCAGCAATTTTTCTCATGTCCAAATTGACGTGATCTATATGATGAACGCGTTCGAATGAAATATTCAGTGCATCAGATATCCGTTTTAGCCCAATTCGACGGTCTGTTAAAATCATGTCTGAACTGCATCGATATTTTCGGGGACTGACACAGAAACTGGCCTTCCCGATCGGTCATCATCTTCAATGGAAAATTTACCTCTTTTGAAGCTTGCAGTACAATTTTTCACGGTCGCATACGAAGGACATTGATCACCAAGGGTATTAAGCATATTTTCGTAAATCTGTGTACCTCTTAACCCTTTTAAATATAGGTGCAGGAAAAATTTGACAGACAGAAAATGGATAACAAAAAATGAAATGAATGAAGGTATTTGTCCCGAGGCATTGTTGAAATTACTGTTACTAAAAAAACAGAAAACTACATCTGAGCGACTTTTTTTAACTCCAAATCCCGATTGGAAAATATAAATTCAGACGGTTTGGTACAAACTGGGTATTAATACGATTTCTACTTGGACCAAAAATCGGAAATAATAAAATTGCCAATCATTTAAACCGTGCTAGTACAGTTTCCCAGTAAGACAAAGCAGGAGTGAGTCTCGAACAACTTCTAAAGATAACGGGCCACTCATTAAACCCTACCTCCACATTGACCCAGAACATCACGAAAACCTTAATGGTTCCTTTCGAGCATCGACAGATCAAATTGAATTTTCCACATGTGTGAATAACAGATGATCTTCACAATCCGGAACAATCACTGCCAAGTTTCTACAGATATCTGTGGTACATTTATTACAAACATTGGTACATTTTAGACCACTCTTTTTGCACGTGCAGGAGTCTCTGATGCAGTCGGTCGTGCAGTTACAAAAAAACATTGCGGTGCGGCTTTTCTTGTCATTTCAATTGGTTTCAAAGTGGTACTCTTTTCCCAGCCCCAATTTTCAGGATGTATCTCATATGACAACCATGTCATATTCAACATTTATATTCTGCAGGTAAATTATTGAATGAGCGTATAAAATACCAAGCATTTATGCATTTTAAGCAAGTTCCATTCAATAGAATGTTAATAATAAACTGGCATTTTCTCCTGAATTCCTAGGTGGACCTTTGGAATTTTGGAAATGTAAGTCATATCTGACATTGCGATATTTTGAAACAGAGCTGAGTTGAACATGAAACAAATATTTCAAAAATAAACTCACCATTTTCAGTTAATAACAGTGACAAAGCACTAAGAAATGTTTCTTCGTCTCCGACTGTCGATGTTATCCCAGTATCCAGTGTTTTCTGCACAGGAACTTTTATATTATCTGACGTTTACATAGAGGAACGTTGACTACTGCCCACTGCGCACCGACAGAACCACGCCGCTGTATACTATACAGCGGCGCGCTAGCTGCCGCATTGACAAGGTCCCAAGCCGATATTTTTCAGGTTTTACAATCTCAATGAGTTTAAAGCAGGTACACTTCGGGACAGTTTCCTTTGGTGCACTGTCTTCCCCGGTCTCGAATCCCCATATTCCATCAAGGACTGATTTTATTTTTCTTTCCATAGAACAATAATGCGATCAAATGCCGAGTAACCTCTATTTTAAGTACTTAAAAGATTGACTGAATTGCATTTAAAATTTGTACAAGTAACCAAATTTGAATGAATATTTTCAATAAGAGCAGGGTTTTTTCTGCAAACTGGCTTTTCATTCATGTTGATACGTGCTTTTATCTCTGAGTTATTAGCATTTGAATTTATAAACTCCCTCGAAATTTTGTAACCTAAAATATGCGAAGAATTGAAAACACTCGTATTTAAAACCAACATTATTTGGACCGGTTAAACGTTATGCAATTTGACGATGAAATATTCCTCAACTGTTCATTGTACTTGCTACAAGTGATAAGACATTATTTCAGTAATCACAAGAATTATTTCACGAAGTCAGGAACTTTAATATTATAAGATTTTCGATTGCAATTTTGCAGCTGGCAACTGCGCATATAAATATAAATAATATCAGAATACAAAGCTGCGTTCTTTATCTGCAAACTGACGTACGATTTATGTGAGGAGTTATAGAACTTCACTTCACGCGCTGGTTGAAAAAATGCACGTTGGCGGGAGCCGGCGCAACACCTGCCCCCATTGCGAAAGCATATAACTTCAACAATTTTTTTCAAGAATACCGTGCGATTTCTCAAAATTTTGGTTGGGACAGTTTTTATGTAAAAATGTGTGCTCTTTCTGAATATCAAGTTATCTTTTAGATTTAAAGTAGATTTTTTGAGATATTTCGAAATTACCTAAATAATTAATTTCAACGCGTTTTTTGGGAGGGTTCCACCCCCCTGGAGGTGATAATTTTTCTCAGAAGTAATGTGCACACTGTGTACTACAATTGAAAATAAAATTATCGGAGGAGCAATTCAAGTTGAGGCTGATAGCCCTGTTTATTGGCCTATAAGGGCCGTGAGCGCAATCATATTTGGGACGGTTATTCTGGTAAAACAGTCGATAACTTAAAAACGGTTCGTCGTATCGATTTAAACAAACACGGGCTTCTAGAGGACATTCGATTCTATTTTGTGTTTTTACTGTTGAATAAATATGTTCTAATTGAATGTTCTACCGAATATTTATACGTCTGACCATCCAGAATAATCAGGTTTGCAATAACGTCTATACATTTCTTTCTAAGCACTTTACGGCGAATAGCTGTTTAGCATGGACATTAACGTAATTCAATTTGGTCCATGCACTGACATTAATTGTGTTTACTAAATCAGATGAATGGACCGAACTGAATGAAACCAGAATAGAACAGACATTTATTTCCAAATAAACAATAATGTGTGTAGAAAAATGTACAGGGTGTCTCAAATCCGAGCCTCATCATTGGGATCTCGGAAACCAGAAGAGATACGAGGTAGGTTAAATGGAGGCAAAGTTGCGCAATTTGGTGCTCATTGTAACGCCGCTTTCATATTTGAAAAATTCCGAATACTTCCGAAGATTTTTGGAAAAAAACGATTATTCGCGATTTCATTTTAATTTTTTTGTGACTCTATTTGAATAGATATAACAAAACAAATTTCACATCCTCATTGCTACTTTTTCTGTTGTACAAGATGGTGTTATCAGATTCTCAAACAGACGTTTTGTTTTTGAGCTGCTATCATCAACTTTGTTTTTTTAAATACGGCCCTGGATTTTTTATTATAGATTTTAAAAGTTTCTAATGTCCCAAAACAAATGATGTATCGCACTTATTCTAAAAGTTTATATTAATAGCATTTTTCATAAGAACTCATGAGTTAGAGAGAGACAAAATTTAGATTTTTAATAGAGTTAAAACAAACTTTTTTTGCAATAACACACTGCATAAAACTCAAAAACTAACATAAAAGTGGCTGGTTAATAAATAATATAATTGAAGTGTCATCCTTCAAACTCTAGGCTAGGCCCTAGGCTATATTTACAAAAATAATTGCATTTTATCAAAGTGGCTGTGCGTCGTGCATTCGGGCTATCTTAGTTCATTTGTTAATGTTTAAATTATCCAATTTGACAGTTCACTGTTCGTTCACTAATCGTTAACGCTTATTAAACGAAAATGACTATTTCTAACGAAGAAAAACGAGACATGATAAGGATTTATTATATTTCGAATCGAAATTCAAAAACGGCTTGTGAGCGCTATTTGTTGGAATATTCAGAAAGACGGCAGCCGCATTATAGCTATTTTGCTAATATTGATAATAATTTAGCTCAGTACGGAAGTTTTGTTAAGCCAAGGGTTGGATATGGAACACGAATCGATCCAGAAGAGGAACAAATTATCTTGAACACTGTAAGTTTGAAAACTGTTACAAAGTAGAAAGTAAAATGAATAATTTAAAATTATTTTTTAAGGCCAATAATAATCCTCGAGCTTCAGTTAGAGTTTTCTCAGAAGAAGTAGGATTACCGCGAATGAGAGTTTGGAGAACTTTAAATAAGCATGGATATAAACCTTACAAAATCCAATTAGTCAAACCTAAGACCTGGCGATGCTGAGCGACGATTAGAATTTTGTAACTGGTTGCAAAATAAAATCAATGAAAATGATGACTTCCTAAATAAAACTATATGGACAGATGAATGCAGTTTTTCAACAGATGGACTATTTAACAGACATAACGAACACTATTGGTCAATAGAAAACCCAAGGCAGAATCAAGAAGTAAGACCACAGGAAAGACAATCATTTAACGTATGGGTCGGTATGTGGCACAATAAAATTATCGGCCCGTTTTTGATTCAAGTAAAATTAAATTCCGATAGATATGCAGAATTAATAAGGGCCAATATATTGGATTCCTTAATGGAAGAACCTTTGGGCGTATTACGTCAACTATGGTGGCAACAAGACAGTGCACCACCTCATAATGGGAGATGTGTTAAAAATTTATGAAATGAATTATTCCCTAATAAATGGATTGGAAACCAAGGTCCCGTACGTTGGCCAGCTAGAAGCCCCGACCTAAACCCTCTAGACTACTTTCTTTAGGGATTTCTCAAAAACCATCTTTATCGAAACACGCCACAAAATCTTGAAGTATTACGACAAGACCTAATAAAGGAGATCAGGGCTATCCCTTATTATTATTTATATTATTTTAACGATGTCCTGCTAAGATCTTACCAAAAATAGATTCTCTGTCTCTCTCTAACACATGAGTTCTTATGGAAAATGCTATTAATATAAAATTTTCGAATAAGTGCGATACATCATTTGTTTTGGGACATTAGAAGATTTCAAAATCCATAATAAAAAATCCAGGGCCGTATTTAAAAAAACAAAGTTGATGATGGCAGCTCAAATACGAAACGTCTGTTTGAAAATCTGATAACACCATCTTGTAGAACAGAAAAAGTAGCAATGAGAATGTGAAATTTGTTTTGTTATATCTATTCAAATAGAGTCACAAAAATATAAAAATGAAATCGCGAATAATCGGTTTTTTCCAAAAATCTTCGGAAGCATTCGGAATTTTTCAAATACGAAAGCGGCGTTACAATGAGCACCAAATTGCGCAACTTTGCCTCCATTTAACCGAACTCGTATCTCTTCTGGTTTCCGAGATCCCAATGATGAGGCTCGAATTTGGGACACCCTGTACAGTTGCAGTTAACATAAAGATTTTCTGCCCACAAAACTAAAATTGCTTTTTTATTATACCTGCATCATAATTCTTGTCAATGCACTGAACTGCGTGCGAAATCTTCAAGATTAAAACAAGCAGTGTTAGAAAAGTTATTGCAAGGTAGCAACGCCAAGTTCTCAGATTTGTCATAAGAAATTTTTATATTTTGTAATGAAGTCGTCAATAAATCGATTTTCGGGCGCTTACGTGGCAGATCAAAGTATCGCTTTTGTTTTTTGGGAAATCACTGCTTTCAGTAGGGGGTATTGACTTTTGCAATTTATGAGCCAGTGCAGATTTTCTATAGCCCAATACCGAGCATTTTGCGATAATATTACACCGTTGGTGCTGAAAGAAGCTCCATCCCTAAAAATGTCTTGTATTTTAAGGTACTCGCCTTGTGCACACAAAAAAATTCCATACGTTTCACTTCATCGCATTCCTTCAAAGTATAAAGTGTAAAGATTTCATTCCGTTTCGTTTCAGACATCGCCGAATATTCTCTCTCGGTATAAATTTAAATCCAAACTGGCGACACGTAAGCTTCTGTTTGGGAGGTTTTTTTAAATCATTTACAACAGCACGATCGTTTAAATTTCTTCTCCGGTGATTATTTTAAAACAAATGTTCTGGCAATAGTTTCTTTAAATGTTATCTCATTAATCTGAACAAAAAATATTGTCATTTGTTTCTAAATTGAAATAGTTGTAACTCCGTTGTTAATCAACATTTCTTAATGAAATTTTGATGGTTTTCATTTAACGACTACGAATCCAGTGGTGTAGTTAAACTTGAAAACAAAAATTGACTAATTAAATTTTGCCGTTTTTGAAAAAGGAGAAAAACAGAGTTCCTTGAAAATCAAACTAAAGTTATGAAATTTCGTTACAACATGCATTTTCTGATGCTAGATATTTATAAAAAATTGAGATTGATTGAAAAATGCGTATCCTACAGGGGTGGTTCCATCTTAAATAGGTCACACCGTATATTTATTCATCAGTTCTCTTTCAGAAAATGTTCCTTTGATTCAGTCGTCTTCCTAGCTCGCACAAGTCTCTCGAATACTTCTGAGGGTTGCACGTAGGGGTGCAACAGGTTGACGGAAATAACAATTTTAACAACAAAACAACAACTCATCTGAAAGGATTTTATAATAATTGACGGTATATTTCACTCTGTTTGGTATTTATGAAATGTTTGGCAATCAGTTCACTTCATTTTGTTCATTTGCGAAAACCATTGGCCTCGCAGTTATTCAAATTGACGATAATTATAACAATGAGAACAATTATGTAAATATTTTATCAACAAAGTACCCACTAGGCCAGTGCCCCAATTCGGACTACGTGGGCAAAATTCATCATAAACTCATATTCAAAATAACAATTTCTATGATGAATAACCTCGCGGTAGATAGCCTCCTTATGGACCTAAACCAGATGGAGATATTTGTCCAAGGCTATGCTGATACTATTGTAATAACGGTAAACTGGAAGTACATGGGCGTCTGTATGGATTTAATGCATACCTCTAGACATACAGACGTGCATAGTGCTTTGCACGACCAACACCAAGAACAAGACTGATCAGTCTTTGTCTTGGTCCCGAAAAATAATTGTAGTCTTGGTCTTGATATTTCAAGACCACGACAAGACTGGCGTAGTCTTGGACTTGGTCTTGACAGTCTTAGTCTTGATAGTCTTGGATCAAAATGCGTCTACAAATTATTCGATTCAATGGACCTTTACACGAGATATGAGAAAACACTGCAATGAAAAAGTATATACGCTAATATTACTCGGATTTTTTTTATTTTTTTTTATGACCCATAGTTTTTCTATAATTAGAAGAAAAGTGACGTCACGTTCATCAAAACGTTGTTAAAGTTGTGCATCATGGAATCTCAAATTCTCATTCAAATATAATGTGTCGTATGACAGTTGTCAGTTGGTACCAGACGGGTTCGTTCGTCTGTTTCACGGAGCAAACCAATAAGAATCGTTTGTCTCTGTTTAACTCGTTAGCTTACATTAAAATTAGACACAAGTCAAACAGTTCCATCAAATATTTATGCTGCACACTAACAGGCCCTACGTGATTTCTTATTTGAGGTTGATGCGGTTTTCAAAGTTTTGAAAGTTTTTGTCGTTCGTATTCGACAATTTCTTTAATTCCTGTATCTGTATCCCTGCAACGAAGTGAACATGTCGAAGTAGTGCTTTGTACCCTGTTGTCTGAACTCCAGTGAAAATTCTAATAAACAATTTTTTTATGCACCTAAAGATGAAGCGCGTCGTAAAATGTGTTTCGAAGCAGTGAATCAACCCTGTGTAAAGAGCGGAAATATTTGTTATTGTGAAGAAAGAACATTTACAAGTGAGGACTTTACGTCATGTTATTATTATATTCAAAGCAGTATTCAAAGAAAGATTTAAAATTTTAGTTATTGCAAAAAAGACCTTGAACTATCAAAAAATTTTAGGTACTAGTAAAGATTCAGAAAAATATACTTGAAATACCAAATTCAAAGAGATGAAAGTCTCAATGAATGAAATCATAGATTTGATTCCACCTGATGAATAATGAGCACGTTATCATTACGATTTGCGGTATTGCCAAGGCTCATTTCTCATCAAAAGGAAGATCCGTTCAAAAAATTTGAGAGCTATACATACAATAAAAATAGGTAATATGTGGATTTTCTTCTCTGAGTTGATTAAGTAACAAAGTTTTAATTATTTCTCAATGGCTTAAATCAAGCTAGAAGCTATATTTTTGAGGAGAACGGTATTGCCTGTTTCGGAACGTGGATTATGGTGGGGGGTGTTTCCGATGAACGTGACGTCAGCGGCACACTTTCAAATGTGATATTTTTTTTAATGAAAAAAAAATGTGGAACTCTTTGTTAAATGGACGTTTCAGACTATAGTCGATAGTTTCTATAGAAACTATCGATTTAAACGAGTTTTGCAATTTATTTTTCGTAAATGTAAAGGTCCATTGTCCAACAGTTTATATGCATAGGTATTAATCAAATATCAAATAAGTGCTTACTCTGCATTAACTCTTTTAAAAAATCTTATTATTCGTAATGAATAATTGAATAAATATGCTCAAAATGTGCCTTTCACGCATATTTGGTAATAATGATAATAATAATAGTTTGTTTATTCAATCTTTTCCGTAGATTTGCTCTAATATCTAGTCACGTGGCATTCAAAATCGAAGTTCTGAGCAAATCAAATCTAAGAAAAGATTGAATAAATAAACTACTATAAATCTATACATTTTTATTAGTACCTAAACTGTATTTGTTATATCTCAAATATCGTACACAATATTATTATGAGTGCCTAGCTTTAATTGATCTGCATTTGATTTAATTAATATTGATATCGAGATATAAAGTACGTCAGATGCCAGAGACGAGTACTTTATTAATAATTTTCCCGAAAGTTGAAAAAAAAATTACATTGTTACTATGTTTTTGTTTCTACAATCCTACCTTTGTGTAATTATTTTTTGCCTGAATTCTGAATTTTGATACATACATTTCATTTTACGATATGCGTATGTACGTTCCTATGAGATATCCATAATGCTGTGTACTCTAACTTGTTCTAATCTGTTTCTACGTTTTTCAATAAATAAATACGTTATCTACCTTCTATGTGGTATTTTTGAATATAAATATAACCCATATATAGGGTGAGTTAATAAAGCTGCGGTAATAGGCTATCGAAAATTGCAAAATCTCACTTTTCACCTGTCATTATTTCAAAAACAGTTGAAGATAGATATAGGATATAAATAAAATATCAAACCTAAAATTCAAATAGATATGCATCAACATACAGGATGATTTATTTAAAATGAAAAATCGTTGCCCAGTTTACCTGGAAGTGAAAACAACGCAGTTTCAAAAATGTTTCCAAAAATTTCAAATTCAAACCGAATAACTTTCGTATTAATTTTTTTCTATCTTCAATAGTAGGAGGTAGGGACCACTGCGACCTTACAACATACACCTATTTGTTGTAGACTGTAAAACTGCAATACTAAATTTGATTTCGATTTTGAGTGAACAAAAATTAAAAATAAATAATTGAAATGAAATGCCATAACATTTTCTATCAGATTTTTTTTTTGAGTAGATTCCATTGTGAATGGTATCCCGATACTACATTTTAAAATTAAAAACGTTGTGATTCTTTGATAGAGGGGGCAGGGGGGCACATTAATTTAATGGCATGGGGGTTCAAGTGACACATCGTTGAAAAGAGAATTTAATTATGTCTTCAACCATCTGATTTTTACGGATATCGGTAATATTTTTTTTGATCTGAATGGTACCATTATTTCCATAAATGTTAAAGGTTCCATACGGAACAATAAGACAAAAAATATTTTTTATGGTATTACCGATACTACTTTTTGAACTGAAATCACTCAATATCATGTCAAAATATATCAGAAAAATGTTTATTAAATAAGTTTTTACATGATTTTTTTGCTTGACTTGACACTCTAGAATTCTATATTGAGTGAGGCTGGCAATTGTTTTTTGTGAGTTTATTGAAACATATTTAATTTTTATAATAGATTACCCATTTCATTTGTCTCCACTGCCTACTTCAAAAAATTAATTAAAGTTTTATATCCAGACAAGTAAGAAATTAATTTGAGATTTGTACCGTAAAAAGTGGTAAACTTTGGTTAGATACGGATGTTTTATGATGTTTCGAATTATGACTTTGGTATGATTTCAATATTGAAAAAATCCACTTAATGAATACCTAAATGCTTGAAGATATGTCAACTTTGTCAAACATAACACTATCTGACCTCGGCCGATGGCCAGATCCACCGTACATTAATCATAATAATAATAATAAGTTGGTCTCAAGACGGCCTAGTGATTTTAATGAAGTACTGAATTTTAGAAAATGATCTATTAAAAAATACTAATCTTCTATTCCATCTTGCAGATTCGCCAAACACTTTTACATTTATATTTTTATATAGGTATTATCGTTGTACATTTACCACTATCTCACATGAATGGGACTATTTCGAAACACGTTTCGCCCCCTCTCTGAAATACGTTAACGGATTGTAAAGCAATTATTGACAGCTGTTTTCTGTTTATCCCTGTGTCGGTTTTACGACTTTATCTATCAATTTCGAAAATGACTTCAGTCAAATGTGCTCGGCTAAATTTAGAACACCTTGTACTTGACGTCGAGCAACAAGGTGTTACCGTAGTGTGCGGTGACGGTGACGACAACACAACGATAATTAGTCTTAAACCGAAATAGAAATTTTTCGGCAATCACTTATATTTTTGATATATGCCAGCTAATTCAAAGCATCGAGTGTGTAGGATGGGTTGTAGGGTGGGTCCAAGTATTTCACTAATTTTTAAAATTATTTATTTTTCTACGATTGTCAAATATAGGTACTTTTATTTAAATATGCCCCACTTTCACAGGGCTGTAAAATATTCATTTTTTGAAATAAAAGGTCAAATGTAAAAAGGAATTGTGGATTTTGTTAAGTTTTATGCTGCTGAGTAAATTTTTTTATAAACTGTCAAATGTCAACGTAATTAACATAACTTTTAATAAATGGTACCTACACCCTAATATATACAGGGTGTCCGGTAAACCTTGTACAATATTGAAACTGGTGATAGACTAGGTTCAGAATATCGGAATTTCACCTCAGTAAAAATATCACAGTTTTCGAGATAATGGGCATTTTAAGAATTTCTGGAAAATCGCTACCTAACCTTGGATTTTTGAGTGCCATGTATACAAATTGGGACGAATCCAAATATCTTTGCTGCTGAAGATTACTGATGAGTGATGCTTCTAGACAAACACAACAGTTTTTCAGAAAGTGAAAACATTTTTCAAGAAATGAAGGTAAAATGACAGATTTGAGTTTCATCAATTTTTTAAAAAAAGTTTGACATTATTATCTGAAAGAAACATAACCAATTGGAAGTCGACATTCATTTCAAAAGAATGCTCATTTTGTCCAGGCTCTACCATGGTATAAAACAAACTAATTATTTTTGAAAGAAGTGGTTTCCATTGAATTAGGCGTGGTTTTCATCTAGGCTTCTATCAACTTTTATTCAAGAAAAAAAAAGGAAACTACCCAACACCAAAACTGCACCACAATCACACTCGATGCGCGTTTCGCCAACAAAGTTAGCATCTTCAGGAGCTAAAAGTAAGCTTTTAAGATTTTAAGACTGTGACGTAGTTGTGGTGTTTGGGTATTTTATTTTTTTCTTGAATTGTATTTACACCAAAGGTTCCAAAATATTCATTTATTTGATCAACTTTTATACTTACGCCCAAAAATTATTTTATTTAGATTTTATCAAGATAAAATGTGGAAATAATTATTAATAATAAAGAATAGACTGCTTGGTGGCATTAAATAGTATGTCAATAAAATTAACTTTTCATGTAATTAGGCCTAATAAAATTATCGAAATGAAATGTCGATTATCCGACATGGCACCGATTAATACGAATTCTTGTGATAAATATCGCAATTGTCCAACTTCTAGATTCCAACCAAGTTTCAGAGACCGACAGATATACAGGGTGTAACCAAATGAGTGCAAACTTTTTAAAGAGATGAATCCTTGTCGAAAATTAAAAACTTTTGTTTGAACAACTTATGACCTCTATCGTAGTTTTTTGAAATTATTCCGCTTCTTTCATTTAGTGGTATTTATTTCTTTGTCATGCCGTACATACGTTATACTCCCCGAGAATATGCGCATATGCACAACATTTATGGTGAATGTGGAGGTAGTGCTACTGCTGCAGCAGCGCTTTATGCAGAACTATATCCGATTGCACAATGCCGCTCATAAAATCGCTGATTTGGGGGCTATAACCTATAACGCATTCTAAAAGGTTCTTCTTGAAAATATGTCGTCTCTGCGTACGAGTGGATGGAAAATAACATTTTTGTAATATGTGTGCGATGTTGAATAATCGTTATTGTGGTTTATAGTGTATGTTGATTAATAAAAAAACGTTGAATTAGTATTTACTTCATTACATCTCATTGAATGCTTCTAAGCAGTTGATTCGTTATTACTCATAATTATTTAATCATTTCATTTTGATAGGATAAAAATAAAAGACATTACTGACAAAGTTTAATGGAGTTGATTTTAGCTCAGAATAACATCACACTCTAATATTATCGAAATTCTACTCCTTCCAAAAATAATGATCGTATGTTTTATACCATAGTAAAGCCTGGACAAAATAGGTATTCTTTCGTAATGAATATCCAGTTCCACTTGGTTATGTTTTTTCAAACAATAATGTCACACTGTTGTTAAAAAAATTGGTGTAACTCTAATCTGTTAATTTACCCTCATTTCTTGAAAAATTGTATTGTTTTCTGAAAAACTGTTTCGTACGTCAGAAAGCATCACTCATCAGTAATCTTCAGCAGCAAAAATATTTGAATTCGTCCCAATTTGTATACATGGCATTAAAAAATCCAAGGTGAGGTAGTGATTTTCCAGAATTTAAAAAAAATGCTCATTATCTCGAAAACAGTGAGATTTTTACTGAGGTAAAATTACGATATTCTGAACAGTCATGATCTGGTCTATCACCAGTATCGATATTGTACAAGGTTTACAAGACACCCTGTATATATTCAAATATTCAAAAATATATTGCGTGCATTGAACATGAAGGAGGTCAAGTGGAGCAGCACTTATTAGTACAAAAAATAATTTTAATTATTTCAAATAGTTTGTTATTTGTAAATTGGATTTATTTATTTTTCAATAAATTTGTTGCTCTTATACTTGAGTAATTCATTCGGTAAGAGAGTCTACGAACTAGAGAATCATCTATATCATAATAAATGCCCAAGAACTAAAAAAACTTGAGTATTTTGATGTTCCACAAAAATTACAATTTTAATCATGTTTACACCAATTTGCTCTAAAATAATTGAAGGAAAGGGCAAGTGTGGCATATTTTCGTAATCAGAAAAACTGAAAAAAGGAGTATTTTTTAAATATTTAATGATATACAGGGTGTACCATTGAAAAAAGTAAGTTCAAAAATAACTTTTTACTTCACTTTTTTACTAAAAAGGAATTTGAGAGGCAGACTGAATACAACATCAAAATACATGGTGGTTCTTCGGGTAATAAGGCCGACGTATGTTGAGAGAAGATCTCGACGTTTCGCCAACTCGAGTGGTTAGCATTTTCAAGAGAAAGTTTCTGGTTTTTTTTGTCGCTGTCAAAAGCTTGACATTTGTTATGCGTTGTCTCAATAAATACCTGTGATTTGACGTATAACAAATGTCAAGCATTGGACAGCGACATAAAAAACCAGAAACTTTCTCTTGAAAATGCTAACCACTCATGTTGGCGAAACGTCGAGAACTTCTACAAACATACTTCGGCCTTACAACCCGAAGAACCACCATGTCAGTGACGATGGCCGCGAAAGCCTTTCACAACAACATCAAAATGTTTTCATCTTCTTCTTCATGCCATTTGATGTTATGTTTTAAAATGGTCGGAATAATAATTAGGTACCTATTTATCCATAAGAAAGATGGCATTCAACCTGAACCATACGAACTTTATTTCTCAGAAAATATTTTGAGTTTTTTTTTTTTTTTTTATTATTATTGGTGTTTTGGATCGACTGCTATGGTCATTAGCCATGTGTTCGTTATATATATTACCAATACTACTGTTACTCGACAGATGGCGCTGGATAAACAAACATCACCTTGAAAATTTCGAGAGGCAAAGAGATTGACATTGTGAAATTAAGTATTAACGAAAATCAAATAAAGGACCATTCAGTGGGATTTGCCTGAAATTTACATATGTTATTGGTATTGAGTTTCTGATCAAATGTTCTCATGGGCCCAATCCTCTAAGACCAATGATTTAGCTCTCAGGGCCGTATTTAGTATAGGTGCCAAATTAACTATGACACTTTTTTCTCAAGTCCATAATTTTTTTATTTCCCTTTAGAATTTATTTAAATGAGAAATATTGCAAAATCTCAGCATTCTTCTTTTAGCACAAGTCCTCTGTGAAACATGTTTTGTCCTACAGGACCGTATTTAGTAAAACTGTATTTGCCATAAGTGATCCACAAAAACTGATTTAAATTGATTTTGTTATAACTTTCTTATTTCTTGATTTATGTCAGTGGTTGATAGCTCGTTTGATAGATGAATGTAGCTGTCTTTGTGTACATAACAAAAGTGGTCGCCATCTTAATATCCAAGATTGCCTGCCAAACCTATATACTTTATGTAGAACTTATCTTGTAGCTTCTGAAGAAAGGTACTAACAGGAAAAAGTAAGAACTACAACTTTTTGATTGTTGAATTCGGTCATTTACTCTTTGAATGATCTAACTCTTAATATAAATAAGGAAGTTATAATAACATCAATTTGAATCAGTTTTTTGTGTTTCACAGAGGACTTGTGCTAAAAGACAAATATTGAGATTTGCAATATTTCTCATTTATTTTAATTCTGATAGGAAATAAAAAAAATTATGGACCTGAGAAAAAAGTGTCCTTGTTTATTTGGCACCTATACTAAATACGGCCCTGAGAGCTAAATCATTGGTCTTAGAGGATTGGGCTCATGAGAACATTTGATCAGAAACTCAATACCAATAACATATGTAAATTTCAAGTAAATCCCACTGTGGGCCAATTTCATATGCCATTGTGCGGGGTCCTTGAAAAGAAAATTGTGTCCCCCCACCCCCTTTATGGGGTAATCAAAATGTCTTTTATTTTAAAAATTAGTTTCGGTGATACCATTCAAAATGATTTTTTCACACTGTCTGTACGTCAAATCGTTCAAAAGTTAACAGAGGAAGGGCTAGAAAAAACCACACAGTAGACAAATTTCACTGATATTATGTTCCATGAAGATATTCTTCACAATGTGAAACCCATGGATTGGTGGAAGTCGCAATAAAATTTACTAATTGTTTAAAAAAAAATCATAATTAGTCACTTATTTTTAGCTTTTCGCTAGCTGGTCGCGAGAATGTTTTCAACATTTTGTTTTGTCCATTCTAAACTCAGAAATCGATTAGGAAATTAGTGTTTTTGGTACAAGCGCTAGAATTAACTAAAATAACCCTAGTTTTAGGGACAGTGGATAATTTTTTTTTAATTATAACTCATCAGATATTTTGATTTTAAACATAATTTAAATTGAAAAAAAAAGTGATTTAAGCCGCGATTTGAATCATGCATTTAAATCAATTATGAATTTGTTTTTACGAATGTCCCAGGTTTTCAAAGAAAACCCCTCAAAAGCAGAGCTTGTGCGAACAAGAATTGATTAATATTCATCCCTGTCAGAGGAAAAAGATCTGGCGACCTAGCAGGCCATTTTAACCCCCTTACTACCTACTAGAAGTAATCATTACATAAATGTATACAGTTTCATATGGTTGAACTCAGAAAGCATTATTCAAATAATAACAAAATATAACAATTTTTTCGAACAAAAGTTGACAATTTGACAGATGACAAAATGTGGATAATTGTAATAAGTCGTTCAATTGCATTCAAACCAAGTTATGGTATTTTTTCAAGTAAGAAATAGGGATCGACCGATACCAATATTTATATCGGTCTATCGGTGATATCGGCCTTATTGGCCGATTATCGTATCGGCCGATATCAAAAACCGATAGACCGATATATTTTTTTATTGGGAAAAAATTCAATTTGAAAAATGAATGAAAAAAATACACTTCCATCAAAAATACATCTTTATTGCCAATAAAAAGTATGTAACGTAAAATCAACTAAATTCTTTGACTAGTAATTAAAAATTAATAAAATAAAACCCTATGCGTATTGCAACTATAAGTTAAAATTATCTCACCTTACTAAAATACAAAAATATCTGATTAATACTGATAATTTAGTTTTGGTAGGTTGTGATGCAAAAACAATAAGCTTTCTGCCCTATCAGGAGTTAGCCTGCTACGTTTTGCATCATAAATATTACCAGCTTCAGAGAAAACTTGTTCGCTGGGGACACTTCCAGCTGGTGCAGACAGGTATATGGCAGCCTGCGGAAAAATATTGGGAAATCTTAATTTATTGTCGTTCCACCACTGAACGGGATTTTCATTTCTGGAAATTATTGGATGACTTTGATTTAATTTAATTTCATCATCCAGTACCTCAACAAAAGCAGACCTTTGTTTTCGTTTTCGCTTCGAACTTCCTGATGTGCCTTCACCAGCAAAATATTCGTAAGATTCCCAAAATAAATCACGCACAGTCTTTGATGCACCTGAATCCCTTTCCATAGCTAGCAATTTTACTAGTGGCATATTGTCCTCCTCATCACTTTCACCATCCGTAATAGTTTCGATTATGCCGCTGCCTCCCTCTTGAACAGTAATTTTTCTTTTTAATATTTCATAGATTGATCCGCCTTCATTGTCAAAAAAACTGTTCTTGAAACGTGGATACAACAACGTGGCCAGCGTAAAACTTTCTTCAGTAAAAATATGGTTGAAACGTTTTTCCAAGTTTTTTTGTAGATCACCCCTCAATGTGTCTACACCAGAAAATATGGCACTTTTTGAACGGTTGCTCAAGTACGAATCTAATGTTTTAACTAGGGGTATCACCTCTGATATGCAACACTCCCTGTTACTTGAGAGTTTAGTTATTTCCTCAAAGGGTTGTAAAAGTTTGATATGCTTTTGAACCAAATCCCATTGGTGAAATGTTAGGTCTGTAAAATCTGGATTATCCAAGATATAAATACTGATAACATTTTTTTGTTCTAGTAATTGTTCCAGCATGTAATAGGTTGAGTTCCATCTGGTTTGTATATCTTGGATAAGTTTTTTTGTTGGGACATTCATTTGTTCTTGTAGCTTTTTGAGTTTATCACAAGCAGTTGCAGAGTGATTGAAATGAGTCACAATTCTCCTTGCTTTGGCAATGATATCTATTACTGCTTTTTGGCAATCAATGGAGTATTTTATTGTTAATTGTAAAGTGTGAACAAAACAACCCTGATATTTCATTATAGCGCCGACGATCCCTTTTTTCATATTGGAGGCGTTACCTGCCAACAAGAAGTGAATTTGGCTTATTTTCAATTTCCATTGGTCTAATAGATCTTGAAGCATCTCAGATATGGTGTCACCTGTATGGGTGCCTGGAAAACCTCTACAAGCTAGAACAAATGACTCTCGGTGACTAGATACATTTTTATTCCAAAAATGAGCCGTCAATGATATAAAAGAAGATATAATTGTTGTGTTGACAAGTCCATATATCTGATTTTTCCTATCATCTGATCATCGATTATTTTCTGTACACGAGATTTGCACTTTTGAAAAATGTCTGGCACTACAGTTTCACGGAAATATTTGTCTGATGGTATGGAATATAAAGGAAATCCTTTTTTTAATAATCGTGTAAAACCAGTATCCGAACGAATGGAAAATAGTTGATTGTCGGTAGCTATCATTTAATTCACCAATTAATTTATGAATTTCCTAAGCCTTTTCTGAATTTATATCCCATTGTCGAATTATGGACGTACATGTTTTTACGGTTTCAGCTATGTTAGTACAACTGTACGAACAACGGTGGAGAAAAATGAACGGCCGATAGACCGATATATCGGTATATCGGTAGTTGAAATATCGGTATCGGCCGATTATCGGTATCGGCTAAAATTTCTATATCAGTCGATCCCTAGTAAGAAAGTTATCTGGTATATCAGTTTTACTCTTGATATGTTGAAATGGAAATCTGTTTCTCTAACATTGTTTCAAATTGTCATATTGACATAATTGGCTGGTATGAATACAACATACTTTCCCCAAACTACATATATGTAAGTGTTAGACGATCGATACTGAAAAAACCTATTAATTACTTGTCTCCTCTGGAATATTTATACGACCAGAGTGAGCACACATGATAGAGATCAAAATCGACGAAAATATTCGCATTCAAGTCATAAATTCAGCTGGAACAAAACCTGACACAATCATTAACTTCAAATACTAATTTAATCTGACAGATTTCTCGAATTTTATTTTCGAATTTGTTCAAACAGATTTTTTGTGCATTCCAGAGACGGCCAACGAAAATAAACCAATAAAACGTGATAATAATAATATCGAGGTTTTATACCGTTTCCAAATGAATTCATAATTTTGTTTAAACTGTTTGTTATTTCACTACGAGCCAACGACAAAGTCAAATATTTTTGATGACCTTTTTCATTAAACAAGCATTTGTTACTCTCATACTGATAGATTAAATACATCAATTAATAGAGCATAAAATGAGTGACAAAAATACCTACTAGTAGAAAACCGACTGCACTGTAAATATTGTTTCCATCAGATTACATGATCCCATATGGGTAATGCGTTGCCATGCATATACATGTAAAGTTACATACCATCATTTTTACCATCATATTCAAGAAGTGACAATTGACACACATGCTTTGGTATGTATTATTAGATATATATTCAAGTATTTGTGCAGAAAAATACAATTTTTGTTGTAAATTAAACTTGGATCAACATTTTTTATACATCAAATGTGTTTTTCCATATATTCCCCGATAATCACTTGTATTTTCATGTAATTTTTTCCCTAATTAAAGATTTAACGGAAATTGTTACATGTCTGTTCAAGTGTCTTCACCATTGTTTTCAAGTAGTGTCCATTAAATTTAGATATATAGGCTTATCATTCCTTAATAATACAGAGGGGAGGAAATCTGCAAAAAAGACATAAATTCAGTATTAATGATACTTTATTCATCATCACATTATAATATATTGTCATATATTGAAGGAAAATAACTCAAACTCTCAAATCATTTGAATGTTTTTAAAAAAATTATTTAAAATATCTTTTGGCTTCCACCCAGACGGTCCGGGTTCGATCCCCGGTCGTGTGTCACTGAGCTGAAGTGGTTCGGATTCCACTTTTATTTAAACTGTTGGTCCCGGATCTCCTTTGCTCGCACAAGCTCTGCTTTTGTAAAAACAAATTTTACAAATTTTTTTTTTTACTTCAATTTGGAAATTAACTAAATAGTTCATCTGACCTAATAAGATTTCCCACTCTCCAATTTCATGTTCGAATTGAGATTATATCTATCCACTATAGATTTGAATGTCGAATAAAATCTCAGAATTATCTCACAGTTGGGTCTGCGACAACGGAAGTTTCTAATCAATTTCCTACTAAAATACTGGTGTTATTCATGATATTATGGAGCGAACAATGACTAAATGAACAAATTTCATTAATTAATTTCATGATGAATGTTTCATATTTTTTCTCAGTACCTATTTACTCACCTGATATATAATCCGATGACTTTTTGGCACCCACATACTCACTTACATAAAACACAAACCTACCTTCGCCAGATCCCAACGATGTCCATCCTACCAACATGAACTGTGAATGAGGATTGGGCCGAATGCCGGTAGGTGCGAATGGCGATAGCGTTATGGAGAATTACTTTTAAACAAAGGAGAATTTACACTTTACCTGTAATATTCTTTAGATTGGCGTCATTTCGCTGTAACAATACGTTGTTTTACTGATTATCACATTCATTTACAGTCATCATGTAAACCAGCGGAAATTACATGTAATAAACCATTGAATTACATGCTCACTGTAAAACACGGGAGAAATGGAGGACATTTACCTAATTTACATTAAAATTTTAAATTACCTGTGCAATCAAGTTATAATACTAGCAGGATTATGTATATATTACAGTTTGGCATGTATTTTTCCACCCACTTTTTACTGTGTGTGCCATCACATTAAAGACAGTCCGTAGTTATATTCTGTTATGATTTGGTCTCACAAGTTTCCTTTATTAATTTGTTATAAACAAAATACAAAAATAGTATTTTTTTATTTGTTCGCTTATAAAGGTTCCGTCAAACCAAAGCAGGACGCGGGAGCGGGAACGGAAAATGGGAACCGTGCTAATTGCTAGAAAAACAGTAAACGTAGCAAACCATATATATTTCTCTGCTTGTCTGCATTCTGGAATACGAATAATCACACCGGTATGTATTTTTACATATCCCACTATCGAATTTAGTATAGCATTCATCCCAGTCCCGCTCCCGCGTTCCCGCGTTGGTTTGGGGAAACCTTAAAATGAAAAGTAATAGAGCAATCTAGTTGCTTCAATGAGAAAAAATGTAGAGAATTGAAATACGAACCAAGTGGGATGTTTTACGACCCGATCGGATCATTGGTAACGGAGAAAAACCGGAAAATTTTGCGATTTTTTTTAAAATTCAAAACTCTGCCATTTTTCAAGAAGTTGGGCTGGCCCTTCTCATGAAAGTATTCAATCATGTGTACTTTATGTGTGCACAAAACAGGCACTGTCGGATCATTACTTTTGGCACAACTGCAATTTGAATTTTTTTTGCACTATCTTGCAACGTGTCTGATGGATGCTTAGTCCGGTTTCAATTTCTAAAACAGATTTTTTTGAAATTGGAAGTAAAGTTCACCTTTTGTTATGTTTTTTTTTATTTATTTGAAATCTAGTTATATTTTAACCTTTCTATTGCTCAGTAAGTATATTAATAATTTTTTTATATACCTACCATATCATATTTACTCTATTATGAATTTTAAATTAGTTCATTCATATGTTTTTAATTTAGTTCATTTTGAATTTAAATAACTTCACATTGTAAGTTTCTTATATCTTAGAATTAGTTTATCATTTTATATTGATTCACATAAATGTGAACATCTTTCGAACAAGTGAAAGCTTCTGTGATATATTTGTGTGTTTATATTGGCGAAAGAAAATAAGATCGCAGCGCCACCTATAGCAAGACTTTGAACTACGAATCACGGACAAAGGTTTTTGACTTTACACGTGTTTATATGGCGTTTTGACGATCTGTACTCCTATTTTCGAACAATTTGTGAAAATTTGTGATTTCTCTAACTAAAAAGTGATTGTGTTTCTATTGAAAGACTCTAAGAACGATTCAGTCAGGTGATTCAAAGGAATTTCATCTCCGATTAGTTTTGAATGCTTCTGCAATTCTGCATGGCGTTTTGATGATCTGTTCTCCTATTTTCAAACAATTTGTAAAAATTTGTGATTTCTTTAACTGAAAAGTTATTGTGTTTCTATTAAAAGACTTGAACGATAGTTTCAGTGTAGTTTACAAATATTTTACGTGTTTTTTGAAGTCATGATTTGTGAGTTATTGATCTGATTCATTCTGTTGATTAAGGATATTTCCATACTCGTTTTCTGTTTCTGTTCGTATTTTTTTGGTTTATACTGTTGATAGACTGCCAAATATGGGAAAATACAATCCTAGTTGTTCAGTCCCAGGATGCAGGACATATGGCAAGAAGGAAAATGTGGGATATCACAAATTTCCCCCAAAAATAAAAGCAAGGTTAAAAAATCACCAATTGGTTCGACCAGATTGAAGAAATTGACCAAAGGAAAGCATGGATTTTGAAACTGAAAATTGGCAAGCTAAATAATATCGAAATATATGCTTGTTTGACGAACAGACTGATGAATGAATCAGATCAATACTTGATCGCAAATCATGACCTCCAAAAACAAGTAAAATATTTGTAAACTACACTGAAACTATCGTTCAAGTCTTTTAATAGAAACACAATAACTTTTCAGTTAAAGAAATCACAAATTTTCACAAATTGTTTGAAAATAGTAGAACAGATCATCAAAACGCCATACAACCATGAATTGCAAAAGCATTCAAAACTAATCGGAGATGAAATACCTTACTGAAACGTTCTTTAGAGTATTTCAATAGAAACACAATCACTTTTTAGTTATAGAAATCACAAATTTTCACAAATTGTTTGAAAATAGGAGTACAGATCGTCAAAACGCCATATAAACACGTGTAAAGTCAAAAACCTTTGTCCGTGATTCGTAGTTCAAAGTCTTGCTATAGGTGGCGCTGCGATCTTATTTTCTTTCGCCAATTGCTATAAGATGTAAACTCAAACTCGCAACAATTCTTCCGCAAATAAACAGTATTCATTCATTCATTCAGTCACTCCTTCATTGAAAACAGAAAATCAGAGTCAGGACCGCTCCAACAGAAGTTGCCCCTGCGCATAGTCAAGTTGATACCACTTAAAAACTATTTAAGAATGACAAATAATTTTTTTAATGCATTTCGGGAACGGAATTAAAGTTACAATTACATTAATTAGTTACAAACATGAAGGAAATTATAATAAATTCGTACCCAAAACGAGGGGTAATTTCCATTACATACAATTTATAAAAATCAACGTCAAAAGCAAATATAAAGTTGCTTGCATATTTGGTTATTGTAATAATCACTTGCTTGCAAGAAGAAAAAGAAGTAGCAAATTAAACCAGCTTTTGTTTGTGTGTGAACCCTTTTTAACAAATACGAAAATATACAAAAATGTCTAATTTATCGTCAATAACAATTATTGCTAGTAAGATTCGTTTCAAAACAAATCTACTGATTCAACAAAATAATAATGTTATCACTGAAACTATATGTAATGACTTTCTAACAGATGGAGAGATTGTTATCGTCAAAAATCATTGTACTTACGGAATTATCCTTTTAGTTATTGTTCTCTTTTCTCAACCGACTGTCTTTGTGAGCACGTGGTAATTTGTAATGGAATCATTCTCTCTTTTACGTCAGTACCTTGGCAGCAATTAAATTAAGATGATTCGGCGTTATCTGATTTTTTAATTTCAGTGAATAGTTATGAAAACGCTGAATCTTTGGTTTCAATCAATCTTGGTAACATGAAATGTTTGTCAAATGATCCTAAACTCAGAGGCGGATTAAACGTGGAGAGCGCCCTAGGCAAGCACCTCATAGGCGCCCTTCTAGCACACAATTTTTTACTAATTCGAAAGAACGAGGAATAAAAAAAGTTAATTTTCCAATTTTTTATTTCAAAATTAGTACTAATCACAATCAATAACACTTGGTGAAAAAAATTAAAAAATTCTGCGTCTACATTTTTGTCTTGCCAAATTGTCAATAATATGGTCATAGTTTGAAGAGACCAATAAGTTTGATTCAATGTTAAGTATTGCTAACGAATTTAATATCTTATCTGTTATTTTTGAGCGAAGATAATTTTTCCCTCTCTTTATAGAAGAAAAACTCTACTACTGCAATTGCTGACTGCCGTCGATACGAATGTCGATGTTTGGGTAAATTGTGTCAAGTTCTTTAATTCTTAGAACCTGTAAAATCGCATTGGTTGTTCGGGGCAGTCTTGAACTAGCGTTTTTAAACAAAAACGTAGATGGATACATTCATAAACAAAGCACTTTTCCAAATCTCCATAATGCGTCGTTACTAACATTTGCTCTATTTTAATTTCTTCAGTGTTAAATTGAAAAAATTGCTTTAAACGAAAATTTACTGTAAAAATTGCTGTACGCTCCTCGTCTCTTTAGAAGTTCAACTACAAGTCTATCGATAATTACTATATACAGGTCATTTCTTTTATCATGTGGTAACATTGCTATATTCTAAACCGTAACAGATACGAAGACGATTAAATGGGAGAAAAGGTATAACTATTGTGGAGAACAGTACTATGGTAAAAAAAAAAATTTACAGGGAGTCTCGCCCTTCCCGAGTTATACAGGGAAAACTAAAAATGCTGTTATTTGTTTTTTACGAATAGAATTGTTATTTCTGAAAATATAAAAAAATGGAAAAGGAAAGTTTTAATTTATTCTAAATATACTATAAAAAGGTAGCAATGAATCTTTGATTAAACGTTTCGTGTCAACACGGCCACCATCAACATTTCTTTTCAAATACGGACCTGTCTGTTTTAGTACAAATATTGATAAAGCGATAAAATCACAATTCAGTGGTACATCACACTTGATATTTTTATAACGTTTCATTTAAAATAACTAACATCATCAGTGACAACAATTTTTAAGTACGGTCCTGTCGTTAGGTCGTTTATGAATTCCACAAAACCTAACTCTCCGATATACAAATTATCAGTGACGCTTTGAATAAATGTATCTATTAAATTTATGTTTACACTATAATAAAAAATATCTGTAGTTTCAGAGACGAACGATAGCAATTTACCTCGGAAATAAACTTACTTAAGAGTAGAAGAAATCAAACAAACAGAAAACAATTTATTTCATATTGAATTTTTGAGTGAAAATAAAACCAATACAGAAAATTAATTCTTCATGATAACCTACATTAAATGCTCGGATTGCCGACCTCTTTGTTGAATACACATAAGTTGTCTGTCCATACAATTTCTGTGGCAATTTTCTAGCGTGATGGGTGTAATGCTATTACATGCATCTCTTATTTTTTGTTTGAGATGGTCGATATCTGTACTAGTTGTCGAAAAAACTTTTTCCTTTATGTATCCCCAGACAAAAAAATCTAAAGGAGTCAGGTCTGGGGATCGAGCTGGCTAGGCAATTGGTCCATTGTTTCCAATCCATTTTCTTGGGAATATTGCATCTAAATGTTCCCTTACTATTGCTGCATTATGGGGAGGGGCACCGTCTTGTTGAAAATATTGTATTTCACGGCGGATGTTCAGTGGCAATTCATCTAAGTAGCCATCAAACTCATTGGATAAAAAATGTAAATACATTCCACCATTCAAATGCTCGTCGTAAAAGAAAGGACCTAGTATGTTTGTTCCCAAAATTCCCAACCAAACATTTATTCCGAACCTTTTCTGGAAATTGGTTTCTCTATGTAAATGTTCATTTGTATTATTCCACCTATAATGGATGTTTCTGTTAAACCAACCATTGTTGGTGAATTTTGATTCGTCCGTCCATATTATTTTATTACAAATATTTCCAACTTCCCTATTTCTACGTCTCAACCACATCGCAAATCGTACTCTCCTTCCGTAATCCCTTTCATTGAGGTGATGAACTTTGCGTATCCTGTAGCATTTGTATTTGTTCTTTTTCAAAATATTTCTGGTAGATTTTACAGAAATCCCTAGTTCGTGGGCAATTTCTCGTAAAGAACAATCTTGATTAGAAATATTTTTGTAACTGACCAATCCTAAATTGAAAAAAAATATTTTCGTCACTTTGTTAATCTTTATGAAGTAATATTTGCTTACCTAAAACATTTATTTGGTTCCATATACTTCCAGTAACAACACATTTTCTAGTTTTATTTCTATCAAATGCACCACAGTCTCTCAAATTTCTTTCTAATCGTCTAAACATTTGAATGTTTGGAATAGCTCACCATACATATTTTATGCCAAAAGAGGATTTCTATTTGATTTTGCATAAGCAAATAGCATATCAGCCCTTTCGTCATTTGAATACATCTTTGATATGACTGAGTGTATAAACGACTGACAGTTCTTAACACGTATCAACAACTCATTTATTTGTCCTGCCATAGAAACCAAGCAGAGCCTACTTGTTTAAAAATGGTAAATGAAGTGAGATGCTATTTAATTGTACCATATCACACAATAGTCGTATTTTGACCAAAAACTAATATTTTCGTTACTTCCAGGATTGAGAATTATAGAAATATTCAGTATGATAATTGATTCAGAAGAAATCAGCCTTGAAACAAGGATTTCTGTAATACAAAAATGCCCAAGAAGGAAAAATACGAATGTTCGTTGTGTTGGGGTATCTTCTTATCGAAATTATTGGGTGAAGTCTGAAGTATGCCAATAGTTGAATAGGTTTTGAAGAAATCAAAATAATTTACAAAAGAACTAACGAGAGGACCGTAATTAAAAATTGTTGTCACTGAGGATGCTAGTTATTTTAAATGAAACGTTATAAAAATATCAAGTGTGATTTACCACTGAATTGTGATTTTATCGCTTTATCAATATTTGTACTAAAATAGACAGGTCCGTATTTGAAAAAAAAAAGTTGATGGTGGCCGTGTTGACACGAAACGTTTAATCAAAGATTCATTGTTACATTTTTATAGTACATTTTAAATACATTAAAACTTTCCTTATAATTTTTTTTATATTTTCAGAAATTACAGTTCTATTCGTAAAAAACAACTAACAGCATTTTTGGTTTTCCCTGTATAACTCGGGAAGGGCGAGACTCCCTGTAAATTTTCTTTGACCATTGTACTGTTTTCCACAATAGTTACCTTTTCTCCCATTTAATCGTCTTCGTATCTGTTACGGTTTAGAATATAGCAATGTTACCACATGATAAAAGAAACGGCCTGTATACTGTAACTCTGAATGTTTTCCGACCAGATGATTGTAACATCTTCGGCAGATTCATCTGCTGTGAACTTTCTCTTCCATATCCTCTTTGTGTCCTTTTCATGTTCTTTTACACATGAGATTTCTAAGGCTTGCTGTTCATATTTATTAAAAATTTCCCATCCAGCATAAATTATTTGAATCAGACTGTCATACATTTGAATAACTGTACAAACGTCAAAATCAACGGACTGTAATATTTTGTTGGTTTTGTTGATGTGCACCAAAATAAAACCAAAAAACACGATCATGAAAGCCATTTCTAGTCGTTCTAATTTCAATCTAATGCCTTTAGCTTCACATACAACATAACATTTCTGCTCAGGATTGCAATCAAGGCATCATGAATTACTGGAAATGGCTCTTTCAAACTTTTATAAGCATCTGCTCGAGCTGACCAGCGTGTGGCAGATGGATTTTTGACAGTAGTAAATTGTTTTATTTATCATTACCTACGAGTATTTGTGTTTGTAGAGTTTCTCATCTTTGAGTTGAAGCTGTAAAAAACGTGCAAATTTCTTGAAAACCAAAGAATAAAAAAGCTTCTTTAGCGCATTCAGCAGCACATTCACCCACTAGGTTAAGTGAATGTGCGGAGCAAGGTATATATTCTGCTAGAGGACTTAGTTCTTTTATTTTGGCCTGTAATCCGTTGTAAATGCCTGACATATTTGCCGCATTATCATATGACTGACCTCTACAATCTAATATATTAATTTCAATCACGTCTAATGTTTTTATAATAGCATCTGCTTTGTCTTGTGATTTGTTACCAACATTTTCGATAAACTTAAAAAAACAGGCGTAGGGTCGGACTGGACAGGGCGGCAGGGCGGCAGTTGCTGTCTGGGCCAACCTTAGAAAATGTGGGGGGCCAAAAGCAAAATGTGAGGCCAAATACAAAATGACACAAACACAACTAAATAGTATACACTTCCACTGATCATTGACCCCTATCCCTTAATATTCTTCAAGTTGATAGTAATCGATAAGGTTCATATAAAGTCAAATATTTCGCGTTTCTGAACTGTAAGATGGCACTGACAAGATATATTTTTCTCACCATAGTGACAGCGTTCTTTCACAATATTTTCAAATGAATTACAGATTTCTGCTGGAATATCTACCGAATATTCAACGATCAACCTTATATATATATATATATATATATATATATATATATATATATATATATATATATATATATATATATATATATGGTGAAAATAGAGTATATTTCGTTTTAATTCCGAGAGTTCTAACCTTAGACAGCTGTTTCGTGCTAACGCACTCATCAGAAAGGATTTATGGAGCTCTCGAAATCAAAACGAATCCACTCAAGAATTAATACCGTGAGGCAAGACAGAATATAACAGGAAGTTATTCATGACATCTACAGTCACTAGTTGAAACTTAATTTGACACGAACCAAGGAATCCAAAAGTAGAGGTTTGTCCACAAAAAAAACGAAATATACTCTATTTTCACTTAGATTCTGCTTGCGTTCCTCATAACGTATTAGAAACTTGATTGAACCTTGGGTTGGTCAGAACAACGAATTGTTGGCTGCCTGTCAATTTGTGGACAAACCTCTACTTTTGGATTCCTTGGTTCGTGTCAAATTAAGTTTCAACTAGTGACTGTAGATGTCATGAATCACTTCCTGTTATATATATATATATATATATATATATATAAGTTTGTAGTATTTGTGGGGTTGCAGTCAGGGTTGCGGGCTATTTCAAAGAAAACTCTTTGATACTGTCAAGCTTTCGGTATAATTCGATACCTTCCTCAGGACAACTAAAAATACGCATTGTACAATAAATGTAGGAAAGAATAAATGGAGTACTTACTAACGTGAGAATGAATGATGAAATTGGCAAAAAACGAAAAAAGAATATACATGAAGTGAAATGAAATGACTGATGTAGGAATGACAGTGACTTAATTTATTTCAGTAATCAAGTTGGAAGATTCTGATTAGAGGGTGATTTTATCCTATGTTTCTCAGAATTGAGTAGATACGTATAAATTTTGCTGAGATTACTTAGGTCAGTTCTTTTTTTCATCGACTGTTCTTCATTAGTAATCTCAGCAAAATTTATACGTATCTACTCAATTTTGAGAAACAGGATAAAATCACCCTCTAATTAGAATCTTCCAACTTGATTACTGAAATAAATTAAGTCACTGTCATTCCTACATCAGTCATTTCATTTCACTTCATGTATATTCTTTTATCGTTTTTTGCCAATTTCATCATTCATTCTCACGTTAGTAAGTACTCCATTTATTCTTTCCTACATTTATTGTACAATGCGTATTTTTAGTTGTCCTGAGGAAGGTATCGAATTATACCGAAAGCTTGACAGTATCAAAGAGTTTTCTTTGAAATAGCCCGCAACCCTGACTGCAACCTCACAAATACTACAAACTAATATACAGCCAGTCACGAATTTTCACCTCTATATATATATATATATATATATATATATATATATATATATATATATATATATATATATATATATATATATATATGTATGTTTTTCATACCATAGTTACAGCGATCTTTTATAATATTTCCATATAAATTACAGTTTTCTCAACCCTACTGCAAATGCATTGTTGCCAAATCTCAACATTATATGGAGTACTGCGAAATAGCTCACAGGATTATTAATCATTATCTCGTATTTATTGTGGTAGTGTAGTTCAATGCATTATGTAGCTATATTATCAAGGGGGTTGTGAGAAAAAAGGTGAGACGCCATCTTCTCTCTTCTATTATTCTTTCCATTTTGAAGTGGACTAGTAACTATTGTATCCATACCTTCCCTACCGTTTGTAGTTTGGTGGTTTATTTCATTGTTTTTTGGTGTTATGGGTTATAGATATAGTCAGTCCGTCCTTGATCTTGCTTGGATTAGATTTGCTTTTAGCACAAACAACAATATTGTTGGTAAAATTCAAAAACAGCAGCTAATATGAACAACTCACTATTATTCATTTTTATCAATATTCTTCAAACTCTGCCTATTATGCCGTTATTTTTTATGTATATAATATAAAGTTATTTAAAAACAACTGGAATGGACAATAAACACCCTATTATGGTTATAATTATTATTTTTCAATTCTGTTTTGCGTCCTGTTTTATCTCCAAAACTGATATTTTAAATCGCAAAACACAAAACTTATTATTTACATACTTCTTCAATTGTGTCCAAGGACTACAAGGCTTTAGGCGGACCAATCCAACATCCAACTGATGAACTGACAAACCCCTATCGACGTATCTTTCATTTTCGAAAAATTAAACAAATTACATCGATTACCGCTGTCTAGAACTATTGGCAACGCTGTACAGTAAATATGACAGTGACAATAGTTTTGTGACAGTAGCAGAACTGTCTTTTCGTTCATGTACTACAGAGGAATCACTTACCGTTTTATGTCCGAGGTTTTGAAAATCATTATTAAAAATATAAATCGTTTGATTTTATTTCTGAAAAATAGTATGAATAATTCCTCAATGTTCAGTCTTTTAAATTTCATATAAATATTACTTGCAAAGCGATTCTTCTCAACTGTCTTTGATTTTATAACAAGATTTTCAGAATATTTTTTAATTGTGAGGGGTCGTTGAAGTAGAAAATTCTGAAAAAAATCGTGATAATCTTTTACTTTGACATTGATATGTCATGATATTTGAAATGGAATCTGATGAATGGTTTTTCGGAAAATTCAAAAAAACATCTAAAAATTATGTTTTTATTTTTTCTTCGAAAACTGTTCATCATATTTTCTTCTACATCTCTCTTATTATTCAATTTGGATGATAAAATTTTTTTCAGAATTTTTATCCTTGCCGTTAATTTTTTCATGGGTTTATATGAACCTTAATTCGAAATAAAAATATTATTTATCGCAGGCCTGGCTCTGCTCAGCTCATCCACTCGCTCCCCGCGCTGTCGCCGCCGCTGTACTTTGAGAGGGTAATTTCAAAAATAAAAATTAATTAAACTTGATTAAGATCAGATGAAATCATTGCTAGTAATAAACGTTGAAAGAGATTTGCTTTAAAATATTCATAATAAATAACACAGAAATAACTGAACTTGCTACAAGTAGCAAATTCGTTTAAAATCTCTTGAAGCCATATAACACTCATTTAGTAGTATCTCTCAATTCCAGTTTTTAATAAAGTAAACTTTTAAGTGTAGACCTATGACATATTTCTGCCGTCCCTTGGTGAAAATCAGTAACTGCAGTTATCAGGTTCTGAATTGTATTTAATATGTGAAATGTTCATATGAAGCTTTCACCGAATATTTTGAATTTTGACCCATTCCATGATGTCAAAGCCGCATGCCACGATTTTTTTTATTCAACTTCTACTTTCAGTTTTATAATTGCTCAATTTTCTTGTAACTCCTAAAAGTTGCTAAGTTTCACCATGGGACGAAAGATTTGTGTTCCTGTACTCTTTGTGCACCATAACAAAACCCCTAGAAGCAAACTTTTGTTGTATTGTTCTCTATATTTATTTTATGTTCCTACTTCCTACTTTTATTTTCATATAATACGAATATTTACATTTTTTTGGAATCCTAAAAAGCTTTTACTTTTGTTTTAATTCTTACACTTTTTATATTTGTTGTTATTTTACTTTTCAATTTAAAAATTTATTTTTGTAATTTTTTTTTTTTTTATTAATAAAAGTTGATAAATGATGGAGGTCCAAACTCATTATAAATATTTTTTAATGTGAAAGTGTTGGATTAAAACTTGTTACTAAAAGATTTTTTCAACGAGGAAGTGTTGGGCCAAATAGGTACTCTGCCAGGTGGGCCAAATAGGTACTCTGCCAGGTGGGCCAAATGGTCCCAGTCCGACTCTGAACAGGCGTACCATCGGCTTGAATATATCTGATCACGAAAGTTACTTGGTGAGTAAGGGAAATATATGGTGGTGAATACATTGACGAAACAGATCAAAAATAAATTTTTCAATTAACATTTCAAATAATCATGTGTATTATCTCAATATCTCTCATAAATGCGCATCAGTGTCAATTATGCAAATATATACTCAGTAATTCAACGATAGATGTTCGTTCGCATTTCCTCCATGAAATCTCAATCTGTTCACATGCTTTCACAAACAAGTAATCTACACAAATAAATGCAACTCAGAGTTACTTGGAAGTTTGGTAAAAGAAATTGATTTAGACAGAATCAATAGAACAGTAGGAATAAATATTATGTCTCAGTATTTCTGTCATCCTGTCTTATTGTTTATATTATGACATACATAATCTCATTTATTGATGAATAATTCTACCTTTGCAATTCAAATAATAATAGACTGGGAGATGGTGATAGATTTCAGGTGACGATTTTCTCGTTTATGCCTTTGAGACCAGTGACAGATAATGAAAATTCTGACAAGAATGATGAAAAATTTGAGCGGTTGCCACGTGGCTTTCATATAAAAAATTCAATTCCGGCACTTAACCTCACTTCGACTCCGCATGCCACTTTTTATGGGACATTCATGATTGTAACTTTCAATATTTCAATTCGCAGCAACGAGAAAATCGTCAAAAATTTAATTTTTTTCACAAGTTTACGCCATCATTGTTAACCCTTTGGCCACGTGCAACTCTTCTGCCTATAATTTTTTCGCTGCTATTGTCTATCTTAAGGTTTCCCCAAACCAACGCGGGAACGCGGGAGCGGGAACGGGATGAATGCGAGACTAAATTCGATAGTGGGATATGGAAAAATACATACCGGTGTGAATATTCGTTTTCCGGAATGCAGACAAGCAGAGAAATATATATGGTTTGCTACGTTTACTGTTTTTTTAGCAATTAGCACGGTTCGCATTTTCCGTTCCCGCTCCCGCGTCCCGCTTTGGTTTGACGGAACATTTAACATGCCTTTGGTGTAGATGGCAGCAGCATTAAAATCGCCCCAAAACATATATTTTTAATTGAAAATCGAATTTTTTATATGAAGTCCACGCGGCAACCGCTCAAAGTTTTCATCATTCTTGTCAGCATTTTCATTTTCTTTCACTGGTCTCAGAGACATAAACAAGAAAATCGTCACCTGAAATATGTTACCATCTCCTAGTCTATAATTGCTACTGCCCAGGTAGCACCTCATATTGGATGAATCATGGTTTCATTTTAGGCCATTATAGATGTATTGTGAATGTAAAGATAATATTGATCCAATATGGTTGAATCTTCACTGAAAAAAATATGGTTCATTATATCAATGAATACCGTTTATTACCTCTCCGTTCATTATCACAATAAAGGACCCCGCAAACTCCTTATGGAATTTGGGTCCCGGTGGATTTTTTTGAATTTTTGGTATGATGTAGTCCATGTAATTGCCATAAAAACTATTCATTTTTTGGGGTTTGTCATTCAATTTAGTTCTATTCAAAATAACTTGAACTGCATCATATCAAAAATTTAAAAAAATCCACCGAATTTTTTTCGTTTTGTGACATTTGGGGGGTGGGGGGATAATCATAAAAAATTGCTATTTCCCTTATTTAGGCATATTTGAACATTCGACAATTAATTTAAAGGCACTCGAAAAATATTTTTTTTGTGTTTCGTAATTGGAGTTGGGGGAAAAAGGGGAGGGAGTGAGAATTTTTTTTATAAAACAGCACAATAATGTGCAACATTGACAGCAATGAAACAAGTGAAAATATTGTTACCGGGTTCAAAAATAAATAGTCTAATCTGCGCAAGGGGTGATTTCAACGCCCCCTAGCAGCAAAACTATTCATTTCTTTAGGTTGGCGCAATGGTAACATTGGTTGAGAATTACATGGACTACATCATACCAAAAATTCAAAAAAAATCCACCGGGACCCAAATTCCATAAGGTGTTTGCGGGGTCCTTTGTCATCGATCCAATAAATTAGGATTCACTGAAAAACATAGGTATTTGTTGATACAATGAATAAGAGTTTATTGATTTCAATGATGATCGTTGCTCAGATCTATAAAATGGTTTCAATGCGACAATGGAAAAGTTCATTGAGGTAAAGAAAATGGAACACTGAAATAATGTAAAAATTTTCTTTACATCCACCAACAGAATTCATTGTCCCAAAGCACTCAATGACCATTTTAATAAAATAAAAATAACTTTAGTCACTATGCCGTCAATTCTTGGTGGTGCAAATGACTGTAATAATAATAATACTAATTTTTCATCTGAAGATGTGCTTTTCCGACAAAATATTCCTGTACGGCATTCCTCACGTTAATAGATTATGAAATAATAATCTCCTAGAACCTACTGCCGTACAAAAATAATGGGACCGGAATCCAGGATTTTTTTTTTATTTTCGAAAATTGAAAACTTTTCCTGGTTTCCTGGTTTCCTGGAAAGGTGAAATTAAACAACTGTACGATTTCCTTAATTTGAGCTGATTAAAACATTTATTTTGATAAAGCATTTACAAGTAGTCGAGAATGCATTTTTTTCTTGTTCTATAATAGGGGGTTAGGAGTAAGGGGGAGGAGTTAGATTTTCAATTAATGAAAAATTGTTCAGCATAATTAAAACTAAAATACGGAGAGATATTGTTTCCGCCTATAATAATGAATAGTCTATTCTGAGCAAGGTATGATTTCAACTCCCCTAGCACCAAAACTATTAATTTTTGGAGTTTATCACCCAATTAACTTCTATTCAAAATAACTTGAACTGCATCATATTAAAAATTCAGAAAAATCCACCGACATTTTTTCGTTTTGTGTCATTGGGGGGGAAGAGGGATAATCATAAAAAGCTGCAATTTCCCTTATTCAAGCATATTTAAACACTGGACGATACATTTAAAGGCACTCGAGAAATATTTTTTAAAATCCACCGGGACCCAAATTCCATAAGGCGTTTGCGGGGTCCTTTGAGAATATGGGAAAACAAATTGAAGCTTTTCTAAAACTTTCTAATACCGAAATGTACACCAGCCATTGGTTCGGTCACTATCCTGGTAGAGGCATGGTGTCGGGAAATCGTTGCAGAGTCATATATACAGTGCGTTCATAAAGTGTGGAAACGCTCTATTATCTTAGGAGTTGATTATTTTCGGAGGAAAAGCTCGGACAGGTCGATTTTGTTTTTCAGTTTTCCACCTTTTTTTAGAAAAAAATAATTTTTCCCCCACCACCTTTCAAGATATGACGTCATCGATATTTTTTTTTAAATTGAAAGGGTATATTTTTATGTCAAAAATTGAAAGCCTGTATTTTTCTGAGTTCAACCATACCACATACGTCATATCTCACAGTTCGATTTACAGTATACCGAGTATAAAGGAAACCAGTGTTCATATTTTCAACATTCATTTCATAATTTATTTGCTATCAAAATATCATAGGTTAGTAGTGAAAATAAACAAATAAGAAATCTACAGCAAATGCTCGAATTGAGCTCCTTGGGTCAATTGACAATATCCAAGAAGTCTAATGAATTCTTGGGTTACGTTAGACAGCACCTCTGGTGTAATTAGTTGAATTTCAGTTCGAATTCTCTCCTTAAGGTCTTCCAAATTGGTGGATCGGTTTATGTACACTTTACTTTTTAAGTAACCCCAGAGAAAGAAGTCCATGGGAGTTAAATCTGGGGACCTAGCAGGCCATTCAATTTGTCCGCGTCGTCCAATCCAGCGATTGGGGAACGTTTCATTAAGAAAATCTCTAACAACTCGAGCATAATGTGGACCTGCTCCATCCTGATGGAACCAAATAGAAGAAACTATTCGATCAGGTTGGTTGATGTCTGGGAATGTCTCAGTTAAATAAGGCACCACATAAGTCTGTAACATTTCCAAATAATTTCCACTTGTCACATTACCGTCAAAAAAATATGGTCCTACAATGGTATTCCTGAGAATCCCAGCCCACACAGTTACTTTTTGGGTATATTGGGTATGAGCTTCCATTGTCCAATTGGGATTTTTTGTTACCCAATAACGACAATTTTGTGTATTCACAGCACCGTTTGTGAAAAAAGTTGATTCGTCGGAAAATAAGACATTAAATTCAAACCCATTATTTTGATTGCACACTTCTTGCATAATTTCACAAAACTCCATGCGTCTATCGAAGTCGTCTTCATTAAGTTCATGTATGAGTTTAATTTTATATGGATGTAATTTAGCTTTTCTAAGAATTTTCTGTACAGCACCACGACAGATCTCATTGATGTCAGATAAAGTTGTAATTGAACAATGAGGATTTTCTTCAATTCCAAGTAATACATTCAATTGAGTTTCTTCGGCAACGGTAGGTCTGCCACTCTTAGGCTTATCCCTAACTAACATTGCCAATTTCATTGAATTTATGTAATATTTTGCTCACCGTCGATTTGTTTATTGGTTCTCGATTGGGATATTTTTCATTGAAGTTTTCGCATACTTCTGCCATACTTCTTTTACGATCGCCGTAACCTAAGATCATCAGAACTTCTATTCTCTGTTTTTCTGACAGCTCCATCGTTATTTCAAATAATTGCTTTTAGGATAATATTTTTCAGAAAGTTATTGCAGAGTTATAAATCGATATGCTACACAACAAATCAATAGAATAATGACATATGTAATGGTAACTAAGAACTTATTGTCTGGTTGCTATGGGCTTTCAGATGTTTGCTTAGCCTACTATTCAAGTGTAGCAATATACTCGTACTAAGTACTGAGTAATTCTCAGGTTTACGTTGCAAAATGAATAATGAAATGAATGTTGAAAATATGAACACTGGTTTCCTTTATACTCGGTATACTGTAAATCGAACTATGAGATATGACGTATGTGGTATGGTTGAACTCAGAAAAATACAGGCCTTCAATTTTTGACATAAAAATATAACCTTTCAATTTAAAAAAAATTCGATGACGCCATATCTTGAAAGGTGGTGGGGGAAAAAATAATTTTTTTCTAAAAAAGGTGGAAAACTGAAAAACAAAATCGACCTGTCCGAGCTTTTCCTACGAAAATAATCAACTCGTAAGATAATAGAGCGTTTCCCCACTTTATGAACGCACTGTAGATGACTCGATAAAAAATTAATTATAAAATTCTCAATGCCATTGAAAACTATCATGCTTTCTTTTTCCCGAAGCGAAACTTTCTGTGTTAATGAGGTAACTTTCAATGAAATAAAAAACCTTTTCCAAAAAATATTAATGAACAAATTTTACTTTTAATTTGAATAGCAGTGCTGATAGAACTTCTCAAAATATTTCTGGTAGTTAATAAATTTAATTGTCTCGCGGGTGTACTTGAATTATAATGTTTTTTTCTGCATATAAGTATAGTATGTTTATTTCCGAGTTGCCAAAATTTGAAAATTTGAACCGGAGTTAATCATTTCAGAGAAAAAAACTGTCAACCATGCAACAATATTGGCAGGAAAGCTCATGATAAAACTGTTATGAAAAAAAAAACAGTTTTTATGATTGAAATACCTAGTCGTAGAAAAAGTTTTGTGTACATTGAGCATGAAATGACCCAATTCCCATTTGCAGGTATATGAAATTTTGTATGACATTTCATGCTCATTGTACAAAATTTTATTCCACATTTATAATGATTGTTGTTACACGAGAACGAGCAAGTTCTGTTCAGGCAATCAAAGTTTTGAGAGATAATATTCATTAGTTCTTTATTTGGCAGTAACTTTTTTGTTATCAGCACAACATACATTTTGTATTCAAAGCAGTGTTTGTTGAAATTTAAATACATGTTATGCTGTATTCCTTCAATAACCACGTCAACCTTCACAAGCATTTTATTTACAAAGACAGTTGTTTCTGTACTATTTAAAAAAAAAATCACCCATATCCATTTGATAGACCCTTAAATCATCACAATAAAAAAGTAATCATATCTATAAGATATTACACAGGGTGCTGTAAAATTCAATACAAATATTTCAAAGGCGTATTCTTGGATTCAAAATAAGACTCTCCTACCCAATGAACCTAAAACCTAAAATTCACCCCCCTACGCAAGTTGCGCGAAAAGTCTGGTCTGGATAATTTGGAAAAAAAATTAAATGAATCGTTTACCAAAAAAAAATCTGAAAATTTTTTGAAAAGAAAAACAATTAAAGTGAAAGTCTGGTCAATTTGGAAAAAAATTAAAATTGGAAAAAAGAATCAATTAAGTACTTATACAAAAAACCTGAAAATTGGAAAAATGAAAGAGGAATTAAAAAAAATCAAATTGTTCACGGCAGGGCGCGGCACAACTGATTTTATTTTTAAACTTGGATAAAAAATTAAAACTTTTTGAAAAAAAAGTGGTCTAGTCTGGTCTGGTCAATTTGGAAAAATAGTTGAAATAAAAAAAATAAAGTGATTACCAAAAAAAATCTAAAAATCTTGAAAAAAACTAGAATAAAAAAAAACAGTTAAATAAACTTTAAAAAATTGAAAAATAAAAAAATATCACCCGACTATGAAAGAAACTGAACATTTTTTGAAAAAAAAAAAGTTCGCCCAAATCGAAAAATTTTAATTGTACCTAGTTACAATTAGGTATGCATAAAATATTCGGAAAATCTACAGTGCTTAGAATTTTTGGACGCTCTATTCATTTCTTGTTTAAAAATGAGTTAACTTTAATTTAAGGGGGTGAATGAGGGTCGCCTATAGTTTTTATAGCCAAAATTTTCTATTTCCATCAAAAAAAAATTAAATTGAATTGACCATTGTTTGAAAAACAATAATTTCAGATATGTGCTGGGCTAGTGGGCTATGACTTTTTACTTTGTTTCTCGTTTTGACGTTTAAATTGTAAAATATCACTAACGACTTCATTTACGAATTTTTTTGGGCAACTTGTGATTTCTGTTGCTTAGAGGGGGACAGTTTTTGGACACATGTTTATAGGAAATAGCTATTTGTGTATTTAGAGCGCAAAGTGATTGATTGCCGCTCGACAAAGAGAGTATCTCTGGAGAGCGGAGCGGAGTGCTCGAAATACATGATTTTTTCTACAAACGCAGCTCTGAAAACGATCGACACTTTATTCAAAATAGACACATAATATTTCCTATGAGAAAATTAACACTCAATAATAATCCCAAATGTATTAAGCTATCCAAATATCCAATAAGTTACATCTCTAACCAAAGGAAAAAATAATAATTTGATTGAGAAAAAAAACACCCAATGCAAAGGTCGAACCCAAGGCCTTCAGTTTCTAGACAGCAACGCTAACCTCAGCACCACAGTAACTTGGAATGCTTTGAATTTATTATCTATACTTTCCATCATGCAAGATAAGGTTTGTTTTCAATAAAAGTTTTGTAGATCGAGCGTTTTTTCAATATTTTTGCTCTAGAGCGAAAAAGCAGCCACAAAAAGACATTTCTGGGAAAACGTCAACTTTGCGTTGAGACCTGAAAGCGTCAAAGGCTACTTTGGTAAGCGGTTGTAGAAAAAAATCTTTTAACCCTAAAAATATTTGTTTTGAATTTTGTGACCCACTGTTATAGGTATTATCAAAATTTGAGGACTACCAAACACAGATCTCACCACTGTTAACTCAACCTACTTTTTTCGTTGGATTTACTAATAGTGGATTTATGCAGCAGTCATAAGTCATTAGTTTTAAGTCATAAGGAAGAATATTCGACAATGATTGGTTGAACCGTTCATTCCAACCAATCATTGACGAATACTCTTCCTTATGACTTAAATCCACCATAAGAAAAATTAGTGTAGTTGAGAAAATAATCACTGAAAGAAAAAGCGACCTACTCTTTTATCCTGAGGTATTCCTGCAGATCCTGCTGCTGGAAAACTTTCCAATACAACTGTAGAATCCGCACACAAGTCAGGGTGAGTCCTTGCCAAGGAATCAAATCCTGCTCGTCGATATCACTAGAAAACATACCGAAATCACCGCACTTCTACATTTACGACAAAACCAACACTGGAAATAGACTAACCTAATGTCATTCAAAGAAACAAATGAAACAATGAACACACCAATGCCACAACTATTTATCAAAAGGAAGTGAGATAACACGACAAGATATCTTCAAATCCGCACTAATTGAGGGGAACAAACTTGAAACAATTACCGAACGTTACTCACTAGCTTTTGTTTGTAAACAATATTCAAATTTGCCGCTGGGATTTTTCTCCGGTTGGCGAGACAAACGCGACGCGAAAAGTGAAGGAAATAGACGATAGTTGGCATTGCATTGGTGAAAGAGGTGAGTGTGCGCGTTCTTCTTTTATTTTCGACGGTTCAACGGAAAAATCTGTGCATGAATGGCGAGAACTTTTCGCAAGATTCGCGATAAAATATGCTGCCGATCTGAGAATTAAGGAATAGGCTCAGAAATGTGTGTTTCTATAATTAGAAAAAAGTGGGATTTTTCGTTTCTTTGAAATGATAACAAGATTTTTGTTTTGATGAGCTTTGGGATTTCACGTAGGTATTCATTAAATCGCCTTCGCAAATATCTAATGAATGGTGACAAATATAACTAGGCTCAGGAGATAGACTTAATGATAAGATGAATTCCAAGACCGTTAGTAACATACTTTTTATTGAGATGATCATGAATACAGTTCATTGATTTGGATCGAATGGAATCTTCAGTTTTCACTCATACAATTTTTTTGTAGAAGAGGAATACCGATTTGACTGGTTCAGTAAAATTGTCTCAAACGCAGGCCCGGACTGGCATCATTGGGTGCCCTCGGCAGAGACCGAAGAGTGCCCCCTAGATACATTATATCTAAACTTACAATTACAAGTGATTCATTACTTGAAAATGACAGACATATTTTTAACCTGTGCTACAGCCATCATCTAAGGGCCAATTTATGCATCATTGTCATTATCATAGTTCTAATCACTGTCACTGTTTCAATCATAAAATCAAATTGAAACTGTACATTTCAGTAGGAGCATTTTTGCAATTTATTTAGTTTCACTCTCAATCATAATCAATGGAATCTGACCTTCAAAGTTGACAATTTTCACTTTTTATGCTTATGCATGATTAGGACGACAAGCACAACGCGCATGTGCGTCGATTTCTATTTGACGAATAACATAAATATTTATTTGTTTTTAATTGCGATTCTTGTTATTTGTTACGACGGCGTTCTGGTGCCACGGCGAAAATTAAAAAAATCTGTCAATCGACACATTTAATCTGTCAATTGACACATTTAATCTGTCAATTGACACATTTAATCTGTCAATTGACACATTTGATCTGTCAATTGACACATTTAATCTGTCAATTGACACATTTAATCTGTCAATTGACACATTTAATCTGTCAATTGACACATTTAATCTGTCAATTGACACATTTAATCTGTCAATTGACACATTTAATCTGTCAATGACACATTTAATCTGTCAATTGACACATTTAATCTGTCAATTGACACATTTAATCTGTCAATTGACACATTTAAATAATTGAATAAATGATTTTTCTTAAAAACGGTCAACTTTAGAGCTTATGACCAAGAGTACCTTTTTTGTGTAGAAAACATTGGCGGTTCAAGTAGGCGGCTCAAAATCATACTTTTTCCAGTGGCGTAGAAGTTGGAGAAAAAAACACCCACTACCCCTTCAAAATCTTCACCAATTACGAATTTTAAAAAATAAAAAATCTGCACAAAATATAGCTTATTATGAGTAGAAAATGCATACAAAATATGTTTTTTTGTGCGATAAACGGTTCCAGAGATATTCGCAAAAAACCATAATTTTTTTTAAATTTCAACACCCTGTATCTCGAAAATGTTGAATTTTAGAGGGTAAGTTAATAGAAACTTTTTTTCATATTTTTGAACGAGCTATCACATCCAGAAGTCCTGCGCATTTATTATGAAACACCCTGTATTATTATGTGGAACACATTTTATATGTATACAGGTGCATGTAATTTTGTGACAAAGAGGAAGGTAGAAATTATCATTTCGTCGAGATGTGTGCCTGAGAATACAAAAAATAGGTACAGTCCAAAGTGATGTGAATAAGATTGAAAATGAATATAACATCTACTTCGTCGAGATTCAATTGAATCCACTGAGAATCAAGAAAGAAGTTGCTCATGTTGTTTGCCTATATACAATCGGGTAGCTGCTATCAAGCTTGATACATACATAATTAAAAAATGTCCGTTGAATATTTTCTAGATTAGAAATTTTCTTATTTCTACCAAAATCTTGTGTAACTCTAATAATAAATCCCGATAAATCCTAATGATCTATACGACTTGCTCGATATGATTCCTAACGGAAAGTTATTTGTCAAATGTTACTCCTAGATCTTGGGGAGTTTCAGAAAGGATCAATACAATATTGTTCACTTCATAATTATTGTATAGTATTGGATTCAGTTAGGAGGTAATGGACATAACACTACATTTAAAAAAATGAAGGAATAAGTTATTCTCGAAAAACCAGACATTGATGCGATTAAGACTTTCTTGGAAAAAAGTACAGTCCTCTCAGATGATAATTCAATGGTATGTCTTGAAATCACTGACGTACAGAAAATGACGGACGGTGAGAGTATTAACAATATCATCAATGAACATTATGAAAAATAAGAGCCCGAGGTTAGACCCCTGAGTTACACCTGCTGTAGGAAGAATTTCAATAAATCTGTGACCATGAAAGCTTTCATACAAATTGCTTTATCTTATAAGGTAAGATTGAAATAAAGATGTTAGATTTACGGTGAGTCCAAAATAGGATAGTTGTTTATGAAGAATAATTCCATGGTCCAGCCTATCGAAAGTCTTTGCAGAATCCTTATAAATTATATCACATTGAGAGCTTTCGTCAATAGTGTCAGATATTTACTCTTTGATACACACTAAATCTGTTACCGTTGACCTTTTTTTTAAGAAACTATGTTGTCAAGGGGTGATTTAATGTTCAACATGTGAATAAATAGCACCATACCGTAAAATTTCAAAGGTTTAAAAAAAGTTATTAATGATTACTATGGGGCGGTAGCTGTATATGTCTCATTTATATTCATTCTTGTAGACCAGTATGACTTTTGATTATTTCCAAAGTGTAGGAAAAGTATTAGTTGAGAGACACTAGAATAATGTAAGAAGCAGGTTTACAAAGGCAGCTGAGAAGAGGCATCCAAAAATTCGAATAATGCAGTTCTGTGGAAATTGGATTACTGGCAAACTCTGAAGTTTTATACGGGGTATTTTTTCCTTCAAAATGTCCCACAAATTGGGAAATATGAGGCAAACACCTACTTCCCTGGCTGATACCACAACGAACACTGAACTACAACTGACAAATATTTGTGCAATGCTTCTCAAGGACACAACTGCAAGAGCTTAAGATGAATTTATGTTGGCACACAACTCCAATGTTGTCTGACCCACCCTGACACTGATGAGAAGCGACAACTCGAACAGAAAAGGGTATGTCGACACTGCCAAAGTTATTCGTTTCAAGGATTTGTTGTCTTCCGGCAAATTTCTCGGGCTTTGTCCTAATCCCCTTACACAGGGAAAAAAATGTTAAAAGGAACAACGTCACAATGTCAAAATGATCATTGAAATTAGTTCCTAGGCGGTGTTACTGTACACATTTTTACATCCAGTCCTGCAGAAAATATTTGGTAGTTTTGGCCTTTGAGGAAAAAATGTAAAATTTTTGATTTCTTCTTCAAGTCCGTAAATGACTGTTGGCAATCAGAGCTCCAATAAAACTGAACGCTGTTCTCAGTCGAACGATGGATTGGCTTTTCCAAAATCCTGGACGAATTTTCGGTAGAAAGCCAGGAAACTTGTTACTTCTTGTTTGGCTCTGGAACTTTGCCAACTCCTAAAAGCCTACATTTTCGCAGGATTTTTTTTTTAAATAAACAGCACTTCTTTGGGTTAAGTTATAGATTGTCATTTTCTAACCTCAAAAGTACGGCTTCAAAATTATTCAGGTGATCGTAAAATGCCCTGCCCATTACCATGACAGCATCCAAGTAGGTAAGGCAACATTTCTGTGTCAGGCATATCAGCACTAGTTCCGTAAATCTGGTGGGAGCATTGCATAATCCAAACAGAAGGACTTCCATTATAGTCCGGTGGCAGGGAGGGTTTTCGTGGCCGATGAAGTGCGACGGGATCACCCAAGTTATTCTTATGTATTTTGACACGCTGAATCCGAATTGCGAGGGTGATAAGCCGTGAAAGCATCCGGAAAATTGTTATAGACGATTTTCCGAGGAAAATCGAAAAATCCATTCTTTCCTAAAACGAATAATGCTATAATGTTCTACATAAAATTCTCTACAAAAAAGGTCTCTGCAAGTTTTTCTCCAAAATGCACCGTTTGTCAGTAAAACTTGCTCAAAATTCGACAAAATGCGATTTTCTCAATTTTCAGTGCTCTCTCATTCATTCACATAATGATATTTTCAAGATCACCTTGTCCCAAATTATTCATATATGTCTCGACTATGAATAACAAAAAGGATATTCCTGAAAAAATCATTCGTGTGGATTTCCTGGCACTGAATTTCCCGATACGTTTACCTTGCATAAAAGAGGCATTTTTTTATTCGCGAAGCTCACGTCGTGGACGAATTTCTTAGAGTGTCAATTAAAAAGAGTTCAGCACATATTTTGTCATGATCACAAAGCATCTCAGTAGCGGAAAACAGAAAATTTTGCTTAAAATTACGACAATTTTCCGAGAAAAATCGAAAAATCGATTTTTTCCGGTAACAAATGATGCTATAACATTTTCCATAAAATTCTCCACTAAAAAAGTCCCTACAAATTTTTCTCTAAAATGCACCGTTTTTTAATAAACGTGCTCGAAATTCGAAAAAATGCTATTTTCTCAATTTTTAGTGCTTTCTCATTCAGTCACAAAATGATATTTTCAGGATCACCTTGTCCCAAATTATTCATGTATGTCTCGACTATGATTAACAAAGGAAGCATTCCTGAAAACATCATTTGTGTGGATTTCCCGACACTGAAATTCCCGATACTTTTAAAAATTGAACAAAAATCGAAAATTTGAAAAGAGAAGAAAACAGTTTGGTATTATCATCATGCTAACTGCTCACTTGTAGAAGATTTACCTCCAACAAGTGCATCTATTAAATTACATATTCTCAGAGCTTTTTACATAGTTTACAATCACACTCATTGTTTAGATGAGGATATTTTTCTTTTGAATCCATTGGATTTTGGGTTTATTGAAGAAGACTCTATGCTTAAACCGCAAAGAGTTGAAATTTTGATCCCCCAAGTACAGAATTGGTACCGAATTGTACTTGCAAAAGTTGTACCCGGAATACATGCGTTTGTAAGACAGCAAAAATTTCATGCTGCTCATTTTGTTTTTGTCACCGCGGTAATACATGCCAAAATAAAATTTTTTCTTAGACCTTGGAAAATTCTTGGGCAGAAATTGTGTCTGACAAAAAGTAAGTAGGATTAATTTTTTTTTCAACGAAAAAGTGAATTTTTTGGAAAATTGTTGCACTTTTAAGCTAAATTATGTGCTGAACTCTTTTTCATTGACACTCTAAGAAATTCGTCCACGACGTGAGCTTCGCGAATAAAAAAATGCCTCTTTTATGCAAGATAAACGTATCGAGAACTTCAGTGCCAGGAAATCCACATGAATGATTTTTTCAGGAATATCTTTTTTGTTATCCATAGTCGAGACATATATGAATAATTTGGGACAAGGTGATCTTGAAAATATCATTATGTGACTGAATGAGAGAGCACTGAAAATTGGGAAAATCGCATTTTGTCGAATTTTGAGCACGTTTTACTGACAAACGGTGCATTTTGGAGAAAAACTTGTGGAGACCTTTTTTGTAGAGAATTTTATGGAAAACATTATAGCATCATTCATTTTTGGAAAAAATGGATTTTTCGATTTTCCTCGGAAAATCGTCTATAACAATTTTCCGGATGCTTTCACGGCTTATCACCCTCGAAATTCGGATTCAGCGTGTCAAAATACATAAGAATAACTTGAGTGATCCCGTCGCACTTCTTCGGTCACGAAAACCCTCCCTGCCACCGGACTATTAGTATCGGTTCCTCACATGCATCGATCTTAGCAATGGGTAGCTTACCTTCATCGATCCAAACAAATCAAGAGAAAAATTCAATAGCGAATTCTAGACTAGAAATCGAAAGATAAACATATAAATAAAAGATTTAAATAAGTCATATAATGTAGGTAATCAAATGGCCTTTTCAGCTTGGTATCACTCGACGTATCTCAATAAAAATAATAATCACATGTTCATTAGATAAAATGTCCACAAAACTTGTTACAGGTATCTGTAATGTAACATAAAATCGCGCGTGAAAATAAGTACATTAAACAAATGGAGAATAAACAAGAAAAACTGGCAAGTTTCTTGAATTGTTACTCTATGAAGTTTACTCCCATGGCTGATATGTAACCAGCCAGCTTCAGATAATTCGTGATACTGTAGGACAAAAAAGATTCAACTGATTAAAATCAACAATTGATTTTCATGGATTTTCATGGATGTTTCCGGTTCGGTACAGTCGTTGTCATATCTACTTTTAGACATGATTGTATTTGATTCTATGTGGATTTGTAATAAGTAAGCAGTAGTAGTAAGCACCTTTCAAAATTATCACTTATTAGAAATATTTACATCAAACAATCCAAAAATAACAAAAGTGGATGTAGCTTGCCAATTTTTCGTCAGATTCATTGTCAGGTGCATTTGAATGATTCACGAGGTCCACGTGCACAATCACAAGTTCTGGGAAATATCTACGGGGTGACATAAACTACCACTTTTTTCATGATTTTGAAAAAAAAATCGAAACTTAGATTGGAGATATTATGTTAGCAGAGTATATCTAAAAGTGAATGTCTAAAGTCGACAGTTAATTATATATCACAAGATTTCATATTGAGACCCCATCACAGAGATCTTGAGCAAGAGGAAGGGAGCAAAATTAGAGATCATCGATGAACGGTGTTGTCAAAGGTATTGATCAATCAGTGACGACAATTTTTTGACAAATTGAAATCCCAATAATGAATTTGATTTGTTATTTTTCGGAAACAATCGTATGTTATTTCCTACCTATTTATTTCATGTTCTTTATGGAAAATGTTGAAGAGAAAAAACCGCTTTCAATTTTCCATAACAAATAAACAAAAAGAATTGTTGACTGAATACATCTCTCGAAGACTTGAGATATTACACCTATACATGACAGAAAAGTTTTTATAAAAACTGGTTGGGAATATTAACTCAAAAGGTTTTCTGCCCTTCCAGGACGGTGCTCATTGCCATAATCTTATACAATAAGAAAAATTGGGTCGAAAATCCATCAAAAAACAGCTACTTTCCTGGCTAATACCACGACGAAAGTTGAATTACATCCAATGAATATCCGTGCAGAGTTCATACAAGGCTATCTCTGCAATTGCTAGCTGCACGGAAATTTTAATTGAAACATTTGGACCACCAATAGATTGATTTCGGAGTATTACCCCTCATCAGTATAGGGTAGGTCTATGCAAACAATTACTAATGTCTGCAACGAATGGTTCAATTATCATGTTATCTTCTTCCAGAAATCCTCTATAAATGAGAATGAAATAATTTCGAGCTGGACACTATCCAGCTCGGAAAGCCCAATAGGCCCCGCCCACCGGCGCTCTGGAGACCAAATTTGCCGCTCGGCTATTTAATGACGCTGAGTTGGCATCTGCTCCACGAGAACAAATGTGAGCAAGAAGGCCAAGACGACAGAGACAGAGACAAATACAGACGTCCAGTAAACCAGTGAGACTTCGACACCCCTGAAGAAGTACGGCGGAAGCGAGACCTTCGGCGACGCCAACGTCTACTTCAACAGGCACCAAATCTCGATTAATCATGCTTTTATGTTTCAGATACCAAGAAGAACCGATCAAGAAGTAGTTTTCAATTTCAGTAAATCAATACACAGCACTCGGCTCTCAGACGAGAGTTTTTTCAGGCCTTCAGCCAGTTTCAGGGGGGCACCATGAACATAAAGTAGTCATTGTTTTAAAAGTCAACTCTTGTCAGATATAAGGGAGCTTCAAGCCGAGAATGTGCTGGGCACTCCATATCAAACGGTCAGATTTTATTCTGCTGATCGCCAATCATCAGGATGAGGAACCGCTCTAACGAGTGGGGGTGGTGGATAGGGGGGGTGAGCTTTCGAGTACGTACGAGTGCTGGGGCGTTCATCCTTCCGGGCCTCAACCTTAGGGGGTGCATGGTGGCTCAAAAGTCAGTAGTCCGGTAGGTGTCTGACAAGCAACGTCTGGGAAAAGTCTTCACAGACAGTCGGCCCTCCGGGCGACTCAGCAGTTACTTGCTTTTTCCCGTGAACCTCCAGTATTTCTGGTGTTAGAAATCTACGGCCTGGCATGGCGATGGAAAGTCGTTGGGAACCACCACAATTCAAAAAGAATTCGTATAAACCCAACAAGGGGATATCACAAATCCATAGTCTTTTTCAAGATTATTGCTGCTGCTGTTCCTGAAGAAGAAAGAAGATGAGTTCCGGAGTTTCCGGAGATTTGTGACCATGCTGTGCTCGGAGCGTAGCCAGCCGGATGAGGTGGATACCTCCGATTTCCGTACCTCCGTGCACACGCATTTAGTTGTCAATCAATCCATGTCAAAACAAAAGCTAAGACCGAGCTCGTAGTGTAGCGTAGTAGTCGAGCGCCATCTCAACTTCAGCCTCTCAACCAAAGCAATACCCAAAGGTGCGTGATTACTAAAACCACCAATACAAATAAAGAAATCTGCAATGTTCACAATGAGCGTTTGTCAAGAAAGAAACAAGGTGTCCTGCCTGTTGTATAGGATTATGACAATTAGCACCGTCCTGGTAAAAAGTAGAAGTAACAGAAAAAATTAAATAAAAAATCCAGGTCCGTGTCAAAAAAAAATGTTGATGATGCTTTCTCAGAGACGAAACGTAGGATTTCAAATCTGAAATCGCAATCCTGTAGGAAAAGAAAAGTGGGAATGATAAAGTGTCATTCATTTCGTTAAAGTTCTCTAAGTAACGCCAAAAAGAAATATATGAAAAATATGAGGTTTTTTCGGGTATCTCCGAAAGTATACGAAATTTTCCAAATTTTGAAACGGCGTTTTGTTCAGCAACAAATTGCGCAACTTTGACATGATTCAACTGGCCCTGTATCTCTTACGGTTCACGAGATCCCAATGATGAGGCTCGAATGTGAGCCACCCTGTACTCAGAAACCTTATTTTATAATTCTCTAATCGTGAGCTTCAAACTAACTTGGCGAAAACATCATTGCTTGCCTGCCCAAATGAGATACGCCCCACTCTGCAAAATCTCGTTGGGAACATTTCCAATAATTATTAAAAATTATTCTACAATGATTTCCTTCATCTGAAAAACATAGTCACCTTGAGTTTCTTGTTGGTTTGAGCTATGATATTCTCAAAACTAAATGAAATATAACCTTATCGTTGATACTAGTTTCAACACTGTTTATTTACGAAAAGAACCAATAATAGTAAGATATATTTGGGTAACAGATAAGAAAAATTATTGATAAAATTCCATTGCAGTTTTATAGCAAATCGGTTCTTCAAATATTTAGATAATTCGTCACATTTCATTGCACCTAGAATGATCTCTATTTGCTTTATCGCTACTGTTATGTGATTATTCAAATATAAGATATCCAGAAATTATTGCCGAGTATACAGGGTAAACCAAGGGAAATCTGCAGGTTAAGGTCTAGATTTTTACCTGGTGCATCCTAATTAGTCAGATGCCAAAAAGAATTTTTTTGCGGCGAAACGTGAACTAGCGAAAAATGTTAGATAGAAAAATTGAAAACTTTTGTAACGCACACTCTTTGGCATAGCCTCAAATTAATCTTCAAAATGGCGAAAAACCGATTTTTCAGTATTTAATTTTTTTTACATGAAAATGAAAATTGTAAAAAAATACACTTATCTTCCACAAACAATTATTGTCTTGATATTTTTTTGTATTTCGAAGGTCTATAAGTGATCATTTGAATGGTCTATGTAACTTGGTGGTTTATTGATCGTTAAACGGCTTAAAATTGAGAAAAAAGTCTCTCTGAATGATTTTCTCAATATGTTCAATAATCTTCGACTTTTTAAATTATTTTTATGATAAAAAGTAGTTTCTATTAAATTATTTATAATGAAATATTCACTACAAAATTAATTTATTAATACCGTTTTTATTCTTATTTACAACTGTTGAAAATCACTGAAAATATTGAGAAAATCATGATCCAGAGAGACTTGTCGGTTTTTCTCAATTTTAAGCTGTTTAACGATCAAAAAAACCATCAAGTTTCATAGACCATTTTAGAGTAGACATTTTAACAATAAAAATTATCACTTGTAGACCTTCAAAATACAAAAAAATATGAAGACAATTGTTCGTGGAATATAAGCGTATTTTTTCCAAAAATGTACATAACTCGAAAACAAGTCGTATTCTGATTTGCGAAAAAATCATGTTTATTCGAAAACAAAAAAGACATATTTTTACAAATTTTCTTGTAAATTAAATTATTTATAAGTTATAAAAAAATGTAATACTGAAAATCGGTTTTTTGCCATTTTGACGGTTAATTTGAGATTATGTCAAAAAGTGTTCAATACAAAAGTTTTTGATTTTTTTATTATCTACAACTTTTTCCTTGAACATTTTCCGCTAGAAGGTCACGTTACGCCACAAATCGCAAAAACCGCTTCAACCCCTGAACTGCATCCCCAGCTCTGGGTAATCAGATTGACGAGAGCGAGACAGCGCGGTACCTGGAGGTCCAACTGGACAAAAAGTTAACCCTTGCTAGGCGTGTCGACTTGGCAGTCCAACGAGCTGCGGGAGCTATAAAACGGACATACCCGGTGATAGCCAGAGACTCCAAGCTGTCTATGACTGAAAAGGTGTTGATATACAAACAGGTCATAAGACCAACCATGACATATGCATGTCCAGTGTTCTGCAGCGTCTCCAAGACTCAAATGTCGAGACTGGAGAGGATGCAGAACAAGGTACTCCGTATCGTCACTAACAGTGACAGGTACATTCGGCTAACCGATCTCAGAGAGCTAGCCGATATTCCCACCATCGAAGAATTTATCAACAGTCTGATAAATTCTTCAGATACTTCATCCATGAAAGCCGGTTGACCGAAGGTATAACAGCAGTCAGAGCCCACCATAACTGGCCCCAGAAGAGGCAGAGTGGGCTCATCTACCAGGCACTGGATTTATTCCAGGAAACCCTAGAAGAACAACACATATAAGACCACACCACAATGTCAAAATCCGGTTTTTCTTCCGTTTTTTCCCGGGGACACGTCAAGCACACCAATGAGAAACGTCCAATGATCTGATGTCTCACACGTAAAGCAATTATTCCCCCTGCATAACTTGGAGGAGGCAGGGAAACCAAAACACCATGCGACGTAACACAATATTCGAACAACATAACATCGTAGAACCTAACGCAAGGCAGGTACGATCTGGTTCGGCCCTTCTGTGTCGAACCCCACATCACAGTCTTTTACTCCCTCCCTACCACTACCCTGTGGCTAAGCGATAGTTTTAAGATCTGTGCAACGTCTATATTATATTTACATATTTATTTATTTATTTATTTTATATTCGTTATATGTTGTCAAGTCGTTTATACATCTTATACTATTTAATCCAATAAATACTTTTTACTTTTACTTTACTGCATCCCCATTTCACCATTTCGAGTGTTTTCCTGATTAAGTTTTTCCTCAACCTCAACAACATTTTCCACCTAGTCCTTGCTTGTTACTTTTTTCTTTTTCACAAAAATATAGGCACCGGTTTAAAGGACCCCGCATTTTTTATAGGTAAAATGGTTCTCGGTGAAATTGTCTAAATTTTTAGTCACTGTACTGATTGAACGTACAGAATCGCAAAGTTCGTTGATGGATAGATTTTGAAATCAGTAATTTTTATTTAATTATTTTCTCAGGATTTAATAGTGACAACTGCATTTTTTTTACGTTCTCATCATCAACGTACCTTCATATTACTAAATATCATTCAGATGGTGCAGATTATATCATTATGTACAGAGTGAAAAATAAAAACATTTTAGTAATTTCTGAAAATTCAATGTAATAATGAATTATTTTGGCATCCAATATACTATTCTTATTCCATCATTAATCACAATTTATACATTTCGTACAGGGTGATTAAAAAAAATTGGTGAAATATATGGCCGGTTATTTGGTATATATCCTATATATTCAAGTGAATTATCATCCTCCGAAGATAGCTAATACCGTATAAACATGATTTCATTGGGATATATAGGGTGATCAGGAAAATTTTTGATGATAAAAATGGCAAAATATCAACGTTTCAGAAAACACCCTTTAATTCACGATTAACTCGGTGAAATTCCTTCATTATCATTATTATTATTCATCATTCTCTCCTCAACACTGTCCCAAAAATTCAGTTTCCTACTATTACTAGTTTCATAGTTATGAATTGAGAAACTTATTACCATTTGCATGACGAGTTGAAGGAACTTGTTCGCACGTACATTCTACTAGTGGCCAAGATTTTTCACAAATAGTGAAAGGTAGGAATGTGGAAATCAAAATAAATATAATGAGGCTGTTCCTTGTCACCTTCAGTGATAATTGATTTCCCGTACCGGGGCCTCATACACGATTGGGCAAGTCAAACTATCCAAGCATTGGGAATTTTATCTGGCTCATGCCTGAGTTGTAAGTCGTAACTATGAGTCGTATATTCTGGCGACGTTAGTTGTTGTCTTGTAAGCACAAGGTCTTCTAACCGAAGCCACAAATGGGTGGTTGGCTTCCTGTTGCTGACTTCATTTGTTTCTATTTTTACATCCAAGTGTTGTACATCTTCGCACTTGATTTTACCGTACTGATGAGAGCTTAAGCTCGAAACACGTGTCTACGGTTGCTCAACAATTTGAGGGTTATACCCAATAACTTTTCTCTTTATATTTTCATATAATAGTATATGAAGGGTGATGACCAATGACTGTCATCCAATTCCATCCACCATTTAGGAACTGACAGAATAATAATAATAATAATAATATTTATTGTTGTCATTGGATCCAATTTGGACATTGACATGGTCAGTATCTATTAAAAACAATTTGAGTAAATTAATTAAAAAAACTTTCAACATCAAACAACAAACATAGCACAAACGTTATTTACATTAACATGTTAAAAGTTAGGTGTAACTAAGGTACTCTTCAACAGTGTAGAAGCAGTGTTCAAGCAAATATTCCTTAATTTTATGTTTAAATAAATTTATACCCTTGATTGATTGGAGGTTGACAGGTAAGGAATTGAAAATTTTTATTCCCCTATACTCTGCCCCACTTTCGAATAGGGCTGTACTGTGTGCTGGAATTCTCAGACTGTCGGAATAACGTAGCACTCTATTACTATTAGTACGTCCATTTACATTTGCCATATATGTAAAGAGAGGGAAGTGGTAGTACACCGAGTTTTTTGAAAAGTGGTCTGCACGGTTCTAAAAAGTGTGTTTTCAGTATACACCGTATTACACGCTTTTGTGCCAAGAAAACTCTATCAGCCAATTGGGATCCTCCCCAAAAAATCAAGCCATAGGTTAAGATTGATTGAGCATGAGCAAAGTAGTAGGTTTTCAACACAGCAAAGTCCACGGAATCGTTTAGTTTACGTATGGCATAACACATTTTATTCAGGTTCTTCACAGTTTGGGAGATATGATTACCAAATGACAGGTTACAATCAATTTCCACACCAAGGAACTTAGTATCAGAATGTACAGGAACTGATTTATTAGTGAGTTTTATTAAAACACTTCTGTTTGGTTTGAAGCGGTTACTAAACTGCACTGACACTGTTTTTTTTGTGTTTAGGTATAGCTTATTATTGTTACACCAGGTCAACATTTCATGTGTCACCTGTGTTGCCTTTTTTGCGAGGTTTACGAGATTTTTGTCCATTAATAAACATGAGGTGTCATCGGCATATTGGAAGACAGCTGGAGTTGATAGGCAGTCAGGTAGGTCGTTCACATACATAATGAACAATAGGGGTCCCAGGATGGATCCCTGAGGAACACCAGTGCTGATATTTCTAGTGGAGGAATTGAATGCCTGAATTCTGCCATTGACTTCAAACCTCAAACCAACATATTGAGTTCTTCCTGTCAAGAAGGATTTTGACAACTGCAAAGGTATACCTCTAATGCCAAAGCATTGGAGTTTTCCCAGAAGAATATCATGGTCGAGAGAATCAAAAGCCTTGGAGAGGTCGAAGTATATGTTAATAGCTCTCCTTTATCAATATGATCAAGTATTTCAGTGAATGATAAATGGCCTTTTCGGATGACTCTCCTGGTAAAAAACCAAATTGACACGAGCTGAGAATGTTGTGTTCTTTCAAGAAATCAAGCAGTCTTGCATAAATCAGTCTTTCTAAGACCTTTGAAAATGCTGGTAACATCGATATAGGTCTATAGTTTGAGAAGTCACTTTTTAGACCATTTTTATAGACTGGCGTAATTTTAGCATGTTTCAGGTCATCTGGGAAGATACCTGTTGAGAAACATATATTGGCCAATTTTGAAAGTGGTTCCGATATTTCACGTGCAACAGTTTTCATAACCATACTCGGTATTCCGTCGATACCACTCGAGAATTTGGTTGCCAGGTTTTTTATAACACTTTCAACCTCTTGGCTATCCGTTGGTCTCAGTAAGAAAGAGAAAGGGATCGGCCTACTGAGACCAGCGACTTTATTTGTATTCAAGTTGAAATTTTTAGACTGTAGGGTAAATTGTTCCAGAAAAATTTCTGTTATTTCCTGTGGGTCACAGACAACTTGTTTTTGACTGTCAATCATTTCTAGTGGCACCGATGAACCCAGGGAGCCGATTTCCTGCTTAATTAATTTCCAAATCGTCTTCGTTTTATTGTTAGAATTCAGTATTAACCCATTATTGAAAGATCTTTTACTTTGATTGACAAATTTTTTATAGTCATCTTTCCTTTATATACGAATATACTTACGACTTACAACTCAGGCATGAGCCAGATAAAATTCCTAATGCTTGGATAGTTTGACTCGCCCAATCATGTATGAGGCCCCGGTACGGGAAATCACTCATCACTGAATATTACAAGGAACAGCCTTAACCGAATCTACCTCCCCCGTAGCAGCACTACGGTCCCCATACAACAAGACACCCCTATCGTCTATCGGGTACATTTTGATTCTGTCGTTGATGGAAAGTGAATGAAAAAGATAAATCAATTAGTTCCATCAGTGATAATTATTATTACCTTTACATATTGAGTTACCTATATTGATGAATATAATAGATGTCCAGCAAATATAAAAATCATGGAAACCTCAATCCGAGTGGCACTCGCATTGGAAAAAACCGTCGCTGCCCAGATTCAAAGTTTCCTATTAGAAATAAAAGCGTTCTATCAATTATTTTCACTTTTCCCATATCGTTTGTTTTTTATTCCGACAAAGCTTAAACCAACAAAATTCACTTAACCATTTGTACCTTACATTATTAAATTTATATATCTGTGGTAATTGTTATCTCTAATCTTCACCCTCTTTTACATTTATTTTGATCTCCACATTCTCACCTTTCACTATTTTTGAAAAATCTTGGCCACTAGCAGAATGTACGCGTGAACAAATTCTTTCAACTCGTCATGCAAATGGTAATAAGTTTCTCAATTAATAACTATGAAACTAGTCATAGTAGGATAATTAATTTTTGGGACAGTGTTGAGGAGAGAATGATGAATATATTAAATAATAATAGAGGAATTTCACCGAGGTAATCGTGAATTACAGGGTGATATCTGAAACGTTGATATTTTGTAATTTTTTTCATCGAAAATTTTCATGATCACCCTATATATCCCAACGAAATCATGTTTATACGGTATCAGTTATCTTCGGAGGATGATAATTCACTTGAATATACAGGATACGTACGAAAGAACCGGCCATATATATCACCAATTTTTCAAATCACCCTGTACGAAATGTATAAATTGTGATTAATGATGGAATAAGAATAGTATATTGCATGCCAAAATAATTTTATCAATAATTCATTATTACATCGAATTTTCAGACATTACTAAAATGTTTTTATTTTTCACTCTGTACATAATGATATAATGTGCACCATCTGAATGATATTTAGTAATATGAAGGTACGTTGATGATAAGAACGAAAAAAAATGCAGTTGTCACTTTCAAATCCCGAGAAAATAATTAAACAAAAATTACTGATTTTTGAGTTGAACGCCCTGTATTTCAAAATCTATCCATCAACGAACTTTGCGATTCTGCACGTTTAATCAGTACATCGAATACTACAATATACTAAAAATTCAGACCGAGAACCATTTTACCTATAAAAAGTGCGGTGTCCTTACCTCAAGAATATTCAACAAATAATTAGTGTATTAGAATTGTTTTTCATCCGATTTTCGATTCGAAACCATCAATGGATTTGTCTGAAAATTAGAATCTAAGAAATACCTTTCTGAAAGATGTTGTCGTTGGAAAAAAAATGTCTTTTTCAATAATTAGTGGTCCTATGAATTTTATACCGTCATAAGTATATCAACATGGCGGAGAAATCTGTATAAAATATACTGTATTCAACGTCCTTGAACTTCACATTGGTTGAAGTGTGCGTCCAACGCACTCTAGATGCCAGTTTTTCTCTGAAAAATCAAATGAGTAATTTTTTTGTCTCAAAACTATGTGAGTGTACTTTAATATCATACTGACAAAACTGAAGCAAATTGTTGTTAGTGTTGTTGTTACTGTTATTTCCGTCAACCGATTGCACCCCTACGCGCAACCCTCAGAAGTCTTCGCGAGACTTGTGCGAGCTAGGGAAGACATGGAAGAAATGGTACAGTTATTCTTCGATTCAGTGCTTTGTCAACATATTTTAAACACATACATGAGTTTATTTCAATCATAAAAAAAAGTTGTAATCGTGTTTCATTTTTCCAAAAGAGAAACGGAAACAGAGAGAAAGAGAGAGAGATGCGGGGAATTAATGAAGCCAACGTTTACGATCTAATAATTTCAATTTGCCCTTCATAAATCTCGCAACCTATATTGGCAATAAAAAATCAATTAGCTCAACAAACAAATCTTCGAGCAGGCGACAAAAACATTAATTTCGCGGCTAAAAATACGGGCATGTTTGAATTATGCCAGCCCATTTAACATTCTGGATACTAAATATGCTTAAGGAGTACCTGCAATATTTCATATTTTTTGTTAATTTACTACTTCGCCAACGTCAAAGCAAGTAAATTGATGTTCGTATAAAGTAGGGTTTGTTTGACAATGATTTTTATTTTGGTATAAACAAGTCATCAGCGTATTTCTGGCGCGAGTACTGTGCGTATTATTCTCGTTTACCAATACTATTATTATTTTCGTTTTCAGAAATTCAAATAATTTTTGAGAAAGAAAGAATTTTCGTCAACAAATATACAGTGAGGACCAAAAGTCCATCATTCTACATATTACAACAAAATGTTAAACACATAAGTTGTAGGGTTTCATTCGATCTCTTTAATGGTTTAAATTTCATCCATACAGGTGTCTCAAAATAGCCCAGCGACTTAGAAGTAATTTTTTTAATAGGAACACCCTGTATATCATTGCATTATTAGAATCTACGTTCAATTTTGAACGCGTTTGATGAATGGTTTTCTCTCAAATTTTTTATAGTTTTGGAATTATGAACACTTGCAGATAATTATTTCGACTACTTTTGCACCAGTTCACGAATAAATTAATAAGGTAGGCCATGCACGCTAGGCGCGTTTATTTTATCCATGGCAACGAATAAAAACTCTTATCTGTTTTTGCCAAATATCATGGATATTTTGTAAGTTTCTAAAACTTTTTTACCAATTTCTCTTGTTGATTAATATGGCTCGTTCAGTAGCAGACAAAGTTGAAGCCGTTATCATATTTGGTGAAGCTAACCGAAATTACCACGCTGCTATTTGCATTTTCAAGCACGGTTTCCGGAACGTCCGATGTGTCGAAAATATCTGCAGATATTGGTGGCAAAATTTAACCAAACTGCCACCGTGAAAGATGCTCCTAGATCTGGGAGGCCGAAAATGATTACGGAAGATGTTGAAATTCAAGTACTAGCAGAAATGGTAAATAACCCGCAACAATCAACTAAGCAAGTAGCTGAGACATGTGATGTTTCTAAAACATCAGTAAAGAGGGTTTTAATAAAAAATAAATTCCATCCTTGGTTGAAAACGATCCGGACCGACGACTTGAATTTTGCGAGACCATGGCAGAAAGAATTGTTGCAAATCGACTTTATTTGCAACACATCTGCTTTCGTGATGAAAGCACTATTTACCTAAATGGAAATGTAAATACCCAGAATTGTAGATACTGGAGTGATGAGAATCCCCATGAATTCCGCGAGGGGCATACTCAATTTCCACAGAAAATTAATGTTTGGGCTGGAATTTTAGATGACCACATTGTAGGTCCCATATTCTTGGAAGAAAATTTAAATGGTCCCAGATACCTCCAAATGCTGCAAGACACAATAATTCCTAGCATCGATGAGATTGTTGCGCAAAACCCACATGAATTTTACTTTGATGTAACATTTTAGCAAGATGGAGCGCCACCGCAAGGTGAGAAATTACTTAGATGAAAGGTACCCAGGTAGGTGGTTTGGACGTCGATGTACATCAGAGTGGCCAGCTTGCTCACCGGACCTCACACCGCTTGATTTCTTTCTCTGGGGCTAAATGAAACCCGTAGTTTTCAAGACAGTTTGTGGGTCGTTAGATGAACTGCGTCGTCGAATTATTGAAGTGTGTTCTCAAACCATGTTTAATGTGGACATGTCGAACACCTTTTGGTATAGATAAAAACTCACTGTTTTAAGTTATAAATTAAAAGATCTCTTCAGTTTTTTTTTATGACTCTTTATCTGTATTTATAGACTACCTTATTTATTAATAAAATGTTTCAACTTCATTTGTACTAGTTTTCCGTGAGATTCAACAACTCTAACAATTGTAAAACAACGAGGTAAGTTACACATGGTGCCCATCAGCAGTTTGCAACATTGGATAGCTTTCAAAAAGTCAGGACAGGAAAGTGGAATACATTGTGATCCATTTGTTATGATTTTCTCACTGTACTGACGCCAAAGTAGTCGAAATAATAATTTTCAAATCTTCATAATTCCAAAACTATCAACTTCTGTGATATAAAATCATCCATCAAACTTGTTCAGAATTCAACGTAGAATCTAATAATGCAATGAAATACAGGGTGTCCCATTTAAAAAATGAACTTCTAAGTCGCTGTGCTTTTTTGAGACACTCTGTATGAATGAAACTTAATATGAAAAATGAAGGGGACAACGGACTTTTGGTTCTCACTGTATAATATTTCCCTCATATATGAAATTTCTCATAGAAGGAATACAATTTTCAAAAAATTACAGAGGAAATTTCCCTCACGTGTAAAAACGTCCATAAGAGGAATGCAATTACCGCTGGCTCACAGCGATAATTGCACTGTAGTGACGCGTTTCACGGCAGTGCAATTTGTCGCATTAGATGTCAATCCAAGTGAAGTCGCGCGATTTTAATGTCAGAAGTGAGACTTCAAATGTGTCATCTACCTACAAGTGTTCATATCGCGATTGCTACGGAAGTAACTGAGAAGCAGTTTTGTGGAAATCATAAACAATAAAAATCTAGAACCAGGCACGCCAGGAGGAAGCTTGGGATATAATGTTACTTATAATAATTGTACTGTTTATTATAACATTAAATAATGAAAATTCATTGTGCATTCTTGAAATTTTCACTAAACAAGAACGAATTTTTTGATTGGCTAAAAGAGTGATGTGTGAAATTTCCTACCGAATACCACTCGTGCATTGAAAATTAACCAGATAATTCTGAAAAAAACGTGTTTTTTTTTATAAAAAACCGCACTCGGTTTTTTTTTCGTTGTTTCAAAAAATTGCCCTCCTCCTTCGGAGTCGGGCAATTTATGCTTGAAACAACGAAAAAAATAAACTCGTGCAGTTTTTTGAAAAAAACACGTTTTTTTCAGAATTATCGGTAATTTTCAATGCACTTGTGGTATTACCCCCGGTAATTGCACTGCGGGTCGATAATTTCACTGCGAAAGCATCCCGTCGCCATGACAACACAAACAACACTGAAAAATGTTATATAAACTTCAAAAAGAGAAAAAGTGTGCAGCACAATTTTAGTTAGTCTTCTATCTATGTATTTCTTATTGTATATTAAATTTAAAATTACCTCAAGATGTGACCGGCAGATTTATGGCAACAAATGGAAAAAAAGTTTATTTCAAATTTCACAGAAAATTTTATTCTTCATAAAGGTACCAGCATCCTCCCAAACTCAAATTGCACTATCCACATTTCAATTATATCCTTTCGTATACGAGGGAGGTGAAAAAAATTGAAAGTGGCCCAAGAGTAAAGTACCTTTATTTTTCAAAAAACACAAAAAAGTTATTCAAAGCAAAGACTTAAAATTTAGAGAGTGTTCCAAATTTGAATTCACAGCCTCCTATTCCGAAAACAAGTTTTCACTGATTTTCTCCTTTTTTTATCTCACCCGCCCTATGTATTATGAGAATTTGTAATATCAGAGTAGACTCATCATTGAATATTATTTAGACGACCGGATAAACTTAAGTTTCGCCCAGTCATCTAGGAAGAATAAAATTTTCTGTGAAGTTTTAAATAAACTTTTTTTCCATTTGTTGCCATAAATCTGCCGGTCACTGTTTAATTTAAAATTTTATAATGTAACAAAATGATGGGTTCAATTCACTTTAAAATTAATTTTCTTCTTTTTAGTGCATTTAAATTAAAACTTTCCTCTAAAAAGTTTTTTTTTTAAGTTTATTTATTTACTTATATTTTAGTTTTCTTTCGATATATTTCTTAGTTTGTTGATTTCAATTAATGCGTCATTGTTGCACGGTCGCTTGCATGTTAATTTACTGTTGAAATTTTTTTCGAATTTCCACGCATTCCCTATCAAGCTTTCGAGGGGGGAAGAGAAGTGAATTTTTTTAAACCGTATTATTCAATGGTCAGATAATTTTCACTATTTTTACGGATTATTTGGATTTCTATTACACGAGTTTTCCTAATTTTTTTGTGGCAGGAAAGGGGGGCGAGACCCCGAACGATTTTCTTCATCGTTATTTTCCATATCCGATACTGTTGAAACATTTTCCGAATTCCATTGCGTTCTCTATCTAACTTTTGAAAGGGGACAGTGGGATGGAATATTTTAAGCCATAATATTCGACGGTCAGATATTTTTCACTATTTTCACGGATTTTTCCGATTTTAATTTCGCGAGTTTTCCAACTTTTTTCGAGAAAAGAGGAGGAGGTTGAACCCCCCTACCTAATTTTTTTCACGCTGTAATTTTTGACGTCCAAATCCGTCAAGGAAACTTCCGAATTTCTTCGACACTAATGTATTGTCATCGGAAAATGCAAAGTCTCAATTCCATATGGTGAAAGGAAGCGGTTCTGATTCAGCTTGCAAGATTTGTACCCATCTAACAAACACACACACCCACATACACACACACGGAGCAAGTTAAATAAAAGTTTTTAAAAACATAGGTAAAAATAGAAATATTTTGTTGCAAAAAACCGATTTTAAATTTTTTATCTCATATCTTTTTCAAAAGTGGTACATAGCTATAAAATGTCGTTCTGAACAAGTTTTCCAATTACATTTTGTGATATTTTTTCAAAAAGGTGTGTTTTGTCAAATAATTTTTAAATTTTTTAAACTTCTCCCCAAACACGTAAAGACGAACGGCACTGTTCAGTGTCATTGGGTTTCTTTTTATGTGGAAGCGATTGCACGTAGATATCGATATTTTTCAAAATTCATTAATAAAAAAATTTCCCATATGATGCGTAGATACTTTCGCCGGTCATTCTATAAACATTTCAATGGTACTTTCAAATTAAGAGTGTTTATTCAAGCCTTCTTTCTTTCTCGGTCAATTTTCAAGTGCTAGTCTGGTTACCTTGAAATCCAAGTAATATACCGTCAGATAGTGACAGATTTAGGTGCCCCATTTTCGCATACAAGCCTCGATAGGGTTGAAAAGTACATCGATGTTGAGTAAAATGAAGGGAAATTTACGAGTGGCTCCTGGGGAGAACATATGGAAAAATCAAAAAGAATTTCCATTAAATTTTCCGACGACAAAATCTACTTATCCATTCGCGCTACTCAAGCCATTATGTTGTTTGGTCTAGTGACGATGTAGGTTTTCATAGTTTCAATGGGCTTGTGTGGAAAAATCTAATAAAATCTCGATTTTTCCCTATAAGATTACGCCCTCATATTAACCCTTTATCAACCTGCAACAGTCAAGCCTTTGGTATTCCGAAGCCAGGTTCGAGTTAAAATATGGAAAATCGAATTTTTCACGGAAAATTGAATTTTCCATTTGTTCTCCCCAGGAGCCACTCGTAAATTTCCCTCCATTTTACTCAACATCGATGTACTTTTTAACCCTATTCGAGGCTTGTATGTGAAAATGAGGCACCTAAATCTGTCACTATCTGACGGTCTATAATACAAGCAGGATGATGTTTATTTCTAGAGAAAACATTTTAATAGTCGTGAAGGCGTTAAACGGAGTTCCAAACGTCTCTTCGTATGTTACGAACGACCCCGTCCAAAATGAACGCCATACTTGTAACTTGATTGCCGAAGAACTGAGGCTTTAATGAAATTTCTAGAGCATTTTATTGAGCATTTGAGTAGAAGTGTGGGAATATAGTCAAGTTGGCGTTGGGCGATATACAGGTTGCGTCATGCAGTTGTTGCGTCTTTTAAAAACATGGCACACTTATCGAAAGACTCGTTTATTATTATTACAAACTTTTATTTACCTTGTCATTTTAGTATGAGGTCAAATCTTGTAACTGAATTTTAGAGCAGTTCCCACCAACCAATAGAGCTGAAATTTGATTCGTATATGTAACTTTGATGACAATGCTATAATAAATTACTACGAGGGCGGACCCTCCTCCTTCTTGAAAATATTTGCAAAAAATCGAAAAAATAAAATCGGAAAAATCCGTAAAAATAGTGAAAAACATCGGTCAGTCGCATGATTTAATTTCAAACCTTAAACTCCTTTCCCTCAACCCGAAGGCTGAATGGAAAGCGCGTGAGACATGGATAATTGCTGCAGAAACTCACTGGAATAAAATCGGAAAATCCCGTAATCATGGTAAAAAGCTTCGGACCGCCACATATTTTCATTTCAAATAATTAATTTTCCACCCCACTTCCCTGCCCAACTGAAGGCTAGATATAAAAGTAGGAAATCTGAAAAATTACCGAAGATTTCGGAGACAGCAAATTACGACAAAACAAATCAGTCAGAAGGGGAGCTCGGACTCCCTCATTCTTGAAAACAATTGCAAAAACTCAAGAAAAAAAATGGAAAATCCGGAAAAATTGTGAAACATCGGAAAATCGAATAATTTTCATAGTTTGGCCTAAATAAATGTATACCGGGTGAAGATAATGGAACAAAATTTGTAATACAACCATGTAATACAAACCAGTCCTACGGATACATTCAAATCACAAAAAATACAACTTCACTGTTTTTGGTCAAAATGTATGTGCCATGTATATAACTTTAAAATTGAAATTACAATTTTTTTTAAAATTGGTGGCTGGTCAGGTTAGGAAAAAAGACCATTTTATTACGATTAATTTGATACCTCACGCTTATAGGTTTTAAATAAAATTTCGCTAAAAAACTTAAAAATCTTCGTTAGATGTTTCATAAAATAAAGCATCTTTTGGTATAAAATAAGATTTAAATGCATCGGGTAATCTTTGACAAACACAATTGATGAAACAATATCATCAAGGAGGTTGACTTCCTATTTTACGTCGCTTCTGCAAAAGTTAATGAGATATTTATTGTGTAATTATTCAAAGAACATGTTAATGATGAAATTTATGTCAGAAGATATGTAATAGCTTTTGCTCGATCGATGTATGTGATGTAATCTTTTACTGTTTTTTATGCACTAGCGGGCGGTAAAGAACACTTTACCGCCCGGTTCGCCGGGCGTAAAGTGGCACTTTACTGCCCGCGGGCGCATTATGGCCCGGCGGGCCGTAAAGTAGACAAAATTCTCAAATTGTCTATACTCACACATCATTTCATGCAATTCCTAACACGAATTAGAATCATTTCAGTTCAATAGAGCAATACTCTTTCTAACATTTGTTCATAATCGTTGGCAATTTTTTCGGTGATGATCTATTTATTTGAAATAGATTCTCCAATATAGCACTTAGCTACTATAGTTTCACATTCCTCATATTATGTTACCCTTAAGTATTGCATGCATAACGTATGAAACGTGTAGACCATTGCAATTCAAGTCAGTATTTGTGATTCTCGCTATAAAACCGCTAGTGCATAAAATTTTGTATGTGCGTAAAATGCGTTTAAGGCCTACTTTATGCCCTTGATACATAAATAACTATTAACGGAAGTTTGTTTGAACCCTAATAATATGCAGTATCAAATTAATCATAATCAAATGCTCTTTTTTTCTAACCCGACGAGCCAGCAATAATCCCGGTAAGTACTCTAGTTTCAAAATGTCAACTTTGCTGACTGGGTGGTTATCATATTGTTGTGGACATCGAAAAGTGATGCAACTTGAAACCTATGGCGTTTGAGAAAAAATGCAAGTATCACAGTAACAAACTAAATTGTCAAAAATGTCCATTCTTTCGTTTTTTTATCGATTCAGTCGAATATATAGAATTCAATTTGAAGTTGGGCATTGATAAAGACGCAGAAAAATATATAAAATATGGATTTTGCCCTTAACTTGAAAAATGTATGTACTGTTCTACTTTTAATCTCTGAGGGATTAAATTCATTAAGATCATCCACCAATACCATAATAATAATTTATCCGCATACCTCGTATTAACATGTCTATTAAATGTTCTTCAATGCTAATGAAATCGATCATTAATGACCCCTTTTAATGAACGATTTGTTAGTAATGTATGATTTCGAGAAATCGTCCATTAATGACACCTATTAATGAACGATTTGTCATTAATTGTCGATTTCTCAATCAATGCATGATTGTTGCATAGACAACCTAACATAAACGAATTCAGATGTTATGGAAGCTATGAAATGGATATTGACGATAAATGTATGTTGACAAATGTTGCAGAAACTGCTAAAGTAGCATCTTTAACTTTTTTGTCAGAAAGAAATTAGAATTCCTTTATTTCACGCGTTAAAATATCTCGATCATTAATCGCCTTCATTAATACACTAGTTGAATAAATAATTAATAATAAAACGTTAATTCATCCAATGATGAACTGGATTAATCAGTAATGGACCTTTACATTTACGGAAAATAAATTACAAAACTCGTTTAAATCGATAGTTGTTAGTATGAAAAGTCCATTTAACAAAAAGTTCCATTATTTTTCTTTCATTTTAAAAAAATATCACATTTGAAAGTGTGCCGCTGACGTCACGTTCATCGGAAATACCTCCCACCATAATCCACGTTCCGAAACAGGCAATACCGATCTCCTTAAAAATATAACTTCTAGCATGATATAAGCCGTTGAGAAATAATCAATATAAGCTATTTTTTATTGTATTTGTAACTTTCAAATTTTCTGAACGGATCATCCTATTGATGAAGAACGAGCATTGACAACACAGCAAATCGTAATGACAGTTCTCAATTCTCAAAAGTTATATGGAGATGTGAGGTTAATGTTCATTTTATTTACATTCAACAATCAACATTCAACTGATAAATTCGATAATAGTGTAGTGAGGTGTTATTATAAACGATTTGGTGTGAATTTTTTTGTGTAATTGTTCACGGTCTTTCTTGCAATGACTAAAATTTAAAATCATTCCTTGAACTCTGCTTTGAATACAATAATAACATAACGTAAAGTACTCACTTGGAAATGTTCTTCACAAAAACATATATTTCCGCTTTTCACAAAAGGTTTATTCACTGTTTCGAACCACATTTTCCGACGCGCTTCATCTTTAGGTGCATAAAAAAATTGTTTATTGGAATTTGCACTGGTGTTCAGACAACCGGGTACAAAGCACCTTTTCGACATGTTCAGTTATTGCAGGGATACAGGTACTGGAGATACATGAATTAATAACAAATTTTAGAACACAAACAACCAAATCTCTCAAAACTTTCAAAACTGCATTAACCTCAAAATATAAATCAAGGTAGTGTTCGTTGAAGTTTAGTTCTGATGGAACTGCTTCACTTGTATCAAATGGGTAGGAAAATGAGTAAGACAGAGACAAACTATTCTTATTGATCGCACCGTGAAACAGACGAAAGAACCCATCTGGTATCATATGACAACTGTCATACGACACATTATATTTGAATGAGAATATGGTGCACAACTTTAACAACGTTGCCAAGTTTAGTTTTGATCAACGTGACGTCACGAAACCACTTTTCTTCTGATTATAGATAAACTAGCGGTCAGAAAAAATAAATAAAAAATCCCGAGTGATATTAGCGTATTTACTTTCGAATTTCAGTGTTACCTCATATTTCTTGGAAAGGTCCATTATTCCCAAAGTAATTTGTCGCAATCAGGATAAGGATATATTGATCTTCGAATAAAATTCGTTAATTATTTACCTTTCCGGATTGCAATAAAAGACCTAGCCTACTTATTAATGAAGCTATTGTAAACTCGTGCAATTTAGACTGTACAAACACAATTGCGTGTGATGATAAGGGATAGGAGCCTAATTCCGCGTGTATGTTGAGCTTTCAAGGTTATCTTCAAAACAATCAAATTATGTCATATAAAGTATTAGCAGTAATTGAATAGTTATGTATATGCGATGATCAGCTGGGGGTTACTGCTAGCAGTGGAGTGGAAAGAGTGTTTTGCAGGAATGGAGCACTAAAAAAAAATTACAATTGGAGAGAACATTTTTGAAGGAGAATTTTCATCTGTTTGTTATCTTGCTGTAAAAAATAGATGAGTAGATAGATTTAATTCCTCTTTTTTATTGCTGGTTAGGTAGATGGGACAAATCTCATTTTCATGTAGGTATATGTATATACAGTAAAATAAATATAAGATGTACAGACGCTTTGACATACAGTGCTCGGGTAAATTATGGAACTAATTCGATATTTCCCAAGAAATGTACAAAAATCCTGAAATACGTCAATTTTTTGTTGAATCCTTCGTGATTGACAGCATTGACATTTTGAATCCAAGATTTCACTTTTGGCTGGTAACTACTATAGGCTGATGTCAAAACGAATTTTAAACACTTAAAATAAGAAAAAAAGTAACAGGCAACCAGGTGGAGAGTGTTATTGAGGTTCCAACTTTAAGGTAAAGAAATTAAACACGAAAACACTCAAAATGGTGAAATTGGGATGCAGTTCACAATTATATTATTATAAAATTTATATTATAAATAAATTTTGTGTGAAGCCTGAATTATATTTGTTTTAGAGACTTGATATCTTACTCTATTACCAAACATCCATTCTAAGCATTGGTAAGCATATAAGTATATAAGTATATTCAGTAAGTTGGTTTCTGTATCATAAGTTTTCAGTAGAAAATATTTTTTTTTTCTACAAAACTTAATTGAACTATATTCAGTGGAAAAAGAAGTTCTTTATTGCACTAGTGCAATAAAGTTTTTATTGCACTCATCTGTCATTCTACTTCAACGTGCTGTCATCATGACAAACATAAACGTTTAAACCTACTACATATTTAGCAGATATTCTGTGAGATTGGCAATAGGTACTTCACTACGAAATATTCATATTGAAAATTGCACCAATTGTTCATTCACTTTCAACATTGAGGGTAAAAATAAAGTTTGAGTTAAATTGTTCGTAACGTATTAGTTCCTGTTTCAATGCAAATCGATATTAATATTAAAGTATTCAAGTTGCGCTTTTCATTTTCCTACACCTAGTGCCGCACCTCAATAAATCATTTTTTGCTTTTTGCATAAACGTAGAAAAAATGATGTATGCAGCTCGTGCAAAAATTGTTTATCGCACTCGACGTGTTGTCCAACTCGGCCTAACGGCCTCGTCGGACAATTTCACGTCGAGTGCAATAAACATTCACTTTTTGCACTTGTTGCATAAATAACTATTAACAGGATTTTCAATATTGTATTTTGCATAGTTTGAACGCTACTCCCAAGCTCTAATACAATATCTAATGACTGATTCTGCAAGTGAGACGTAAATGGTGTAAATGTTTTCCCTTGAAAAGATTTCTCTCAGATTATAGAATTTATATGTCAGCTGTCTTGTCTTTTTGTTACGTAGATGACATGTTCGTCCTATCTCGTATGCTGGTCCAGGAGGATTCAGCTCTTCTGAATATATCATTTCATTTTTAAAAATATTGAAAAAGTATGGTTTCATGGAAACAATGAACTGGTGACATTGAATTTTCGGAAGTAATTACACAAGTCCATCAAAATTACCGAAGCATGTTGTCTAAAAACTGCATGAGTCTATTTTCATATTTTGTCGAAAGAGCCAGACTCCGAAGGAGGAGGCTTGAATGGAAAATTATCAGGTTTATTTTGATGCACGAGTGTAATTCGGTAGAATATTTCCGGAGTTGAAAGAAAAATGTATGTGCTGCTGTTTCACTTTCAACTATACATTTTCCTCAATATATTGTATGAACCACTCACCAAAACGCGACATTTTTTCACTTTTTTAAGTATATCTGACATTTATCAGTATTGTCAGTCAGTGTTGTTGTTATTGGTGTCATGCCGACGGGATGTCTTCGCAGTGCAATTATCGCTCCGCAGTGCAATTACTTTTTCCATAATTGCATTCCTCTTATGACAAATTATATATTGGAGGGAAATATTCAGTTTAACGTTTTATATTTGAGTATCTACTGGACGCGCTGGGTAACTTCTAATCTTGTGGATCAGTAACGAAAGTTTATAATAGCGTTTCACGCCTCAAATATTTAATGACTCTTTTTTCGTTTTAGTTGTATACAACTTCCTTTCTCAATTAACGAACTTTGATATATCTTTTCTAGTGCACTACACTCCCACGAGCTAAACGTGTCTATTCAAACTTGGAAGCGCTTCTCAATACAACTATAACCACATCAAGGCGTGTCCGGAAAGTGCCTTTTAGGAAATTAGCCCGAAGACGTTCCGTCGTATCGGGTGAACCGGATTACCCCCGATGTTCGGAAACATCTAGCTAAAAATATCGCCATTAAGGCCTTTTGATTGACGCATGAACCGACTGTTTTATTTGTTTTCATTGTTGAATTTCGTGATGTTACTGTCAATCATAAATCCGTTTTGATGCTTCGTGAAAGCAAAGGTACCAGCCAAGCAAGCAGCAGGAGTGGGTCGAGTTTATAAGTAAACGGTGTTGTATATGAAGTTGCGTCTACTTCCAATACTAATGGTGGATTTATGCAGGAGTCATAAGTCATAAGTTTTAATATATTTTATTTTTTTAAATATTCGTCAATAATTGGTTGGAATAAACGGACCAACAAGTCACTGACGAATATTCTTCCTTATGACTTAAAACTTATGACTTATGACTGCTACATAAATCCACCATAAATGTATATTATTATAGTTACCTAAGTTAGAATTTTATTTTTATAAGCTTTAGTTTAAATTGCTTTGTTCGTATGTCTGTCTGTCTGTCTGTCTTTCCAGTTCAAAACTTGCAATCCAGTTTTCAAGCACTTGCTGATATCCGATTGAGCTGACGACGGTTTCAGACGTCGAAAATTACGGTAAATTTTTTTCAAATACTCGCGAAAATAAAATCGGAAAAATCCTTAAAATTAGTGAAAGTATCAGACCGTCGAATAAACTGATTAAAAAATATATTACGCCAAAAAATGTTGGTCGGATGCTTGGACCCTCATTATCGAAAAAAAAAATCTGAAAAATTCGTAAAAGTACTGAAAAATATGGGACCATCGAATAATATAATAAAAAAAACTCCTTTGTCTAAGTACCTGGAACCTCGATAGGGAATGGTAGAGACGGTAACAGACATGGCTAATTACGAAACCCCATCCCTCTCAAAAATGGTACAAAACTCGCATAAATAAAATCGGAAAAATCTATAAAATTAGTGAAAATTATCGGACCGTCGAATACGTTGATTTAAAAAAAAAATATCATTTGGCTTCTTGAAAGCCAGATGAAGCATAGGTATTTGGATATGTTGGTCGAGCTTGCGAACACTCATGAAAATGTAATGGGAACAATCCGTGGAAATAGTGAATAATATCGGACCATCGAATAACAATATTAAAAATAAATACTCCCCTGTCCCCCTGAAAACTAGAATACGTAGAGACGGTTTCGGACATGAAAATTACGGTAAAATCTCAAAAAAGGTACAAAACTCGCATAAATAAAATCAGAAAAATCCATAAAAGTAGTAAAAAAATATCGGATCTTTGAAAAATTTAATTAAAAAGAAATACCCCCTGCCTCTCTGAAGGCTAGATAGAGGAGTAGGTGAAAAATTTCAGCCGGTTTCAGAAGACATAAATTACATAAATAATAAGTGTACGTCGGGAGGCTCAGGCATCCCTTCTTGAAAAAATATGCGAAAATTCGCGAAAATAAAATCGGGAAAATACGTAAAATAATCTAAATGTCGAATAATATAATTTCCAAAAAATGTACACTCCTGTTCCCTGAAGGTTAGAAAGAGAACGTATAGGAATTAGGAACATTTTCCGGACGTTTAAAATTACGATAATGAAATATGTCAGTTGAAGGGCTCGGAAACCCGTCCAGAAAAAAGTTGCAAAAACTCGCCAAAATAAATCGAAAAAATCTGTAAAATTAGTGAAAAATATCGGACCGTCGAATAAATTGATTTAAAAAAATATTAGCCATCTACTCTCTCTCCCGCAGGATGGATAAAGAACGCGTATTCGAAAAAAAGTTGAAAAAACTCATGAAAATTAAATCACAAAAATCCTTAAAAATACTGACAAATATCGGACTATCAAATAATGAGAAAATAGCAGGTCTCGGACCTGCACCCTTCTCAAAAAAGATACAAAAACTAGCATAAATAAAATTGGAAACATCCCTAAAAATAGTGAAAAATATCGTTGACAAATTTATTTTAAAAAATTACCCACTGTCTCCGTGAAGGCTAGAAAGACAACGCGTCGGAATTCGAATCTCGAAAAAAATTGCGAAATCTCGAGAAAATAAAATCGAAAAATTCCGTAAAAACAGATAAAAACATCGGACCGTCGAAAAAACTGATTTAAAAAAATATTACCAATCTCCCCTCCTGAAGGCTGGATGGAGAACGAGTAGGTATTTGGAAAAATCTCCAACGATTTCGGGCTTGGTTGGACCCCATCCATCTCAAAAAAATTTAAGAAATTCGACCCAAAATAAAAAAATTCGTGCAAAAAAAAAATTAAATAATTTGATTGAAAAAAAAATTACTCCTGCCCTCCTAAGCTAGATGAAAAACGCGTAGGAATTCGGAAAAATTTCCGCCGGTTTTGGACGTAGACAAATACCGAAAAAAAAATTAATTATATCCGAAGAAACCATAAAAAATGTGAAAAATATCAGACCGTCGAATGATTCAATAGAAAAAAATGCTCCCTTGGAGGCTAGATAGAGAACGCGTAGGAACGGTTTCGGAAAGTTTCGCAAAAAATGTCGATAGTTTGGTTCGGACCCCCATCTTTCTCAAGAAAGGTACAAAAACTCGTGTAAATAAAATCAGAAAAATGACTAAAAATAGTAAAAAATATCGAACCGTTGAAAATTTTTATTTAAAAATGTTTACTCACAAGCCCCCCTGAAGGCTAGATAGAGATTAGGGAGCGCGTAGGAATTCAGAAAAATTTCCGACGATTTCGAACGTGAAAAATTACGACGAAAAGAAAATGTCGGCTGGAGAGCTTGGAACCCCGTCTTTTCGAAAAAAAGTTGCAAAAAATCACGGAAAGAAAATTGGAAAAAATCCGTAAAATTAGTAAAAATCATCGGGCAGTCGAATCATTTTCGTATCTTAACTTGTATGTATATGTGTATGTATCCAGAACTGTGGGGTACATGCTGAAGAGCTGGATGGTAAGGGGCACCTATTAAGACAAATAATTAAACAAATTATAATGCTAAAAAGTACAAAATAAAATTAACATAAATTTTAAAAAGCTGTTATTTATAAACTATCAAACTAAGAAGCAAAAAATAATATTTAGTGCATGAAAAACATAGAACTTTCAAATTTTGAAATATTTTGTTAAAAGTTTGAGGCTCTGTCTATTTACACTTGAAATAAAGCTTTAAGCTTTTAAGACAAAATTTCATGTTCATTTGAAAGTTCTGTGTTTTTCATGCACTAAATATTATATTTTACTTATTGGTTTAATAGCTTATAAATAAAAGTTTGTTTTCAAAAATATTTTTGACGTTCATTTTATTACATTTAACGTTGGGGGTCAATAAATTATAAATTTGTATGAAATGGAGTTTGGCCCTCGTATTGTGTGCCAATAATCATAATTGTGATTTAATTTTCCTGTCCGAAATGTTTGAAAATTTAATATTTATTGATCATTTGTTTTTATGGGTTTCGCCTTGACGCTGCTCAGGGGCAAGTTCATTTAGAACGGTTCTGGTTTTCTGTTCTATACTTGTAATGTGAAATAAAAATACCAAACTAATTTTAACAAGATTAGTTAACAAATTTTATTTATTACGTGTTAATGCTGTGGTGGACTCCGTTAGTTCGTTGTTTCTGCGAGCAACCAAGTGTTGCTCATCCGTACGTTTGGATACACCGTACTGATGAGAGCCAAAAAGCTCAAAACACGTGTCTACAGTTTGCTTGAGAGTTATGTCCGATAATTTATTCATTACATATTTTAACAAATGAACCTTACTTTAATGTGTTGAAACAGAAAATAAAGTTTTTCGAAAGCTCGACTAGTTGAAAATATCTCAACGTATTATAAGTAATAGCCCAAAAAATATTTTACTGTATCCTCAAAGAGTTATTTTCCTTCACTGATATTTTCCAAATTCGACAGTCTTAAATTAGTAGATTAATGTTCAAGGGATAAAACACTCGAATTGAAGCTCTCGTGTTTTATTCAGGGCATATATTTCGAAATTCAACAATTTAAATTTTCCAAAACAATTGTTTTCAAGAGATTCATCCGAGTATATACAAGGTCTTGTTATATTAGCCACGAAAATACAGAGAATAACTGTTTTACTTCAATAGTTTCGTCATCACCATCTATACTATGTCGAGTATTGTTTTGGGTCTCTTTTCCGAATGTAAAAAAATATCTTAATAGTATCATAGAAGGTCTAGTAATTTCGGTGGAATGCAAAAACAAATTCGATACTGAGAACTCTTTCTGACACCTTGGGGAAATTTAATAATGTCGATAAATGAAATGAAAAAGATAAATCTGAAATGTATAACGATTTGTGTTCAGAAATAACTTCGTTTCACGTATCATTGCTCTATCTACTCGGAACAGCTACCAAAAGGTCACCTCTGTGACATTTAAATTTTTTCGGTCCATTCAATTCGCTTGGTCCATGCTTCATTGATTTTTATTATCTTGAAAATATGCAGAGGGTTACCAATTAGCAATGTTTGTTCGTCATACATATTATTGTTGCTCAGTATCTGAACTGTATTAATGATTTGAGGATAGAACATTTAGACCGTCAGATAGTGACAGATTTAGGTGCCCCATGTTCGCATACAAGCCTCGAAATACGGTTGAAAAGTACATCGATGTTGAGTAAAATGGAGGGAAATTTACGAGCGGAGAACATTTGGAAAAATCAAAAAGAATTTCCATTACATTTTTCGACGACTAAATCTACTTATCCATTCGAGCCACTCAAGCCATTATGTTTTTCGGTCTAGTGACGATGTAGGTTTCCATAGTTTCGATGGGCTTGTGTGGGAAAATCTGTTAAAATCTCGATTTTTTCTTACAAGATTACGCCCCCATTTTAACCCTTAAGCCACCTGCAACACTCAAACCTTTGGTATTCCGAAGCCAGGCTCTATTAATTAATGATTAGGTGAACACGGCTCGCGTGAAAATTTGGGCAACATACTCCTTCTATTTCTGTTCTGGAAAATCGAATTTTCCATATGTTCTCCCCAGGAGCAACTCGTGAATTTCCCTCCATTTCACTCAACATCGATGTACTTTTCAACCATATTCGAGGCACCTAAATCTGTTACTATCTGACGGTTTAATTGTGATTTGCTGAGTATTCAAATATTGACATGACAGTGTCCAAAATTTTGGCCGCCTGAATTAAAAAATTGAAGAAGACTAAATAAATTCGACCACTCGCATGTTAAAAACTGATTAAGTAGAGTAAATTTTTGTCTCACAAAATAGTCGTGTTCAATCCTTGTTCGAAAATCTGTAAGTTTGAATTTAAAAAATTTCCAATATAATTGAAGAGACATGAAAGATTGCTAGGTTAATACAAGAAAATGCAATGGTAGGTATATCTTATTAATACTTATGAATAGAAACACAGAAAAAATATGTTCATAGGTAATATAATACAGAATGAATATCATGTAACATAATCCGAAACAAAACAATACAGGTACAAACAGGTAAAGACAGAATAGAAAAAAAGTAAAAAAGGAAATAAAACAAATTCTTTGATTAGTAGCACTGGATAGGAATTTATTTTCATGGACTTCAAAGAGACGTTTTTCTTGACTTGCAGCAAACTTCACAATTACATGTGAAAAATCAATTTTATCTAAAATCTCTCTGACTCAATTGAGAACAGACCGAAATTGCTATTTTTGGAAGAATCTTCTAATGAGCTCCTCAAATAATTTTTCACACTTTTTAATTAAAAGTTAATAGCTTGATCTGTGTGTGGGTACAAATCTTGCAAGCCGAATTAGAACCACTTTCCTATGGAATTGAAATTTTACACGTTGGTTCAGTTCCGATGACAACACATTAGTGTCGAACAAATTCTTGACGGATTTGGTCGTCAGAAATAACAGCCAAAAAAAAAATAGGTATGGGGGCTCGGAATGAAGTTTTCGAAATATTCGCAAAATTAAAATCGTAAAAATAGTGAAAAATATTTTATTATCGAATATTATGGTTTAAAAAATTTCAACCCTCTGTCCCCTCTCAAAAGCTAGATAGCGAACGCAAAGGAATTCGGAAAATGTTTCAACAGTTTCGGACACGGAAAATAATGATGGAAAAGATTGATCAGGGGGCTCGCCCCCCTTTCCTGAAATGAAAAAAATAGGAAAACTCGCGAAATAGAGATCGAAAAAATCCGTAAAAACAGTGAAAATTATCTGACCATTGAATAATACGGTTTCAAAAAAATGTACCCGTCTTCACCCCTCGAAAGCTAGATAGTGAACGCGTATAAATTCGAAAAAATTTCCAACGGTTTCATACATGAAAAATTATGACAAAAAATATGTCTGACATTGGGCTCGCTCCCTCCCCTCTTTTCAAAAAGGTTGCGAAAACTTGCGAAAATAAAGTTGGAACAATCCGTTAAAATAGTGAAAAATATCTAACCATCAAATAATATAGTTTTGAAAAATTTTACCCCCCTATCTAGATTGAGAATGCGTAGAAAATTGGAAAATTTCGTGATTATTTCAGACGATGAAAATTATGAGGAAATATTGTTTGTTGCCAATTATTGTGATATGCTGGACTTGCACAGTACACAAAATGCAGGGTAGTACTGTTGACCATGCCGTTATCTATTTAGTCCCAAAGCTCTTCGCTGCTGGCCAAGCATATGTGGCTTTAAGTAGGGTCACTGGAAGATCTCCTAATTGAAGAACTAGATTGTGCGACCGTGCAATTCAGACTAAGAAACGTATCCAAAGAAAACTAAGAGAGAAATAAACTTTATAGAGAAAAGCTTTCATTTCAATGCAGTCAAAAGAAGAAAATTAATTTTAAAGTGAATTAAACCAATCATTTTGTTACATTATCAAATTTTAAATGATATAAAAGCTTGTCGCGAGAACAAATCTTGAGGTGATTTTAAATTTGATTTACAATAAGAAATACATAGTTACTTCTCGTGACAAGCTTTTATATCATTTAAAATTTGATAATGTACCAAAATTATGGGTTGAATTCACTTAAAGAAATTGTTTTCTTTTTTTATTGCATTTAAATAAAAGCTTTTCTTTAGAAAGTTTTTTTTTAAGTTTATTTATTTCAGTTGTAAACGACCTTTCGCCTGAACAGTTTGTTGCAGAAATACATAAGAAAGTTCTCAAAGCCACATCAATATTTGGAAAAGTTGATGTGATTTTTTGTTCTCTTATGAATCTGAGTGATTGCTCAGTAAACAAACACGACTAGTTGAATCCTCCGATTTTGTTTCCAGCGCTGCAAACTTTTGGATTTTTTATGATCTGCTGGCGACCCTAAGATCTGCGGCGCCTGAGGCTTTAGCCTAATCAGCCTTATGGACAAAACGTCCCTGTATTTAAGTAACAAGGAATGTAATGTGTTAACATTTAAGGTAAGCGAGTACAAGCCAAGGCAACAACTCTAATTACTTCTGCTTTCAATTCGCCAATATTATTGCTAGCGATTGTAATTGTAGTATCGTCAGCAGACATAGTCATGTGCTCAGGTAGGTCATTAACAAAAATAGTGAAAAGAAGGGGCCCCAGTACTGAACGGTGCGGAACTCCCAGTTTCACAGTATATTTTCTGGAATAAACATCATCATATCTCAGTGTCATGTGTCGTGCTATCATGTGTACTAACTTTCCTATTGGCAAATCTTAATCATTTGGATTGAACCTTTAATTAATTTAATATCAGATTAGAATGACTCTTAATGTCCCATCCTTTTATTTATTCATACATATAATTCAGCGCGCTGGTTGGCCGTTAGCGTGTGAATTCTTTAAGCTAGAGAAATAATATGTTTGGTTCTATTATGATCAAAATACTCTCATTTATCACACAACTTCACAGAATAACACTTTTGTGGAGATTAATTCAGCTATAAAACCCTCATATGTGATCTCAATCATGACAATGAATTTTACTCACCTAAATACTCCCGTCGTCGGTTCATTGCTCTGGATTGGTAACACTTTAACTTATCGAACGCATCACTAATTAATCAGCCCGTTCCGAGCTGATTGGTTCCACTAATTCAGTAATTTTGGTTTGTTTCAATTATTGACTTAACTAACGAAGGAAACTCGAGGAATAGTCTGTTTTTCATTTATTAAGACAAAAAGAGATAAATAAATATAAAACTGTATAAATATGCGACTAGAATGTTAATATCTACGAGAAAAAAAGGATCGAGAGAATTTACTTTCACAATTAAAGTCAAAATACTGGAAATTTCAATGATTAAACAAGAACAGACTGAAAACAATATTTTTATAACTCAAAACAAAAACCTATCTAATTGACAATATATTATCTAGCATGTTAGCTTACCAAGACCATCTTTAAATACGTGAAACTGATTAGAGACTTTGACAAAATAAATGATAACATACTTAAGAAACCCTTCAACTCTGAGAAAATAGATCGGACATGTCCCAGGTCAAGGTGAGGCCTTGACCTGAGTATTCTTCACTCGACTTACTGCTTCAAACACAACATTTCAACTAAAAAACTTGTTTTGAGATCTCCAACGGTTCAACTCTATAATTCGTTAAAAGATAGGGGGGATGATCCCGCCCTCAGAATATTTTACTTGTAAGAAATTAGGTAGGTGTCGCTACTTGAATGGTCTTGGAACTCTAAACCCTATTCTGGTATTCTACAGTCCTAATTAATTACATATAAGTTTTCCTATTACGTGACATCATGTGGTTGACCGCCCCGTACATTTTAGGACTCGCGTCGAATGTGGTTTTGTTTCACTTTGATAGAAAACGGTCGACAAAAAACTATCAAACATTCTCTTTTGTTCGTCCGATGTCACTCTGCCTTCTTACTCTTAAAATAACAATAATTTTCATGCATTTACAACGAGTGACCTATTTCCATATATGTATTATTTAAGACAAAAATTAATTGATTAAACGGTCAGAAAGATATTTCTAGGAATATCTATATGGCATCTAACGAGTTGTACCCAGATGGCAAACAATCGACCCTTTGGCTATTCAGTCTGAAATTAACAGATTTTACAATATCTTCAAAGTTGAATGGATTTTCAGATTCTCACGAAAAGTCTATTGTTTGTAATATGCCCCTCATAAATTTTGAGTTCTACTATTTATGTAACTAAAGTTCGGTATTATCGCCCAGAGGAACATGTGGGATGCAACTTTCTTATTGAAATGGATTTGGTCCCACGACCAGAGGCGTCTCAATATTCTATTACACATGTATGAGTGTATCCAGTTAGAGAATTTAGGAGCATTTGCGAGGTTATTCCCGAGAAACATTGTCCAATCAATCAGATTGTGGATTCTTTGTCCAGATCAGCCGTTGAATATAAATCAAAAATAGTGAAAGCAGCGCTTTATCCAATGAGAAACACTCAGCCGCAGACTGACCTCAAAGAATTGTTATTGAAGAAAATTTACGATTTTTCTAATCCCGAAGTGACACCTAAATCATATGCGGTCTCATTCGCATATCATAAATCAACTGAACTATTTTCAGGATTAATACTAACGACCTTACAGACTATACGGCAATTTTACATCTGTTATTTGCGACCAATTTTCTGGGGTAAATATGTGGAATTTTTTGACGATGTTAGCGAGTTTATCGGGAGTAATTACACAAGTGCTTCAAAATTACCGATAATTTTCCATGAAAGCATGTTGTCTAAAAACTGCATGAGTTTATTTTCATATTTTGTCGAAAATATGAAAATAAAAATTGTTTTTTTTAAATTGTTTTTTTTGTTAACCAGCTGTCGTCCCCTTACGAACGGCAGCCCTCAAAAGTCGAAACTTGTGCGAGCTAAGGATTAACGAGGTCTTACCTTTTTACGTGGGATTCCTAGACGGGTGTGAAGTTATCCACATCCACAAATGTACACTGAGAAAAATATAAAAAAATCATAGAAGTCCCAAATGGCGTTGAACACGTTTCTGCTCCGGATATGTTATGCAGAATGACCTTTTCTTCATCCCTGATACCACGTACGAGTTTTCCAGGCCGTCCGAGGGGGTGCAATTGGGGTGAGTTTTCGAAAAAAAATCATAGAAGGCACAAATGGCGTTGTACACGTTTCTGCTTCGGATATGTTATGAAAAATGACCTTTTCTTCATCCCTGATCCCACCTACGAGTTTAACAGGCCGTCCGAGGGGGTGCAATTGGGGTGAGTTTTCGAAAAAATCTTATAGAAGGCACAATTGGCTTTGTACACCTTTCTGCTCGGGATATTTTATGAAAAATGATCTTTCCTTTATCCCTGATACAACGTATGAGTTTTCCAGGCCGTCCGAGAGGGTGCAATTGGGGTGAGTTTTCGAAAAAATCTTATAGAAGGCACAATTGGCTTTGTACACCTTTCTGCTCGGGATATGTTATAAAAAATGATCTTTCCTTCATCCCTGATACAATTTATCATGTAATATTTACAGTAAATATATATATTATTTTTTTCCCTAAGGATATTCTAGTCAGGCCCTGTCTCCGAAGCTCCGATACATTCGGAGGGCGCGCTGGATCGTTTACCCAGATAACCACTTTCCACGTCCGTGGGGCGAGTGATTATTGGGTCCGAGAATCATGCGCCCTGAGAAGACGTAATGAACCAAGAATGACGGTCTTCTGCATTCGCCCGGTTAAGATTTCTGCCATATTACGGCAAGCCGGTTTGATTTTTAGGTTCGAGAGCAGTGTGTCCATCATTCCACCAAGGAACCCCATGATAAGAACCACGATTTTAACATTTGGTATTATTATTATTATTTTTTTTTCTCCTTAGGAGTGTACCAGTCAGATCCTGTCTCCGGTGCTCCGACCCATCCGGAGGGCGCGCTGGTGTCGTTAACACCAATAACCACTCCCTACGTCCGTAGGGTGAGTGACATAATTTTATACCATTAAATGAAACACTGTACAAGACAAAAGTCATTATTACTTTTTATTTGATAAATATAAGAAATTCAAAACTGCATAATTCGAATCATTATAGTAACGCGCCAAACTTGGTTGGGACCGATGACGTCATACAGCTCGATGAGACATGGCGCTGCTATACTGCCTTCTGATCGAACGAGCACAAAAAATGTTCAAGTTCCCCATTATAGATCTACCCTTTGTGCAGAACGCAAATAACATGCTTGGCATTTAATTTTGTTCTTACCTGCGTAGGTAAAATCTTTCAATTGAAATTTTACTCGCTTCCACTTATTCAATCGACTCGAAATTATGGTTTTGTTAAAATTCCGATTAAAAAAATCGGGGTGGCAGATGAGTTCTTTGATTTGAGGTGCGATTCTATTCATAATAGGATATAGTAGTTTTTGGGTCGGAGGTTATACATTTTTGGATAAAACTCAAAACTTTGTAACGGCTAGAGTATTGGTGTCTGGGTATATTTAGGATTAGAGGTAGTAATTTTTTTTATCAAAATCTAAGAAATCAGTGTCAGTTTCAAATTGGGGCACGGCTTTTGTTATTGTGTTAAGAATGGGTAAGTTAAGACTTATCGGGATTCAAATTTATGCATTTGATTCAAAAATTTATAAATTGAAGATGGCGGATCCATGATGGTGGACGAGTTTTGTGATTATGATCCAATTCGATTCGAAATTGGTATATGAGGGTTTACTGGGTTGGAGATTATAAATTTGCTGTCAGAACCATGTAAAAAGCCATTTGTGCCTTCTATAAGATTTTTTCGAAAACTCACCCCAATTGCACCCCCTCGGACGGCCTGGAAAACTCGTACGTTGTATCAGGGATGAAGGAAAGATCATTTTTCATAACATATCTCTAGCAGAAAGGTGTACAAAGCCAATTGTGCCTTCTATAAGATTTTTTCGAAAACTCACCCCAATTGCACCCCCTCGGACGGCCTGGAAAACTCGTACGTGGGATCAGGGATGAAGAAAAGGTCATTCTTCATTACATTTCCGAAGCAGAAACGTGTACAACGCCATTTGTGCCTTCTATGATTTTTTTTCGAAAACTCACTCCAATTGCACCCCCTCGGACGGCCTGGAAAACTCGTACGTGGTATCAGGGATGAAGGAAAGAGCATTTTTCATAACATATCCCGAGCAGAAAGGTGTACAAAGCCATTTGTGCCTTCTATGATTTTTTTTCGAAAACTCTCCCCAATTGCACCCCCTCGGACGGCCTGGAAAACTCGTACGTTGTATCAGGGATGAAAGAAATATCATTTTTCATAACATATCTCGAGCAGAAAGGTGTACAAAGCCAATTGTGCCTTCTATAAGATTTTTTCGAAAACTCTCCCCAATTGCACCCCCTCGGACGGCCTGGAAAACTCGTACGTTGTATCAGGGATGAAGGAAATATCATTTTTCATAACATATCTCGAGCAGAAAGGTGTACAAAGCCAATCGTGCCTTCTATAAGATTTTTTAGAAAACTCACCCCAATTGCACCCCCTCGGACGGTCTGGAAAACTCGTACGTTGTATCAGGGATGAAGGAAAGATCATTTTTCATAAAATATGTCGAGCAGAAAGGTGTACAAAGCCAATTGTGCCTTCTATAAGATTTTTTCGAAAACGCACCCCAATTGCACCCCCTCGGACGGCCTGGAAAACTCGTACGTGGTATCAGGGATGAAGAAAAGGTCATTCTGCATAACATATCCGGAGCAGAAACGTGTACAACGCCATTTGGGCCTTCTATGATTTTTTTATATTTTTCTCAGTGTACATTTGTGGATGTGGATAACTTCACACCCGTGATTCCTAGCACGATCCGGGGAGAATATCGAAAGGAGGTCCGTTGGTCACCCATCCAAACCACGGCCTCGCATAGCGTTGCTTGGCTTCAGATATCGGTGAACCGGCGCTCTCCGTTCGAGCTATCCCCGCGGATGCAGTTTTTTTACTGACAACATTCTTGAATGGAAAATTATCAGGTTTATTTTGATGCACGAGTGTAATTCGGTAGAATATTTCCGGAGTTAAAACAAAAATGTATGTGCTGAGTTGATGGTTCAACATTGTATTTTTTGGTTTGCTCTTGGTGATTTTTTCTTGAATTACAGTTATCGAATCATTCCCGAAACGTGACATTTCAACGACGTTTAAAATTTAGTATTTATGCCTGTTAAGATGACAAATGTACAAATTAACAATCGTTACTATAGATACACGGACCGAGCGGGTAATTTTCAGCCTGAAAATGTCCCGCCGGGAATTTTTCGCTGTAATTGATCGAAAATGTCCCGCTTCATATGGGATTTTTAACATACGATGGAAATATTCGGTCAAATTGTGGCGGCTTTTTCGAATATTTCCGAGCAAAGTTATCACCAATGCACACTGTGCACAAGTGTAAATTATGAGTAATATTGTTTAAAAAAAAGATATGATTTTTATGAAAAATAATAAATGTCAAAAGAGGAATATAGACCATCACAGATTTCGAGAACTTTATCAAATAAAAAAAAAACAATTTTGCATTTCTTTAATTATTTTCAAATCTGACAAAGTGCCCGAAATCTGTGGTGGTGGCAAATTTAAAAAGTTTTCTAGCAAATTATTCCCAATGTTACCGAACAGTTCAAAAAACTTTTGCAATATTCCATAATAAATTCAGGTTACAAAGTTTTTTATTGTGAAATAAACAAAAAAAAATATGTTGCTGTCATCGAAGGAGCTGGCAGAGTTTCGACTTATGACATAAAGACAAACGTTTCTTTGTGTTTGCCTCTCTTTTATATTTCTTTAGGTCGAGTCATTAAGAAAAGTATAAATAAATTATTTATTTACTATGATGCCAAACTTGGAAATAGAAGCAAAATTGGGGAACGATAAAGGATGATATTTTATTTGTTTTCGTCATTTTGCGACTCTTTTGCATTTTTTCTCTGCAAAATAACCAGAATTGTTTATATAACTAACATTTTTAACAATGTTGCCGACGTTGTACGAGGGCGCAAATTTTTATTATTTTATTGAGCACAACAATATAACATTTGTGAAAGTTTGCATTGTTTTGCTATTTTTTGTCCATTTTTGCTAAAGTAATTGCCTACACTGGGTAGTGAACGGAAACCGATTGAATCTACTGCTCCATAAGCACTGAAATGAAATTATATTATAATTTCATTTCAGTGTCCATAAGCAACAAATACATCCAAATCTGAATATTGAATTCACGAACACCTACAGAGTATGCAACCGAATAAACTCCAGTGTGTTAATTATGTTGCCTCTACTGTCTGCTTCGCGCCCAGCACAATCAGTTGAGTGCTAGTCAGGATCGTATTTGGCGAAAAGGTCCTAGAAAGTAACTTCGTCAACCGGCATCCAATGTCTGTCTTCAATTTTTTTAGGTGCCTCTCATTTGTCTGACAACGCTTGTCCCGTACGTAGACGGAACTTCAGTCTCATACCGCACAATTTTGGATGCCCTATTCACTCTTCGTAAGTTCAGGCGTAATTAGAGTACGTATACCAAATGGATTACTTACAAAATTTTAGATGCAATTTTTTTTTGCTTTTTCATTATTTTAGTGTAAGTAGGTATTCGTGAGGTTACGCGAGGTAAAATATCCAGTAATGTTCAGAGAATAGACCGAGAAAAGAAACTAGAAATTACTGTTTATTCTTGAATTCATGAATGCTTTTTTCAGAACCTTTTGGGTTTGCCTCACCTAACAATGATAAAACCTCAGATAGCTAATATTAATTATTCAGATCGGAAGACACTTTCGCAGAGAAATAGGAAACAGTGATTTAAAATAATTATTTTTAGTCTAGTAACCACTGGTAAAGGACCCCCGCACTTTTAAATATAAATTACTGATTTTTAACTTGAACGGTATTTCAAAATCTATCCATCAACAAACTTTGCGATTCTGCACGTTCAATCAGTACATCGAATAATACAATATACTAAAAATTCAGACAATTTCACCGAGAACCATTTTACCTATAAAAAGTGCGGGGTCCTTTGAGCCAGAAGCGAAGAATGAATTGTCCCAGCACGAAACTGGGCACGTGACTTCTTGACATTATGTATTGTGAGAAAAAAAATTGTTTGCCAAAAATTACGGAGTGGAACTAAAACAAAAAATTACGTTTTTGGGTTTTATCAGAAATTAAGAGGGCTGTTGGAAAACTATTTTGATGGAATAAGAGGCGATAAAATCCTCTACAAAATAGTCCATAGATAGACTAGAGTATGTTAGGTTGGATGAGGTAAATGCTTCATATTTCGAGTAATATTATCTCTAAAAACGGAAAAAGTCGTCCTGAAAATGCGACAAAGAATACGAGGGAATGGTAGAGAATAGATGAGAATATTTTTTGTGGTTATGGTTCAGCCTCACTTCTTATACATGATTACTTCGAGAATTATGAGGATGGTCACTACCAATGCGATAATATGTAACATAATTGTGTTAAAACTGTGCCTATATATTTTTTTGCAGGTGTTAGTTGAGATTGGAATCATAATATGATGTTTAAGAAAGAAACATTGATTTCTAAATAATATTCTGTCAAGGGAACAGGGACAGAAAAATCTCAATGAGTTGTGTACAAATTTCAATAACCTAAAAACAGATTGGCCTTCCCGCGGTTTTCTATTTGAGCTTCGGAATACACCCACTTCCAGCGCGGGGAGCATGAATAATGAATAATATGTAATCTAGATGGCGTTGTGATAGTGTTCTTTATTGTTTATTTTCACAAAATGGGGTTTTATGTTTATGGGTTTATGTTATGTCCATTGTTCATTTTGAATCAAGAGTATTTTGAATAGTGCATACTGCATTATCATGGAAGATTATGTTCATAAGAAAAAATGCTAGAAGTGTTAGTGGATGTACTGATAAGACAAGTAAAAGACACCGTTTTTCTATCAAGGAACCAGAAGTTTGTCAGGCCTGGATAGAGAGTATTAACCCACCGTTTTATGATGATCCTTCAGCGAAAGAAATATATTATAATTATTTTGTGATAGGTACATTTTCAAAGAAACTTAATGAGAAAATTCGTTTGATGATAATAATCTTTTTAGTGACCAGTAGAACTTTATTGGGTGACGTGAATGATATTCGAGCTGGAAATCTTTCCACAAACGCAAGAGTATTAATTCTACCATAAAGTGGAGACATTTGGAGCCCAAATGTCAAGAATGCAGAAAAAAAGTCAATCTAATAAGGAACGTCTTGCCATTGCAGAAAAGGTTACAGTAACACCAAATTTCGCGAAACATGTTAATCTACCATCATTTAACTTCATAATGTGTCAGCTCCGCAACCAACGTCTGAAGTCGAAAGCTCGAAGATATACCGTTAGAGGAGAAAATTTTGGCATTGTCTTTATTCAAGAGTAGTGGAAAGGTGTATCACTTTTTGCCTCACCTTGAACAATTTATTGAAAAAGATTCCATTTCGTCCAGGTATAAGCAAAAACATAATTTTGTTTTTGTATTTATCTTTATGATGCTTTGAAAATGCTTAGTCTTCGTCAATAAAGTATATTTGAATTGATTTGATATTTCAACGAAAAAATGTTAGTGTTAATTGGACCAAAGTTGTACTTTTCTTTATTTATTATTTCATCATAACCTACGTCATTTTTCAAAATTACCCTCGTATTCCTCTCTCGGTAAGGATGATTTCTTGTTGTAGTCAGGTGACTTACCAACCCATTACAGAAATCTGTAATAGACGAAATATTTTAGTTGCTGAATACACCCACTTCATGTCAGTGGCGCAATACGATTCATCGCTTACAGATATTCAGTTTCGCATCTAAACTTGTTTATGTAATCTGTGAGCACTGCCTTCACGATCACGACCCCTCACCCCTACAATTTGATCTAATCTGAATATATTTCGAGTTGAAAACCATTGTACTGCTTTATAGCTTATTCCATTATCATCACATATTTCTGTAAAGTCCTTCACGACTACAAGTAATTCGAAAACAAAATAAACTCACCTCCAAGTATGAGGTTTATAACCATCCTTGCACTTGCTACATTCTGTGCAAGGCTGTCCGGCGTCGGCTTCCTTGATTTGCACGCCCTGGAAAGGAAAAAAAACAATTACGATCTACGAAAACAAGATGCCGTCGCTCATTCAATAAGTGCTAAATATAAAACGTGACGAATGCCGACCGGTCACACTTGGACATGTAAGGAAATCAGATGTAATGACTCAGTGCGAGAATGTCTGTGAGATACTTTTTGATTAGAGGCTGCTGGTATGCAGAAACGTTAAAATTCGTCATGGTACACTTATCTCGGTACTTTTATGGAGCTGAGGTGTTTATCGAACATTTTGGTTTGGTGTAATTTAATCGACAACATTTGTTCGACGGAAATTTTTTCGACAACATTTGTTCGAACGGAAATTCGGCATCCTGGTAATTTGATCGAGAGGAAAGCTAATCGACTCGCATTTATTCGAACATAAATTTGTTCGACAAATTTTCAAATATAAGTATTAAATGTTACGACTAATTATACCGCCCAAAAATATCCTGTCAAAAATATCCTGCCAATAATCCCCCGTTCAATAATATCCTCAGACAATAATAACCTTATGCAAAATTATCCCGTCCAGTTATTATTCTGATCTAACCTAAACGAATTAATCTATCTCGCAAGTTGGGAGCTTGTAAATTGAGGTAAAAATTCATTCTGAGGAAAGTATTTTATTAGTCTGATCTAACCTGAACGAACTAACCTAGCTCGCAAGTTGGAAGGTTATTATTGGTCAGAATATTATTGTCTTAGATAGGTGGTATGATTAAAAAGAGTATTTGCTTTTACTTCAAGTTAATGCTCCATGTTGTAGTTTTCACTTAAAAAAATCAAAGCATTTACTCCACATAATTCTTGAAGTAACACTCAAGTGAGTACTAGTAGCAATTACTCTATACATTGCTTTATTTACTTCGATATATAGAAGTTAATACTGCAGTAATGTTGTCAAGCATTTCCTCCATTTGGGAGAGTTTGGTGTAGTTTTTAAGAAGCTACTCATAGACTAACTTCATATCTTCAATTGAAAATGTGTTATGGATTTCTTTATGAGTCATGGTAGGAAAAGGAGGGAAATGTGTGAACGTAGAACGTATGGGAAGGTACAATATAAAAAATTATTTCGGTAAGTCAATTATTTTAGCTAGATTGCTACTATTAGGCTCTGTACTTTCAGGTTCAATAAAAATAATGTTGAATGGATAGTTAGAGAGTTCTTACGAAATCATATTGAGACGAGGGGAACAGCTTCATCAAATTTAATGAAAATGGTACTGCAGAACAAACAACAACAATCGAACCAATTTAAGGTTGATCATGTCCAAGTATTTACTAGTAGATTATACTTCTAACCTAAGTCAACACTTCCCATCGAAGAATTTACTCTATGTAAAACATTATACTCCACAAAATACTAGGAAGTAAAAGCTCCTACTTGAAGTAAAAGCAAATACTCTTTTTAATCATACCACCCATCATTTAACTTTTTTTTAGTATGGGTAACTGCCTTCGTATTCTCATGTCAATCAGATAACCGGCAAAAGGTCGAATTTCTCCAAACCAAATCACTGCCATGCAATATACAAATTTTCCACTGACGCATTTCCTTCGTCCTTGACTGTACGTCCCTACTTATATACAGAAAGACTGTTTTATGAAGAGTACGTGTGCATTTCTATTGTTGTCTGGGTTCCAAATGAGATAAAAAACCAAAGAATAGATTCGACTTCGTACAAGGCAGATAGTTACTAATCAGTGTGGAATTCACTTCATTCGGTTGGAGACATCAAAAATGCTTCGTTCCGCAAAATTGCGTGCAGTCAAGCGAAATTATTAGTGAACTTGCGAAACGGATATACTTTTATCAATTGCCGTTCGCTGATGTGACGTAATGTTTGGAAAGAACTCCAATATATTGATCGATCTTATTTATTTCTGATAAAATTGATAATGGCACATTAGACTGCTTTGTTGCTGCTGGTTATTATCAGCAACAGCAAGCAGCACCTGTTTTTAGTTAACATTACAATAATATTGAATATCACAAACACGAATACCCAATGAAGACATAATAGCCAACATTGAAACTGCTATTCGAACTTTTCCCGAAGAACAGGCAGAAGAAATTCGCACAGAATGTACACAAATACTACGTAAGGCTAAACCACCTAAGAGTAATTTGTAGAAAACCGAAGTGCAGACCATCAGGGAATTGAACAGAGATTCTACCGGCTGACAAAGGTAATGCAACCGTTGTCTTAAACAAAGAAAACTATTTGAATAAGATAGATGTTTTACTGGAACCTTTGATATACAAAGAACTGAAACGGGACCCAACACAAGCAACAGTCCAAATTGTAAATCGCTCCATCAAATCTTCTTCATTGGATGACAACACCAAAAAACGACTGTGTAGAAGTGAGGCTCTCATTCCTAGGCTGTATGGTCTACCAAAAATTCACAAAACCAACGTGCCGCTCCGACCAATAGTCAACATCATTGGATCACCAACCTACAAACTTGCGAAATATTTGTCCACGCTACTACAGCCACACATTGGTAATACATCTTCCTATGTAAAAGATTCCACATATTTCATCGAAAAGGTCAAAGAGATTACTATTGATCCAAATGACATTCTAGTCAGCTCTGATGTAGTATCCCTGTTCAGAAAAGTCCCGTTAGGTGAAGCCATGAGGGAAATTGAACTACTTTTCCCAAGTGATATATCCAATCTCTTCAAAGTATGCTTAACATCATCATATTTCATTTTCAATAACAAAATATATGAGCAATTAGATGGTGTTTCAATGGGAAGCCCACTTAGCTCAGTTATTGCTAATTTCTTCATAGAAAAACTAGAAGAAAAGGCAATTGAAACTGCAAATTTAAAACCCAAGGTATAGTTAAGATATGTAGACGATACGTTTATAATTTGAAGTCATGGACCAGAAAAACTCAATGAATTCCTTAGTCATATCAATGACATACACCCGAATATTCAATTCACCATGGAAATTGAAAATGAGAAGAAACTGGCATACTTAGACGTTCTCATTTCTCGAAAAGAAAGACGTCTGGTGCATACGGTATATAGAAAACCAACACACACTGATCGATATCTCTACAATACCTCAAACCATCATCCGTGCCAAAAACAAGGTGTAAACAAGACATTAGTTGATCGAGCTAGAAGAATTTGCGAACCTGAATACCTGGAAGCTGAACTTAAACATCTAAAAAACGCTCTTCTTTCTAATGGGTACAAAGAAAGAGATATTGAGAGGTGTATGAAAAATAGAAGAGAAATCAGAGAAGGAAGAATCAATAGTAGACCAAATGACTGTCCATCCAGTGAACCAAGTAGTAGTCAAACCAACACCGAAAAAAGAAAAGCATTCTTACCATATGTTCCCAGAGTTACAGATCTTATTGTACGAAAATATGAGATTAAAACCGTTTATAAACCTTAAAAAAAAAACTGAAAGACTACTTTAGATCAGCGAAGGACAAACGAGACGTACTATGCTCTTCTGGGGTTTATCGCATTCCATGTTCCTGTGGCAGCGTTTACATCGGAACCAGGAAACGCTCCGTTAAAACAAGAATCAAAGAGCACAAGGCTTGCTGTCGGTTAGGGCACACACAGAAATCCGCTGTCGCAGAACATACTCTCAACAACGACAACCATAGAGTGAAATTTGAAGAAACCCAAGACATCTCTTCAACATCTGCCTATTACCCAAGACTCTTCCGGGAAGCAATTGAAATTCAGAAACACCACAACAACTTCAACAGAACCAAAGGACTACAATTGAACAAGGTTTGGCTTCCAGTTCTTAAAAATTCTCAATTAGCTCCCTACCCACAAAATAACGGTACGAACGATTCTATGATGTCAGCTAACGCTATGGACCAATCAGATGTAAGAACGTCAAATCACAGGTATTAATTGAGACAACGTATAACAAATGTCAAGCATTTGACAGCGCATTAAGAAATCAGAAACTTGAAAATATCTCTTGAAAATGCTAACCACTCGTGTTGGCGAAACGTCGAGATCTTCTATAAACATACGTCGGCCTTACAACCCGAAGAACCACCATGTAAATTGCTGAAAATGCTATACCTGTTCATTTCAGCCAATAATATGCTTGCATTTTGACATGTTGCTATAACAACAACCTGATTTTTTCGCAAATCACTCTACCTATAAGCACCTATAGAGTCATTGTGTATTTATTGAAATAAAATTATGACACGGTCCCGTGTTTTTCATTAGTTTTACGGATTTTTCCGATTTTCCGCTTTTCGAGAATGATGGGAGGGTCCTCCGAGCCCCCTGCCCACCGACCAACATTTTTTCGTCGCAATTTTCCTCATCCGAAACCGTTCTGAGTTTTTTCGAAGCCTTATGCGTTCTGTCTAGCCTTCAATGGGTCAGGGTGGTATATTTTTTTAGAAATAAATCATTTGATGGTCCGATATTTTTCACTGTTTTTACGAATTTTTTTGATTTTATTTTCGTGGGTTTTGGCGAAGGAGGAGGTTACGAGCCTCACGACCGACATTTTTGTTCACAGTAATTTACGACGTTTGAAACGTTCAGAAATTGTTTCCAATTCCTATGCATTCTCTATCTAGACTTGAGGGAGGGCAAGACGGGTCAACTTTTTTGAAATTATTTTATTGTCGTCGGTTCTCAATGCGTTTGCAAAATTTCAGCTCTATTGAACGCCAGCGAGATCTTAAAAAATTGATTTCAAATTTTTATCCGGAAAGTTTGATTTTGTAGAGAAAGTTTGATTTTGTGGAGAAAATTTGTTTCTTAGCTTTTTTTGGGTGGATTTAACCCTTCCAAAGTATGAAAAAGAAAAAATAAATAAATCAAGTGTAAAATACAAGTGTAAAAGGAGCAAATCAATTTGCCCCGATAAGTTTAATGCGTTTGCAAAACTTGTTTTGAAAAAATTGTTTTATTTTGTGACTAACTTATCGAATTCTGTATTCACATATCTGAAACAAGAAAATAAGTTCTGAATGATACTTGTTGTTTCTCAAAAAACCTCGTTGAAGTTTCGAACTATATCTGTCTCCGTTATCAAATCTTGTTACAAATTTTTATTATACCTTTAGTCGGAACAATGTTTTTCACTGTCTTTACAGATTTTTTCTAATTCATTTTCGCGAGTTTTCGGGGGGGTCCAAGCCGTCCTTCCGACATTTTCTTGTCGTAATTTTCCACGTCTGAATTATTCGACAAATTTTGGCCACATACTAACAGGGCAAGTTAAATGAAAGCTATATAGTATAAAAACAAGTCAAGAAAACGCATTACTTCTGTACGTCCACAGTATCTAGAACTTGAAATATTCTATGCTAGAGAAAACTTGATTGGTTGTAGTGTTGAGTAACCCAATTTTCTTTCTAAAGGAAAGTGAAAAGCATTCGCTCAGTGTGTCATTTATTGTTCATTGCTTGATTGCAAATTGCGTTTCTCCTGCAGACAGTTAAGACTCATTAATTTTTGCTCGCACGTTTTGATTACGTTGCATTAATTAGTAATAATTAACAAATGGGTCACGTGTTCTTTACGCCGGCCCTCTAGACGTTGTGCGAATCAAACAATGACAGATTCAATTATTAATAGTTCCAACTGGTCAAAGATTCGCTGAATAAGCATGATGTCACTGAACAGAGGAGGATTCAGTAACAAATGTTGTATATAAAGTCTCTAATAAACGGTATGACTGGGAATTTAAATATTCTCAGGTAATGTTAAAAAAGCAAACTAATTCTTATCTTACATTACCATACAGTTCCCATCATATAAAAAGGTACAATTGAGGCATAGAATGGCTTAGAATGGCTATTTATCATAATACAAATGCCTGAAAATGAATCATTCTACAAGTATAAAGTGTACCACTTTTTTATATCCACTTTACATGAGTACACTGTTACACAGAGAGAAAATACTGCAGCAAGTTCATGCACAACGTTGTGTAAGACACCGTTGTGTAGATATTTCACACAATTGTCCATTTTTTCATCACACGCGTTTTGTGAAATTCAATAAATATTTGTGCAAGTCAATTTGTATAGTATTCATGCACTTCCACATTGTCTAAAAATACACAAAAATATGCACATCTACCATAACACAATTTATATGGAAAACATCTACAACGCATTGAACTCATCTTACACCTGTTTTTTTGTATTGTAATTGTAAATATACTTTATTGTCCGAAGATGAAATCTTGTTGACAAAGCTTAGATAAATGTATAAATAAAATATATAAAAATGTTGTACGAAAATAGACAAAGTGCACAATTATAGAACAAAATAAGTGAGTAAAACAATCAAAAACAATTAATCTATTGTCAGATCATCGTCAAAAAATTCCTGCAAAGTATAATACGGCCTTAAACACAGTAGGTTTTTTATGTTTTTTCTAAAAATATCTATATCTACATTATAATCTTTGACTTCGATTGGCAAATGATTATACATCTTGATTCCGCTATAAATGAATGAATCTTTGATCAGAGAGGACGAAGGTATAGGTAATTTCAAGTTATTTTTGGAACTTAGTCGTGTGGAATAACGAGAAGAAACGATTTCAAACTTCTGAATATGTTTTCTTACAAGACAAACAGTTTCCAAGATGTAGAGAGCTACAACGGTCAGGATCTTATTATCTATAAATAGTTGCCTGCATGATTCACGTGGTCCAATTTTGGCAATATTTCTAATTGCTCTTTTTTGTATTTTGAGGACCGAGTCAAGTAAATTTGAGCTACACACTCCCCAGAAGGGTATACCATACCTCAAATGTGGCTCTATCAAAGCATAATATGCAGTTTTTGCAGTTGGAACTCCAAGTTCTTTAGCAATTACTCTAACTGCGAAACATACGGCTCAGATTTTTTTTTTCATTAGTTTTATGTGAGTGTCGAACTTCAATTTTTTATCTATATTCAAACCCAGAAATTTGATACAGTCTTTATTCTGAATGATATCATTTTCTAAGGTCATTTCTTGAAGAGTACATCTGAAGGAGACTATATTCGTTTTTTTGATATTAAATGATAGAAGGTTTGAATCAGACCATGATTTGACAATTTTTATATCTCGATATACTTTTTCGTTCAGATCTTCAATGGTCTTACTTCTCCACAAAATGGTAGTATCGTCTGCAAATAATGTTATTTCCCCAAAAATGTTGAGATTAGAAAGATCATTAACGTATAATATAAATAGAATTGGGCCCAGAACCGATCCTTGGGGTACCCCCGAGCCTATCTCAGCTGTCCTTGAAATTTCCTTAGTCTTTACTATCTGTCTACGCCCTGTGAGGTATGACTCAAACCAATTCAAAGTCACTCCTCTATAGCCATAACGTTGAAGCTTCCGCAGAAGTATTCCGTGATCTACGCAGTCGAAAGCCTTCGCAAGGTCACAGAACACGGCAGCGGAAAAATCCCCGGTATTTATATTAGAGTAAAGCTCATGCAGAAAGGAAAAAATTGCATCATTTGTGTTCTTTCTACTTTGAAATCCAAATTGTGTTGAGTGAATGATATCGTATTTGCTAATGAACTCATTGAGTCTCTTTTTTACGAGTTTTTCAATGATCTTTGCTAGGGTGGGTATGAGCGATATTGGCCTAAAATTTGAGGGATTATCTAGGTCCCCACCTTTGTGTAATGGGATTACTATGGTCATTTTTAGAAAAGATGGAAATGCACCCTCACGAAATGACAGATTTATTAGTGCTATTAATGTATTGATGGCAACTCTTGGAAGGTTTTCGAAAACTTTTATTGAGATTTCATCAAATCCAGCTGTTTTTTTATTTTTTATTTCTTTCATTACCTCCCATAATTCGTCAAAATTCGTATCATACAATATCAAATGATTATCATTTCCATAGTCTTCTAGATGTATTAACGGATCATATGGTACTATAGTGTTATCGTGAAGCTTTTTGGCAATTGAACAGTAGAAATCGTTCATTTCATTTGCACTTATTGGTATTTCTGAATCGATTCTTTTTTTAGGTTTATCCCTCAAATCATTTATTATGGACCATGTTTCTTTCATTTTGTTATTTGATTTGTCTATTCTATGCTTGAAGTGATTTTCTTTTGGTAGCTTGAGTACTGTTCTATAGATTCTTCGGTATTTATTGAAGTATTCATGAAAATAAGGGTTGTTAGTGAATTTTCGGATATAATGTAAGGATCGCATATTCTTTGAGGACTTTTTAATCCCCTGTGTTATCCATGGTTTCTTTCGTTTCATTTTGATTTTCTGAATGGGAAACGACCTATTGAAGACTTCTATGAGTTGATTGTGGAAAGCATGGAAGGGCTCTCTAAGAAGCATAATGTTCCGCCAATCGAGTTCAAGGCAATTTTGGTAAAACCTTTCATAACTTTTGCTACTGTAAAGTCTGCCGTATTTATACTTTTCTTTTTCAAAGTCAATAAGAGGCATTGTGAATTCAATGGCGCTATGATCAGAAAGTCCAGAAGAGATCACTGAACAAAATCTTTTTCTGGATCAAAATTGCTACAGACGTAGTCGATACAGGTTGATGAATATTTACTAATTCGAGTGCTTGAATCAACGTGCATATTTAAATTGAAAGAGTTGAATATACTCAGTAGATATTGTGTATCATTTGAATCACTGTTCATATAGTCGACATTGAAATCACCTCCCAGTAGAATATTTGATTTTATAGGAAGGTCATTGAGTATCAACTCCAAATTCTCTAAAAATAAATTAACATCTGAGGAAGGAGATCTATATAAGCACAAAACATATAGATTAATTTTCTTGAAATAACATACTGAACATTCAAAATCTTTTTCTGCTAATAAGTGATCATATTTTGTTATTTTCACAGGATTATGTTCCTTGTAAAAAACTTCTTCGATTTGTATCATTGTCCCACCATACCCCGCACTTCTACAGTATTTAGAGCCAGCCAGTGTTCCGTCAATAAAACAATATTTGGCTTTTTCCTGTCTTCAAGAAGCACTAAAAGTTCATCTGTTTTATATCCTATCGATTGGATATTCAGTAGAAATAATGAAATTGACCGATTGTTAATCTCTCTAGACTCGAAAAACCTGACATTCATTTGGGTAATGCACATCAACATTTTCTACAGGTTTAATTGTTTTTAGAACTATTTTATTATAAAGACTATTGTGTAACACTAATTCACTTATCTGTTGTGCAGTGTTATGTTTGCTTCCCTGATTTTTGTCATCTAGTAGTGTTGCGATCGATGTATTTCTGATTCTGTTGTTGTATTCCCTAACACGCTTATTTATTTTGTTTGTGATTCTTGTGTCATCTTGTGCTTCAAGCTCTGCAACGATAATTATGTTTGTGGTACGACCCAGTGTTAATAGTTTTTTGATTGCCTGGTTCAGGAGAGTATTATTGCTGACATTCTTGGTGTTGAACATCACTATAACATTGTCCTCTCTGTCAAAATCTAAGGTAGTTTTGCAGATTGCATTACTTAGGTCTGCTAATTCCTCATTGGGGATTTCCTTCGATATGATTTCATATTTTTTCTTGGAATTAATAAGTATGTCTAGAACTTTGTCAAAATTTTTTGTATATTGGTCTCCCATTATCAGGACCTTGGGTTTAGTAGTTCCTCGTACCATATCTGTTCCCTGTGGCTTTTCCGTTTCTTGTGTTTTATTATTTTCTTCTGGCTTATCAGTTACTTGTGGCTTGTCAGTAGTGCTGTCTTGATTTGCCTTCTTTTCTTCTATGCAGATTTGAGCGATTTCCAATTCCTCTTCTATTGTACTTTCTGTCATTTGATTATCTACTATCCATTTTTGTGTACCTATTCTTTCATATTTCTTATTCGTTTTCTTCTTGTGTCGCTTAGCGTTGTTCTGAGATTTATTTTTTTCAGTGTTCGTTTTGTACGATGTCTTCAGTGTGTCATGAGAATTGGTCACTTTTTTATTGTTATTTCGATTTTCTTTCTGCTTCGTTCGTGTTGACTTGCCTTTGGAAATTTGTACCCCAGTTTTTTCTGCGGCTGGATCCCCATTATTAATATACGTGGGATCAGGAGAAGTTTGTACATTTGGCAACATGTTCAGTTCCTTTATATTTACTTGTATTGATATATCATTCGTTTTTATTTGTTTAGTTTTTTCTTGTTTAGATTCGGATGTTTGGGTGCTAGAAAAAGTTGTGTTTGGTTTTTTATCAATGCTAGTTTTTATTTTGTTTTGTAGATCTCTAATCATTTGATCCTCATCACTTACTGTTTCCAGTAGCTCTGTTTCCATCCTCAATGATTCATCAAGAAATGACTGTTGTTCATGTTTGAGTTTTTCTATGAATGCGGTTTTTTGTGTGCACTCGTTTTTAAGCTCGTCAATAATACTTCTCAGTTGGTCAACTTCATTTGTTTCATGGTTTGTGTCTTTTTCACATTCTTTACATATCACTTTATAGTTATTTATGCACCTCACAGCTTTTTTTCTTAAGATACAGCTTTTGTGATACAAGCCATAGCACTTCACACATACGTAATACATGTTACTCAATTTATTTTTGCAACATATAAAATTACAGTTTTCTTTTTTGTCAGAGCACTCTAACTCAACTGTTTCACTCGCCGCCATCTTGTTCAATTTAATGATGATGATAATAATGTTGTGCACTTTCTATTTGATATGCACAAATTGTATACTATTTTAACACAATTGTGTAATTTGCCACAACTTGACCAAGGCGTCGTCTCAACCATCTAAATACGCATGCGCGGCACTCCAAATGTCTAGTCCATCATTGTTTGATTGTCTTATGCTGATCGAAGGACGAAGCTCGTTAAGTGTACTTACCTATTATTTATTATTTTCTCATGTGTGTGTGGTTTTGTGTCAAATGGAAGTGTTAGAATATTTGCAAACTGATACTAATATTTGAAGGTTGGTATTGTTATTATTTTTTGTTATAACATGAAACCTACAAACTGACTCATTTTCATTATTTTTAACGGTTTGAAAGGTGCATCCTCGTACCTACTTCCTACTTGAATAAATATACATCAAAAATTACGGAAGATACGAGGGTGTTTCTATGAGAAGTGAAACACACTGTATAACATAAGAAAGAATATGACATCCATAAACAGAAAAATGCGTTCTTTTCGAAGGTATTATCAAAATAGTGTACTGCCATTTAAAAAAAATGATAATGACGTCATAACTCAAACAGTGATGACGTCATCAAAAATATAAGTTGATCAAAAAATGCGCAACTCAAAAAGAAAATCGACTTGTCTGAGCTTTTTTTCTGCAATGGCCATACCTAGCTTTTAACGAATTTGTTCCAACCTTTTTGCGTGCTCAATGTACATACCTACATTTATAATTTCTACTTTTATTATCTGAGAATCCTTATCGGTTTGCATCATTTTAATTTTAATTTTATTTGATTCCCATTTCCACCTGCTCATTTTAAGCAGTTATGATAAATGTACTCACTATATTTAGAGGCTTTATCGATAAGAAATCTATTCTTTAAATAATAAAGCATGCTTTGACTTTGACTTTGAATTAGCCAACTTGGTCATCTATGAGGTTTTACCTTTTATGGGTAAAAATCCTATTTATTTGCTAAGAGTGTCTCATGTGCTTCTCAATTCTTTCTCATAATTATTGTTAGCAAATAAATAAAAAAAATTATTGTCATTATAGGTGTGTATATTTGTAATTTATTCTCAATTGAGGGCTATACCCAATAATTTATCTATTTTTACTTTTATATATTTCCCCCCGATAAATCCATCCTGGTTTATATATTCCTGGGTAGGATTGTCACTCTGGTATCTATAGCTGCCTCCGTGGCGACGTTAGTTGTTGCCTTGAAAGCTCCAAGGTCTTCTAACCGAAGCCACAAATGTGTGGTTGGCTTCCTGTTGTTGACTACCTTTGTTTCTATTTTGACATCCAAGTGTTGTACATCTTCGCACTTGCTTTTACCGTACTGATGAGAGCTTAAGCTCGAAACACAATTTGAGTGCTATACCCAATAATTTATCTATTTTTACTTTTATATATATATATATATATATATATATATATATATATATATTATTGCACAATCTCATTATATGAGATTGTATTCATTTGTATTGGTTCGTAAGCTGTTTCAAATTATTCACCATCTGCAATGTTATTGTATTCAAAAATGTTGTAATGTTATTCTAAATTTGAGAGAGAATAAATTATTATTATTATAAAAATTTAATTTATTATTATTATTCCTGTATGGCTATGGCTTGAATTTTTAAATTTCTCGTTGACGTTTTGGGATTATTTTCAACAGCTCCATATTATAACAGTCAAATATATCATTTCTACTTAAGCGGCCTTTGACGCTTTCAGATCTCAATGCAAAGTTGATTTTTTCCATGAAATGTTATTTTGTGACAACTTTTTCGCTCTAGAACGACAATATTAAAAAAATCCTTGCTTTTCCAATGCTTTTTCTGAAAATAAACCTATTCTTGCATGATGCAAAGTATAGACAATGAATGAAGCAACTACGGTGGCGCAGAGGTTACGTCGCTCAAATTCATAACCTGAAGGCATCGGGTTCGATCACGACCTTCGGAAATTTTTTTTTCTTAAGCATGTTATTTTTCTTTCGTTAGAGATGTAAATTATTGTGTATATGGATGGCTCATACATTTGGGATTACTATTGAGTGTTAATTTTTCTCATAGGTAGGTAATTTAAGTGCCTATTGTTGAATGAAGTGTCGATTGTTTTTATGTCTAAGAGCTGCGTTTGTAGAAAAAATCTCGTGTATATTTCGAGCATAAAGTGTCATTGCCGCTCTCCAAAGATTACCTCTTTGTCGAGCGACAATCAATAACTTTGCGCACTAAATACACAAGTAGCTATTTTCTACTACCGCTTACCAAAGTAGCCTATGACGCTTTCAGATCTCAACACAAAGTTGACGTTTTTAGAGGAATGTTATTTTTGGACAGATTTTACGCTCTAGAGCGATAATATTAAAAAACGCTCAATCTTCCTAGCTTTTGTTGAAAACGAACCTATTCTTGCATGATGGAAAATGAACACAGAAATTCAAAGCACTCTTAGGAACTGCGGTGGTGTTAAGGTTAGAGATGCGTCCTACCAAACTGTTTTTCCGATCTTGGCGTGAGTTCGATCTTGGGATTCGGTTATTTTTTTAGGCAAGTATTTTTCATTTTTTCCTTTTGTTAGAGATGTAAATTATTGGATATTTGGATATCTTATACATTTGGGATTACTATTGAATGTAAATTTTCTCATAGGTAATATTATGTGCTGCGTGTCATTGTCGCTCTCCAAAGATTACCGCGCTTCGCTTCGCGTCGCGCGGTAACTCTCTTTGTCGAGCAACAATCAATCACTTTGCGCTCTGAATACACAAAGAGCTATTTCCGCACTAGTGCGAGAAAAACTCACTCGAACAAACTTTCGCGTACGGGAAAATAACACTTCCTAACTAAACTATAGGGTGCATAGTGATAGTCCGTATTGGCAATCACTCACTTACCCCACTGAACTTACACTCCCATAATAAATCATGCTTATCGTCACCCCCAATACCATGTTCAGTACCGTTAGCCGGTTCGTCCCGATATTTTGACGAGAGATTTAAGCGAGAAAACGAACTTCTGTAGCCCGACATTGTTCCACTACTGAATCGAAAAGAAATAATAACGACCTCAAGACCGAAAGTATCCACGCGAAGAAATTCGGTGTAAGGCTGGTTACTGAAGTATTGAAAATTACCGAAGGTAGAAAACCTCGAGAGATTCATTAATATACAGTGACCGCCAAAAAGTATGTACCATATGGGAAAAATTTTTATTATTGGAGTATTGGAAAAAATATTCTGGGGAAAAGTTTGTGCATGTCCGATAACCTAAAAATCGATTTTGACACATGTCACGTGATCGCTAGAATGGCGGCAAAATAAAAAAAATTGTAATTCAAAGTCAAAAAAAGGGGTAAGATGGCAAGATATCAAAAACAGTTATTTGAAAAAGTCACTTAGAATTCAATTTTATACACATAAACGAAGTTTCAAGAGATAATTCAAAAAAATTGAAAATAGCAATTTTTTAAAAATATTTTCCCATCTATTTAAAAAATTTTTTTTTTCTTATGAATAGCTTGACTATACTGAAACATTTGCATTTTAATGATAATGACAAAACTTTCTCATTTTCTCCACACCAGAGGGCACTAAATTAAAAAAATTGGTTTTTGCCAGAACCCTCGCTGTTACATTGGTTCTTATCTAACAGTTATATCAGAATTCCAAGACTATTGTGATGATATGGCAATCTAGAAACACCATGTTTCCTGATTTTAATCAAGTTTCAATAATAATGCTGTATGAGCGTTTTACTTTGCACATAAACTTTAAGAATCTTTAATTTGACGCACTATTTTCAAGTTTATGTGCGAAGTGAAACGCTCATGCACGATTATCATCGGAACTTGATTATAATCTGGAAATTACCATGTTTTTGAAGTGTCATGTCATCACAATGGTCGTGGAATTCGGATATAACTGTTAGATACGAACCGATGTAACAGCAAGGGTTCTGACAAATTCCCATTTTTTCAATTTAGTGCCCTCTGGTGTGGAGAAAATGAGAAAGTTTTATCATTATCATTAAAATGCAAATGTTTCAGTATAGTCAAGCTATTCATAAGAAAAAAAAATTATATTTTTAAATAAATGGGAAAATATTTTTAAAAAATTGCTATTTTCAATTTTTTTTTAATTATCTCTTGAAACTTCGTTTATGTGTATAAAATTGAATTCTAAGTGACTTTTTCAAATAACTTTTTTTGATATCTTGCCATCTTCCCCTTTTTTTGCCTTTGCATTACAATTTTTTTCATTTTGCCGCCATTCTAGCGATCACGTGACATGTGTCAAAATGGATTTTTAGGTTATCGGACATGCACAAACTTTTCCCCAGAAATTTTTTTCCAATACTCCAATAATAAAATTTTTCCCATATGGTACATACTTTTTGGCGGTCACTGTACAATGGAGATAAATTGTTATAGTCCGAGAGCAGGAAGACATTTTTCGATATGTACTAGTGTTTTTCATAATGCGGATTGGACATTCTTAGTCGACTGTTTTAACAAAATTTCGACTGCCATGTCGAAAATTAGACATTTTTCTCGAAACCAACGGTTATGTCGACTTTACTCTCGAAATTACACTTTTTTCCTTAATTTCGTCTCTTATGCCGAAAATTCGACTTCAATGTCAAAATTAGACGTTTTTTCTTAAAATTTCAACTTCCATGTCGATATTTAGAGTTACGATAAACCGTTTAGTTACGAAAAATAAAAAAATGTTATTCTTTTTCCACTGTTTTAACAAAATTTCGACAATAACTCTATAGACATTTTTTTCTAAATTTCAACGTTGATGTCGAAAATTTTACTTCATTCTCGAAATTTTGAATTTTTCACGAAATTTCGTTTTTAATGTTGAAAATTCGACTTCAATGTCAAATATTCGACTCTAATGACATTTTTTTCTTAAAATTTCAACTTTAAAGTCGAAATTTGAGTTACGATAAACCGTTTAAGTAATTACGAAAAATTCGTTCAAGTCAAATTCGATTTTTTTTCTTGAAGGTTTCCTGAAATTTCAACTTTAATGTAGGAATTTCGAGTTAAATTTCGGAATTTTACTTTTTTCCTCAAAATTTCGACATTAAAGTCGAAATGATAAAAAAACCTTTGCTGCTCCTTCGCTTTCAATTTTGCATGCGCGCCTTCTAAACATTTGGCACGGCCCTGAAGGACGCGGCATATTATTAATTTGTGGTTAAATCGGAGTGGAACGGGGACTCAAACTCCGTCATTTGATCCCAATCCGACGAAGAGAGCGACATAAAATAATATGCAAGCCACCGAGTGACAAAATTCCGGTGTAAAGGTAGGTACTCACCCGCCAGAGTGGCACCGTGTGACGAGATAGATTTCTTGGACGCTCCAGCCTACGAATGCCGAAAATCAATCACGAGTCACAACATTTGACCTTGGGGCCTTTCTGCGTCTTGTTACGAAACCCAATTCAAAGACATGAATCACCGCAACCGGAGGAGTGAAACAAAACACGACACTTTCAGTAGATCACGCTTTCAATTCAGCAGCTGTTCGAGAACACGCTTTGGGCAAGGTTGGTGCATGGCATGGCGCGGCTTTTAGATCTATTCATTAAACTTTGATATTATTATGAACAATTTCATAACAACAATCGAAGTAGCATCGTTGGGGTAGAATTATGTTTGGAGTTCGCCAGTACTATTATTAAAAAATCACTGAATATTCCAATGTATTACTAAATACCTACCTAGATGGAATTAATTCGTTGGGATGATGAGTATTTTTAGATTTTCTGGCAAACTGAACCTAAATCATTAAAACAAACCGGAAATTTCCAACTCATAACATTTTACCAGTAAACAAAGTGCTTACCTACGCTTACCTACGCTTATCTAGCTTGGCCGGTTTTCCCAATGTGTAATTGATTGGAAATCCCTAGGATAATCTTTCGGCAGTTTTATTTGCTGGTTTCAAGACGAAACAAAGCTTTGTTCCTGAGAAGGTTTGGTCTGGGAAACAGTCACAATCAGTCAACCGACAGACATAGTTCATTCTTCGATTTCAAAACGTTCGGTCGTTTCTCAACTAAATAGTGCCACGGCTGAGATTCATCGCCATTTCAATAAAGATTTTTATCAAACGTTACCTCAAGTGTTCGGCTTTGCCACAGCAGTTAAAATTCACCCACGAAAAATACAAATTTGGTGATTCGGTCCTAAGAGGCCGATATCGCCAAAAACAGATATTCTTCTCCACAGAGAAACAATTGTCGTGGTTTTTTTGTAAACCTCTTTTGTGAAAATTATTTCAGTTATAGTTTCATTATAGATATTAACTTGGATTTTCATCAAGTATCGACTAAATCGATTCAGAACTTTGAGAAAGCTAATATCACCTTTTTAGCTACATAGTATTTTATTATTTCATAAGTTATGAACATAAAAATAAAAAATTAAATAAATTAAAACAGTATATTCCCATGCTTCATCTCTTTACTTTATATTGAAAAAAATAAAAAATAAAATGTTTTTTCCGTTAACCAGCTGTCGTCCCCTTACGAACGGCAGCCCTCAGAAGAACTTGTGCGAGCTAAGGATTAACGAGGTCTTACCTTTTTACGTGCAATTCCTAGCACTTTCTCGGGCCATCAAAAAAAGTTCTGCAGTCGCTAGGGTCTGCAACCACCTTTTTTAAATTTAAACATTAGAATATTGTAATATTTTAACGTTTGAATACTTCATAATTTTCACATTTGTATTGTACAGATCTTCATCCTTACACGTTTTCCATTTTTACATTTCCACATCTTACCTTTTGACATCTTCACGTTTTATACAGATCTACGCATTTTCGTGTGATTTAGTTTGAGAAATTCCCATAAACAATTTTTATTTCAATATTGCATAGTATCTAAATTTTCTTTCACTTCACTTCAATTTTGGATTAACTTAACCATGAAATTCTAATATCTATATTTTAAAATCATATATTAGTGTATAATATAATGTATATTGATTTTATTGAAAATATGAACAGGATGTTCCCAGATGAGGAATCATCTGCGATTGAAAGACAAACTTGTCGCTATTTTACATCTTTCAAGATAACCTCTCTTGGAAGGGATTCATGTTGCAAAGGAAAACATTCACAAGTGAAAATTGAACCAAACATGTCTCCTCTGAAAATGAAAAAACCTACGACAAATTGAAGTTTCTGTTTTGTAATATTTGAAAGAAAACAACTACGTCCCCGGATGAAGCCACGCTGGACTGAAGTACATCTGATAGATATTGTGAAAAGACTCTAAATAAAAAGACAAAAAAAAAGTTCTAAAAATCTGTGATGTTGGCAAATTTTATATGTTTTCTAGAAAATTACTACCTACGTTTCCAACGATGGTTCGACTCAAAATGGGGCGTGGTGGTCGGCTGGTAGTGCGTTCGCCTCGCATGCGTGGGGTAGTGGGTTCGATCCACTGATTCACCGATCTCGTGCATGGCATCACACGTTAAAAGGTAAGGGCTGCGTCTTCCCTAGCTAACACAAGTCTCTCGAAGACTTCTGAGGGTTGCGCGTAGGGGTGCAATCGGTTGACGGAAACAACAACAAAAATTCAGTCGAACCATCATGGAGCGACGAAGAGATGAATTATCCGCTAGTTGGTTGACCGGGCCTACCTACAGCCTCTGTAACACCGATGTGAGTCTGACCAACGAATTGAATAACATCAAGAGAGATCTGCGACTGAATGGGTACTCCGATAAACATATAGCAGCAGTCCTTAACCGCAGAAGAGGCAACACCGAGAAATCAGATGAACCAACACAGCCTAGTCATTGTCTTCCTTATGTGAGAGGTTTATCGGATGAGATAAGGCGAATTGGATCAAGCAAGCTACAACATCCGAACATGCTTCAGATCAAGTAATATCCGAGAATAGTGACTCCAAAAACTGCATTTACCGTGTTCCGTGTGAATGTGGGGTGGATTATGTTGTAGAAACTAAGAGGTCACTAAATGTGAGAATCGGTGAACACAAGAGAAATACTCAGTGAGGAGAAACAGCGAAGTCGGGAATAGCAGATCACGTATGAACAAATCAGCACAGTATCGCATGGTCGGAAGCCGAAGTTATCCACAAAGAACAACATTGGTATAAGAGAAAATTTATAGAGTCGGCTTATATTCAGAATAATGACGTGTTCAGTCAGCCAAGCATAGAGATTCGGAATGTGTGGAAGCCACTTATTACTCAGCTAGATCGATTGAGATTTCAATAAAAACTCTATGGGGTCAGGACCTGTCAAAATCGGTCATCAATAATAACAATCACCAAAAAAGGTGACATTGATGACCTGACACCCCACGAAGATCATAATGTGGCGAAGCTGTGGGCGATGCCGGGCCTGAACACTCACGCAGGCCGCATATTACCTTCGATACGCATGCACCGAGAAAGAGATCCAGACGATTCGATGAATCTGGACGATTCGATGGAAAATTCTAGAGTGTGTGGAGAAGAAAACATATTATCTCAACGGAAGGAATACAGAAGACGGCTAAAATTTTCAAAATATTTTCCCTTGTTTCTCGGCTGGACCATACTCAAAATCAAAAATATTTTGGAATTGATATCTTCGAGATGAGTACTTCCATTCCTGAGCTCTGAAGGAGTATTGTCCGGCGCATTTTTTCACTGGCGGCTCCCTGACTATAATAATAACCAGTCATGCATTTTTAATAGAATCGGAGCACAATCACAAAATTCGTCCGCCATATTAGAGTATTAGAGACAACTTAATTTTATGAATATTGACAAAAAATCACTATCTCCGATCTCGAAAAGCCCCAAATACTAATTTAGAATAGAATCGAACAATAATCACCCTAATCATCCTTAGTTATCACGAAAAATACAAAAGAGTCAGTTCCACTTGAAATTCAAGCTTCATACGTAAAATTTCATGCTGATTCCAGAAATATAGTAAGTAAGTAAGTTTATTCAGTTAGACATTTGAAACATTTATATATATGCGAGTACATGGTAATATTCATTTAAAAATACATTAAAGTAGACCAGAAGAAGCCACCTAAGCTAGGCTTGAGTTGTGGACATTCTTCTGATTGTATGCATGCATATATTGGTATAATCGTTTTTTTTACGTGAATAGACAATATATGTTTATATTTACAAAGAAAATGGGCGTATGTTTACTTTGTCCTAGTTTTCAAGAATATTCAAAAAATTTTCCGGGTGTAATTTTAAATAATTTTTTAATAAATTTTTTTCGGCGATTGATATTAGTGATATTTTTAATATCACAAGGAAGCTGATTATAAAGTTTCAGTCCGCTAAAGGTAATGCATTTTTGATTATGTGTAAGTCTAAAATAGGGGATAGTCAGAACTTGCCTCACATTACCACGAGTATTATGAGCATGAGATACTGCCCAATGTGGTGTATTCATTGTCCATAAAAGTGATTGGTATATATATATATATATATATATATATATATATATATATATATAGTTTTTGTAAATTAAAAACTTCTGCCTCTTCAAATAAAATGGAAGTGGGGAACCGTCTGTTTTTAAGAATTATTTTTAATAAAGTTTTTTTATATATGTTTTTTATGTGCTCATAGATTCAGGATATAGCCGAAAAGGGGAATAAAATGTGGAAAATTTTGAAATTGCAGGGTGTCAATTCGCGAACGGTTAGAGATCAATTCTGCGATTGCCAGTCGATTCAAAATGGTCGAATTAGTATATGCTGTTGAAATTCAGCACATCGAAAAATGAAAATTACTCATGGAATGTTATAAGGGGGACCCTTAGAAATCACGAAAAAAACAAACCAGTCAGATCCACCTGAAATTCAAGCTATATACGTAAAATTTCATGCTGATTCCAGAAATATATGTTTTGTATATGCTCATAGATTCAGGATATAGCCGAAAAGGGGAATAAAATGTGGAAAATTTTGAAATTGCAGGGTGTCAATTCGCGAACGGTTAGAGATCAATTCTGCGATCGCCAGTCGATTCAAAATGGTCGAATTAGTATATGCTGTTGAATTTCAGCACATCGAAAAATGAAAATTACTCATGGAATGTTAGAAATCACGAAAAAAACAAACCAGTGAGATCCACCTGAAATTCAAGCTATATACGTAAAATTTCATGCTGATTCCAAAAATATTTGTTTTGGATATGCTCAGATTCAAGATATAGCCGAAAAGGGGAACAAATTTCGAAATTTTTTAAATTCGCATACGGTTAGAGATAGACCAATTCTGCAATCGCCAGTCGATTCAAAATGGTCGAATAAGTATATGTCGTGAATTTCAGCATATCAAAAAATGAAAATTACTCATGAAATGTTATAAGGGGTCCCTTAAAAGTCACGAAAAATATAGCCCAAAAGGCTTGTTTGACTTTTATATCATAGATTACCCATTTCATTTGTCTCCACATTACAAAATTAAAGAAAGTTACATAGCCGGACTGGTAGGAATTAAATTTGAGATTTGTACTGTAAAAAGTCGTAAACTTTGGTAAGATACGTCAAGAAGTTTTGTGATGTTCTGAATTATGACTTTGGTAAAATTTTAGTACTGAAAAAATCCACTTAAATAAATGCATATCGTAAATGCTTGAAGATACGTCAACTTTGCATCAAACATAACACACAAATGTTTAGTAGTGATTCTCATTTTTCAGAGAAAAATACATTTTTTCTACGACAGTGCGTAAACTAAGCTTTTAAGCACTGTTGACAGTACGTAAAGTAATACTTTTTCACACAAGTGCGTAAAAAAATCACCTGTGCGTAAAATCATCAACTGTGCGTAATAGTTATTTACCTAACAAGTGCGGAAAGTAGTACTATTCCGCACGCGACGGCAATTGCACGAACGACGCGGAGTGGAGTTCGGGCAAGCCGTCCAGGGCGGAAAAAACGTTTTCCGCAAGAGTTAGGAACGATGTTTTTCCTACGAGTGTATTTGTCCATCTTATTATTTTACGAAAAAAAAAGTTTTTATTAAACAAGATTTTATAATAATGCTACAAAATGACACATAAGACAGAATAGTTACATAGATCATTTAGTTAGTCCTAAATATCCTCATTTTCAACAATATAAAAATCGTGCGGAAAAGTAACTTTTCAGCACTAGTGCGGAAAAGTAACTTTTCCGCATGATTTTATCTTTCCGCGAGATTTATAATATGAGATCGAATCTAGTCTATTAACGACTGTTTGATAATAACTTTCCGATATTCCGTAATTTTCATAAAATTAATTTCAAAATGTAAAGTAATTAAGACATTATTAAAATAAATAGTGATATTTAAAATTTGACAGGATTTGATATGGTATTATATCAATTAAATTAATATCTGAAATAGCTCAGTTGGCAAAGTAAGGGAGCAGTCGTTCTATGCTGGTTAATGGGGTAGGTGGTTCGAATCCTGGGGAGGTTAATTTTTTTTGTTTTGAAATCGATGAAAGTACTTACTGTTCAATTTTCGTTATATTTTTCAATATTTGTGTATTCAATGACGACATGAGTATTTTGAAAGAATCTGTTATGAAAAAAATATTCGCTCGTACTACAAAATTTCATATACCTACCTACTCGTTGGAAATGTATGTCATTTCATGCTCATTGTACAATATACTAATCTTGAATTAAAATATTGTGCTTTAAAGAGAAAATCTTGCGTAAAAGTAAAAATCGAGCGGAAAAGTAAAAATCGTGCGGAAAAGTTACTTTTCCGCACGCTCGTAGGAAATAGATATTTACGATATGTCGTAAAGATTCATATTACGAAATGAGATGGGAAATTTGTCAAACGATGCCGTTCGGCCGAGTTTGATAACCCATTCAGTATCGTACCTAATATGAATTTACGATACGAATATAGTACATTATTTTACCTACTACCAAGAATGTCAATTATTTACTCAAAATTAGTCAGTATTCCGGAAGTTAATGATACAAGCAAGCGTTGCGCCCATTGTTGATTTATTTTGCGAACTGTCAATTTTGACGCGTTCACTTCAGTTTGGTATCGACATGAGTTCCGACTATGAAAGTGTGGATTCTGATATAGAACTTGCTGCAAATAACGCAATACAAACCCTAGTACCCGCTAAATCCCGCAAAAGATACGAAAAAGAATATAACCGATTCGAAGACTGTGCACTAGTGTGGTAAAGTAACTTTACCGCGCTAGTGCGGTAAAGTATCTCGTTACGAAACTAATATCAGTATCGTTATGTTTGATATTACATATTGGTAGTAGGTAAAGTTATTTTTCACTCACTGTTCATACATTTATGCATTTTTGAAAAATACAGTATTTTACGACGACAATTCATATCGTTAAACATCGTCTTTTTGTACTCGCGTGCTTGTTGACCTCGGCTGCGCCTCATTCAACAAACTTCACGCTCATACAGAAAAGTCCTACTTTACGAACTTGTATCATAAATAGCTATTTGTTGATGATTCGTAATTAAAAGTTAGTGGCATATGAGAGCTACTGGTATATAACAGTTTAGTCGAAGTTACGAATATTTTAATATTCCAGAAATTTCGTGATTATCAAAAAAATCTGACAATGCTCTTTGTACACTCTGTATAATTTTATTTATATGGTTCCACTTATCACACAATGTTTCATAACATTTCCGCAGCTTTCAATTTTCCCGTATACTTATTACGGCGATTATCAGCTTGAAGCTGCAACTGTAAAATGTAATTCATCGCAAGCCATATGTCAAGAATCAGATAGCCTGCCTGCCAAGTGCCAAGTGCAGGTTCTGGTTATTGAATAAGAAATGTAAGGAAGAAACTGAGCGACAGACACCTGATCACCTGATCACTTGGGCCGAGCGTTACAATACTTGTTTATATACCGTGTCGGATTGAAACTTGTATGAGAATGCAAAAGTGTGAATGACCTGATTCTGCTCCTTTTTTTCGAACGTACAAACAAGCACAATAGTACCACTCGGATACATTTCTATCTACAGGGTGTTACCGCAAAGTTTTCAAGGGAGTGATTACTGTTCGGTATATGTCACATCCTCTACTGGTCATATACGATGACAGTGATGTATAATTTAATTTATGCACTAGCGGGCGGTAAAGTACACTTTACCGCCCGGTTCGCCGGGCGTAAAGTGGCACTTTACCGCCCGTGGGCGCATTATGGCCCGGCGGGCCGTAAAGTAGACAAAATTCTCAAATTGTCTATACTCACACATCATTTCATGCAATTCCTAACACGAATTAGAATCATTTCAGTTCAATAGAGCAATACTCTTTCTAACATTTGTTCATAATCGTTGGCAATTTTTTCGGTGATGATCTATTTATTTGAAATAGATTCTCCAATATAGCACTCAGCTACTATAGTTTCACATTCCTCATATTATGTTACCCTTAATTATTGTATGCATAACGTATGAAACGTGTAGACCATTGCAATTCAAGTCGGTATTTGTGATTCGCGCTATAAAACCGCTAGTGCATAAAATCTTGTATGTATCACGTGCGTAAAATGCGTTTAAGGCCTTCGGCGTGTGATGGCCCTCGGCTAACGCCATCGGGCTATCATCCACCCCGCAGGCCATAAACGCCTACTTTACGCCCTTGATACATAAATAACTATAATAAATGTTTGAAGTTTGAATTCCTTCACATACATTAATTATCTTATAGTTTATCTCAATATTGAGTATTAAACATGGCGCAGTCGGTAGGATACGAACCTACGCTACCATAGTTACAAACCGTACTGGAATCAAAGATGATATATTCGTTGAAGCAGGGATTGTATTTCTTAACCATAAAATCATCGTTCCTCATAATATTAGAAATTTTGTTATTGAATTATTACACAAAGGTCACACTGCTATTAGTAAAACAATAAATAAAGCAAGAAAATTATTTTTCTGTCCTCATATGTCCAATGATATAATAACATGTATACAGAAATGTCCTACCTATGAAAAATATATGCCTAATAATTTCAAAGAACCATTATTATCCCTTCCTGTACCAAGCTTACCATTTAACCAAATAGGTACAGATATACCAGAGTTCGGTGGGAAATCATATCTAGTTCTTATTGATAATTTTTCCCATTGGACTACTTTATCACCTTTAAATTACCAAACTTCCCAAAGTGTTATATATGAAATGCAAAACGCTTTCACTAAATTTGGATATCCACAAGTGCTGATAGCTGACAATCTTCCATTCATTTCCCGTGAATGTAATGAATATAACAATAATAATAATAAAGGCTTTTATTGACAAGACATATTTTTGTTTTTACATGATTTCTAGATATAGAATTGTGTCTCGTCAAATGGCAGAGTTCAAACTACTTGTTGACACAAGTGTTTGCTCTTCCACTCAGCCGTGAAAGAACCGGTCGCTCGACTTGCAAAAGAACGAGTCCGGGTGAAGAATATGAAATAACTAATAACAGAGTAAATATTCACAAAAAAACATATTCAGGTTTATATACAAATATTGAAAAATTTTGATTTACAGAGATTTCAGAGATAGTGTGATTGTTTTACGTAATCCATGTCAAGAGCTGTTTCAGAAGATCATGTTTAATTCTTTTTTTCATGTTTGACATTGCCATTTTTTTATATCCCATCCCCCTGTTAACTTTTGAACGGTTCGACGTACAAACATGAAAAAAAAACAGTTTGGAGGGTTTCACTAATACTACTTTTTGAAACAAAAAATATGGTGATTGCTCCACAGGGGGCGCGGGGGGACACATCAACTAAAAATTTTTAAATGGCATGGGGGTCGAGTGTCACATCGTTGAAAAGAGAATTCAATTCTCTTCACAACCATCTAAATATTTTTGAATTTAGTTGAGGAATTTTTTCCCAATTTCGATTTTTATGCCTATCGAAATTTTCTAGTTGGTGTGCCTCCAGCGCCATCTGTAGTGTAATTGCAATATTTCTTCTCTCAAAAAGTAGTATCGATAATACCCTTCGCAATGTTTTTGGTTTCATTATTCCACAACAAACCGTTCAAATTTATCAAGGTATGACTAGTTTTCAGATCCGCATTTATATTTGATATTTCCTCAGATCAATAAGTAAACATAGATCGGCCCGATGCTACGTAAACATCATATTTACTGAACCGAAGACAACTTTGTTTATTTACGTACACCTCTCATCCCTAATGTTTTCAAACATTGACGCCCTGTTGTCAAATTGGTACAAAAATATGATTTTGGTAGGATCCTACCAATAAATGCATAATCAATCATATTTTATATTCAGATGTATTATTCTAAAAATTCTAGAGAAATGTTTATGTCCAGAAAGGTGTGAAAAAATTACCAAAAAGGAAGATATATGTCGTTTTGAACTGATGAAATTTTAGGCACTTCAAGCGGTTACTAGAATTATTTTACTCTTGGCAACACCGCTTGTGACACCGGCCGTGGCGGCCATTGTACGTTGTCGTTTTGTGTTGATGAATTGTTGTTAGACATTTTCCTGTGTGTTTTCGTGGTTTTTGTCCTGCTTAAACAACTTAATAGTTACATTTGGAATATTTTTCAAAATAGTACAGTGGTTTAGTGAGTCACAATGTCGAAATACTGCTTTGTTTTCAAAACAAATGATAGTAAACAAACATTCCACAGGTGAGGTTCCAGTGGCGTTGAATGCACGATGCAAATCATGCAATCAAACGTATTCGTCAAATATAATATTGTAGGACAAAGAAACTCATTCAAAATTACAGATACGAAAAGCCTATGGCAAAGTGGTGAATTACTCAATGTTTGTTATAAATATCTGTGAGAAGGAGGAAAAACATTGAGATGAAAGGAAAATTGAATTTATTTTCCAATAATATTGACATTGTTAAATTCTAACAGTGAGGACAATTAATGATATACCAAAGGACTTACTTTAAATTTTTGGAAATCATTTTTTTGAGGAAGAGCCTTTATCAAACCATAGTTTTGCCTTGGTAAAGGTAATAATTACTTCAAATTTTTTTCAAAATCTGATTATACCTTGAATTGTCAATAAGCGGAACTGACAGAGTAGAAAGGGTCAGGTCTATTTTGACGAAGACAGTTCTATTTAAAAATCAATAAATACCAAGTGTTGAAATCCTCATGTACTGAGCTTTCTTGAGAATCATTCTTTCTTATACAATTTGATACTTTATATTTATACATTTGTAATATTGTATATGTTAGGCTTAAAATTAAATAAATAATAGTGATATTTGCCTATTTGTTATAATAACGTGTGGATAAGCATATATTTCATTAAATCTGTTAGAATTTTAACAATATCAATATTATTGGAAAATAAATACAATTTTCCTGTCATAAGCTTCAATGTTTTTTCCCCCTGCTTACAGATATTTATAACAAACATGGAGGCATTCACCATTTTGCCATAGGCTTTTCTTATCTGTAATTTTGAATGAGTTTCTTTGTCCTCCAATATTATATTTGACGAATACGTTTGATTGCATGATTTGTATCGTGCATTTGACGCCACTGGAACCTCGCCTGTGGAATGTTTGTTTACTATCATTTGTTTTGAAAACAAATCAGTATTTCGACGTCTCACTGAACCACTGCACTATTTTGAAAAATATTCCAAATGTAACTTTAAGTTATTTAAGCAGGACAAAAACCACGAAAACACACAGGGAAATTTAAACAACACTTCATCAACACAAAACACTGGCACTTGCGTTCTCTGATGCTTTGAGGAACGTTGCACAAGTATCTGTTAGATTTAATTCAATCCCCGTCGTGGTCTTAGCCAGGAGAGTAGTTGTTTTCTGACAGGTACTTGCCATATGAATGAACTGGTCCAAAATTTAGGAAGGATAATACTCAACAATTTATTTATAGATGTTGGAGAAGGTTTCTTAACTCATATGGCCAGTTGCATAAAGAATTTAGCAGACAAATAAATATTTGATTTGATGATTACTATGGCAACGCATGTCTAAGCTCACCAGTTATGTTACCTACGTTAACAGAAGGCTTTATGCAACTGGTCCATATTTATTCAAATATTCGTATTGATTCGTTGAAACTTGATCTACACAACATAAACCCCCAGGCACCAAACTTGAAATATAGTCAAGGAACTTGTTAAATCTCTCGAATTAATTACTTTAGACCATAAATAATGCTTTATTTTTGATAGCTGAAAACTCCTAGAATCCAACTAAGGAAAGAATGTCATCATAAATCACAAAACTAATCCGCTATCTTGAATCCCCAAATTTTGATAAAAAGTTATTTGCTGCCAACCCCTGGCTTTTTATTGACCCTAGGAATTTTAAGACAAAACCGTGACATAACTTGTTGCAGCTCATAGGTACTGCATTTGCATAAGTAATTGTGACCCCCTTAAAAAAGCACGGCACTGTGCTAGAGGTGTTGTGTTTTGGTTCGAATGTCAAAAACCCGAAACAAAACAGTTTCCGCAAGAATTATCTTCGGTTCAGTGAATATGATGTTTACGTAGCATCGGGCCAATCTATGTTTACTTATTGATCTGAGGATATTTCGAATTTGAATTGCAAAAAAAATATTAAGGAAATTAAAAAAAAATTAGATGGTTGTAAAGTCTTTTCAACGATGTGACACTCGACCCCCCATGCCATTTAAAAATTTTGAATTGATGTGCCCCCCGCGTCCTCTGTCGAGCAATCACCATATTTTTTTATTCAAAAAGTAGTATCGGTGAAACCCTCAAAACGGTTTTTTATTCATGTTTGTACGTCAAACCGTTCAAAAGCTAACAGGGGGGGGACTAAAAAAATCCGCACATATCGGGTAACAAGTTGTAGAGCTTTGTCAGGTGATATGAAAAGGAAAACTCGTATAGTGAAGTTTTGTTCTGGGGGGGGGGGGGTGAGTCAATTCTTAAAACGAACGTTCAAGTTATGTACATCAGTTCTGATTCGGATTTTTTTCTATAGATATGAAGGCTTCTCGGTGACTATAATTTTGTGGTAAAGTGTGCACGCATGTATGAGTCTAACAGCCGTAAGCATAGTCAATTGCCAGCGACTCGCCAGAGTTTCGCCGTTCGATACACAAGGATTATAATGCACAGTCGAGATCCAAAAAAGTAACAACTACGCGATAAGTCACATTTTGGTGAAACGCTGGCAATGTACCACTTTTTTGGAGCTCGACTGTGCATTATAGTTCTTGTGTAGCGAGCGGCGAAACTCTGGCGAGTCGCTGGAATTGACTATGCATACGGCTGTAATACTCTCCATATTCAGCCATCCGTTTTTGATGAATTGGGACGTAGGAGTACCTCTCTTCAGCCCTAGACATTCTTCCAGACTGCATCGACAGACTGATCAGACATCATGCGGGGACTACTCTAGAGAAAGTAGAAACCCACACGAACCCGCTGCTCACGGAGCTCCATGAGAACAGATGTGAGCAAGACGACAGAGACAGAGAAATATACAGACGACCAGTAAACCAGAGACATCGACACCCCTGAAGGAATTCGACGGAAGCAAAACCTTCGGCGACGCCAACGTCAACTTCAACAGGCTTTAAATCACGATTAATCATACATTTACGTTTCAGATTTCAAGAAGAACCGACTTCAGATATGAGGGAGCTTCAGGCAATCAGGCTGGGCACTCCATATCAAACGATCAAATTCTGTTGTGCTGATCGCCAGTCAACAGGATGAGAATGGGAAGGGGGTGTGGCTAAGAAATAGTTCTGGACCAACCTCGGAGACGGACAGATCTCTGAAGAAGCTAGCCACTCGTTTCAAAGAACGACGGCCTTTAAACCCTAAAGAAGAATACTTATAGTTCAGAATCAGGGGTGTTCTCGAGAATTGACAGGGTGTTTTACAAATACGACATTATCTCCCATTACATAACCCAAAATAACTGGGTCATGAGTAAAAGAAGACAGTTTTTGGAGAAACATTTGATATTGCCCGAGTATTTTGTAATTACCTTCATTAGATTATCCTCTGCTACCACCGTTATCAGCAATTGACCTTGGGAATTGCAGGACAGTACCTGTTTACTACTTTCTTGCTCGGCCTCATCTTTACCTTCCACGATTACCGTTAAATTTTGCTTGAACTCAGTATCGATTTTCTCACAAGCATGGTCTGATTTTTCTTTCTCTGAAATTTTTTCCCAAAAGTTATTCATCAGATTTACTGGTTTAGCAACTTTTTTTGCTGCGGACTGTAGTCGCGGGGCTATAAGAAAAAGACGGTGACTAGTGGGGGCTTAACGTAGTTGGGTGTAATTTTTTGCGGAATCTAGGAGTGTGCCTAGTGCCTGTTCCTTTTTATATTTCATAATGTTATCAAAGACTAGTACCTTAACACTCAGACTCAAAACGAGATTGGAGTTTAGCGAAAAAAGAATATTTTTTAATAGTCACAATCATTATCACAGTCCTAATCTCAGTCGTTGTCTTAAGAAATTGTTTGTTTTTTGGATGCTGAATCCGAATCTGGAGCAAAAGACACCGATATTTTCTTCATTTCTTTAGATTTTCGCTTATAATTGCAATAGTAGGAATGGTAGGGGAAAAGGAGGTTATACCGTTAGAAAAAAAAAATTACATTTTCCACATTCTAAGCTCAACTGCAGTTCTGTAGAAAATTTCCAACCCTAGACGGCCAGCGAAACTCAGGCGTAGCATTTTTCTAGTCAATTCGACCACGTGAAACAACATATTCGAAAATGGAAGGTGTACAAAGTCAACTTTCCGAAATATAGTTTTTTTAAGGTTTTCAACCCCATTTCCACCCCTTGACGGGAAAAAGTAAAGAATATGGGTCCAGCTGGGATTTTGAAAAAAAAATTACAGATGCTCTAAAACATGATAAAATGAATAAAAAAAATTAAATTTTGGCGCGGAAACACATTTTTCTATTTTATTTTTGAAAAAATAAATGTGGATACTCACTTTCAAGACAAACAAATTCAATTTGTTGCATGGGTTATTTTACGTATTTTTTCAATGTTAATGAACTGTGTTGTATTGATAACACTTTCTACATATACAGAAGTATCAATTCATTAACAGAAAAAGCTTCGAATAGTATGGAAAAGGTTAAAAAAGCTACTTTTAATTAATTTATAATTTGTTGACATGTGAATAAATTGGAACTACGACGTTGCCAATAGGAATTTCAGATAGTCTAAAGGCTTGTTCATACCCTCGCGAATTTCACAATTTTTCTGGGAATAAAATGGCTGTCAGTCATGCCGGACCATTCATTGTTGTCAGCCATTTCATTCGTATAGAAATTGCAAAATTCGCGAGGATATGAACGAGACTCAGAACCGCAAAAGTTCTAATCGACCAGACTGATCCGCATGGACCAATTAGAACATGCGTAAATTATTATCCAACTTTAACCCAACCTAACCTAACCTTATGTATACAGAATAACCATTCGAATTTGGATTAATATTCCAAATTAGACAAATCCAATGTACCATCGTTCTGAATAGCCCATGCAAATCGCCATATGAAGTCTGGTCGATTGGAACTCTTGCTCTTAGACTCCGATAAAAAACACAAGTTCTTAATTTTTTCCACCCTTGTTGCTAGGGGATTCGCCTTGTGATTGGTCCCTATAATAGCGGGAATTTTAAATGTCAAGACTCGTTATCATCATAGTGAACAATGACAGGGCGCGTTCTCTGGCAACAGAGATGGAAAAATTTGTAACTTTTATCTATTTTCAATAAACGCACAACATTCATTGTCGATTCAAAGAAAGACATTGATAATGATTAGTTTTTGTTTGTTAGCAGGATAATGCGTTTTTGTTGGTAGCTAGAGGTATCTGGATTGTTATGAAAAATAGTTTAGGGTGTGAAATTTCTTTAGATCAAATTATTTCTGGCGAATTATTAAATGTCTCACAGGAAATGGCATATAACGGGCGAATAAATATATAGGAAATTAATGTGTTGAGATGAAAATAAAAGGGTTTGGAATAGGGGAAGAATGCGCACATTTTCATTACAGGTTTACTTCATATATTCATATCTTCCCCATTCTATAATCTGATTTGAAATAGGAGCTATTATATAAAATAGACCATATGCGAGCTTTTCCTAACTGGTCAACAAATCTGTCAATTCATCTTACACGAACCTATGATATAATTTTAAATGAGAACTATGACATAAAATAGACAATGCGAGCGAAGCGAGCGCGTTCTTCCGACATGTCGGCCGAACGCACTGGTTTTCCTAACTGATCAACAATTTTGTTAATTCCACAAACCAATGTTACAATTTGAAATGAGAACTATAAAACAAAATTTGCGGATTTGCGAAATGTCGGCCGAGCGCGCGGCTTTTCCGAAATAGTCAACAATTCTGTCAATTCCACAAACCTATGTTACAATTTGAAATGAGAACTATAACTCAAAATAGACCATGCGAGCGAAGCGGGTACGATTGGCCAACATTTCGAAAATTAGATCTTGCGGATTTGACATTTGACAGAGAACTGTATGTCAAAAGTTATTTTGAATGTTAATGACAGAAACCTTTAATAAACTCGATTGAGAATTCGATAAATTTTTTACTTGCTTGTAGTTTAACTTAAATTTCCATGAATACTTGTTCGTATCCTCGCGAATTTCGCAATTTTTCGGCAAATAAAGTGGCTGCCAGTCATGCCGAACCACTCGTTGATGCTGAACCATGTCGGCAGCCATTTTATTCATAGAAAAATTGCGAAATTCGCGAGGGTATGAACGAGACTTAACCGTCACCATTCCATGTAATAGAATTGGCAACTTGGCATTACTAACTTCGTGTTAAAAGTGTCCTGTCATTTCACATCTGTCAAATAAACCGGTTTATGTACATTGAATAAAAATCTTTTTGCGTATTTTATTTTTATTTTCGAAGTTTATTAGGTACTATGAATTACTCCATATGGTTGGATAGAAGTGTTTGAAGTTCAAGACAATGGGTTTGAAATGAAAAATACGTTTGAACTGCGTCCAACGGTTTGCAATTGTGTCTCTCAAAAGTAAGTTCCCACACATGTTTTATCAAGAAAAAATATAGAAAATGCTCTTTCCGCGCCAAAATTTCGATTGCTCAAGTGTTTTTACGGTGTTTTAAAACGTCTGTAAAAATTTTATCAAAATCCCAGCTGGACCCATATTCTTTATATTTACCCAGAAATTTAAAAAATCGATATTTTTTTCTCCGTGTATCTTGTGGATGTGGATAACTTCACACCCGTAAATGTACGAGCCCTTTTCTTTTACAGTTCAATGAATAGAGTTGCACAGTTTCATGCTTTTGAAACAGGCCATCCCTGCTCCAAACTTCGTCCATGCACAGTGTAGAAAAAAAGAAAAAATCACATATCTACTTACTGCTAGACATACGCTTAACATTATTTTCAAAGCGCCGGGACTTGGCTTGTGCCTTCTTTAGCTTCGATTTTCTTTTTGGCATTTTCACTCTCACTAACAACCGTAGCACTCGACACAATTATAATATGTCTAATGACGAATGACACTCTGGATGATACCTACATGTACGGGGTGATGCTTTAAACAATTGTAGCACGAGACGTATGCTTAGCATAAAACTATCAGGTCATAAGGAAAAATATATAGATAACAACGAAAATTAAAAAATCATAACTAATGAATAATTTTAAGTTAAACTTGATAGAAAAAACCATACAACAATTACATAACAATAAGAAGTAATGATAGAAAATTAAATTAGTTCTTCATAATATTTACTATGAAAGAACAATTATTGACATTCTTTTTATGATTTGATTAATAGAAAAGTGTCGGTGTTTGTAGATTCTTGCTGACAGAAACTGAGGAAAATCTGACAGCATAATATATGTCAAAGTTGACAAGTGCACTTATTGTTGCTTGACAATATTATACAGTACGATGAAAATGAATGGAATAAATTCATTATTTCTATATACAGGGAAATTCAAATTCGACCCCCACCATTGGGATCTCCTAAACTACAGGAGATACGTCAAAGCTTAAATTGGGGCAAAGTTGCGTATTCTGGTGCTTAACAAAATACTGTTTTGAAACTTGGAAAATTCCGAGTATTTCCGGAAATATCGGGAAAAAACTGAAAATCGGAATTTTCAGCTACACGTTTTCATGTTCAGATTTACTATCCGACGTTTCGTCTTCTGGCATTCATCATCAACTTTTTTTTCTGTTATGGGCGCCATATTGGTTTTTTATAAAGAAAAATAGTGATTCCCATTCTGATTTCATTGATGTATAATTTGTTATGATTTGCACTTCTGAAACCACAGATATTAAAAAAAAAACAACTTCATCTGAGATGGTCATGTCTCCATCGAAAAATTATGTTTAATAAACACTAGTTGTCAGAACTCATTAAACATCTTAAGCTTGCACAAATACTTCAGTCGAAATGTCATCACTCTCAAATGAAGAAAAACGAGATATGTTGAAACTTTATTATAAATTTGATAGAAATAGTACGAAAACAGCACAACTTCATTTTGAATTATATCCGGAAAGACAACAGCCGGATAGAACATTATTCGGAATTTTGGACAAACACTTGGCTGAGTACGGTGCGTTTCAAAAACCAAGAATGAAATATGAAAGCAGAATGGAACAAAATATTAGACGTAACTTATTAGCCGAGGTAAAATAATTGTTCATTCCATATTCGAATTATTTTTGGTACTTTTTTAGATAAATGCAGATCCTTCCAAATCAACACATCAAGTCTCGGCAGAAATGGATGTGCCACAGACGAGCGTTTGGAGGGAATTCAAAAAAAGTGGTTTGAAATGTTATAAGATACATATTTCACAAAAATTACATCCAGGTGATCCTGAGAGAGGGATGGAATTTTGTAGCTGGCTCTCGAATAGGGTAGACCCTACAAACTTCTTGAAAAACATTATTTGGACCGACAAAAGTACTTTTTCGAACTGTAGTGTTCTTAATAGAAATAATGAGCACATTTGGAGTGAAAATAATCGACGACACTTCAGAGAAGTCAGACCACAAGTTCGGTTTCGTTTGAATGTGTGGGTTGGAATTTATGACGACCGAATACTTGGATCTCATTTCTTCTCTAATACTTTGAACGGGGAAACCTATCTTCGGTTCTTAAGAAACGAATTCGAAGAATATATGGATACGTTTCCCCTTGTTAATAACAGCTGCTGGTTTCAGCATGACGGGGCTCCTCCACACAATAAAAGAGCAGTTTGCGAATATTTACACCAAAGATTTCCTAATAGGTGGTTAGGAAATTCTGGACCAGTGAAGAGGCCGGTAAGGTCACCTGACCTTACAGTTTTGGATACTTTCTTGTGGGGCACTTTAAAGAACAGAATCTATCGAGAGCAAGAATATGACACAGTAGATGAACTTAGAGACAATATCATCACGCAATTCAGGTCTATCAGAAGAAGGGATATTGTTAGGGCTGTTCTTAATTTGAGACGACGAGCTCGGTATGTATTCAAGAGGAAGGCCAACATTTCGAACACTTGTAATACTTTTTGTGCATTTTTTACAAGCTCATAATTTCATTCTTGTTTTTTGAAACGCACCGTACTCAGCCAAGTGTTTGCCCAAAATTCCGAATAATGTTCTATCCGGCTGTTGTCTTTCCGGATATAATTCAAAATAAATTTGTTTTGTTTTCGTACTATTCCTATCAAATTTATAATAAAGTTTCAACTTATCTCGTTTTTCTTCATTTGAGAATGAGGACATTTGGACTGAAGTAAGTGTGCAAACTTATGATGTTTAATGAGTTCTGACAACTAGTGTTTATTAAACAAAATTTTTCGATGGAGTCATGACCATCTCAGATGAAGTTGTTTTTTTTAAATATCTGTGGTTTCAGAAGTGCAAATCATAACAAATTATACATCAATGAAATCAGAATGAGAATCACCATTTTTCTGTATAAAAAACAATATGGCGCCCATAACAGAAAAAAAAGTTGATGATGAATGCCAGAAGACGAAACGTCGGATAGTAAATCTGATCATGAAAACGTGTAGCTGAAAAAAAGTATCAATGAAAATGTACTTTTGGTTTTGAGCTATGTTGTCAAATAACGATAGAAAAAAATAAAAACGTAAATTCCGATTTTCAGTTTTTTCCCGATATTTCCGGAAATACTCGGAATTTTCCAAGTTTCAAAACAGTATTTTGTTAAGCACCAGAATATGCAACTTTGCCCCAATTTAAGCTTCGACGTATCTCCTGTAGTTTAGGAGATCCCAATGGTGGGGGGTCGAATTTGATTTGCCCTGTATATCTGATATTTATTGATTGATATATATCATTTACTGATTTTTAACGAAATAAATACCGGAGCAAAAAATCCTTGATGTTTTGCGTAAAAATGAAAACGTGACAAAGAAAAAGCCAGTATACTAGTATTTATTCTGAAATGTTTGATTCAAAATACCGATAAAAAACCCAAAAGCTTGGACTTAAGACTAGATGAAAATGATGATGATATTCCTCTTTCCCAATTTAGCGTTACTTGAAAATTTATCAAACGACAAGATTTTTAGATTATATATTTAGGAAAAAAGGTAATTTTTTGTCTCATTTTTTGTTATTAAACTAAAGTTTGATCTTAGTTTTTACCAAAATGAAGATATTTTATATTTTGTTTTTATTTGCCTGGGAACAAAGTCAAAATTTCTGATATATATCGGATATGATAAATATCCGATATTATGATATTTTGATATTTATATAAATATCATGATATTTGCCACTTCTGTTTTTTCAGTCGGTAGCTGACCCGCCATAATATTATTGTAGTTATTTTCCAACTCTCGATTCTTCATCGGTCATGCAATAAAATTAATAGATATCAAACGCTAAATTATTATTTACGTAATGAACAATTTGGTTAGGCTGTGCTCTAAAATAAAAAGATGATATCATACAATGTTCGTTCAACCATGTTGTGGAAATGACAAACCACAAAAGACAATAGCGTAACTAAATGATTAGTGGAGGTTGAGAATTTATTCCAAGTCTCGAGTACAAAAAATAACTGCATAATAATAGTAATTCAAAAGCGTAGGGACAACAACACCGCGGTTTATTTAATTTTTTACTTTTGATAATTCCAAGATTCAATGTTATATTTAAATACTTAGTTCCAAATCATTCTGATAAACCATTTCGAGTTTCTTCATATCGTGACATACATATAATCACCCTGTACAGTCCAGCACTCTCCTTTCGCCGGTATTTAAATTAAATGAAGTAATTTTCTATAAATAAACGCAACCTACCTACCTACAACATTACAATAAAACATAACCGAAGTTATTTCATATTCCGTAGAATGGTCGAATACTTCCGAGATTATTTCATCATCGTTGTTATCGAAAATACAGAATCGATATTCAACAAAGGTGAACGCCACTTAGCATGTTTCAACCAGCATTACCTGCATGGCTATATGGCTATACAGGGAGATTAACAGAGTATTAGTTAATGGTCATTCCGCAAGAATCGAAATGGCCGGAGACTTCGTTTGGTATGATGACTCCTGAGATAATAACGCTGGGTAATGTGGATTCGGCTTTTCTAAAGAAAAGGACCCCGCAAACTCCTTATGGAATTTGGGTCCCGGTGGATTTTTTTGAATTTTTGGTATGATGTAGTCCATGTAATTCTTAACCAATGTTACCATTGCGCCAACCCAAAAAAATGAGCAGCTAGGGGGCGTTGAAATCACCCCTTGCGCAGATTAGACTATTTATTTTTGAGCCCGGTAACAATATTTTCACTTGTTTCATTATTGCTAATGTTGCACAATATTGTGCTGTTTTATAAAAAAAAATCTTACCCCCTCCCCTTTTACCCCCAACTCATATTACGGAACGCAAAAAAAATATTTCTCGAGTTCCTTCAAATGTATCGTCGGATGTTTAAATATGCCTAAATAAGGAAAATAGCAGTTTTTTATGATTATCCACCCATCCCACAAATGACACAAAACGAAAAAAGTTCGGTGGATTTTTCTGAATTTTTTATATGATGCAGTTCAAGTTATTTTGAATAGAAATAAATCGGGTGTCAAACCCCAAAACAGTTTTGATGCTACGGGGCGTTGAAATCATACCTTGCTCAGAATAGACTATTCATTATTATGGGCGGAAACAACATCTCTACGTATTTTTGTTTTATTTTATGCCGAACAATTGTGTAAACTTTCATAAAATGAAAATCTAAAACCTCCCTCTTACCCCCAACCCCTATTTCAAAACACGAAAACAAATAATTCAGGCACCACCTCAAATTCAAATTGTGGATGTCTAATTTTTATTTATTTTCAAGATATTCGCCCAATTGATTGATATTCAAAAATCATGAACTACGCCCTACTAAGAAGTCAGCAAACTCCATCAATATTTTTCTGAAGGGAGGGAAAGGTGATATTAAACAACTGTACGATTTCCTCAATTTGAGCTGATTAAAACATTTATTTTGATAAAGCATTTACAATTAGTTGGGAATACATTTTTTCGTGTTTTAAATTAAGGGTAAGGGGTAAGGGGGAGGTTTTAGATTTTCATTTCATGAAAACTTACAGAATTGATCAGCATAAAATAAACTAAAATACGTAGAGCTATTATTTCCGCCTATAATAATGAATAGTCCATTCTGAGCAAGGTATGATTTCAACGCCCCCTAGCATCAAAACTATTCATTTTTGAAGTGTGTCACCCAATTTATTTCTATTCAAAATAACTTGAACTGCATCATATCAAAAATTCAGAAAAATCCACCGAAATTTTTTCGTTTTGTGTCATTTGGGGGGTGGGGGATAATCATAAAAAACTGCTATTTCCCTTATTTAGGCATATTTAAACATTCGACGATACATTTGAAGGCACTCCAGAAATATTTTTTTTGCGTTCCGTAATAGGAGTTGGGGGGAAAAGGGGAGGGGGTAAGAATTTTTTTTATAAAACAGTACAATATTTTGCAACATTAGCAACAATGAAAAAAGTGAAAATATTATTACCGGGTTCAAAAATAAATAGTCTAATCTGCGCAAGGGGTGATTTCAACGCCCCCTAGCAGCAAAACTGTTATCATTTTTTTTGGGTTGGCGCAATGGTAACATTGGTTGAGAATTACATGGACTACATCATACCAAAAATTCAAAAAAATCCACCTGGACCCAAATTCCATAAGGATTTGCGGGGTCCTTTCACACCTACATTTTTAAGCCAACCCGAGGCCCGTTTTTTATTTGGTTGCTACGAAACCAAAATATTTCCGGAAATATTCTTCCTCTCAAAATGTGAATGTTACGTTCCACCGGCAAGCCCTAATTTTGCTTGTTCATTGATCATCATATTTATAACAACCAAAACCCTAAAGGGCATACATTATAAAATCATTACACATTTTGCCAGCGGGCTGACGGACTATTTTGCTTACGAAGCTATAACCCCGGATTTTTCTGCGAACTTTTTGGGCTGGAAGGATTCTTAGAGAGGCACTGAATAAAACTTCCTACTCGAAATATTTTGCTGGGCAAGATTTTTCCTCATACCATCGTCCATAGATACTAATAAGTCTGGTAACTCCTTTGATGTGGTCGAAAAGTGCCGCTCTTTTTGTGAGCGGTCGTAAATCATACGGACATCGTTACGGCTATGCGAACTGTTACTGGTTACTAACCAGTAACAGTGGGCTAACCAGTGGTTAGCCCACCAGGCCGGCGCTCAAGCCAAACAGACAGGGCAAGGGACGCGCGAGGACCGGAGGGGATGATTTGGGTCGCTTGCGAGAGTGAGCGGACTTATTAGTATATCTATGGACGATGCTCATACGGTCCTTTCAATATGGGAAAAAACCGACAAAACGGTTACTTTGAAACATTATTCATCAATGTGTTGGACTGGAATCATTTTAAGACATATTCATTACCAAATTGACTTATTGAAACCATAGTGTCGCAGACGAAGTGTTGTTAAGATTGGGAATAGAAAATAAAGTTGCCGTCGATGACCGCCAGAGTCGCTAGTGTAAAAAAGTAGAAATAGGACACCCTACGGTCTAGTTGAAACCCCCATTTGCAGATGTAGCTGGAGTCTTATAGTTGGAAGACACCAAAATGCATGATAACTACCAGGTGTCCCAAAAAACGAATTTGAAGAATATATTCATATTACTTCGGTATATTTCCACATTTCCTTTTGGTAAAAAATTTCATTTTCACGTTCAATCACATTCCATAAAATTAATTTTATATACAGTGAGCACGTACATGTTGGAACAAATTCGTTAAACGCTTGATATGGCCATTAGGGAAAATAAGATCAGGCACGTCGATTTTATTTTTCAGTTGCGCTTTTTTTGGTCTTCTCAGATTTTTGATGACGTCATCGCTGGTCAAGTTATGACGTAATTCTAATTTTTTTTGTGTGGCATTTCCCTATTTTGATAAAACTTTCAAAAATAACGCATTTTTCTATGTATGGATGTCATATTTTTTCTTATCTTAGATAACCGTGTGATCGAGAAATGAAAGATATTTCATTCATAATAATGTGATATTAGCGGTTAACGTGAACTTTTGACTCAAGGTATCCCCACAAAATTAAATCTAGTGGGGTTTGATCAGAGGACCTAGCTGGACACTCTAAAAATCCTCGTCTGCGGGTAGAGGACGGCTATTATTATCATTTTCCGTGGCGCTCCGAGGCGAATTTCTGATTTTTGATAGCGTATTCGGGATTGGCATCTTGGCAACTCACATCGCACAAAAAGGTACGAGGTCGACTATCGATACCGATGTACTTGAGAAAAATTCCCTCATACTCCGGATTTTGACCGCAGACGAGGATTTTTTTAGAGTGGCCAGCTAGATTTCCAGATCTTATCCCACTAGATCTTTTTGTGGGGATACCTCAAATCAAAAGTTTACGTTAACAGACCTAATTATGAATGGAATAACTTTTATTTCACGTAACATGTAGGTAACATAAAAAAAATTACATCCATACACTGTAAAATGCGTTATTTTTGAAGGTATTAAAATAGGGTAATGTTATTTTTAAAAACAATTATAATAACGTCATCAAAAATCTGAGTAGACCAAAATCTTGACCGGCAAAATATAAAGTTGGCTTTTCGTTGGTTTTTTCCATTTCCGTATGAGTTAAAATCTTTCCCTGCAAAATATTTTGTGTGAAAGGTCTTATTCACTGCCTCTCCAAGGATAATTCCTGCACAAAATATTCGGGGTAAAATCCTTGGTTAGCTTCGTATGATTTTTCAATACAAGCATTTCGTTTTATTTTGAAAATTTGACATTCTTGTCGAAATAATAATTCGCATAGTTTAATACTTTCCCATACTTTCCGAGTGTGTAAGGTCTCCTATTTCACTAACCTCAAAGTAATGGATGAAAATATCGGGATTATGTTTCTCATCCACAACTACCTCAACGATTCTGAATTTTTTAATGATGTGCATTCACAGTGACATTCGAAAATAAGTTAAAACCCGTATTCTGAAACGAGCTAATATTGAATCGGTTTCTCATGAATCATGAAGTAAAATCCATGGCCAGCACAATTTGGTAGCCACGAATTCGTGGCCGAGCCACGTTTTTAACTGAGATGTGATGTTAGCGATATCGGCTGACCACTAGCTCTGGATTTGTCAATAGGCCGTATAGGCTACGGTCTAGGGGCGGCAGAAACGGAAAATTGTCATTTTAGAAGGGTACATGAGGCGGCGGAAATAAAGTGGCCTACACTCATAAAAACTATAAATCCGTCACAGCTGGCCACGACTTTATCGAAGCGGTACAATCCGGTAAAATCGTGGATAGAAATTCGTGGCTGCTGTCACACTGGTTATCCGTTTTGTTGGTCATATGTTACTCCATGCATTTAAATGTTATTTTATTACCAAAAGATGCTATATTTTAAGAAAGATCTAACCGAGGGGGAAACATCTCGCTAAAGTGCGTACGAGACTTAAAATATTTAAAAGACTGAAAGACAAACCGATGACTGAAAGACTCAAATCGATAACTGAAAGACTCAAGCCGATGACTGAAAGACTCAAGCCGATGACTGAAAGACTCAAACCGATGACTGAAGCGAAGATTTAATGACTGAAAATTGAATTAAATGACTCAAAATTTCTAGTTGTACGTGATTTAAAGGAGATGTTTCCCCCTCGGATCTAACGTACATCAAGTTTTCAAAGGAAGTTTTTTTGAAACCTATTAGTGTGCGGTATCAAATTAATCGTAATAAAATTTTCTTTCTTCCTAAAATGTCGCCATTAAAAAAAAATTGAAATTACAATTTAAAAACTAAATTTTACATATCACATACATTTTGACCAAAAACAGTGAACTTTTATTTTTCCCAAAATTGTAGGGCTGACTTGATGATTTGAACGTATCAATAGCAATCTATATTAAAAAAAAATAAAAAAATTACCTACCTACTTATTTAATATTGAAACATTTTTATAAAACATACATTTTTGAACCGATTGGACAGATATTTTTTTATTTTTATTAGGTAAACATTCAAAACCAACACCAAATTTCATAAATGGGTCTTCATTTTCAGTACCAAAAATCTAAAAAAATTAGCTTTTTTTTTGAAAAAATCTCTATACCTACCACTCGATTCACGGAATTTTCAAGTGGTTTAGACAAAATAACGTAAAATGCGCCTAACAAATAAAAAATTTGAAAAATATGTCGTTTAATCAACTCACCACTTAAATATCAGAACTTTTTTAAAATTCTGTCAATACTACTGGATTCAGGAAGTCTGGAAACATCACTGATCAGAGTTTTATAGAGTTTTATATTTAAAAAAATTATAAGAAAGCAAAATTTGTTAGCGGAATTTTAGAAATATTCTGTTTAGGTAAGGAAAGTTAATTTATGAACAGGTTTCCATGAAATTCTGATAGGTGATATTACGAGACCAGTGGTGTGTATAAGGAAGGGGGGGGCAGAGGGGCCAGGGCCCCCCCTAAGCAGCTCGTGTAGATCGAAAAATATCCGTCCATCCAGTCAGTCTGAATTGATACTGAACGGAATCTACTGATTACTATTATAATTATGATCCTTGTTTCTTCCTACATGGTGTGAATATTTTATTTAATGAGACGAAAAACCCGTGGGTTGGGACCGTTAGTCATACTTGCGGCGGTCCATGACCAGTCGAAAAGCATATTATTAGTTGTCTTTTCATCTCAACAGCGATGGGATTATGTACGCTCAATCTGACCGAGTTTGACGTAACTCGTACCAAAATGAACGTAGAGTCACTTTGAGCCATAGGGAAACCACAGCGATTTTCACGTTCTAGCCTACGTATCGTGACAGCTTTCGTATCGAGTGTTCATAATCCATAGAAATATAATATTATATTTCTATGTTATAATCCCACCGCAGGCAGGTTCGTTTGTAATCGGTAATCGGTAATTGGTAATCGGTGATAATGTCACGTGGCTGCCGATGAACCACGAATCGTGTTCGGGTTTAAGTTAGTGTTCAGCAAAGAATATCTTCAATACTGAACAAGAAGCGACAGTGGCAGTGGCAGGGGAAAATCGTTTTCTAGTGCACATGTTTACTGGCAAAATGGCGGATGTTGAACAGCTGATCATTAACAAGGTTATGTCGATGCAGCTGAATCATTGTTGCCATTTTCAACTGTTAGAATTAGGTATTATGTTCTGTGCTATGACATAGTTTTGTTCTGTGGTTGTATTATTATTTAAGTAATTTTTAACAACTTCTGTGCTTGAAAAATTTCAACCCTTTCTCGTATGATAATTAAATAAATAAATCAGCTAATCTTAAATCATACCAAATATATTTCTTTTCATTTCGCAACGCTTCCTACGGTACGCGGAGGCAGCTTCTGTCGTTCAATAATGATTTTTTTCCTGTGTCCCGACCTTTAGCACCCCAACAAAATGGCGGAGGTCATCAATAATTACCCACCGAACATCAAAGGCACCGACAAGAGTGTCGCTTCTTGTTCAGTATTGTAGATATTCTTTGGTGTTCAGTTTGTTCAGTTTAATCAGTTTGCTGCGTACTAAAAGAGTTGCTGATTTTTTTGTAATTTGCATGAATAAACTTGAATCGTGATGAAAAGAGCAAGTGATATAAGAAGTTTTTTCGTACGGAAAATTGCAAAAACTGATCAAGAACACGATACACCATCTACATCAGTGGAAAATACCCCGATTGATAAAAATTATGTGACCGAAAATGAGAGCGAAATTCGTAACCAACTAGAATTCGATATTGGCTATGCAGTTTCGAAACATTTAACTGCCAGAGAAAGATATAAACGAGGGGGAAGTAACTCATTAGGTGTACATCATAACATTTTCATTACTTCATTAATCATTTCATATTCAACTTAAAATCGAAATCTATGTTTCTGGGGATCCGTGATATGATTTTTTTCGGTTCCAAGTTGGCAAATTTATGCCGTCTGACAATCGGTAAGTGATCGCCTCGGTGATCACTGAGCAGACGCGGATTTTAATCAGTGATTTTCCGATGAATAGTATAACATCATTAATGGTAATTATTTTTCATTAGAGTTAATTACTGCATTATTTTCATTAGGTGTACAAAAAATGGCTAGTTACTTCCCCCTCGGATATAAATATCTGAAACAATCACTGCTAGAAAATTATAAATTTCCTTCTAGAATTGAAAACAATCATACTCGACAGTTTCAACGTGGTTGGCTTGATAAATACAAATGGTTAACAGATTAACTGAAATATTACCTATCGAAGGTCTCATCCCAAAAAATTATAAAATTTACACCACCGAAACAATTATCAAGGCTTGTTTGCTGTATGAAGCAGACATTAATATTTCAGAACAAGAACTGAGAGCAGAAATAATAATGTGGCAAAAAAGATGGGAAGATAAACCAGATTTGCCATCCACAGCAATAGAAGCACATTGTTTTGGGGCGAGTTTGTTTCCCACAATAAAGATTTTATTGCAGATATGCAACTCTGCCAGTATCAACGGCAAAAAGGAGCTTTTCAACTATAAAGCGTCTGAAAACCCATTTAAGGTCAACCATGGCTGAAGTGCGTTTGAATGGTTTAACTTACTCAACATTCATAAAAAAGTTGATTTTAATATTGAAAACGTGGTAAACAGGTTTGCTACAAGTAAACCTAGACGAATGAACATCAAAGACTGGTTAAATCGAAAAAATACCCGGATGCTATTTCAGATGTTTATTTGTCGCTTATTCAAAAATAAAAAGACTAGTTATTCTGATGTTGTTTCCTTTCATTTTTTGTTTTTTATCAATCTGGTGAAGTGAATCAATACTAAAACAATTTTTGGAAATATTTTTTATTTATGCTTCGCCCCTCCCCCCAAAACAAAATTCTAAACACGCCACTGTACGAGACTGAATCTAGTGGTGTATTCAGAATTTGGATAAAAGTTCTGAAAGTGAAGTTGTTGGGTTGATTTTTATTGTCAGGCGCATTTCATCGAAAATGTCGTGCATCAAGTGGTGTAGATGTCGTGAATCCAGTGGTGTAGTATGTCGTAAATTGAGTGCTGTAGTAATTTTTCTTTAAAAAAAAAATCACTAATAATAATACCTAGGTACTTCATTTTGATTTTTGACCTTGGAAAATAAGAGTAGTTGGCTCTGAAAATGAAGACTCATTCCTGAAATTTGGAGTCCACTTGAATGAATTAAAAAAAAACCATTCCAATTAGCTCAAAAATGTTCGATAAGGGTGTTTCTATTTTAAATGGATCACACTGTACTTGCTCGGTAAAAATATAGTCAATAGGCAGTATATAGTTCAAAAACTATAATCTGCGCTATGAATTAGGTTAATTGTTAATTTATTGACGAAGTAGGTATTAGTCAATATTTATGATATTTTCAACTTCTTTTTGGGTAGGAAAAACATAGAAAACTAAAAATATCTTTCTAGTTTTTTAAAAGGATTGTTCTAATCACGCACGTTTTGTTTTTTTACCAACTTTTTTCCGAATAGAAAAATTTAAATTTCTTGATTGAATTTTCCATAACAGGTATTTACCTAACTCAAGAAAGAACTTAACTTTCAAATTCTTAATGAATCACCCTGTTATTGAATAATCAGTTTTCCTAGAGTGATATTCAGACATATCCAATGATTGAGAAACGTTTATATTCAAAATGTAAATTATTAATAAACTAGATGTTGTATAAAGACTGAACTTGGGTAACTTGTGCCGACAAAAATAAAAAGTAGGGTAATTTAGATGCAATTACCTATAGGTGAGTAAGGAAAAACTAAAAGAGTTTTCCTTTCATTATTTCTCGATAAACGTCAATAAACAATAACTTCAAAGCCAAAGACATTGTGATCTGAAAAATATACTCACGTCTGGAGAAAAACATTCTTGCGGAGTCCTGGTGACGATCATAATTTCCAACTAACAAAAATCTCTAAGAAACACGACAACACATCAGTTTGTTATTACAAAACAACGGAAGCACGTAAGAAACGGACACAAGTCAAAGAAACAGCGGACACACAAACTTTTTAGTCAACATTTTAAAATCAAAGTTTTATAGGTTAAAATAACTAAACAGAAAGCAACCTACCACACAACATTCACCTCATGCACTGTTTGATGATCGATATTTTCTTCTTCCATATCGGGTTTTAAATCATACCTGGTCAAAGGCTGCCTACGCGTAGACAACCATTCGTGCAGATATCGGTAAGTGAATTCGTGCGGTTTCAGGTTTGTGGGTTTCACGAGTTTAATTTTCAGTGCCGTACTTAGCTTTCATGACGACAAGCATTTTTTTTTCTTTTAGGCTTGAGTAGGACTACCTACTCAGTCGCAATATATCAAACAGAAGCCACAGAAGGGAATTTCAATAATAACCCATAAAAGGCCGATTCTCACTAGGGCGGTGCCGAGCGGCGCGGTGCCGAGCGGCGCGGTGCCGCGCGGCGCGGCACTGGACGAAGCAGTTTTTGTGCAGGCTATTCTCACCTGAGCGGCATTTTGTAGCAGCAGCGGTGTGCAAAATAGTAAAATCTATATAAGTAGGTAGGTATTTTGAGTTTTGTAAAAAAAGTGATATGAGTTTGGGAATCACAGAAGAGGATCCTACATCGTCATCATCAGACGATTTTGTTTTTGTAGCGGCAATATGTCATGAATACGAAAATAGACGAAAAAAGAAGCGACAATATTGTTCAGGATAATCATTCACTAATACAATTAATCTTTCTATTTTTTCCGCGTCCATATTTGTTTGGTGTGTCTCTGAAATTGTGTTAATTTCTACAAGTCGCAGCTTGCTTGTGACGCGACGTGATTCCCACTTGTCCGTCAACAGGCGGGAGGGAGCGTTTCAAAGCGGCAGTGCCGCGAGCCAATGCTCCCGGAGGCGTTAGAACTTTGCTGCCTACGAACGCGACGCTCTGCTCCGCGCCGCTCTGCTCTGCTCAGGTGAGGACGGGATCACTCAATTACATGCAAAGAATTGCAAGCAACTTTTGCCGCGCCGCACAGCGCCGCGCCGCGCCGCTCGGCACCGCTCTAGTGAGAATCGGCCTGTAATTGACTTTCTCAATAATTATACAGGATGTCCCAAACTCGATGGCCTATTACACGTTTCTAGAAAACAAGAAATTGGATTATTTTGAAAATTTGGTTTATTGGATAATCGTTCTCTCTCTATCGATCTAAAATATGTTCAGCGCTGCGGCGTTGCCGCTTCTATCAAAAAGTAGCAACAATTTTAAATGGAAAACCCTGTATATTTTTGCATTTTTCGCTTTGCTATTGCTTTTCGATTATTTTCATACAATACTTTCCTATATTATTTATATATTATCTTTTGTGCGAAACATAGCTTCAATTAAATGTTTATTACTGCAGTATTTGGATACGTAGAAAGCTGAAATTTTGGATGTAGTTTGACAATGTCCTGTGTGTTAGTTATGACTAAGGGAATTCGTTCTTCATTATACAGGGTCGTTGAAAATTTGTAAATTTACCGACAGAAACAAAAGTGGTAAAAAGTGATTTTTTTAAATGGAACACCCTATATATTATCAAATATCCTGATAGACAATTGAATTTCCTTTCAAATGATTTTTTATGTTCCTATACCTAAAGAGTCAGGTTTCCGAAATAAAAGCAAGTTTTCTATAAAAACTGGAATATTTTGCCATATTTTGTATTGGGTAGACATGAAACATGTCATTATGAAAATTCGAACATTAATAATAAAACGTTGATCAACTTTTCTATGAATTTGGTTATTTCTTTCAATTTTGTAGTTACTCAAATTATTATTTTTAGGTAATTTCAAATTGTGATGTTAGTTTTCTATCTTGGCGATTTTGTTTTGAATGAAAAACTACCTTTGCCTCTTTGCCAATACACAGTACCTACCTCGATTACTGCAAATTTGATAAAAAAATAATATCCAGTACTAAATTCTCAATTCTAGTACTTTTTCCAATAGGGAATATGCATATTTTTTTTGTTTAATAAATTTTTTACTTCGTTACAACATAGTAAAAAATATAAATACGGTTGAAAGTCTTGGAATTAATTTTTAAAATAATATATAAAATACCGATTGAATTTGACCTATTTGAGCCTCCATTTTTGCGCGCTGTGGATGACGTCATATGACGCTATCAGTGTAGTTCTTCTTCAGTGTCGTTGGTTGAGACATACTCTGATTGCTCTGCTTGCTTGAAGTTGATAGTTATGGCCATTGACACTATTGGCAGTTATTAATTAGGTTAGGGATTTGCAGTTTTAATGGAAAATGCTAAAAAAACATTTTATAGGTATTGCCTAGTAACGGAATGCCAGAACACAATTATAAGTACACCAAGTAAAGTATTTTTTTCTGTTCCAAGAGATGCGAAAATACGTAAACAATGGTGTAAGATTATGAGAAGAGGCGAAGTATCTCCAATATCACATTTACATTGTTGTGAAGATCATTTCAATGTGAGTACATTGTATTTCGATAGTTAACATGAAGTGAATTGATCAGAAGTAAGTTTTGTATGCATACATGTTTTGTATATACCTGCCTCACCTAAATTACAAAAGGAAAACTATCATTTGATAAACTATTACTACTTATCAGTTCAGGTATTGTCGGATTGTGCTTTGACAAAACTGCTTTCAGTCATTGCTCTTGATAATTTACAATTGTCACTAGACCAAAATCGAACTATATGTAATGGAAAACACTACAAATATATAAATAAAAACAAATTTTCTGTGAAAGATGACTAGCACAGTATAAATATCAACACAGATAAATTTCATAAAGTTTCGACCAATGGTGATGCGTTTCGCAAATTTGAATTCCGCGCGCTTATTATGCACTTTTTGAATAAAGTTTTATGGAGTTAAATACAAACTAAATGATAAACTAATGGTTTAGGTCTAATTTCAAGACAATAAAGTATACTAGGTAAAAAAATCATGTAAATTTAAATCACTTGCATATTCCCTATTGAGATATGGTACTATTTTTATATCGGGCAGGAACAGCCCTAGCGGGAAGACAGCCGCATTCACACGGACTTGAGAATTTGTAGTTTATTAGCCAACATAACCTGACTAACCTTTGGTAGACAGAATAACCACCCAAACTTGGCGTTTTTCGCTTTGGCCCCGGCGGCGAATTTACATACAAACCTAACCATAGTCGTTAAGCCTTACCTCTTCGGAATTTTTACTTTTTCAAGCGAATCCCGTGTTCGGGACTCTAGACACTTTCTAATTACTCACCTACTTTTGGTTCGACTTTATGGTTTATCTCCAACAGAAAACAACTCCTTCCCTGGGTAGATGCCTCGCCTGTTAGCAAATTATATATGTCAGACATTTGTGAAAAAACCCTTAATTTGAAGCAATGACTTTGTAACAGCTCTCTGCCCCAGTTAACACGAACCTATACGAACCTTTTAGACCACAAGCCCCGGCAAATTTTCAGGGGGTGATTTTATACACCACGAGTCATATACAGTGTGACCCACTTAAGACCGGAACACCCTTATAAAATCAACATTTTTCAACCGATTGGAACGATTTTTTTTCATTAGGTAGACATTCTGAAAGTCTAGTAGGACACCCAATTTCATGAATAAATCTCCATTTCCAGGGCCAACTAATCTGATTTTTCAAGGTCAAAAATCTAAAAAAATTACTAGCGATTTTTTTAGAAAAATTCTAACTACACCACTGGATTCGCGACATTTTCAAATGGTTCTTATGTAAATAACGTTGAGATGCGTCAATCAATAAAAAAGTTATGAGGGAATTAATTTTGAAAAATATGCCTTTTAATCAACCCACCAATTCAATTTCAAAACTTTTATCAGAACTTTGACTACACCACTGGATTCAGGAAGTCTCGAAATATCACTGACTGTAATTTCATCGAAATCTGTTGACAAATAAAAAAAAATTAGGAGATAAAATTGACATTTTCCTGAAATTCCATTAACATGTTTTTACAATTTCCAACCGACTCAATTTTTTTTTAGCAGGAAGAGTAACAAAAAGTCTACGTTTGAACAAAACATTTGCAAATTATTCCAAATTTCAGGGTATACTACGATTTTTTTTATGTTCTAATTGCTAAATTTCATTAGCGAATTTTTTCGTGAAATTTCGACTCAGCCACTGGATTCAGCATTCTTCATTTAGGTGAATTCTAAAATTTTATTTGAAAATATTCATTGGCAACAAAGCTATAACATTATTAATTTTGATAACATGCCATTATTTTTTTAATATTTCAGACAAATTCTGTGAATCGGCAACACTGTCAACACAAACGTAGAAGATCGTTGAGATTACTGGTAGAAATTCAAATTCATAACACAAATTGTTCCCGAGTTATAACATCTAGGAACGAGTACACATTCGGAATAAAGTAATGAAGTCGAAAAGACAGCTTATCATAAAAATTTATTTAAAACAATTTTTGAAAGATACTGTCAGAGTTTTTGGGTTCTGGTATTATTTACTCATACAGGCTATCCGATTTCTTCCACAAAGTTATTTTGTTTCCCTCTTCGTTCGCTAGTGTCAAAATACAATTACTGAATTGAAAATTTTAAAATGTATCGAACTCGAGAAAGGTAGGCTGTAATGACGTTATTATTTTTAATAGTTATTTGAATAAAACAAAAGTAAGCCCTGACAATGACAGATTGAGTCTCAATTCGAATGTGAGAAAGGTATTGATCAATATTCAATTGCAATAGGACTAAATTTCGTTATGGCTTTACAATTGTCTTTGCCAGAAAAAATTGAAATTGTGCGTCTTACTGGATACAATGATAGGAGTGAAAGAGAAGTATGCAGAATATTCAATGATCGACATCCAGATCGCCCCCCTATCAGTAATAGTTCAGTGCACAGAATAAATAAAAGTTTCAATGAAACAGGCGCTGTATCCAATAATATTTTGAGGAATAATGTGAGAAGAAGGATTGGACACGAACAGGTTGTATTAGATTACTTTAGGAATAATCCCAATGCCAGTTTGAGAGTGGCAAGCCTAGATTTGAATTTACCAAGGGAAAAGATACGGAGATGCCTACGAAAAAACAAAATGAAACCATTCAAACCCAAATTTTTGCATACCCTGGAAAACGGAGATCAAGAAAAACGACTTGAATTTTGTTTGTGGGCACAAGGAGAATACCTGAGTAACAGACGATTTTTAGAATGTATATTATTCAGCGATGAAGCCACTTTCACGACTAACGGTGTTGTTTCATCTCAAAACACAAGATTTTGGGCAACCGAAAACCCTAATTGGGTTATAAACTGCAAAAGACAATATTCGGAAAAAGTTAATGTATGGTGCGGAATATTAAATGAACGAATTATTGGCCCATTTTTTTTTCGAAGGAACTATAAATGCCATCAAATTACTGGAATTTCTCAGAACTAAACTATGGGATGCTATTCATGATCTTCCTATTGTTGAGCGAATAAACTTACATTTCCAATTAGACGGATGCTCTGTGCATAATGCTGGAATTATTAAACAATGGCTGAATGAACAGTTTCCTCGTCACTGGATTGGTCGAGGAAGTGAATTGATTGGATGGCCACCAAGGTCCCCCGATTTGACCCCACTTGACTTCTTCTTGTGGGGTCTTCTTGTACAAAAAGTCTACAAATCCCGCCCAAGAACTAGACAGGAGTTGTGTGAAAGAATACGTCAAGCTTGTAGAGAAATAACACCAGAAGGACTCAAAAATACTGTAAAACATATTCGAAAGAGATACGAAAAATGTATTGAATTGAATGGTGGTTTGGTGGAAGCAACAAAAATTTGGAATTTATTGATTAGGACCAAAATTACTCAATGTTGTATTATCGACGTCATTTGTTAGCCATCGTAAAATTTGGAAATTAAATCAAAATAAAGTTTTCAGTTCATTCGAAAGTTCTTGGTTGATTGTACAATAATCGATATCTCGAGGAGCCGGTTTCTCGACGTTATGGATTTTAATTTTTTTCCAAAAATACCATTCTAGATGTTATAACTCGAGAACAATTAGTGTTATGAAAGCGAATTTCTATCAGAAACCTCAATGATCTTCTACGTTTGTGTTAACAGTATTGCCGATTCACAGAATTTGTCTGAAATATTCAAAAATAATGGCATGTTATCAAAATTAATAATGTTATAGCTTTGTTGCCAATGAATATTTTCAAATAAAATTTTAGAATTCACCTAAATGAAGAATGCTGAATCCAGTGGCTGAGTCGAAATTTCACGAAAAAATTCGCTAATGAAATTTAGCAATTAGAACATAAAAAAAATCGTAGTATACCCTGAAATTTGGAATAATTTGCAAATGTTTTGTTCAAACGTAGACTTTTTGTTACTCTTCCTGCTAAAAAAAAATTGAGTCGGTTGGAAATTGTAAAAACATGTTAATGGAATTTCAGGAAAATGTCAATTTTATCTCCTAATTTTTTTTTTATTTGTCAACAGATTTCGATGAAATTACAGTCAGTGATATTTCGAGACTTCCTGAATCCAGTGGTGTAGTCAAAGTTCTGATAAAAGTTTTGAAATTGAATTGGTGGGTTGATTAAACGGCATATTTTTCAAAATTAATTCCCTCATAACTTTTTTATTGATTGACGCATTTCAACGTTATTTACATAAGAACCATTTGAAAATGTCGCGAATCCAGTGGTGTAGTTAGTAATTTTTTTAGATTTTTGACCTTGAAAAATCAGATTAGTTGGCCCTGGAAATGGAGATTTATTCATGAAATTTGGTGTCCTAGTAGACTTTTAGAATGTCTACCTAATGAAAAAAAAATCATTCGAATCGGTTGAAAAATGTTGATTTTATAGGGCTGCTCCGGTCTTAAGTGGGTCACACTGTATAATGTTGAAGTACTGGTCGAGAAACAAACGTTGGGCACTATGCCGTCAATTTTCCGCGGTACAGGTGAGTGCCCAAGTGAGTTGAAATGTCATAAAAAGGGGGTACTTTTTGATTACATTATACATGACGGCACTATTCTCGTTAAAGAGCCAATGAAAAAAGAATTCTCTAAAACCCAGTTCCGTCAAAAAATAGCGGTACCGGAAGTCAGTTTTTTTTTTTAATCGTTGATTTTACCCCTCCCAAGTTAATCGAATACTTGACGGCGTTGATTCAGTTAACTTTGCCATTCTTTAAAAAACTATAATACATCTATGCCGTCAGAAAAGGGTCGCACATAGGGTCAGAAATCGCGAATCAAAACCCGATTTTTACCACTTGTGGGGATGGTCATTTTAAACAAACTAAAATTTAGCTGTTTCAATGCTATATCCTTGAAATTAGCTGTAAGGACTGCGAGAAAAAGTATTTGGATCAAACCCGAATCAAGACCCGAAAAATGGAGTGTGGCTTAACATGCTTTGGATCACGACCACCGATTTGATGACACACGCTTAAAATTAATCAGACAGGTTCATGACCATAGACTTCTCGATGCATTTGAGAGTCTGGAAATTGCCAAGTTTAAAAGTAGTATGAATGCTGATAAGGGTCCTGTTCCTTACAGCCCATTATTAAAGTTCGTAGTACATTGAAAAATGTTTTCTTTTCTTCACAATAAATGCATAAGTCATTGTTTTTTCCAAGAAATTTATGTCTTCAAATCCAAAACAAGTAGGATAACATTGAAATTAATTTAGTGCAGGTAAATAACTAGAATTAATTAACAACAAAAGTAGGCAAAGGACCCCGCACTTTTCTAATGTAAAGTGGCGACCGGTCAAATTTTCTGAAAGATTGGTATGTTGTTGTACCCGACTCAGTAACCAAAAGTGTCAATGGGCCCAACCCAATCCGATGGCTAGTTTTCGAAATTAAAGTTGAAAATTGCCCAGATTATCGGATTTATTTTTTATTTATTAAAAGTTAGATCGTATTTCTGTTGCATACAGACGTCTAGTAATAAAATTAGTGGATACGTATGATTAAAAATATTTATATTTATAAGGTGATTCACGAATGTATGACGGTAGTTTTTTGACAAAATTCACTTTTTCTACTGTGACGTCAGGGAGGCATATTTTTGAAATGTTCTCTTCGATATAGTATTTTGACGAGAAATCATTGCACAGAACATATTTTTTATACAGGGTGATTCACAGAGAGAACCACTAGATAAAATTATTTTCTTTTAGGATTAATTCGAAACCCTGTATTTATGGATTGATTTTTGGGAAAAGTCATACCACAAATATATGTGTGTCTCTAATCTCCAAAATATTCAAGGTGGTTTATTCATAGAAAGGTATTCTATTTTGGGAAAAGTACAAAAAACATATGAACAACCTGCATTCAAATATTTCCTCGGTCAAATGTAACTATTTTCTCACTATATATTGATTTTCATACCATCTTCAGAGGTATGAATTCTGAGTCCGATACTATGACCAGTTTTCGAGATACAGGGCGTTAAAGTGGAAAATTACTGATTTTATCAGTTTTTTCTTCAAATTGAAAAGCCGGATTGATTTTATGTTGCGCCTGTGAGTTTAATATAAGTTTCGGTCAGATGTACATGGAAAGGTTCAGCTAAAAATATTTAATGTTACAGGGTTATTCACGAATAAATCACAATAGGTTTTTGCAAATACTCAAAATTCTACAGTTTCGTCACAGATAAATTATTACATGATGTTAATAGTCGTTTACAATTTTGAGTCTGAAGTGATCACTTTTCAAACAGGGTGAGCCATACAGCCAACCATACCAAAAATAATTATGCTTTGAACTTTTTTAGTGAATTTTGAATAACTCTATGAGCGCGCTTACCCACTGCGCTATCACCCCCAAAAAGATGATAATTATCCATCTTCTTGTGTAGGTATAATTCGAACCTATTTGTATAGGTTGCACTTCATAATATACGTGTAGAGCGAGTTCCGTTACCAGCACTCTGATGCTGATCAGGAACAAAATGCTTCGTAGATATTGTACCTATACCATAAAAGAATCTTAACCCCTTTGTGCGTAATATATCATAATCGATACAAACTGAATTCAATGTCGAATAAAAATAAGAATCATGCGGAAATGTAGCGACATCTGTCATTCAGGTCTGGAAACAGTTAATTGATGTCGGGAGACGGTTTTATGTTATTATAGACAACTATATACTACTGAAAAGTGCATCAACTGTTCTACGTACCGCCGAAAACACGTTCATTCTTGTCTTCAGTGATTTCGGAATATTTATCTGGACAATCATTCAGTGAAACACTTCAAAAAAATTTATAGATCATCGGAACATATCCCTCAATGGTAAGTAATGTATATTTTGTTGACTTTCACGTAGAAAATAAGTTTTCGACTAATAAATGTGAAATATCAGAATTGATACTCTAGGCATCAAATCCCCAAAAACACGTTTCAGACAAAATTATGTTGTTTCTGTTCTATATACTTTTCTTGACTATGATTGTTATAAATTCTATCATGTACTGTGCCGGTGTTTTCAACTTTACAAAAAAAAAGATATCAAAATTGATATATCCGGCACATGTTGAATAGATTATTCATATCAGAATTGATACACTAGGCATTTCAATCATTTCATCACAAACGTATTGTGTTAAATTTTCAGATGGAAAGGCATATGGAAGGAACTGAGGAAAAAACAAAATACCCTTCAAGTGGCTGTGCCACCTCCAGAGAATAGCGAAGATGAGTATTTAGCTGATAGTGATGACCAAAATGAAGATGAAGAATACGTCATGTCAGAAAATGATATTTCTAGATGTACCTAATGCTGAAACAGCATTTGTAGCACACACAAAAAAAATCATGTGGGGATTTCTAACACTTTAATTACAATTTATTACAACAAAACTCGATTTTTTTACAAGCGTGGATTTCTGAAAAATGGGGCGTTGTGCAATATTAGACTAATGCTACACCACACCTACGCTACAGAAAAAAAAATATATGAGAATATCTTACACATTAATTACAATTTATTACAACAAAATTTGATTTTTTTTACAGGCGTGGATTTCCGAAAAATGGGGCGTGGTGCAATATTGGACTAATGCTGCACCACACCTTCACCTCGAAAAGAATATGAGCATCTCATTATGAACAGAAATTCTTACAAATTAATTACAAACGCCTTATATGAAAATAAACCTGAACAAATATACCAAAGTATTATATTGGGTAACGAAATTATATTCTATTGGGGTAGCAATTTCTTACACCACCCCACACTATGAAAAATTACATCAAGTGATGGAATGAATCATATTCAAGATATCTTATCTACTTCCTAATTTATTACACTGCTCATCACCGTTGAGAATTATTTTATTTGGTCAATCCACGCGATTTATGTGTTTCAATTCGAGTACCAATTTCTTACACCACCCCACACTATGAAAAATTACTTCTAGTGATGGAATTAATCATATTTAAGATATCTTATCTACATCCGACTTTATTACACTGCTCATCACCGTTGAGAATTATTTTATTTGGTCAATCCACGCGATTTATGTGTTTCAATTCGAGTACCAATTTCTTACACCACCCCACACTATGAAAAATTACGTCTAGTGATGGAATGAATCATATTTAAGATATCTTATCTACATCCAAATTTATTACACTGCTCATCACCGTTGAGAATTATGTAATTCTGCCAAACCACGCGATTTATGTGTTTCAATTCGAGTACCAATTTCTTACACCACCCCACACTATGAAAAATTACGTCTAGTGATGGAATGAATCATATTCAAGATATCTTATCTACATCCGACTTTATTACACTGCTCATCACCGTTGAGAATTATTTTATTTGGTCAATCCACGCGATTTATGTGTTTCAATTCGAGTACCAATTTCTTACACCACCCCACACTATGAAAAATTACTTCTAGTGATGGAACGAATCATATTTAAGATAAATTTGGATGTAGATGAGATATCTTAAATATGATTCATTCCATCACTAGAAGTAATTTTTCATAGTGTGGGGTGGTGTAAGAAATTGGTACTCGAATTGAAAGATATAATAAATCGCGTGGATTGACAGAATAAAATGATTCTCAACGGTGATGAGCAGTGTAATAAATTGGGATGTAGATGAGATATCTTAAATATCACTAGAAGTTATTTTTCATAGTGTGGGGTGATGTAAGAAATTGGAACTCGAATTGAAAGATATAAATCGCGTAGATTGAGAGAATAAAAAAATTTTCTACCGTGATGAGCAGTGTAATTAATTCTGGAATAGATGAAATATCTTAAATATGATTCATTTCATCACCAGAAGTAATTTTTCATAATGTGGGGTGGTGTAAGAAATTGGTACTTGAATTGAAACACATGAATCAATCGCGTGGTTTGACAGAATAAAATAATTCTCAACGGTGATGAGCAGTGTAATAAATTCGGATGTAGATAAGATATCTCAAATATGGTTCATTCCATCACTAGAAGTAATTTTTCATAGTGTGGGGTGGTGTAAGAAATTGGAACTCGAATTGAAAGATATAATTCGCGTAGATTGAGAGAATAAAAGAATTTTCTACCGTGATGAGCAGTGTAAATAATTCTGGAATAGATGAAATATCTTAAATATGATTCATTCCATCACTTGACGTAATTTTTCATAGTGTGGGGTGGTGTAAGAAATTGGTACTCGAATTGAAAGACATGAATCGCGAGGTTTGACAGAATAAAATAATTCTCAACGGTGATGAGGAGTGTAGTAAATTCGGATGTAGACAAGATATCTCAAATATGATTCATTCCATCACTAGAAGTAATTTTTCATAGTGTGGAGTGGTGTAAGAAATTGGTACTCTAATTGAAACACATAAATCGCGTGGATTGACCAAATAAAATAATTTTCAACCTTGTTGAGCAGTGTAATTAATTCAGGAGTAGATGAGATATCTGAAATATGATTCATTTCATCACTAGAAGTAATATTTCATAATGTGGGGTGGTGTAAGAAATTGGTACTCGAATTGAAACACATAAATCGCGTGGTTTGGCAGAATTACATAATTCTCAACGGTGATGAGCAGTGTAATAAATTTGGATGTAGATAAGATATCTTAAATATGATTCATTCCATCACTAGACGTAATTTTTCATAGTGTGGGGTGGTGTAAGAAATTGGTACTCGAATTGAAACACATAAATCGCGTGGATTGACCAAATAAAATAATTCTCAACGGTGATGAGCAGTGTAATAAAGTCGGATGTAGATAAGATATCTTAAATGTGATTAATTCCATCACTAGAAGTAATTTTTCATAGTGTGAGGTGGTGTAAGAAATTGGTACTCGAATTGAAAAACATAAATCGCGTGGATTGAACAAATAAAATAATTCTCAACGGTGATGAGCAGTGTAATAAAGTCGGATGTAGATAAGATATCTTGAATACGATTCATTCCATCACTAGACGTAATTTTTCATAGTGTGGGGTGGTGTAAGAAATTGGTACTCGAATTGAAACACATAAATCGCGTGGTTTGGCAGAATTACATAATTCTCAACGGTGATGAGCAGTGTAATAAATTTGGATGTAGATAAGATATCTTAAATATGATTCATTCCATCACTAGACGTAATTTTTCATAGTATGGGGTGGTGTAAGAAATTGGTACTCGAATTGAAACACATAAATCGCGTGGATTGACCAAATAAAATAATTCTCAACGGTGATGAGCAGTCTAATAAAGTCGGATGTAGATAAGATATCTTAAATATGATTCATTCCATCACTAGAAGTAATTTTTCATAGTGTGGGGTGGTGTAAGAAATTGGTTCCCCAATAGAATATAATTTTTTTACCCAATATAATACTTTGGTGTATTTGTTCAGGTTTATTTTCACATAAAGCATTTGTAATTCATTTGTAAGAATTTCTGTTCATAATGAGATGCTCATATTCCTTTCGAGGTGAAGGTGTGGTGCAGCATTAGTCCAATATTGCACCACGCCCCATTTTTCGGAAATCCACGCCTGTAAAAAAAATCAAATTTTGTTGTAATGAATTGTAATTAATGTGTAAGATATTCTCATATATTTTTTTTCTGTAGCGTAGGTGTGGTGTAGCATTAGTCTAATATTGCACCACGCCCCATTTTTTAGAAATCCACGCTTGTAAAAAAATCGAGTTTTGTTGTAATAAATTGTAATTAATGTGTTAGAAATTCCCACATGATTTTTTTTGTGTGGGCTACAACTGCTGGTTCAGCATTAGGTACATTATTTCTAGCTCTGATGAGATGGATAATATACCATTAGCTCGTTTAGTAGCCGCAACCTCAGTAAAGAAGAACTCGGTTTTGCTTCCTGAATGGAACATTGTTCGGAATTCTCCAAGAGACACGCCTGTGTTCGAAATTCCACAGGTTTATTGTGAAGAGGCCTTGATTCCTTTAGATTATTTCCACAATTTTTTTGATGAAGAGTTGCTGAATCATATTGTGGATCAGTCAAATTTATAAGCACTTCAGAATAATCCTAATAAACCATTACGGCTCTCCTTATCCTTATGTACATGTCCATTTTTGATCTTCATAGAACAAGGAACTATTGGAATAATAAATTTCGATTACCTATTATTGCTGACATTATGAGCCGTGATAGATACGAAGAAATTCGAAAATATCTTCATTTCAATAATAATGAAGAGATGCCAGACCAAAATGACGTAGACCGTGATCGTCTGTTCAAAATAAGGCCACTTTATGAAAAACTGAAATCAAAATGCAAAATCATGCCACTCCAGGGCCAAATGTTCTGTGTTGATGAACAGATTGTTCCTTTCAAAGGACGTTCAGGTCTGAAATGTTACAACCCCAAAAAACCGCATAAATGGGGTTACAAAATTTTTGCTCTTTGTGATATAAATGGGACCATTTACAATTTCGATATTTACGAGGGCAAAATCGAACCAAAACCAGGACATAGAGATATAGGCCAGAGTTCAAATATTTTCCTTCAGTTAGCAGATATCATTCCTGAAAACAAAAATTACCTATTGTATTTTGATAATTGGTTCTCTTCGCCGTTACTGTTTGTTGAATTGCAAAAACGTGGTATCGGAGCAATAGGAACGATCAGAATCAATCGCTTTCCAGGATGTTATTTCAGTTCTGATAGTTCAATGAAAAAGAAGGGTAGAGGTACGTTCGAGGAGAAGGAAGCAATAATAGAAGGTGTTACTATCAGAGCTATCAAATGGTTTGACAATAGGGGCGTAAACCTAGCTACATCGTTTTCCAGTGCGGAACCAGTCATGATGACTGAAAGGTGGGATAGAAAACAGAAAAAAAAGATTGTTATTCAGAAGCCTCTTGCAGTTGATATTTATAATAAATTCATGGGCGGAGTTGACCTGTTAGATAGAATCGGCATCCGTTCTAAAAAGTATTACATGCGTTTTTTTTACCACTTCATTGATATGATGACAGTCAATGCATGGAATATGTATAAAGCTGACTGTCGTAATATTGGACTCGATAAAAAAGATGTAGATGATCAGCTGAATTTCAAGGCCAGTGTTGCACAGAGCTTACGTCCGTTTGAAAAAACAACAGTTTCTAGAAAAAGGGGTCGACCGAGCAATGATGCAGATACTGTTGGTTATCAGCATATGAAGAAGAGACGAGGACCTACAGCAGCCATTCCTTCCTTCGATGTTAGGAGAGACCAAACGAGTCACTGGCCCACAGTCACATCAGAACGACTTCATTGCAGATTCCCGACCTGCAAACAACTCTCAAGCATGAAATGTATGAAGTGTAATGTCCATTTATGCCTCAGAAAGGAAAAGAACTGCTTCGTACAATTCCACACTTAAAAGAATATATTTCTACCAGTGCCTAGAGTATCACATATGATACCAACCGATATTTTCAAAGAAAAAAATAGAAACTTATGTTTCAATATTTTCTCATGTGAAATATTGTAATAATAAATGGTTTTCGTAATTTTTTTTTTTTTAAGGCCACGTCAATTCAGGCACAAAGGGGTTAAACGTTAAATTATATTTGTTTATAAAGTGTTGAAAAAATGAAAAAACTTCTTATTATTTTTGCTGCCACGTCTATAAAAGCTTGTCGAATACTTATATCGGACAAAGATGTATATTTTTGGTAGGTGATTATAACTAAATCACCTTGTATATTTAAAAATTTTACGGTTATGCATACTTGATGTAATGTTATACAGTTACTCAAAATTCACTAAAAAAGTTCTCATTTCAATTATTACAAAGCATAATTATTTTTGGTATGGTTGGCTGTATTCACCCTGTATGAAAAGTAATCATTTCAGACTCAAAATTGTAAACGACTAGGTACTAACTTCATGGAATAATGTATCTGTGACGAAACTGTAGAATTTTGAGTATTTGCAAAAACCTATTATGATTTATTCGTGAATAACCCTGTAACAGTAAATATTTTTAGCTAAACCTTTCCATGTACATCTGACCGAAACTCATAGGCGCAACATAAAATCAATCCGGCTTTTCAATTTGAAGAAAAAACTTATAAAATCAGTAATTTTCATAGTGAGAAAATAGTTACATTTGACCGGGAAAATTTTTGAATACAGGTTGTTCATGTTTTTTGTACTTTTCCCAAAATAGAATACCTTCCTATAAATAAACCACCTTGAATATTTTCGATATTAGAGACACACATATGTTTGAGGTGTTACTGTTCCCAAAAATCAATCCATAAATACAGGGTTTCGAATTAATCCTAAAATAAAATAATTTTGTCTGGTGGTTCTCTCTGTGAAACACCCTGTATAAAAAATATGTACTGTGCAATATCTTCTAGTCAAAATACTTTATGGAAGAGAACGTTTCAAAAAATATGCCTCCCTGATCTCACAGTAGAAAAAGCGAATTTTGGCAAAAAACTACAGTCATACATTCGTGAATCACCTTGTAAATATAAATATTTTTAATCATACGTATCCATTAGTAGAACATGTAGTAAACGTCTGCATGCAACAGAAATCCAATCTAACTTTTAATAAATAAAAAATAAATCCGAAAATCTGGGCAATTTTCAACTTTAACACCCCGTATTTAGAAAACTAGCCATCGGATTGGGTTGGGCCCATTGACACTTTTGGTTACCGAGTCGGGTACAACAACATACCAAACTTTCAGAAAATTTGACCGGTCGCCACTTTAGATAAGAAAAGTGCGGGGTCCTTTATTGATAATGAGTGCGGTTGCCCCTCAGATAAGCAGTAGGTAGATTCGAAATGTTAGATAATTTGACGTCCATTAAGAAATAGTGGTATAAACAGAAGTAAGGTAGGGTAAGTGTTTTAGTAAGCTTTTAGCTCCTGAAGATGCTAACTTTGTTGGCGAAACGCGCGTCGATTGTGACGTAGTTTTGGTGTTTGGGTAGTTTCTTTTTTCTTGAATTGTATTCACACCAAAGGTTCCAAAATATTTATTTATTTATTTGAGTACTCTTCATTCCACTGAAGAACTGAAGTTTCAAAAAAATTGTAATTACAATTAAATATTGGGAAAATTATGTCTATAACTAACACAATTATGACGTCACAAAATTACATGCCAAAAAAGGCACGTTAAAAAATTTAAATGACCGAGCGATTTTCCTTTTCTGGCCCTGTAAAGATTTTAGCGTATCCAACCTTTACCTGCTAACTGTATAACTTCCACCACTGGTAGATCCCTGCAAACTCACACACACATACACATGAAAAAGTAAAAAATTATGCAATATTATTGTTTTTTTTATTTGATAGACACTTTGAACATGAAAAAATTCAATCAACCCCAAGAGTCAATTCTATAGTATCATAATCCTAAATCTTAGGAAGTCCCTAAAAGAAAACATTAAACCTTTTTAGCTTACTCCGACTTATCGCTAGAATTCTGCCTTTTCATCGACTTCAAAGCTTTCTCCCTCAGTTTCTTCTCATCCTCATTGATAACTTCAGCTTCACTATTGTCTGAATCATCGCTATCCTGTTTTCGTTTCTTGTGTTTCTTATGCTTTTTCGAATGCTTCTTCTTCTTTTTATGCTTCTTGTCCTTTTTTCTCTTCTTGGTGTCTCCGTCTTCATCAGAATCGCTGCCAGATTTTGGCTTCTTCTTATGCCTCTTCTTCTTCAAATTATCTTCATCGCTATCAGAAGAGCTGTCCTTCTTGTGTTTCTTCGATTTTTCCTTGTCAGAGTCGTCTGAACTATCTTGCTTCTTTTTCTTCTTAGTAGGCACATCACTATCACTAGAGTCTTTCTTCGATTTCTTGCCTTTGTCAGAACTGATCGACCGGCGTTTCTTCTTCACCTTCTTCTCTTCTTCAGAGTCCGAACTCTGGTGCCTCTTTTTCGAAACTTTCTCCTCACTACTGTCCCTTTTCTTCTTCTCCTTTTTCTTTTTTATTTCCAGCTCTCTAGAAGATCGATCATCCTCACTGTCACTAGAACTTGAGTCTCGTTTCTTAGGCTTCCTCTTCGTTTTGACTTTGCGTTTTTCTTTTTTCTCCTCTTCGCTGTCGGAGTCACTCGAGTTCGATTCTGATTCACTCTTCGGAGGTTTCCTTTGGACCTTCTTGGACTTCACTTCTGGCTTCTCCTTGTGAGGCTTCTTCTTCTCTTCCTTGACGCTGGCGGCCTTGACGGGCTTAGGCGGGAACTCCTCAGCCTTGATGAACGGCGAGGGGGTTCTGGATAGACTCCTGGAATACCTGGGAGGACCATGTGGAGGAATGGGGTAGTTCTCTCTGGGACTGACACTCCTGGACTTTCTTCTTTCCTTCTCCCTTTCCCTGGCCTTGGCTTCGTTGGCAGCGGCTTGATCGGCCTTCTTCCTTCTCTCCACTTCTTCGCGTTCTTTCTTCTCGTGACGGTGGAGTTCCTCTTCTATTCTTCTGCGGGCCTCCTCGACCTTTCTTGGAGGTGGATCCACGTGTCGTTCTTCTTTTCTGAACATTTGGCGTGATCCTCTTGAATCTCCCCTCTGGTCCATCCTGTCATCCCCACGTTTCTGCGGACTGGGGCTGGGCCTCCTTGGTGGTCGTGATCTCTCTCTTACCGGCGATCTTCTTCTAATGCTGCCCCTCTCTCTGGATCTTCTCCGGGATCTCGAGCGTCTATCCCTTTCTCTAGACATTCTTCTTTCCCTTGGTAACGGTGATGGTCTTCTATAAGCGTTCCTATTTCGACTTCTACTTCTTCTGAATCCTCTGAAATAAAAAAATATCAATATTTAACTTTTATCAAAATGAGAAACACAAGACTTTCAGTATTCTTAGTTGAATCAATACTGACCTATTTCTACTAGGGCTTCTGGTTCTTCTCCTAGGACTATTTCTTCTGGGTCTGCTGTTTCCCCTTCTTCTACCTCGACTGGTACTCCTCCGTCCAAAGCTTCCTCTGGGTCCTGGCACAGCAGAACCACCTCTTCTAGGACTAGGACGTCTCGATATGCTTCTTCTTCTTCTATCACGGCTAGGACTTCTCCTACCCCGCGAGGGGCTACGTCTGGAAGCAAAAATCTATCTGTAATTCGAATTCATTATTAATAAAACTGATTGGGGCTATCTGACATATAGAGAAACAGTAAATATCCTCAAAAATTACTTCCTGCTGACACACAAGAATCAGACAAAAAATATTGCAGCATTCACTTCGGTAACTTGCTTTCATCAACCACTCTCTGACACTTTCGTATATTGTTTGTTGACCTTTTATTGTTTAGAGTTCAACTGAATAGAGAGTTTAGATATTTCAACTAATGATCAAGATAATCTTGTGAGTAGAAGGCAAATGAGAGAACAAACGGATTCAGGTCAAAACCCATGAGAGAGCAAAGAGATTCAGTGTCAATAAGTGCACGTGTCAGGTATCAATTACGTGGAATTTGATGATGTCATAGTCCTGTTACGAACAAGTCTCAACAAGTTCGAGAAATTCTATACGGGTTCAATGATCTCTTTCAAGGTCAATAAGTGCATGTTTCAGATTACCTAATTTGATGATGATGAGTTGAATTAGATATCCTTCAACAAATATGAAAGTATTCTTGATGTGATTTATAAATAATATCCAGGGTGTCCCCATGATTATAAAGGAACATTTGAAAAACCAAAAGCCATGAAAGATTTTTATTTTGTGGATGGGTTTTATGGGAAACCATACAACAAATCAGATATCAATGAGCCATCTTATGTAATGTGAGTTTTTTGACCTGTCTTGACATATAGGCAGGGTTGGAAAATATCATGATATTTATATATATATATATATATATATATATATATATATATATATATATATATATATATATATATGGGATATATCGCACATGTACTTCAAAAGCGACACAACTAGAATTAGTTCATTTTTCAGAAGCCGCAGAAAACTGTTGTCTGTAATGATAATGATTTCACAAAATTTAGAGTATTGACGATAACTTTAAATTATAAAAAGTTCTCCTTGAAGGTAATTTAATACACTATTGAGGCATGGGTGGAAGAGTGTTCATCGGACATTTTCATTATATTATATATTTTTTGTCTTGTATCACTTTTGAAGAACATGTGCGATATATCAGATATAATATATCATTTCCAGGATGCGATTATTCAATAAAAAACGTATAATTCTTAGCATAAATTGCATATCACCACAAAAAAGAATTAATTTTAAATTCATAAAAAACACTTTTTCGTGCAATCGCACGCGAAGTCAGTATTTCGCGTTCTCAGCACAGTCCACGAAATTTAATTTCGCGGCCGTTACCCATAGCAACGGCCGCGAAACCAAACGTCACTTTCAAAAATGTTTTCAGACATCGTCTTAACATTCTGTTTGTCACACCAATCTTTAAACTCGCCGTAACATTTTTCGTACTGCCGTTTAGATTTTTCGGGTATTAAAACGGAAAGCGCCGAATTTACAACGCTTTTGAGTTCAGGAGGAGTGAAAGGTACTGAAATATCGTTATCAGTATCAGACATTTTGCGTTTTGACAAGAGCTGTCAAAATATTTTGTATATATTGAAACATATCATTTCCATAGCACACGGTGATATTGTTAAATAAATTGAACTGCTGTTGATTTTAGAGCAATAATATATTTATTTACATCTATTTTAATAATTTTAACGATTGCACGAAAAATAGTGTGTATGCCATGGCCGCGAAACTTCTTAACGACCTCAAGATTATCTTGCCTCGGCGATAACTGTTCTTTCGGTACGTTAAAAAGGTATTTCGCGACCTTAGCATACAAATAACTATTATTAAAACCAAAAAAAAAAACAAAATGAATATTTAATTTTAATAACATTGATGAATTATTAAAATAAACATCAAGATTGCACTTATTTTCAACCACATTTTGATTCATGTACTCAAACATGAAAATCAGTCTACTGGCCTTTTGATTTCCCAAGCGATTATGGAGATCAGATTGAACCAACTCAAAGGAAGAAAAATACCTTTCAATTCCTGCAGAGCGTAACTGTTCACATAATTCTATAAATGTATTTTTACTTGGCCAATCTGTGCCCAAAACGAGAACAGATTTCCACCACGTTAAGTACATGAAAATGGGCTTACTTTCGATGTAAGAGGCATAAAAAAATGGAACAGAGAAACTCTTAATATTGTTCAATAGTCAAAAGTTCGTTTGGAATCGTTCAAAAAAGTATTAATTAATCAAATTAATCAAATGAAATAAACAAATATATCGGATATATCAAGCTATAAATATCATGATATTTATCGTGATATATATCCTCCGAACCCTTCATGTAGGTAACAGGAAAACTGTGAATAATATCTGACACGTGCACTCCTTCCAAAGGTCACTCATATCTTTTGAACTTGAATGTCTTTGCTCTGTCATATTATGTTTTGATCTGAATCCGTTTGTTCTCTCATTTGCCTTCTACTCTTGCGAAAATATTTAATTTATTGGTACCCATTTCATACTTTTTGCTAACAAAATATTAAAAGTTGGATCTCTCCTAGAAAAGTTAATTGTGTGATTTTTAAGGAAAAATCTACTAACAATAACCATCCAAGGTATCAAGTTTTTTCAGTCAGGCCTTTGTTAGTTACTCATCGATGTTGTAAACAAATTTCCACTTGACAATTTCCGTTGCACATCCACGTTCAAGCAAAAACTGAAGCAAGCCATAACTGACCATATGTTAGATATAGATTTGAATAAATTTCAATATTTTGTGTCTTATATTGTGTTTATATCTCTTAGGTTAAGTCAATACCATTGTTCAATGTTCCTAGCTGATTTACCTGTAAAACTTTTTATGAATTTATTGTTGGCGAATCAACCAAATATCAAAGAATGAGTAAAAACAAATCCCACCTTCTTGAAATACTTCTTTTCCTGCTAGTAGACCTCCGCCTAGACGCACCAAATGAAGAATCAAACGCGCCTCGTTTCTTAATCCTGGGACTGTCCTTCCTCCGAGCTGATTTGGACCTTGACCTTTTCCTTTTCCCTTCGGGCTCGCTATCCGAACTGTCTTTATTGGACCTGTAGTGCCTCTTCTTCTGAACGCTGTCTTCTTTCTTCCTAATTTCGAAGTTCTCCTTGGATCCCGAACTGGATCTCGAACGTCTCTTGTCCTTGACGTCTTTGGAAAGAGACCTGGACCGGCGACCCTTGAAGGATCGGCTGGAAGATCTCGACTTGGACCTGGACTTTGTCCTCGCTCTGCTCCGTGATTTCGAATGGGTTCTGCTCCTCGATCGAGATCTCGAACGAGACAGCTTCTTGTTTTCCGCCAGAGACATCAGCTTCGCTTGCAATTTGGAGACGGGTAGGACAGGGGCTGAAGTACTATGGAGTTGATTAATAATGCAAAGTTAGGAGATGTAGTTTGACCCCGTTTATTGATGGTAGTGGAATGAAAATTATTGCATGTATCACACCAATGTCAAACCTGAGACCAACATAAGTACAGTAACATGAAACGAAGAAGATAAATTTTAAATATATAATATTCTGTAAAGCGGTAATTCTGTAGTTTCTCGAAAACATAATTTCATAGTGAAAACACTTCAACATTATATCATGTCAATACCTACACCCAAAACATCTATTTTTCAACTTGCGTAAATTAAGGTTTTACGCAATGTATAAAAATATAACTGTAAATATAGTTATTTTCCTAACAAGTGCGCAAAGTGTTACTTTTCCGCACGCAAATACAGGTAGGCGAACGACGCGAAGCGGAGTTCGTATAAGTTTTTGCGTGCGGAAAAGGCACTTTGCGCACGTGTTAGGAACAAAATTTCAGATAGCAACGAATATATTTTTTTTTTTAACTTATTGAATAATTGTTATTTAAACTTGATAGAAAGAACCGTACAACAAACAATTACATAACAATAAAAAAGAAAATTATTTGTTCATAATATTTATTTTTGTTTTAAGCTGAAATACAAATATCGAGAAATACGATTGAAAGGTAAAGGGGAATACACTTGCAACGGCTTCTCATATTGCATAAAATAGTTTACAGCAACTAAAATAAATATAAATTTTCCATACCAGTGAGATTTTTTAGTAGTTTTACTTTTCCTTCCGCACTCGGTGCGGAAAAAATCTTATCCGCACGGGGTGCGGAAAAGTGTAACTTTACGTACGCAAATGCGTGCGGAAAAGTACTACTTTACGCACGCGTCAGAAATAGTATATTATGCAATGAGCACAAAATGATTCCCATTTTGCATGAGTATGAAATTTGCAGCACGAGCCGAAGGCAAGTGCTGCAATTCATACGAGTGCAAAATGGCCATTTTGTTGCGAGTTGCATACTATAGTTTTTCTATGACAACATATCGTTCACGTTTAATACATGCATACATTGTAAAAACTTTGAAAGAAATAAACTGATGACATTTCATTACTCCGAATTCGCAGCTAATGGGCTTTCTATCAGAAATAAAATATAAATTGAAGAAATATGTAAATATTTTCTTTATTGCTATTTCTAATAGGTACACAGAAATAGAAGCCTATATGTATGAATGCATCTAATTGAAGTTGAACGTGCAATTATTGAATATAGACTGCCGCTTGAGGAATGCTTTCAGTTTCAAATATTTGGCAATATCTATATCATTATAGATACTGAGAGTCGTTCTCAGCTTTGAGAAGTGTGACCACAAAGTGGAACTTTTAAATTTTTTGGCTAAGTCACCAAAATAAACCATTAAAACGTTCTCGAAAAACGATTTTGTCTTTTGATCTACCTTCCATTCCAAAAAAGGTTATAAGCGCGTTGATACGAACTCTTCGACGTTTTCGGTAATAAATTCAGTGTTGTTACCTTCGCTGCTCCTATTATGTTCGGAGGTGTCAAATCTAATACAGTAATTTGCGTCAAATTTTACTCGGAAGTCATTTGATAATAAGGCGAAAAATTAAAACTTCAAAAGTTAAAACATTTGACAAATGAAAATCATTTGAACTATAGTTTCATTATATAGAGTATTTGACAAATGCTTCAATTTTTTGACATATGTCATAGAAAAAAAATTGTATAATACATTGGTATAGAGCATTGGTGAACTCTACAGAGCCACATTCAACAAACTTCATGCTCATACAAAAAAGCCCTACATAAATAACTATTTTTCATTTTTAGGTTAGTTCGTAATTAAATAATGTACTTATGAATAAGCAAACAATTTTTTTGAAAAATTTTATGGTTATTATCAAATAAATAACATTATTTAATTTTACTGGTAAACAGTAATTCTTTGCGGAAATAAAGATTTTACAGTAGTGATAAGCTCTTTACAAAAACCAAGGCGTATGACACATTATGATTTAGTGAATTTAATTTAGGCATGAATACACAGAAGAGCTTATACTAACATTCTAAGTCGTACTAACATATATTAATAATCCCAATATATCCTCTCCTTATAAAAATGTACGCCTACCTGATCTGGTGAAATTGACACCGCAAAGAGTCAGAAAACCAAGAAAATAAAAGAAGAAGAAGAAGAACAATTTTATAGATAACTTCAAGTATGTGTCATACAGACACTAATTAATGGATATATGGTGTTGTAGAACGCAGCAAATATAATCAAAATCGTATTCATATTGGATGGTGAAAAAAAAAATTGCTGAAGGAATTTACTTTTAATATTTTTTTGTAATAATTTTTATTGAAGAACCCTAAATAACGTTTTTTTTTTCAATTTTCAATACATATTTCTTGGAAGTTAGATTTGAGAAAAACATTATCAAATTCGGGATGGTTCTTATAGACTTGAAGACAATTTCTGAATATTCTGTTCAAAATATTTCAATTCTGAGACATCTTTGCTCAAACTAACATAAATATAAAAAACTTAGTTCATTTTCAAACATTCCTTTCAACAAAGTTTGATGTTTTGCATCAAAATTACTGATCTTTTGTTATATTTTTTGTCAATTTGGGATGATTTGAGTTATAAATTAACTTAATATCAAACTTTCACTTTCTTGTTACACATTTTTTACGGGAATCTTAGGTTTTCCACAATAGTGGAGAGCGCAAATCTTATATACGAACGTTACGCACATATCATGGAGCGTTTGTAATCATTCTCAAGATTTTATTTTGTAGTCTTTCGCAATTAAATGTAACAATATATCAATAATTTACTCAGTTGGTAACAATGGAACACAACCAGAACCGAAACCTAAACGATCTGAATACATTAAAAAGACAGTGCAGAACAAAAAACCAACAGTTGCAACAATACGATGACTATACTAACAATAGTTGAAAATAAGTAGAAAAATCTATTTTTCCCAAACATTCTTCTGTGAAAATCAAGTGATGAAACTGAAAGAAAAACCTAATAATGGAAAATGGATTACATGTATTATGTATGTACATATGTAATACATATTTCATTATTTGTATCAGTAGTATCAACAATGTTCTCATGAAAGAAAAACCATTTGCATTAATCCAAACTTCAATATGAAAGATGAAGGGGACTGTATATCACTGCAGTGTGAATATGTGTATTTCTCTCTGAGGGCTGTGTTTGATAATATCTCTTTATATTGTTATATTACATCAATATGTAGATATATTTCGAATTCGATATTTCGAATTGAAATTGAAAAATAACTCAAACCGAGTGGAAAATTGAAACAAATTAAATTATACTTACTTTGGAATTTTAGTAAGAACCTCAGCCGGTACCGATCCTTCCCTACCATTTGTTCTTTCACTTGGACTGACATCTCCGTTGTTCCTCACTTCGGGGTCTTTATCCAAGGATCTTGATCTACTCCTGGACACGACATCCCTACTTCTCGATTTTTTTTCCCTACTCCGCGACTTTCTCTCTCTACTTGATTTCCTATCCCTACTCTTTGACTGACTATCCCTGCTTCTAGACTTCCTTGTTCGACTCCTCGACTTTCTGTCTTTGCTTCTGGATTTCAGTTCGCCGCTTCTTGATCTAGACCTTGATTTATGGTCTCTGCTCCTAGACTTCCTATCCCTGCTCCTGGATTTCCTGTCTCTACTCCTGGACTTCCGCTCCCTACTTTTAGACTTTCGATCCCTGCTTCTTGATTTTCTCTCTCTACTCCTAGACTTGGCATCCCTAGTCCTAGATACCTTCCTGTCTCTGCTTTTCGATTTCTTGTCCTTGGTTCTGCCCGATCTATCCCTGGAACCCTTGCGAGGCCTTGATCTGGATCTTGACCGACGAGATCTCGATCTGTCCCTGTCGCGGTACTTCCTTTCCTTCTCGGACTTTTCTCTTTCCCGGTCCTTCTCGCGAATTTCCCTCTCTTTGTCCTCTTTTTCCTGTTCGAAATAATTCATCAATTTGACACAATTTATTGAAATATGACGCAGATACAGTTAGTTGATTTGTTTGAAAGTGGTTGACAATGTTTCACTTTGAGTAAGGTTATTCTGGACTTTCATTGTCTAAAAAAGAACAAAGAAAATTCAATTCTCTGCAATTTTTATTCACGACGTTTCAACTGTTAAAATCTTCAGTCGTTATCAAGTGTATAAATGCGACAATCTCAAGGATACTTCTTATACAGGGTGTCCGGTAAACCTTGTACAATATTGAAACTGGTGATAGACCCAGTCATGACTGTTCAGAATATCGGAATTTCACCTTAGTAAAAATCTCACCGTTTTCGAGATAATGGGCATTTTTTAAATTTCTGGAAAATCACTACCTCACCTTGGATTTTTGAGTGCTATGTCTACAAGTTGATACCAATTGAAATATCTTTGCTACTGAAGATTACTGATGAGTGATGCTTTCAAACGTACAAAACAGTTTTTCAGAAAACGATACAATTTTTTCAAGAAATGAGGGTAAAATGCCAGATTTGAGTTTCACCAATTTTTTTAACAACAGTTTGACATTATTGTTCTAAAAAAACATAACCAAGTGGAAGAGGATATTCATTACAAAGGAATGCCCATTTTGTCCAGAGTCTACCATGGTATAAAACATACGATAATTATTTTTGGAAGGAGTAGAATTTCAATTATAGTAGAGTGTGATTTTATTCTGAGCTAAAATCAACTCCATTAGACTTTGTCAGTAATGTCTTTTATGTTTATCCTAACAAGATGAAATGATTAAATAATTATGAGTAATAACGAATCAACTGCTTAGAAGCATTCAATGAGATGTAAAGAAGTAAATACTAATTCAACGTTTTTTTTTAATCAACATAACGATTATTCAACATCAACATAACCAAAATAACGATTATTCAACATCGCACTGAATATTACAAAAATATTATTTTCCATCCACTCGTACGCAGAGACATCTTTTCAAGAAGAACCTTTTCAAATGCGTTATAGGTTATAGCCCCCAAATCAACGATTCTCTGAGCGGCATTGTGCAATCGGATATCGTTCAGCATAAAGCGCTGCTGCAGTAGTAGCACTACCTCCACATTCACCATAAATGTAGTGCATATGCGCATATTCTCGGGGAGTAAAACGTGTGTACGACATGACAAAGAAATAAATACCACTAAATGAAACAAGGGGAATAATTTCAAAAAACTACGATAGAAGTCACAAGTTGTTCAAACAAAATGTGACAGCCACATACTAGATTTTTTCAATTCTATTTGTTCATGCACAATGCTGTATTTTTCATCATTTTTTCATCAGGAAACTATTGCTTCTACGGACACAAAACAGGAGTTAGAAAAGTTTTTAATTTTCGACAAGGATTCACCTCCTAAAAAATTTTGAACTTATTTGGTTACATCCTGTATATCTGTCGGTCTCTGAAACTTCGTTGGAATCTGGATGTTGGACAATTGCGACATTTATCACAAGAATTCGTTTTAATCGGTGCCATGTCGGATTATCGATATTTCATTTCGATAATTTTATAGGATTAATTACATGAAAAGTTAATTTTATTGACACACTATTTAATGCTACCAAGCAGTCTATTTTTCATTATTAATAATCATTTCCACATTTTATATTGATGAAATCGAAATAAAATAATTTTTGGGCGTAAGTATAAGAGTTGATGGAAGCCTAGAATGAAATCACGCCTAATTCAATGGAAATCACTTCCTCCAAAAATAATTATAGTTTGTTTAATACCATGGTAGAGTCTGAACAAAATGAGTATTCTTCTGAAATGAATTTCCACTTCCAATTGGTTATGTTTCTTTCAGACAACAATGTCAAACTTTAAAAAAAAAATTGATGAAACTCAAATCAGTCATTTTATCCTCATTTCTTGAAAAAAAATCACTTTCTGAAAAACTGTTCTGTACGTCTAAAAGCATCACTCATCAGGTATCTTCAGCGGCAAAGTTATTTGAATTTGTCTCAATTTGTATACATGGCACTCAAAAATCCAAGGAGAGGTAGCGATTTTCCAAAAATTCTTAAAATGCCCATTATCTCGAATTTGAACAGTCATGACCTGGTCTATCACCAGTTTCAATATTGTACAAGGTTTACCGGACACCCTGTATATGCTATGGCTAATTTTGTCATTAGCCTAGGGGTAATTTGCCGGTGTTCAGGTAAGCTTGTTAATTACAGTGCTCCGGTACAGCATTGTTAATTCTTATGGCAATTTCAATTGATCCATGCCACTAATCAAGGCTTTCCACACATTACGAATTTTTATGCTAGCTTGACTGAAGACTTTGTTGTTCATAATATCATAATTGTAATATCAAAGTCAGTGATAGCGGATCATGTCTGGACGACCCAACACAATATAAAATGGACTGAAGCCGAAGTCATCCATAAATAAGAGGGCTGGTATAGAAGGAAGTTTAAAGAGAATGCATATATTATGAACAACAAAGTCTTCAGTCAAGCTAGCATAGAAATGCGTAATGTGTGGAAACCCTTAATTATGGATCAATTGAAATTGCGATATGAATTAACAATGCTGTACAGAAGGGGCCCGGCACTGTAATTAACAAGCTTACCTGAACACCGGCAAATTACCCCTAGGCTAATGACACAAAATTAGCCATAGCATATATAAGAAGTATCCTTGAGATTGTCGCGTATATATACTTGATAACGACTGTAGATTCAAACATTTGAAACGTCGTGAATAAAAATTGCAGAGAATTGAAATTTCTTTGTTCTTTTTTAGACAATGAAAGTCCAGAATAACCTCAAGGTGGATTTATGCAGCAGTCATAAGTCATAAGGAAGAATATTCGTCAATGATTGGTTGGTCCGTTTATTCCAACCAATCATTGACGAATCTTCTTCCTTATGACTGCTGCATAAATTCAACATTACTCAGTTGGTTGATTGTTCCATTGAACAAGGTTGGCCACGAAAATTAAACTTAAATCATCACAACTGATAAACGGCCGGCGTTAGCAGTTACCAGAAGAATCTTCAAGGTAAACTCCAATGGAAAACTGGGGTCCTCGTGAAGCTGCGCTTCCCTTATTTTCCAACAAAATTATTTAAAAAATTCTCAAAACCGAAAGATACTCTTAAAGAAACGCTCCCAACTATAATTTCTCGGTTTTTTATTAAATTATTGTCCATTCAACTATTTTTCAAGCAAAATCATGCTCAAAATATTTTGAGAGTTCAATCGATTAAATTCATAGGTCTTGTGATATAATATATGACTAATTAAAAGTTTTATACTACACTATTTGATCACATGTGTTGTTTGGGGTACGACAAGTGAAAGCAAGGAGTTCTCCGAGAGACCGTGTGTTATACAACGTGTGTAATATACTGATCGACAAGCGTAAGGATGCCTTCGAGAATTGGTTGCGCAGTAGACAAAACCCTGGAGTGGGGCAGGAGCTCAATCGCTCTGCCTTATTAAACAGTAGTCGATCTTTGTCGCACATCTACTCACGCTTTTTATCGTTTGCGCATCTCAGAGGCATCCTTACGCTTGTCGATCTGTACTATTTTTCCTATTTTGCATTTATTTTTATTTTTTGTAAGAAAAAAGGGTTTAATAAAAACAAATATTAGGAAAATTTGATCGATTACACTGATAAAATATTTAAAATTTGAAAAATACTGTCAGTTAATTTGTTTAGAGATCATTTTATCTGACAATAACTTTAAGAGTAGCTCATATTAATTATAGGGTTCCTCAAAGGTACAAAGGAGATTTCCAAATAAAAATGTCATGCTCTAAAATTAACCTAAGATCACCAGAATACGCCACTTACAGTGATTCACGATTTATCCGGCAGATGGCATATTACTACAACCTGAAGAGCGATTTTTCTGTGAAATTGAGCGATTTTTCATACATAATACAAGTATTAATACTTGTGCAGATGGTGTTCAATAAAATTGTATAAATCCTTACCTGATGTGTTTGTATGAAATTCCATGAAGATAGCCCTTTTTAGAGTTACGAGAAGCCTTATTTTGAAAACGAGCTCAAGACATCAAACTACCTAAGCAACACCAACAATGTTTACAGAACTAAGTGGAGCCTGGTATATCTAACTTTCATTTATTAAGAGATATTTCTGATTTTAGTACTGTGATAAAAGTAAAAACATTTAGTGAAATGTTTATTTGCATTGAGAAGTTAAAACGACATGAGCGCGATCATATTTGTGTCGGTTTTTTTGGTAAAAGAGTCGATAACTCAAAAACGGTTCGTCGCATCGATTTCAAACAAGGACAGGCTTCTAGAGGACGTCGATACTATGTACCTACGTCTGCAGCAGCACCTCACGATGCTTTTTACAGATAATCGAGGTAACTGCAATGGTATTTCTCTTCCATTAAAATTTGAAGCAATCTTTATTCAATCGAAATGAATTTGGTATCAAAAGAAAGGTAAAACGTTGATCTATGTTCGTTTTTTTGAAATTATTTGTTCATCTACCCAAAAAATTGCTTCAAAGTAACTGCATTTTTGAGACATTTTTGATTTTTTTTTTGTGAAAAAGTGGATTAAAATTTCAATTTCCATTACATCACGTACCTAGAATCGAATTTCTTCTAGAATCCTGTCCTTGTTTGAAATCGATACGGCGAACCGTTTTTGAGTTATCAATTGACTCTTTCACCCTAAAAAGCGCCCCAAATATGATCGCGCTCTTAAGGTAGATGAATTATCTCTAATTATCGGCATCCCCCTCAATTCCATTTCTGATTGGTTTGACAAATTGTCCCTAAAATTGTCAGTACATGATAGTCCAAAAAAGTATTTTATAATAAACTAAGGGAATCAAAATGTTAGGATTTTTAATAATGAAAAACGGTAAAGATGTGTCATATAAACCATCAAAACCTTGTACTGTTCTTAGTTTTATCGTCACTAGAATATGCCTCAATTGCTTGATTTCCCTATTATACATGGGGCATTTAAATAACAGAAAATTTTGAAATTCGATTACTGAAAAATATATCCTTCAGGACCAGGACCAAATACCAAGACACTTGGATAAACATAACACATCTTACAAGATTTGAAATTCATTTATAAACTACTGTCATGGAAAATTAACTGTTCTTATCTTCTAACAATTATAAATTTCAATGTAATCTCTCATAGTATAAGAAATCCTCTACTTTTTCAATAAATGGTCACATCACTAATTATGGTTACACAGATGCATTAGCTAGGTTTTCTCAAAAAATGTCTTAGCAAAACGAAGTTATATAAATATAATTTATAACTTCTTTTAGTACAACAGTAGTGCAGCATACCTGTAATTGTATTTATAGTTAAATTTATTGTTTCTAACGGTGAATCAGTAGATAACAATATTTTTCTACGACCATTAAGAAAAATGAACATTTCAATTGCGTCTTCGATTAAGAAACCTACCACGTTGTAACACCGATTTTCATTTCCCACGGGCTAGCTGTATCGAAATATTTCATTTCCTACGACTTTCATGAACTACTAGACTGTCATTATAGGTAGGTACCATATATCTATTATGTAGTTAATAGATATATGGTAGGTACTAGGTATTAACCAAGGAGACTAAAATTTAACAAGGAGGGTTTAGCTCTAGCCAATCAGAAACTTGTAGCATCAACGCGTCATAGTGACGTACTTGGCTATGAGTACAGAGTCGAACTCGAACCAAGCAACAAAACTGTCAGCAGTACCTCTCATATACCAAGAGCTAGTCCGTCACTGTCTATAGAGAACGGCAGCCATGACACGTCCAACTACGTCACATTTCGTCACAAGTGTTCTTTCATCTCTTTCTACTAGTGTCCCCATTGTCTTATGGGAATCAAACACTCCTTGGTATTAACGAATTTTATGAACATAAATAAAATCGAATCAAGTTTTTATACGTCTGTCTAATAATTTGACATTTCACATCAGTAGATAATTACAAAATTCGATTGAAAAAGATTGATTACAATCGGATTCTATATTTTTGAATAGTTGACAGATACCTTCTATATATAAGTTAATTTGAACAGATTATAATGTGCTCTGGTAACGACGAGTGTTGATTCAGATGACACGTGGTCTTTGGATGGTGAGAGCGAGGGTTCAAATCCACGCAGACACATTTTTTTTTTCATTTTATGAAATCAATTAGTGTTTGATTTTTATAATAATTTTCCCGACGTATGTAGGTACGTGTACAAAAAGAAAAAATAAATGTTGCATTCAACGGGTGAAGAAAGAAAAAATTATCTAAACCATGTAAAAGTGACGGCAGGAGAGTTTATGATAAACAGGATTATTAAAAATATTACAGATTTGTTAATGATTCAGATGGTCGTAGAGAAAGTATAGTGTACAATGAGCATGAAATGACCTATTTCCCACTCGTAGGTATATGAAATTTTGTAGTACTCACTACTATTTGGTTCTTCTATTTAATTTCTTTTCTACACGGAATCATTATAGTTAGAGTGCCCATTGGTAAAAATTTAACTGTTAGATACTCTCTTCAAACCTTCTGTATGGCTTCATTGGACCCAGTCTGACACCGTTTTCACCTGTAACTTTTTTTGTTTTGGTGGCGTTTTTCCTCTAAATTTTCAGCAATAAGTCATTCTGACGACATATACAACGTTTGTAGATACTATTTTTGTTTTTGAATTGAATAGCTCAATAACTTGAACTCAAAAATAAAATTCTCTGGTAAAAAACACGGTCATTAGGGGTGTCTACCACCTCGAACATGTCGGAAAAACCATTAATTAATTAAAACCTACAAAATAAACTTTTCATATCATCTGGCAAAGACTATTTTCCTTATTTTACTGAGGCGTCAAAGTGGTCGATTTGCCGACAACAAATATTTTATTAATAACGATTTTTTTTAAGATTTTCAGTTTTTAAATTAAATGTAAATCATGATAAAAAAATTGTCTGACAATGAAACATTGCATTTTACATGAAAATGAAAAAAAAACGATTTTTTTATATAGTTGTCTAGTTTCGTTTAGACCTTCGTAAGTATTATCAAGGCTATATTTATTAATAACCAGCTGATATTTTCAACATAGCTGAATAAAAAAAGTTGAATTTAAATTTTTAGTGTGTTATAAAATATATTTTCCAATTTTCCAGTCTGACGCGTGGAATACAATTTTTTAATGTTTGCAATCACCTTCAAAATGTCACAATTATCTCACATTAATCATTGGAAAATTATTATTTTTAACATCAGAAATCGTTGATAAATCAATATTTAATACATTTAGTTTAATTTATTCAAACGAAAAAAAACAAAAAAAAGTTTTATTGCTTTTCCGATTTTGAATTTTTCAAACTTCTTAGAATTTGTGTACGCACACACACACACCTATCTACTTAGCGCTCCTTCTCCATATTGTTTGGAGCAAAGCAGTTATATATTCACTCTACTTGATGCCAATTACTGTTACATGAAAACGTGCATAAAATAATTGTGGAATAATGCAGTGTTTTTTATGTTAATCGAATAATAAGATTTTCTTTTTATTTTCTGCGCATAATTTTTTTTTTTCGACGCGGAGGACACCCACAATGACCCATGCTTTTTATCAGAGAATTTCATTTTCGGGTTTTAGTTCTATAAATTTTGTATGTCGAAAACGACATATTTTGTAAAAATTTGAAGAAAAACATCCCAAAAACAAAAAAGTCGCAAAGGAAAACGGTGTTAGACTAGGTCCAATGATGCCATACAGAAGGTTTGGAGAGAGTATCTATCAGTAAAATATTTGCTGATGGGCACTCTTAACTATTATGAATCTGAGGGTAGAGAGAAAAGCATATCAAGCCTCCACTGATAATTGTTTTTACATCCACCCTCTTAATAAACGAATGGCTCTTTTATGGACAGAATCCAAAAGTTTCAGTGTGAGTATATGGGAACAGTATTCCAAGACAGGTCGGATCTATGTCTTATAAATCATAATCAATTCACGTGTTGTGAAATAGCTCTTGGAACGAAACAGAAAACCAAGTTTTTGAGAGGCACTTTTGCCAATGGACCTTACATGGCTTTCCCATGAAGGGGCTGATGGTAATACAGAGCATCAAAATGACGAACTTCATTGGTCTTGTATCCACCATAATACTATGCCATGTCTCCTACAGTGTCTCTTATTTTTACATCATGTAGTTATGGTGACAAACTACTAGAATCTTGTATAAGTGTTTTTTTTAATTCTGTAATGTTAAAAGAACAAACATCATGTGCGCTGAAGGAAAGTATGTAGGAATTGGTGTTTATTCAGATAGTTCAGTCCTTCTAAGCAAGAGTAGCCATCATTCAACACTTAAAAATACATATTAATATACATCTTTCAGCTCCTCCATTGCACCAATCTCTTGAAGACATCTGTGGGTTGCTAGTGAGGGTGCAGTCGAATGACAGAAAGGACCAACTTAGAACATAAAATGTTGTTCTCTATAAGCAAGAATAGCACTCATGTAAAAATAACATTTAATATAAATTTGTCAATCACAGAATTTCACCAGAGTTAATAACATTTTAAAGCACAATATAATTTCATTGGTGCACTTGAATTTTGAGCACCAATTCCAGTTGAAGTTCTTGAACTTTTGAACTGACCTTTCTAGCCTGACCAAATTAACTTTGACTGCAAAAACTAACTGGAAACTAGAATGCCATATCTGCTTGCTTGAATCGGAATACTATCAACTGGGAGTTTGGATCAATACTGCAAACTGAATACCGATCATAATCAAATTATTGACTGGTACATATAGGAACATAGTCATTAATGTGCACATTTACATTTTAGATTGTATTTAATAAAATAATCTATTGACAAACCCATTCATTACCTTTTTCTTAGCCAGTTCCTCCCTCTTCAGATCCATTAGTGATTCTGGTATCCCTGTAGGACTCTCTTGGGCTGATATGAGTAACGCCCAAAGCTCAGCCATAAATTCCATTGCATTTTTGCTTTGCAAGAACCCTGTCAAATTAATCTGCATCTTCTTAGGGTCTGGGAACTGCAAATTTTCTATAATAGATTGGAACCTGATAGGCTAATGAGATAGACTTACCTTCACTTCTAGTTGGTTATAAACAAAATTAACAACTACATCATCATCTATCTTGAGAATTTCCGTGAGTTTGTCCTGAATCCATGGTTTAATGACCTCTATTTTGATTTTGGACATGTCCACCTGATAAATGTTTCAGTTGTATACTTATTTTCTATAAAGTACTATTTTTTCTCACCTGTGTGCTCAAGCAGGGGTTGAACTTCATTTGCTTCAGAAGCTTCTTTTCCTTGTCACTGAATCTGTTGTCCTGGTTGGTATTGGTTCCCTACGTGAAAAAATCCATTCATTTAAGGCAAACAATGTGATATTTAATTAAAAAAATGCGGGACTCTAAAGAAATGTTCAAAATCTATTTTAATTTTAGTACATACTTTTGGGTTATGAGTTCTACTATTCACTTACCGTATACATGATCATCCAGATAACTTACTCAATGAAAATGAAAAAAATGTATGGAAAACCTACTTTAACCGGTATTAATATTAGGTTTAGGTACTACGAAGAGTTTGGTATCTCAACTCCCACCCATTTTCTTCAAGAACGCTCAAGAAATGAATTACTTCGATTTACGTATATGATCCATTTCCACATGAAGTTCGAAACCTTTGTTTGGCTTTCACAATTTCCCAAAATATATCAATATGACTCTATAGGTAACAGGCAAACAAAAAATACGATCAACAAAATGGCTACTGGCCACACTCGCGTCTTCGATTGTCGGTTTGGTAAGTTCGGAATGTCGGAATGACGTTGACGTTCCTCGTTCCTGTCATTATTCGGTTCTGTGTTTTGAGGGAATGTACTGTATGGTGCAAAGTGTACACTGGTGTCGAAAAGAGTAAACTAACAGGAGGGTTTAATAAGCTCTAGCCAATCAGAATCTTGTAGCATCGACGCGTCATAGTGACGTACTTGGATATGAGTACTCGAACCAAACAACAAAACCGTCAGCAGTAAGGCTGAATTCCCACAGATCCGACGTCCGATGATACACGATGGTACGAAAATGTTCTGATTGGTTGGAAAAATGTCCTGATTGGTTGATTTGTTGTCACACCTACTAATTCAACTAATCAGAACATTTTCGTACCATCGGATCATCAGACATCGGATCTGTGGGAATCCAGCCTAACTCTCATATACCAAGAGCTAGGCTGAGTCACAGAACTATATCTCTGGATATAGTTCTGTGGGCTGAGTCAAGTCTCCGGTCTGACCAATATGATTAGACCAGCGCGGTCATTTGGTTGACTTGACGACCTAATTAGAACTGTATGTATGTGTCCAATATTTTCAATCATCTGATCGGTCCGACTCATCGTCATACTTCATACTGAACGCGCGTGCCTTGTCCGACCGGTGACTTGACATAGCCCTAGTCCGTCACTGTCTATAGAGGACGGCGGCCATGACAAGTCCTACTACGTCACATTTCGTCACAAATGTTCTTTCATCTCTTTCTACTAGTGACCCCATTGTCTTAGGGGATTAAACTCTCCTTGTTAAATTTTGGTATCCTTGGATAATCCCCGCCTTTGTCCACTAATAAGGCAGGCAGTATTCAAGGAGACTAAAATTTAACAAGGAGGGTTTAATAAGCTCTAGCCAATCAGAATCTTGTAGCATCGACGCGTCATAGTGACGTACTTGGATATGAGTACAGAGTCGAACTCGAACCAAGCAACAAAACTGTCAGCAGTAACTCTCATATACCAAGAGCTAGTCCGTCACTGTCTATAGAGAACGGCGGCCATGACACGTCCAACTACGTCACATTCCGTCACAAATGTTCTTTTATCTCTTTTTACTAGTGTCCCCAATGTCTTATGGGAATCAAACACTCCTAGTGGATTTATGCAGCAATCATAAGTCACAAGTCTTAAGTCATAAGGAATAATATTCGTCAATGATTGGTTGGAATATACGGACCAACCAATCATTGACGAATATTCTTCCTTATGACTTAAGACTTATGACTTATGATTGCTGCATAAATTCACCATCCTTGTTAAATTTAGTCTCCTTGGGCAGTATTTTAATAAAGTTGCCCTTTTTTCAGATAACTGCGCATGCGTACATGTCGAAATAACGTCGACTTTATTACGGCCAGACGTTACTTGGTACTGTTCTAATCTTAGATCATATAAAGCATATATGATCTAAGGTTCTAATAATCGAAGATTTTAGTGCGACGCTAAATTATGGAACAAATTCATTATTTCTGAATATAAAGATATTTCGGAAAAATCCTCGGACACGTCGATTTTCTTTTCCGATGGGCCAATTTTTGAACCCCACCCAATATATATAGGGTTATCCGCAATTGAGTAAAAATGACTTTGGTGATATTTTTAAATTGGACACCCAGTATATTTGGTTAGGGATCGTCATTACGAATCCAGTGATACCAAGTTTGATGGGATTATGTCAAACAGCTGCGGAGATATGGCCAAAAAACTTCCTCGTATGTCTATAATGAGTATGACTGCGAGACTCCACACGATTCAGAAGGTTAAAAGTCTCTGTCGCACTCATTGGGTATATGGAGAAGTTTTTTGGCCATATCTCCGCAGCCGTTTGACATAACCCATCAAACTTGGTATCACTGGATTTGTAATGACGATCCCTAACCAAATATATGGACAAATATACTGGGTGTCCCATTTAAAATTATCACCAAAGTCGCTTTTCCTCAAATGCGGATAACCCTATATATTTTGGGTGAGGTTCAAAAATTGGACCATCGGAAAAGAAAATCGACCTGTCCAAAGATTTTTCCGATATATCTTTATATTCAGAAATAATGAATTTGTTCATAATTTAGCGTCGCACTGTATAATATATACTTGTGGTGGATTTATGCAGCAGTCATAAGTTTTAAGTCATAAGGAAGAATATTCGTCAATGATTGGTTGATCCGTTTATTTCAATTTCAAAATTAAATTAAAAATTATATCATGGAAATAATGTGTGGACATTTTTTGTAGATTTTCAGAAGATGATGAAAAAAGGTTTCCTGTGTAATTTAAAAATATGTCGCCATCTTTGAGTTTTTATAAAAAAATTACAATCTTTCAAAATATGACAAAACTTTGAATACACTTTTTGTAGATCTTTCCAAGGCCAAAAAAACTGTCTATATAGTTTTCCCATTTCTTTTTTAGTTTTCGAGTTTTTGAGGTATTTAATTTTTTTTTTAATTTTATCATATTTTTTCCAATTTTCATTAGAGAAACATGGTTTGGGAAAATCAGTGAAGATGTACGTACCTATTCGAAACAATTTTAAGATTTTCATTAGTACGGTCTATTTTCTGAAATATTTCCTGGACTATTGATTTGTCGGAAAAAACACGTGAACATTTTTTGTTGATTTTCTAAATTCGGTCAAAGAAGATACCCTGATATATTAGAGAAATATCAACCGTTTACGAGATATTTCGTATTTTCCAAAATTCAAGTTTTTATTTTCAGTTTTCTCGAGTTTTCCCAGTTTTCGATAATTTTCGTGAAAAATCCTCTCCATATATTTTGTTCATTTTGCATTTAATTTTTTTGAAATTCAGTTTCAATCATCGGTTTGGCGTATTTTTATGGGGTTTTCGCCTTTCGGAAAATTACAATGAAAAACCGTTAACATTATCCGATCCTTCTTAAAAACTGTTCACTTCTGTAAGACATTTCTGTAAATACCACCAAAAAATACGGAAGGAAAAAAATCAATTCCTGAACCGCTTTCGAGAAGCATGAAAAACCGGAAAAACCACATTTTCCGGTTTTTCCAATCTCAAAAAAAAAACTTTATTTTCTTTTTATTTATCTAATTTCCTTTAGACTATAAATTCATATAATGCTCTGAATTCAGTTTCTCCAACCACCCGGTATATGTGCAATCGTGCCGCATTGTGCATTCAAAAAACAAAAATAGTCCAATGGATACGAAGCGCGAAAAAAATTAGGTCACACGATTCTCAATGACCCTTGACGAAAATCGGCCGGTGTCGGTAAAGGAAATTATACATGGTCATGGTACTCGCCGGTAAGTACTTTTTATCCCCACACTCGCGCAAAGTCACCAGCACCGGTAAGATAGCCCCCCTCTTAGCTCAGGTACGAATATTTTCCGTTCGTCCACGCAAGTTCAAGAGCAAGAGCGACCGTTTTGTTCATGAATTCAGTCTGTGGTCTGCTGGCACAAATCGGAAAAGAATACCTAGACCAAAATACAGAGAAACCCAAGAAAAAAGTGAAATAGTCTTTGAACATGTTGACGAAATTTGTTTAGAAATTGTGTCGTTTTTAAATTCCGCGTTTCAAATTGGAAAACTACTTTACGGGTATTCAAAATAGACTTTGAAATGTTGGGAAAAAACACGCGAATAATCACTGTAAGTACTTTCTGATCCATTTATTTTTTAACTAGGGAAATTTTGTCGTAGTCACTGGATATTAAATAGTGCAAACGTAAGGATTTAAAAAATAAAAAAATAGTTGTCTTGGGCGCGTTTGTAAAGATGTGAACGAAGCCCACATGAAGTGTGGATTAACAGTTATGATGGGGTCAATGATCATATATAGGAGTAATCCTCATATTTAACTCGACAGGTGTTCAGCGATCATAAGACGGTCAATATTCTTGAAATTACCGTGTCCTTTTGTGGGATTTCTAATTTGAATCTTTGCCGTTTTATTTGTTTGGTTTAATTTGGTCAGCGGGTTTTTTGGGTGCATTAGTCATATATTTGGAATGGGATTAATACACAAAGCAACGGCATTCGTGTGACTCAATGAATATGGAGTTGTGATTTGCGATAGGTAAAGAAACTTTTTTAGCGGTGAAGCTGATTCGGAATACTGTTAGTCCACACACCCACGTCCCATGTGTATATAATAACAGTACCTATTTCGATATTTGAATAAATAAGACCTACTAGACGACAAGGAAAAAAATTTAGACGTTTTCATAATTTTTTATGAAAGGACCCCGCACTTTTCTAGTGCAAAGTGACGAAGTATAAAATTTTCTGTAACTTTGGTATGTTGTTATACTCGACCTAATAACCAAAAGTGTCAACGGGCCCAACTCAATCCTTTGATTAGTTTTCTAGATGAAGCTGAAAATTACCCAGTTTTTCGGATCTTTTTTTTGTTAAATTACAAGCTAGATTAAATTTCTGTTGAATACACACATTTACCACATGTTTTAGCAATACAACGGTGAATGCGTATGAATAAAAAATATTCATATTTACGGGGTCCTAATAAATTAGGTATTTGTGGGTTAGGACTGACAAATGAATGACCGTACTTTTTGCAAAATCTCACTTTTTCTACGTGGAAAGCATATTTTTGAAAGATACCCATCAATATAGTATTCTGAGGAGAAAATATCGCATAGTACACATTTTTCATACAGGGTGCTTCATAGAGAGAACCACAATTTCAAATAATATTTCTTAAAGGTTAATTCAAAACCCTCTTTACTTATGGATTGTGGTGCAAATGTTGAATTATTGAGTGTTTGAGAAACGCATTGTGAATCACCCTGTAGCAGTGAATATTTTCTGACCAAAACTTGTATTGAAAAATTATTCAAAATTGTTTTTTCCGTTAACCAGCTGTCATCCCCTTACGAACGGCAGCCCTCAGAAGTCGAAACTTGTGCGAGCCAAGGATTAACAAGATCTTACCTGTTTACCTGCGATTCCTAGTACTTTCTCGGGCCATCAGATAACTTTCTTCTGTCGCTAGGGTTTGAACCTTCGACTGGCAGCTAAAGTGATTGAAGCATCGTCGCCTTTAATCGCACGACTACCTGGCCCCTAAACGAACAATAACATACGCAATGTAACTCGATGCAGTTTTTAAACTTGAGGAAAAAACGGATGATATCGACATTTCTCCACTTTAACGCCCTGTATCTAGAAAACTGGCAATAGGATCGGATGTAGAAATCATACCTGTCAAGACGTTAATTAAAAAATATATATACTGAGAAAATGGTTACATTTGACAGGGGAAATTTTAGAATATATAGTGCTCAATGGTTTTTGTACTTTTCTTGAAATTGAATACTTTTTTGACAAAACCACCTTGTATATCATGAAGCTAAGAGACACCCATATATAAGCTTTATTAATTTTCTCACAAATCAATCCATAAGAACAGGATTAACAATTGATCCCAAAAAAAAATTATTTGCTATTGCGTTTCTCTCTATGAGACACCCTGTTTAAAAAATGTGTACCATGCGATATTTTATCCTTAAAATACCATATTGAGGGGTACCTTTCGCAAATATGCTTTCTTAAGGACACAGTAGAAAGAGTGAGATTTTGCAAAAAACTACTTTAATTCATTTATTGTGAGTAAATATGAATATTTTTAATCATACGTATCCACCACTGAATTTCTGAAACATGTAGTAAACATGTGTATGCAACAGATATTCAATCTAGATCGTAAAAAAATCCAAAAATCTGCTTCAACAAAATTTGACCGGTCGTCACTCTGTATAAAAATGTGTTAATCTAATGGGGGCAAAATTATTGAGATATATCATTTTGTGCTTTATTGACAAAGCTTAGGCTTTTCTACATATTTCACTTGAGGATTAAAATTTTCTTTTTTTTTGTACACCATTTTGCGATAACGCAGAAGTTTAGTATTTAGTATTTTGACCATTCTCTCGAAATTTCGATATTGAACTTGAAATTTCGAGAAATATGTTAAAATTTCGACATAAAAGTCGAAATTTCTTTAAAACATTCGACTAACAATAACATAGTTTAATGTTTCGCAATAAAACGGTTTAGTTTAGTTTCCTCTAAGGACAGCACCAAGTATTTGACATGATCAGCAACTTGTACTGTTACGCCAAAGAACTTGGGTAGCTTCGTGTCCCTGAGAATTATTTTTCGTGTGAAGGGAATGAGTGTGGTTTTGCTGGGGTTTGTCCTCAGCCCTTTCCTTTTGTTCCATTCCTCTACGAACTGTCCTCAGTGCATTTTGCATTAGCTCAGAGGTTATTTGGGCATACTTTCCCTGTACGAGGACTATACCATGTCGTCCGCATAACCTTGGGTGTATAGTATCCCTGATTATTTGAAGATTCCTGAAGTTCGTCTACCATCATGCCCACAGTCTGTAGGGGGGGTAGTATCCTTCCCTGTGGTGTTTCCGTGGCAATTATTTACAGCTTCGCGGAGTCTTCAAAGATGTTGGTCTGGGCCTGATGTCGATTTTGGAGGACAGGATCCACCTGCAGGTGGTTTCGTCGCCGCTTCTCCTTCCAGCCGCTGATACCATAATTCCGAAGGATATATTGTCAAAGGCTCCTTCGATATCTAGAAAAGTACCTACGTGGTGCTATTTCTTTTTTCGCCAGTGTCCTCCAGCCTTGACACTTATTGGTGCAAAGCCGTCTCGCACGATTTTCCTTTTAGATAGACATGCTGGTTTACAAGTAAAGGCCAGACTATAAGAGCTGCCTGCCGTAATTGCCTGTCCATCAGTTTTTGTAGACCTTCAAGGAGAAAGGATGATACGATTATTTCTGTAATCCTTGGCCTGGTCGTATGAGTTTCGGCCAGGTTTTGGAATGGAGACCACAGATTTCCAGGTTTATGGTATCCAGCCAAGTGCTAAGATCATCCTGTAAAATCTGCATAGTTCTAGTAAGAGATCTTCAATTCCTTTCTGCAGTGGAACATTTTCCATCTGGTCCAGAGGCGATTTATATGGGCTATGTTACGATCTGCTTTGCTAGCTTCCAGTCAGCCCTGTTCGCATTCAGTTGAAGGTTGACAGGGTTTTCATTTCTGGGATTTGTGACAATGATAGATCCTGGAAAGTGTATATTGAGAAGTAGTTCAATTGTTTCTCTACGACTATTGTATTCTACGTTCATTACATACTGATTTTTAATTGAAGAATAAATATGATTCCAAGACACCGTGGATCCTAACTCATTATTCAACGGCACTCGGCCAATCACAGGTTCAGAATTTTCAGAATCCACGGGAACTGAGAGGTTCAACAAACAAATTTCTCAAGAAGGCTTTGCTTGATTGAACTTTTGTCACAGCTTGGCATCCGCGAATGTCAGATTGACTATTTTCTTAGTTTTAACTTTGATCTGTGTGACAAGTACCTAATATAAAAATGAATAGAGCGGATTTGGGAAAGCAGTGATAGTGAGGAAGATGAAATCTATCTTGCAATAAAGGTATGTCAAACAATTTTTACTTGAACGTTCCACACTCTCTCAGTTCTTGGTCAGAGTTTCTCCAGTATGTATTTCATTCACAAATTTTCGAGTGCCTGTTATAGCTCAGTTGGTAGAAGCGTGTACATGAAGTAAAAATATATAACGAAGGTTTGGAAGTTTTTTAAAAAAATATTTTCAATTAAGGCATTTATTCATTCATGAATGAACACCGATTAGTCATGTATAATTGTTATTCTACCTTATATTACTTTATAATATATACTTATATATATATTTTCATAAAACTCTGACTATCGTATAGTCGCAGAGAAAGTATAGCCTTCTACTCGCGTATAATAGCTATTATGTTCTCGGATAATTCCGAAACTAGCCTTCGGCTCGTTTCGGAATTTTTATCCTCGAGAATAATACGCTCTTTGAAGAATATACTATTCTTTATAAATATTGTGTGTGGCCCCCAGTGAGTTTTTTAAGAGTCCCCACTTTCTCTCTTGCACTTTCTGAGACCCGGTACATTCAACATTCCACTTTGTAGGGAACAAATGAAGTACCGCTGTGATTTATATTTATTTCTATAGTGCCACGGCAAATAATAGTAATAGCCGACCTCTGCCCGCATAGGCTATGCCTTTGAGTTCACTCTACACGAGGGTTTGAGGAGGAATATTATGGCATCACACGTTAAAAGGTAAGGGCTACGTCTTCGCTACCTTACACAAGTCTCTCGAGCACTTCTGAGGTTGCGCGCGGGGGTGGTTCCGCTTGACGGAAATAACATTAAAAAAACAACAATTATTATATTTACCGAGCATCTCAATTTCCTTTTTGTATATATTCAACCGCAACAGGTGTTCCTAAAAAATTGATCGTTTCCCTAAAATGGAAAATTAGAAATTCAATTGTTTCTATTCTGTGACATGAAATCGATGAAAGTTAACGCTATAAACTGGTGTTTGTCTAGTGGTCGAGTATTTAATCGATTTTTAGCACCTTAATAACCCAGATTGTTAACGAATGATGTGGTTGTCATGAATTCGTTTTACAAGAACGGGGAAATATGCATTTTATTAGGCATTTCTTATCAATGATTCATCAGATAATGAAGTCCATTTCGTCATATAGCTCGTTACGTCTTCACTTCAAAATTCTGAATTGCGTTACACATCAGTAGGTTCAAGAGATTTTAAACAGCTTTTTTTTTTCTTTTCGGGTCCACACGAAAAGGAGAATTCTGTAAAGTACAGAAAACATAGTAAGAACCAAGGAAGTTGAAGTAGTTGTTGCTTTTTGAAAGCTTTTATTTAACTTGCTTTGTGTGTGTGTGTTAGAGGGGTACAAATCTTGCAAGCTGAATTAGAACCACTTCCTCTTATTCTATGGAATTGAAATTTTGCATTTTGGTTCATTTCCGATGACAATTAATACATTAAAGTCGAAGAATTTCCCGTCCCCCTGCCCCCCGAAAGCTAGATAGAGAACGCATAGGGTTTCTTGACGAATTTGGACGTCAAAAAATACAACGAAAAAAAAAATAGGTAGAGAGCCCCCCCCCCCCCGTTTAAAAACTTTCACTCCCCTTTTCCCCCTCAAAAGCTAGATAGAGAACGCAAAGGAATTTGGGAAATAGTTTAACAGTTTCGAACATGGAAAATAATGATGAAAAAAAATCGATCGGGGGCTCGCCCCCTTTCCCAGTCACGAAAATATTTAGGAATACTCGTGAAATATTAATCGAAAAAATCCGTAAAAATAGTGAAAATTATCTGATCATTGAATAATACGGTTTCAATAAAAAATTACCCATCTTCCCCCCTCGAAAGCTAGATAGAGAACGCGTAGAAATTCGGAAAAATTACCAATTGTGGATTGACAGGCAAGTGACTGTGCAACAATGATGCATTAATTGAAATGAACAGACTAAGAAAAATATCCAAAGAAAACTAGAAAAGAAATGAGCTCAAAACAAACTTTTAGAGAAAAGCTTTTATTTAAATGCAATAAAAAGAAAGAAATAAATTTTAAAGTGAATTAAACCCATCATTTTGTTACATAATAAAATTTTAAATGATATAAAAGCGTGTCGCGAGAATAAATCTTGAGGTGATTTTGAATTTAATTTACAAAGAGAAATACATAGATACTTCTCACACCAAGCTTTTATATCATTTAAAATTTTATAATGTGACAAAATGATGGGTTTACTGAGAAGTGAGCTTTCTTTAAAACAAGCATCGAAATAAAGGCATAGCCTAGTCTGAGATCTTATTTGAAAACACAATCAGATGGATATCAGGCTAAGAACTGGTCTTTTCAAAACAGAATATTATAAGGAGAATACAAAATGTTCTTACAAACTTGTATTGTGTTTTCAATTAAATTCACTTCTCTTTATTTTTGTTAATTGATTCTTGTCCTAACTGACAAAGTAATGAACTTTTTCTTAGAACTTTTCCTTACCAGTTAGGAAAAGTAAAACATTACCTAACTGGTGATGAAAAGTTGGACGTTAGGATATTCACGCCAGTTTGAAAAGTGTCACTTTATATGTAAAAATTAGAAAATAGTTATTTATGATACAAGTCCGTAAAGTAGGACTATTTATATGAGCGTGAAGTTTGTTGAATGTGGCGTAGCCCAGTTCAAGAAAACATGCGAGTGCAAAAAAGATATTTACAAAAATGTATGTACGACAGTTATTACATTGTCAAATTGTAGCAATTGTTGAGAGTTTTATCTAACGAAGTTTTTAATTTTTGTCGTATTATTTTATAGTAAAATCTGACGCAAAATAAAATCTTTTGAAGAATGTAAATGTATGAAAAGTGCATAAAACATTACTTTACGCACAGTGGATGTCATTACGCACAGTTTTTTTTTTACGCACTTGTTCTAAAAAGTATTACTTTGCGCACTGAGAACAGTGCATGAAACCTTAGTTTATACACTGTCGTAGAAAAATGTTACTTATGATATAAGTTCGTAAAGTAGGACTTTTTTGTATAAGTGCGAGTACAAAAATGCTCTTTACGAAAATGTATCATTCAATTTTTTTTTCTACGATAGTTAACAAATTGATAAATGGTTATATTGACTATAAAGTTTTTAATTCAAATGATGATTTTTACGCACCGTCGAAGAAAATATACTTCAATCTAACCGAGCTATAGGTGCGTTTTGTTGTGTCATTCCAGAACTGACTGAATGAGCTGACCCAAGAAAACGGGTTGAAAGACTGACGTTTGACGAATATCATTATCATTCTGCTGTTTTGGGTTTTGATTTTTGAACTCATCGCTTAACCTCGAAAATAAACTAAAACCCGTTTGTCAGTGTTCCTAAACGCGACAAAATTAAAAAAATATTTCGATGCCATTTCCTCACTAACATGGACCAACAGTTGATATTGCCGATATTGGCATTGTTTATATAGAAGATAGTCAACCTTATGGGATTATAATTGGATCAAAATGGATGCGACATGTAGATGGCGATAGTGAGCTCGCATCCAAGTCATGTCGTAACTTCAGTGATCTGGCCTCCAAGTCATGTCGTAACTTGATTGAAACAATGGAACAACATTAAAATCAAAGTTTTTTGAAGAAACCTGCATTAAAATGACGTCAAATATTCATGTTTGTAACTAATCACGCTAGATACTCGCGTTTGCGTCCAACACCAATTACACAGGCATTGACTAACTATCTTACTTCTATCACAGAGTAGGGATACTCTGTGTTTCTATATAAACAATGATATTGGCCAATCTAATAGCAAAAGTTCGAAATTTATGTACTTTTGAAATTTTGTTTTCAACTGTCACATTGCACGTTACTGTCATTAGTGTCATTCCAATTTTCAAACCTTCTCTTTAAGAGGAATGGAAATAGGAGTGGGAATGGGGTCAATTGAGTGCACAACAAAACGAGTATATAGACCATAACTGGATTGGGTTATGGCACAACAAAACACACTTTATGAAATGTCGACTTTTGAACACGTTTTTGATTTTTCAAAACGTCACATTTTTCGTAACTGGCTGTTTCATTACATTACTAGTGATGTGATTAAACTTTTACGTAACTGAGAATATATTTCAATGCAGAATTTGAACCAACAAAATGCCTGGAAATCAGTAGGTACAAAAACTCAACAACTTTTATTTCCAATATCCCAACTACTCAACCTGACTTCGTCTGACAGCACCGCACTGAACGATTTTTTTATTGTTTCGTACTCAATTCACCCGATTATGCATATAATGTTTTTTATGATAACACCAAAAAGACAATCCTGTTTGTTTAGAAAACATTTTGAGAACCAGAGGTGGGGAGGTTAGGTTAGGTTAGGTTTGAACGTGAGTGGGCCCTTATCAGGCCCTCCACTGCGGCCAATGGCCTATTGTGGCTCACCCTATGGTTATATTTCTCCCAGTATATTCAATCTCTTGACGAAATTGAGGAATGTATTGGGAGAACAATTTACCAGGTTTTCTGACCTTACTGTCGTATCGCCAAATATTGAGAGTCTGGTTCTGGCCGCTGCAGGGCATGTACACAGAATGTGTTTAGCCGTTTCATCATCCTCCATGCATAGCCGGCACTCTGCATCTTGTGCAAGACCGATTTTATGCATGTGATGTTTGAGTTTGCAGTGGCCAGTAAGCAAACCTACTATAACTCTGAGATGCGCTCTGCTGAGTTCTAGCAGTTTGTCAGAGTCCTGTTTTTTCTTTGTACAAGCAATAAATGCTTTGGAATGGTCTAGGCCCGGTAGACTACGCCAGTACTCGAGTCTTTTATTGTCTGCCCAAGCTGTTATGACATTCTTGGCAGTGCTATATGCTAAACCGATTACCGGTTCTGGTCCAGTGAACGTTGTTTCGCCCCCCCCCCCCCTTTGCTAGGGCGTCCGCTATTTCGTTTCCTTCTAGGCCTGTGTGACCTGGTATCCAGACTAGGGTAACGTTGTTGCGTTGCGCCAGTCGGTTTAAGGTGTCTCTGCAGTTCCATACTGCCCTAGATTTAAAGCAGTTGGATTCAAGCGCTTTAAGTACTGCTTGGTGTCGATTTTCCAGCTCTCTGGCACACATTCAATGTGGGGAGAAAAAAATAACTAAATTGACATTATTTTCTAAATTTTTGTTAAGAGCTTTGAGATAAACCATTTTAGACATGCGATGTATGTTTTGGCGCTGAGTTCCATGTGAATAATGACCCAGTAGAAGTCGAATCTTTGCCTTATGAATTGAAATGTCGATTATCTTTTGGAGGAGTTTTTGAGAGAGTGATATCCACTGAACAGCTAATTACAAATGACAAATTTGTTTTCACTGAAGATTTTCGCTTTGTTAATACACGTCAAAAAAGTACCATATTCCATTTACAACAAGGTTTCAGGTAATAGTCATCTATCTTTTTGGATTTGTCTGTTTTCAATCATTTACCTGAAAATATAAAAGAATCGGAATAAAAATTCAGTAGCTCACTGCAGCAATTCCTGACTGATTTTTATTCATTAGAAGAATATTTTAACCTGTAGTTTTAGATTATATTACAAATTTACAAATTCATAATATGTGTATTTCTGTGTATGTATTTTAACTTTTATAAATTTTGACATTTTTTATTTTTTATATTCATAGTTTAAATTCTGACGTTTTGCTAGTGCTGTTCCTATTTGACTATTCCTATACATTTTCATATGTTTTTTTGGAAAATATATTTTATTATTTATTATTTTTATTATTATAAACTCTGGAAGACAGATTTCACCACAGGAATAGGTCAAGCTAGAGTCCAAACAGATCAAATTATCTTCAGAAGAGGCGTATTTCAGTGAAATTCCTTCAAGTCCTTTCATTATCGATATTATCATTAATATTGTCCTTTGCGTTAAAAAGAATTATTTGTAAGATCAACGCATTTTCATGGAATTTAAATGGTTTTGCCATGAACTCGAAAAAGTTTATAGACTCAAAACCCCTTTTTATCGTGCCTATTATGCTTGCAAATAATGATCTCTCACGTTAATCAAATGCCTTTCATATTTGTAAGCAACGTCCGGTATTCCTTTATTATACTTTACATCTGTCAGACAGTTATTCGAAATGGAATTAGCTTGAAACAGTTACCTACTTTATGAAGAACTGAATAAACATGATTATATTGACAGTGAAGTACAGAAGAGTGTCTAGTAATTTTGTAGTATATCTCTACTTGGCTGATGTGACACAAAGCAGTGGCTTGCATGATAAAAAATTCGCGAAGGCAAATAAATCTTGTAATCATAAGGCATAAGCTGATAGTTTCCTAAACCTAGTAATCTTAGATTGCCATATGGTACAACCGGGAAAATTCACAACTCCGCCATTTTTCAAGAAGTCCTTCTCTTTATGTGTGTACAAAACATGCACCGTCGGATCATAAATTGCACAATTGCAATGAGATTTTTTGCACTATTTTGCAGCGTGTCCGGATGCTCTAGTGATAGTCCGATTTCAATTTTTCAAACAGATTTTGACTGTAGAAGTAAAGTACCACAAAACGTATATTCTATTCGCGCCATAATGCTTCGAAATGGAGTAAAAAATGCTTGCAAATATGACTGAAAACGGCCGAGCACTCGTAAGCGGTCGAGTAGTAGGAGAGACCGCGAGATGAGGGGAAGCGTATTATCACGTAACCTCTTCATTGAAGGAATTCTCCTCCTCTACATTTTTTTCATTGGAGCAACCAGATTGCTCTATTAGTTTTCATTTTATAAGCACAACAATAAAGAACACGTTTTGTTGTATTTAAATGTTTATAACAAATTAATAAATTATAGTTACGAGTAGAAAAAATAACAGAAAATAACTAAGGTCTGTCTTTCATATGATGGCACAGTCGGTTTCCTACTAGTATTTTAGTTAGGGTGAAGTGGGGTAAATGTAATCATGGGGCAAGTATAATCAGGCACTCTCTAACTTTTTTGTTTTGTTTTTTATTTTTTTCTGTATAAAATTTGAAAGTAGACCCCTTTTTGCCTTTATGTGATATTTGTTATCCATTCCAAAGTCCTATAATAGTTCAAAGTAATAGTTATTTTATAGATCACATTTATTTTCACTTGTTATGCAAGTATCGATTGTAATTTTCAATTTTATATTACTAATACAAATCATTCAATGAGATTTTAGTATTTTGCTTCCTTAGATCATTTTCAACAAGGAATCCGATTCCGCTGTCAGATTCAGATTTAAATGACGACAAAAGCAAAATAGTAGTGATTACGTTAACCCCACTAAAAGTTGTATATGGGGTAAGGATAATCACAGAGACAGACTGGTGCAAATATAATCACTTATTACATTTGCCCCAGCCTATGTTTGCCCCAGAAAAAATCCGACTAAAACATTTGATTTTTCATTGTCCTGAACAAATTGACCATCACTCCGTGCCTGCATTAGACATCGAGTTAGTTTTACCAGATCCAAATTTAGGACGAAGAGAAGAATTTATTTTTCCGGTATTTTTCGCTACAAAGTAAAAGGAAAAACTACTGTTTGTTATGTTTATACAGTGACCGGCAGAAAGTACGCATCATATGGGAATTTTTTTTATTAATAAATTTTGACAAATATTGATACTTGCAATCGCTTCTGCATCAAAAGAAACCCCAAAAGACGTTGTACAGTGCCGTTCGTCTTTTCGAGGTTTGCGGGAAATTTAAAAAAATTGAAAATTATTTCTCAAAACACACTTGTTTGTGAAAATATCGAGAAATGTTAATAAGAAAAGTTGTTCAGATTGACATTTTATAGCTATGTACAAGTTTTGAAAAAGATCTGAGATAAAAAAATAAAAATCAATTTTTTGCCACAAAAAAAAAATCTTTTTGGAAACATACATTTCTGACGAAGAAACTCATTAGTAAAGCCAACACTAATATTTCAAATAATGTTTTGTGAAGATTCGCAAGCTATTCCTATTTTATTCGGAGAAAATTTGAAATCTGTGATTTTGCAGTGTGATCAGCTGCTTCATAAGAAGTCACTGAAATATCTACAGGACATTATAATTCCGATACTTTTTATTATTAATTAAGAACCAAGTATCTACACAATTTCAATTTGAAATTCTTAATTGTCCTGTAGATATTTCAGTGACTTCTTATGAAGCAGCTGATCACACTGCAAAATCACAGATTTCAAATTTTCTCCGAATAAAATAGGAATAGCTTGCGAATCTTCACAAAACATTATTTGAAATATTAGTGTTGGCTTTACTAATGAGTTTCTTCGTCAGAAATGTATGTTTCCAAAAAGATTTTTTTTTTGTGGCAAAAAATTGATTTTTATTTTTTTATCTCAGATCTTTTTCAAAACTTGTACATAGCTATAAAATGTCAATCTGAACAACTTTTCTCATTAACATTTCTCGATATTTTCACAAACAAGCGTATTTTGAGAAATAATTTTCAAATTTTTTAAATTTCCCGCCAACCTCGAAAAGACGAACGGCACTGTACAACGTCTTTTGGGGTTTCTTTTGATGCAGAAGCGATTGCAAATATCAATATTTGTCAAAATTTATTAATAAAAAAAATTCCCATATGATGCGTACTTTCTGCCGGTCACTGTATATTTCAATAAACGTTTCTATGTCAAAGATGAGAATTGTACTCATTCCACAAAAAAGCTTATAACTTCCTTATAAATTGAGATATTGTGCATTTTTTTTGTTGAAACTGCAGTTTTCCTTCTTCATTACATTTGCTCCAAATACTCCTAGCATACGATGCATATGAGCATTACAAACCCTGATTACATTTGCCCCAAATGCTGGGGTAAGTGTAGTCAGCGACCATAACTTATTATTTTTGTTTATAAAAAATGCACTGTAGCTAGTAGAAGAAAATAAATTACTTCAGTTATTTAACGGTTAGATATAAGTAGTACTTCTGTAAAAAATCAAAAATCTATATCTTTTAGGTATTTTAATATTATAATTTGAAGTTTTTCTGATTACACTTACCCCACTTCACCCTACAAAATTATTCTCTATTGATTGGCCTATTATTATGGCTGGCTCTTACCCTATCTCCAGGGAACAGTGTTCTTTGGGCATCTCTCTCGTAACCTGTTACGAAAATAGAATACGGAAAGATGAAAATAATTATAAAAAAAATTGGTATAATATTATTGAAATAGCAAATAACAGCAATAACATACGAAATTTTAGGACACCATGGGGAAAAACTCTTAGATGGTATAAACATGTCAAATTAGTTAAACCAAATCTTCATTAGCATTGGGGAAAAAATGGCGAGTGAAATAGAAAAACCAACAAGTCCTGTTAGCGAATATCGTAGAAATATAAAAAACTCGCAAATTCTACACCCTTTTTAAAAAAATTAAATAACCAATATCATCTCAGGTCTTAAAAATAACACTTCTTCCGGTCCGGATGGGATTTCTGTTATTTTAATAAAAAAGTTCTACTTCTTCTTGGTAAAACAAATCACTGTCATATCTTAAATTTAATATTTTTAACTGGAAAAATACCCACTTCATTCAAGGACTCTGTTACTACCGATTTTCAAAAATGGTGATAGAAAGAATGTGTTAAATTACAGACCTATAGAAGTAATAATTTCACAAATATCTTTGAAAAATATGAAAAAATAGGGTAGTATACACTTCTGCAAAGAAAATAACATTCCATCTGATTCACAATTTGGCTTTAGAGAAAACAAGTCAACCGAAAAATCAGTATATCAGATAATAAACTAAATTGACAATTGTTTCCAAAACCAAGAAAAAGGCATAGGTAACTGTATTCTTGGACTTGGCCAAAGCATTCGTTACGGTAGATCATGACATTCTCCTTCATCGTCTACCTAACACTGGTATAAGAAATATACTGCAAATCGTGAAAATAAATAATTCAGTTAGTAACTCATTACCAGTAGTCAGAGGTGTGCCGCGGGGAATAGTGTTAGGGCCAATACTGTTCTTGTTGTATGTTGTGTCATTAATATTTTAGAAATTACTGATTTTACTGTTAAAATAATATCATTTGCTGACGACACATCTATAACAATTGTAGGAAACTCGTGGGATGATTTGTATAAACTTGGTCTGAAACAGATTTCGAAATTATTTTCAACAAATAGAGACCAACGGAATGAAATTTTATGAAAATACATACATTATTTTGTGAAAATTTCTCCATCCCAGGTAGCACATCATATCGGCTGAATCTTGGTTCCATATTGGGCCAATATAGATATATTGTACATGAAAATTCAATATTCAAAAAACAATATTATATTAATATTATATTAATAACATTGGTGGAATATTGGTTGAACTAGTTTTGAATGTAGATTATCACACGAAATATTGGGTCAATATTGGTTGAATAATTTCTACCAATATCGATAATACAATATTGGTTATATATTGTTTTCCACATCTAGAATAAATAATGCAATCCAAATATTCCAGTCATATCGATTATAGGGGAAAAAACTATATTGTATTTCCAAGTTTGTTAGAATATTGGTTGAATATCATTTCCACTTTATTTGACAAATTGTAATAACTCATATTGAGTCAATATTGGTTCAATGATATTTACCAATATCGATAAAATAATATTGTCTTCACATCGTTTTTAACATCTACAATAAATATCGCAATCCCAATCTTCTCCTGATATCGATTCTAGGAATAAAAACTATATTGTATCTCCAAGTGTGATTACACATTGGTTGAATATCATTTTGCCAATATTCAACAAATCTTATGAATTAATATTGGGTCAATATTGGTTCAATAATATTTATCGATATCGTTAAAACAATATTGTCTTCATATTGTTTCCTACATCTAGATTGAGATGAAATTTGAATATTGGCCGAATATTCAATGAAACATATTGAAATTATATCATGATCAAACTTAGATAAAAATCCGCTAGATGACTCTACATATACAACGTCTTCTAAAACCTACGAAAGTATATTAAATACTTCCTTTACCTTGTTTTCAAGACAGCTCACTCGGTGGTTATGGCGATCAAAAGACAGACTCTGGTGTCACCTTCATCAACTAAAGGACATTTAATAATTTACCAAGGTATATTGACATCCACCAATATATCTAAATGATATTGTACCAATATCGATAAATATTGTACCAATATCAATAAATATTTTGAGGCCATTATTGCTTCAAGAATATTCCACCAAAACTATTTCTAAAATATTCAAACAATATTCGACCAATATCGCAAAATGTTCACATACTACTTCTCGACAATATAACTTTTAAATATTGTGCCAATATTGTCAGAATATTGTATCAGCGATATTGTACCAATATCGCCGAACATTTTGAGGCTAATATTAGTTCAAGAATATTTTGCCAATATTATTCAAGTAATATTGGACCAATATCGCCGAATGTTCACATTTTTTTTCTCGCCAATATTGCATTTCCAATATTTCGCCAATATGTTCACAATATTGTACCAATATTTTACCAATATAGGTGTGCTACTTGGGAATGTGCCTGTTCTTCCATAAATAAAACAACAGTAATAATATAATTGGGTGTAATTATGGATCAATGCCACCGATGGAACAATCATTTTGATTGCACTGTTTTCAGGTTACGGGATAGTAATTTTATGAAGTTGCATAAATAGACGAATACGCCTATGACTATATACAGTGAGTTTCAAAAATTTGCAACATATGGAAACTTTTTTATTATCGATTTGTCAGAAAATTTTATTCTTCATTAAAATTGGTGCATTAATACGGAATACTTGTATTCAAGTTATCAAAATTCCAAACGGTGTACAGGAGGGAACAAAAAATATAATTTTGATCAAGAGTAAACTACCCTGGATGTGATTCCAAATTTGAATATTTCGAACATATTAGTTCTTATTTGTATTATATATTGAAATTAGAACAGAAGATAGGTACCAACAGAAACATTCTAATCCCTATTTATATTAATATTTATATTAAAATTCGAGCACTTCCCGGACTAGGCCGGGAAGTGCTACTTTCCAAAAGAAAAAGTGCCCGGGAAGTGAATACTTCCCGCATGGTTGCCGAAAAACGAAAATACACGTTCTACCAGCTCAGAATCATAATGAGTAGGAGGTTGATGCTAATTCTATAATGCGTTATTGTATCTTAGTGTGGGGAGGTACATTGTCTTCTTTGAAGAACCTAGAAGTTATTCAAAATACTCTGCTGAAAATTCTATTGAGAAAAAATAGACGACATTCTACACAGTCGCCCGACATGTTTTACCCGGAATATCAATGAAATAAGATTATTAATGAAAAGTTGATTTAAAATCCTACCTCATATCATTTAACAACCTTCCAAGTACTCCAATAATTATTTATTGGAAGATTTGATCACTCAGTAAACTTTAAAGTGCATATATTGTTTAAATATTTTTTTTTTATTTCAGATCACGACGATATTATACTCAATTATCAACTCTGCGTTAGCGAGAATAACTACACAATGTGAAGGGAGTGGTGGTTTGAAATATTTGTGGGGAGATGCGCTACACGACACTCCAGATTGTGTAGGGCCTAACAACATGCCATATCCAAAGTGAGTAGCAATTAAAAAAAAGAAACAAAAAATTTACGAAAGCGTACTTTTTTTATCATTTTGACTTTGATGTCGAAGTTTCGAGAAAAAAGTCGAATTTCGAGAAAAAAACTCGAAATTTTGGCATTAAAGTCGTAATTTCGACATTAAAGGTAATTTCGACATTTCATTTCATTTATTAACAGTCACGAAAGAATATAATACAGTAACATGACTATACAATACACTAATGCGACAATGTCAGAAGGTGGATAATTCCAAAAGACGAACCAATTTGGCAAAAAAAGAAAAAAGAACAGGACATATAAATGTATAAATAAAAAACAGAGATTTAAAAACAGATAGGAATGATCAGAAATCACCATAAAATTCTTCCAGCGAATAGTAGGTTTTCTTCAATAATAACTGTTTCATGTCCCGCTTGAACAAGTGAATATTTATCGAGTTCTGTATATATTTAGGAAGGGTATTAAATAGTTTGCAACCATTATAAAAGATACCCCTTTGATATAGGCTGGAAGAATGTTTCGATGGAAGCAATCTGTTTTTCATACGAGTTTCATAGGTATGTTCTACTATTTCAGATTCAAAATATGATTTATATTTGAAAACAAAGCAAACAACATCATAGATATAAATCGATATCATTGTAAGAATTGAGAGGCTCTTGAAGTGTTCTCTGCATGATTCTAGTGGTCCGATTTTTGACACGATACGGACTGCCCTTTTTTGTAACATGAAAATTCTATGTGCATCCGTGTAGTTCCCCCAGTGCATTATACCATACTTCAGGTTTGAGTGGAAACATCCAAAATATAAATGTTTGACAATATTCTTGCTACATTGTTGGGATGATATACAGAGTGCATAGCAGGTTTTAGCAAGTTTCGAGGCCAAATTATTGATATGTGTGTCCCATTTCAAGTTACAGTGGAGGGTATGAGACCTAAAAGTTTTGTTGTGTCAGAGCAACAAATATCAGCGTTGTTCAGAGCAATAGTATTGGGAGTTACAACCTGAGAATGGCTAGTTCTAAAAGTAATCAATACTGATTTTTCATTATTGAGACACAGACAATTTTTCTCAACCCATTCACTCACATTCTGATACACTTGATCTGCTTGGGTTATAACATCACCGATGTTATCGGACACAAAAAGAAAATTAGTATCGTCAGCATAAGCTACGAGTCGAGTAGTAGCATAACTCATCTGTTCTAGTAAATCATTGATATAAATGAGAAACAGAGTGGGCCCCAATATGGATCCTTGTGGTACTCCAACCCTAACTGGAATCGAATCAGAGACAAAGCCATTGCAATTGACCTGTTGCTATCTATTTCCAAGATAAGAATCAAACCACTGAAGCGCAAGGCCCCTAATGCCATATCTCTGCAATTTGTAGAGGAGAACTTCATGATTCACGCAATCAAAGGCCTTGGAGAAATCAATAAACAATCCTAACGTAACTTTTTTCTTGTCTAAAGCCTTAGTAATCTCATCAACAAACTCACACAGTACTGTGTCGGTACTCTTATTCTTTAAAAAACCATGCTGGCAATCTGAAAGCCTTTTATTTTCCATCAGGAATTTCAAAAGCATTTTGTTCACGAGAGTCTCAATTACTTTCCCAAAGCTTGAGCATAAGGTTATGGCCCTGTAATTGGTGATTTGTTCCGTATTGACTTTTTTATGTAACGGGATAACACTGGCTTGTTTCAATTTTGATGGAAAAACTCCCTGAGATATAGATAAGTTAACTACCTATATGGAAAGTTGGAATTTCGAAAAAAAGTTTAATTTCGAGAAAAACGTCGAAATTTTGACACTATACTCCTTTGGAGGTAGTTTTCGCAACAAATTAAGATGGATGAACTGAATGATTTATAATCATTATTTCGACTATTTTTTCGAAATTTCGACCTTTATGTCGAAATTTCGACTTCTTTCTCGAAATTTTGACTTTTTCCTCGAAATTTTGACTTTTTCCTCGAAATTTTGACTTTTTACTCGAAATTTCAACATTTAACTTTTTAAATCTTTTTCAAAATTTTGCGTTTTGTCTCCAACATTTTTTAAAAATGTTTTCCCCACCATGTACATTCTGCTTTCTTGATTAAAAGTGACCACTGCCAATGGAACAGCCTGTATATTTTTACGTATTCAGGTTGTACTGATCAAAACATGTTCAAACGTTATGTCAAATGTAATTTTTTCGAAACAATTGAAATTAAAATTGCTTTTTTATTCCACCTTGTGTGTAAATGCGATTTGGCTCACAATAAGTCGCACATAACAGATCATGTTTTTTTCTGAAAAATTATTATTTGTGTCACTATTGCTGAATCAATTTAATCACATCACATTTTGATCAAATTTTTATTTCAAATATAACCACTGAAATGAGATATCGAAAAAAATGTATGAAATAGTATATTATGCCACGATCATGTAATGATGATTATTAATACACGAGCATTAACCGGGATACAGGATGATAATAATAATGGGTACTTACAATTATTAATTTCCATTTAACAAAACATTCAGGTTTATTTTATATTCATAATTTTTTTTAGTACCGCCATAGAGAGGTCGTTTAGAGGATCGAATCCATGGTCTGGAAATTTTAGAAGCGGCAGATCCCAAAAGACGATCGACCCTTTTCTTACCAGAAGTGCTTTACTTGCGGCTCACCAACAAAATATGGGGGAAACTCCAACGATAACAAGACAAGGTAAAAAAGAATAATATAATAAACATATCTCAATATATCTTCTGTGGTGTCCAATTAAAACGGATGATAAGCAATGATTTCATTGAATGAAGGTTGAATAAGTAGAGGAGTTATTACTTTCAGCTGATCTTATTTTCTCCAATCACGATAAAAATATAGAGTTTCAACGATTTTTCATAACGGAGACAGATTTCGTCAACGTCAACGTTTTTTTTGAAAAGACAAGTAGTTTTTATTTAATTGATCTTAGTTTTTTCAGATGACAAATTCAGAAAACGATACGTACTTACGTTATTTACTCAAGACAACTGTCGTGTGAACGCACTTACTTACAAAATGATCATTTGCCCTTCTACACTTATATACAGGGTGTTTCAAATTCGATCCTCCCTCGGAAACTATGAGAGATACGAAGATGGTTAAAATGGGGCAAAGTTGTGCATTTAACTACTAACAATATGCCGTTGAAAAAGTTATGAAATTCCTAGTATATCCGGAGATATCCGGAAAAAAACAGAAATTTCGAAAAATGGTTTTTATTTTTTTCTGGCTCTATTTTTCGAAGAATTCGAAAATAAATTGCACTTTCTCATAGCCACTTTTTTCCTACTACATAATGGTGTTTTCAGATTTGCTATCCGACGTTTCGTCTTCCGGCCACCATCATCAACTTTATTTTTTCTTATGGGCGCTACATTGGATTCTTTCTGTTTTGAATAGAACCAGATTTTACCTTTTCAATGATGTATCATTGGATCAAAATCTCACCAAGTTTGGTTCGTTTGAAAAGCCTTGGAAAAAATACGGCTCTTCAAATGAACATAGTTCAATGTGGTTGTCGTCTTTTGGGATACAAGTTTAAATACATTTTCGATGTCCAAACACTGTTTCTGTGGTATTTGTAATAAATTTGTATCATATCTCTTTTTACTACTACTACTACTACTAATTTCTTATTCAGGTTGCGTTTGGGATAACTTTAGGATAACTTTAGGAACCCGTATTGAGAATTTCTTGTTTTGGTTACATTCGGGATGACTTTAGTAACTCGCAATAAGAGTTTCCTATTCAGGTTACGTTCGGGACAACTTTAGGATATCTTTAGGAACTCCCATTGAGAATTTCTTGTTTTGGTTCCATTCGGAATAACTTTAGGAACTCGCAATGAGAATTTCTTATTCGTGTTACGTTAGGGACATCTATAGAAACTCGCAATGAGATGAAACCTGGCAAATGCAGTATGAGGTCTTCAAGATCCAATGATGTATCATTGGATCAAAATCTCACCGAGTTTGGTTCGTTTGAAAGGCCGTGGAAAAAATACGGCTCTTCAAATGAACATAGTTCAATGTGGTTGTCGTCTTTTGGGATACAAGTTTAAATACATTTTCGATGTCCAAACACTGTTTCTGTGGTATTTGTAACAAATTTGTATCATATCTCTTTTTACTACTACTACTACTACTAATTTCTTATTCAGGTTGCGTTTGGGATAACTTTAGGATAACTTTAGGAACCCGTATTGAGAATTTCTTGTTTTGGTTACATTCGGGATGACTTTAGTAACTCGCAATAAGAGTTTCTTATTCAGGTTACGTTCGGGACAACTTTAGGATATCTTTAGGAACTCCCATTGAGAATTTCTTGTTTTGGTTCCATTCGGAATAACTTTAGGAACTCGCAATGAGAATTTCTTATTCGTGTTACGTTAGGGACATCTACTACTACTACTACTAATTTCTTATTCAGGTTGCGTTTGGGATAACTTTAGGATAACTTTAGGAACCCGTATTGAGAATTTTTTGTTTTGGTTACATTCGGGATGACTTTAGTAACTCCCAATAAGAGTTTCTTATTCAGGTTACGTTCGGGACAACTTTAGGATATCTTTAGGAACTCCCATTGAGAATTTCTTGTTTTGGTTCCATTCGGAATAACTTTAGGAACTCGCAATGAGAATTTCTTATTCGTGTTACGTTAGGGACATCTACTACTACTACTACTAATTTCTTATTCAGGTTGCGTTTGGGATAACTTTAGGATAACTTTAGGAACCCGTATTGAGAATTTTTTGTTTTGGTTACATTCGGGATGACTTTAGTAACTCGCAATAAGAGTTTCTTATTCAGGTTACGTTCGGGACAACTTTAGGATATCTTTAGGAACTCCCATTGAGAATTTCTTGTTTTGGTTCCATTCGGAATAACTTTAGGAACTCGCAATGAGAATTTCTTATTCGTGTTACGTTAGGGACATCTACTACTACTACTACTAATTTCTTATTCAGGTTGCGTTTGGGATAACTTTAGGATAACTTTAGGAACCCGTATTGAGAATTTCTTGTTTTGGTTACATTCGGGATGACTTTAGTAACTCGCAATAAGAGTTTCTTATTCAGGTTACGTTCGGGACAACTTTAGGATATCTTTAGGAACTCCCATTGAGAATTTCTTGTTTTGGTTCCATTCGGAATAACTTTAGGAACTCGCAATGAGAATTTCTTATTCGTGTTACGTTAGGGACATCTACTACTACTACTACTAATTTCTTATTCAGGTTGCGTTTGGGATAACTTTAGGATAACTTTAGGAACCCGTATTGAGAATTTTTTGTTTTGGTTACATTCGGGATGACTTTAGTAACTCCCAATAAGAGTTTCTTATTCAGGTTACGTTCGGGACAACTTTAGGATATCTTTAGGAACTCCCATTGAGAATTTCTTGTTTTGGTTCCATTCGGAATAACTTTAGGAACTCGCAATGAGAATTTCTTATTCGTGTTACGTTAGGGACATCTACTACTACTACTACTAATTTCTTATTCAGGTTGCGTTTGGGATAACTTTAGGATAACTTTAGGAACCCGTATTGAGAATTTTTTGTTTTGGTTACATTCGGGATGACTTTAGTAACTCGCAATAAGAGTTTCTTATTCAGGTTACGTTCGGGACAACTTTAGGATATCTTTAGGAACTCCCATTGAGAATTTCTTGTTTTGGTTCCATTCGGAATAACTTTAGGAACTCGCAATGAGAATTTCTTATTCGTGTTACGTTAGGGACATCTACTACTACTACTACTAATTTCTTATTCAGGTTGCGTTTGGGATAACTTTAGGATAACTTCAGGAACCCGTATTGAGAATTTCTTGTTTTGGTTACATTCGGGATGACTTTAGTAACTCGCAATAAGAGTTTCCTATTCAGGCTACGTTCGGGACAACTTTAGGATATCTTTAGGAACTCCCATTGAGAATTTCTTGTTTTGGTTCCATTCGGAATAACTTTAGGAACTCGCAATGAGAATTTCTTATTCGTGTTACGTTAGGGACATCTACTACTACTACTACTAATTTCTTATTCAGGTTGCGTTTGGGATAACTTTAGGATAACTTCAGGAACCCGTATTGAGAATTTCTTGTTTTGGTTACATTCGGGATGACTTTAGTAACTCGCAATAAGAGTTTCCTATTCAGGCTACGTTCGGGACAACTTTAGGATATCTTTAGGAACTCCCATTGAGAATTTCTTGTTTTGGTTCCATTCGGAATAACTTTAGGAACTCGCAATGAGAATTTCTTATTCGTGTTACGTTAGGGACATCTATAGAAACTCGCAATGAGATGAAACCTGGCAAATGCAGTATGAGGTCTTCAAGATCCAATGATGTATCATTGGATCAAAATCTCACCGAGTTTGGTTCGTTTGAAAGGCCGTGGAAAAAATACGGCTCTTCAAATGAACATAGTTCAATGTGGTTGTCGACTTTCGGGATACAAGTTTAAATACATTTCTATGTTATTTGTAATGAATTTGTATCATATCTCTTTTTTATTCATTCCTGAAAGCCATTTTTCGTCAAAAATTCAATGCCTTGTAGAAAAATGTCATTCAGTGTAAGAAATTGAAAGTCAAATTTAGAAACATCAAAGTCAAAGCTTGGTCAAAGCTTATTATGATAAGAATTAATTTTTTTCAATATCTTCAATTTTTCAAAAAAGAATGGTAACTTATGATACACAGTTGAAAAGTTAAAATCTGGTTTTATCCAAAACAGAAAGAATCCAATGTAGCGCCTATTAGAAAAAATAAAGTTGATGATGGTGACCGAAAGACGAAACGTTGGATAGCAAATCTGAAAACACCATTATGTATATAGCAGGGAAAAAGTGGCAATGTGGAAGTGTAAATTATTTTCGAATCCTTCGAAAAATAAAGCCAGAAAAAAATAAAAACCATTTTCTGAAATTTCTGTTTTTCCGGATATCTCCGGATATACTAGGAATTTCAGAACTTTCTCAACGGCATATCAGGTAAATGCGCAACTTTACCCCGATTCAACCATCTTCGTATCTCTCATAGTTTCCGTGATCCCAATGGTGAGGATCGAATTTGTAACCAACTGTAGATATAGATTTTCCTTGAATTCACATTTATCTCGTTTTAAGACTGTGTAAGGTTAATGCACCCAAAAACGACCATGCCAAAATGTAGAGGAAAAGTTTAAACCCGCGAGGATTAGTTCAATAGTTCCTCAGATGGTTACGAATTGATCAGTGAACTGGCGTCCTTAAACGATTTCATATATACTCTCGTTGACGTCCTTACACAAACAAGTACTATAATAGCCCTTTCATTCAATAATTTCTCCATTTTTGTTTCAGGTCGGGCTGCGAATATTTCTCCAGCAGGATTATGCCCAGGAACTCCAGCAAGACTTTGCAAAACTCGCTATAACACCACAGCTCCGATGTACGGAGTGTCCCTGACATCAGGTCAACCGGTGACGATCGTGCAAAAATTTCCTGACCTACTCCAACAAGTAGTTTTTGAGGTAATACTTGTACAAGAGTACCTTTGTTGATTAAAAACATATACTATTTATTGTTTAACCCTTTGAGTCCGGATTTAATTCAAATTAAAAAAAATATATAAAAATTGCACTCGACAAACGAAATAACTTATTCGAATTCGACACCACTATGCAGGGGATTTACTACCACTTATACAAAATTAAATGAGGTACTGGTCCATCATATGTGCGAAATCACCTGTAAAATTTGAGAGCTATCCGTGATGACTTGACCAATTTTTTTGTACGTCAACCGCAATGGACACGCCACTGCATCATTGAATTTTAGGAACCATCCAAGTGAAAACACAATCGTGCTTCTGTGAAAGATGTCATGAGAACTGATGAAGCATTGCAGTGTTGCAATTTTACTATCTCCGAGTGCAAAATCGGAAATGGTCGTTGTCAACTTGTCCCCGATTTGTCTTGGTTGTACACCTATTACAGAACGAATACTCATGGCGTATGTGAAAACAACGAAAATCGTTTGCGTCCATACTATTTCCGAAAGGAACAAGTCCTAGAGACACAAGACTTGCCAAGTCGTCAGGAGTTTTGTGATTTGAACATTAGATATTATTATTTATTTCATTTGGCCTCCAAAGAGTTTCCTATTGAACTCCATTCGTTTTACCTTGCCTTTCCTATTAGTTCATGAGATTATCCATTAATTTTAAGGTGTTTCGCGAAACCAACAATTTAATGAAAAAAAATAACTTTTATAATTTAACTTTTTTTTCAGGTATGCGAAAGTACCGAATGCGATGTAGTGAGAGGAGAATGTACTCAAACCTACGTTCCCTACCTGTTCTTAGTGATTCCTCTGGGCCCGGTGACACTTACGGGACAGGACTACGTTTTGGTTGAAAGCGGGTGTGTCTGCAGGCCAAAATATGCGTCTCAAAGTACTCAAGAAGCGAGCGCCATTCCAACTTTGCCGCGGTTATAGTGATTTCACACCAACGTGAATGAAACATGGCAACTATATTTTATTTCAAAATCACAAATCGACCTTTGCCATAATGGAAAAACGATCTCATTCGAGATACCTACATTTTGACACGTACTTATAATATATGATCCTAGAGTGCAGGAAATCTTCAGATATTTCAAAATAATAGGCGAGTTATAGTTTAAATTGGTCTCGATTTAAAATCTTTGCAAGGGGTGTGGAACATACCCAAGTTTTTATTTCATTACTGTAGGTATGTTCTAATGTATTTTTATAGTTTTTCTGATTGACATTAGGTAGGTACTTTGTAATATTTTGAGAACTCTGGTAGATTTTTTAAAAGATAATGATTCAACCTCCCTCCAACAGCCATTTCTAGAATACTGGTTGTCGTTATTCGTATTCACAAATTATGAGGGATCACTCATATGGAAAAAAAAACATTTGAGGATGTTCGCCTATAACAATTATTGATCCTATTCCTCACTTTATCTACTCTATATGTAGGTACGTTTCAGACGCTAGGATTGACTGATGAACTGGTGCACTTGCAATACAGTAAATGGGTTGTATGACTTCACCCTTCACTTGAAATGAACTACAAGGTAGGTATTTGAAATGCAAACAGAAGTTTTTTATGTTACTTGCTGTTCTCAAAATATGTTATTTGTCATATTTTTTTGAAGGATAATGTGCCTATACTGCCTATATACAAGTGTGCTTTGTGCAAAGGAACATAATATATATACTGTATGTGCTCATATTTATTTAAATTGTAACATATTTATTGTTAATTCAATTACATATATTTATAGTTATTATATTTCTTTATTGTATTTCTTTCTACGGTATCGAATCTAACAGAGACTTACGTACGGAAAAATTGAATAACTGGCCGGTAAAATTAATCTGTTTTCACCGTAACCAGAAAGAACCATTTTGATGGGGCGCAATTGATTTTTGAATTCTGGGAAAGAAATACTGAATAATATAGACCGTTAGCCCAGTACATAAAAAAAATATTACATACACGTTGTGATTTTATAATATCTAGTCTTTATGTAGAGTCTGACAAATTTTTTATTTGCAGAAATTCTAGGTAGGGTGGCATTTATTTTAGGAACCCCGCAAACTTTTTTGACAATTTGTCGGGCATAGTTACCACTTCATTTTCTTGTTTTTCATATTTTTATTTTATAATAATGATAATAATAAACGCTTTTATTGGCAGTAATAATAATACAATACATCCTATACCAAAAGGCAGAATTAGCGCTTTCTCATACTAGTTGAGAAAGTACTCTGTTCACTCAATCAAATCTGAAAAAATCAGCTGAAATGAGTGAGAGTCCAAATTTCGTGGCGTCATAACTTTTCGGAAAATTCTAGTTGTCGGACGGTCTCAAAAGATTGCGAAGGACTCAATAAAAACGCCACTTACCGATAATTTTCGCAAATAAAAAAGTTTTTGACTCGACATGACAGATGCACGAAATCTCAACTTTAAGGCATTTTTTATGCATAATTTCTCTCTGCAGGAGGCTCGGACCCCATTCCTCAAAAAATGTTGAAAAAACCTGCAAAGGTAAAATCTAAAAAATTCGTAAAATAGTGAAAAAGACCAGAAAAATTCAACTTCAAAAAAGTTGTTTCCTACCCTCCTGAAATCTGAAATATAGAACGCTTAGAAATTCGGAAAAAATTCCGGTGATTTCGGACTCGGAATCACGACGAAAATAAAAAAGTCAGTAGAGGGCTCGGACCCCCTCGTCTTAAAAAATGTTACGAAATCTCGCAATAATAAAATCTAAAAAAATACATAAAAAATGTTTTACCCCTACCCCCAGAACGCTTAGTTAAAAGCGCGTTGATGAAAAAATGATTTAAATTTTGATACTACTTGTCAAAGTCGATAAGAAATTAAGAATAATAGTTAAGATTGCCAAGCCTGACTCACTGCCTATAACTGCTGTACGACTTTTTTATGCACACAACTGTACATATCATGTTACATATTATAATATAATGTGGTTCTCCTAATGGGAAATCATCGTTCTCACACATACAAATACTACCCATTCTATTGTGATCTTTGAAAGAGTGTATGAAGTCGAAGTAAGTGTTAAAACTCGTTCATACTCGATATTCGATTTTTTTTGCGATTCGACTCATACCTCTACAAAATTGCGGTGAATGATGAATCATCGAGCTATTTTTCGGTAATGTAGTAATATCTAACCCCAAATACTGAGGAATGACATGTTATGATTCATCATTCACCGCAATTTTTCTACCGTATAGTCAAATCGCAAAAAAATTGCGAATATTCGCAAGGGTATGAACGAGCCTTAGGAAGTCAAAAGCCGAATGCACCTTAAATATTCACAGATTGGCAACTCTGAAGTCACGAAACAACACCTCTCTTTCAATGCTAAAAGCATAACGACCAAGGAGACTAAAATTTAACAAGGAGGGTTTAATAAGCTCTAGCCAATCAGAAACTTGTAGCATCATCGCGTCATAGTGACGTACGTGGGTATGAGTACAGAGTCGAATTCGAACCAAGCAACAAAACTGTCAGCAGTTACTCTCATATACCAAGAGCTACTCCGTCACTGTCTATAGAGAACGGCGGCCATGACACGTCACATTTCGTCACAAATGTTCTTTCATCTCTTTCTACTAGTGTCCCCATTGTCTTATGGGAATCAAACACACCTTGTTAAATTTTAGTCTCCTTGGTCGATTACTGCATTGTTTATATAGAAGATAGTTAGTCAACCTTATGGGATTATAATTGGATCAAAATGGATGCGACATGTAGATGGCGATAGTGAGCTCGCATCCAAGTCATGTCGTAACTTCAGTGATCTGGTCTCCGAGTTATGTCGTAACTTGATTGAAACAATGGGACATCATTAAAATCAGGGTTTTTTGAAGAAACCTGCATTAAAATGACGTCAAATATTCATGTTTTTAACCAATCACGCTAGATGTCACCCGCGTTTGCGTCCAACACCAATTACACAGGCATTGACTAACTATAATGGTGGATTTATGCAGCAATCATAAGTCATAAGTCTTAAGTCATAAGGAAGAATATTCGTCAATATATTGGAATATACGGACCAACCAATCATTGACGAATATTCTTTCTTATGACTTAAGACTTATGATTGCTGCATAAATCCACCATAAAACTATTTTGACAGACAACTAGAAATTAACTTGTGGAATGACGTCACATGTTACAGTTAGGGTCGGTATTATAAAACTATTTTGACAGACAACTAGAAGTTAACTTGAGGAATGACGTCACATCTTACAGTTAACTTCAAAATGTAGGAGTTAACTTTATCGGGAGGACGTGGTATCAGTTAAAGTTAACTTTGTAGAAAATGGTGGTTTTCGACAGTTCTTCTGTCAATAATTTAGCATAAAACTCAATTTGATTGTTTTTTTTTTCGCAATAAATGTTAGCAAACGATGTCCTGGTTATTTTCGAGGAACTTTTAAGCGGCGATGAAGGAGATGCTGTGATTAGTATTGAAGGCCCTCGGGGTCGAAGTATATTTAGAAATCGGTTAAACCATTTTATCTTGTGGAACGAAATAGAATTTGAAAATAAATTAAAACGGATTTCAATCATCAAGATAGTCTGAATGCTTGTTAAAGGGGTACATAGAGAGGCAAATTTGCTAATACCAACTAATAAGTCAACATTTCTAATAGTTCTAATTACTTTGGAATTATAAGTATTTTCAATGTTAGAAATAATCTTCTACCGCCAGTAACACGTTAATTACACTCAGATTTCATGCAACATGTTTATTCTTGGTAGTTGTTGTAGATTTTGGAGGATTCTCAAATCTATCAGCAATTTTATTATTTATTAGAAAATGTCTCAGGAAAAACTGCGAAAAATTCTAGGTTACATTGTTACATATTTGCCTTCTTCTTCTTCTTTTTATTTCAGAAATGAGACTTTTATAAAACTGCCATTTTAAAGCTGAAGTTAACTTGACTGTTAAAATTAAAGTTAACTTCGAGAGATGTTTATAATACCGGCCCTTAACTTCACAAGGTAGGAGTTAACTTTATCGGGAGGAAGAGGTATCAGTTAAAGTTAACTTTGTAGAAAACGGTGGTTTTCGACAGTTCTCCTGTCAATAATGTAGCATAAAACTCAATTAGATTGTTTGTTTTTCGCAATAAATGTTAGCAAACGATATCCTGTTTATTTTCGAGGAACTTTTAAGCGACGATGAAGGAGATTCTATGATAATTATTGAAGGCTCTCGCCGTCGAAGGATATTTAGAAATCAGTTAAACCATTTTATTTTGTGGAAGGAAAAAGAATTTGAAAACAAATTAAAACGGATTTCGATCATCAAGATAGTCTGTATGCTTGTTAAAGGGGCACATAGAGAGGCAAATTTGCAAAGACCAACTAATAAGTCAACATTTCTAATAGTTCTAATTACTTTGGAATTAAGTATTTTCAATGTTAGAAACAATCATCTACCGCCAGTAACACGTTAATTACACTCAGATTTCATGCAACATGTTTATTCTTGGTAGTTGTTGGAGATTTTGGAGGATTCTCAAATCTATTGATAGCAATTTTAATATTTATTAGAAAATGTCAGAGGAAAAACTGCGAAAAATTCTAGGTTACATATTTGCCTTCTTCTTTTTATTTCAGAAATAGACTTTTATAAAACTGCCATTTTAAAGCTGAAGTTAACTTGACTGTTAAAATTAACTTCGAGAGATGTTTATAATACCGGCCCTTACTTCTATATAAACAATAGCTGCTTTCCATTTACAGTAAGGAGCTCCTCAGAGCTATCGTGGGCGTGTGACCATGCGTACCATTTAGTGGGGCTGCAACATAGATATATATTATATATAATGATTTCTATGGGCTGCAAGCACCAATTGACATTCCCCTTGCCCCTCGAGCACCACCCGTTTTATTGGTGCATGAAGCACAAAGAGACAAAAGTCAAAACCGCGAATACATAGTTTTTTGGCGAAAAAGTCAGTAATAAAGTAATTTCCGATCTCAGGGGCTTGTAGCCCTGGGGCTTGACACTCTCAGGCCCAATTGTACAGTCATGGTTCAAGCCTAGGTTCAACTGAACTAAGCTCAGAGAAGAACCGGGTTCAGAAATATTTCGGTTGTACACTCCATATTTGAGCTCGGGTTTACTAAACGCAGTTCAAGAAACTATATTATGATTGACAGATAAAGTGCCTAATATACAGATTTATCTCGTAATTATACTAATTCCTAGATATGGGTGTCTAATAGACAGATATAATCTGTCTAGAGGACTGATATTAGATGTGTCTATTAGACTGATGGTATTATCAGTCTAATAGACTGGTATCATCTTTTTAATAGACTTTTATTATCTGTCTAATAGGCACATATTATTTGGCTATTAGACACTTATATCTAGGAATTGGTATAATTATTATAATTCCCATTATCTGTCAATTACAATAACTGTCTAATAGACTTATATTATCTGTCTTTAGACACTTATATCTAGGAATTAGTTTAATTAGTATAATTCCCAGAAATCTGTCTATTAGACAATTATATCTTTCAATTATAATAACTGTCTGATAGACAGATTTATCTGGGAATTAGAAAAAATCACATCTGGCGCTTCTACGCCTTCGTAAGAATATCATCTAGCTGTTGATCCATTATTTTATTATTTCAGCACACAACGATGAGAACAAAAATAACTATCAATTAAAAAAGATAAAACTTTGAATCAGTTTTAGTTTACAGCATTAAACAATCAAACATCAGTGCTACCAGTTTTCAGACTTGAGAGGTTGATGGTTGAACGTTTGAAGCAGCAAAACCTCGGTTCAAGCTACTACCAAAATCCACAGCTCAAGTTTACAAAATGAAAAATGACAGCCACTGAACCAAGCTCAGGGGTGCGATTACGAACACTCGATCCGTAGTTAGTTTGACATATGTCAGATTTTAGCAATTATGAAAACCAATACAATTCAAAATATATTGCAACTTGAGTCGATATCAATGGTCTATATGGTAGATATAATTCCATTCTATCTCTATTCAAAAAAATTTCATAGTTTCGATTTCGTTTCGAATCAAGAACATACATCGTTCTAGCCTACGTATCGTGACAGCTCTCTTATCGAGTGTTCATAATCCCACCCCAGCACTGAACCTGCTCTGTACAACTGAAATTGAAATTTGAACTAAGCTTAACGCTGAGCTAAGCTTAAACCCAAACCACAGATTAAGTTCTGTGCCCAAACTGTACAATTGGGCCTTTTAAATGGAAAACGCCTATTGATCACTGCGTTAGCTTAGCATAGAACTTGTTTCTGTATGTTGTGAACTGTGCGTCCTGTGTATCTGCGCGCCAAGTCGGCAATTCTGTTATTTCACTCATTTCAGTGATTTCTCTCTCTGTCTTTCTTTTTGTGTAAAATGGCTACGGAAGGCGTTGATAATGTGGCTTTGGCTGTTGTTTTCGAGTTTTTACATAAAAAAGACAAAAATTTAGCCGGTGTTTTCCAGAAAAAAACAAAAGCAGTAAGTATCGTTTTACTTTTTTTTGTTCAGTTGTGTGACTATTTGTGTTATTAATTTTATTACCACGTGGGGTACGACCATGCATCGTTTATTTTCCACCAATACATTTTCAATTATTTAAATTATTTTAGCCTTCTTTGGCCAAAGGCGCTCCTACATTCAATGAAATACTGACTCATTATATGAAAACTGGACCCAAATCCAAGAAACTGAAGTTGAATCCCGCAGAAATTGGCACAGAGGGAGGCGAAACTCCTAAGACCGATGTTTCCAACGGAGTCGTAAAACAGAAGAAACCCATTCAAAAAAAGACCGAGTCTAGCAGCGAGGAAAGCTCGGAAGACGAAGATGAAAAACCCGCTGTTAAAGTGGCACCCAAGCCATTTTCCAAACCTGCACCAAAGAAGGCAGTGAGTAGTTCTGATGATGACTCTGATGAAGACTATGCGCCGAATAAAAAGGAAAATAGTTCAGATGATTCTGATTCTGAAGAAGCAACAGTTAAAAAACCAGCAGCGAAGGCAACAATCACTAAACCCGTTGCAAAGGCTGCAGCTCAGAAACCAATAAAAAAGAAGGAAAGTTCAGATAGTGACGACAGTTCTGAGGATGAATCTCCCAAGCAGACTCGGGCAAAGGCTGCTGCCAAGCCTGTTGTTGCCAAGCCTGTTGTTGCCAAGCCTGCTGCTGCTAAGCCTGAGGATTCCAGTTCTGAGGTAAGATTTATTTCACAGGTGTTTGATTGCTCACTTCAGTTTTTAGATTATTTGTAGTGCTACATAATTATGTTGATTTGCTGAATAAGTTAGTTTTGAAGATATGGCTTAGCTTGTTGAAAAGGGCATTTTCAACTTCCTGCTTCCTGATTTTACATGCTGGTGCATGTAAAATAATAGATGAAAAAACCATTGCTTGTAATTTTATAACAATATCCACAAAAAAATTTATAAAATGAACTATAAATAGTGTCCAAGGAATCCTGATTTGAGTATAGTTTATTCATCCTGTGGATCATACATGATATAGGTCATGTCTAAAAATTAAAATATACCTAAGCAGTAGTATCACATGTAAAACATAAAAAAACATACAAAAATATAAAACTGGACAAAATCTGTTCAATCTGAAGGTCTAAGATTTTCTCTAAAAATTCTTGTGTTGTGTATGGACACAGATCCACTAGAACCTTTTTTAGACATTCAAAAATATGGGTTGGTAAACTCTTCAAATTCTTTGGAAGTGAATTGTACAAACCAAAATTTGGTGTCCAGGCACCTAAAGGGAAAGTGAAAGTTCTCCGTTTTCCTAGTATTGTGAGGGTGGTATCACAGTTCCTTGTGAAGGTATTTTGATTGCAATGTCTACATGCTCAAGAATTAATATGCCACTAACTGTTAATATTTTATATTCTTTAAAAATGTTTCGACATGAGTGATTTGGTGGACAGACAACGATGCATCTAAGTATGCGCTTCTGAGACAGGAAGACACTATGTGCTGCTGGAGTGTTTTCCCATACAATAATTCCATAAGAAATTCTTGAATGAATTTCAGTGTAGAAAAATTTGAGGAGATGGTTCAAACCTAATGCACTTTTTAGGTTTCTCAATTGATAACATTTCGATTTCAAAATTTTACATAATTTAATACAGTGAGTCTTTAAAGATAATGTGGAATCAAAGAATCCTCCTAGAAATTTAACATCTGTTGTTGTATAAATGATACTATAGCCACGTTTTATTGACCACTAGAGTTTACATCTACTAGTAGAAGTAGAGTTCCATAAAAACGTAATTTCAGGGTTTCCAATATTAGTCAGATAATTCTAAAATTTCCTAAATCTTTGTAAAAAGTTTGAAACTTAGTTTTCATTACTATAAATAATGATGTATATATAAATAATTTTCTTACATTAACAAATACCACAGCCCAAATAGACAATGGAAGAAGGCGCGAGCAGTTTTATATCTATTCGAAGATTCGATCTAGGCGGGAATGTTTCAAGTGCAATAATAATCTCATCATATATGTGAATTCCTTGAATAATTTTCACTCAGAAAACTTTTTCAGACTATAAAAATTATTATGAAGAAGTGATTCCTAAGCCTTCACACCTTCCACTTCCAAGGCAGCTTTTAGTGAACTAGCAAATAAGCCGGAATAATCTTTAGAAAATAGGAGCATATTCGACAGTTGTGAACAAAATAGGAACTGAAAATTATTTTTTTTTATATGTATCTGGACAATTTTTCTCTATTTGTCACACATAAATCGATTAGACACTTCTATATCATATCCCACTGAAGTTTTTGAACTTACGCTATACTTCCGGGGTCATCATCTTCTTTTTTTATATCTATTTGTATATTTTTTAGTATATGATTTTAAAACGGAGGTATACAACAGATGTTTTCAATGGATTGAGAATCAATATGAACCAACCTTCTTTATTATATAGATAAAATTCGTTTTACAACCTATACGTATTTAAACATTTTCATCTATAACTTTAATTACGCCCATAACACTCATATTCATTTTAACTAGAGGCTGTTCACTACCAAAATCGTTTTAATGTGAGTAAATGAAGTTTTTTAAGCTTCAAAATACAACCAAACTGAAATGTCAATAATGTCAATTTGTGCTTCGATTTAGGAATTTTCTTTTTTCAACCAAATATCTACTTCTGCTACCCTCAAATTCGATCGTAGCGAAAGTAGAAAAAGTAGATATATTTGATGTCAAAAAAACAGCTCTGTCAAATTCTACTTCTACGAGTAGAACATTTCTGCCTGCAATAAAACGCTCCATATTACTCAAATGGACGATTCCAGTACCCTTATTCAATGTTGCCACAAATTATTTTCTGGTTGAAACCTCTGACATTTTTTAGACCTTTTCTGATATGGTTCAGGGTCGAAACGGATACAATTTCCGATTATAAAGAATTACGAGTGTTCCCGGATAGATGAATCGAAGTAACATTGATGAAATGGACAGAATAAAAATATTCTAGGGAATTTTATGTTACATTGAAAAACGTACTAGCGTGAAATTCCCTAGGATGTTTTATTTTTGACAATATCACCATTAGTATTTTGATTCGCATATCCGGGAACATCCAGGAATCTTTCTGATTGGAAATTGTATCCATACCAACCCTGAACCATATCAGAAAAAGTCTAAAAAATGTCAGAGGTTTCCACCAGAAAATCATTTTTGGCAACACTGAATAGGGGTACTGGAATCGTCCATTGATGTTCACAATTGGTATGAGTATGCGTTTTGATGAGCATGAAATGTTGCATAATTAGTTTTACTAGAGTTTAATAGTAAGTATTAAGAAATAAGTTCAAGTAGTTGATGAGTATGAAATGTTGCATAATTAGTTTTAATAGAGTATAGTAGTAAGGATTAAGAAATAAGTTCAAGTAGTTTTGTCAACATCATCACTCTCTAGCTCTCTGGAAAATAAGGAAACCTAAATTGTCTTATTTGCTTTCGATGGATTTTTTTTGGTTGATTAAAAAGGATTATGAATTCCTTAGTAATTTGTTTCCTTGCCCTAAGTTAGTCTTTCCATCTCAATTTATTGGATTTCTTACATTTGATTGAGCCTTTAATTTTAAATTATTTCTTAGGTTGGCCAACAGTACCAGAAATATGGAAAATAAAACTGACATTAAAAAGATTTTGAATTTGTTAGTAATTTGTTCGTATGTCCTAAATTTGTATTCTAGATTCAGAGAGAGAAGATGCTTTATTTTCCAAAAATATTAATCTTATTGATAAAGTAGGGGTCTAAAACTAACCTTAAATTAAAGTAAAATACACACGAAAAAAGTAGAAACGAGATTTTTAGGAAACTTTTGTTTTTCCAATTTTGGTGTTTTTAGGTCAAGTTATGTTCGGTAAGGTTAGATTTGGTGGTAATTTTATGAATGCAAATAATTATTTTTAAACAAAATTTCATATCCAAGGTTAAGGCTTGAAAATAAGTGTTTTTGGGACTATGTTGAATCGGTAGAGGAGGTCTAGAACGGTATTCTGGACACATTTAGAAAATGGAAAAATTTTACATATTGTTCTGCAAGAGACGTTTTATGAAACTAGAAATCAAAGATTGGACTTGAAAAAAATTGTTCCTTCCGACTTTATCAATGGATCAGTTCACCTATTTATGTCGGTGGTGCGATCATTCATCACGAACCCAACGGTACAGGCCCCATCCTCCTAAGTATCTCCGTTCTTGAGTTATTCCAAAAGAAGTGAAAATATTATTCATCACTATTTTCCTTATCGGTGAAACATCGTTTTCGTACAACGATTGGATGCGTATTTTCAATAGAAATCCTTATCCTTCCAGCTCTTATCGTTTCGAGATAGCAATTTTTTTGGTCCTTCGGGCCGGATGTTAGTCTTACGAGCCGGATTTTCTTTTTAGCGTTTTGAGTTTTTTAAAAACTAACTCCGTAACTCTAGCTTGAAGTCGTATTCATATTATTGCTGTCCAATTATAGTTTTAAACGGACTGAAGTCGTAGTACTAAAAAAAAAATCCCAACAACTTCTAGTCCCTTCATCTTCCAAGCCCTTCAATTTCCGAGCTTTTCGTGGATCCGAGCACTCACTTGTTAGTGTTACAATGCAACTTTGTTTAGAATGTTTTTTCATGCTCTATTACTGTTTTCCTTATTTAACAAAAAAGAAAAAAATTAAATTAAGAATACTCATTGGACTTACAGGAGTCTGATGAAGACGAGGATGTCAAAAAGCCAACAGCGAAACCTACTGCTGTCAAAAGTGTACCTGCAAAACAAGCTGCTGCCAAGGCTTCAGCAAAAAAAATAGAGAGCAGCAATGATTCTTCCTCTGAGGAAGATGAACCGAAAAAACCGGCGCCAAAAACTCCAGTCAAGACGACCCCGGCTGTGAAAAGGAAAGCTGAAAGCAGCTCTGAAGATTCATCTGAAGATGAAAAACCGCCTGCAAAAAAACAAGCAGCTTCTGCACCACCAGCAAAAAAAGCTGTACCAATTACAAAAAAGAAAGAAGAGAGTAGCTCTGAAGAAAGCTCCGATGAGGAAGAAAAACCAACAATCGCTAAAAAACCAGTTGCAAAGGCCAGTATTCCACTCAAAAAACCAACTGTCACCCCAAGCAAAAAGAAGGCAGATAGCAGTTCTGAAGAAACTTCAGAAGAGGAAGATGACAAACCGGCAGCAGCTGCTAAAAAACCAGCTACCCGACCTAAGAAACCTGTGGCAAAGGACGAAAGCTCTGATGACTCTAGCGAAGAAGATGCTAAGAAGGTGCCTCCCAAGCTACAAGTTGTAGTAAATAAATCAGCAAAGAAAGAAAGTAGTTCCGAGGAAGATTCCAGTGATGAAGATAAAGCTGCTAAAGTACCACAAAAAAGCGTGAAAACGAAGAAACCCGCCAAGGAGAGCTCGTCGGAAGAAGACAGTGAAGAAGAGCCTTTGAAGAAGCCTGTTGCAGTTTCCACACCTGCTATTGTAAAAAAGGTATTTTTGATATTCATTTATTTTTACCAATTACCGATGCTAATGTTTAATTTCAGAAAAAAAAAGAGTCTTCTGATGATTCCTCTGATGATTCTTCTGATGATGAGGAGGAAGAAGAGCAACCAAAGAAACCTGTAAAAGAAAAGAAAAAGAAAAAGGAGAGTAGTCCTGAAGAGGAGGAAGATGAGGATGAGGATGATGACGAAGAGGAAGTGAAAATTAAGAAACCAAAATATGACAACTTTGTCAAGGGGGGACAAAACAACAGTTTGAATGGAGAGGTTAGTTTTTGTTTTTTATCTGTTTATTAATGAATTGAATTTTTCGAGGGGCTCAGTGATCTAGCAGATCATGAAGTAAAATATTGGGATAATTAGGGAATTTGTTTCTGGACTTTCAATATTTTATTTATTCACATAATGTAAAATCTTAGATAACTCATTTTGATTTCATTTTTTTTTAAATGAAATATGCAGTAAAAATTCATGTGACATCATGAGGATTAATCGGTTTTGAAAATAGAATCTTTTTCACTTTCAAGTACATGACAAATATTATTTTAAAAAATTATTGAATGAAAGTTTGATTTTGTGGAGGAAATTCGTTTAGTCTTTTGGGTGTGTTTTAACCTTCCATTGTCTGAAAATGAAAAAATGTAAATTCAAGAAAAATCTATACAATAAGTTACTGCATTTACCAAACAGTTGTCATAAATTAAATTATAGAATTTTGTCAGTAACATAATATATTATATGGTATTCTGAACTATCTGTCTCCATAATCAAAACTTGCTGATACTCTATACCGTGTTTGAAGCAGAGTTTGGAGGATAATATCAATAAGTATGTACCATATGAATAAAAAATTCATTATTAGAGTATTGGAAAAACATTTCTAAAAATAGATTTTGACACATGTCACGTGACCACTAGTATGGCGGCAAACTGGAAAAAAATACCAAGAGGCCAAAAGTGGGGTAAGATGTAAGATATCAAAGTATTTTGAAAAAGTTGCTCAGAATATTTTGAGTTTCAAGCAATATATCCATTATACAGCTCGACAAGCGTAAGGATGCCTCTGAGATGCGCAAACGATAGAAAGCGTGAGTAGATGTGCGACAAAGATCGACTACTGTTTAATAAGGCAGAGCGATTGAGCCCCTGCCCCACTCAAGGCTTTTGTCTACTGCGCAATCAATTCTCGGAGGAATCCTTACGCTTGTCGATCAGTACAATTAATTATGTTTATACATATATTGATATATTTTAATAAATAAATACTATAATAAATCGAAAAAATTTTAAATTGCAATCTCTTTGCAAAAATCAATTTTTTTTTCTGAATTGCTTTACTGTAGTGGAACATTTGTATTTTGATGATAATGACAAAACTTTCTCATTATTTTAGCTCCACATGGCACTCAATTGAAAAATAGGGTTTTTGCCAGAACCATCGCTGTTACATAGGATCATATCTAACAGTTATATCACTATTGTGACTATTGTGTTGATATAGCAATGTAGAAACAATCTGGTTCCCTGATTATAATCAAGTTTCGCACATAAACTTGAAAGTAGTGCGTCAAATTAAAGCGGCCTAAAGTTTATGGGCAAATTGAAACGCTCATGCAGCATTATCATTAAAACTTGATTTTTCAGGAAACATGATGTTTCTACGTTTGTTTGAAAGTGGTTGACAATGTTTCACTTTGAGTAAGGTATTCTGGACTTTCATTGTCTAAAAAAGAACAAAGAAAAATTCAATTCTCTGCAATTTTTAATCACGACGTTTCAACTGTTAAATCTACAGTCGCTATCAAGTGTATAATGCGACAATCTCAAGGGTACTTCTTATATATGCTATGGATAATTTTGTGTGATTAGCCTAGTTTGTTAATTACAGTGCCGGGCCCCTCCGGTACAGCATTGTTAATTCTTATCGCAATTTCAATTGATCCATGCCACTAATTAAGGGTTTCCACACATTACGGATTTCTATGCTAGCTTAAACTTCCTTCTATACCAGCCCTCTTCTTTATGGATGACTTCGGCTTCAGTCCATTTTATTTTCTGTTGGGTCGTCCAGACATGATCCTCTATCCCTGACTTTGATGTTTCTCCTCGTTGAGTGTTTCTCTTGTGTTCAGCGAGTCTAACGCTAAGTGGTCTCTTAGTTTCTCCAAGATAGGCTTCACCGCATTCACAAGGGATGCGGCAGTTTTTGGAGTCAAGAGAAACACTCACCGAGGAGAAACATCAAAGTCAGGGATAGCGGATCATGTCTGGACGACCCAACACAACATAAAATGGACGGAAGCCGAAGTCATCCATAAAGAGGAGGGCTGGTATAGAAGGAAGTTTGAAGAGAGTGCATATATCATGAACAACAAAGTCTTCAGTCAAGCTAGCATAGAAATCCGTATTGTGTAGAAACCCTTAATTAGAGGCATGGATCAATTGAAATTGCGATAAGAATTAACAATGCTGTACCGGAGGGGGCCGGCACTGTAATTAACAAGCTTACCTGAACACTGGCAAATTACCACTAGGCTAACGACACAAAATTATCCATAGCATATATAAGCAGTATCCTTGAGATTGTCGCATTATACACTTGATAACGACTGTAGATTTTAACAGCTGAGAATTGAATTTTTCTTTGTTCTTTTTTAGACAATGAAAGTCCAGAATAACCTTACTCATGATATTTCTAGATTGCCATATCATCACTATAGTCTTGGAATACTGATATAACCAGGAACAGAAACAGCTAGGGTTTTGGCAAAAACTATTTTTTTCAATTTAGTGCCATCTGGTGCGGAGAAAATGAGAGTTTTGTCATTATCATCAAAATACAAATGTTTCACTACAGTCAAGCCATTCAGAAAAAAAAAACTTTGATTTTTGTAAAGACATCAGAAAATATTCAAGCAGACTGTCATGCTTGAATACATAAATCAAACTGTGGATGAAAATAAGTGCAACCTTGATGTCTATTTTAATAATTCATCAGATGAGGATATGCCAATAAGAGCCAATATCAATGTTATAAGAAAACATTGTGTTTTTTTAGTTGAAATAAAAGTGTTTTTTATGAAATCAAAATAAATGTTGTTTTTGATGAAATGCAATTTATGCAAAAAAATAATTCATTTTATTGAATAATCCTGGAAATGACATATCACCTGACATATCAGACAATCTTGTAAACTTATCAGGGCAAAATGAATTATTTGCCCTTCTGCACTTGTATAGATTTTCCTTGAATTTACATTTTTTTCATTTTCAGACCATGGAAGGTTAAAACACCCAAAAGACAATGTTGAAAATAAATTATTTGCAACCTCTGAAACTCAACTTGCACTTGAAATGTCTCATTTTACATCATTCATTTTCATCATTTTAGCGTAAGAACACACCTTTCCGACGTGTCAAAGACGAGGAAGTGGAGGTCGACCCCCGTTTGACTAATAATTCTTTTGAAGCAAAGGTAACGTGCAATTCTCATGGGCGGGTGCAACGGATGGGGCGATCTCTCTGAACAAGGGTCGTTGAATATTTCAAATAAATCTATTGAGTTACTTAACTCTCGGAAGGTTCTGTATTTGGACGTTCAGAGTAGACTTTGTTTATGGGTGAATTTATCTCTATGGACTCCATATACCATTTAAAGTGTAGAATATGTATTTTCCAATTAAAAAAAAATAATATCAAGCATCAAAATCTGTTTCTTGCACACATTTTCATAACATTATAGACCGGGAGGTAGTGACAGATTTTGGGACACGATTTTATTCAGTATGCCTTTTGAAGGACAGTTTTGTCCGTAAATCCTCATGATAATGATGCATGAATCAAAGAGTCGTCGTAGGTTCTTCATATTAAAAAATAATAATAATATTTTCGAAAAATTATATGTATCGGTACGATTCCAATCAGGCTGCCATGTGTTTTGTAATAAAATAATAGACGTAAAATACTCGAAAAACCATTGGCATACCATTAGGGTAGGCGGAGAATTCCTTTTTCAAATACAATTTCACGTGACCATACCAGCCATTCGGATCACCCTAACGGCCTGCCAATGGTTTTTCGAGTATTTTAGTTTTATTATATCATCACGAAACACATGGCAGCCTGATTAAAATCGTACCCGAATAATAATAATAAGTATGAAGAACCTACGAAGACCCTTTGATTCATGCTTTATTATCATGGGGATATACGGACAATAGTGTCCTCCAAAAGGCATACGGAGTAAAATCGTGTCCCAAAATCTGTCACTATCCCCCGGTCTATTAGTTTCATTTCCAAGGCATTCTATGTTTTTTTCCCTTGTTGAGAACGGCAAAAGTTTATTAGGCAATTTTTGTTTTCAAGTTTGACTACACCACTGGATTCGTAGTCATTATAAATTTCAAAAAAATGGGTTAACACCGAAGTTACAACAACTTTGATTTTGGAAACAAAGTATTTGATTATAATTTAATTTTTATTTAGATTAGACATATTTGAAATCTGGCAACACTGTCGATACAAAGTAGAACACCACTGAACTCGTACATTGAAATTCAGAAGTGAATAGCTCATTCTGTTCTACAGTTATAACTCTTGAAAGTATGGTAATGTGAGCGATTTGTGGTGGTATCGATTTTGTAATAAAAATCTGACTACGCCACTGGATTTGTTAATTATATTCCCTTGAAATCAATAAAGTCGAAATTTTGAGAAAAAAGTTCGAAATTTCGACCGAAACTTTGAGAAAAGACTCGAATTTATGATTTTAAATTATTCACTACCAGCTTAACTTGTTGTGAAAACCACCTCGAAATTTAAACCTTTTTACATCCTAATTTCAACTGTAACGTCCTAATTTCAACTTTTACGTCCTAATATCATCAACTTTTACGTCCCAGTTTCAACTTTTACTTCCTAATTTCAACCTTAGCGACCTAATTTTAGTGTTTACGTCCTAATTTCAACTTTTACGTCTCAATTTCAACGTTTACATCCTAATTTCAACTTTTACTTCCTAATTTCAACTTTTACTTCCTAATTTCAACTTTTACGTCCTAATTTCAATTTTTACGTCCTAATTTCAATTTTTTCGTCCCAATCCCAACTTTTTCGTCCCAATCCCAACTTTTACGCCCCAATTTCAACGTTCACGCCCCAATTTCAACGTTCACGCCCCAATTTCAACGTTCACGCCCCAATTTCAACGTTCACGCCCCAATTTCAACGTTCACGCCCCAATTTCAACGTTCACGCCCCAATTTCAACGTTCACGCCCCAATTTCAACGTTATGTTCCAATTTCAACGTTACGTCCCAGTTTCAACTTCTACGACCTAATTTCAACTTTTACTCCTCAATTTCAACTTTTACTCCTCAATTTCAACTTTATGCCCTAATTTCAACTTTTACGTCCTAATTTCAACTTTTACGTCCTAATTTCAACTTCAACGTCCTTATTTCAACTTTTACGTCCCAATTTCAACTTTTACGTCCCAATTTCAACTTTCACGTCCCAATTTCTACTTTTACGTCACAATTTCGACTTTTACGTCACAATTTCAACTTTTACGTCACAATTTCAACTTTTACATCTAATTTCAACTTTTACGTCCTAATTTCAGCTTTAACGTCCTAATTTCAACTGTTACTTCTTAATTTAATCTTTTATGACCTAATTTCAACTTTTACGTCCCAATTTCGACTTTTACGTCCCAATTTTGACTTTTACGTCCCAATTTTGACTTTCACGTCCCAATTTTGACTTTCACGTCCCAATTTTGACTTTCACGTCCCAATTTTGACTTTCACGTCACAATTTCAACTTTTACGCCTAATTTCAACTGTTACGCCTAATTTCAACTTTAACGTTCAAATTTCAACTTTTACGGCCCAGTTTCAACTTTTACGGCCCAGTTTCAACTTTTACGACCCAATTTCAACTTTTACGTCCCAATTTCAACTTTTACGTCCCAATTTCAACTTTTACGTCCCAATTTCAACTTTTACGTCCCAATTTCAACTTTTACGACCTAATTTAAACTTTTGGCACAATTTCAACGTTTACGGCACAATTTCAACGTTTACGGCACAATTTCAACTTTTATGACCTAATTTCAACTTTTATGACCTAATTTCAACTTTTATGACCTAATTTCAACGTTACCTCCCAATTTCAACTTTTACGACCTAATTTCAACTTTTGGCACAATTTCAACGTTTACGGCACAATTTCAACTTTCATGACCTAATTTCAAGTTTTATCCCCTAATTTCAACTTTTACCTCCCAATTTCAACTTTTACGTCCCAATTTCAACTTTTACGTCCCAATTTCAACTTTTACGTTCCAATTTCAACGTTTACGGCACAATTTCAACTTTTACGGCACAATTTCAACTTTTATGACCTAATTTCAACTTTTACCTCCCAATTCAACTTTTACGTCCCAATTTCAACTTTTACGTCCCAATTTCAACTTTTACGACCTAATTTCAACCTGTACAACCTACTTTAAACTTTTACCTCCCAATATCAACTTTTACGTCCCAATTTCAACTTTTACGTCCCAGTTTCAACTTTTACGTCCCAATTTCAACTTTTACGTCCCAATTTCAACTTTTACGTCCCAATTTCAACTTTTACGTCCCAATTTCAACTTTTACGTCCCAATTTCAACTTTTACGTCCCAATTTCAACTTTTACTACATAATTTCAACTTTTACTACATAATTTCAACTTTTACGACCAAATTTCAACTTTTACGACCAAATTTCAACTTTTACGACCAAATTTCAACTTTTACGACCAAATTTCAACTTTTACGACCAAATTTCAACTTTACGACCTAATTTCAATTTTACGACCTAATTTCAACTTTTACGTCCCAATTTCAAATTACACGTCCCAATTTCAACTTTTACAACATAACTTCAACTTTTACAGCCTAATTTCAACTTTAAGACCTGATTTCAACTTGTACGACCTAATTTCAACTTGTACGACCTAATTTCAACTTGTACGACCTAATTTCAACTTGTACGACCTAATTTCAACTTGTACGTGCTAATTTCAACCTTTACGTCCTAATTACAACTTTAACGTCCTAATTTCAACTTTAACGTCCTAATTTCAACATTTACATCGAAATTACGACTTTAATGTCGAAATTCGACATTTTGTTCTCAAAATTCGACATTTTTTTCTCGAAATTCGACTTTTTTCTCGAAATTCGACTTCTTGTAATTCGACTTTTTTTTGCAAATTTCGGTATTAAAGTCGAAATGATAGAAAAAAAAAACTTTGTGGTACTCCTACGTTTTCGAAATTGCGAGAAAAACGTCGAAATTGAAAGTAGAAATTTCGAGGTAGTTTTCACAACAAATTAAGCTGGTAGTGAATAATTTAAAATCATAAATTCGAGTCTTTTCTTTTTTCTCTCAAAATTTCGACTTTATTGATTTCAAGGGAATATAATTTACAAATTCATTGGCGTAGTCAGATTTTTATTACAAAATCGATACCACCACAAATCGCTCACATTACCATACTTTCAAGAGTTATAACTGTAGAACAGAATGAGCTATTCACTTCTGAATTTTACTGCACGAGTTCACTGGTGTTCTACTTTGTACCGACAGTGTTGCTAGATTTTTAATATGTCTAAATAAAAATTATAATCAATTACTTTGTTACCAAAATTGAAGTGGATGGATTTTGTTTATAACGACTTCGATCCCAGTGGTATATTCAAATTTGAAAAAAAAAAATGCTTAATAAACCTCTGCCGTTTCTGCCAAAGAAAAAACAGAGTCCCTCGGAAATGGAACTAAAGTTATGAAAATTTGTGTTAAGATACAGGATGTGATGCGTGATATTGAAAAAAAAGAGATTTAGATTGATTGTATTCTGCAGGGGTGGTCACACTTGTACAAGATCCCCAATAGTAAATTAAGGAGTATTTTGGTAAAATTTCGAAAATTTGTAGCCGACCTGAGCTCTGCACGTTACCCTCCAAGGACAGTTCGCCCTTCTGTTGTACTAACTCTGTTTTTCTTCTTTTCATATTTCGTCCACCAAAAACGGACATATTTTTTTTGTACAATAACGCACAAAAAAAAAACACAAAATCAGGATACAGAAGGAGGAGAAGACCGCAGAAACTCGTTCGGACGCGGAGGCAGAGGGGGTGGCAACTTCCGCGGGGGCAGAGGCGGAAGAGGGGGTTACAACGACAGAAACTCGTTTGGGGATGGCGGCGGCCGGGGCCGTGGTGGCTTCAGAGGCGGACGTGGGGGAGACAGGGGTGGACGTGGAGGCGATAGGGGTGGACGTGGGGGCGACAGGGGTGGTCGCGGAGGTGGCTTCAGGAAATCGTTTGACGGCAACGATAGGGGTGGTGGTCGTGGGGGCTTCAGAAATTCGTTCGGTGATGGGGGAGATAGGGGCGGTAGAGGAGGTAGGGGTAGGGGCGGTTTCGGCGGTAATAGGGGCGGTTTCGGGGGAAACAGAGACAGCTTTGGCGACAACAGGGGCGGTTTCGGTGGCAACAGGGGCGGCTTCGGCGGTAACAGGGGCGGCTTCAACAAAAGTTTCAACAACAGCTTTGAATCAAAGCCGGCCGAGAACAAGAAAATTACTTTTGACGATTAAATGATTATGTGTTTTATGTAAGTATGACCGAATTTTTTGGCAATGGTAACCTTGTCAAAATATATTGGGTGAGTCTGAGAGATGGCGCTCCCGTATATATATTTATATGCATTAATAAACGTTGCAAAAAATGTGTTAATACCGTCCGGTCTATAACGAATCAATATTTTATCATGAAATTTCGGTAAAACCCTTTTTAAATATTGCATAACCAGAGGCGTAGTAAAATTTCATGAAAAAAAATTGCTAATGTATTTTTTGGCTTTGAAATTTTTTATATAAACAGCTTTTGAATTGAATAAAAAATATTTTGCTATCAATACTCTGTATACTCAGGTATTTTTGCAATGAAAGTATAACTAGACTCTTATTAATGACGAAAACGGACGGCTATTATTATTATTGGCCGGTCGACTTGTTATTATTTACTGATCAAATAACTTGGTTATCCCCACTAGTAGTAAATTTTGTAAAACACTTTTTTCCTAAATTAACTGAATTTTCTGTTTCACAGTTTAATGCTAGAGGGTCCTGGGGTGAGAGAGCTAATTTGGACTTGAAGCACACCCGAGGAAAATCTTTCAGACACGAAAAAACCAAGAAAAAAAGAGGGTCTTATCGAGGCGGTACCATAGATATGTCTGTTAATTCTATTAAATTCGATTAAGAATAGTTATAATTGTCTGTGAGCCTTTCATAAAACGTGACTGCTCGGCCCTTCTCATAAATTTGAGTATTTTTTAAATTGTTTTACATACGAGTATCAACCAGAATTTGATGTTTGTTGTCATTTAGCCGATTTTAACTGACAAACAAGTGAACCATTCAATTGTTTGTTTTGGTTATTTTGTTCTTGTGTCACTGTTGCAGATATCCTTAAACAGGTAATATTTTCATATTGACGCAAGCCTTGTCCATCTGGATGTTGAGGTAGATATGTAAGATGTAACTGTGATTATCTATTTGGACAAGATAGGCCGTCTATGATATATGAATTATATCGAATTTTTGTTAGGTGTAAATAAATTTTCAGCTACTGTCTGCAGAATTTGTGTTTATTATTATAATTTTTTCAATAAAATATTCGTATATATAAACGCTTTTTATTAAATTTTTCTCATATCAAATTCATTTTTAGATCATCTCATGACAATTGTAATCCTATTTATTTACGGATGAAACATTTTTTAATAGAAAATTGAGTATAAGACTGATATTAGAAAATTGTAACATACAAAATATATTTAAAACTTTTTTTTGAAATTGGTTGACAATGTTTCACTTTGAGTAAGGTTATTCTGGACTTTCATTGTCTAAAAAAGAACAAAGAAAAATTCAATTCTCTGCAATTTTTAATCACGACGTTTCAACTGTTAAAATCTACAGTCGTTATCAAGTGTATAATGCGACAATCTCAAGGATACTTCTTATATATGCTATGGATAATTATGTCATTAGCCTAGGGGTAATTTGGCGGTATTCATGTAAGCTTGTTAATTACAGTGCCAGGCCCCTCCGGTATAGCATTGTTAATTCTAATCGCAATTTCAAGGCAATACCTCGCGTTTGTGAAGAACTCCAGGTACTTTGTAGAGATCCTGGAAGGGGTCAGAGTAGTACCAGGAGACCAATTCGTCAGTTTTGACGTGGAAAGTCTCTGCACTAACGTCCCTGTAGAAGAGGCCTTGCAAATTATTCGGAAAAAATCTGCAACAAGACACAGAGCTGAAGAACAGGACGAACCTACCAGTACGTGGCATTATGGACCTGCTAGAATGTTGCCTGCGAAATTGTTACTTTCAAGAAAAAGGCCGCTTTTTCTCCCAGGAAGACGGACTACCGATGGGATCCCCATTATCGCCCTTGGTAGCAAACATCTATATGGAATGGTTTGAAACTTTTGCTACAGAGACAGCCCATAAGAAACCTCAGATGTAGATATGTTGACGACACGTTTGTCATATGGAACCACGGAGATGAGGAACTTGGTCTTTTTGGAACATCTGAATAACATCAGAAAGTCCATAAACTTCACGATGGAAAAGGAGACCCAAGACGGTTTACCTTTTCTAGACATGAAAGTTCAAAAGAACAATGATAAGTGCCAAACATCAGTATACAGAAAGCCGACTCATACCGGACAATACCTGAACGGTTCATGGTGCTACAAAGAGAGGGGTTGTTCGATCGCTGGTGGACCGTGCCTACAACCTATGTAACACAGATAAAAGTCTTACCATCGAATTGGACAATATCAAGAAAGATCTGCGACGAAATGGGTACCCCAAAAAACATTTAGAAGAGGTTCTAGCCCGCAGGGGGGATAAGAACAAGAAACCAGACGAGCCGACACAAGCCACCCTGTGCGTTCCGTATGTTAGAGGTCTGTCGGAAAGAATAAAGCGAATTGGGTCGAAATACAAAATACGGACATGTTTCAAGGCAGGTAACACTATTCGCAGCCATCTCACAAAGACCAGACCACGTAACGCTGACATTGACTCCAAAAACTGCATCTACCGCATCCCTTGTGAATGCGGTGAAGCTTATCTTGGAGAAGGAGAAACTAAGAGACCACTTTGCGGTAGACTCGCTGAACACAAGAGAAACACTCAACGAGGAGAAACTTCAAAGTCAGGGATAGCGGATCATGTCTGGACGACCCAACACAACATAAAATGGACTGAAGCCGAAGTCATCCATAAAGAAGAGGGCTGGTATAGAAGGAAGTTTAAAGAGAGTGCATATATTATGAACAACAAAGTCTTCAGTCAAGCTAGCATAGAAATCCGTAATGTGTGGAAACCCTAGTGGCATGGATCAATTGAAATTGCGATAAGAATTAACAATGCTGTACCGGAGCATCCATAGCATATATAAGAAGTATCCTTGAGATTGTCGCATTATACACTTGATAACGACTGTAGATTTTAACAGTTGAAACGTCGTGATTAAAAATTGCAGAGAATTGAATTTTTCTTTGTTCTTTTTTAGACAATGAAAGTCCAGAACCTTACTCATATTTAAAACTGTTGAATAATATTTGGACCAAAACCTTTGTTTGAATATACAGGGTGGTCCATCGAAAACGTACCGCAAGGTTGGGGAAGAACTTTTCGACCAAATCCAAAAACACGTCAAGTTTGTTATTGAGGACAACTTTTGACGTAAAAAGAATAGCAAAACCTTCAACTCCCTAAATAGGATTGTCATCCTCCAACTTTTTTAGAATAGAAATGGATATCCAGTGATACTTCTGAGTATTTAAACAATCGAATTTAAAAAAAAACGATTATTGACAACCAAAAAATGTATTTAAGAAAAAAACATATTTTTTTAAATCTTTGTTTTTCATGAACATCATTATGGAAAAAAAACAGTATATTTGTTTATAACTAATATATAAACGAATGTCACCAGTATTATTTACTGCCATTTTTAGATGTAAAAACAGCAATAATAAAACATTCGTCAAAAAAATTATTTAGCAATATTTTTTGTTTATTCAATTTATTCTTTCAAGTGTCCACATGATATCATAATTTATTCAAAATCCAATCAGCTCATATTTTTAGGAGCTTCATATCTATTCTTCACGTTCTTCAACTGGTTGATATCAGACTAGATACCTCACCACTAAGTCTGAATTTATTATTTCCATAATTTCGACTAAAACTGTATAAGCATAGTTTGAATTTGTTATATTTCAATTGGCCCTTTGACTATTAAAGAGAACAAAGTTTGAATTAAACCTATTCCATACAAAAACAGAACATCTAGTTGACCACTGTCCAGAAAGCTTGTCAACACTTCATTTCCTGAGTGGGCCAAACATCAGCCATGAGCAATACGAAGAAGTCCTCAGATTCTGAAGAAGAAAACCCAAAGCTTGAACCGCACGACCTGGCCGAAAAAAAAGAGGACAGTTTTTGGAACCATATGGCCAAAATTCCATTGGTGATCCCATTCTGCTTTCCGATTGTATATAAAAGAAAAAAGTAATCTTTCGAATGTATATATTAAATAAATAATTTGGAGCAAGAATCTCAATAAATAATACTTCAACAATATAAGCAGTTATCTTAAATGTACAAAATGTAAACGAATACAAAGAGAACCGAAAAATAAAATTTAAGAAAATCAAAATGAGATACATGGCAATACGAAATTGTGTAATCATAGGGAACACCTCATTCAAAAGTTGGACAGCTTGAAGTATCACATTAAATACAGTTTTTAAAGTCAGACTTGAATTAAATAACTGATAAAATTGGATAGCACCCCAAATAATGGTAGGATATTAGGCAGGTATATAACTTTTTAGCAACATTCCTGCTCTATATCAATAGCACCAGGTGAATACAAGATTAATTCCAACAACTGAGACATAACCTAATATAGTTATTTTCCTAACAAGTGCGGAAAGTGGCACTTTTCCGCACGCGACGGCAGTTGCACGAACGACGCGGAGCGGAGTTCGGGCAAGCCGTCAAGGGCGGAAAAGACGTTCAGCACTAGTGCGGAAAAGTAACTTTTCCGCATGATTTTATCTTTCCGCGAGATTTTTTTTATGCACTGAAAAATAATGAAACAATTGTATGATTATAAATAATATGAGATCGAATCTAGTCTATTAACGACTGTTTTTATAATAACGTTCCGATATTCCGTAATTTTAATAAAATTAATTTCAAAATATAAAGTAATTAAGACATTATCAAAATAAATAGTGATATTTAAAATTTGACAGGATTTGATATGGTATTATAGCAATTAAATTAATATCTGAAATAGCTCAGTTGGCAAAGTAAGGGAGCATTCGTTCTACGCTGGTTAATGGGGTAGGTGGTTCGAATCCTGGGAAGTTACTTTTTTTTTGTTTTTTTTTTTAAATCGATGAGAGTACTTACTGTTCAATTTTTGTTATATTTTTCAATATTTGTATATTCAATGACGACATGAGTGTTTTTGATAGAATCTGTTATGAAAAGAATAATTCGCTCGTACTAAAAAATTTCATATACCTACCTACTCGTGGGAAATGTATGTAATTTCATGCTCATTGTACAATATACTAATCTTGAATTAAAATATTGTGCTTTAAAGAGAAAATCTTGCGTAAAAGTAAAAATCGTGCGGAAAATTAGAACTTTAAAACGAAAAATCGTGCGGAAAAGTTACTTTTCCGCACGCTCGTAGGAAAAAGAGTTAAACAGTAGCAAATAGATGGCTGCTCTCTAACATATCACAGTGAGTGAAGTGAAGATTCTATGATATAGGGCCAGTTGCATAAAGAAAAGTCAATTATCTGATTAACTAACGTCACATCAAATTTGATGTTCCGGTAAATACAAGATGCGTTTCATAAAACAGCATTAACATATTCAACAGTCTCATTTACTAATGACGGAAAAGATGTGGCAACAGCGCTATTTTTCTAGTTTTCTACCTTATTTATGATAATTTGGCAATTTGTAAGTCAGGTTTAATTTTGTTTTCATTTGAAAGCTGTGTCACTTGTATTGTTTTATTCAATTATATTATTCCTATGAGAAATATTTTAGTTTAAGGATTTATAGATGAGTCGCAGCCGCAGTCGTTGCAGTTGACGTTGTCGTACGAAGATAAATGTGCCGTAGCTCATGCATACGTTTATAGATCCGCTGCCGTTGCTGTTGTCACTGCCGCCGGTAGTTAACCAACTTTTATCTTGGACGGCAGCGGAAAATGACATGAAAATCAAACTGTCCTTGTCAAAAATGAACGAAAGGTCACATAATTCAGGTTATGTATTTGTTTATATAAGGCGTGTTCCGTTTCATGCATTGAGGACATAATGCGCATTTGTCCGTTCCGTTTCCTACATTGGGAGCGCATTGACACGCCCACTTTTATATTCCCCTCTTTGGCCTTGAGACATCGAAAGTGCATGAACTACTGCCCGTTCGTCTAGCAGCGATGAATGCGATCCAAGTTAGATCTGTCAAACTCAAAAGTCAAAACAAATAGTTTTCAGAAACCGGATTAAAAGTTTACATTTGATATTTGATGAAGTGTCCAGTATCGTGCATTATCACATTTACCTGATTTACCGTACAATGGAAGCAAAAATCGTCAATTCATTCAACATCATATCGTCGGTCTCATGCCAAAACCACGAATATGCAATTTGTCATTTCGAATGAGAAGAGTTTTAAGAATATTCGTGCTTCTTGCTTTGAAAACCTAGGTAAGTTTTCACATTCGCGAATTCACTCTCGTTCACAGTAGACAACCTGGTAGCACTTTTGTAAGCTTGGCATTGAAAATTTTGGTAGTAAATTAGTATTTTACATATTGAAGTCAGAACACTGGAATCAGCATATTTTAGCGGTTTTGGCGTGGGACAGACGATATTATCCTCATAACTATCACTTGTATCAGAATCTGAGCTACTCTCATTCAAACAAAGCTCGCTTAATTCCTACTCTTGCCATAAACACTCGTTCTACCCATATTATTTCATTTACTAGATCAACAGATTTGTTTTTGTTACATAAGAATTTGATAAATGTCAACATCTGCGGGAAACGGCATGCACCACGCAAGCAAAAATCGTTCCTATTCAACCCACCAATGTCAATGTTAGTTGAAACGGAACGCTTGATTATGTCTGCAACAGTGATGCGATGAATGCATGAAACGGAACACGCTTATAGTTTGAAAACAAAAATTAATTTAATTCAGAAATGAAAATATAAAGCGTGTTCCGTTTCATGCATTCATCGCATCACTGTTGCAGACATAATCAAGCGTTCCGTTTCAAGTAACATTGACGTTGGTAGGTTGAATCGGAACGATTTTTGCTTGCGTGGTGCATGCCGTTTCCCGCAAATGTTGACATTTATCACTTAATCAGTTAACCAAATTCTTATATAACAAAAAGAAATCTGTTAATCTAGTAAATAAATTAATATGGGTAGAACGAGTGTTAATGGCAAGAGTAGGAAGCGAGCTTTGTGAAAATGAGAGTAGCTCAGATTCTGATACAAGTGATAGTTATGAGGATAATAATATCGTCTGTCCCTCGCCAAAACCGCGAATATGCTAATTCCAGGGTTCTGACTTCAATTTATAAAATACTAATTTTCTACCAAAATGTTCAATGACAAACTTACGAAAGTGCTATCAGGTTGTATACTGTGAACGAGAGTGAATTCGCGAATGTGAAAACTCACCTAGGTTTTCAAAGCAAGAAGCAGGAATATTCTTAAAACTCTTCTCATTCGAAATGACAAATTGCACATTCGTGGTTTTGGCATGAGACCGACGATATGGTGTTGAATGAATTGACGATTTTTTCTTCCATTGTACGGTAAATCAGGTAAATGTGATAATGCACGATACTGGACACTTCATCAAATATCAAATTTAAACTTTTAATTCGGTTTCTCACGTTTCTGTTTGAACGTGAAACCACAGACAAAAAACTCTTTGTTTTGACTTTTGAGTTTGACAGATCTAACTTGGATCGCATTCATCGCTGCTAGACGAACGAGCAGTAGCTCATGCACTTCCGATGTCTCAAGGCCAAAGAGGGGAATATAAAAGTGGGCGTGTCAATGCGCTCCCAATGTAGGAAACGGAACGGTCATATGCGCATTATGTCCTCAATGCATGAAACGGAACACGCCTATAGATGTTGATGTAGGCGTATACCTAAACATACTAGAAGGATTTCCACATCTATACAATCTGAACGACAAAAAATATAAAAATATGTTCATGTTCAAGGAAAAAGGGAAGCCAATTAAACAATAATAGAGAGAACTATAATCCAATATAGCAATAAAAAGGTAAGTACAGTTTTCAATTAAATTATTTCGATGCATACGAAACTATCCTTCTTTTTACTTTTTTTACAGATACGCAAACATTATAAAACGCAAAAGATCGGACAGCATATCCATCAAGAAGAAAATATAAATCTGGATGAGAAAACAAAATGCATGATATTTCCTCAAACGTACCATGCACGAGAGTGGAAGCAATTGCGAATTTTATGGAATAATTTGAAAGAGAGAACAAAGGAATCAGTAATCAGAAAATGTAAGTAATAAATCGTGAGATTGTGATTAATATTTGTTTTGATAAGTAATAGTTCTCTGCAATTAGTTGTGATTCATTTCCGAAAATTCTAAACTTGAAATAATTCGAAAAATCGAAAAAAAACTGTATTTTGCACTTGGGTATCAAATCAAAATTGTATAATATTGTTTTCAGAAGAAAAACTATACCTGGATAAAATTTCCAGTGATGGCTATATAAAGTGGCATAATTTCAGATTGTTTGTGTAGTGTTTACCTACTGTACAATGTATATGTACCAATTTGTTGAAATTAAACCCAGAATAAAATCATTGAATCCTCAGAGTGAAATAAAAAGAAATGGAGGAGTATAAGTAGCTCAGGATTTAGATGAAGCAGCAGCACAGGTTCTAGCGGTAATTGCAGACCAGATTGTACCATTGGAAATTACACATTAATATATACATTGATTTATACATGTAATATACAGGGTGTCCGGTAAACCTTGTACAATAGTGAAACTGGTGATAGACGAGGTCATGACTTCAGAATATCGGAATTTTACCTTAGTAAAAATCTCACTGTTTTCGAGATAATGAGCATTTTTTTAATTTCTGGAAAATCACTACCTCACCTTGGATTTTTTAATGACATGTATACAACTCGGGACGAATTTAAATATCTTTGCTGCTGAAGATCACTGATGAGTGATGCTTTCAGACGTACGAAACAGTTTTTCAGAAAACAATACAATTTTTCAAGAAATTAGGGCGAAATGACAGATTTGAGTCACACCAATTTTTTTTAACAACAGTTTGACATTATTGTTTGAAAAAATATAACTAAGTGGAACTGGATATTCATTACAAAAGAATGCCCATTTTGTTCAGGCTTCACTATGGTATAAAAAATACGATCATTATTTTTGGAAGAAATAGAATTTCGATAATAATAGAGTGTGATGTTATTCTGAGCCAAAATCAACTCCATTAGACTTTGTCAGTAATGTCTTTTATTTTTATCCTATCAAGATGAAATGATTAAATAATTATGAGTAATAACGAATCAACTGCTTAGAAGCATTCAATGAGATGTAATGAAGTAAATACTAATTCAACGTTTTATTTTTAATCAACATACACTATAAACCACAATAACGATTATTCAACATCGCACTGAATAATATCACAAAAATGTTATTTTCCATCCACTCATACGCAGAGACGACATATTTTCAAGAAGAACCTTTTCAAATGCGTTATAAGTTATAGCCCTCAAATCAGCGATTCTATGAGCGGCATTGTGCAATCGGATATAGTTCTGCATAAAGCGCTGCTACATTAGTAGCACTACCTCCACATTCACCATAAATGTAGTGCATATGCGCATATTCTCGGGGAGTATAACGTATGTACGATATGACAAAGAAATAAATACCACTGAATGGGACAAGCGGAATAATTTCAAAAAACTACGATAGAAGTCACAAGTTGTTCAAACAAAAGTTTTTAATTTTCGACAAGGATTCATCTCTTAAAAAAGTTTGCACTCATTAGGTTACACCCTGTATATCTTTCGGTCTCTGAAACTTCGTTGGAATCTGGATGTTGGACAATTGCGACATTTATCACAAGAATTCGTATTAATCGGTGCCATGTCGGATAATCGACATTTCATTTCGATAATTTTATTAGGCCTAATTACATGAAAAGTTAATTTTATTGACATACTATTTAATGCTACCAAGCAGTCTATTCTTTATTATTAATAATTATTTCCACATTTTATCTTGATAAAATCTAAATAAAATAATTTTTGGGCGTAAGAATAAAAGTTGATCAAATAAATTAATATTTTGGAACCTATGGTGTAAATACAATTCAAGAAAAAAATAAAATACCCAAACACCAAAACTACGTCACAATCTCAAAATCTTAAAAGCTTACTTTTAGCTCCTAAAGATGCTAACTTTGTTGGCGAAACGCGCATCGAGTGTGATTGTGACGTAGTTTTGGGGTAGTTTCCTTTTTTTCTTGAATAAAAGTTGATAAAAGTCTAGATTAAAACCACTCCTAATTCAATGGAAACCACTTCTTCCAAAAATAATTATACTTTGTTTTATACCATGGTAGTGTCTGGACAAAATGAGCATTGTTTTGAAATGAATGTCCACTTCCAATTGGTTATGTTTCTTTCAGATAATAATGTCAAACCTTTTTTTAAAAAATTGATGAAACTCAAATCTGTCATTTTACTCTCATTTCTTGAAAAATGTTTTCACTTTCTGAAAAACTGTTCTGTACGTCTAGAAGCATCAATTATCAGTAATCTTCAGCTGCAAAGATATTTGGATTCGTCCCAATTTGTATACATGGCACTCAAAAATCCAAGGTTAGGTAGCTATTTTCCAGAAATTCTTAAAATGCCCATTATCTCGAAAACGGTGATATTTTTACTGAGGTGAAATTCCGATATTCTGAACAGTCATGACCTGGTCTATCACCAGTTTCAATATTGTACAAGGTTTACCGGACACCCTGTATACATTCAGCTACCTTAATTGAGTCTAAAGCTTATTTATCTACCCCGCCTTGAATAACCTTAGTAACAGCAAGAACTAAAAATGTCAACAATCTTGATTGGATACTTTAATCAGCTCTGATTGAGTTATCGAATGATTAAATTCGAGTTGATGTGATATTAGAACTAGATTGGCTTTTATGCAACCAATATATAACTTTCAATAGCTATCATGCAACTGGCACTAAGCGATCTTAGTGTTATTCCTCTGTCAATTTAAAAACATAATGGAATATACCACTTGGTATTTCCGTTTTGGTTGTGGATATAACATAGTGAATTATACCAACGGAAAAAGCATGTTGGAAAAATTGGCAATATTGCAATTTTTCATCAAAATGGCATAGTGTAGTTTACCTCCGTTTTGAACACTGCAAGTTTTTTTATGTTGAAATGGTAAGAAATGGTGTTATGGCACATACTTAATTGATAAGTTGGTTTAAGATATAATAATTATTAATCATATGGCACTACTATTTTCTTCCTTGACTTTTGTGCTCACCATAAAATAATGATTATATTGGCTATTAGAACATGAAAGAATAAACACAAAATATAATGTTAAATAGAAAATTATGAAATATGAAAGAGCGAAAAGTTATATCAATTTTCAATCACCAAATAATAACCAATTTTTTCAAAGTACAAATTAAAGATGATTCTGAATAACTCACTTTCTTATATACATTTTTTCCAAGGTTCCACTTCCTGACATTTTCAACTAATCTGAAGAAAAAAATACTTAAATTTATGATTTTAATTGTACCTTTTCATTTATAATATGCATGACGAATTAGGAATGTATTTTTCCACACATCAAAGTACTGCAAGTTTTGTAAGCCTAAATGTAAAAGTTTTTCCGGTAATCATTTTCCAAGATACAAAAACTTGGTACTATACCGGGACTTTTTACATTTGGATCGAAAATATAGTTCCTTAAAACCCATATTTTCGATGAAAAAACAATTGGTCGAGAATTTTAAATGGAACACTGTAGATATTTTTACGCTATTCGAAAGAGCATAAAAATCCTTTTCAATGACATATCACAAGTGGACATTTATTGTTAAAATAGCGGCGCGGGAGACATTTTTTATAAAATTAATTTGGCGACACTGTGACGTCATCAATCGAATTTTCGTCAAGCAACCTAATAAAATTACAAATAAACGGAAGCACTTTGATTAGTTTTTGATGAAACATGCGAAAATTTTGATTCATCACCAATCGGGATTCCTTTTAGTAATTATTTCAAATGACAGTCTTTCTCTTGAATGTTCTCGAAAACTTTAAATAGAAAATGATACTTTTTTTAAATTAACATCAAATCATAGATAAATGCTTGACACACTATGCCTCTTGTTTTAATTTTCAATTGAAAAATCATTGAAGGTTGTCTTTTTCATTACACCTAAATAACTACGTCTGCATAAATTAAAGGTTTTATTAATTTAATTTTAAATAATTTTCCTATTTTGAACAATTACATCAAAGAAACTGGGAGGTAAAAAACTCATACAACGAGTTGCATACTCTTTTTCTTTTGAGAAAACCCCATATGGAAAAGTCCATTGGAGTCAAATCGGACGATCTGGGTGTTCAAAAACAAATGTGATATGTCATTGAAGAAATGTATTGATTCAATTTTCAATTGAGAATGTTTCTCTTTAAAACATTGAAGAAATGTTTTGCACTATCGAATGGCGTAAAAATATCTACAGGGTTCGATTTCAAATTCTCAAGCTAGGCCTATTGCCGGTAAAACCGGAGTGATTTTCAACTTTTTTAATGGAAAAGTGGGTTTTAAGGAACTATATTCTCGATCCAAATGTCAAAACTCTAACTTAAAAAACAACTGAATGACGCTTTGGCCAACGATTTCGTTGTCACTTAGTATTCTCAAATAAGATATTTGTTGAAAAATCTCTAAAAATACTAACACTCAATTTCAGTTTCAGTCTACCTTGGCGATCAATAAATACAAACCTTATGTGTAATTTCATGTAAGTACTGACTTTGCCTATAACTCAATTTTCTGAAATTACAGATACTTTCAAACCGACTTCAAGATGAATCAAACCATGAATGAAAATATTTCACCTTGTTGAATTTTCAATTTCTGTAAAGTTGAAAGAAATCATAAAATGATATCAAGAAGAAACTGCCATCATTTCTAGGATCTGTTTGTAAGTCGCTTAATAAAATAGTGATGAAATCCGTACAGGGTCCGGGAGTCCGAGATCACCTTATGACTACACACAAATTACAAAAATAGCAGACTGAGTCATCACCTAGATTTACGAGTATTCTTCTGTTCATTCTTTTTGGAGTTGGAATATAACTTAATAAATAGCTTAGTCATGTCCTTGTCTGGAAATAAAGTACATAAAACTCCTTCTAACAGCACATACAATAGTCTACGGTTTAAAATTGGTCTCTGGAAAAGATCAAAAATTGTAAGGACACCTCTTCTTGTAGTTTCTGAGCCGATAATGTGCTTCAATTCATCTGCAAGTCAAGAGAATTTATAACTATAATAGAGGATTAAAAATATCAAATCAGACCACAAAAATTTATACTGTATGGCATTTTTGTGCCAAAATTGAATGGTCCACTCCTTGTACAGTATTTTTTGCTCAATGTAATATTTCTGAGGCAGGAATTGTCGTCTCATCCGCATATCTCACCTCACAATCTTTGATTTTATCACCGATTGTTTCTTTCATTTTGTATAATCGGTCCGCCACACCACAAAACTTTTTTTTTAAGCCTTCTGTGTTTTGCATGGCTTCTCTTCTAGACTCGTCGTATTTTCTTGAAGTTCTTCTTTCAAGCTATTTGAATCGATTTGTCGCTTTTTAATGTCTCGTCGTCGGCTGACATTCCGAAGCGATGGCGAGGTGATATATGTCCGGCCTCAGAAAAATTACAAATAATATGTGGTAGAAGGCATACCTGATAAGCATGATAGTAGCACAACCTTAGCTGCCACTCTGGTTATATTTTTGGTATCCTCTTCTCTTTCTGGTTTCTTTTCATTCCTTATGCCGTTTGGCCAAAACGATTGCCTAAAATATGATAATATTTGAAGATTAAATAAAATGCTAACGAACAGTCGTTACCGACCGATGATGAACCCTTTACTCCCATAAACACCTAACTATGTAGGCTTATTATGGCAAGAACCTGTCAGAAAACAACTACTCCCCTGGCTAAGACCACGACGGGTATTGAATTAAATCTAACAGCTACTTGTGCAACGTTCCTCAAAACATCAGAGGACGCAATTACAAGTGCCCTCTATGACCAACCAGCAGAATTATGTTTTGATTTGGACGGGGTGACCACCTGCAGACTAGTTTCGAGGTTGTTGCCTCTCATCAGTGCCAGGGAAGGTCAACACAGACAGCACTGAAGCCATCTGTTCCCCGTCCAAACCAATACACACTCCGCTGATTAGTCAATTCCGGTTCACGAGATGAAAGCAGTTTCTAGGCCGCTCCACCTAGCGAGCAGAGGAAGACACTCCGAATCTCCGGGTTGAGAGATTTAATCGAAGAAGACAAATCTTCAATACCCGTCGTGGTCTTAGCCAGGAGAGTAGTTGTTTTCTGACAGGTTCTTGCCATAATAAGCCTACATAGTTAGGTGTTTATGGGAGTAAAGGGTTCATCATCGGTCGGTAACGACTGTTCGTTAGCAAACGATCTCCCAAAGATTTCTGTCTTCTTCGATTAAATAAAATATTTGAAGAGAAAACACTTCGCAGCAAAATTAACGAATATTTTTATAAAATGAAATAGGTATTTGTAATCAGAAAAAAATTGAGGGGTTTAAATATTCGACAGAATTTTTTGTACAAACATGGAACTAAAACCATTTTGAAAAAATATCCGATAAAAAAGCTGCATTACAAAGTATGAGTAGGAGGGGGGGGGGGGGGGTTTGAATGTTTATTCAACAAGCACTTACTTGAATACATAGAGGTAGTGTGCCACTTTTTTTGGACTGGTTAATAGGGAAACATACTCTAAAATCCTACGATTGACAATATCACCAAACATTGTCCTTACAATTTGTCTAAGCAATGTGACAATTCTCCGCCTCAACCACTGGTTTCGACATTTCAAATCAAATACTTCATCCATCAATAGTAACATTATTCTGAGTGGAATGTTGTCGTCTGTCTAAAATTAATAGTAAATTATATTATAAAATTAAGATATATATAAAAAAAAAATTGTTGTTGTTTCTGAGTCTAACCTCTTCAATAGAAGCTCCAACTTTACTGGCCTCAGGAAATCTTCCAGGCTTGGGGTGAAAGACTTTGGTTAGGCCAACCAGTGCTTCATCAACAGTGTTTATCAATTGTTCTGGCATGTTTTTGATCGTTTTCATGCCTGATTTCAAAGGATTCACCAAAGTATCTATCTAAAAATGAGGATAAATACAAAAGTACTATGGAATTTAAAAATATCTCCTGAAATTACTGGTAAACGGAATTTTGATTTTGAAGAATTTTTTTAAATCATTTTTAATGAACCCTCCAACTACTTACTGTGCTGGAAATTGGTCCTCCATTTGCTCTATCATATTCACCCTGTTCGAGGAAGGTCATAAGCAAATTTTTTAAACCTTGGTGACTGGATATCACACGGGGCTGACATACTTCATTCATATAGCATCCTAACATTTTCATTCGCCTTTCTAAAACTGCTCGATCCATATTATGGAATGTTTTCTTACCGGGAAAAGGCAACTTGGCGAGATTTGGAAACTGAAGAGAAAGACAAACAATATAGAAGTGACATTGACGTAGACACGAATTGGAGTTTTTTTGGCTATGTAAAAATATATAAATGAAGATTCAAAGAGATAGTTTTTTGGGTGTAACCCTCCAGTCGTGGAGCAACCGCAGACATGTGTTTCAGGCAGTTGGTGATCATCAGTAAGGTGTAGCCGAGTACAAAGATGTGCAACACAGGTTATGGAGATGGTGGCAGTGTTGGCAAATGACTGGAGACTAATGGCATACGGTGAATTCGGAGGCAAATGGGTGGCGGATGACAACGATTATACACTACAATGGTTGGCCAAGATTAAATCTGCCCCCCCCCCCGCTTGCAACCAGCTATGAATGACGTCACCGGGCCTCCATTATGGTTGGTTTGCCGTAAGAGCCTATACATTTTTCTCGGTTTTTTTTATTTCGGTATTTATGAGGCAAATCTTTTGATTTTTGTGGTGTTTCCAGTTTACTGTGAATAACTTATAAATTGAATAGATGCTAAGTGCGTTTTGAACGTCATTTCGTAATAAGGCACTTCGATTTACTGAAATTATTTATGGTAAATTAGGTTGCAAAAGTGTACCATTTCAATAAATAGGAATTGATGAGTTTTATCGATATTTTTATGAGTTGAAAATTGGAGTGACGTTCAATAATGTACCTATGAGGAAGTGATTTTAAAAGAGAAGTATCAGTTGGTGCTATGAATCTATTCGAAAGAAGAATTTTTTAAATTTAATTAAAAAAATATGAGACTTACTTATATGATAATAGAAAAATGTTGATAATTTAGTTAAGTACGTGTGAATTTAATTTAAATGGGCTCATAAGAAGTACTGAAATAATGTTGGATTGGGGATCGGGCGCGGTGTTGCCAGATTATGAAGTGACAACTGAAAGCAGATGACGTGAGGTCTGATTGGTCGATGTTGAGAGGGGGCGTGGATTAAATGGAAGTGGAGGGGTAAGACTGAAGCGAGGCAATAGCTACTCAACCGGTCTGATGAGGGTACTCCTCACAATGAATGGTAAAAAACCTGGACTTACACATTAATATATACAATAGGGGTATTATCGTCAACAGGTCTTCAATATAAAGCAACTAGTACCCCTCACAACTGTTGAATTATATTTGTAAAAATTTTGTCGGTCATATACCAAAGTAATTTCTAAGAGTAGCTCTTCAAAAGTGTTCAATAACTGCCAGTCAGAATAGTTCCTCAATTTTCATGAGGCAATGGTTCAGTCGAGGATAGGATAGCTTTGAATGCTTAATTATGTGGAAGAGAATAAACCATATTTACCTTCTCTTTCACCTTTGTGTGGAGATCGTGAAAATCACTATATCTCCTGTAAATATGCCACTCCTCTTGGTAACCAGTTTCATACAGTCTAGCTACCCTGATGGCATATATACCAAACGTTTTTCCTTTTTCACAAACGATTCCTGAAATCCATCAAATAACAATTGGAAAAACAGAATTTCTTTAAAAAATATTCACCTGTTTCTATAATATTTACGTTTAAAGTAAAATCGCCACTTTTGAGACTCTCTTCCTCTTCCTTGTTCCCATTTTCTCTGATCAACTCAGTGTCATGACTCGTGACCGGTTTTTCCTGACTAGAACTGCGGAATTTTTCATCCGTTTCAGTTTTTTCTGTTAGCGTCGTAACATCGCTAAAAGACCTCACATGTTTCACACTCTTGGACGAGTTTCCCACCATGAGAAAATCTGTTTTTTTCGATGTCTGTACGGGGATCAATACAGCTTCGTTATTCTCCAAACTATCGTTACTGTTGATACTGATCGCGTCATCATCAGCACTGGCTTGCTGCAGTAAATCCAGCTCTTGCAGCAACTTCACGTAGGCTTTACTCTTCTTGAATATCGGAAGAAAAGTGTTCTCCATTTTATCCCGCATCGCTTCTAGAACAGCGTCAAACCACAGTTCCGAGGGAGTCTCGTTCAAATTTCTTATTTTGAAATACAGGGTTTGTACCAGGGCCGGCTTTATCTCCACTCTTTGTTCGCATCTTTCTCCCAGATACTGTTCGTAGATGCTGTAAGCGGTGGAACGGATGTTCTCGTACACTAGCGAACTGTTTTCGTTTGAACCTTTCATCATTTTGTTCAGATGCAGGTCTGAGAGTTGTTGTTCTACCGACACCTTCCAACCTGAGAAATTAAATTAAACGCCATTTAAAAATGAGCAGAATTGCCTTAGGCTGGCTAGAATACCTTCCACATTTAAATAGAAAAATAGATCCAGTTGTTTCTCTAAACTGGAAACGAAATCAATGAAATAGGACAGCGCTATATTGTTTTTTAAAATTTGGTCTAAGCTCAGGTCAATTTTTTTTATATACTCCATTTCAATGGAGTCCAGTGACGATTGTCCATCTGAAAAAAAAAACAGTACCACCAAGCGATTTTTTTCGGAATACAGAAACTCCGAACTGAAGTAGTCCAGTTAATAGAGAAAGGATTTTGCCAAAAGTAGGAAAAACTCATGAAAAACTGAAACTCTGGATTTCAGTAGACATAGCTGAACCTTGGATCATAGATTTGCAACATAGGCTGGTGCCAAAGCGAATTTTAAATACTTGAAGTGAGAAAAAAGTAACAGGCAAGGACCAGGTGGAGAATGTTTTTAAGTAAAAACTATATGTAAACTCGAAAACACTCAAAATGGTGAAATGGGAATGCAGTTTAGGGGTTGTAAACAGTTCTTAGCGGAAAATGTTCAATGGAAAAGTTGGAGATAATAAAAAATCGAAAACTTTTTTATTCAACACTTTTCGATATAACCTCAAATCAACCGTCAAAATGGAGAAAAACCGATTTTTCAGTATTTAATTATTTTTCGCGTATAAATGATTTAACTTAGATGGAAATTTGTAAGAATATGTCTCTTTAGGTTACTAGTAAGCTTGATTTTTTCGCAATTCAGAAGACTAGTTTTCGAGTTAAGTACATTTTTCGAAAAAAATACCCTTATCTTTCAAGAACAATTGTCTTGGTATGTTTTTGGATTTTGAAACTCTATAAGTGATCATTTCAATTGTTGAAATGTCTACTTTCACATGGTCTTTGTAACTCGGTGGTTTATTGATCGATGAACTAAGATATTAAATTGAGATATTTTCAATGATTTTCGACCTTTTTCATTATTTTCATGACAAAAAGTAGTTTATATTGAATTATTTATAATAAAATATTTGAATACATAAATATTACACTATAAAATTAATTTATTGATAGTTTTTATTCTTTTTTACAAATATTGAAAATCATTGAGAATATTGATAAAAGCATGATTTAGAGAGAATTGATGTCGATTTTTCTCAATTTTAATTTAACGATATACAGGGTGATTCAAAAGTACTTCGACAAACTTCAAGAGGTCATTCCTCACAAAATTCTAATATGAATTGTCCAAATAAATATATGTCCGGAAACGCTTCGTTTCCAAGATATAGGGTGTTGAAGTATTATTTTTATTTTCGTTTGTTTCAAATAACTTTTGAAATACTGAACTTAATTAAACGAAACTTGGTAATAAGAGGTTTTTGAGGTGTCGAATTCGAGCCTGATGTTATTATTGCTCGTACTCGTAGGGGGCGCCACCAACACGTATTTTTCTTTTTTGAAGATTCATAATTTTTTTGAGTGTTCTTCTAGCACATTTTTCAGTAAAAAAATCGATTCCTCTATCATATCTACGTGAAAAAGCTACCCTTCTTACAAGTCGCTGTAAGCAACCGTTTTCTAGATATTAGGACTTGAAAATTTCAAGTGGATTATTTGATAATCTATGCATGTAATAATTATTACCTTTATTTTGCATTTGCATTAATTTGACGTTTAAGTAAGCAGTTTTGGTTTTTTTGTAGGGGGCGCCACCTATTCTATTACTTTTTACTCGCTTGAAGAGGTCATTACTGTTGGGTACGTTCCTTTATAACATCCTTAAGCGAAATAGTAATTTAATAATAATAATTCAATAGTAATAAAATTTGCAAGAAATGTCAACATTTTATTTCAGGAAATTTTGAATATGTAGAATAAACTAAAATAAACGAAACTAAATTGTATTCAAATAAATTGTTGAAAGTGTCCACCTTCAGCGAAGATACAGGTAGTCAGTCGTCTAGTCATTGAATCTCGTACCCGCTTAAAAATTATTGGTGTGTTCCTTATTGTTTCACATGCGTCTACTATTTGGTTTCTAAGATCTTCCTCGTTCGCTACTGAAGGTTTATAAACTAGTGACTTCAAATGTCCCCAAAAATAAAAATGTATCGGGTTTAAATCTGGGGACCTTGGTGCCCACGGCTGGTTGGTTCTTCTACACCCCTATCGATCCATCGATTTGGATAGACTGTGTTAAGGAATTCCTTGGCTACAGCACTAAAATGGGCCGGAGCCCCATCATGCATAAACCACATGCGGATACGAATTTCTAATGGTACATTCTGAAGTAGTCCCGGCAATTCATTTTCTAAAAAGTGTCTGTAAGTTGCGCCATTCAGTCGGAGCGGAAGAAAGAAAGGACCTATCAAGTAATTATCAATTATTGCCGCCCATACATTCACAGAAAATTGATACTGATAATGCCTTTCACTAACTGCATGCGGATTTTTGAGAGCCCAAACATGGTTGTTATGAAAGTTTGTGATAGCATTTCGGGAGAAGTTTGACTCGTCCGTGAAGAGTACATAATAATATCTTAAAAATTGAGGATTTCCAGCCAATTTTCTCAAAGACCACTGACACATAGTAATGCGTTGGGGAAAGTCTCGTGGCAAAAGAGCTTCTACCCTTTGAATATGGTATGGATAAAACTGTTGATCGTGGATAATCCTCGAAACTGTGGACTGAGTAGAATTGACAGCTTCAGCAATTATTCTTGTACTTGTTTCTGGATTCTCCTCGAGAGCGTTCAAAACAGCTTCTTCCAATTCTGGGGTTCGGACTGCTCGTGGTCTTCCAATAATATCAGCTGTCCTCTTAAAGCTACCTGTTTCTGCCAAACGACGGTGGAGACTAGCAAATGTTGGAGCTGAAGGCAGTACTCGATTAGGAAATCGCTCCTGGTAAATACGTCTTGCTTCGCACGCATTGCCATCCGCAAGGCCATAAACGAAATGCATATCGGCTAAATGAGCATTATTGTTTAAATAATCAATTTTTTTCAAAATTAGGGTTTTCTACTTCTACTTACGGAAACTTCAACAAAACGTTTAACTGTCACAAAATATGTAATTACCAAAACTACTTACTTAAACGTCAAATTCTTTTCCAAAGCATTCTTGTGAAAAATGCAAAATATTGGTAATAACTTCAACATACATCGATTATCAAATATTTAGAAAACGGTTGCTTACAGCGACTTTTAACAAGGGTAGCTTTTTTATGTAGATATGATAGAGGTATCGATTTTTTTACTGAAAAATGTGCTAGAAGTACGCTCAAAAAAGTTATGAATCTTCAAAAAAGAAAAAGACGTGTAGGTGGCGCCCCCTACGAGTAAGAGATATAATAACATCAGGTTCGAATTTGACACCTCAAAAACCTCTTATTACTAAGTTTCGTTTAATTAAGTTCAGTATTTCAAGAGTTATTTGAAAAAAACCAAAATAAAAATAAAACTTCAACACACTGTATCTTAGAAACGAAGCGTTTCCGGACATATATTTATTTGGGCAATTCATATTAGAATATTGTGAGGAATCACCTCCTGAAGTTTGTCAAAGTACTTTTGAATCACCCTGTATAAACCACCACAAGGCCCATTTCAAAGTAGACATTTCAACAATTGAAATAATCACTTATAGACCTTCGAATTGCAAAAAAACACCAAGACAATTTTTTCGAAAAATGTACTTAACTCAAAAACTAGCCGTCTTCTCAATTGCGGAAAAATCAATCTTATTCGACACCAAAAAAGACACATTTCTACAAATTTTCATCTAATATAAATCATTTACACGCGAGAAAAAAATTAAATACTGAAAAATCGTTTTTTCGCCATTTTGACGGTTAATTTGAGGTTATGTCGAAAAGTATTGAATACAAAAGTGTTTGATTAATCTACAACTTTCTTATTGAACATTTTCCGCTAGGAGGACATGTTTCGCCGCAAATCGCAAAAAACCGTTTTTAACCCCTAAACTGCACCCTCATTTCACCATTTTGAGTGTTTTCGTGTTTATATACTTTATTTTCCTTGAAGTTGGAACCTCAACAACACTCACCACCTGGTCCTTGCCTGTTACTTTTTTCTTTTTCACAAAAATTATAGGCACCAGTCTAACAGGACTCGATAAAAATTCAACATTCAATTGTCGTTAGAGATCAGTAACTGTTCCAACTGTGTTATAGTGTTATACACATAAATGATGAATGAGATGTTAAGTAATCGTGATTTGATATTGAATTAACGTGATCTGTGGATTTAGTAGATATTAAAATAGATGATTACTTTGATTATTATGTTCCATTCACTAGTGTGAAAAGTAATTTAAGTTTCGCACTATAAAAAACTCGGAGACGAAAATAGTAGTCAGTGACGTCAGTCACTAGTTTCGAAACAACTCAATAAGAGCTGCTGGAATTCCCTTCCCTCTTTCCTTGCCTCGCTTGGGCATCCTGAAACAATGACTATTATTTCCGTCTGCGAGTATAGTATGAAAAGTAATTTACTTTTCGCACTTGTGCTTTAAAGTGACGTTTTTCACATTGAAATGGCAACTGAAAAATAGTCCATTTTAGTTGTAACTGTCAAATTCGAAACTTTTATAAGCTTGGTTTTTCAACTGTTAATATTAGGATTTTGACACAAAAATCAGGAAACTGATTCACTTTTTCAGTATGTATTGTTTTGTTACCTGAACAGTCCATATTTTCCATCTTCGACAATTTGTTATCAATTAGTTTTAATACATAGTATAGGCTACTGAGCTGCTGCTTTACTGTTAGATCGCTCTCGCCTCCCGAATCTCGTGATCTCTAGAAATTAAATAATTTATCCTAAAAACGAGACAGTACTTGATATATATCAACCACACTCACCAGAGATTGTATTTCTTGTGCCACTAATTCTTTGGTACTTTTTAATTCATCACAGTTATCTGTAAGTCTTAGAGTTGTTAAAAAAATATCACTTGGTAGTTGGGATTCTAGCAAACACTGCAATATCGATATAGAGAATTCAATAAAGAACAAAATGCTCATGAAAGAAATAAATGCATCTTTTGATACCCTCCCTCCCTCCGGGTTTGACACAATAATTTTTAAAATGGAATGTGGCAATATTCAATTTTCATCTAGATCCACGAAGGGATACCAGAAGTTGGTGTTATACATTTTGCAAGAAAGCGTGTTATCTAAAAATTGCACGAGTTTATTTTCATATTTTGGAGAAAGAGCCCGAGTCCGTTATTTGTAGGCTGTCTACCTACAAATCAACCATCCCTCGGTATATCCTTCAAGGGCTTTTCGGTAGTCTATATACAGAAATTGAACATTTTTGAGGAAGGTTTCAGAAAGATTTTCCAAAAATCGACAAGTGTGAAAGCCCATTATGCGGTCTGCAAATCAACCATCTTTTGGTACATCATTCTTGGGCTTTTTAGTACCTAGTCGAAATGTAGAAAATGAACTTAATTAACTAAACATTTCTTAGGGAGGTTTCAGAATGTTTTTTTTTTTAATGGAAAAGTGTAAACTGCCCCTTAGACGACCTACAAATTAACCATCTCTCGGTGTAGTCTCTTGCTTTTCAGTAGTCCATACACAGAAAATGTAATTGGCTCAACATTTCTGGGAGGTTTCAGAATGTTTTTTTTTAATCGACAAGTGTAAACTGCCCCTTATACGGCCTGCAAATCAACCATATCTCGGTGTAATCTCTGGCTTTTCAGTAGTCAATGCATAGAAAATGAACTTGGCTCAACATTTCTGAGGGAGGTTTCAGAATGTTAAAAAAAATCTAGTGAAACAAGTCTAAACTGCCCCTTAGACGGCCTGCAAATCAACCGTCTCTCGGTGTAATCTCTGGCTTATCAGTAGTCAATGCATAGAAAATGAACTTGGCTCAACATTTCTGAGGGAGGTTTCAGAATGTTTAAAAAAAATCGAGTGTAAACTGCCCCTTAGGCGGCCTGCAAATCAACCGTCTCTCAGTGTAATCTCTGGCTTTTCAGTAGTCCATACATAGAAAATGAACTGGGCTCAACATTTCTGAGGGAGGTTTCAGAATCTTTTTTCAAAAATCGACAAATGTAAACTGCCCTTAGACGGCCTGCAAACAACTATCTCTCGGTGTAATCTCTGGCTTCTCAGTAGTCAATGCATAGAAAATAAACTCGGCTCAACATTTCTGAGGGAGGTTTCAGAATGTTAAAAAAAAATCGAGTGTAAACTGCCCCTTAGGCGGCCTGCAAATCAACCGTCTCTCAATGTAATCTCTGGCTTTTCAGTAGTCCATACATAGAAAATGAACTGGGCTCAACATTTCTGAATGTTTTTTCAAAAATCGACAAATGTAAACTGCCCTTAGACGATCTGCAAATCAACTATCTCTCGTTGTAATCTCTGGCTTCTCAGTAGTCAATGCATAGAAAATAAACTCGGCTCAACATTTCTGAGGAAGTTTTCAGAATTGGTTTTTAAAAAAGCGAGTGTAAACAAGTGTAAACTGCCCCTTAGGCGGCCTGCGAGTCAACCGTCTCTCAGTGTAATTTCTGGCGTTTTAGTAGTCCATACATAGAAAATGAACTTGGCAAAATTGGAGGTTTTAGAATGTTTTTTTTTTTAATTTGCAAGTATAAACTACCCCTTAGACGAACTGCAAATCAACCATCTCTTGGTTTATCAGTCTTGGGCAAAAGGTAGTCTATATACAGAAATTGAACTTGGCTAAACATTTTTTGGGTAGGTTTCAGAATTATTATCCAAAAATCGACAAGTATAAACTTCTCTTTAGCTTAGACGGACGGCCGTCTAAGGGGCAGTTTATACCTATCGATTAAATTTTTTTAAATAAGTGTCACGTCGTAGGAAAGATAATTCAATTCTCTTTTCAACCATCCAATTTTTTTTGTTAATGTTTTCACAATTTCTATGCCTTTCGAAATTTTCAATTTGATGTACCCCCAGCGCCATCTGTCAAATAATTGCAACGTTTCTTCTCTCAATAAGTAATATCGGCAATACCATTCAAAATGTTTTTGTCCCATTGTTCCACAACAAATCGTTCAAATCTATCGAAGTAAGGATACTATTCAGATCCGCTCTTATACTTGATATTTCAAATGAATATTTAAAAAAAATATGAACGAAATTTGAAAAAAAATGTGAAGGTTGAAAAGGCCATCGAATTCTCTTTTCAACGACGTGACACTTAACTTCCCATGCTATTTGAAATTTTTAAGTTGATCTATCTATTAAGCAATCACAAAATCTCTCATTTCAGAAAGTAGCATCGGTGATATTATTCAAAACGGTTTTCATCCCAGTTTTGTTCATGAACCGTTCAAAAGTTAACAGAGGGGGGGCTATAAAAAGCCACACTGTATAACCATATGCCCAATTCTATAAAAAGCTGATAAGCTATGAGAAAGTTTTGAGAGAGAGATTATGTTATAATGTAAATGATTTTTTTAATCATTTTCTGTAACTGTGAGTTCAATGTAATTAACGAGTCCTATACTATTTAAAAAAACTGCCAAAACGGATAATTTATTAACTTGATGTACTATTGTTTGAACATTCTAACAGTACTTACCAGCCATATAATCGCCTGGTTAATATAATCAGGATCCGAGACCAAGTTGAAGAGAGGTAAGATAACACAATTTACAAGAATCTCCCTTAGTACATAACGCAACGGTTTGCACTGAAAATCCTCATCGGGAAGAAGAATGTACAGGAGGATTTCTACAAGCTCACACAGGAATTCTGTAGGAAGAAACTGGTTTCAATATGAGATTTCCACTCCAAATTGAGTAAAAAGATCATACTTAAATTTGAAACTTAAGAGAAAAATAGTGGCGTATAATGATTTTTACCATAATTATCAATCAGGTGACTCTTAATTTGAAATCTAACCTCATGAAAACAAGCCCCTTGTAACTGCTTATGAACACACCAGGTTTCATGAAAATCGGCGAAAAGACTTTTTGAGTGATTAATAAATAACCGATTTTTTTAAAAAACTTTGACACTCCATCACTTGAAAACAAAGCAAGTTAGGACATACGTTTATATGAAGTTTTTTCGATAAATTATGACAAGAAATCACCACGTGAAATTAATGACACCATTTAGTATACACCCTGTATATTGAAACCGAAAGAAAATATTCAGTTTAGCGTTCATTCATATACAAATAAGAGTAATATATTTATTACTTGTTAGATACTAGATGGCGCTAACATCATGTAAACTCATTTGATCGCGACGCAGCAACAATGTTGAAAATAATGAGAGGAAGAATGCCGAGTATAGGTATATCCAGTGTCATCTCGAGGTTCCAACTTTTTATGAAATGTTTTGGCTTCATTTTGAAGTCAACACAACAGTCGGATTACTCTTTGGAACCTCGAGATGGCGCTAAGTATACACCGCAGTGTGTTTTTTTTGGGAACCTCCCCCCCAATTTGTGTTCTTGAAGAAAACTTTGCCAATAATCTAGGAGACAATTGTGGCATTGTTTATATAGAAGTAAGATAGTTAGCCAACCTTATGGGATTTATATTGGATTCAAATGGATGCGACATGCAGATGGCGACAGTGATCTCGCATCCAAGTCATGTCGTAAGTTGATTAAAACAATGGGACAGTAAACCCACAGACCTCTTTGAAGAAGAGGTCTGTGATCAGACCTCTTCTTTTATGAGGTCTGTGGACAGCATTGAAATCAGGAGTTTTCATGTTTGTAACTAATCACGCTAGATGACACTCGCGTTTGGGTTCAATACCTTTTCCACAGGAATTGACTATCTTACTTCTATTTAAACAATGATTGTGGTTTGCCGACCCGGGTTGCCCTTATTAACCAAATTGGTCAACAGAATTTTAAAAAATTTCAATTTCAAGGGTCAAGAGTTTAGAGCAAGAAACTTGCAAGTCGAATTGATGACCTGACTCAAAAATCACAATTATTGTGATGCCTTTCGGTAATAGGAGAGGCGATTTATTTTCATAGAATTTTTGAGTTGACAAAAAGTTTAAAAAATTATATCCTTTCCTGGTTTTTCAGTAGTTGAATATTCTAAAATTTGGATCAAATGTTGATGATGATCCGATTTGAAATTGGAAATGAAGACCATATCAACTATACTTGTGTATACTACACTCAATGAAAAAAAAAGTAAGGAAAACTAGAGTGCAAAAACATGACTGTTTTACTAATGTGTAAGTTACAGTTTACAAGTTTTATTAATAAATCAATTACTTACCTTTCTCGGATTCTAAATTTCTACATATCAAATCTCTACAAACAAGATTATTCTCCATTTGCCTTTCTAATTCGAAGAAATGATCTTCAAGCAATGCATTTTTGCTTTTATCAGCAAGAAAAAACTTTGAATTTCCTATATTTCTTTCTGGATCTGGAAATAAATATTAATAAATGTGTTTTCTTTCTTTTCAGATTTATCTGAAGAAATGCAACAAATTATTTAATTAGGTAACAAATTAAAAAATGTTTGGGTTACAGAACAAATATCAGTAATAATATGACAGCCAAATTGAGGCACAATGTAACAAAAGTAAAGGGTTTCCTTTTAGATTAATTTTAAAATTAATTTTGCAAATCCCCAGTTAATGTGCCTGTGACTCTTTAGTTTATTACCTCTCTTCAGTTCAATTGATCTTCCCATATACCAACTGACATCAGTTTCACTTTTGTTTCTCTTATGAATATTTTTTTTTGGAGATGTTTTATCTCTCTGCGGGGAGTTTCTCTGCTGTTTTGCCAATTCCTGCAGTTTCATTTTCGCCCTGGCTTGCTTGTACAGCCTCAAGTGAGAAGCTGCATCATCAACTAGTCTTTGAGTCAGGTAAGGGATCCAATCTACTTCTTTCACTCTATAATTCAAATCATTAGAGTAGCTCAACTTATTTACAGCTCCCAATTACCTGTTGGATATATTAATAGCTAATGTCTGGGCACTGTGTCGTAGTGTGATGTCTGTAAACTCAGTATCTCTTGTGACTAAACTATACCAGGAAGATACATAATCTCTAATAATGTAACCTAAAATTTCTTGTAAGGAACTATCTATCAAGTCGCTGCCAGTTACTCTGCTATCTGTTTTTTGAACTTTCTTTGGACTTTCCAGTTGCTGCACAATCTGTGACAGGCCTCCTTCAGTGAGAACATTTGAAGTAAGGGGATTTCCTGCACATTTTATATAAAATCTTTCTATGTCACCCTGTTGCAAGTATAGAAGGGAAATACAACTGAAATCAAAAGGGTTATTATCATATCTGTATGGAAGTCTGTAAGTAGTTTCTGATTCATTAGTTCCCAAGGTAGGTAAATATCACGGTCAGATTTTGTTTTTGTTGTGTTCATAATTAGGTACGAAAAGAGATTAGATGTTGTTTATTCTTGAACTTCCCTGTACTGATGAGAAGCAACTACTAATCTTTTGAAATACATACAGGTGTTTGCATAATTCTATCATCATTCAATATGAAAGAGGGGATTGTTAATTTCTTGTCTAAGTTTGTCTATCAACAACCACCACATATGGTAGTCTGTTGGATAGTAATTTTTACTGCCCAGGATCCACGGTTTAATGTTATTACAAATCTATCAACAATTCTAAAAATTATCTAGTTGCCAACAAAGCCTTTCAACAAACTTTAAATATATGAGATAAACTCAATAATGTGCTGACAAAGTTGAAAGGGACATAAATTGCATTTAAGTTAAAAATCTGACTCACCCCATAACCAATAATAATAAACTTATTCCAATAATTAAGAGCCAGGATACACCAAAACTTGCTAAGCATAAAACAACTATTAAGCCCATCCATCCTGCTGTGCAGCTTTCCATATTCTAGAACATAAAATTTATATTTAATGTACCTACATGCACCTTGAATCTTGAATTATAACAGAATGATTAACCAGATTAACAGACCTTCAAAGAGTACCTACGTCAAATATAAACTTACCTGTCTAACTGAATACAATTAATAAAAACGCGCTAGATGCGACAATTAATAAGACCATATTATTTGGCAAAGAATATTGGTAAATAAGATAAGTTTTTTTTCCATATTTACATATCCAAGTTGGATGAATTCGAGGTTATCTTTGCTTGTCAACAAATAACAATGTCAACAACAGTGAACTGTCAACACGACACACAAACGTCAAACCTTTTTGTGGAAAATTTGTTTAATTTAGTGTTTACATAATAGATGGCAGCACAATGATTTATCAACCAATATTTCAGAAGTGTCTACACAACACCCATCGGCATTATAACTTTTGTATTTTTCTGATTTTTTTATAGCATCGCATTTGCTGAATTTGTTGAATATCAAACCATGTGTCAAATTAAAACAACTACAGTTATTCAGTTAAGGATGGATATAGCGAGGGGCAATATATGAAAATATAAGTAGTAAAGTTATTGGGTATAACCCTCAAAATGTTCTGCAACCGTAGACACGTGTTTCGAGCTTCAGCTCTCATCAGTACGGTAAAATCAAGTGAGGAGATGTACAACACTTGGATGTAAAAATAGAAACAAAGGAAGTCAACAACAGGAAGCCAACCACACATTTGTGGCTTCGGTTAGAAGACCTTGTGCTTACAAGGCAACAACTAGTCAGTTTTATCAGAGAACATATTATGTTCTCTGGTTTTATTTTTGACAGGCCCTTGTCCAATTCTCATTTCCTCACTTCATAAGCAGATTTCTGTCTCTCTATCTCTGTGTTTCTCTTTGTTTGACTTGTTTTTACGATCTAAACCCATTGCATTGCATCACTATTTAACTTTTTTATGTCTTCTTCTATATTATTGCAATGTTGCTTTTATCATGCCAAAGTATGGACGTATCGTCAGCAAAAATTATGGATTCTCCGCCAAAAGATAAAGTCGCCAAATCATTTACATAAAATTAAAACAGCAGTGGTCCGAGAACAGGCCCTTGTGGTACACCGTATTTTATTTCTTTTTCTACCGATGTTGAACGTCACCTTTTGCACACGACCAATTGAATATGAGTTGAGCCACATTAAAATGTTCCCCTGAAACCACAAATTTCCAGTTTTGACATGCCCTTGTCCAATTCTCATTTCTTTATTTCATAAGCAGACTATTCTCTCCCTCTCTCTTTCACTGTGTTTCTCTCTGCCTGACTTGTTTTTACGCTCTAACCCATTGCATCACTTCTGAACTTTTTTAGATCAGCTTCTAAATTATTTTGCAATGTGGCTTCTATTATGCGAAACTATGGAGGTATCTTCAGCAAAAATGATGAATTCTCCGCCAATATATAAATCCACCAAATCATTTATATATAATAAAATTAGAAATGGTCCGAGAAGATACCCTTGCGGTACACCATATTTTATTTCGATTTCTACGGATGTTGAAGGTAACATTTTGCACATGACCTGTTGAATATGACTACTTTCTCACTGTATTTCTCTCTGTCTGACTTGTTTTTACGCTCTAACCCATTATTGCATTGCACCACTTTTTGACTCTTTTTAGACATTCTTTAAAAACTTTTTGCTATGTTGCTTTTATTTTGTCAAACTATGGACGTTTCATCTGCAAAAATGCTGAATTATCCGCTAATAGATAAATTAACCAAATCAGTTACATACAATGAAATCACCAATGGTTCAAGAAAAGACCCTTGTGGTACACCGTATTTTGTTTCGTTTTTATCGCAGGTCGAACGTCACTTTTTGAACACGACCTCTTAAACATGAGTTGAGCCACATTAAAATGTACCTCTGAAACCATAAATTTCGAGTTTTGACAGGCCTTTGTCCATTTTTCATTTGTTCCTTTCCTGAAAGCAGACTACTTTCTCTCTCTCTCTCTCACTGGGTTTCTCTCTGTCTGACTTGTTTTTAAGCTCTAACCCATTGCATTGCATCACTTTTAAACTTTTTCAGATCATCTTCTGAATTATTTTGCAATGTTGCTTTCATTATGCCAAATAATTTATATACAATGAAAACAGCAATGGTCCTAGAACAGATCCGTGTGGTACACTGTCTATTATTTCGTTTTCTACAGATGTTGAGCCATATTAAAATGTTCCTCTGAAAAAATAAATTTCGAGTTTTGACAGGCCCTTGTTCAATTCTCATTTCGTCGTTTCATGAGCAGGCTATACTTTCTCTCTCTCTATGTTTCTCTCTTCTGACTTGTTTTTACGATCCAACTTGTTGCATTGCATCACTTTTTAACTTTTTTAGATTATCTATATTCATCGGGAAGAAGTATCACAAAATCATCTCCACAACTTTAATTATAACAATTTTCACAATAGGGTGTACATGTTTCGGATTCAGCAAGAATCCATCTTCAGCCTTACACAAGTTACGGAGAGGAAAAAAGTCCTTTTTTATCTAAACGTGGAAAATTGAAGGAACTTAATTAAATACAAGTATATGTCCAATGCCCAAGCATGGTTATAGTTAAATGAAAAATAAAGGAGAATACGTAATGGAAATAATTTGAACGCAATAAAAACAGCAATGGCCCGAGAACAGACCCTTGTGGTACACTGTATTTCTTTTCGTTTTCTACAGATGTTGAACGTCACCTTTTGCACACGACCTGTTAAATATGAGTTGACTCCCTTCGAAATGTTCCTTTGAAACCATAAACTTCGTGTTTGACAGGAACTTAATTAAATACAAGTATATGTCCAATGCCCAAGCATGGTTATAGTTAAATGAAAAATAAAGGAGAATACGTAATGGAAATAATTTGAATGCAATAAAAACAGCAATGGTCCGAGAACAGACCCTTGTGGTACACTGTTTTTCTTTTCGTTTTCTACAGATGTTGAACGTCACCTTTTGCACACGACCTGTTAAATATGAGTTGACTCCCTTCGAAATGTTCCTTTGAAACCATAAACTTCGTGTTTGACAGGCCCTTGTCTAATTCTCAGTACTTCATTTCATGAGCAGATTACCCTCTCTCTCATTGTGTATCTCTGTCTGACTTGTTTTTACGCTCTAACCCATATGGTTGAAAAAATCCATTAATGAGTGACAATCAAAGTAAATCAAATTGTATTATTGTGTGAATCCTCAACAGCTCTTCGGAGTTCGCTTAGCTGGCACCCTACAAAGCCAGAACAAGGCGCGCAAATTCGACTCGAACAACCTTTCCTTTTCTCTCCGAGAACTGGGGTGCAATTACGAACACTCGATCCGTCGTGAGTTTGACATATGTCAAATTTGAGCAATTATGAAAACCGATATATGGTAGATATAATTCCATTCTATCTCTACTCAAAGAAATTCCATAATTTCGATTTCGTTTCGAGAACATACATCGTTCTAGCCTACGGATCGTGACAGTTGAAGTATGAAGTATCGAGTGTTCATAATCCCACCCCTGCGCCGAAGTATTCACAGGTCTATTGTCTGTAAAAATGGTGAATTCTCCTCCAATACATAAATACCCTGAATCATTTATACACAATAAAAACAGCAATGGCCCGAGAACAGACCCTTGTGGTACACAGTATTTCAGTTCGTTTTCTTCGGATGTTGAACGGAATATTTAAAAAAAATTAAGAAAAATTCTAAATTCACTTTTTCTTCATGCAGTCAATGACGTAGAAGTGTTGGAAGCAATTAACCATTTGAAAAACACAAACTGTTTGGATGTCCACAACCTAAATAGTAGAATACTGAAGGAAATAAAATAACATATTGTGCAGCCTCCCGTTAAAATATACAATTTATGTATATGTCAAGGTATATTAAAACAAATCAAGCTCATTCCGATATTCAAAAAAGGTGATATTGACTTGCCTGAAAATCACCGACCGATCTCAATCATTCCTAATACAGGCAAAATTTTTGAAATTATCATCAAAAATCGACTTTTAGTTTATTTTGAAACCAACAACATTTTACATGAAAACCAGTATGGATTTAGACATAATAGAGGTACTATTCAAGCTGTGAGTAGATTGGTGGAACACATAGTTGAGGGCCTTGAATTGGGGGAATGCACTAGTGCAACCCTGTGTGATCTCAGCAAGGCATTCGACTGTGTCTCTCATGAAATCTTACTGAGCAAACTTGAATATTATGGTGTTAGAGCTATAGCTCAAATTTTCTTCAGATCCTATTTTAGTGAACGAAACCAAACTGTGTTCTTCAACGAAGGTACATCCTCACCAAAACAAATTAATTATGGAGTCCCGCAGGGATCGGTACTTGGGCCCCTTCTATTCATTATTTACGTTAATGATATATTTGTCAATATGAATCCATCGGGGTGCATATTATTTGCTGATGATGCAACAATCTATCACTCAGGTAAGGATATCCATAGACTTAGTATAAAAGATGACACACCGCTCGTTAAAATGGATGAGTGGTTAGTTAGCAATATGCTCAAACAAAATGGAAGCAAGTCTCAAAAACTATTATTTTCTTCAAATAATATTATCACGCAAGGTGATACTGCAAAATTACTCGGGATTTCTCTCGATGATAAACTAAATTGGGCATCCCATGTTGACTCTTTGTGCAAGAAACTATCAACTCAGCTTTTCCTTTTACGTAGATTGAAAAAATCAGTAAGTATTGATGTATTGAAAGTGTCATATTTTGCACTATTTCACTCCCATATGAGTTATGGAACTGTACTATGGGGAAACTCCACTCAGGCTTCACGTGTTTTCATAATGCAGAAAAAAGCAGTAGGATAATTGTTGGTGCAGGGCCTAGAGACTCATGTAAAATAATTTTCGTCAATCAAAGAATAATGACCTTACCGTCTGTATTCATATACCAAAATCTCCTTGATATACATAAACACCAAGAAAAGTACACGGCTTATAATATCATTCATCATCACAATACCAGAAATAACAATCTCTTGATAAATCCTAGATATCGATTAGCAGTGTCTGCACGGAACTCCCCCGACCTGCGACTTTACAATAAAATACCAGCTCATATTAAAATAATGAAGTACGAGCAGTTCAAACCAGCCATAAAAAATATTATGGTGTTACAGCTATAGCTCAAATTTTCTTCAGATCCTATTTTAGTGAACGAAACCAAACTGTGTTCTTCAACGAAGGTACATCCTCACCAAAACAAATTAATTATGGAGTCCCGCAGGGATCGGTACTTGTGCCCCTTCTATTCATTATTTACGTTAATGATATATTTGTCAATATGAATCCATCGGGGTGCATATTATTTGCTGATGATGCAACAATCTTTCACTCAGGTAAGGATATCCATAGACTTAGTATAAAAGATGACACAGCGCTCGTTAAAATGGATGAGTGGTTAGTTAGCAATATGCTCAAACAAAATGGAAGCAAGTCTCAAAAACTATTATTTTCTTCAAATAATATTATCACGCAAGGTGATACTGCAAAATTACTCGGGATTTCTCTCGATGATAAACTAAATTGGGCATCCCATGTTGACTCTTTGTGCAAGAAACTATCAACTCAGCTTTTCCTTTTACGTAGATTGAAAAAATCAGTAAGTATTGATGTATTGAAAGTGTCATATTTTGCACTATTTCACTCCCATATGAGTTATGGAACTGTACTAATGGGGAAACTCCACTCAGGCTTCACGCGTTTTCATAATGCAGAAAAAAGCAGTAGGATAATTGTTGGTGCAGGTCCTAGAGACTCATGTAAAATAATTTTCGTCAATCAAAGAATAATGACCTTACCGTCTGTATTCATATACCAAAATCTCCTTGATATACATAAACACCAAGAAAAGTACACGGCTCATAATATCATTATCATCACAATACCAGAAATAACAATCTCTTGATAAATCCTAGATATCGATTAGCAGTGTCTGCACGGAACTCCCCCGACCTGCGACTTTACAATAAAATACCAGCTCATATTAAAATAATGAAGTACGAGCAGTTCAAACCAGCCATAAAAAATATGTTACTGAGACACGGTTTCTACACAGTCGAAGAATATCTCACTGCTGATTTTCGATTTCGACTTGTTATTATTATTAAGAAATCCCATGATTCATCTCACACTGGAACCTACTCATGTTAGTCTATTTATGTACCATAAACTGTCTGTTATATACAAATGTATGTGTTATTTATATGTTATATATATTTACTACGACCTGCTATAAATGTGCTATGTACATAAAATAGTCAATAAACATCTATCTATCTACCTTTTGCACACGACCTATTAAATATGAGTTGAAACACATTAAAATGTTCACCTTAAACCATTTGTTTCCAGTTTTGACAGTCATCTTTGACAGGTCCTTGTCTAATTCTCATTTCTTCATTTAATAAGCAGACTACTTTCTTTCTCACTGTTTTTCCCTTTGTCTCTGTCTGACTTGTTTTTACGCTGAAACCCAGTGTATTGCATAACTTTTTAACTTTTTTAGATCATCTATATTATTTTGCAATGTTGCTTTTATCATGTCAAAGTATGGACGTATTCTCTGCAAAAAATGGTGAATTCTCCGGTAATATAAAAACTCATCATTTATACACTCAGTAATGGTAATTTATAGAATCAGTAATGGTCCGAGAACAGATTCTTGTGGTACAACGTATTTGACATGCAATCTTTCCTTCATTCCATGAGCAGACTAGTCTCTCTCTCACTTTGTTCCTCTCTGTCTGACCTGTTTTTACGCTGTAACCCATATGGTTTGAAAAATCCAATAATGAGTGACAATAAAAATAGATCAAATTGTATCATACGAATCCTCTCCAGCTCTTCGCTGAATTGGCACCCTAACAAAGCCAGAACAAGGCGCACAAATTCGATTCGAACAACCTTTCCCTTTCTCTCGAAGGGTAGTTCGAAAACTGCGCCGAAGAATTCACAGGTGGAATGCTCGGATAGATTTCTTTCCTCGATGAAAACTTTATGAAAAATGGCAAAGTTTCTAGCCACCATAAAGGCAATAATAACGCGCCTAGTGTTTGCGGCACACGGCTTCATCGGCATTTGGCAAGTGACTACCTTCAAAAAGAACTATTTTTATTGGTATTTGAGTTCGCCGATTTTGTTGTTGTTTTTCGAGGGGATTTTCACTCTGACTATCAAGCAGAATCAGGAGTGGAAGTGGTAAGTAATCGTTCATTTGAAAAAAATATATGCAATATTTTTATTAGGCTTACAAGTTTGAATGACACTGATTTAATATCACCCACTCAATATTTTTAATATTATTCCTGCTCCTATACGGTATGAAAACTTTTGATGGAATATATTCTCTAACTACCTACTCTGACTCGAGTGCAGAAAGTTATTCAAAGATATACTAGATTTTTTGTTATCGAAACTACAATTTTCTCCCTAAAAAAGATGAACGTCTAAAAAATGTGAATAGCAATAGTAATTGTTTAAAAGGTATTTCAGTCTAATATACACTGATATAAAAAAAATGTTTTCCTACAACTGCTATGAAAAGTAGCGTATTTCTCTTCTTTCAAAACGATGTATTGCTCATACTGTGAGAAATATTTTTTCTCACGGCACTCTTCCCACAATCAACAAAAATCGACAAAAACTAGTTGGCTAGGTAGTTGGCTGCTGTTCATTTTTAGATAGTTATCAGAACTGTCAGATTATAGAAGTTTTTTAAACTCTCCAGATAGTTTTCATTCGTGCTTTCATAAAAATCGCAATTTCTATTGAATATTATTTCAATAAGACATACTTACTAATAATAAATAATATGGATACTGACAATAGTGACGATTTTGATAATAATACTCCGCCAGAGAGGGCGGGGATTAGCGCAGTGGTTAAGCGCTCGCCTGGTAATCGAGAGATTGCAGGTTCGATTCCCAGACGGTGCGATCTTTTTTCATTTTCAGATGTGAAAGTCTGAATGACTGAGGCTCGTGTCGGCTGGGAATAATCCTCCACGATTCACTGTTGCGTTAAAAATTAACAGTGCTGCTCCTAAAGTGGCGTATGGAGTTAGTAACAAGGCCTATCCAGAACACATGGCTAATGACCATAGCAGTCGATGCCAAAACACCAAGGAAAAAAAAAAAAAAAAAAAAAAAAAATACTCCGCCAGAGATATTGAAAAAAACTGCGAAAGTAACGTTGGATTTGTTGCCGGAAACAAAAAAAAGTATGAACGAAAAAATTATTTATCTGTCAAGAGGTAAGACACTTTAATGTTATTGTAGTTGTGCAGTTGTAGGAAAAGTACAGTTTGGCAAACATAGCTGAGATTGTGAAATTCCTACTTCTTGCGCAAACATTCACGTGAATATCACTGGATAGTCCGTCGTACGACTATAATGCGCATCATGGGCGTGAACATTTTCACAATTGCAGCTATGTTTTCCAAGCTGTATAGTGTGAAACATGTGGGGAAAGTACTTTTTCTCACTAGTGTGTTTGCGGCACTCGCCCTTCAGGCTCGTGCCACAAACTTCCACACTCGTGAGAAAAGTTGAACTTCCCCCACTTGTTGCACAATATACTATTAAAGTTGTGTAGTTATAAGATTCGACATTTTATAATTATATTGAACAGAAGTTGTTGGGTTAGGTCTTAGAAAAAAATACAGTATTTTTTAACAAGTCAACCTGAAAAATTAGTTGATTGGAGTTTGAAAAAAGTGTAGACAAATGGAAGGTGCAAATTTGTAATGAAAAATTGGAGACCTTCGCAAACTTTTTTAGGATTCATGTTCATGAGATAAAACTACGTAGGTAACGCCACTTTGTTGAGATGGAGTCCACTAAATTTACCTTATACATCAGAATCATCAATTTTAGAATTAATTTACAAAAAAAGTTCACCACTTACAAATATTATTCATTAGTATCCATAGCAACGCCCAAGTAAAGCGATGAAGCGGAATTTATAGTGAGTGACTTTTAATATTGGTATCTTAAAATTACATTTTTAATAAAGATCTGGTGTTAAAAGGCAAACTTTTGTTTTCAACACTTTTTGACATAACCCCAAATTAACCATCAAAATGACAAAAAACCGACAAAACAATAATAACTAATTAATTTTGTAGTGTAATTATATATTCAAATATTTTGTCATAAATAATTTAATATAAACTACTTTTTGTTATGAAAATAATGATGAAAGTCAAAAATTAATGAAAAAATTGAGAAAACCATGATTATTTTTTCAATTTTAAGCGGTTCAACGATCAATAAACCACCAAGTTACATAGGCCATTTCATAGTAGACATTTCAACAATTAAAATGATCACTTCTCTACCTTCGAAATACTAAAAAATATCAAAAGACAATTGGTCGTGGAAGATGAGTGTATTTTTTTGAAAAAAACACATAAAAACATGCTCATTCGACACCAAAAAGACATATTTTCACAAATTTTCATGTAAATTAAATCATTTATACTCGAGAAAAATATTAAATAATGAAAAATTGGTTTTTCGTCATTTTGACGATTGAATTGAGGTTATGTCAAAAAGAGTAGGATACAAAAGTTTTTGATTTCGCCGCAAATAGTAAAAAAACCGTTTTCAACCCCTAAACTCTGCATCCCCATTTCACCATTTAGAGTGTTTTCGTATTTAAATATATTTTTCCTTAAAGTTGAAACCTCAACATTTTCCACCGGATCCTTGCCTGTTATTTTTTATTCTTATTTTTAGCGTTTAAAATTCGTTTTGGCACCAGCCTATTGATGGACAAAACTGCATCTATTTCAATCATTGTACTTGAATATCAAATTTCCAAATAAAAATATACAGTGCCGTTCTAAATAGTTCCCCACCATGCTAACTTTTGAACCGCTTTGTATATTGTTATAATATTTTGAAAAATTGAATATGGCGGAAAATGGTACGTTTCGAAATAAATAAGGTGGTTCCAAAGTTCAAGATGGCAGCTGTTATTTGTGTTTGGATATACCAAGCGAGCCTAAAGCTTGATGAAATAGTCAAATTCAAAGTGGGGGGGGGGGGGCATGAGCATTTTTTCAAGCATGTGGTGTCATCCGATTGGTCTGAAATTTTGCACCGATGATAATACAATATTTTTAAAAACATATCTCCGATGATTTCTCTCCATCTCCGTCTGCAAAGAATTGCGAAAGTTCACAAAAAATCGGAAAATTTCGCAAAAATAGCTGTCGAATGATTTTCGTGGCTTGACCTGTATGAATGTGTCGATCAAGGTTTGGTACTTACCGTGAAGTTTAATTGGAATGTAGAAATTTATTAAAATGTATATATTCAAATTGATAAAATTGTTATTTGCGTCAACCTATTGCCCCCCTACGTGCAACCCTCAGAAGTCTTTGAGAGACTTGTGCGAGCTAGGAAAGACGCAGCACTTTCCTTTTGAGGTGTGATGCCATGCACGAAACCGGTGACCACGCTGGAAATCGAAACCACGACCCTACGCTTGAGAGGCGAACGCTCTACTAGCCGACCACCACGGCTCTGAGTGAATTAGAAGTTCAGTTCAACCGGAGTCACCCGAAAAAATTTGAATACCAGATCGTCTCAATAAATTAGAAACAATCTGAATAATTTGTTCCAAAAGGACCCCGCACAAAAGCATAGGAAAATGGCCCACAGTCGGATTTGCCTGAAATTCACATATGTTATTGGTATTGAGTTTCTGATCAAATGTTCTCATGGGCCCAATCCTCTAAGACCAATGATTTAGCTCTCAGGGCCGTATTTAGTATAGGTGCCAAATAAACAATGACACTTTTCTCAAGTCCATGATTTTTGTATTTCCTATTAGAATTTAATTGAATGAGAAATATTGCAAAATCTCAGAATTTGTCTTTTAGCACCTACAGCCCTACAGGACCGTATTTAGTGAAACTGTATATGACAGGTGATCCACAGAAAACTGCATTAAAATGGTTTTGTTGTAACTTTCTTATTTCTTGAGCTATGTCAGTGGTTGATGACTCGTTTGATAGATGAATGTAGCTTTTTTGTGTACATAACAAAAGTGGTCGCCATCTTAATATCCAAGATGGTCGGCCAAACCTATAAACCATATAGGACTTATCTTCGGGAAAAAATAACGGGAAAAAATAAGAACTAGTTACAACGTTTTGATTGTTGAAATCAGTCATTTACTTTTTGAATTATCTAACTCTTTAATATAAATATAACTCTACTGTCTTATTAAAACTATATCTAATTCATAAGAAACAACGTTGAAACCGATATTTCCAGAGTGGTGGAAGAGAACAAAAAATCAACAAAATAATACTTGAACACTTACAGATGTGGGAATATTGCATCTTGCACTGGACCATTTGCGGCATCTTTAAAATGCTGTAACACAGAAGTCGATGGATAATTCGCATTTTGATTATGGCGTGCAAATCCCAAATACGACAATATGCTACAAATATGAGCACATGTTACTGGTGTCCTTGCCCCTGATTGCACTGCATTGGTATCCTATTATCAATACATCTTCTTCATTATTCATGCATAGGTTACTGAATAGATACTTGATATTTTTCTCTCCTTCTGAATCGTGAATACACTCTAAGTCTAACAAATCCAGGTTCATTCAGTTTTTTTAATATATTGAACCTTATGAAATTATTACTCTAAGATCAGATAGTAGAGTTATATTCATATTATAGAGTTAGATAATTCAAAGAGTAAATAACCAATTTAAACAATCAAAACGTTGTAGTTCTCATTTTTTCCTTTTACTTCCTTTCTTGAAAAGCTACAAGATAAGTCCTACATAAAGTTTATAGGTTAAGCCGGCCATCTTGGATATTAAGATGGCGACCACTTTTGTTATGTACACAAAGAAAGCTACATTCTTCTATCAAACGAGCCATCAACCACTGACAGATCAAGACATAAGAAAGTTATAACAAAATCAATTTGATTCAGTTTTTTTTGTGGATCACTTGGAAAATACAGTTTTACTAAATACGGTCCTGTAGGGCAAAACATGTTTCACAGAGGACTTGTGCTAAAAGACAAATGCTGAGACTTTGTAATATTTCTTATTTTATTAAAATCTAGAGCTAAATCATTGGTCTTAGAGAACACTTGATCAGAAACTCAATACCAATAACATATGTAAATTTCAGGCAAATCCCACTGTGGGCCAATTTCCTATGCTACTGTGCGGGGTCCTTTAACGGCGAAAGGCAACTAGTGATTTCTATTAATCTAAATTACAAGAAATTCCGAAAATTCCATGCGATTAATGGATTTGCTGGATAAAGGTACTATTCATAACTAATCTCTTTATCAATAGGTACCTCGTCGCATAATCCTGACAAGCAAATTTTTTTCAAATTCCATTTGTTCAAATATTATACCCACTACTGTCTATGAACACCTTTATGGTTTGGCAATATTGCTACAACTTATAAATTCCTGTCAGAAAGTGATGTAAAAGGAAATTTGTACAACAAATGTTATGAAGATATTTTTATGATTTGCAACAACGAAATTTATTTAAGTATCAGCTATTAGTCACAGGTAAGATAAGCAAGTAATATTGTTCAAATAATTATAAAATATCAGGTTAGTGTGTCTAGAGATAGTAAGGCGTTCAAATCATGTAATCATCGGATGAACTGATTTAAGAAGTTTCAAAAAATGTGTTAGAATTGTGAAAACAACGTCATGGGAAAATATCGTGTTTTCCGTGCAATTTTCATCCGGTTTATTTTCGTGGTACACTCATTCATAGCTATTGGACAAGTGGTGTACATGAGAAGTGACAAATGGTACTGGTATTTGTGTTCCCCGTTATTTTTGATGATTTTTGAAACTGTGGTGACGTTATCTCTGCGAAAAAATCTTGAATGGAGTTGGTACGTGTAAACTCATTATTATATACATTGAGTCAAAATGTGTGTAGTAGGTTAGTTGATAAAAAAAATGTAATGACAATTTAGGTCAAATATACAAGAAAAACAACTCATTCATAAGCATTTTTCTCAACTTTTCTCTAATAATTCATCATAGAAGATCAGATCTGTGTCATTTGCCAACTGAAGCGAAATATAATAATGTTGATCTGAATATTGGTGGCTATGGATCATTGCATAGTGATATGATATGATCATCCTGTATCAGGAACTGTAGTAATGATATTTCTTGTTATAAGGTTATGCCAATATAGATGACAGATAAAAATATAAATAATTCAAATATACTTCAGTTAACTAATCATTGAAATGTTATGTTGATTATTCTTTTCTTTTATATCATACTGATGTAAATGCAACATGGTGTTTGAAGTGGGATATTAAACGTATCACATCCTGTCATTCAACCTCTAGTCACTTTATTCATAAAATTTTTAGCATATGTGCCTGTATGATTGCAAATAATGCTTCTGAAACTCCAAGGTTATCATCTCAGGGTGGTTTATAAACCAGGTCATTTGATGATCACAGCTGATACATTATCTCTGATATAGCTCCAGATTTAGATGATGACATCAAAATTAATGTCAATGTTTTATTTGATGGTCTTGCAGTTTTGCTTGAAATGAAGGAAATATTTTTTCATGAAACTTTAAAAGATGAAAACTTTCAAATCTTCGGAAATATTGTTCAAATATAAGTAAATAAAAGTCAGAATAATTTTTCTGTTGAATACTATTCAATATAAAGGATGAAATTCATGTAGTGCATGGAATCATTCTCCAATCATAATTATTACTTTGTCTCTCGGAGGCAAAATGTTGTCTATAATACATGAAGGACATTTTGGAATTGAGAGGTAAAAGAATTAGGTAAACGGTACCTTTCATTATTTTTTGCCCATATATCTCAGAAAACATGAAAAATTACGTTTCTGATGGTACTATCTGCTTGAGAAGGTTTACTCAGAGCAGTGAGCCAATGATACCAAGCCATATAGTCATACCCTTCCATGGGAAAGGGTAGCCATTGATTTATTTTTATTTTCATAATAAAAAATATCTCTTGTTTGTAGAATATTTTTCGAAGTATGTTAAAATAAATGTTTGCTAGATATGGAATACCTATACAAATGGTATCAGATACTGGACCACCATTAACCACAGCTAATTTTAAAGATTTACTTTTTAAATGGAATATTAAACATCTAGTTCTCATTATCCAACATCTAATTGGTTGCTGAAAGTTATGTTAATAAACAATATATATTAATGTTCCCCTTCTTAGTTACTAATGTCCAGACAAATCAGAGCAAGGCTTCCTGTTATTGCCTTAAATTTAAAACCCAAGGTAGGGTGCAAGCACCGGTTATGGTCATCTTAAGGAAATTATGTTCTCATAAATCAGATAAATACACAGCAATTTTCGATAATACATTCTACAAAAATTACCATACTTTGCTGAAAGTATTTCAAATTGAACTAAGGAAGTAACATTTGAAGAAAAAAAAATGACAATTTTGCCACTTATGGCATTATGGCTCTAATTAATGGCCACCACTCTTCCTTATTCAATGCCACCAGACTATCACTTATGGCCCACCACATTTCCCTACTTATGGTCACTGAAAAGTCTAAACCAATAGCAAAAATTTACCATTAACGATTACTATTAATTTTATTGTTTATAATGTTACACTATATCTAGATTTACAAAATTTGTCATTTGTCATTTTCCTGAGATTGAGTTTGGTCTGTGTAGTATACAGATATCGGAAATAAACGGATGATACTGCACGGGTGAATCATGAGGTTTGTTCGGGTTCTTTAATAGGATACTGTCGGGAACCTGCGCAGAACTATCGACGCAATGACAAAAATTGGGAACGATTCAGAACTATTTCTAATTGCTTAAAACGAAATACTTTTCTATTATGATGTAAGAACTGAAATATGTGAAAATAATGAATCTGACTCAATATGCATACCACAAGAAAACTAAAATAATTTTCTTTGGAGCAATCCTAGCATGTCCGGTTTCAATATTAGAATTAAACTCAGATCTCTCATAGGCATGAGAAAGAGATTCTAGTATACTTCTATCAACCCTAGCAAAAAAAGAACAATGATTCAAGAGAATACCATTTATTTTAAATCTACCTAAAATGTTCTTTGAATTCTTTGTCAGTAAGCAGGTGAATAGTATTCTCAAAATAGTCCTCATTTTTAATGTGAGGAGTTTGCAATTCTTGAAAAATAACCCCCACTTCTTCATCCCCAGATGACGAACTCGATGACGAGCTTGACAATAGAAATACATTCATGATCACTAATTACAAATCAACAAATAATAGGAATATTTTTGTAATAAACACTATTCGGAACTTATTTTTATAACCTCAAATGGCTCAATGACATTATTGACAATGACAAATCACAAAATACGCATGTGTCAAATTATCGATTCCAAATAGTTCAAGCTTGACCGCAGGGACTAGTGAGAACGGTTCGAATCGGTTCGGGATCGAATTCAAATTAAACCAAAACAAGCCATAGCGAAATCCTAAACCGTTCGCGTCGAACTCGAACGCGAATTCCAAAAGACGCATGCTCCGAACGGTTCCGAATCGGATAAAATGAGAACCCGAACAAACCTATGGTGTGTCACTCTATGTCCAGCACGGAGTAATCGACGAATCGAGATTCATGAGTGTGTGTATGATCAGTGAGTAGAGTGCAGTGTTTTATTTGATATACCAATCCCAGCATATTACAGTCTGCAATGACGATGGAAATCTTCCAGACATTTTATTTCGTAAAGTAGTTCGTGGTACTTCGAACTCTTTACTATGTCTTTCAATACAGGCATGCCATTGCTAATAGCTCGAAGGGCCTGAAGGTGAATATTTTCAAATTTGAGGATTTGTTGTCTCCCTTTTATTCGGAACCATAATTCTGAAAAGAGTTAAAAAAATTTGAAGAAGGCTACATTATAACACATGAAAAATAAAATAATACAATCAACTAACATGATCACTAGCTGCCAGCAAGCGATTCCACAAGTGATCCACTGAAATCACTAATTTGATAAAGGCTGACTTTGATTAAGATTTTTTAAAATGCTTTTTTGAAAGAATCCAATAGAAGTTCTCTGATTTCCTTAGTGAGAGAATTGTACTGTGGCGATGCCGGACCTGAACGCTCACGTAGTTCCGTTCCGTAGTTACTTCTGAGGCGCTTTGCTTCGAGAAGAATCTGGTCTAATCGGAGAACGTTCCTAAGGCTTTTCGAGAAATATCGGGAGCATTATAGGAAAATGAACGGTGAATATAAAAAGAACCACGCAGCAGAGTGGGGACAGTCAGGAAGCGGAAGTCGAATATAAATAGGCCAGTGTGATTGTTATATAAATTAGAGTATTGTGACATTGTATTTCGTAAAATAAATTATTTTAGAGTGAATTTGTTTAAATATACTACAGTACCATTAGTTTACTTTATGTCCATTACGGGTGTTATAAGCATGAATATTTTAATGTGTTGTGAATGTGTGTAATTTTTTTTTAGCGTGTGTGATTTTCATGGATAATTTGTGAAAATAATGTCATAATACCTAAATTTTGAAACAGTAGTTCACAGTGTTCAGTGTATCCAGCTCCTACAATGCTACATACAGCTGCTTTTTGTAATGTAAAGACTCGTTGTAAGTGTGTAAAACTCGCATTTCCCCAACACAGTATTCCATAACTAATTACTAAGTGGAATATTGCGTGGTATGTTATTAAAGCAGTTTCCTTGCTTACAGTTGCTGCTATACGCCGAATGGCAAAAACTGATTTTGCCATTTTACCACAGACAATGCTTGTGCAGCCAACGTAAGAGATGGGGCAAGATTTACTCCATTCATGCAAAAAGCAAAACTTTATTGAACTATATTCGGTGGAAAAAGAAGTTCTTTATTGCACTAGTGCAATAAAGTTTTTATTGCACTCATCTGTCATTCTACTCCAACGTGCTGTCATCATGACAAACATAAACGTTTAAACCTACTACATATTTAGCAGATATTCTGTGAGATTGGGAATAGGTACTTCACTACGAAATATTCATATTGAAAATTGCACCAATTGTTCATTCACTTTCAACATTGAGGGTAAAAATAAAGTTTGAGTTAAATTGTTCGTAACGTATTAGTTCCTGTTTCAATGCAAATCGATATTAATAATAAAGTATTCAAGTTGCGCTTTTCATTTTCCTACACCTAGTGCCGCACCTCAATAAATCATTTTTTGCTTTTTGCTTGGGTTATTAGCGACGGTCCTATATATATATATATATATATATATATATATATATATATATATATATACATTACAAATCACCTTTACATCATGTTTTTATTTTTTATCCAATAAGTTAGAATATTTCAGGAAAGCTAAAAGTTCATCACTTTTGAAGTTTTCACCTAGAATATCACTGAGTGCCTGAGGGATGTTATAATCGAGTCTGACATTATTGTAGAAAACACATTCGGTTAGAATATGTTTTACACTTAGAGGTGAATCACACACTTCACATGTAGGATTGTCATCTTTGGTTATGGTAGTGTTTTCGTTTCGTTTAAAAATAACCCATTGTGGTCAAACCATTGTTTTGCATCAGCGGCAATATGAAGAGTGAATGATGTATCATCAGCGTATAATATGGTCAGTAGTTCACGTTTCAGCAACATGTGAGAGGGTAGGTCATTGGCATAAATTAAGAACAAGAAAGGACCCAAGATGAATCCCTGCGGTACACCCCTTTTAATAACACCTTCCTGACTTATATCATTGTTATTATAGATCTTTTGGGTTCTATCATTGTTTAAATAGAACATAGTTAGTCAATGCCTGTGGAAAAGGTATTGGTCACAAACGCGAGTGTCATCTAGTGTGATTAGTTACAAACATGAATATTTTACATCATTTTGGTGCAGGTTTCTTCAAAAAACCCTGATTTTAATGCTTTTTCATTGTTTTAATCAAGTTACGACATGACTTAGAGGCCAGATCACTGAAGTTACGACATGACTTGGATGCGAGCTCACTATCGCCATCTACATGTCGCATCCATTTTGATCCAATTATAATCCCATAAGGTTGACTATCTTCTATATAAACAATGGTTCTATTCTCAAAGTAGGATTGAATGATATTTCTAGCAACTCCTCTCATTCCATACCATTCTAATTTCTCCAGTAATTTTTCATGATTAACACAATCAAAAGACTTTGACAGGTCAGTGAATATTGTTGTTGTTATTGTTGTTATGAAATTGTTATTTCCGTCAACCGATTGCACCCCTACGTGCAACCCTCGGAAGTCTTTGAGAGACTTGTGCGAGCTAGGAAAGACGCAGCCCTCACCTTTTAACGTGTGATGCCATGCCATGCCATATTGTTAAACATGATTGTTTATCTTCAAAAGCTTCGATGATGTTGTTTGCCAGTTTGTTTATAAATATCTAGTACTTATTTCTTGTAAGCCTGAAAATAAAGGTTCCATCAAAAATAATAAATACAACCTTGATCGGGATGATTGTGACGTGAAACGACAATGCTATTGGTTGCTCGGAGTTCTAGGGAGAGTACGCCACAACAATTTGCAATGGTGCGAGAAAACAGCCATTTGAATTTTGTCGACATTAAATATTTTTTTTAAGATTCAAATAAAAAATTTAACAAAAAAAAGTAAATTGCCACCAGAGCTTTCACAAGCTGCAAAATCCATTGAAAATATTTTTAAGATCAAAGCATTGCTTTTTCGTCTGCCGACTGCACCCTTACGAGCGACCCTCATAAGTCATCGGAGACTTGTGCAAGCTATGAAACTACAAGTTATAACAAAATTGCAGCAAGGTGAAACACCGAATTTATGATTATGACCTGAATATGCAAAAATGCGGCGATAGAAGCGACGATTGACAAGAGAAATAAGTTGGCTATGACGCAGGAGAAACGCTAAGTGGCTGTTGGCACTCCACTCATTTCCGCCCAATTTGCGATATTATTGTGACGACCTGATTTTTTATCGGTTTTTTGCTAAATTCCCTACGAGCTTATGTGCATTAAGGTTAGATATATAGGAGGGTTGGGATTGAGGGTCTGCCTAACCTACCCCAAATGAAATGCTGATTTTACCAAAAACGCAGTTTTTGTTTGGTAGAATAAGAGCGGGCACTTGATTATATTTCGTGTTATACTTGGATACGAGGATGTATTGATATGTAGTTAGCCTAGACCAGTTCCCTGCATAAACAAAATATTGCGTTACCATAGCAACGAACAATAACTTATTAGAAGTGTCAGTGTAAAGTTTGACGTCAAAAAAGTAAACCAGAGTTACGCAATAAATTAAAAATATGTCCACCGAAATTGGTAAAATCGAAAAATTGGAGTATCGAGCCATCATCAAGTACCTGTATTTAAAAGGGTTAAGAGGTAAGCAGATTTACGAAGATATGCTTAATACCCTTGGTGATCAATGTCCTCCGTGTGTGACCGTGAAAAATTGGACTGCAAGCTTCAAAAGAGGTAAATTTTCCATTGAAGATGATGACCGATCGGGAAGGCCAGTTTCTGTGTCAGTCCCCGAAAATATCGATGCAGTTCATGACATGATTTTAACAGACCGTCGAATTGGGCTAAAGCGGATATCTGAAGCACTGAATATTTCATACGAACGCGTTCATCATATAGTTCACGTCAATTTGGACGCTGCAAAATGGATCCCCAAATGTTTGAATGTCGACCAAAAGCGTGCAAGGGTGTAGCATCGCGTTCGATCTGTGCTCGTTTTGAAAACGATGTAGACTTCTTAAACCGAATTGTTACTATGGATGAGACTAGGGTACATTTCTACGATCCAGAAACAAAGCAACAATCGATGGAATGGCGACACTCCGGTTCTCCAAGACCTAAGAAGTTTCGTGTCCAAAAATCTGCTGGAAAAGTTCTTGCTTCAGTTTTTTGGGATTGCCATGGAGTAATCATGATTGATTTTTTGGATAAGGGTAGAACAATAACTGTAGATTACTATTCGACATTACTGACACTACAGGAAAAAATTAAAGGAAAAGACGCTGAAAGCTATCCAAAGGAGTTTGGTTTTTGCAGGACAACGCCCCTGCACACAAATCTCATGTGGCCATGCAAAAAATTCGTGATTTAGGGTTTGAATTACTAGAACACCCCTCTTACTCGCCAGATTTGGCTCCGTCCGACTATCATCTCTTTCCTCGACTGAAAAAAAGTTTAAAAGGTCGTAAATTTTCTTCCAACGAGGAGGTAATAGCTGTGGAGGCTGGTTTGCAGAGCAAGATGAAACATTTTTTTTGAAAGGTCTAGAGACGTTGCAGGTTCGCTGTAATAAATGTATCCAATTAAGAGGAGAATATGTTGAGTAATAAAATATTTTGATATTGAAATTTTGTTTGGTTCTATAGTAGGTTAAGAATTTTTCAATATATCCTCGCACTTTACCCTGTTAGGTGTGTATGAGTTTCTTGTAGGGCTTGCGATATTCCTACATGCCTAATTTTTCAGGCGATACCAGCTAGTATAGTTAGTTCTTGTTATTGGAAATTTTGGAAAATTATGCAATATTTAAGAATCGAAAATATTTTGTGAACTTTTTGTATTATATGTTCGTGTTAATATGGCGTGATATGGTTTTGTCTATTCGTGGGCTCTTTCAAATATTTTTTTTTAAGTGGACAAATAATTAGAATCGTCGTCTTTACTCTGGCCTTACGCTGATGAAGGAGAGAAATACAATATTGTAAAAAATATCTCATTGACAAAACTTTAGAAAAGTTAAGAGTTATATATTGTATCTACTAAATGTCAATGTTGTGTTATATATCACAGTAGTTAGGTACATAATAGTGTAGTAGTACGTGTCTGGATTTGTTGAAATCTTATCTGACAGGTAGATCTCAAGTAGTAAAAATAGGTAATTTACTGAGTAGTGAGAAATGTATTGATAGGGGTGTTCCTCAAGGTTCAGTCTTGGGTCCATATCTCTTTATAATCTATTTAAATGATCTAATAGTTTCTCTGAACAAAATGTCTCCAAATTCTCAAATAGTGTGCTATGCGGATGATACAAATATTCTTGTTGCCAACACAACTTTAGAACAAGCCAAGACCAATATGTGTAATATTTATCATCATATTGCTGAATGGTCAAGAAAAAACAGTCTGATTCTTAATGAAACAAAAACACAGGCAATTTATTTCTCTATGCGAGCGTCACAACAGACTCCCGAGCCCCTTTCAAATGATGATGGTGAAATTTCATTTGTTGAAAACACTAAACTATTAGGCATTGTTATAGATTCTAGGAGCCAATGGACACAACACATAGAAACTCTATGTAAAAAGCTTCGTAGTGGCTGTTATTCACTCAATTTTATGGCAAGGCAGTGCAGTACACAGATACTTCTTACAATATATTATGCCAGTTTTCATTGTCATCTGCGCTATGGTATACTTAACTGGGGATGTTCAACCAACATGGAGAGAGTTTTTCTTCTACAAAAGTATGCAGTTAGGATTATAGCCAAACTTGCATATAGAGATTCATGTAGATTAGCATTCAAAAACCTGAAAATACTCACCTTGGCGGAAATATATATTTATGAAATATGTATATATGTGTACAAAAATAGGTCATTATTTGCTTCCAATCAAAACATTCATGAGCATGAAACTAGATCCAAGAATCTATTGATTCCAGAAGCACACAGGTCCTCATTTTATCAGAAAAATCTTCAATTTATGGGCTGTAAAGTATTTAATTCACTAACCAAAGATATACAGACATCCCCAAATCTCTTTATTTTCAAACAACGGGTGAAAGAGCTACTACAAGCGAGAATCTGTTATACATTGGAGGAATATTTCAATTGTCCCTGAATTGTAAATGTCAATTTTATCAATTTTATTAATTCTATGAATTTTTTATGGCATGATATTTTAATTTGTTGACGTTCAGTCTGTATTATGTAATTCTCCACACGTGGCTTTGACGTTTTCTTTTATTATTGTGCTATGTTTACTGTTTGTATTATACATGTACTTTTAAATTGAAGAAATAAATTATTATTATTATTATTATTATTAAGTGTGATTAGAAACATATTGTAATTTTTTTGGGCAAGGAATGTTTTTAAATGATTTACATACGAGGATATATTGAAAAAATCTTAGCCTACTATAGAACCAAACAAAATTTCAATGTCAGTCAGAGTGGTCAGTAATGTCCAATAGTAATATCCAGTTATTGTTCTACCCTTATCCAAAAAATCAATCATGATTACTCCATGGCAATCCCAAAAAACTGAAGCAAGAACTTTTCCAGCAGATTTTTGGACACGAAACTTCTTAGGTCTTGGAGAACCGGAGTGTCACCATGCTATCGATTGTTGCTTTGTTTCTGGATCGTAGAAATGTACCCAAGTCTCATCCATAGTAACAATTCGGTTTAAGAAGTCTACATCGTTTTCAAATCGAGCACAGATCGAACGCGATGCTACACCCTTGCACGCTTTTGGTCAACATTCAAACATTTGGGGATCCATTTTGCAGCAATTTTTCTCATGTCCAAATTGACGTGAACTATATGATGAACGCGTTCGTATGAAATATTCAGTGCTTCAGATATCCGTTTTAGCCCAATTCGAAGATCTGTTAAAATCATGTCATGAACTGCATCGATATTTTCGGGGACTGACACAGAAACTGGCCTTCCCGATCGGTCATCATCTTCAATGGAAAATTTACCTCTTGAAGCTTGCAGTCCAATTTTTCACGGTCGCATACGAAGGACATTGGTCACCAAGGGTATTAAGCATATCTTCGTAAATCTGCTTACCTCTTAACCCTTTTAAATACAGGTACTTGATGATGGCTGGATACTCCAATTATTCGATTTTCACAATTTCGGTGGACATATTTTTTCTTTGAATTTATTGCGTAACTCTGGTTTACTTTTTTGACGTCAAACTTTACACTGACACTTCTAATAAGTTATTGTTCGTTGCTACGGTAACGCAATATTTTGTTTATGCAGGGAACTGGTCTAATAGGCTGACTAGTAGGGTGGTCCTTATTTGTCAAAGTGAAAAATATCAACGGGGCACCCTCTAATTATGTTCTCTGTGCTTTAATATGAATACGGATTTTTTATTTTATTTTTGAAATGACGTTTAGGGGTCGCGACCGACATATAAAAATTAAATAAGAACTTAAAATAAGACGATCAAGAAAAATTTTCATGAAGGAATTTACAACAAGGTATGAGGTTTGTTTGTTTATATAACACGTTAACGAGCACTCGTTCTCAATTTGACTCCCCTCACCCCCTCTTGCCTGACATTCTAAAGGTCACGCAGATAGCGGAATGGTTTTAAAACGTGAATTCAAAACTAATTTGCTTTTGACTGTTCACTGGGATGGAAATACTCGAAATTATCACTGGGCATGATACCGTGGATAGTCTTCTTATTTTGGTGTCAGGGCAAGGAATTGATCAACTACTATCGGTCCCAAAACTGGACCGTGGAACAGGAGAGGCATGTGCGTCAGCTCTCTATGGGACAATATTGCAATGGGGATTGAACGATAAAGTAAAGAACATGCTTTGGGATGATCATGAAGAGCCTCGACCTCACCATTATTTACCTAGGAGGAGTTCCTCTGAGAAACGAAAATTGTTAAGAATGCCAGCATGACTGCACAGGGCTCGCTGGATGTCAAAAGCTATTTATTGCTTGAAAATTTTTTTATTGAGACACCAGTTCAAAATGACCAAAAGAGATGAAAAAGGAATTGAAGATGTTTGCATTTTTTCAGTCATGATTTACGTTAAATACTGGTATCAAGCTTCTGTTGCTTCGTCAGCGCCCAGAAATGACTTGCAGCTAATAAAAGACCTGATTATATTCGAAAATATAAATCCAGCACTATCCAAAGTTGCTTTAAAAACATTATGGGACATTTGTGGTACTTATCAGAAGAGCTCGTATCATCTGCATTTTTTGATGACGAAATTGCTTCAGATACCAAACAAAAAATGGTACAGGCATTAAATAACGAAGGTCGCCATTTCTCTCCGAAGCGAATAAATCTGGGTCTAGGTACCAAAGATATTGCAAAAAAAATATCGAAACTTGGAATATCATCCAATTTTTTAAAAGAAGATGTTGCTGACTAGCCACCCAATGAGGAGTATAAAGCTGGAAGAGACATAGTGCAGTCAGTGAGAGTAGTCAATGATATTGCAGAACGTGTTGTTGCATTAATGGAAGAATTTAACAAGTTGATCACCATGAAAAAAGAGCAAAAGCAATATCTACTTTTGATTGTCAACGAATTTAGAACAAAATATCCCGACTCTAAAAAATCAACCTTTATTGACTTTTAGTTTATTTTTTGTTTCCACTGCTATTAAAAAATGTGGTAATTTATAAAAAAAAATCTTAATTTTTTACTTTCCCGTTTTTAAAGTCCCGTCGCGACCCCTAAACATTAACAATAAATTCTAAAAAAAATATCATGTTTCTTTCTAAGCCTATGTATCACTTTGCGAGAGTGCCCCAACAAGATTTCCAAAAAAAAATTTTTGTGAACAAATAAGGACCACCCTACTGACTAGATATCAATACATCCTCGTAGTAAGTTTCCTCAAGTAATGCATCTTTGACTTACGAATTTTTTTGCTAGAGTTACAAGTCTTTAATGTATGGATAGGTGGTTGTATCTTTTGATTCCTTCGTATTATAATTGATATTCTGGTCAGATTCGAGGAAGGTATAGGTAGTGATAGATAGGTAGTGTTATGTGACGTAGAATAGAATATAATGGAATAGAATAGTGCTAATTTGCAAAAAAATATAAATATCAGATCATTAAAATCTAATAGCAAAAGAAGCACACACAATGTCCACTGAAGTTTTCACTTGTTAGTCAGGCGAAGCACATATACGTGCACCTACAAAAATTTAACGATTTTTTTTCTCTGCATAATATTTTTTATAATATAATTTTAAATGATTAAAATCTATTGGCCGATTTCACCAACTGATTCCTAAAGTTAGGAAATACTTGAATCGGATTTATGAATAGTGCATTTTGCGTTTCACCACACGTTAAGTATTGCTTAAGAGCGATAGGAAATACCTACGTTAGGTATTCCCTATCACTTTTTAGCATTACTCAAGGCTTGCTAAAACGCAAATTGCACTTGGGCATTCCTAAATTCAAAATGTAAACCGTTCACAATGGAATAATTTTTTTACTCTCCATAGTGACATTAATGTCGTTACTCTCAAACTCTGAATTCCAAAATAGTCCAAGGCTGCTTGGAAGCAAAAGGAAAACAAGTTGTTATGGTAGACACGTGGCGTAGTGTAATCTTCATGAATGGTCATGATGAATGAATTATTTGTTTATACTATACTATTACATCAAACCTACTACAAACTGACACGAATAGTGACGTAGTCTCAAGTACGCACGAAAACAAATACCTATCGACTGAGCATTCCACTAGCTGTGGAAACGGAAGTGGGCTGAGTCAAAATTATTATTATATTCATTCAGAGCTGATCCTTATTTACTAATTTGGTTCGTTCAACGTGAACAATTCCAAGACTCTTTTTCACAGAATTAGATTTATGGTGACTAAAAGAAGGTTACATAATTTACATTGTGTTCTTTTAGCTTGGGGAATGAATCAGATGGACTTTACAAAGGAAGGTACAGGCCCGGATTAGGAATTTTCCCGTTTTAAGCAGCACATATGCCATATGCCGCTCCCGAACATAAATATTTGGTTGCTAGTTTTTTACAGTATTATTGTGAAGGAGAAATAATATACAGATGAAAAATTTGTAAGAAATAAGAATGTATATTTAACATGGGTTAAAACATAAATACACTATCAAATATTCAAAATACTGTAGAATATATGTAGTCTAATTCACTTTAAAATAATTTATTTAACGAAATACAATGATTCAATAACACAATACTCTAATTTATATAACAACCACTGAACTATTTATATTCGACTATCTCTTTCACTGACTGTCTGACTGTCCCTCTCTGCTGCCTGGTTCTTTTTGTATTCACCGTTCGAAAGCCTTAGGAACGTTCTCCGAATAGACCAGATTCATCTCGAAGCAAAACGCCTCGGAAATGATTGGCGGTCACGCATGGTCTACGTGAGTGTTCAGGCCCGGCATCGCCCGCAGCTTCGCCACATTGCCCCCTTCTTAGAGATATTTCGTCCCGAAATGTCATCCTTGGAGTGTGTCGATATTTGCAGGATTCCCCATATCTGCATCGTGAAGTTCGATTGAAATAACACTCCATAGTCTTCATGTTATTTCGTGGAATAGGATTACAGCTAACCAAAATCTGGATGCCGCTGGATCGGAATATCATCTCCAACATACTTCTTATAACTCTCCAATCTAGCCCATCAATACCACAGGATAATTTTGGGATTGCCAAGTCTACCAGATTCTGGTCCACCATCGTATCTCTCAGTTGGGTGAGGCTCCTCCAGACATCTTCATAGGACGGTTTGTCTAGGGAATGCTTCTTGGTCACCAAGTAGTAGATGTTCCTCTGGCCCTTCTTCAGCTGTAGCACACCTCCAATTTCTGGATTATGTTTCCGTAGTGTTTGGAGTTGGCCAAATTTCTTGGAGAACACCACAGCGATGCCCCTGGACATTCAAAGATCTTCTGCGACGCAGTGTGCTAGGGCGTAATCGACTGGCACTTTGAAAAGGTCCCGTGACACCTCTCGAGTTACCCCGTGTGACACTCTCTGTCCATTTGAGTATAAGGACATGAATTTTTTGAACGTCATCGCATCCTCTGATGGTCTGAGGGTGCGGACTTGGTCATGGTCTCCATCGTAAGGGGCCAACCTGTTGAAATGAACGACCCTGGGTTTACCTCTGGGTGGCTTGGGGATTCGGTAAAGCAGGTCGTTCATCATTTTGACAATCTTGTACGGACCTTCGCATGAATTCCGTAATTTCGGTGACAGGCCCCGGCGACGCATCGGGTTGAACAGCCAAACTAGGTCACTAACCTGAAATCCTCCAGCATCGGCATTGATGTCATAAGTCGCTATCATTCGGTCGCTGGCACTCTGGATGTTCAAACGGACTCGTTCGTGGATGTCCTCCATTCGCTGCCGGAGTTTGCTGATGTAGTCCTCTCCCGCAGTATCCTGTCCTTGTGGCATCCCAAACTTTAGGTCACAGGGAAGTCGCAGCTCTCGGCCCATTATGATACTAGCAGGGGTTTGGCCGGTCGACTCGTGTACTGCGGTACGGTAGGCCATCAGAAACAAATGGAGATACTGGTCCCAGTCTCTTTGATGGTCAGAGACTACCTTGGACAAGTGGCGATTGATAGTCCTGTTCATCCGCTCAACCATTCCATCGGATTGTGGAAGAAGAGCTGTGGTTCTCGTCTTGCGGATATTCAGCAGTTGGCACATTTCTTGGAACAGGTTGGATTCGAAATTTCTGCCTTGGTCCGAGTGCAGCTCCAAGGGGACGCCGAATCGACATATCCACTCTTACATCCGCGACGGTGATGGCTTCCTGGTTGGGCAGGGCATAGGCTTCGGCCCACTTGCTGAAATAGTCCATTGCCACAAGGATGTATTTATTTCCGTGATCTGATACGGGGAACGGACCGGCGATGTCAATGGCGATTCTCTCGAATGGACTACCTACGTTATACTGACGCATCGGGGCATTGGGTCGTGTCCTAGGTCCATTGCTGGCAGCGCAAACAGCGCAATTTCTGCACCAGTCATTGACATCAACTTGACAATTGACCCAGTAAAACCGTTGCCTTACTTTTTGCAGGGTCTTCGTCACACCCAGATGTCCTCCAGCAACTCCATCATGGATCTCTCGGAGTACTTCCTGTCTTCTGTTCTTGGGCACCACTATCTGACGTCTGTCCTCGGACTCCAATAAACGTTTCAGGACCCTATTGTCCAGGGTAAGGGAATTCCATTGGGCCCAATATCTTGCAATTTCCTATCATGTCGGTCTTTGATTACTCTTTTTCCAACCGATGACTAAACCAAGATCTGGAACGCTTTCTTGGTCTTTCTGGACCTCGCTGTCATTCCAGTTGTTGTCAACTGCCGTGGTTCTACAAATTGCTGTTTCCTTCTCTTCTACACTAAAATTTTGAAAAAAATACAACTCCACTGTTTTCTGTCAAAATTTATGTGCTATGTAAAATTCAATTTTCAAATTGAAATGACTTATTTTTTTCAAATAGCAATATGATAACTCGTCATCAAACAAACAAACAAAACCATTTTATTACGAATAATTTGATACCACACACTCATTAGTTTTAAACAAAATTCCGTTAAAAAACTTGAACAACTATGTAAGATGTTTCAAGCAATAAAGCATATTTCGATATCAAAATAAGATTTAAATGCATTGAGCAACCTTTGACAAACACATCTAAGAAATCAAAATCATTGAAGAGGTCCACTTCTTATTTTACTTCGCTTCTGCAAAAGTAAATTAGGTATTCATTGTGTAATTACGAGAGTTGCTATTTATGTATTGAGAATGAAGAACTAAAACAATAATTGGGGTGTAGAAACTTCTCTATTGTTTTTCAAAATACTCTCCTTCCAAATCTACACATTTTTGCATTCGATTAAACCAATTGGCAAAGCAGTTCCGAAGTAGATATCTCCAAAACACGGTTTTTGAATGCATAATTAGCGTCTTGTGGCGTCGAAAAGCGTTGACAACGTAATTTGTTCTTCACATGAGGGAACAAATAGAAATCATTGGGTGCTTAATCAGGGCTATACGGCGTATTAGTCCGGGAGCCAGTGACAGATTTCCATGACCAAGTTCCTCTCATGCAAGCGAAAATTAGTGGAATGCATCAGAGAGTTATATTATAAAGCTTCGTGAACGTCAGCTGCGGTTCCGTGGGGGGATGAGCGGTGGTAGCCTCCCACGCACAAAGAAAAAGAAATGTATTCAATTTAGTTTTCCTACCTGAAAACATGTTAAATTATCGCTAAAGCAATATCTTGAAGAAAGAAAATATCAGCTGACTATAGCATGGTGTATTATACGACAGCTAGTTGGTCGAACACAAATAAATTATACCTTGTATGATTTCCTCTCAAATAAAATTTTACCTTATATTCGGATTGCGTCAATTTAACATGTTTCCGGGAAGGAGGACATAATTAAATATTTTTTTTCTTCGTGCGTAGGAAGCTACTGTGCTGATCATCCCCCCCCCCCACCAACGGAATCGCAGCTGACGTTCACGAATCTTTATAATACGACTCTCTGATGCATTCCACTAAATATCGCTTGAGAGGAAATGACTGACCAAATTTTTACCGGGCTCCTGGACTATATGACCCATCAATTCAACGTTTTGAGTGCTCAAATAGCAGGTTGTTTGAGCCGATGTGTGTGAGCTCGCATTGTCATGATGGAGAATTATCCTTCGTCGACGGTTCGTTTTCCTTATTTCATTGATGACTTCTGGCAAACAAATAGTAGTGTACTATTCAGAGTTTACCGTTCTACGTTGTGTAACGATCCTTTTGTGACACCGATTATATAATTGACATATCGATGGCCTAATTCTAACATGTCGTATCCAACAATTTTATCGAAATTGGGGTTTCGACGTTTTAATATCAGTCCACCACATCCGCAGCCAATTCTAAAAGCTAGTATCCCATATACCAATAGAAATATTTTATTTTCCTATTTTAAATAAGATCATATCCCCATTGGCCGTAAATCATAGAAGCATATTGTCGTAAGCCACCACAAGCAAGTTTATTATCTCGTATACAACCTCTGATTCGAACTGATAGGCAAAATTCAAATATCAAATTATCGTAAGACACCCAACATAAAATCCCAAAATGACGTAACCCACAATCATAGAAAAGCAATAAGTCGTAATACACATTGCGATAGCAATATTAATTAAAATAACACCTCATAGTAATAGATTACTTTTTTGTGACTCGAATGAAGATTTAGCTATTTCTGCACACTTACATTTTAACATCATGCCCCTAGCAACGTTTATTGCCTCTCCTGTAAAATCTGATAAAAGTATGATACGAGTTATTAGAATTAGGCCATCGATATACTCCTTACTCAGTAATATGCCCCCAACTGGTTCGTTTACAAAGGTTTGTCTCGGGGATCGACGCTCAAAAATCCCTGCATGCTCGCGGCTACGCTCGAAGTGGAGATGGTCGTGGGTAAAACTACAGGTGAGCGTTTAGGTGACTAATAGAAAAAACAAATTCACCCTACCTGTAAAAAAATAATTGTGGGCACCACCTAGTTCTCTTCTACAGCAGGTTCGAAACTGGCTTCCTCCTAAAGAACTAGGAAATCGGAAAAAGGAAAGACCAATTCCCAAAACTATAACCCTGTATATTTAAAATTTGGAACAAAACACACCCTGTACATTTATGGAAAGTTATATGGTTCAAAAAAAATTGTACGGTAATGTATATGATGAATTAAATTGACAATGTTTGTGTTTGGCAATTACGATAAATTCATGTATTATTATTATTTTCGGTATCTAAGGTATAACTATGAACCGGAATGCTTAAATTAGTTTCATAAACACAAAAATAGATTCCTAGTGAGTGAGTAAATATTTATACCGTACGGAAAGTGTACCCTCTGAAGATTACCAAATTATAAAGGGACATCGGCGAATGGATCCATTGGCAGAGGTTTATTATGTGCAAAACGTGCGCTTATATATGATGTTATGGGCTTTCCGCAGATATTTTACAACAAAAAGTACCTATGAATACCAGTATGTTATTTACCTTTTTAAAATATAACTTTACGAAAGTTCTAAAGGTTTCAACCCTTCAAAATAATATTTGACTAGTAAATAAAATAATAAAGATATTTCACACAGTTTTTAACCACTTATCTGTTGGCATATGGACTTTATTCATCCGACAGGACTCTGGAACAGGAATTCTCTGGACTTGCAGTCTCTAACAGCTACTTACAGCTTCCAGATGAGTCTGATAGGACTCCAAAATATAGTTTCTCAACGTACTACCGGTTCAACAAGAATATGAGCCTCTATCTCGACATGTAGGCATCCCATAGGAAAACTTGGGCTCGAACAGAAAAACGTAGAACTCCAGCAGCAACGTAGGACTCGACTAAAAAAACTTGGGTCTCCAACAGGAACGTAGGTCTCGGACAAAAACTTGGTCTCGGACAAAAACGTAGGCCTCAGACAAGAACCCTTGTTAACAAGGGTTCCACACAAAATACAACAGTTGTAGGACGACGAGATGAGTTATGTGATGGTGATCCCCTCAAAGGGTTTGAGAAGGTTATCTTCAAAAAACCAGCAAGGTTCCAGAACAGCGCTCCAAATCCAACGACGCTTCCAAAAACCACAACGCTTCCCAAAACTACCATACAGCAACAAGATCAAGGATCCCCGACATGGGATGACACAAAGGTCACTAGATATCCTCAGATATTTTTCTTGAATGCAAGAACCTACGGTTCTTCACAATAACTTTTTCATCCAGTTCCTACTAACACAACAGCTTCAGATAGACTACTCTAACACGGAAGTCCCACTACCAATTCCATTGGTGACTTCAAAATACAGTGTAGCCAAACGTACCGACTCTAAACACTCTACCGAAGTACGTTTTAGTACGTTTCTCTTCACTTACTCTGTGGACCCTGTAACAATTAAATTCGAAAACAGACAATACTAAATTACACAAAACAGATCTAAAACAATACCAGAACAAACTAAGTCAAACGATGTGATAGTTATCATAACAACAGATAACTCACGGATAATAGTCCGCCACTCGTAACCTTGACGGTGTAGGATGGTGTTAGTAAGAATTCTTCGACAGTGAAAACTACCCGGGTACGTCACGTCCGTTGCGAAGCGGGCTCCGAGAAATTGACCTGCGCGTCTACAGTTAAATCTATATAGGAGTGAGCGGGACAAAGCTAGAAATTAGATGTAAATTCGTAACGTTGAAAATGAAACGTTACAGTTGCTCTGAAGGCACGGTTGCCACATGACCGTTTATACCGAAGAAACCGGCCACCTTTTGCTTCGAAGTGCTGCGAGCACGAACAACTTTTGTTGGATTTGGTTCATTTTGAAAGACCCGTACAGTCGACTGCTGTTTGAATTGGTTCAAAATTCAAATTTTCGTAAAAACACTCTGCTTTCGAATCTTTGTAAACATACAGAGTATCAATAACAATGATATTAATAAAGGATATCTGTGGAAGAATTGAAAGAAGTTTCTGATTTTTTCCAGGTTTTGTCCTTCAGTTTTTTTATACTTGGCCAGTATAGTACCTGCAATATGGCTCTTGGAACTGGACAAAGTAGAAAGAAAATTAAAGGCTTTGGAGGAATTGCCATTGAATCTTACAACGGGAAGCCAACTGAAGGAACTCAGTACTCTATTTGCTGGGGTATGTATACACAGTTTTACATTCTTTGGTGAGAACATAGACAAGAAATAAGTTTCAAATGGAACACCCTGTATATTTTCACTTTTTTAAATTCTAGGGATGATTTTAAGTAGGTACGATCACATAGTTTTGAGACGAAAAATTACACACTTGATTTTTCAGAATAAAAAATATTTTTGCATCTAGAGTGCGTAGGCACTTCAACCAAAGTGATGGAATGAACGATAAGTAAAAATTATGGTGTAAAGTTGTTTCAGCCTAGTTGAGTACCTATTGCGGTTCAAAATTTCCAATATCAATGGTTGAAAAAGTTGATTTTGTCAATTGACAACATCTTTCAGACAGTCACTTCTCAGATTCTACTGGTGAATTCATGCACGATATAACTCAGTCAGAATTTGGTTATATTTTTTCACATGAACATAGTAATTTTATCACGTCCAATAATATATTCTTGAACGAAGAAAATGAGCCGAATAAATAAGATACAATATTCTCTTTCCGAAAATATAACTTTGAGATAGAAAAATTAAATATGTATTTATTTCTGGTAATCCAAAGTATGGAGATATATTGAAGAATTCGTAGCCTACTATAGAATCAAACAAAATTTCAATGTCAAAATATTTTATTACTCTTCTCTTAATTGGATACATTTATTACAGCGAACCTGCAACGTCTCTAGACCTTTCAAAAAAAATGTTTCATCTTGCTCTGCAAACCAGACCTCCACAGCTTTTATTACCTTCTCGTTGGAAGAAAATTTACGACCTTTTAAACTTTTTTTAAGTTGAGGAAAGAGATGATAGTCGGACGGAGCCAAATCTGGTGAATAAGGGGGTGTTCTAGTAAATCAAACCATAAATCACGATTTTTTTGCATGGCAACATGAGATTTGTGTGCAGGGGCACAAACAAAACACCTTTGGATAGCTTTCCGCGTCTTTTCTCTTTAATTTTTTCCCGTAGAGTGGTCAGTAATGTCGGATAGTAATCTCCAGTTATTGTTCTACCCTTATCCAAAAAATCAATCATGATTACTCCATGGCAATCCCAAAAAACTGAAGCATGAACTTTTCCAGCAGATTTTTGGACACGAAACTTCTTAGGTCTTGGAGAATCGGAGTGTCGCCATTCCATCGATTGTTGCTTTGTTTCTGGATCGTAGAAATGTACCCAAGTCTCATCCATAGTAACAATTCGGTTTGAGAAGTCTACATCGTTTTCAAATCGAGCACAGATCGAACAAGATGCTAATACCCTTGCACGCTTCTGGTCAACATTAAAATATTTTGGGATCCATTTTGCAGCAATTTTCCTCATGTCCAAATTGACGTGAACTATATGATGAACGCGTTTGTATGAAACATTCAATGCTTCAGATATCCGTTTTAGCCCAATTCGACGGTCTGTTAAAATCATGTCATGAACTGCATCGGTATTTTCGGGGACTGACACAGAAACTGGCCTTCCCGATCATCTTCAATGGAAAATTTACCTCTTTTGAAGCTTGCAATTTTTCACGGTCGCATACGAAGGACATTGATCACCAAGAGTATTAAGCATATCGTCCCCCTTATCACGTAGGGGCGTATCTGATTTCTGAATATTTTACAGGAGATAGGAAAAACAAAAATTGATGACAGTTTAATCACCCTGTAGATACACAATGAACGTAAGTTCTATTTGTGACGGCATTATAATAGAGATACAGTTACGCCACTTCGTGAGATGAAAAGTACATTGCAAGAAAGCCTAAATACGGCGTAACTCAATTTCGCACTTTTTTGTTACTTACGCCCCTACGTGATAAGGGGGACGATATCTTCGTAAATCTGCTTACATCTTAACCCTTTTAAATACAGGTACTTGATGATGGCTCGATCCTCCAATTTTTGATTTTCCCAATTTTGGTGGACATATTTTTTCTTTTATTTTATTGTGTAACTCTGGATTACTTTTTTGACGTCAAACTTTACACTGACACTTCTAATAAGTTATTGTTCGTTGCTATGGTAACGCAATATTTTGTTTATGCAGGGAACTGGTCTAGGCTAACTAGATATCAATACATCCTCATAAATGAATATTTTTTCTTAAATTAGAAATACTTTTTATGTGTACAAAAAAGTGAAAATATACAGGGTATGTCATTTGTAATTTCCAAGGTGGGGTCGTTTCTGGTGAATGAAATATTGTAAAATCTTCCAATATCTGAAACCAACGCCCCTGCCAAGTTTAATTCGCATAGGCTCAGAACTCTTGACTTATCTGAAGGAATCGTTGACACTCGGTATATTCATTGCAATTTCAGGTACAAATAAAATTACCAGAGATATCAATGAGTACGGAAACTTGGATAACTCTAATCGAGCAGTTTTTAATGTTGATTCTCATAATTGGAAGATGGATGCTGCCAAAAGGTGATCTCACCAGAGACCAGCTCAGCCAATTGTTGCTCGTCTATATCGGTAAGCGTTTAAATTTAATTTTCTAGGAAATTACTCTGTAGTGGGTCGTTTCCAATTTTGTTTCTTTAATGTGATGTTTACTTAATGACTAAACTAGCTGCAATTTTGGGGAGATTATATGCTATAATAGTAACGATGCTTTGCCATTCTTCTATTATGGTTATTTTAATAGAGCTTACAGTGACGAAATGAATGGATAATAATTAGTATGCATTTGAAATAATAAGAATGAAAAATGTCAGCTATGTCTTGATGCCTTCATGATTGTTAATTGATCGTTAATCGTTTCAAAGTTAAAGTAAGAAAAATGTCAGCTGAGGAGCCGGGCCCTCCTCATTCTCGAAAAGAAATGCAAAAAACTCACGAAAATTAAATTGGAAAATTCCAGAAAAATTGTGAAAAACACCGGGCAGTTGAACAATTTTCAAGAGGTAGCAAATGAACGCATGCATTCGTGAATTAATAATCTCCGACTCCGAAAACCTACATTTACAAATTTTGAATTGAATCGTTGCACACTTACGATCAACCCTAAGAAGTACGACCGATGAATTCTAAAAAAACTTGAATTTTATGGCATTTAGATGGTCGGCAACAATGTGTTCACCTATCCAAAAATTCCAAATCTGAACTGAAAAACATTTAACATGGTAATCCCCAAGGATCTGTCATAGGTCCACTGCTTTTTATTACATACATTAATTGCTTATGCTTTCAGAAAATGACACGTCTTTGAAGATGACACGTTCCTCATTAGTTTCAATGCCATTGTTTAATTTTTACAAGCGAAGTGATCGTAGTGTTCCACCCAGGCGGCCCGGGTTCGATTCCACCGCCTGTCACGGAGATGAAGTGGTTTGCAATCCACTTTTATGTGAACTGTAGGTCCCGGATGTCTCTTGCTCACACAAGCCCTGTTTTAGAGGGGATTTCTCCGAAAACCTTTGAGTTTCGTAAAAACATGCAGAAACCTTAATATTCGAAGCAGATCCTTGGTTTTATGCGAATAATTTTCAACTGAACAAGAGAAAAACTAAAAATTTAGTAATTTCCACTCATAACCTAGTCACTGCACGAAACCACTCTAAATTACTAGGGGTTGTTGTAGATAATTCTCTAAACTAGATACACCACATAGATCAACTTAGTAACAGACTGTCCAGTATTTTATTGTTATTCGGGCAACTTAGCCTTTGCAATAACTCGAATTTTTCGAATCGCATATATTTCGGCTTTTCCACTCCCTTATCAGCTATGGGACAGTTATGTTAAGTAATTCAGTTAATTCTGAAAAAAAATCACAGAAACGATCAATAAGAATAATGACTGGGGTGAGATATATTGATCATTATTCAAGAGACTGCGCATTTTATCACTTCCAAAATTTCACAGAAATGCTTGCCAGGAGCAGCACTAAAAAAGTGTCTGTCTAGATTGCATCATCGCAATTACTATTAGAGATGCCAAATACTGTACCATACACAAATATTTATTTATTTCGTTTTGGCATGACAATCAAAGGAACGCTCAAATTAAATTTTCAACTGTTATTTAGAAAATGCATCAATTTCGTCAAAACTCGAATTCAAATTTCAATTACATTTCTGCAACTGATCAATCTCTATCTTCTCAGGAACTGCTGCTGATATCATAGAGTTTTTCGATTCTTTCAAAGACGACAAAATTTCGTCGCACCAAGTTTTGGTTTTTCTAACACTAGGCATATGGTAATTAGTAACATTATTAACTCGCCGTTCTTGAACTCATACCTTTGTTTTTCAGGTCGTGGAGCTTGATGCAGTTTACAGTGGTTTTAACTGCCACAAAATCAAGAAAATCTCGACTTACTACAACTTCATCTTCTATTGACAGGTATTGATAAAAAACAACTTTCACTTATATTCAATGAAAAAGAATTGTTCTATTTCAATAACCTATATAATTGAAAAAAAGGCGATCGAGTCTATCCTAAATCCCTCTCACCTTCTTATAGTTAAAGCCCTAATTGGAAGACCACTATTTTGAGGTTCAAATAAACCCATGATAAAATAAAAATAGAAAAATTCTGAATTTTTTTTTGAGTTTATTGCGCAGTTGAATGAAATCATTCATAATATTTTGAAAAAAATCTGATTTTGAGAATAAAATAAAAAAGTAATTTTTACAGGAATTTCTAGGTTTTCTTAAAAACATTACATTCAATTTTGAATATCATGGTATTTTGGGATTGGAAATAACAATTTTAGAGGGGCGCGCCGCTTTGAAATGGATCACTATGTATATTAATTCTTGTAGTAATGATAATAAATGCCATGTATTGAATTATAAATGTTTCACAATTGAAAAGGCTACTGCGAAAATATGAATATTCTACGACAATATACAGGGTTTTATTTAAGTACGTGCCCAAACTTAAAGGAACGATTCTTTGAGTGATTCTAAGACGAAAAGTTCATATAAACATAGGTCCGGTAATGCTTCGTTTTCAAGATACAGGGTGTCAACATTTTTAAAAGAAATCGTTTTTGTCGTAAATATCTTAATAACCCTTCAACCGATTTTATTGAAATTTGGCTGTGTTATTGAAGGTCGTAAAGGGCGAATTTAACCCTAACTATATCAAAATTATCATGTCCAGTGGCGCCCCGGAAGGCACTGTAACCAATATTTTTGACAGAAAACATGTGCGCCACTGATTTTTTTGCAATATTTGTATTTGTTTCACATTGAGCAACTGAAATTACAACTTTTTGATATCTAGAATTTTTTTCGTATCTTGCTTTGTTTTTGAGAGAAAACATAAAAATCACTTCATTGCACATCCCTGTGACAACACAATAAAACATTTCAACTACTAAAATATCAAAAACTGGGGTCTTACTAATATTTTTTCATATCAATACTCTATTCTAGTCTTAGAATTTTCTATCAAAATTAATGCAATGACAAAAAAAATATGTATGTATGAATTGCAGCACTTGCCTTCGGCTCTTGGCTTCGGCTCGTGCTGCATTGTTGTCCATGGACATGCAATAAAGACATTTTTATTTATATATTAATATTACATGGAAGTCATCTTTTAATTTTTTTCGCTCATATTACCTGTTTTCGATGAAACAAATAATGTTGTTATGTATTACTGCAGTGTTTTGAAACTAAAGTAAGAGGGCCATGGAAGGAACAACAAATGTTCAAACAAATTTAACTCCATAACTGTCACAAATTGAAACGGTACATACGTAATTATTTGATAGTAATTATTTGAAGTGTTTTCAAGAGTTTTGAGATAGAAAATTTGTTACTGATATCTGAAAATGGTTCGGTTTACAAACTCGGAAATGGCCGATATGCATTTTGTCTATGGAATGGCCCAAGGCAATTCCATCCATCGAAATGTTCCAAATAGGCAAACATTTTTGAGAATACATGAAAGGCTGTGCGAATCAGGCACCTTTCAAAGGTCGGCTGCTCTTATTGGGAGACCTGCAACGGTAAGAACAGTGGCGCTGGAGGAAGAAGTTTTACATGAAGTTGAGTGTTGCCCCGATACAAGCACACGCAAAATTGCACAACAATGAAACATTTCTCACTTTACTGTATGGAAGATTTTGAAAGAGTACCAACTGTATCCTTACCACATACAGCGTGTTCAAGCGTTATTTCCTGCGGATTTTCCCAAGCGAGTTGTTTATACTACGTGGCTTTTGCAACAACAGGTTGTGTTTGTAACCAAGGGATTACTTGGTTATTTTCCTTGAAATTTAGTTTTTATTTAAAGTTTTTGCAAATTGATTTGTAAAGTTTTTTATTTTTCGAATTCAACAGTTTCTATGTATATAATAATATTGTCAATTGTTCTACTGAAAAAATATCTAAGTGACATTGACAAATTGAAACATTTATAGTTTAGGAAATATAAAAACATTTTTATCCAGTATATTATTTACCGATGAAGCGTGTTTTTCCCACAATTCAATTATGAACTTTCATAACAACCATATCTGGGCAGAAGAAAATCCCCATGCGGTTATAGAAAATAATTATCAACAGCAGTTTTCCGTGAATGTCTGGGTTGGTATTGTTGGCGATTATCTCATTGGACCTCATTTTTTACCACCGAGATTAAATGGTCAAGAGTATCGTCATTTTTTGGAATTTGTATTACCTGTACTACTAGAAAATGTCCCACTGGCAGTAAGAGGAGCAATGTGGTTCATGCACGATGGGGCTCCACCTCACTTCAGCATAGTAGCACGTCAATTTCTGGATGTAACTTATGGAGAAAACTGGATCGGTCGCGCAGGTCCACAGTCATGGCCGCCCAGGTCACCGGATTTAAATCCCTTGGATTTTTTCCTTTGGGGACATTCAAAGTCCTTCGTTTATAAAACTCCAGTCAACACTGAAGAAGAATTAATCCAACGAATACGGGATTCATGTGATCAGATAAGACATATACGCCGGAAATATTTCAAAGTGTTCGGGAATCGATGTTAAGTCGAGTTAATGCTTGCATTCAAGTTGAAGGAGGACATTTTGAGCAACTATTGGAAGTTATGTGTTAGTTATTATTGAATGTATTCTTACAGAAACAAATTGCCTAGGTACCATTTTTGTTTCAGTGTGGTTTTAATAAAGGGTGTTTCTTGTTTGAAGTTGCTTTGGCATTTCCGGCGTTACCACTATGCACGCACTGGCCAAATGAAACAAACAATTTTCAAGCATAACAGATTCAACTGTAATCAATAAAAACCCTATAAAAACAATTTTTTATTGTGTAGTGCCAGGGACGTGCAATGAAGTGATTTTTATGTTTTTTCTCAAAAACAAAGCAAGATACGAAAAAAATTCTAGGTGTAAAAAAGTTGTAATTTCAGTTGCTCAATGTGAAACAAATACAAAAATTGCAAAAAAAATCAGTGGCGCACATGTTTTCTGTCAAAAATATTGGTTACAGTGCCTTTCGGGACGCCACTGGACATGATAATTTTGATATAGTTAGGGTGAAATTCGCCCTTTACGACCTTCAATAACACTGCCAAATTTCATTAAAATCGGTCGAAGGGTTATTAAGATATTTACGACAAAGCGATTTCTTTTAAAAATTTTGACACCCTGTAGGCCTGTATCTTGAAAACGAAGCATTACCGGACCTATATTTATATGAACTTTTCGTCTTAGAATCACTCAATGAATCGTCCCTTTAAGTTTGGCCACGTACTCAAATAACACCCTGTATATTTCCGGAATCAGCGTGAAATTTCACGTATTTAGTACGAATTCCAAATAGATCTGTCGATTTGATATTTTTTGTGATTTTTGCAACTTTTAACAACTGATTTTTTTCCTCGATTAACTTGAAATTCACGGTAAATACTAATTCAACCATTCTGAATCGATTGGCGTTCGCAGAATTACTCTATCTCTAACTATTCTCGAATTGAAAAGTTAAAATCGAGTAGAAAGGGTTTTTTTCAAACTTTTTTTTTTTATTTTTCAGAGTTTTGGACTCAGTTTCGTAAAATTCTTTCTTTTGTATGTGCCACCAAAATTCAAGTCGATTCCAATTCAATTAAAGATTTCATATGCTTTTTACGGAACATCTCTAATATCGAATTTTCGACCTTTTATTTCTTTTTCCGGCTAAATCTTATATCTGACCATAAATGAAGTTATAATTAATAGCATAGGTGTTATGTTACAAGAGTTATAAACGTCCTTTTAGTAACGAGTATTTTAAACACTAGAGTTGCGTAGCGGAGAGTGTTTAATAAAGAATTTTCTAGAAGAGTATATAACAATAAACGCGCTAAATACCATACTTTTTCACAAACTCATATTTAACCAACCAAATTGTATCTTTTGAAATTAAATTCTCTTATGTCATGAGTTTCATCGACAGACTTTGCCTATCAGGCAAGTTTTTCGCTCTTTCGATCACACGTTATCAATGATGCGGAATAGATACATATAATTTAAATGCCATTCTTAAAATATTACTTCCTCAAGTGATTGCGAATCCTATAGTGTCTAATATTCTGATCATTAAAGCTTCTGTTTATTTTTTAGATCAGAAAACTGCCGTAGCATAGACGTCTGCAGCATACTTCTGAATATAATCCTGCAAGATGCTCCGTTCCTAGTATTCAGACTTCTTCTCATCACGCACTACCAAATAATCACTTACATGAACATTTTCTTCACGTGTAAGAACACCCTGGTAATACTTCTTCAAATTTACAGGTGAGTTATTGCTACAATGGTTGATTTGGGAGCTGAGTAAGATTGCTAATATCTTACTCACTTCTGTAGTACGTTTTTTTCTAGTACTTTTTTCTCGTAATTTTTTCATCGAGAATTTTTTTAGCACTTTTTTAACATTTTTTTCTAGTACTTCTTTTTCTAATACTCTTTCTTACCATTTTTTTCTATTACTTTTTTCTAATTATTTTTTCTAGTACTTTTTTCTGATACTTTTGGTCTAGTACTTTTCTCTAGCACTCTTTTTCCAGTACGCATTTTTTTTCAGTACACTTTTTCCCAGTACACTTTTTTCCGGTACACCTTTTTTCCAGTACAATTTTTCCAGTACCTACACTTTTTTTCAGTACACTTTTTTCCAGTGTACTTTTTTCCAGTACCCTTTTTTCCAATACACTTTTTTTCCAGTGCACTTTTTTCCCAGTAAGTACACTTTTTTTTCTAGTACACTTTTCTTTCCAGCACGACTTTTGTCTGCTTTACCGATTTTATGATTATAGCCAAAATCGAACTTGCCACCAAAACGAGACAAAAATTGTAAAAGTTTGTACCAAACCACTCTACAAAAACTGTTTAAAATCTACACTGACGCTGCTATTATTTTACTAAAATAACAAACGAATTTTGCATATTTTTTTTACGTTTTTTCACTTCCATTATTTTTATTTATTGCAACCCAAACAATTCTCATCTCGTTTCTTGTTTGCTTTTATTAGATTTTTTTACAGCAATCGACTTATTATGTGCTGGTGTGACTGGTGCGAACGAGTCTCGCATGATCTCGCCTCTTTTCCGAGACGAGACTCGAAACGATACTCGGACAATACGAGACGAGACTTTTATTGGTCTCGTCTCGAGTCTCGTGCATGAGGTCTCGCGTCTTGCAGGTGAATATTTCTACGTTCGGACTTGAAAATCTAATAAAAATATAAACAAAAAAAACTTAAAAATCACGTTTTTATAGTACTTTAAAAATGGACTAAAGAGTATAAAACATTTTTTTTATTAAAGATATTGTATCCACTATATTAATTTGTTTTGTTAAAAAAGTGTTAAAAATTAGTTTATAATACCAAGATAACTAGATGAAAACATCGAAATCGCCTTGATAATGCACGATGTTTGTTATTCCTAAACGACTGGGTGAAAAACAAAATCATTTGCGACCGAGAGGGCTGAGGGCTGCTTTTTTTTAATTTGATATTTTTACCTCATTTCTAAAATGATATTGTGTTTTATTTGGTAGGTATATTGCTCTCAAATACATGATGTTATCTTTCAAAATTTGTAATTTTCTCTTCCGATTCCTACATTATAGCAAGTATTCGAGCATTCTTTATTGCACTGAAATAATAAGATTATGGATGACGAAATTTCGATACTTTTACGAGACTCTCGTACGAGAGGCGAGACGAGACTTGATACGAGATTTATTATTTCGTACACATACAAATAACATGCTCAGGCGTGCTTTAGATAGGTAAAACGGGACACCAATGAAAAAATTGTATTTCAGATTGTACGTGGTGTACAGTGAACACAACAAAGTAAAGGGTGTTGGGGATGATGTAGAAATGTCGAATATTTCCATTATTTCGTCAATATCTAGGAGTGATCTCACCTTCGAACCGAGAAGAAGAAGAAGACCTTCCAACAAAAGGAATCCAGGTACGATCAGGAACGATACCTTTAGAAGCCAAAAAAGTACTAGTACCAGAAGGAGTGGGGAAACTGAAGAGTCCAACGATAGTGATGAGAGTAGAGGCAACGGTTATAGAAGAAACAGGTAGGCGTGTAAAAAATATTTAATCTTGATTTCCATGGATACGTTCAAATCATTAATTACAGCCTCAGATATAATAAATAGCTATTATGATACAAGTTCGTAAAGTTGGACTTTTTGTATGAGTGTGAAGTTTGTTGAATGAGGCGAAGCCGAGTTCAACGGTTCAACGAGTTCGACAATTCGGTTTCAGAAGTCTACATCGTTTTCAAATCGAGCACAGATGTAACGCAATACTACTACCCTTGCACGCTTTTGGTCAACATTCAAACGTTTGAGGATCCATTCTGCAGCAATTTTTCTCATGTCCAAACTTACGTGAACTATATGATGAACGCGTTCATATGAAATATTCAGTGCTTCAGATATCCGTTTTAGCCCAATTCGACGGTCTATTAAAATCATGTCATGAACTGCATCGATATTTTCGTAGACTGACACAGAAACTGGCCTTCCCGATCAGTCATCATCTTCAATGGAAAATTAACCTCTTTCGAAGCTTGCAATTTTTCACGGTCGCATACGAAGGACATTGATCACCAAGGGTATTAAGCATATCTTCGTAAATCTGCTTACCTCTTAACCCTTTTAAATACAGGTACCTACTTGATGGCTAGATACTCAAATTTTTCGATTTTCACAATTTCGGTGGACATATTTTTTGTTTTAATTTATTGCGTAAATCTGGTTTACTTTTTTGACGTCAAACTTCTAATAAGTTATTGTTCGTTGCTATGGTAACGCAATATTTTGTTTATGCAGGGAACTGGTCTAGGCTAAGTAGATTTCAATACATCCTCGTATTAGGTACTTTTAGCAGCTAGATTTGAGCAAAGAATGTCTTCCTTAAACTTTAGTACCGCCTAAATGAAAGTTTTTGGTTTTTGCACAAACGTAGAAAAAAAGAATAACTATTATGCAATACATTCAGAAACAGGAAAATATTATTTTATGAGCTTTCTTTTTTTTTAGAAAAGCTTTGAATTCTCGAAAAGACACTGGCTACTCAACGGCTAGCTCACACGTGAGCACCAGGAATGACATTCAGAAATCTCAGACGAGGAGATCTAATGCATCCAGTATTTCGAACAGCACTGAAAATATATCCCCCGAGTCCAGAAGAATTATGAAACAAAAACTCAAACGGACCGACAAAGAAACCAAAGGGAGGAGGAGGCTGGAAGAAACTGTTTCGGAAGAAAGCGACGTAACTTACGAAGAAGAGGAAGATTTGAGAAGGGAAAAGTCGAAAAAAGGACGTGTAACCGAGAAAGAAAAATCCAGGTATATTTTCACTTATATTCTCCCTAGCGTTAAAATTTTCGGTTATTGATTCAAGAACGAGGAATATTCGGTATGAAAATTTCTCATGAGAATATTTAACCAACAATTTGAACAATTTGACGGCAAACGACATTTTAGAATTATGGTTGTCAATAATTTGTTGAATTTATCTAAGTCGTCTATGGGATATGAAAACTCATGAAGACAGATAAGTTGTTTTATCAAGTTATTTAATTTATTTATATTATTTTATAAATTTTCCGTAATTTTTGGACTGCGTAAATAAATATCGGTTTGGAGGGCTCAAAAACTTGCGAAAATAAAATCGAAAAAATCCGAATAAATAATTAAAAACACCAGACGAATAAGTTGGTTTCGGAAAAGTTAGCGTAGGAACTCTAAAAAATTTCCGACGGTTCCGGATGTGGAAAACTACGCGAAAAAATCTCGTTCGAATGACTCGGATTCTGTACTTCTATAAAAACTTGCAAAAACTCGCGAAATGAGACCGGAAAAGTCTGCAAAAATAGTAAAAAACATCGGACTGTCGAATAATTTAATTTTGAAAAAGTTTTCCCCCTACCCGCTTGAAGGTAGGAATTCGGAAAAATTTCTGTCGTTGAAAATACTTCAAAAAATGTCGGTTGGAAGGCTTGGACCCCCGTCTTCCTCTGAAATAGTTACAATAACTCGTAAAAATAAAATCTGAAAAATCCGTAAAATCCATAAAATAGTAAAAAATGTCGGAAGATTAAAAAATTTAATTTAGATAGAGTTATACCCCTCGCCCCCTGAAGACTAGATAGAGAATGCGTAGGAATTCGGAAAATTTTCCTACCGTATCAGAAAATGTCGCTCTGGGGAGGGGGGAAAGGAGGGTTCGCTAGGACTCTAATTATAATCTATCGAACAAAATAGTAAAAAAATTATATTTGAAGTATAACTTCTCAAAAAATTATAGTTTCTCATTAGCTTGGGGCGTAAACTGTCATTACGCCTGAAATGACGCCTCAAGCTTTTAAGAAAACATATTTTTATAAGTTATTTGTTATTCATATACTAAATATTATTGTTTACCTTTCAGTTCGATAGTTTATAATTATAAGTTTGATTTCATAACAAATTTAATCATATATTTTATTTTCCTTACTTCCGTTAGCTGATCTTCTCTTGCTTTAAATCCAATACCAAGTTGATGAAATTTCCCACACTCCTTCCCATTCTTTCCTTTTTATTCCGTAACGAATTATGCAGGATTTCAGAAAGAAACCCTCCAGCCAGTGGAGTAGCCAACATTTTTTCATAGTATAAGAAGTCCAATACATAATAACATCTCACAACTTGGAATACTAAATCGACGACATTTTTAATGCTTTGTCCCTATCCAATGTAGGAAAATATTTTTTTCCAACTCCTCCTTTGGAAATTGACTCTTCCTCCCTTGTTTTAGGATTGAAAGTGACAATTTTTCTCTCTAGGGTTGAAAGTGACACTTTTTTTCTCTAGGGTTGAAAGTGGCATTTTTCCTGCCTAGAGTTGAAAGTGGCACTTTTTCTCTCTAGGGGTGAAAGTGGCACCTTTCCTCTCTAGAGTTTAAAAGTGGCACTATTCCTCCCTAGGGTTGAAAGTGACACTTTTCCACTAAATTTTAAATAAAGTTCAAAATTACTGGGAGAATGTTTGGTTTATTATATGTAACTAGGGATACGAATAACGCGTTAACTAGGATTGAATTTTTTATTTTTTCATTTTCAATCTAATGGCTATTTTAGCTTTGTTGGTGGGCGTTTCAAAAATGGGCTTATTTATTGTATTTATTGAAAAATATAAGATTGCTCCATATATGTAAAACACTATATTATTTGTTATTAATTGGTGGTTTTGTTCTGGAGGTATTAGAAAAAATTCATGTTTTGTACTAGAATAAAGTGTTTTTTCCTTCCTTCCTCGCATGAGGAAGAAAAAGTGACACTTTCCTCTCTAGTTCCAAATAGCTATTTTTGGACATAAGAATCATTTCATCAATGATAAGTTCTTGGAACTAATTTTACTGAATAACTTTTTTTACAGGGGTAATCAAAAAGTCAAGAGATACGAAAAAGGATCGACGGTGACAGCGAGTGATCAATCGTCCGACTGACGTCATCAACTGGCCATAATGGCTATATTTTGTTTGTATTTATTTATTTTCATTTGTTGTCTGTTTTTTATATACTGTGGAATCAACACAGAAGGTCTCATTATCGCTAAGGTCAATAAGAAGAATAATATAACGAAATAGAATTTCTTTGGCTCATTTCTTCACATTAAAATTCCATCTTAATTATAAAGATTCTTATGAAAAACTCGATGTGTGTTTTTCCCGATTGGCATATTAATAAAGATCTGAACTGAAATGTGACGGTTATTCAAAAATTCGCTTTGATAAGGTACATATTTTGCCAGAAAACAAAATTAATACGTCGATTTTCTTAACAGAAAAGCATTTGAATAATTTTATGAAATGTCTTGGAGTCCAGTTTGGTACTTATAGTCAGAAGTTTGTTTTATTTATGTACAAAAAATGTCATGACTTGTGGAAAGTCTATCACAAAATTGTCTTTTCTGGTTTCTTATCTATGGAAAACGTCCAATAAAAACAATTAAAAATTCATACATGAACAGTGCATGGTGGTATAGATCATTCTCTGGACATTTGCACAATATGTAGTCATATATTTGCGGGTTCACTTCAGGTCATTGTACCTAATTCTTTAGATTTAAGTTAATATATAAGTAAATAAAATTGAAATAAGTTTACTTTTTTTATTAATCCAGTCCAATAAGTTTTTGAGAAGAGTATCGTAAACATGTTTTTTTCGGGGTTAATAGCTCGAGTTTTTTTAACTCTGCTTTTGGACCATTATTTTCTGGACTCTTTTTTGTAACCTTTTTTTACTGGACTTTGAACTCTTTTGGAATCTTTTTACTCTTGTTGGTCTCCTTTTTTACTCCTTTTCTTTTTCTTTATTTTGTTGCCTTTTTTGACCTTTTTAGACTCTCTTTTCGACCCTTTTTTACCCATTTTGGGATATTTTTTGGACTCTTTTCTTGGTTTCTTTTTTAAAACGTTTTGGGCTCTTTTTTGGACATTACTTTGACTCTTTTTTGGTATCTTTTTCAAGGACCTATTTGGACTATATTTTGGACATTTTTCACTCTTTTTGGGCTGTTTTTTGGACCCCTTTATTGGTATTTACTTTTTTGAACTTTTCTGAACACTTTCGGACTTTAATTTGGACTTCTTTTAAAACTCTTTTTTTGGGGTCTTTTTTGGTTTGATGCTCACAAAGCTCCCGCGTAAGACACTGGTACAGCTCATTCACATCATTATTGCCATTATAAACTGACAATGCTGCCCAGAGTGCCTGAAGCGGGTGGTGATAATTCCGATCTAAAGCCTGGGAAGGATGCCCTTTTTTTGGATTTTTTTATCCTTTTTTATTCTTATTTGGACTCTTTTATGACTCTTTGTTTGCTCTTTTTTACTCATCTTGGACTCTTTTTTTTGGTATTTTTCAGGACTCTTTTTTTAATCAATTGTTTTCAACTCTTTTTGGGCTGTTTTTTGGACCCCTTTATTGCTTCTTTTGGACTTTTTTGAACTTTTCTGAACACTCTTTCGGACTTTAATTTGGACTCTTTTATGACTCTTTTTTTGCACTTTTTACTCATTTTGGACTCTTTTTTTTTGGTATTTTTCAGGACTCTTTTTTTAATCAATTGTTTTCAACTCTTTTTGGGCTGTTTTTTGGACCCCTTTATTGCTTCTTTTGGACTTTTTTGAACTTTTCTGAACACTCTTTCGGACTTTAATTTGGACTCTTTTATGACTCTTTTTTTGCACTTTATTACTCATTTTGGACTCTTTTTTTTTGGTATTTTTCAAGACTTTTTTCATTCTATATTTTAACTCTTTTTGGGCTGTTTTTTGAACCCCTTTTATTGGCATTTTTCAGACTTTTTTTTAACTTTTCTGAACACTCTTTCGGACTTTAATTTGAACTCTTTTTTTATGATCTTTTTTGGATTGACGCTATCCTGCTCAAAAAGCTCCTGCGTAATACACTGGTACAGCACATTTACATCATTATTCCCATTATAAACTGGCAATGCTGCCCAGAGTGCCTGAAGCGGGTGGTGATAATTCCGATCTAAAGCCTGGGAAGGATGCCTTTTTTACCTCTTTTTTTGGCATATTTTTACTCTTTTTTCGACTGTTTATATGAATTCTTCTTGTAACTCTTTTTTTAACTCTTTTTTATTCTTGTTTGGACTCTTTTATGACTCTTTTTTTGCAATTTTTTACTCATTTTGGATTTTTTTTAAATATTTTTTTAAATCTCTTTTTGGGCTGTTTTTTGGAACCCATTATTGGTATTTTTTTAGACTTTCTTGAACTTTTCGGACTTTAATTTGGACTCTTTTTTTAAACTCATTTTTGAACTCTTTTTTGGGATCTGTTTTGGATTGACGCTATCCTGCTCAAATAGCTCACGCGTAAGACACTGGTACAGCTCATTCTCATCATTATTCCCATTATAAACTGGCAATGCTGCTTTTTTACTCTATTTTTTTAACTCTTTTGGCTGTTTTTTGGACCCCTTTATTGGTATTTTTTAGACTTTTTTTACTTTTCTGAACTTTTAGGACTTCAATTTGGACTCTTTTTTTGGTATTTTTCAAGACTCTTTTGGACTCTTTTTTGGACACTTATTTGGCCTCTTTTTGTACATTTTTTTACTCTTTTTTGGTCTTTTTTAACTCTTCCTTTGGACCCCTTTTTGGACTCTTTTTTGACTGTTTTTAGGCTATTTTTTTGGTATTTTTTACTCTTTTTTGGACTTTTTTGGGCTCTATTTTGGACTATTTTTTTGTCTCTTCTTTTTGGTCTTTTTTACTTTTTTTTATTGGACTTTTTTGTGCCTCTTTTTTTGGACTCTATTTTGGACTTTTTGGCTTCTTTTTGGAATTTTTTAAAACTCTTTTTCGGACCCTTTTCGCCATTTTGGACTCTATTTTTGTTTTAGCTGTTTTTTGATCTCATTTTAAAACTTTTTTGAACACTTTTTTGGTGTTGGGATAAGACTCCAGTGTACATAAGTATTGCATTATAAAAAGTGGTTGGAAAAGAAAAGGAACAACTTGAAACAAAAATATTTATTTAAAATGTAAGTATAAACATCACAATATCTAATACTAACAAACTAAAAACATAAGGAACTCAGGAATTCTCTTTATTACAATACATATATTATCAACGTTCAGTCTTTGGTTTCAATATCTACATTCAGTTGTTTAAATTTCTCTACGACCTCGTTCTGGTCCAAGTTATTCACAACCGAAAATAGCAGTGCTTGGTTTTTTAATATCGCTACCTTATTTTCGAAAGTACATATTTCCGAGTTAAAGTTAGTGAGAGCTTTGTGCTGCTTGCTTTTGATAAAATAGTCCTTCAACATGTCGGTCGTTGAATTCACTAACGGTTTCAGAGTTTCTAAAGGCACCTTTTCCACTTCGGGCACAGAGCGAGGTTTTCTCTTGCGCGCGACTGTTTTTTTCTTGGACTTCTTCCGAGAAGGGGCGATGTCTAGCTTGATTTTTTTGGCGGAGCATTTTTTCTGAATGTCCCGTATCGTGTAATCCAGGGGTTCTATTTTTTTGGTAACCGAGTTGTACTCGGGTCGTTCGTGGACGTTGACGGGCCATTCCTTCGGTAACTCTGAGAACGATGCGGGTTTCCTCTCCGGGGGCTGTAAATTATTCACAATTAATTATTGACTGAGATATACGACTATACTAGTGCCACTGCAGAAATAAAAATTCTTCTAATTGACACATTTGATGTGAGGTGATTGGGTCATATATGCTTGTTGAAAATTCTAATTTACACATTTATTCTGTCAATTGACACATTCAATCAGTCAATATACACATTTAATTTGTCAATTGACACATTTGATCTGTCAATTGACACATTCAATCTGCCAATTGACACATTCAATCTGTCAATTGACACATTTGATCTATCTATTGACACATTTATTCAGTCAAGTGACACATTTATTCAGTCAATTGACACATTTAATCTGTCAATAGACACAATTGATCTGTCTATTGACACATTTAATCTGTCACTTGACACAATTGATCTGTCAATTGACACATTTAATCTGTCACTTGACACATATAATCTGTCAAGTGACACATTTAATCTCTCAATTGACACATTTGATCTGTCAGTTGACACATTTGATATGAGGTGATTGGAGCATATGCATGTGAGTGGGTAGTTCTAACATGACCAGTAAGTAGCCATGAACCAACTCATCCGTAGGTACTTTCTCATGTCAAATCTGATAATACTTTTTCGAAAATAAATCTTTCCATGAAACATCTTGATAATTGGGTGGGATAGTGCCTACTTCTAACCATCCTTTCATCATAATATTGGCTACTGATAGCCACTTAGTTTCATCAGTCATGTCTAATTACAGGAATTTTAGCATTAGTTCCCACAGTATATTTATTGAAAAATGCTTGCCAAAATTCAGATAAAATTTCATTAATTATTTCATTCACACATTGCTACACCAATGAAATTTCATGATTGAAGTTACATGATTATGATATGAGCATGAGCGGCTATTTAGATAAACAAGCGGATATATACAGGCTGATTCACGGTGGATGGCACATTAGACATATTTCTGGTGAACCAGACAACGGATCACTTTGAAAATTTAATGGAGGGCATATTCGGACATTCTCTAGCAAACTAAAATATTTTCGACAATGCGGTGTTGTCGCTTCTATTAGAAAGCAGTAGCAACTTTGATTTTTCAAACGGAACACTCTGTATATAATATTATTTTTGGAATCTCCAACAATTGCCCGACAACTTTTCTTGATATTTCCCTATACCTATCTGTTACCGTTTTCGAAATAAAAATTAATTTCAATTTTTTTCTTCGAAAATCATGACTTCTAAAAATGCCGATATCTTTTAGTTAAGAAGTACTAGATATCGAAATTTGGTTTGGAGTTAGGTGATACTTGGACACTTCCCACACGTCAGCCTAATCTCCGTTACTTCAATACAGGGTGGTAAAAAAATACAGTTTTTTCGTTTGCTTGAAAAAGTTGCTGAAATTTGATTATTTTAAATGGAACACCCTGTATATTATTGAAAATTCGGAAAGCTGCTGAAATTTGCTTTCTTTCTATGTATATCATACCTATACCTAACTAGTCTAGTTTCGGACTTATGAGCATTTATTTGTGAAAATGTCCCTTCAGAATGGTATTTCCATTCGGTATTTGGTAAGCAGGCCATGATTACTATTTGACAGTAGCGTTGTGACATTCTCTTATTAATATCGACATTTTCGTCACTTCAGAAGTTGCAAATACCTTCAAAACGATGGAACAAAACTATTCAAACGAAGTTCTTATGAATTTGTTTATTATTTTTGGACAGTGTGATAAAATTATCAGCAGAACATGTAGAAAGTTCAATGAAATGTATCCGAATCTACCGCCAATGAACCTCAAGAAATTTATACGAATTCAGAACAATTTAAAAGCACCAAGAAACTTGCCTCGACCCGTAACTTCTGAAGACAACCAGATTAATGTCTTAGCATATTTTCACGCATTTCCCGTGTCATCGATAAGAAGTGCTGAAGAAGATTTGGGTATAAAATATTCATCGGTTCAAAGAATCTTGCGAAGACATAAAATGCATGATTATAAATTCACCAAAATTCAAGAAATGAAGCCTCAAGACCCTCAACAGAGAGTAGAATTTTGTGAAATGTTGTTGACACGCATTCAAGAAGATCCACTTTTTTTAAATAAAATTATTTGGACTGATGAATCGAAATTTTCGAGAGAAGGGATTTTCAATAGAAAAAATCGTCATTATTGGTCCAGTGAAAATCCTCACGTCACAAAAGAAGCCGGATTTCAAGAAAAATTTAGTTTTAATGTCTTCTGCATGTTGATAGACAACAAATTGAGGTACGTGATATACGAGGAGTCATTAACATCCAGAAGCTACCTGAATATTTTGGAGAATACTGTAGAGAGTTTCGTGGATAATCTGCCACTCGAAGAATATCGAAACTGTTGGTACCAACTAGACGGAGCTCCTGCACATTGCACAAGAGAAGTGAGCGCAGAACTGGAAAGACTTTTTGACGATCGGTGGATAAGGCGCTTGGGACCATGGAATTGGCCAGCGAGATCACCCGATCTTAATCCATTAGATTTTTATTTGTGGGGAATGTTTAAAGAAAAAGTTTACAAAATACCCGTGCGTTCGAGAGATGAATTGTTAGAAAGGATTGCCCAAACATTTGAAGATTTGAAGTGCTTGGAAGTGAACGGCCAGCGATTCGAACATATTTTGAAATATTCCACATGATTGTTTTACTTTTTTATAATTATTCATATCAATATTTCCAATTTCAAGTTTCTTGGTGCTTTTTTAAAGTTTATCCAAACATATTGAAATTGTTCTGAATTCGTATAAATTTCTTGAGGTTCATTGGCGGTAGATTCGGATACATTTCATTGAACTTTCTACATGTTCTGCTGATAATTTTGTCACACTGTCTAAAAATAATAAACAAATGCATAAGAACTTCGTTTGAATAGTTTTGTTCCATCGTTTTGAAGGTATTTGCAACTTCTGAAGTGACGAAAATGTCGATATTATTAGGAGAATGTCACAACGCTACTGTCAAATAGTAATCATGGCCTGCTTACCAAATACCGAATGGAAATACCATTCTGAAGGGACATTTTCACAAATAAATGCTCATAAGTCCGAAACTTGACTAGTTAGGTATAGGTATGATATACATAGAAAGAAAGCAAATTTCAGCAGCTTTCCGAATTTTCAATAATATACAGGGTGTTCCGTTTAAAATAATCAAATTTCAGCAACTTTTTCAAGCAAACGAAAAAACTGTATTTTTTTACCACCCTGTATTGAAGTAACGGAGATTAGGCTGACGTGTGGGAAGTGTCCAAGTATCACCTAACTCCAAACCAAATTTCGATATCATAGTACTTCTTAACTAAAAGATATCGGCATTTTTAGAAGTCATGATTTTCGAAGAAAAAAATTTAAATTAATTTTTATTTCGAAAACGGTAACAGATAGGTATAGGGAAATATCAAGAAAAGTTGTCGAGCAATTGTTGGAGATTCCAAAAATAATATTATATACAGAGTGTTCCATTTGAAAAATCAAAGTTGCTACTGCTTCCTAATAGAAGCGGCAACACCGCATTGTCGAAAATATTTTAGTTGGCTAGAGAATGTCCGAATATGCCCTCCATTAAATTTTCAAAGTGATCCGTTGTCTGGTTCACCAGAAACGTCTAATGTGCCATCCACCGTGAATCAGCCTGTATATAGAATAACCCTGACTATTCATGTAAACAAAACTCTCTTTTGTTTGTATAAGTGTCAAAGTTTGACATAACTTAGTCGCTCAAAATTGAAATGTCTCGTTTTGGGTTATCTTCTATGACAGAAATTAATGCCTATATAAGCGAATCCATCTCAGAAAATACCGTGAAGAGTAAAGAGTCTGTCTGGAGACAATTTATGTCTTTTTGTCAGCAGAAGAAATATAAATTTTGTGCGACTACCCCAACTCTCATGTTTGCCGAAATCCTCAAAGATTGGGCATGGAATATGCGTAAAGAAAATGGCGAGGAAGTACACGGTTAAAGTGATGTGGAATTTAACTGCGAAAACTGGATTACTGGAAATCTGATATGGAAAAAACAATTGAACGTAGCGATTGTCTGTCCTGAGCCAAGTGTAATAGTACTTTTGTTTTGCGGAAATGCCCACGTTGCCAAATTGGCCACTTCGGAGTACTGGAAATCTAATATGAAAAAAACAATTGAACGTCTCGATTTTAGACCCTCAACCTATGATGATGATGCTATTTTTGTTTTGCGGAATTGCACCGTTGCCAAGTTTTGGTCTCTTTAGATAACTGGAAATCTGATATGAGGATAATTCTGAGTGGATCCCATACTATTCAATCAGATGATTGGGCAATGAAATTTGAACCTTGCAGAAATGCGCCAATGTTGCCAAGTAGTGGGCGCTGGAAATCATTAAAAAAAATATTTAAGGAAATTTTGCTAAAAGAATATCGTTATCATTCATCCATATTAATTTTTCATGATCCATTTTTTTAAAACACTTTTGGAAATCTGATTACGCGTGGTCCAAAATTAAATTTTTATTTCATTTAGGTTAGGTAGGTCATTTAGGTTATCTGACTTTGAGTTCAAAAACGGTAATAACACCATACCAAGTAATTAATGAATCCGAGGGGGTACCCGACGCAGGGACGATGGCACCGGACACAGGTACGAGTACGTCGACCCATAAATACTGGCTGAAACAACGCATACCAAACAAGTAGTGTTCAGTGATCGAAACTGTAAACATTTCTCTTGAAAATGCCAACCACTCGTGTTGGCGAAACGTCAAGATTTTCTCTAAATAAATGTCGGCCTAAAAACCCGAAAAGCAATCATTCATTCAAATGATATTAGTTAGAAATTCTTGAAATAATTAGATTTGTTAATTCCGTCAACCGATTGCACCCCTACGCGCAACCCTCAGAAGTCTTCGAGAGACTTGTGTGAGCTAGGGAAGATGCAGCTCTTACCTATTAACGTGTGATGCCATGCACGAGACCGGTGAATCGGTGGATCGAACCCACGACCCCACGCATGCGAGGCGAACGCACTACCAGCCGACCACCACGGCCCATAATGCGAAACAACGTTGAAATGCTCAAGTTCTGGATTCTCAGTCACAATATCACAAATTATCATATTACTTACAGCTCACGGACTATAAATGGTTAAGAGTTTGACATCAACTTCATTTCCATGGGAACAAAGGTTACAGCGTGTCTCTTTTTGCTGGTAGTTTATAAAATGCGAGCGTAACGAGCATATGCTGTAATTTCACCTTTTCATACTAATCAATCGAATTACCAGCAACTTGGATAGCTGGGTTAGTTCGGTTAGGTTAGGTTGTGTCCCTTTTTTACGTTTAGAAATCGGTCCATGGCCGTAATCGTGGGCAGTCAGAAGAAAGAGACACGCCTTCGGCGTGTCTCTTTCTTCTGTTGGCAGCGCATTTCCTCAAAACTAAAATGGAACCATTAGAATCGGATGAAAATTTATATTAATACTCCCCATTGAAAATTTCTATAAAGCTTCTCTGAGTGATTTCCCGCATCCATAACTTGGCAACATCGCACTTCCGCAAAGTCAAAATATCATAGCAGGAACCACCTGATTGAATAGAAAGTCCACTTCGACCCATCCCCATATCAGATTTCCAGTAATCCGAAGTGACCAACTTTCCGCAAAACAAAAATGGTACTATTAGATTCGCCTTATGACACAAAATGGCGACGTTCAATTATTTTTTCCATATCATATTTCGAGTATTCCCAAGTGACTAAAACTTGGCAACGGCGCATTTCCGTAAAACAAAAATAGTACCATTAGATTAGGTTGAGGGTCTATAATCGAGACATTCAACTGTTTTTTGCATATCAGATTTCCAGTAATCCGAACTTGGCAACAGGGCATTTCAGCAAAACAAAAATGGTACCATAACAATTGGCTAAGGGTCCACAATCACGACAGAATTTTTTCAATATCAGATTTTCAGTAAACCAAAATTCAATGTGAAATCACTCTCACTACTAAAGACTAGTTCATGTAAACGTAAGGTAAGATAACGCAAGAACGTAAGGTAAGGTAATGGAAATGTACGGTTCACAAAAAGGAAAGTAGAATTGGCACGACTGACAGTTGTTTATCCAATTTGTCATATTTAATATGTAGTAGTTCGATTAAACTTATGAAATGAGTATCGTCCATATTATTCAGATTTTCACACTTTCAGATCATCAAACCGTCTGTCTGACGTTTGATACTTTACCTTGCGTTTATATGAACCAGCCTTCAGTTTAGATTACCATAATTTTTTTTAATAAAAGTCGAAGGAAATGAACATTTCGATACAACCAGCACGTGGAAAATGAAAATCTGTATTGCAACGTTGTAGGTTTCTTAAAGACGCACTTGAAATGTACATTTTTCTTTATAGAAGAAAAAAAATGTTTGTTGAATTGACAAGAGTCTACTAAATCGGAAAAATGAATAGTTAGTTCACCTTTCAAAGTTTTTTATAGGTATGAAGTCACGTACCTTATTTTCCTTCCTATTCAGCTCATCATCGCTGGCATCCAAAATGGCGAAATCCTCCTCGTACAGCAAGTCCTTGGAAAGATCCTTAGATTTATTCCTCGCATTCCTGACTGGATTCCTCCTGATCTGGCCGACCTCCCCATTATCAGCAGGGTGATCAGCAACTTTCGCCTGAGGCACTTTTTCAGCTTCCTTGTATTCCTTCACGAAAACGACGTCATCGTCGTCATCGCTAAGCTCTAGGACATCGCTGGTTCCATTCAAACTCGGTTTTTCTGAAGCTTCTGTCAACTTATCAATGTCAACGAACTCAGGACGATCCAGGGCGTTGTGCGAACAAAGTATTTCCAAAACGGCCAGACCATCATCGATTTCCTTGTCAAGACTCGAAGAGATGTTTTCGTTTGCCTCGGTACATTCTTGGGTGCCTTCAAACTGAAAGTTGTTACCGTCGAATACTATTTTGGGTAAACTGATATTTTGGGTGAGTTGGATAGGTGTTGGGTAGGCATTCTGGACGATTTTGCAATCGTCTTCTGAGCTGTCGGAGCTGTAGATTATCAAAGGCTCGTTCACTATGACCAACTCGCTTTTTTCAATTATGGACGCAAAATCGTAACATTCGTTCGCAATGGTGTCTGTTTCCAAAGCCATGCCGCCGAAAAGTCTGTAACAAACAAGTCAAAGATAGAGCGATCCAAATTATCGTGTTGATCACAAAAACTTTCCGGTTGGAAAGATCAAAAAAATATTAATATGCTCTAACATTTGAGACTGTGTACATTTGCAGAACTAAGAAAAGGTTCCAGTGATTATACAACGATTGAACTTACATTTTTTCCAGAATATGAATTAAAATTGCTTTGAAACGTCAAATGAAAATATATATTTTCTAGTGCACTTGAATGGTTGCTAGGCTACAAAAAAGATACAACACAGAAAAGGAAAAACGGCATGGCCAGTAAGTTTTCTTTTCATCTGAATTGGGAATTTGTATATTATCTGTAATAATATCTTGACAAAATGCAGAATTTTCCAAAGATACTTTCAACTTGCTGTCACGAAAACAGTGTTGCTCAGAAACAACACGAGAGCTTTCTCGAGTAGATTTTTGTTCAGCAGCACATCTTGGTGACAGGCGACGTGACAGTATGTTGACTATTTCATGCACTTGTCAAATGAAACAATCAGGAGCTCTAGTCAAGGTCAGAATATCGGGGGTAATACATAGAAATATAATTATTCTATACTTATCTAGAATGCTAATCCCGCCAATTTTCACGGCGAAAAGCATGCCGCGTATGCGACCCGTTTACGATGTGCGCATGCTCGTCATCAGTGTAGTTTGGATAGATCGTTGCAAAGTTTGAAAATCATTTGGCGTTCCAATTCAAAGTTTTGTGTCATGAGGCAATAAAACCCATGTCATTTGAAAGAGAGAAATTTGTCATCGCATTCAGGACCTTTTTGAACCGAAATAACCTTTTAGAGATAGATTCCTCCGAATTTTATGCGCGAAATAAACTTATTTAATACGATAATGTACTCTATCTTACTGTACGAGGATATATTGAAAAATTCTTAGCCTACTGTAGAACCAAACAAAATTTCAATGTCAAAATATTTTATTACTCAACATATTCTCCTCTTAATAGGATACATTTATTAAAGCGAACCTGCAACGTCTCTAGACCTTTCAAAAAAAATGTTTCATCTTGCTCTGCAAACCAGACCTACACAGCTTTTATTACCTCCCCGTTGGAAGAAAATTTACGACCTTTTAAACTTTTTTTCAGTTGAGGAAAGAGATGATAGTCGGACGGTGCCAAATCTGGTGAATAAGGGGGGTGTTCTAGTAAACCAAACCCTAAATCACGAATTTTTTGCATGACAACATGAGATTTGTGTGCAGGGGCGTTGTCCTGCAAAAACAAAACACCTTTGGATAGCTTTCCACGCCTTTTCTCTTTAATTTTTTCCCGTAGAGTGGTCAGTAATGTCGAATAGTAATCTACAGTTATTGTTCTACCCTTATCCAAAAAAATATCATGATTACTCTTGGCAATCCCAAAAAAACTGAAGCAAGAACTTTTCCAGCAGATTTTTGAACACGAAACTTCTTAGGTCTTGAAGAACCGGAGTGTCGCCATTCCATCGATTGTTGCTTTGTTTCTGGATCGTAGAAATGTACCCAAGTCTCATCCATAGTAACAATTCGGTTTAAGAAGTCTACATCGTTTTCAAATCGAGCACAGATCGAACGCGATGCTACTGCCCTTGCACGCTTTTGGTCAACATTCAAACATTTGGGGATCCATTTTGCAGCAATTTTTCTCATGTCCAAATTGACGTGAACTATATGATGAACGCGTTCGTATGAAATATTCAGAGCTTCAGATATCTGTTTTAGCCCAATTCGACGGTCTGTTAAAATCATGTCATGAACTATAATAATAATAATAAAAACCTTTATTCATCAATAAAATACAATACTCAAATACTTACAAATCACTAATCAATAAAATGAACAAAGTTAGCCAGCGATAAGTGCTATTTCACTTGTTTCGCAGAATTATGATAAAATTCATATTCGATAAAATGTCTTTCATAAAGATACTGGTGCGGACACATATCAGTAACTGACAATGAAGTTGTAAAAAAGTATATACACATCATAAACAATACAAAACTATCAATAAGTTTATAAAATAATAATAATTAAACTGCATCGATATTTTCGGGGACTGACACAGAAACTGGCCTTCCCGATCGGTCATCATCTTCAATGGAAAATTTACCTCTTTTGAAGCTTGCAGTCCAATTTTTCACGATCACATACGAAGGACATTAATCACTAAAGGTATTAAGCATATCTTCGTAAATTTGCTTACCTCTTAACCCTTTTAAATACAGGTACTTGATGATGGCTCGATACTCCAATTTTTCGATTTTCACAAGTTTCCCATTTTCTTTCGTAACTCTGGTTTACTTTTTTGACGTCAAACTTTACACTGACACTTCTAATAAGTTATTGTTCGTTGCTATGGTAACGCAATATTTTGTTTATGCAGGGAACTGGTCTAGGCTAACTAGATATCAGTACATCCTCGTAATTATAATGACCATGCAACAGTGCTTTTTTATCAACAAGAAGTCTTGTCACTAAGATCTGTCACTCTTAACAGAGATCAGAGACAGTTTTTAGAATTTCAGATTTTGTCTTGTTTTGTATAACATTGTCGTTGGTTCTTTCATAATTCGTGAATTTGCATTAATATTTTTCCTCTAAGATATTTTCTAATAAAACCGTTTCTTCCTAGAGATAAAAAATTAACTGTTTAGTGTTGTTAGTGTGGAAGTAAAGGAAAAATACCTGAAATAAATTATTTTTGGTAGATAATAACATTTTTCTACATTCATGCAAAAAGCAAAACTTTATTGAACTATATTCAGTGGAAAAAGAAGTTCTTTATTGCACCAGTGCAATAAAGTTTTTATTGCACTCATCTGTCATTCTACTTCAACGTGCTGTCATCATGACAAACATAAACGTTAAAACCTACTACATATTTAGTAGATATTCTGTGAGATTGGCAATAGGTTTCAAACAGCTACATATTTTATATTATTTTGTATTATTGTTAGCAGCAAGAGTTAAACAAACAATGCACTGCTTCAGGAGATCATCCGCAACACTTCTTGCCGATACTGGAGCAGATATACTAGAGCTCAAACGACACGGCGGGTGGAAATCGTCGACAGTAGCGGAGGGATACGTAGAGGAATCACATGCAAACAAACTCAGTGTTGCAAAACAAATATTTCAGCCTGAAGGAAATAACGATGTACAGTTACCAAGTAATAGTACGTTTACAGCAGTAACAAATCAAGAAGTGGATTTAAAAAGCACCAATTGTTCATTCACTTTCAACATTGAGGGTAAAAATAAAGTTTGAGTTAAATTGTTCGTAACGTATTAGTTCCTGTTTCAATGCAAATCGATATTAATAATAAAGTATTCAAGTTGCGCTTTTCATTTTCCTACACCTAGTGCCGCACCTCAATAAATCATTTTTTGCTTTTTGCATGAACGTAGAAAAAATGTTGTATGCAACTCGTGCAAAAATTGTTTATTGCACTCGACGTCTTGTCCAACTCGGCCTAACGGCCTCGTCGGACAATTTCACGTCGAGTGCAATAAACATTCACTTTTTGCACTTGTTGCATAAATAACTATTTTATGTACCTATGCTTTGCTCAAAATAGCAAAACAAAATAGGTAGCTTATTATTATTATAGCTTGACTCAAAAGGCATGATTCTGGTTATAATGTCTTTCGGAAGAGACCCCAATGCAGAACATTTGAGTGAGAAAATTGTAATTTGTGGCAGACATTTTTCTCATGAAGATTCATGTAAAAAAAACAATAGAATCATTTGAAAATAATAATAATAACAGTACTCTACTTTCTGATGGCCTTTGCTGAATATTTGGGATCATAAATATGTGAAAAGATGTATTCAAATTGGCTACATAGCAGGTATAAGTACATTGAGTTTTCCAATACCTTATTCCCCGAGATTCAGAATCAACAACGTTTGTTAATCTTCACCAGTACTATAATATTTTAGTAAAACCGGGTCTGTTAGGAAAAACACTAATGACGCACATGCGCATTGCGGACTAATCTGAACTTTTTACAACACTTTTGACATATGAGATTAGTATTCTACACCTTTTCCAGTTGTATTTCAGAAAGCATCAAGTTGATCAGAAATCGTCAATTAAATTTCAGTATAGTTACTTATATTTCGGAAAGTATCAATTATATTTCTGAATAGTGAGTTGAATTTCAGAAAGTGTAAGATGAATTTCAGAACAGTCAATTCGATTTCATAAAGTATCAATTGTATTTCGGAATAATCAACTTGATTTCAGAAACCATCATTTGAATTTCAGAATAGTCAGCTGTATTTCAGAAAATATCAGATGTATTTCGGAAAGAGTAATTTGTATTTCGGAATATGTCAATATCAATCACTATTTACCGAATTCAAATAATTTTTTCTGAAATTTTTGTTACTTTTTCTAAACTTGAAAATCTGTTTGGTAGATACTTTCATCAACAACTGAGGTTTTAAACAATAAAATACTACATTAATTATTAGTACATTTCATAGTATACTGTAACTGTAACATACATGTTGCTGCTAATTTTACCCAGTCTTCTCCTTTGTTAGCACAAGCTACAGTACTTTCTCTATCTCGAGCTGTGTTTCTGTCGTAGGTTTTTCTTATATTTCTTATTATTATTATTTATTGTGTTGTCATAGAAACGACAATGTAGTACCAGCCTACTCCTCCAAAATACACCAAATCGCGAGTCTTACATCTTGAAATTTATGATTTTTGCAATATAAATCCTGCTTTTTGAAATTCTTTTTACGTTATCTGAAATACAAATGACACATTCCGAAAAACATGATACTTTCTGAAATACAAATGATGGTTTCGGAAATCAAACGGATCATTCTGAAATACAATTGAGGCTTTCTGAAACCTAATTAACTTTTCTGAAATTTAACTTATGCTATCTGAAATCCAACTTACTATTCTGAAATACAATTGACGATTTCTGAAAATCAACTCACTAAACTGAAATACAATTGATCTTTTCCGAAATATCGATGATTATTCTGAAATTCAAATGACGCTTTCTGAAATACTTCTGGAAAAGGTGTAGAATAAGTATATAATATATATTTCTATGGAAATATCTCGAGCTAGAAGCATTGTTTTCAGAAAGTCTTGCTGTCATTGGTTGGGATTGATGACATTTCATTGTCTGTAATTAAGATGCCTTCTGTAATAATATCCCAACGAAATGCAGAATTTTCGCAAAAAATATTCACCTTGTTGTCAAAATGTGTTGCTTAGAAACACCACGAAAGCTTGCTCGAGTGGTGTTTTCTTCAGTAGCACAGTTTGAATGTCAGGCAAGGTTAGAGTATTTCGAAAATTCTGCATTTTCAATTTCAAGAATGAATAAACGAAGTTAAACTTTATCCGTTTCTTTTGGATTGGAAATAATGATATCAGATTACACAAGAGTCTCTGCATTATCTGCAACATGTATCGACAATATAATTTCAAATCTGGATATACACACCAGTAAAGCTGGAATCTTAGATCCATGCCTGTCCGATCATAAGGGACAATTTCTATCCATTTCTACCAATAAACCTGTAGATCAGGAAATTGATGATATGCCTAGAATTTGCTACACAAAAAAAGGATTTGAGAAATTTAAAACATCTCTCTCTCATGTAGATTGGGGTATCCTTGATTCACCTGACCAGAATATTAATAATACATGTAATTATTTCATCAGTACTCTTCAAGAGACCCTGAGCCAATCATTTCCTGTAAAGAAAAAAATGAAAATCGACCATAAAACAAAAATACAATGGTACAATGATAAACTCAAAAAAAATGAGAAACAACCTGGAAGCTGTCAAAATTATATCTGAGGTGTCTGGATGCAATGAAGATATTGAAATTTATAAACATTTGAAGAAAACTTATCATTTTGAACTATTAAACCAAAAAAAACGAGCATATGATGAATATATAATAAACTCCGCCAATAAGTCGAAAGCTTGCTGGAATATAATCAACTCGGAGAGAAATTCAATAAATAAAAGAATGATTTTCCATGAATTCTCAGAAAACAAATTTAACGAATTTTTTTGTACCATAGCTGAAAAAACAATTAAATCTCTTCCACAACTAGATGCTGATGGAGAAAACAATTTCAAAAAATTCCCTTCTCCTGTTGAGACCTTCTTTCTAGAACCTGTCTGTCAATATGAAGTTCATAGTGCCATAAATAAATTGAAAAACTCTAGTTCTCGAGATATCCATGACATGAACAGCCACTTAATAAAAGAAATAGTCGAACAAATTGTCATGCCCTTAACTAACCTAATAAATCAGATTTTCAGCAAAGGAATCTTCCCAAATATTCTCAAGATTTCCAGAGTTATACCCATCTTTAAAAAGGGTGACAAATCATCCTTAGACAATTATCGTCCAATTAGTATAATATCCATAATTGGAAAAATTGTGGAAATGATCCTAAAGGATCGTCTTTATTCTTATTTTGAAAATAGGTTCTTCTTCAGCGAATCACAATTCGGTTTTCGCAAGAAAAAATCTACCATTCAGGCAGCTTTCCATATAGTGACTGACATAGTCGAGGGCCTTGATCAGGGCAGACACACGTCACTAACACTATGTGACCTGACCAAGGCTTTTGACTGTGTATCACATGCATTACTTATAGACAAATTGAGTCACTACGGACTGAGAGGTACCATTTTGGACCTTATTAGCTCTTACCTCAACGATAGATATCAGTGTGTGGATTTGAATAACAGGAAATCAGATCTCAAACAAATTGAACATGGTGTACCTCAAGGCTCCATACTTGGACCATTCTTGTTCCTAGTATACATAAACGACTTATGTCAGTCTATTGCACCGATAAAATGTGTCCTATTTGCTGATGACACCACCCTCATATACTCGGGTAAGTCATATGATGCTCTACCTAAAGCTGCCGAACACGATAAGAACGTGGCAAAAAGCTGGTTTACGAGAAATAAATTAAAATTAAATGAAAACAAAACTCAGAATTTGATCGTCTCCTCAAATCCTCTTTATCAAAAAGGACAAAATATTTCACTACTGGGTATTAAAATCGATGATCGATTAAATTGGTCCAGCCATGTGGACTATATGCTTAGCAAGTTATCAAGTGTCTTATTCATATTGAGGCAACTCAAACCTGTCACTAACACGAATGTACTCAAAATCACATATTTTTCTCTATTTCACTCTGTCATATCCTATGGCATTCTTCTTTGGGGTAACTCTAATAATGCAATAAGGGTTTTCAGATCACAGAAAAGGGCAATAAGAATTTTGGCAAATCTTGGCTATAGAGATCATTGTCAACACTATTTCATCAAACTAAGTATAATGCCACTCCCTACCCTTTATATATTTACAGTTCTGCTGGAAATACATAAAAACAGGAGCAATTTTTCTAAGCACTCCGATATACACAATTACAATACCAGATCTGCGGACTTGTTAAATCCTCAAAGACACAGATTAGCTATAAGCTACCAAAACTCTTTAAATCTCACTTTATACAATACTCTCGATAGATCAGTAAAATTACTAGAATTCAAAAAATTTAAAATAACAATCAAAAGATTTCTTCTCGAAAGTTGTTTCTACAGTGTATCGGAATACCTCCAAAAAGCCAACTCTCTTAGAGTCTAGACTTACAAATACTGCAAAGATCCTGCGTTTCGTGTTCTTTCTTTGTTCGTCATATTATAGATACGATGCAAATACTGCAAAGATCCTGCGTTTCGTGTTCTTTCTTTGTTCTTCATATTATAGATACGATTATATATATATATATCCTGTATTATTTTAATGAGTTTTAGTGAATTAACAGCAATGTATCTCACGTTACAATTTTATTACCTATTGATATTTGATATATTTTTTTAATCTTTATATTTTTTAATCTTTTTACCACTACCATTAATATTTTAACATGTAATTGTTTTGTATTGATATTTTAACATGAAATTGTTTTTGTACTGATTCTGACCTGCCGCAAACATACTGTATGTAACGTGGTTAAATAAACTCTATCTAACTCTATCTAAAACGGTTCATTTTGCGTCTTTGGCGCATTTCTAAATTGTTCATTCACCTGCGTCATACTTGCTCTCTGGAACTAGGTACATCCAATATTTTCATCAAGGATTTTGAATATTTCGTAATTATAAATCAAATGAAATGTGTTGCTTGGTCTCAACAGATTGATAGGGAGTCAAAACGGAAACATTCAAGAGCATGACTTGATTGTAAATATTATTTCTAATTTAAATATAGAATGTGTTAATTTTAATATATTTTGATTCCTTGCGATCGGCTGCTCATTCAGAATTCATAAACAGGATCTTCTCAGATAAATAGTTTTATTAATGGAAAGGTTGGTTTAAACTTGATATTTTATAAATGGAACTTGGATAAAAGATCAAAGTATATATAAACAATTACAGATCAAAACGGGATCACTATAGATAACTAAATGGAAGAACCTCTGCACGTGCCTAATTACATTACTATTGCAAAATATTCAAGGCAGAATAGCCATCATGGTGGCACATTGATCCTCATTCATACGGATTTCATTGAAAGAAACGATTTTATCGAGATAAAAAAATATAATATTATGTTGATTGAGAAGGAATTTGAATTTTCGTGTATATATAGTAAAAATAAAAATTTATTCATTATTTGTTTGTACCGTTCACCACTATCCAGTGAAAACAATTTTTTAGAAAGATTGGAAATTTTGCTAGGACAGATTCCTTGTAAAGCGTCTGTGATACTCACTGGAGATTTCAATATAAACTTTAGGGACAAAACTTCAATCTCTACAAAATCGTTAGAGAATTTATTAATTAGTTTCAATTTAGAGATGCATGTTGAATTGCCAACCCGTCACTCAAAATTTTCTAGTTCAATTATAGATTATGTTTGTTCTAACATGAAAAATATCGAATGCGACGTCATCAATGCAGGCCTTTCGGATCATGAAGCAGTCTTATGTAAGATACCTCAAATATTTGAAATACCCAACAGAACACAACGTATTGGAAGAACACTAAGGTAAACACGATTAAATTTCCACAGATTTATTGTCTTCGCGACATGTTTCGATACACTGTATCTTTTTCAAGCGAATGTGAAAGAATGTGAAAAGATACAGTGTATCGAAACATGTCGCGAAGACAATAAATCTGTGGAAATTTAATCGTGTTTACCTTAGTGTCATATACTATGAATTTCCATCAAGTAAAGGCCACGTCAATCCAAAAAAAAAAGTATTGGAAGAATATTCAGTAGACAAAACTTTGATAAATTCAAGAATAATTGTAATGATCTCGACTGGAATGAAGCAATGACATGCAACGACCCTTTAACTAAATATCATTCTATGCTTTCTTATGTATTCAATAAGAGCTTTCCGCTCAATAGAATTAAGACTAAAGCCAAAAAACCTTGGTTAACAAAAGGTATTAAAGTATCTGCAAAAAATCTTCGATCCCTTCATTTAATTAAAAGAATTGCCAGTGATAACGAAAACTTTATTTCCTTTTATAACAAGTATAGGTCCATTTATAGAAGAACCTTGAGAGCTGCTAAACAACTACACTATAGGAACAAAATAGAAAATGCAAGACATAAGCAAAAAGAAAGCTGGGTAATTGTCAATGACTTGAGAAGTAAAAACAGCTCCGTTCCAGTAAAAACAAATTTAGAATGTAACGATATCAATGAATATTATTGCTCAATAGCAGAAACTATTTCCAAACAGATTCACTCTCCAACCGATCCATTGAGTTATTTGAAACATATCTCTGTTTCGGAGTCTTTCTTTTTCGCGCCTACAGACATCGTAGAGATGAAGCAAATTTTCAATGAAATAAAAAATAAAAATGCATCTGGGTGGGATGACTTATCGTTACAAATATTTTCATATCTCTCTGAGTTCGCCCTTGAGGTACTAGTTGAGGCTGTAAATTTTTCATTTCTCACAGGAGTTTTTCCATCATGTTTGAAAAACGCTATAGTCATTCCATTACATAAGGGGGGTGATACTGATAATCCTGCAAACTTCAGACCCATCTCAATGTTACCCACACTTTCGAAAATAATAGAAAAACTCGTGAAAAAAAGAATAATGGCTTTTCTGAATAAGCACAATTCTATTAACCCTACTCAATTTGGATTTCAAAGAGAAAAAGGCACAAATGATGCAATTTTCAACCTTTTACAAAATGTTTATTTGAAAATGAATGATAAAGAAGTTGCTGCAGCGGTTTTTTGTGACTTGACAAAAGCCTTCGACTGCGTTAATCACAAAATATTGTTGCAAAAATTAGAGGTATATGGGTTCAGGAAGGTAGTTATCCAGTGGTTTGAGTCATATTTATCTGGAAGAACTCAAAGCGTATCTCTTCAAGGCAGCTTATCGCACAAACTAGAAGTTAAATGGGGAGTACCTCAGGGGTCAGTTCTGGGACCAACACTGTTTTTAATTTATATAAATGATCTAACCTCAATTAATATTTCCGGAGAGTTCACCCAATTCGCAGATGACACCACAATACTTTGGCATGATAAAGATGACTCAAAACTCTATCAAATGGTGGAGAATGATATTGGTGAAGTGAAAAATTGGTGTGATGCTAATAAGCTCTCCTTCAACATCCAAAACTAACATTCTCACTTTTAAATGTAATCTTCCAGAAATTCATTTAGGAAATCAAGTGATAAGTTGTAGGTCAGACACAAAATTTCTGGGTTTACATATTGATGATAAACTGAAATTTGAAGATCACATTGAAAGACTCAGACGAAAACTATCATCAGGATGTTTTGCAGTAAGAACCACTTCATGGGAACTTGGTGAAGATATGGAAAAGAGTGTGTATTATGCATTAGTTGACTCACATCTAAGATATGGAATTTGTTTTTGGGGATCATGTAGTCAATATCTTTTTAATACGGTTTTTGTGCAGAGCTAAATTCCAGGATTCTTGCAAGCCACTTTTCATTAAACATAAAATTTTACCACTACCGTGCATTTTTATTTTAGAAGCAGTATGTCTCATTCACAGTAACTTTAAAAACGAAATCCATACGATTACCCATTATAACACCAGACAGCCACTAAATATAAAATTACCAATTCCAACATTGACACAGGTTAAAAATTCTATAATTTATAATGGTAAAAAATTATTTAATCATCTACCCAACAAGATTAAAATCATAGACAATAGAAGAAAATTTAAAAATTCCGTAAAAAATCTTCTTCTGGCAAAGGCTTTCTACTCATTAGATGAATTCTACTGTGAGAAGCTTTAGTGCTGTGAAATTCAATTTCGTCATCCCTTCTTAGCTATTTTATATTATGATAATTGTTCTAAGGTTTATTTTGTACTGACATTTTCCTAATTTTTTGTATATATTTTCTTATATTTTTCATAATCTTATATTTATACATTTTTTTGTTGACGATGGAAATTTTCTTTAAATTTTTATTCTAATTACCTGTGTGCCAATTATGATGTATTTTTATTTATTATTCAATTTGTACTGGTATTTTTATATTTTTATATTTTTACTTTTTTACGGTGAAAATATCGTACCAATTCTATTTTATTTACTTTTGCGCATAATATGTTGTTTTTAATTCATTATTTATTTTATACCTGTTTGTTGTGCATGTATGGTATGTATGCGTATGTGTATGTATGTATATATGTGTATATATATATATATATATATATATATATATATATATATATATATATATAGTATTTATATGTAGAAACACAATAATTATTGTAAGGTATTTTCTTTTATGTGACTTTGTCAATAAGAATTATGTTCTTCAGACAATAAAGTATATTTGATTTGATGATAAGGAGATACTCGATCAAAAATGAAAATCATTCGTGGCAGTACCAAGGCACCTGAAGGTATCAATAACTATAAAAATTACAAGAAATATTACAATATGCAACTCAGACATGCGAAAAAGTCCGCAAATGATTCATATATCATTGAAGCTGAAAATAAATCTAAGGCCAGCTGGAATATTGTTAATTTTTACAGGAATAAATTCGAACAAAAATGTTTCTCCGACAATTTGACTGTAAAATTCTTGCCTCTGAATTAGTGAACTTTAGGAAATTTTCTTCTCCTAGTTCAACATTCTTTTTAACTCCTGTTACTTGCAATGAAGTACAAAAACTTATTAAATCATTGGAAACCTCAGCTGGTCCTGATTTAAATGGATTAAAATCATAAAAGAAACCCAGGATATAATTCTTTCCTCATAAGCAAATTTAATCAATTTAATCTTTCTGACAGGTAATTTTCCAGGCATCTTCAAATATGCTAAAGTTCCCTAACACAAGAAGTATACAAAGACATAATCGATAACTACAGACCGATTTCTATCATAAATATTTTTTAAAAAATTATCGAAAAATTAATTAATGAAAGACTCATCAAATAATTGAAAATAACAATTTATTTGCATTTATCAGAACGATTTTCGCAAGAATTGCTCTATCACCGATGCTGCCACGAGTGTTGTCGGAAGCATAGGTGAAGTTCTTGAGACCGAAAAAGTTTTGAGAGTCACACTATTGGACTAAAGGACTTCAACTGTGTTTCCCACGTCATTCTACTTGAAAAACTTGCATACTATGGTGTTGGAGGTACTGCTTCAAATCTGATTGAGAATTACTCGAACAATCGTTTCCAGAAAGCTTTTTACTACAATAAATTTTCGGAGCAAAGACCGATTAACCTAGGTGTACCACAGGAATCGGTTCTGGGTCCGCTTTTGTTTATCATTTATGTCAACGATTTTTACAACTTCACGAAACCATGCCTCAGTGTATTATTTGCCGACGATACATAACTGATATACTCCTCTAACAATTATTCATCTCTTGTTGAGCAGTCTGTGGAAATAGTAGAAAAAGCTGACCATTGGTTCAATGTCAACAAATTCATGATTAATAACGAAAAATCATAGAACACGATTGTTTCTATGGTTTCGTCATTGCCTGAATTTCAGTGCGTTACATTTATTAGGTTTTACTTTAGACAACAGGTTGAATTGGTCGATCCACTTTTCAGGTTTGAAAAGTAGTTATCGAGTAACTTATTTTTACTTCGGCAACTGAAACCAATTACAAATTTCACTACATTAAAAAAAGTATTTTGCCCACTGACTCAATCTCACATTTCTCATGCTCTGGGGAAATTCTAGTGATGCTCATTGCATTTTTATATTACAGAAAAGAGCATTGAGAATTCTTGTTGGAATTGGTTTTAGAGACTTTTGCCGTGAATCATTCATTAACCATGAAATTATACCAGTACCATCTAACATTTCATACCTGTCCTTATAAGACTCTTTAGAGCCAGTTTAGCATGGAACCATATTCCATCTAACTGGACCGCGACTAGGGTGATCTATATTCCTAAGGTGGGTTGGAATGACCCACACCCAAAATCGCTCAGACCTATTAGTCTGACATCCTTTCTGTTGAAAACCATGGAGAAAATGCTGGATGGGCATATAAGGTGTGGGGCACTAACAAAGCACCCCCTCAATGTTCACCAGTATGCCTACCAGGCTGGCAAATCAACAGAACTTGCCCTCAATAACCTTGTCTCAGGAATAAGCGACGCCCTGGAACGCCAGGAGGTAGCAGTCGCTGCATTCTTGGACATAGAAAGAGCATTTAACAATGCACTACCTCACTCCCTATATGAGGCCACTGTCTCTAGAGGGATTGAACCGATACTATGTGACTGGATAAGAACTATGCTTCACAACAGAACTATAACGACCTCTCTACAGGGGGAAAGTGTCAGCTTCAAGCCAGCCAGGGGCTGTCCTCAGGGGGGGTCCTCACCCCACTGTTATGGTCACTGCTGGTGGATGATCTGCTGGCCATTCTCTCGCTTTGGGAGGTTGATCTGCAAGCATATGCTGACGATCTGGTCCTAGTAATAAACGATAAATCCGAAGAGACGATCTCCTACGTCCTTCAGGATATATTGGATACCATATATAAATGGTGTGACAGGGAGGAAATGTCCATTAATCCCCACAAAATGGTCTATAGTCTGGTAGAGCAAGGGTCATAGGAAAATGGCCATTGCTAAACTTAACGGACTACAGAGACAAGCGTGCCTGGCGATTACTGGAAGCATTCGCTCCACGCCAACGGCAGCAATGGAAGTCCTCCTTGGATTACTTCCTCTTCACATAGTTCTGGAGAGAGAGGCAAGATGCCCTCAGACATCATGCCTAAAACTATCAACCTTCACACGTCCTACACTGTGGTCTTTCCCGAAAGAAAAGACTGGGTCCGGAATGAAACCAACCTATGTAGGGCAAATGAACGTTGGGTAACCGACGGTTCCAAAACTCAGGAAGGCGTCGGGGCAGGAATATATGGGATGAACCCAGTAGTGAAACGCTCGTTCAGTATGGGTAAACTAGCTACGATATTTCAGGCAGAGGTATATGCCATTGAAATGTGTGCCAGGGAGCTGGAAAATCGACACCACACACGAAAAACAATAAAAATATTTTCAGATAGTCAAGCAGCGCTTGAATCCAACTGCTTTAAATCTAGGGCAGTATGGAACTGCAGAGACACCTTAAACCGACTGGCGCAACGCAACAACGTTACCCTAGTCTGGATACCAGGTCACACAGGCCCAGAAGGAAACGAAATAGAGGACGCCCTAGCAAAAGGGGGGCCGAAACAACGTATACTGGACCAGAACCGGTAATCGGTTTAGCATATAGCACTGCCAAGAATGTCATAACAGCTTGGGCAGACAATAAAAGACTCGAGTACTGGCGTAGTCTACCGGGCCTCGCCCATTCCAAAGCATTTATTGCCTGTACAAGGAAAAAACAGGACTCTGACAAACTGCTAGAACTCAGTAGAGCGCATCTCAGAGTTATAGTAGGTTTGCTTACTGGCCACTGCAATACATACATACATACGGCTTTGCCTGCCTCATGTTCGATAAGGAGGTATAAGGGGGGGGGGGAGTCCTATGATCGTCTCCAGCGCCCTGGTAGGTGCCGTCCTCATTGCACTTGTTATCGCAAGACAGGCAAGTCTTTGTAAAAATTTGTAAAATTTGTTTTTACGAAACTCCCAGGTTTTCGGAGAAAACCCCTCAAAAGCAGAGCTGGTGCGAGCAAGGGAGATCCGGGACCTACAGTTTAAATAAAAGTTGAATCCGAACCACTTCAGCTCAGTGACACGCGACCGGGGATCGAACCCGGACCGCCTGGGTGGAAGCCAAACGCTCTAACACCACGACCACTTCGCTGTACGCTATCTAATTGGGTTTTCGACTTGCCGGATGCTGCACCTTGCCACCACACGATGGTCCCGTACGTAATAATTGGGCGTATGAGAGTTATGTAGATCCAATATAGAATCTTGGGGCTGAGCCCTCACGTACTGCCAAATGCCATTCTGCATGCCCAGAAAGCAGCTCTTGCTTTCTAAACTTTATGATCAATATGCTCGTTCCAGTTTAGCTTGGAGTCAAGGATGACTCCAAGGTACTTGACTGAGCTTTTGTATTGCAGGGACCTTCCAGTGAGTTGAACATCTGGGAGGTCCCCTGGTTTGTGTTTTCTGGTAAAGAGAACCAGTTCCGACTATTCAGGGTTTACACCGAACGGCACCATTCATCCACCCCGTTGAGAGCCCTTTGTACCGTGCCCCTCACGAGGCCGGACCCCTGATCATCGACCAGAATGACAAAGTCGTCAGCTTAGGCCTGGGTGTAGTAACCCAGATCTTTTATTTTTACTAGGAGGACATCCACCACGAGGCACCAAAGCAAAGGGAACAAGACTCCTCCCTGCGGATGGCCCCTCATGGGTATGGTCTCGTTGGAGCTACTTCTAAGAGTTGCTCTGGCTAGTCTTTGGGACAGCATGGCGTGAATCCATGTTCTAGGGAACTAATGAGATGACATGCTACAAATGTTTGAGTGACATAACGTAGTCAATAAAGATTTCTGTCTTTCTAACATGTTTAATACCTAATGTTGAGACTAAGTGTCTTCCAAAAACTTCAATTAGTACCACTCTGTTGCATATCCAGAAATACTCTCAAGGTTGGATCAAAAATGGAAAAGAACATTTGGCAAAATATATTACACGCTTTGATAAACAGAATCTCGGAACTTGCTTTTGAATCAATTAAAATTCTTACGTCTCTATTTTTGGTGAAGCGAACTTGAAATTTTAATTTTATTTACATTCCTCTCGAACAGTTATGAACTGCCAGAAATAAATGTTATGGGTGGTATGTTTTTATCATGCTCTCATTTGTGAAGGACGTGATAATATGAGTGCCCTGTGTTCTCAAATGCAATGAGCAAGAGTCGAAACTTCCTCTATGATATTCTCTCTATTCTAATAAATAGTAGAACATTATTCAATTGTATTTTCAGTTGTAATGCCACAAGAGAGTGAGAATAAAGTGAAAATAATTCGACAGATTTTTCGAAAACTTGTTGCCAGGCAATAGACACGAGAGCCCGAAGGGCTCGAGTGGCTATTTCCAAATGGCAACAAGTTTGAGAAAAAATGTGGAGAATTATTTTCTACTTTATTGAACTCTCGTGTGGTATTCGATAGATTATTTTTTGATGCCCCAATCATAGACACATTCTTTATATAACATTTTTATTCATTACGGTTATCTAAATTCATTTTTCAATTTGCATGCAAACTGATAACAGACGTCAAATCAAAAGTATCAGTTGTTGTCACACAATAAAAACAAAATACCACGAATATTCCCGAGAAAATAATCTAAGTAGAAAATTCCCACTATAATAATGTTGTGATTGGTTTGATAGGAAACATCATAGCTTTAAATTGATGGTTTTCATTGGTTGCAAGATATGTCGAAAAATAATCAGTAATATTTTATTCACTTATTAAATTTTCTCTGACAAAATATAGGTGTGACCATTTTGAATTTATAAAAACAATGTACATTCTGAATTTTTCCGCCAGCATATCTGGAAATTAATCAGCCCTAAAAATATGTCCGAAAGTAATGTTTATCGTCCCTTGGGCTGCTATAGTATATTGTGTCACAAGGGCAGAAAATGAGCTTTAGCAGCCCGCGGCTATTAGCTAATGTTAAGGGCTGCTAAAGCGTTTCCTGCATGTGTTACACACAACTGTTTTTCACATAACAAAAAACAAAAAATATACCAACAAATAAGTTTAATTGTCGGAGCGTGGCGCAGTGGTTGGAGCGTCCGTCTCTGGGTCGAAAGGTCCGGAGTTCGAGCCCCAGTTACGGCTGGGATTTTTTAATTTAATTTGACCGATTAAATTATTCAAATCTCGTGGCTGAACTGGGGTGAGTCCTGCACGATTTACTGTTGCGTTCCAATTAACAGTGCTGCTCCTGAGGTGGCGCACGGAGTTAGTAACAAGGCCTATCCAGAACACGTGGCTAATGACCATAGCAGTCGATGCCAAAACACCAATGAAAAAAAAGAACTTTAATTTTATAAATACATACATATTTTAATAAGAAACTAAGTTAGTAAAAATGTACGAATTTATTTATTATAGTAATTAATGTTGATTATCCCATAAGCAGAATCTTATCGTAACGGTGTCTTAGGCCAAGCTGTAGATAAAAATTAGAGACTCTTTTCACACAAAATAAATGGCGCAAACGGCCTATACTACTTTTTATAAGATAGTTCGTGAATGAATACCCCGGTTTTCGTCCCAGCAAATTCACTTTGTGGAATTTTTCAAACAAGAAATAGTGAAAAAAATTACAACTTTTTTGTTTTTTTGTAAGTTCATGTATGTTTAGATGATTTTTCCTAGGTAGATCTAAGTTATTTGGGCTGAAAGTTTCTCTTAGATTTGCTCTTTTGAAAGTTTAGGCTGAGAAAACTGTGATTTAGCCATAGATGTATAGAGGTCAGACTTCCCAACTTTTCTATAGAGCTCGCCCCAAGCATCCTCACTGAAAACGATAGCCGTATCTGTATAAGATACCAAGTGGCCTTCGAATTCTCTCAGGTTTGCAATTTCATTCACATAAACCAGAAACAGCACAGGACCCAGTACGGTTCCCTGTGGTACACCGCAATTTATTTTGAGGGCATCACTCAATGTATTTTCAATTTTGACTCTCTGTATTCTTTCTGTTAAGTAAGCTACAGATCAAATGTCCATATTTGGTCTAGTACCTTCAAACTATGTGTCATACTTTCTGGAAACCTTGTTCTCCTTTCTTTCTTTCACAAATTCGGATGTGAAAAGTTTCTGTCTTCACCTCGTGGCGGAATTTTTTTAAGTCAATTGACTCTGTCCGTCAGAAGGTTAACCGCTGTCGTAGTTGGCTAAAAGTGGAAACGTCTGTCGCCATTACGCCCTTGGACTTGGCAATTTTCACTCATTGGCTTGGCTGGCTACGCTGCATGTGTTACATGACAGCATATGGATCTTCTAATGCATGCCTGTTGAAGTGAATGAATGTTACCTTTATTCATTCTATTTGTGAAATTCAGCACGTATACGAATAGAACTGGCATTTTTATAACAATATTTGGTATAATGCGAAACAACAGAAAAGTAGACATTTAAAAATAAAGTAGTTTTTTCTGTGACGGGAAAATTTTTTTACATTTTATCTCTGTTGCCAAGTAACAAAATATAACTTTTCATGAAATTACTTTTTTTCCCGGACATATTCACACATACATAAAGGAAGATACTTAAGTTTAGAATATTTTATTGAACATAAGTTACATTTCCTCTGTATTAAAAGTACAATTATTGAATGTACATTGCATGAATGACATGTTCCTTGAACTATTCGGTACAACAGTCGGATTTTCTTGTGTTGAAATAATATTTTTTTCTGACATGGTCACAACTGCCGTTGATGTACCTGGTCGCAAATCGGGTGTTATTTCAACACTGCCACACGTTCTGAACACTTTATTAGCAATTTCTGTCCTGTGTGCTACCGATTCATCAACATAGCCCACAGTGACCGTTGATGACTTCCAACCGCCATGTTTCTATAGTGTCATCAAATCTCCCCCAGATTCAACTAAAAGTGTAGCAGACGATCTTCGAAATGAATGACCTGTATATGAGCTAGCATTTTCAAGTTGAAGACAATTAGCTACTGTTTCAGGTACCTTATAAAACTGATTCTAACCCACAACCTGATTGATACACTTTCCATTGCGATATGCATAAAACAGGCGGCGATCCTTTGCTGCTGCTGGACGAAGGGCTATGTACATTCGGTAAAATTTAATATATTCTTCAGTTACTACAAATCTTCTGTTTACATCGTTCTTTGTTTGCTTCAGTTTCACAACTAATAACTTTCCCGAATCTTCGATATCATACTGCATCTACCGCATCCCTTGTGAATGCGGTGAAGCTTATCTTGGAGAAACTAGCGTTAGACTCGCTGAAAAAAGAAAAGTGCATATGAACAACTAAGTCTTCGGTCAAGCTAGTATAAAAATCCGTAATGTGTGGAAACCCTTAATTAGTGGCATGGATCAATAGAAATTGCGATAAGAATTAACAATGCTATACCGGAGGGGCCCGGCACTGTAATTAACAAGCTTACCTGAACACCGGAAGATGACCCCTAGTCTAATGACACAAAATTATCCATAGCATATATAAGAAGTATCCTTGAGATTGTCGCATTAAACACTTGATGACGACTGTAGATTTTTTAACAGTTGAAACGTCGTGATTAAAAATTGCATCAGAGAATTGAATTTTTCTGTTCTTTTTTAGACAATGAAAGTCCACAATAAGCTTACTCGAAGTAATATTGTTATTGTGCCTTTATATTTGACAATATCGAAAACTGTTACTGTAATATGTTTTTTTTGCTTCTGTCAAAGGTTGGAAATATTTTTTTCTTATTGCAATTCATTGAAGTCACTTAGATTTTTTTAAACATTTCGTTTGTAAATTGAACAGTTTGTTTGAGTATTTCAATTTCAGTTGTTCTCCAATAGCTAATCTAGTTTTGCTTTTAACACACTGTTTGCCACGTCACTCAAATACGAATGACACGAATGTTTCCGAAGTTGATTCGTCAGTCACATATGTATGACAGTCCGTAACTGCTGACAGCCACACTGCATTGCGTAGTATCTCACAAAGGGCCATTGCGTGAGAGTGTCTAATTATTATTGTTGTGCTCATTGCATAGAAATGATAGTGTGGATTCATCATTTTGGGTATATTTGAATAATAATTTCTTTTGTTTTAAAGTCATTTATATATGAATGACGTGGCCCAAATGCAATTTTTTTGATGATTTTTGCGTAGTTAGCCATGTCATTTATATAGTGAGGCTGAAATAGCTGTAAAATAATGTTTTTTTTTTTCATGTGTTATGCTAAATTGCGAACTAAAAAAGTCCTCGAAGAAGCTAGAAAGCTCGGGTAAATGGTAAACACTTTCTGCAACACTTGTTCAAATAAATCTTAGTTGTGCTTGGAATGTTTCAATACTGCAAACAAATGATATTTATGTTTTGCATTTATATAGTAACAATTAAGTGTGAGTTTACTGATGATAAAATTTAATTTTCAGTTTCCAGAGTGGTTTGAAATCATATTTTTCATTTATCTGTAATATCCGTACTTATGCCAGTTAGGACAAACCAAATATACACATATATTCACTGTGGGCCACACTCTCAACCATATGAATGACGAATAACTTTTGGAAACATTACCGTCATTCATATATGGATGACGCGGCATTTTAGCAAAAAACACATTTGAGAATATGGCTCGTTGAGAACTGTTACATAATACTTAAGGCAGTCAATGTGTCAATAGTACAAAATAAATAGTTCATGAATGTCTCATGAAATGTAAGTGTCATTTTTTAAGAAGTTATTTCATTGTACATGTCAGTCCAATATTCCTCTATATGATTTTTTTAAAATCTTATGTATGATGTTAGAACTCAAAAACCTCAAGATATTTTTATAATATCTAGTGCATACTCATTTGAAATGACAGGTGCTTACCCACACATGCACATCTAAATTATCACTTGTTCATTCATAGATTCACCCCGATTTGTAAAACAACATTCCCATCACCATTGCCAAAAATAAATCAAAACTTTTCTGGAAAACACGAATTCAAGACGCGAATTTTTCACACGTTTCGGCCAAATTATAATATAAATCAATAGGCGCCAGTCGAATTGTCTCCTTTAAAAATAGGCGTCGAAACATAAAAAAATATAAAGAATTGGCGTCACGGCGGGTAGTATTAATAGCAATGTTGCACAATAAACGGAACTGATGACAATGAATTAACGTTTTGGTTCAAAGAAATCCTCTGAAATTCCCAGAAATTCAGGGTTTATTTTTAGTTCCATGATATAAACTTTCGCTTCAAGGTTCAAAGCGAATTGATAAGTTTTTCCACACTGATTCCAATATAAGTGCCAACAACAACGATTGCTCTTAAAGGTATGTGTTGAAGACTTAATGTGAATTTTCACAAGTAGTTTACGACAATGTTCAATCATACTTAATGTATGTGAACAAAATTTTGTATAGAAAAAAATTAATAGTTGAAATAGAGTATATCTGATTATTTCCTTCGTCTATTAAATATCAGTCATCAACCAATCATACGTTTGTTTCCTGTTTGACAGGACCAATCAACACGCTCTATTAGCGACTATTTACATGATGCACAATAGTCACCGACTATTCAGCATGATACTCATATCAAGGAGCCTGAGCATCTGACAGTACTCTAAATAAATACATATTAAACGTCAAATAAAATATATCGTGTTGAAGCTGTATAAGAGAATGAATGTGGACCTTCTACGGTTAATACTGCAAGTTCTTCAAAAGCTGAACAAATGTCACAAATTACGCATGGTGGAAATGTCACATACAATAATTGTGTTTTTAATTTCAATTGATAAATTATAAAGATGGTGCTGTTTTTGTTTAGATTTTGTGCTTTTTTCTTGATATTTTGAATAAATTATTCCAAATTGTTTAATTTTCATTTATTCATATGACTGATATAAAGAAGTAGATTCAAGAAATAATCTTCACAAATATAACACGACCTTGATTAATTGTCGACTATTTTATTGCTGCTAAATTTCTCTTGTATTTATTAATTTTACTCGACATTATTTTGGCATTAATAATCAGAGATGAAAGCCCTCGAGCTTCGCTCTCGGGCTCTCATCAGATTATTAATGCCAAAATAATGTCTCGTTAAATTATTATAAAATACAGTCGAAATTTAGATGCAATAAAAATAGTCGACTATTTATCAAGGTCTTGTTATATTACCCTTGATTATTTCATTCATGATGAAATATACCAATCAGATACCACAATTTTTCGAATATTTCTTGTTTAAATAAGTGATTATTTCACAAGAGCTGTTTAATCGCAATTAAATTTTCGTTGGTTTTTGTTGTGTAGTTTTTCAGGGGATTCTTACAATTCTTGGCAACAGTTTATAAAAAACAATAATTTCTTAATCGTTTGAATGACCTAATATTGATTTTCATCAGTGAAAACTCCATTTTCGATAGGATTTCTAGACAAATATTTTGACATAAGGCAACGAAAATACTTCAGATTTTGAAATGTTTACATGCAAAATTCGCAGCAAAGGCTTCCAATGCATTTTTGGGATGCGTAACCAAAGTAATATATTGTACAGTGTCTTTCAAATGTATCGGAACGGTCTCATATTTCAGAAACGGCCCAGAGATTTATGAAAACTTCGACAGGATGGTTTTTGATGATGCCCAATTCAATGGTGATATCGGCAATGTTGCCAAATCTATAGTTTTTCAGATATTGAGGGTAACTCAATTTTTTCAAATGGAATACCCTTATTGTTTTCATTGCAATCCATTCAGCGCCGCCTCATTACTTATGTCTCTAAATATCAGATTTTCAATTCAAGTAGTTTTCGAAATATGACAACATGGCATTTTCGTTCAAAAGTCTGGGAACCTCCCAATATTTTCAATACGGTTCAAGAAAAATTCGTGAAATTTTATACAAGATGATTTTTGATGATGCCCGATTCAATGATGATATCAGCAATGTTGCCAAATCAACAGTTTTTCAGATACTGAGGGTAACTGAATTTTTTCAAATAAAACGCCCTATTTATTTTCATTGCAGTCAATTCAGCGCCCCCTCATTATTTATGTCTCCTAATATCAGATTTTGAATTAATGTGGTTTTTGAAATATGACAACATGGATTTTTCTTTCAAAAGTCTAGGATCTTTCCAATATTTTCAATACGGCTCGAAAAAATTCATGAAATTTTATACAAGATGGTGTTTGATGATGCCCGATTCAATGGTGATATTGGCAATGTTGCCAAATCAACAGATTTTCCAGATATTGGGAGTATTATTTTTTCTCCATGGAATACCCCATTTATATTCATTGCAATCAATTTGTTCGTCAACATTGTTCGTTGAAATGTCTGCAAAAGGAACAATATTTTCATAAGGGCTCGAGAAAATATCATGAAATTTCATACAAAATGGCTTTTGATAAAACAACTTTTCAATAATTGAATTCTTTTCCAATAGAGTATTGAATCAAATAACAGAAACTGAAAACTATTTGACCAAGTGCTCAAAATGTTTGCCATCATTTGCTAAACAATGGCCCAAGCGGTCATAAAATTCCCTCAAAGTTAGCATTTGAGGCGTAATTAAAAGAACTGCCTGACATATTTTATTTTTTAAGGTTTCTAAATTTGCTGGTTGCTCCACAAAAACCCGATTTTTCAAATGTCCCCAAAAAAAGTCTAATGGTGTCACATCGGGAGAGCGGGCTGGCCATTCTATGCGTCCTCGTCGTCCAATCCATCTGTTTGGAAGTGTATGGTCCAAAAAAGTACGCACCATTCAATTTATTTTCGTCATTGGTTGCTGTTTTTGGACGCCCTGTTCTCGCTGAACTTTTAAGAGTTCTTTTTTGCTCATATCTTTGTATAGTACGAAACACTGCCGACTTTTTTATTCGTCTGTCGGGATACCGTTCATTAAAAATGTCGCAAACTTCTTGATAAGACCTAGTTCTGTCACCAAAACCTCTAAAACGCAAAATATCAATCCGTTGAGACTCACTCAATTCGAAGTCATAATTAATTATTATTTGCCTAGCAACATGAAAATAGATATTTTGTTATTCAGATGTTTCCGATTTGCCAGTGTGTACATTATAAATAACGTGTAACTCATGATTATAAAGGCGTCTTTATATACAATTGGTTAGACATTCTGCCCTTCACGCCGGCGACCGGGGTTCAAACCTTGGACATGCATTTTTTTTTGTTAAGAGATATGGATTGTATTGCCAGCAATTTGGATACCGACTTTGGCTATAATATCTATCAAGAATTGTCAATATTGTACTGTCAATGTCAATCTAGTGAATAATAAATGAAATAAATATTATTAGGTAATAATGTATGATTAATAAAGTATCGAGTTTTTTTCTGTATCTGAGATCTGCGTTTGTCTTAAAAGTATTGTGTTTAATTCGAGCATAAAGTGTAATTGCCGCTCTCCAGATTACCGCGTTCCGCTTCTTTGTCGAGAGGCAATCCATCACTTTGTGCTCTAAATACACAAATAGCTATTGAAGTGTTTGTTACTGATTACAAAAACTAAACGCTAATAACTATTTGAGTGACATGGATTGAAAAGACTGCATTAAAGGAGCGAGTTGCGAATTGATCGCAATAAAATTTCATGATATTTTCTCGTGCCCTTTTGAAAATATTGAAGCGTTCGCGGACATTTCAACGGAGCATGTTCTCATATTTAAAAAACCACACGTATTTCAAATTTGATATTTGAAGACATAAGTAATGAGGGGGAGCTAAATTGATTGCAACGAAAATAAATGTTTTCCATTTGAAAAAAATGTATTACCCTCAATATCTGAAAAAACTGTTGATTTGGCAACATTGCCAATATCACCTTTGAATCAGGCATCATCAGAAACCATCTTGTATAAAATTTCACGATGTTTTCTTTAACCGTATTAAAAATATTGGAACGTTCCCAGACTTTTGAACGAAAAAGACATGTTGTCATATTTTGAAAACTACAATAATTTAAAAGCTGATATTTGGAGACATAAGTAATGAGGCGTCGCTGAATTGATTGCAATGAAAACAAATGGGGTATTTCATTTGAAAAAATTGAGTTACCCTCAATATCTAAGAAACTGTTGATTTGGCAACATTGTCAATATCACCATCAAATCGGGCATCACCAAAAACAATCTTGCATAAAATTTCACGAATTTTTCTTGATCCGTATTGAAAATATTGGGAAGATCCTAGACTTTTGAAAGAAAAATCCATGTTGTCATATTTCAAAAACCACATTGACTCAAAATCTGATATTTGGAGACATAAATAATGAGGGGGCGCTGAATTGATTGCAATGAAAACAAATAGGGTATTCCATTTGAAAAAATTGAGTTACCCTCAATATCTGAAAAACTATGGATTTGGCAACATTGCCGTTATCACCATTGAATCGGGCATCATCAAAAACCATCCTGTCGAAGTTTTCATAAATTTTCTCTGGGCCGTTTCTGAAATATGAGACCGTTCCGATACTTTTGAAAGACACTATATAAACAAACATCATCAACGAAGCGTTTGATTCTGAAACGTCTCGTATTTAAAGCTTAAGCAAAAATATTTTTTAATAAAAAAATTGTTAGAAAATGTCGGTGTTCATCCTCCTTCGGACTCGGACTCTTTTCTATTGAAGTAGGTAGGGTATCGTTTTGAACAGAAAATTTTCTCCAGAAAAACGTCAATTTGTTGTTCATAAAATAAATAAAGCTTCAATCGCCAAACAGTTGAATTGACGTTTTAAAAATCGGTGCAAAACAAGAGTTTATTGAACGCATGAAAAATAACTGCCAATCAATCAAAGTCAATTAAGAAAATTATTTTGTCTTAGCTCGTATTGAATTCACCAAACCTCTATTTTTAACACCTCGATATAAAAGTATGCATGGCACTGGTAGTGCATTTTGTCTACAAAACAAAAATATTCATCTCATTCTCTTCCGAATATTTCAATTTACACAGCAGAGGCTTATACATAGACATGACCTTGAGTTTCGCAAAAGATTTTGTCAGAATCTCCCTCAGATGTTTACCAAACGTTAGATCCGTATAAATCTGAACACCTTAGTTTTTTTAAGTTTTAATATCTTGAGAGTAGCATTGTTGAGGGTAATATTCAGTTCAGGAAGTTCAGATATTTCAGAACTTCTAAACCCAAAAACGATCCTTTCCTTTTTAGATTTATTAAGCTAAATATAGTGGGCTTTATAGAGATCGGACAGATAGTAGATGTCAGACGTAATTTGTTCACATGCAATATTCAATTGGTAAGGATCGAATGTGAGGTAAACTTGAGTAGATATCATCAGCATATTGGTTCACTTTGCAGAATTTTAGATATTTGGAAAAGTCGGCTGTATACAGGGTGTCCGGTAAACCTTGTACAATATTTAAAATGGTGATATCCCAGGTCATGACTGTTCAGAATATCGGAATTTTACCTTAGTAAAAATCTCACTGTTTTCGAGATAATGAGCATTTTTTTAATTTCTGGAAAATCACTACCTCACCTTGGATTTTTGAATGACATGTATACAAATTGGGACGAATTCAAATATCCTTGCTGCTGAAGATTACTGATGAGTGATGCTTTCAGATGTACGAAACGGTTTTTCGGAAAACAATACAATTTTTCAAGAAATGAGGGTAAAATGACAGATTTGAGTTTCACCAATTTTTTTTAACATAAACAATATTGTTTGAAAAAACATAACCAAGTAGAACTGGATATTCATTACAAAAGAATGCCCATTTCGTCCAGGCTCTACTATGGTATAAAACATACGATCATTATTTTTGGAAGGAGTAGAATTTCGATAATATTAGAGTGTGATGTTATTCTGAGCTAAAATCAACTCCATTAGACTTTGTCAGTAATGTCTTTTACTTTTATTCTATCAAGATGAAATGATCATATAATTATGAGTATTAACGAATCAACTGCTTAGAAGCATTCAATGAGATGTAAAGAAGTAAATACTAATTCAACGTTTTTTTTTTAATCAACATACACTATAAACCACAATAACGATTATTCAACATCGCACTGAATATTACAAAAATATTATTTTCCATCCACTCGTACGCAGAGACATCTTTTCAAGAAGAACCTTTTCAAATGCGTTATAGGTTATAGCCCCTAAATCAGCGATTAGATGAGCGGCAGTGTGCAATCGGATATAGTTCTGCTTAAATCGCTGCTGCAGCAGTAGCACTACCTCCACATTCACCATAAATGCAGTGGATATGCGCATATTCTCGGGGAGTACAACGTATGTACGGCATGACAAAGAAATAAATACCACTGAATGAAACTACGACAGAAGTCACAAGTTGTTCAAACAAAAGTTTTTAATTTTCGACAAGGATTCGTCTCTTAAAAAAGTTTGCACTTATTTGGTTACACCCTGTATATCTGTCGGTCTCTAAAACTTCGTTGGAATCTGGATGTTAGACAATTGCGACATTTATTACAAGAATTCGTATTAATCGGTGCCATGTCGGATAATCGACATTTCATTTCGATAATTTTATTAGGACTAATTACATGAAAAGTTAATTGTATTGACATACTATTTAATGATACCAAGTAGTCTATTCTTCATTATTAATGATTATTTCCAAATTTTATTTTGATAAAATCTGAATAAAATAATTTTTGGGCGTAAGTATAAAAGTTGATCAAATAAATGAATATTTTGGAACCTTTGGTGTGAATACAATTCAAGAAAAAAATAAAATACCCAAACACCAAAACTACGTCACAATCTTAAAATCTTAAAAGCTTACTTTTCGCTCCTGAAGATGCTAACTTTGTTGGCGAAACGCGCGTCGAGTGTGATTGTGAGGTTGTGAGGTTTGGTGTTTGGGTAGTTTCCTTTTTTTCTTGAATAAAAGTTGATGGAAGCCTAGATTAAAACCACGCCTATTTCAATGGAAATCACTTCTTCCAAAAATAATTATAGTTTGTTTTGTATAATGGTAGAGTCTGGACAAAATTAGCATTCTTTTGAAATGAAGGTCCACTTCCAATTGGCTATGTTTCTTTCAGATAATAATGTCAAACTTAAAAAAAAAATTGATGAAACTTAAATCTGTCATTTTACCCTCATTTCTTGAAAAATGTTTTCACTTTCTGAGAAACTGTTCTGTACGTCTAGAAGCATCACTCATCAGTAATCTTCAGCAGCAAAGATATTTGGATTCGTCCCAATTTGTATACATGGCACTCAAAAATCCAAGGTTAGGTAGCGATTTTCCAGAAATCCTTAAAATGCCCATTATCTCGAAAACGGTGATGTTTTTACTGAGGTGAAATTCCGATATTCTGAACAGTCATGACCTGTTTTTTTTTGTTTGTTTTTGTTTTTTTTTACGAAACTTCCAGGTTTTCGGAGAAAACCTCTCAAAAGCAGAGCTTGTGCGAGCAAGGGAGATCCGGGACCTACAGTTTAAATAAAAGTGGAATCCGAACCACTTCAGCTCAGTGACACACGACCGGGGATCGAACCCGGACCGTCTGGGTGGAAGCCAAACGCTCTAACACCTCGACCACTTCGCGGTCTATCACCAGTTTCAATATTGTACAAGTTTTACCGGACACCGTATATACACAACAAAAGTGGCCCCAAGATGCTTCCCTGAGGCACACCTCGGGTTAAAATCCTACTTCTGGAGGTATGTCTATTTATGTAAGTCTTTTGGCTCCGGTTGAAAAGTACGTGTGTGCAATATCATCTATACCAAAGAATATCAGTTTCAGTCACATTAATTCATGATTAAGCTTATCGAAGATCTTGTTGAAGTATAATAGTACTGAGATAGTAGGTACTTAGTTTCTGGTCTAACCCCCTGAAAATATCATCGGTAACATGAGCAAGGCTGTAGTTGTACCATGACCTGCGCGGAAGCCAGATTGTATTACAGGGTAGAACGTTACTAACTTCCAGAAATTTTTTGAGTTGTATCCAAATGATTTTCTCCAAAATTTTTAATATAGTTGGTAATATGCAAAATTTTGAAATATGCAAAATTTTGAATATAGTTTGTAATATGCTAATTGGCCTGAAATGTAACACTTCAATTGGAGATTAATTTTAGCAATATCAGAAATCAGAAATTTATTGGTGCTTGTCAAAACTACAGTTTTTTACACATGTCAAAAATAGAAATAATTTTTTTAAAATAGATTATTTTTTAACATTGAAATCTAGACATAGTAAGTATAAATAAAAACAAGAATAAAAACAAGTACATACAAGTCAATTTACAATGTTCTGTAGTTAGTATAATTTATAAGAACATCATATTATACAGGGTGGATCACGGTCGATGGTACCTTAGACGTTTACGGAGAACGGGACATAGGATCATTCTGATCATTGAAATTTGGTTTCTCAAGTAGTTGCACTTGGTCTATCGATCTAAAATATTTTCAGCAATGCAGCGTTGCCGCTTATACCAGAAAGTAGCAACATCTTTGTTATTTCAAATGGGTCACCCTGTATATTACCGCATTTTTGAACTTGTCTTTCCTTTCTGATTATTTCTGCCCCATATTCCCCTATACCTATCTCTAACGGTTTTTGAGATATTGGTTATTTTCCATATTTTTTATCCAAAACATAGCTCGAATTGAATGTTTATTTCTGCGGTATTTGAATTCTTAGGGAGTTGCAATTTTATGTTCAGCTCATCAGGATCATGTACATTGATTCTGTATAGAGAAGTATGTTCTGCCTTATACAGGGTCGTTCAAAATTCATGATCTTACTACTAGATACGAGAAGGGTTGAAAGTGCGTTTTTTTAAATGGAACATCCTGTATATTATGAAATATCCTGAAAGATGACTAAATTCCCTTCGAATTGATATATCATGTTCCTATACCTAAATAGCCAGAATTCCGAGATAATAGCAATTTTCACTTGTAATCTCCCAAGTGCTTGAATTATTGCCGGAAATTTTTCAAGTACATAAATTTTCTTTGAAAATTTCTTTGAAAATTCATGTACGAGATAAATTTACGGCAATTAATTCAAGCACGAGGGGGATTAGGTAAGAAAATTTCACATCGAGAAATGAAATTCATCCAAAAATTCATAAGAAATAACTAACGATGGTTTCACCTGAACTATTTATAACCACTGAAATAGTGATATGTAAAATACTTAACAAAATTTTCATCAATAAATGTTTGATATGTGACATGTGACAAGTTGATATTTTGATTTAATGTACAAATGGATGTCTAGTTTTCATATGAAAGGAGATAATTATGTAATTACTAGATATTTGGAATATGTCTGAAAATATTTTCTCCACGATTATTGCGGCCTATGGTCGCTAGGTCGATGGTTCAATCCACGATAGGAACATAACTTTTTTATTTTTTTTGTTCCAAATTTAAACACATTTATTGATGAAAATTTTGTGAAATATTGAATTGTAATGAATTGTTGGATGATTTTCATTTCTCGGTGTGAAATTTTCTTACCGAATCCCCCTCGTGCTTGAATTAATTGCCGTAAATTTATCTCGTACATGAATTTTCAAAGAAAATTCATGCACTCGAAAAATTTCCGGCAATAATTCAAGCACTTGGGAGAAAATTGCTATTATCTCGGAATTCTGGCTATTTAGGTATAGGAACATGATATATCAATTCGAATGGAATTTCATAATATACAGGATGTTCTATTTAAAAAAAACGCACTTTCAACCCTTTTTGTATCTAGCAGTAAGATCATGAATTTTGAACGACCCTGTATAACGCAGAACAAACTTCTCTATACAGAATCAATGTACATGATCTTGATGAACTAAACACAAAATTGCAACTTCCTAAGAATCCAAATACCGCAGGAATAAACATTCAATTCGAGCTATGTTTTGGATAAAAAATATAGAATATAACCAATATCTCAAAAACCGTTAGAGATAGGTATAGGGGAGTATGAGGCAGAAATAATCAGAAAAGAATGACAAGTTCAAAAATGCGGTAATATACAGGGCGACCCATTTGAAATAACAAAGATGCTGCTACTTTCTGGTATAAGCGGCAACGCTGCATTGCTGAAAATATTTTAGATCGATAGACCAAGAGCAACTACTTTAGAAACCAAATTTTCAGAATGATCCTATGTCCCGTTCTTCGTAAACGTCAAAGGTACCATCGACCGTGACCCACCCTGTATATACTACAGTAAGGATAAAAATTTGAGTCTACATTTAAAAAAGGCTATTACAGTTTATATATTCTTCATAATTATATAATGCTTTGTTTAATAGCATGTTTTTTATCGTAGCAGAGAATTTCAAAGAAGGTAATGTTAAGATTTTTTTTGGAATTTTTGCAAGGAATATAGGACCATCATAATTTGGAGCAATCCGTGAACATTTAAATCTGCGGAATTCATTGTGAATGGTGTTTTTGTTTCGGGTGTTGTAGTCGTGTATGTCACTGTTGAGAAGGTCTTTGTTTTGGTTTTTATATGCATACATAATGCATTCATAGATGTATCGTCCAGGAAAGGTGTGGATCTTATTTTCGATGTATTTTTGTTTAACATCTGCTCTGTAGGGGATATCTGTTAGTATTCTAACAGGAATAATAAACGATTTTTCATTCATTTCATTCCCAATTTCAAGTCTTTGAATCATTGAGATTAGGTTTTGAGTCTTTCAATTCCCAATTTTGAGTATTTGAATCACTTGAATTTCATTTTGAGTTACCAATCTTGAGTCGCTTCTGCGTACCAGTACAGGAGTTAGAGTCTACCTTCATTTTGAAGAAGCCAATGTTTGCACATAATTGATTTTGTTGAATAAGGTAATTGAGAATCGTTAATATTGAATAATTTTTTTCTATTACTCATAATAGGTTTCTCAAGTACAGGGGCTATCAATGAATAAATCACGAGCATTTATTTAGGCAAATTCTTCAAATATTGAAATCAAATTATCGTATACGTTGGTATATTTTTTATAGTCCATTCGCTTTTTATGTATCAATAAAGTCAGAGCTTTGAAATAAAAATGTGTTTACTTTCAATTGTATTCCATTGCCAAAGTGTATTGCAAAGTTCATTGACATTCGTTGAAAATGGCTGGCTTTGAAATAGAGTGTTGAAAGACTTATGGCCGCTTGTAAACGTTCAGTTTAAATTCCGGATCGAATACTAACACTTAGAATGTGAACCTTGATAAGTACATCCGCGGTTCAACTGGACCTTTAAAGCTGGCCCTTGCTACTATGTAGTAATATTATGTATCAACAAAAATCGACAAAATAGTGAAACAGCAGATTTGGGTAAATGTTATTTGGTTAGTTTCCCAAATAATTAATTTTAAACCTAACCTAACACTTTAAAAAAAAAAATTGAAACTTTTTTTATCAGAAAAATGTTTTTATACAGTGGATGAATTTACACTTGAAGTGAGCAATGCACGACCGTATTTATTCTGAAAATGTTATTTTATTTTAAAATGTTTTTGTCACAGTATTGTTCTATGTTCTTTATTAGACTCATGTATATATTTTTTCATATTTACACTTCTACATACATTTACATTAAGGTCGAGCACATACCTATGATAATTATCTGTCAATATATTTAATTTTATTCTTAAATGTCCTGTTTTCTCATATTTTATTTATACTTCGAGTTTTTTTATGTATGTATATATTAAAGTGCTTGTACATCTTAGATTTAATTAACTACATCTGTATCGATATACACAAAACTATGACTTATCCCATCTACATAACCTGTAGCAAAAAGGATTAATAAAATCTATCTATCTATCTATCTAAAAAAGAGTGCAGGTCGCTTTTCCAGGCATCATCAAGTCAACGATTTATTGAAGAGAGCTTTGATCTCGTCTGGTATTCCGTCAATCTTAGAGCCACCGGGAATAAGTAGAGATGATGGCAAACGACCAGATGGCATGACATTAATCCCCTGGAGATATGGAAAACTTGCTGTGTGGGATTTCACATGTGCTGACACACTAGCTCCCTCTCATTTACCATCTACAGCGAAATCAGCTGGTGCTGCCGCCATTTCAAGAGAAAAAGTGAAACGTAATAAATATAGAACATTGACAGATAGCTATTTTTTTATCCTGTAGCAGTAGAAACTTTTGGCGTCTTTGCTCCACAATCTCTCGATTTCATTCAACAAATTGGCAAAAAATTGGAAAAAGAAACCCAAAGAGCTACCAAATTTTCAATTCAGAGAATAAGTATAGCCATCCAACGTGGAAATGCTGCATCAATCCTTGGAAATATACCAGCTTCTCGATCTTTCGATGAAATATTGCTATATCCACATGAACGCTACAGTTATAACAAGTTTTCTTCAAAACCTAGCAGTTTCAAATCGACTTCATTATCTTGCATCTCCAGTGACAGAAGCAACCACCGTTCTGAAGACTCGAATATAAATAGTTTCGATAAACGCAACTCAAGCGCCGTCAGGGATGGCGTACATAGCACAACCATAACAAAAGTTGATTTGCCGACTTCTCCGAAACTCACAAGATCAACTATATTTCCATCCAACTCACTATCCAGCAGTCTTAACTCAAGTTCCTTACCTCGCCGCTCCAGTGACAAGGACAAATACAAATATTCGCACCTCGTTTCATTGCTTACTCCCAGCAAGATGCCCAGGAGTTCTTGCGATACCTTCTGGAGGGTCTTCACGAAGATGTGAACAGAATAACGGAGAAGCCAAAACCCATTCTGACGGAGATAGACGAAAAGTTAAGTGACGGTGAGAAGGCACAAGAATCTTGGTCGAAGTACTTAAGAATGGACAATTCCAAAGTCATTGATAATTTCGTTGGCCAGCTAAAGTCCACATTGAAATGTACGTATTGCGGGCACTGTTCTGTCACCTTCGATCCGTTCTGGGACCTATCACTACCAATACCGCAACGAACAGGCCAACTGAGATTATCACAGTGTTTAGATTCGTTTACGAGGGAAGAAACGTTGGATGGCGAAGAGAAGCTAACTTGTGCTAAATGCAAAGAGAGAAGGAAGTGTACCAAATTCCTATCAATTTACAAGTTCCCCAAAATTTTAGTGATACATTTAAAAAGGTTTTCTTCGATGGATCGATTCAGAGGAAAATTGAATGTAACCATCGATTTTCCGTTAGAGGGTTTGGATATGAGTAATTATGCGGCAGACAATGTAGCCCCTTTCCGCTACAGTCTGTACGCATTATCAAATCATAGTGGGGCTACCTACAGCGGGCATTACACTGCCTACTGTAGGCATCCGTATGCGGGCACGTGGCACGAATATAATGATTCTCGCATATCCCCTATTTCATCCAGATTCCTCGTGAGCGGAGAGGCTTACATTCTGTTTTATGAACAAGAAGGCACTAAATCGCACCTTTGAGAACATATTTAGTTATATTTTTATTATATATTTATTTTTAGTTCACAACAAAAGGACAAAAAAATTGTTTTGCAACCTAATTTCAATATTTTTTCCGACACTAGAATTACTGACGCGTCATGTTCAGTACAAAAATATTTCATTGACAAAGGTAATGTTGATCATCACTTATAAACTCCCTAGTGCTCGAATTAGAATGATTAGGTAAAGTTCTTACGAAAATTTAAGAGTAATTCGGCAAACTCTTTGATTTTTTATTTGGTAATAAAAAACCTCAAATGAGCCGCTTACTCCACGTGGACTGCGTGTCATTGGTCAATATTACACAAACTGCACTGTGATTGAATATAACGTCAAAAAGTTCTCACTAACATTCATGCTAAGACACATTCGGCATGCTTTGAAATGCTAATAATAGTCCGGGAGGCGATTTAACAAATAGACGATGATGTGGAACTGCCTGACTGAAACTAGATATTCTGTTTTGACTTGTTTATTATAGTATTTACAGTGTTTGATGCGAGGTTTGATGATAATCTATTATATACATATAATTCTCCTTATATGTTTATAAACAAAACAGCAAATATAATAACTCACTATATACAGTAAGTCAAAAATAAGGTTGTCCACCATGGGAATATACAGGGTGTAAATTTGAAAACTTCCCACCCTTAATATCTTCCTTCCAATAAACAATATGAGTAATCGAAAAAACAGGTCAATTTTATTGTCAAGGGAGACACTTTCAAGGACTATTTGTAGCCCTCGTGGTTCAACCCCCTAGGAGGGGTAGATGTTACCCTTCGAATTTTAAATGGGAAGGGGGGTCAAGTGGCACATCATTTTGATGGGCGTTCAATTCTTGTTCCAATGGTACCCTGATTTATTATTTTTTGATGAGCATTTTCCGAAAAATTGCGTTCTAAACTAACAGAAGTAATTATTAGAACGCCTATACTGAGATGCATGGTTTGGCCAGAACTGGTTAGAATATTAGGTGGTACCGTTCCAACCCTGTATTAGGGGTAACATTAGCCATTAGCTCCAAACACTTTACATAAAAAAGTAGTCTAATAGTAAAACGTAGATGGTAGTAAAGTTGTGTTTATTAAATGCTGAATTTTTAAGTGTCATCGCAGAAATTGTACAGATAGCCTTCCTTTTTTGCTACTTCTGCTGTAAAAAGTTTCTGTTTTCCGGCAAAAAATTGGTTAGCAAATTTGAACTATGTGGTAGTATTGTGAATACCGTTGTACCTGTTGGGCTGTTTAGGAATTACTTTAATAAGTGTATAAAAGTGTAAAAATGGTTTACATTCTTCAAGACAGAATTGAAATGATTGTAATTTATGGAGAAGTTGGAAAGTGCGCACGAAGGGCGGCATGTCTTTTTAACGAAAGACATCCAAATTGTAATGTAAGTCACCGGTATGTGCTTGATTTGGTGAATAAGTTTTACGAAACTGGTTCAGTGACAAATAAAAAAAGAAATAACCCCAGAGTACTAAATGAAGCAGCTCAAATTGAAGTTTTGGGAACATTTGCTGCAGAGCCCACGAGCTCCTTACGATCAGTATCAGAACAGACGGGAATGTCACGCGAGACTATAAGAAAAGCATTGAAAATGCATAAATTTCATCCATATAAAATGCAGATTCTTCAAGAGCTCCACGAGGATGATTATGATAGAAGAATAGAGTTTTGTGAAATCATGTCTCATCGAGTCAATACCATCCCTAATCTTCTGTTAAACATCTGTTTCAGCGATGAGTGTTCATTTTTTCTGAATGGCAATGTTAATAGACAAAATTGTCGCTATTGGAGTGACGAAAACCCACATATTTTTCGGGAAGGGCATACACAACACCCACAAAAAGTTAATGTTTGGGCTGGTATTCTTGGAAATGCCATTCTTGGTCCATTATTTCTGGAAGAAAACTTGACTGGCAATCTGTACCTTGATATGCTTGAAGAGACTATCGATCCTCTTATAACTCACGAGCTAGAAACTCAAATTGATGCAGAAGGTAATGAACTTTTGCAGGAGGATCTGTTACATTACCAGCAGGACGGTGCTCCACCTCATTATTTTCTTCCCGTCCGACAGTGGTTAAACGAGAGATTTCCGGGTAGATGGATTGGCAGAAGGGGAGCAGTTGAATGGCCTCCGAGATCACCGGATTTAACACCCTTAGATTTCTTTCTTTGGAGGCATCTTAAATCCGTTGTTTATAAAACACAACCTTCTGATATTGACGAACTTAAAAGACGAATTACAGCAGCATGCCAGTCAATTCCTAGTGAAGTTTTCCGTAATGTTAGAGGGGAGTTCGAAAACAGACTGTATTACTGTTTAGAGCAAAATGGACAACATTTCTAACAGCTAATAAGATAAGCGTAAGTAGATTTTATGTTGGAAATGTCTTTCTCGCAAATTAAATTTTATTGTATAGAAGGAAAATAACCACCAAATAAAAAATCCCATGCGTAATAAATTTATTCCTGTCATTCAAGGGTTGGAGCGGTGCCACCTACTCTTCTAACCATTTTTATTAAAGGGAGTCAATACAATAATGCATCTCAGTATAGGCGTTCTAATAATTACTTCTATTAGTTTAGAACGCAATTTTTCGGAAAATGCTCATCAAAAAATAACAAGTCAGGGTACCATTGGAACAAGAATTGAACGCCCATCAAAATGATGTGCCACTTGACCCCCCTTCCCATTTAAAATTCTAAGGGTAACATCTACCCCTCCTAGGGGGTTGAACCACGAGGGCTACAAATAGTCCGTGAAAGTGTCCCCCTTGACAATAAAATTGACCTGTTTTTTCGATTATTCATATTGTTTACTGGAAGGAAGATATTAAGGGTGGGAAGTTTTCAAATTGACACCCTGTATGTAACTATAATAGATACAGCTTTCAGCAGACAGAGTTGTAATCAGTAGTGTCACGAATCTATTTCTTGTTTGTCTTAAGGCCGATTCAGATACATGCGTGCCCATCCTGCATTTTTGACCCGGCATGAGAAAGGCATGCCCATCGACGTTAACACCTGTGGCTATTGGCGTACGTGAAAAACGCGAGGTGAGCTCGCATGGAATTAGAATATGTTCTGGTTCACATTATTATTATTTTGGAATTCTCTGTTATGAACAAACCTAATTTATTTACCATTTCAGACAGTAATTTGCATACCTGAATTCTTGGATATTCTGAAAGTAAGCTCTGTCATTAAAATCAGGTAATACTTGCTACTCCCAAGCCATTTTGCCATTATGTCCTAATGAAGCAATAGGTATAAATACGATCAAGAAAGTGTTCCTTGAGCACTTCTGATTCGTCAGCTCTCCAACAATACCACCATGGCTTTTTGGCGACCGTTTGATGAAGGTGATCAAAATATTATTTGGAGACCATTTGATAATATTAATTTAAATAATGGTAACAATGAAAACAGACCTCTTTGGAGGCCATTTGAGGTACAAAATGATTAATTGCCATTGAATATACAATTCCGTGTTATTGATCGACGACATACGCTACCTGTAGAGACTCAACAAATTATTCTCAATATGTATAATAAGTTAGTTGTTGTTGTTTGTTAAAATTGTTTTTTCCGTTAACGAGCTGTCGTCCCCTTACGAACGGCAGCCCTCAAAAGTCGAAACTTGTCCGAGCCAAGGATTAACGAGGTCTTACCTTTTTACGTGCGATTCCTAGCACGATCCGAGGAGAATATCGAAAGGAGGTCCGTAGGTCACCCATCCAAACCACGGCCTCGCATAGCGTTGCTTGGCTTCAGATATCGGTGAACCGGCGCTCTCCGTACGAGCTATCCCCGCGGATAGTTAGGTTAGGTTAGTGAGAATAATAACAAAAAAGGAGTCGTCAAGAGAATATGTGAACTAACTCTACTGAGCCGTTCCAGTGTCAGCCGCATTGTCAACAGGGGTGCAGTTACAAAACGGAAAGTTCAGGTGAAACGATCTTTGAAGAAAGTTGACAAGGCTACGGAGAAAGCGATTAGGAGAATCGTACATAGATTCTTCGAGAAAAATCTGAATCCTACGCTCGAAGAAATTCTTAGAGAAATTATAAAAGAAGGTGTTTACTATCCATATAAATCAAAAGATTCACTCCGAAAACTATTAATGAAAATGGGATTCAGGTACAAAACAATAAATCGACGTCAGTGTATAATGGAATCCCGAAGAATCGTTGACATGCGTAATGAATACCTGTCGCAAATTGTGAAGTTCCGAAATGATAATCGTAACCTAGTCTGGCTGGACGAAACTTGGTACGATACTCATGATGTCAAGAGGAAAGGATGGTCAGATGGAACATTGAGAACTGTAGGAAAGTTGCCTAGTTCTAGAGGAAAACGCGTAATCATCATCCACGCTGGCAATGAGAACGGATTTGTTCGAGGCTGTTTAAAACTGTCTGCAAAGAATATTTCGAAGTGCAGTGCGTCCTACTATAAAGATATGGATGCCGAATTATTTGAAAAGTGGTTTACCAACTCGTTGTTGCCTAACCTTGTACCAAATATCGTTATTATTTTAGATAACGCCTCATACCATTCCAGGCAAATAGAAAAATTGTCGAATAAGTCATGGCGAAAAGCAGATATAATATCTTTCCTAGAAAATAAAAATGTTCCGGTGGATCCCCGCAGAAAAAAAGATGATTTATTATCACTGGTAAAAGAGCAACGTTTCGAGAAAAAATATTTTATTGATGAACTGGCTAAGAATCATGGACATGTAGTTTTACGGTTACCACCATATTATTGTGAATTTAACCCAATCGAAAAAATATGGAGTTTAATGAAAACGTATGTGAGAAAGAGAAACACACATCCAAAATTCAGTGAGTCAGTAATCAAATTAATACGTGAGAGTGAAGCTGAAATTGAACAGCATTGGAGTAACTATGTAAAGCATGTTTTGAAAATAGAAGACAGCTTTAGAAATCCTTTTATAAACATGAAACCGATAGTAATCGATTTAAATAGTAGTTCCTCCAGCGAATAACTACTTTTTTGTGTTTCTGTATTTCTATTCTTAAAAATAAAACTTTTATAGTGTGATTCCATATTGTTTATATTATTACATACCGTAATTCGTAGCGGCATAATCATATTCATAAAATAAATCTTCACTCTCATCTACCGTTAGGTAGGCAAAAATTAAAAATATATACAACATTGGATACAGAATTGAGATACCTTCCAATCGACAGACCTCTCGCTGAGGAGATAGTCACAGAGGAGGCAATTCGGTGGGCTGTGAACGAGTTCAAACCATTCAAGGTGGCAGGCCTGGACGGCATATTTCCAGCATTGCTACAGAAAGCGCTGAAAGACATATTTCCCTGGATAAGGGACGTCTTCAGGGCCAGCTTGGCATTGGGATATGTACCAAGGACCTGGAGGACAGCTAGAGTAGTTTTTATCCCAAAATCAGGGAGAAGGGACTACACTCAAGCAAAGGCCTTCAGACCCATTAGCCTCACATCTTTTCTACTGAAGGCTCTGGAAAAGATTGTGGATAGGTATCTGGTGGAGGTAGTACTGAGTAGGCACCCCTTCAAGGATAATCAACATGCGTACCGCAGTGGACGGTCCACAGAAACTGCCCTTCATGCGGTAGTGCACAGGATAGAAAAGGCACTCCATTTCAAGGAGTGGGCTCTCGGAGTCTTCTTCGACGTGGAGGGTGCCTTCGATAAGGCAAGAACAGATGTTATCTGCAATGCACTGCAGATTAGGGGAACCCCTCCTACGCTGATTAGCTGGGTAGCTAAGGCCATCGAGCGGAGGAAAGTGACGGTGTCTCTAGGAGAGAGCCATGCCGACATCGAGGTGAGAGGCGGCTGCCCGCAAGGTAGCTGTCTCTCCCCTCACCTCTGGTGACGGGCCCTTTCCTAGATGTGGTCTGTGGCCGGATGCAGTTGGCGTGCAGGAAAATAGAAAGGTGGTGTGAGGAAGTCGGCCTCGCAGTTAATCCGACTAAAACGGAGATGATTCTCTTCACCAAGAGAAGGAAGGTAGATGGGTTCAGATCACCAGTAATTGGTGGAAAACCCCTAGAGCTGGCTAGAGAGGTAAAATATCTTGGGGTGATTCTGGACTCGAAGCTAACTTGGGGGCCACATGTCGATCGAGTAGTCGAGAAGGCGGTGGTCGCTATATGGAGTCTGCGCCGGGCAGTGGGATGGAGGTGGGGACTCAAACCTCACATCCTTCACTGGATCTACACGGCGGTAATCAGACCCAGAATCCTATATGGAGCAGTGGTCTGGTGGCCGAGAGTGGACCAGATAACCACAACCAACAAGCTGGGAAAGATTCAAAGACTAGCTTGTAGGGGAATAACCGGCGCGATGAGGACGACCCCCTCGGCAGCCCTAGACGCCCTGATGGGTCTGCCGTCGCTTCCAACTTGCATAAAGAAGGAAGTGATGGCGTCCTATCTGAGAATGCGTGACTCAGGGAGCTGGAGAGGAGAGGGGTACACAGGGCATACCGAAATCGCTGTGGTAGCGGAGAAAGAAGTCCCACTATCCGCTATCAAAGTGATACAGACAGAGGATAAAGTTAGGTGGAAAAGGATGATCTCGCTAGAGATCCCAGACAGGAGAGAGTGGGAAGAGGAAAGGGTGATATTTCCCCCAGAAAGCCAGGTCTGTTTTACAGACGGGTCCAAACTGGAGGAAGGACAAGCCGGAGCAGGAGTTTACCTGGAAAACGGAGAGAAAAGAGCATATGCGCTAGGTTCTCTGACAAAAGTTTTCCAAGCAGAGGTGTATGCCATCCTGGAGGCAACCAGAATGGAAGAGGTGAGGTCCGGCCCAGAGAGACATGTATACGTCTGCTCGGATAGCCAGGCCGCCATCAGAGCTCTGAATGCAACCAGAACCAGATCAGTACTGGTTCAGGAGTGCAGAGATGCCCTGGAGAGTCTTGCGACTGAAAAGGAAATAACACTGATGTGGGTCCCGGGCCATGCAGGGATTGAAGGCAACGAGCAGGCGGACCAGCTAGCCAAGCAAGGAGCCGGACAACCCTACTACGGGCCCGAACCCGCACTCGGCATAACAAGGATACAAGTAACAACGGCACTGAATGAGTGGGCCGTTGATACATTAGGAAAAGAGTGGAGAAGGATAGACGGATGCAGGCAGTCAAAGCAGATGATATCGGGGCCCGACATGGCAAGGACGGCCAAGATACTGAAGCTAAGCCGCAAAGAACTCCGACTATTGGTGGGAGTTCTTACCGGCCACTGCGGCCTCAGGAGGCACCTGGCTCTCATCAGAGTTGAGGCAGACCCACTATGCACGGAATGTGGGGAAGAGGAGGACTCCTTCCACTTCCTGTGCGAATGTGGTATTTATGGCAGGCTCAGACAAAACGTCTTCGGAGCTGCCACTATTAAGGAGGAAGAATTGCACTCGTTGCAATGGAAGGACATTTCGACTTTCATAAGAAGGTCGAAGAGGTTCGAGCAGGTATCCGACATGCGATGAGTGAAGATGCCGGGGATTGCGAAAAGGGCCCACTGGGGCCTAGTCGCTGACGCTTGCGTCCCCCACCCATTACCATTACCTTCCAATCGAGGTGCCACGTGACCTATTTCCCAATGTAATTTTTTCCCCAAATCACGTCACGCTTGTGCGGATGACGTCATAAAGAGTACAAGTATTGTAAACAGTAGTATTTAAGGTTACGTTGATTTTGATTCGAATCGAATAATAACAAAATACTCATTCTTCGTATTATAAATTTATAATTAAATTAAATGTCATTATCGTTACAAACTAGTTTTATTTGATTTAAAAAACATAATTCTAAAAAACCTGGGGATGAATAGTATAAACTGATACTGATATATCTATCTTATTAACCCGATAACAGTAAACGGTGAACGGGCTCTTGCATCCAAGACCAAAGTAACCAAACGCGACGCAACCTCAAACCTGTGATAACATCAAGTTTAAAAATCAATGTTAAAAAATCACAGTGACAAATATCAGTGTTATTCACAAAATCACGGTATCGCTCATATCTAAATTGTTGAATCGCCTCCCGGAATATAAGCACATCTGACGAACCTGTTTAATATCAATTTCAAAGAATGCCGAATGTGTCTCATTAGCATAAATAATAGTTGGGACTTTATGGCGTTATATCCAATCACAGTGCGCTATTGTCTGCAGTCCACGTGGAGTAAGCGGCTTTTTTGTGGTTTTTTATTACCCAATAAAAAATCAAAGAGTTTGCCGAATGGTATTAAATAATCGTAAGAACTTTACCGTCAAGTTTTTTGGAGTGCTCGATTTTTTGAAAATTATCACTGCAAACTTAGATTAAGATATTTTGTGCGTGAGTTAACTTCAATCATTTCAACACAAGCCATTTCATTATTTTGGATAACCCCATAAAAATTATATCTATTATTATTGGCAAAACGCCTGGTGGTTATTCAGACCGAAGAAAATAGGTCGATTGCAGATACGCTTTTGTCTCGACGTATATTATTACAAGATTAGGAGAATTTTATGTTTCTATTAAAGAGATTTATGTTATTGACAATCTGTCATTATTTAACTTCTATTTATTTGAACTAAAAACGAAATTTTTAATGATAGTTATACAAAAAAAGCATTTTTTTTCTCGAGAAACGCACATTTAAAAAAAAATTGTTCTCGTCAATTTTCATATAACATAGTCTCGAAATTATATTTATTGTATGCAAAAAAATGTCCTCTTTCAAACGACACTTTCAAAATATGAGGGATGCAATTTAAATATAAAATATTTATTCATATTTTCTACAGATTGGAAATATGATATATGGAAATATAATTTGAATGAATAAACATGGGTAGAATTCCACAAAAATAAATACTTGTCGTGGAAGAAAAGAGGGGTTATGCCCAGTGGCGTGTCTAAGGGCGGGCGTGTCTAAGCAGCTCGTGTAGATCGAAAAGAAACACGAAAATATCCGTCTACTGTGAATCACGAAATACTGCTCCAAAAGCTCCAACTCTATGGTTTCTGGAACAGAAGTGTGGATTGGGTCATATTCTACCTGATGAATCGGCAACAGCTAGTACGCTGTGGTACAGACCCAAATATTGCTAATATCAAATATGGAGTGCCACAGCGGTCAATTCTTGGCCCAACCTCGTTTCTGCCATATTTGAATGATGTTTTGTTTTGTTTTCTGGGAGTGTCAATACACTGCGACACATAAGATCTACTGTGTCACCTTTCTCAACGAGCATTTCCTCCAGTCCTACGGCTTTCAAGAAGATCAGGATATTGGTTGGCTTCAGGTGGTATTCTCCAAAGTATCTTTCCGTCGTATTTTGCAGGTTAATGCATTCTGAGATAATGTGGATAGAGGTTTCGTCATCTTCCTCGCAAGATCTGCATTCTTCTTCTTCGACTAATCCGAGTTTCTTGAGGTGTCCCGTCAACCGGCAATGTCCTGCTAGGACTCCCGTTTGTATTTATTCTGAGCTTGTTTTAACTCATTTGATCTCTTCTGGTTGTAGCTTCCCAGTAGTATCTTGGCCTGCCTCATTCCTTTTGATTCTATCTAGTATTGGTATCTTCTGTAATGTACTTCTTTTTCAAGTTCATAAAGTTCTGTGCTGGTACTCATTCCGCATAAGGGTGTTTCAGCCCCATTTTTGCCAGTACGTCTGCTATTTCATTAACCTCCACTCTAGTGTGTCCCGGACCCAATAGGGTTGTTCTTAACCTGGTTCTTTTAGTTTCTTTAGGCACTCCCACACCATCTTGGAGTTGATGGCACGAGAGTTCAGGGCATTAATGGTTGCTTGGCTATCTGACAAGATGATAATCGGCAAGAAATTCTTTCTGTTTTGAACTGGACGCATTTTCCGATGATGTAGATTTCCGCTTGGAAAATGCTAGGGGATTTGCCTAGACTTTCGGAATATTTTTTGGTTCCAGGCTCCTATTCCAGTTCTTTCTGTTGTTCTGGATCCATCTGTGTACCAACAAATAGCACTTAACTTCAGTCTTGGGATGGTGTCTTTGTCCCACTCACTTTTGCTAGTGTTGATTTTCTCATATGTAATATTATGTGACTATGTTGAATGAAGTATCGAGTGATTTTGTCTTAGAGCTGCGTTTGTAGAAAAAGTCTTGGGTGTATTTCGAGCACAATGATTACCGCGCCACGCGAAGTGAGCGGCAGGTAATCTATTACTTCGCGCTCTGAATAGACAACAAGCTATTAAAACCGATTGAAAAATTCCACCCGACCAGACGAACAAACAGGCGGACAAGAAAGCGAGTTAATAAAAACGCATTAAAAAAGGTGGATAGCCTACAAGATCATTCAAAAAAGGAAATGAAGACTTTCATTTCAATCATGTTTCATGTTAATCCAAAATTATGGAATTAAGTTTTTTTTTCTGAATTATTACAAGGATATATTGAGTACCTACCAGTGGAAAATGGTCATTATAGTTTTTATAAGACTAAGTATTTGAATCATCATTCCAAATCTGTTTTTTTTTATATAACAGCTTTTATCATCCTTACAATCCTTACGACATTTATCGTGAAGAAATACCCAGGAAGAATCAGATATGAATCTTTTACAGCAAGTTTTCCTAGCTGATGATGATGGAGCCAGCAGGTTGTCATCATATCAGATGACACAGATGTTTTTCTGCTCCTTTTGTACTTCTACAATCTTAAGATACCTACAAAAATTTTGATGGAATCCCCTGTTCAGGGTCGTACACGAATTGACATTAGAGCCTCTGCTATTAAACATGAGAAAATAACATCTGATGTGCTAGCGCTTCATGCTATCACTGGCTGTGATACTACTGCCATATGTTATGGCATTGGGAAGATTGAAGTCATTAATGTTTTGAAAAGAGGACACTCCTTGTCATTGGTTGCAGATCTACATGCTGATCTGTGTGATATAAAACGGCAAGCACATAAATTTATGACTGCATGTTACGGAGCAAATAAATGCAACACAACTTCAGAGGCTCGTGTGAAACTGTGGTCAGACAAAGCTGGAAGTGCGACATCACAACTACCGAAACTGCTACTAACAAATTCAGCGTTTGAAGAAAACCTTAATAGTTAGGGAGCCGCTAGTGAAAAAATGCGCCAATCAGCTACTCCTTCCGAGCTCAGGAATAGAAGTATAGTCTTTCCAATATTAATTGCAACAACTCGTATAGATTCAAAGGAAACGCCGCGGTCCACGTGACTTTAATTGACGTGCGGCAAAATGCAAAATATTTGGCTGGAGGGTCATGAATCATCATGTCATTGAGGTGTCGGCATATCAAACGAAATTGTCAGTAAGTCTTTGAAACGAGTTTTTATGATCTGTAATTGATATTGGAAAGACTATACTTACCTCGAACATACCAAATTCAAAATATTTTTGATTTTGAGTAGGGCCCAGCCGAGAAACAAGAGAAAATATTTTGATAAATTTTAACCGTCTTCTATATTCCTTCCGTTGAGGTATGCTGTTCAAAAAGTGATCAGTTATCAACTGACAAAGCGGAAGGAAATTTGGTTGTGGCCGGGGCTAAAAAAATTTCTTCCCAAAAATGTATCAGGTCAAAAATTAGCCGGTATCCTATTTTCTCACTTTTTAGTTCATTAGTTTCATGTTGGCCTTCAGATAGCTGAAATCCAGGTAGAAAGAATTTTTAGCAGAGCCGTGTCTCAGAGGAGGGCAAAAGGGAGCACTCGAAAAATTCGCGGCTGTTTAAAAATTGGAAAAATGGACTTGGAATGATGATTAAGCTCTGAAACTTTAGGTGGCACTTCCTTAGGTAGTAGTATGTAGTTTTTCCGGGGTTTCGCTAAACCACATAGTTTAGATGGGCAAAAAAGTCCGGAAAAATCACGTTTCCCCCTCCCCCTGTAAAGAGCATACACAGGGTCCTCGAGTTCGAAAACACACACACCCTCTGCCATCCCTAATCAATCCCTCAAATTTTGGCATTGAGTCCAGGTAGAATGTAAATGGCTCCTGAAGTATAAGTGATCTTGTGAAAGTGTATTTCCATATATAAGAACAATATACAGTGCCTTCATTTCAAAACTTCCCACCCCTATTACTTCTTTTAGCAAGGAGAATTTGCCGTAGGCAAAAAACACGTCAATTTAGATATCGAGGGGGAAGTTCAAAACCAGTGCCAGTGGTATTTTAGGTTTAACCCCCTTACCCCTAGCTACCCCCACTTAATAATTTTAAATGGCACCCCCTATCTTGTAACACATCATTTTAAAGATCTTAAAAATCTACACTCAACCCTGTTAAGAAAACTGAAATTGGTTGTTCCGTTCTCGTAAAAAGGGCAAAAAGAAAATTAATTATAATAAAAAATAAAATAATAGCTATTGCAATTTGTATATTTTTGCGTGAGGCGCTGGTTTTTTAATGATTAGAAGGACCAGAGAGCTGTGCTCTCAAACTAAATGACCCAATAAAGAAATGCGACGAACAGTTGAGTCACTCACCTGCGATTGTTCCTTCTACAGCCCTTGCCCAACGTCTTGACTTTGCACAACACCTTTTTGTCCTAATGCGAGCAATAATTCGAATTGATTCGAATTTAACATTAATTCTACGACACCACAATTCTGCGTTTTTATTATCTGTATATGTCAGAGCCGGTCACTTTCTGGTTCTCTCCTCGCTCACCAGGTGCCATTTCCTTACGCGCATGTCAGAGCTACTCAACTGTATACTTAGCGCGATAAATATATTTATTTAAACACGTATTTACTAATCTAAAAACCCCCAAATATGATAGTTTCCTCACAAGGAGAATAGAAAAAATAAAGAAAACTAATAATTGTAGTAAACTAGAATAAACTTAACTATAAGTTTGGATGAGCCTTTAACACAATTAAATAAATGTACCTTACTTTATTAAGTGTTCAAAATTCTCGAATTCCTGCCGGACTTTTGTAAATGTTTCGTTATTAATTTGTCTGCATGTGTCAGTAATCCTGTGTCTTAGATCCTGAATGTCCCGCGGGAGAGTTTTGTATACCATTGTCTTCAAATAACCCCAGAGAAAGAAATCCAATGGCTTTAAATCCGGAGATCTCGCCGGCCATTCCAGAGCGCTTCTTCTGCCAATCCATTTGTCAGGATACCGTTGATCGAGCCACTGTCGGACATGCAATGCGTAGTGTGGCGGTGCGCCGTCCTGTTGAAAATGTAAATTTTGTTCATCCAAGAGCGGGTTATCTTCTTCATCAACTTGGCTTTATAAGAACTGTGTTATGAGTGAATCGATTACATTTTCCAATAAGTTTTAATACAATTGACCAGTTAAATTTTCTTCAATAAAAATAGAGCCAATTATTTCGTTTCCCAGAATTCCAGCCCAGTCGTTTATTTTTTGTGGATATTGCGTATGATCCTCTCGAAACAAGTGTGGATTTTCATTATCCCAGTATCTACAGTTATGCTTATTTACAAAGCCATTAAGAAAAAAAGTTGATTCATCACTGAAGCAAATATTTTTTATTAAATTCGGTTCATTTTGAACTCTCGCAGTCACTATTTCACAAAAATTCAATTCTCCTATCATAGTCGTCCTCACTGAGTTGCTGAAGAATACTCATTTTGTAAGGAAAGAACTTGTTTATTTTTAAAACTTTGTGTATGGAACCAACTGAAATATTTACTAACTTAGCGACTTTCGAAGTAGACGAGGAAAGTGATGACGTCACAAATGTCATTCTTGTCAAAAACTGATTCCAAACAAACCTCCGTCGAATTTAAATCAGCTTGTCCGATAACTCCGATATTGTTTCCGTTAAGGTTTTTCAACTTCTTTTGCCTGAGAAAACGAAATCTCACAAAATAATAAGCAAAGCAGCAAATCATCAACAGAGAATGTCACCTAAAATTCTTTGTTTGGAATCAGTTTTTGACAAGTATGACATTTGTGACGAGTCACTTTCCTCGTCTATTGAAGTAGTAGGCTCAACGGCGAATTGGCCTAAAATCTCAATCTGTGCGGCTTCAGTAAGAACTCTCGGCTGCTTTACTGCTTTGTTGCACACAGAACCGGTCTCTTCAAATTTTTGAACAAGGTCTAGAACATATCGGTGACTCACATTTTGGCCTGCATGCCTTTCATTAAAAACCCGGGCTCTCAACGAGCACACCTATTTTCAGCACCATAAATAAAAATAATTTCAGTTCTTTCTTGTAAAGTGAACACCATTACGATTTTTATTACTGTCAGTGCTACTGACACCACTTGACAAACAGTTTAAAATCAGGAATAACTAATTCTGATAAATGTTTACACCATTTAATTTTAACTGACACCAAGAAGAAACTGTGTGCCCTGTTGAGGGGTGTTCGTGTATGGGTTTATCAATGATGAAAGAGACTCCTTTTATGTTCGTTTTTGACGTAAAAAATTTTTATTTCTCATGACAGCATCATTCTGTTTACAGTAACAACTAACTAGAAACGAGCGTTTCTGTGCAAAGTTTTTTATACAGTGCGAGCTTTGAACATACTGCCCGCCTTGAAATACTACAGTTATTTCAACAACAAAAAAATAACATCGCTACAAAATAAAGTCAGTAACGAGATATGGGGTAGTACGCCGACTGTTTCTAATAACCAATGTTAATCATTTTCATCGCACGGAAGTGGGCATACTTTGGAGATGGCTCTTTTCACTACACCACCACTATAACGAACGAATACCACTCGCACTATACCATCGCTGCCAGGGTGGACGTCAATTATTCTGCCTAACAACCATTTCATGGGCGGAACGTTAACCTCTTTGAGTAGGACCAGGGCATCTATGGTGATGTTTGATTGGACTGATTTCCAACGAGATCGCTGCTGTAGCGTATGTAGATAATTTCGGCTCCACTGATTCCAAAACTGCTGGATAATTTTTTGGAGTTGCTGGTAGGAGTTGAGTCTGTTGAAGGGTATTTCGGTGACATTTTCTTGGGGAACAGACAACAAGGAAGCTCCAATTAAAAAATGTCCGGGGGTCAAGGCTTGTAGATCGGTAGGATCATGGGAAAGTGGTAGGATAGGACGTGAATTCAGGATTGACTCGATCTGCACGACTATCGTGAGCATGCTTTCATAAGTTACCTTTGAATCTTTCAGTACTTTTCCCAAATGGCATTTAAAAGATTTTACCGCAGCCTCCCAAATTCCACCGAAGTGTGGAGACCTGGCGGGTATGAAGTGCCAGGATATTTTATTTTCTTTGAAGTAAGAATCGTATTGATCGAGAGATGATAAAGTCAAAATCATGTTGTGCATTTTTTCAAGTTCGTTATTCGCACCTACAAAATTTGTAGCGTTGTCTGAATAGAGGTGTTGACATAATCCTCGACGTGCAACAAATCGCTTGAGGGCATTCATGAAGCTATCTGATGTTAAATCGGTGACGATTTCAATGTGTACAGCTTTTGTTGCTAAACACACAAAAATTGCAAGATATGATTTTATGAATGTGCGCGTTCGCATTTTGCCATCCTTTATGGACCCGCGTAATCTATACCAGTGAACATGAATGGTCTAGAAGGTGTGACTCTCATTTCAGGTAATTCACCCATCAGTTGCGAAGTGGTTGGGGGTTTGGAGCGAAAACAAACTATGCATTTTCGTAGAACACTGCGAATAGCATTTTTTCGCTTGAAACTTTTTAGCTCAGCCTCTGCCATTTTAAGTATGAAAAAGTGAAAGGTTTTTTGTATGAATCAATAACAACAATGTCACACAGCTCGAATGAATCTCGAAAGCTGGATGAGGTTCACAAGTGGTAAGGATAGGAAAAAGGAATGGATATGACCTGTTTACAGCTGCCGCGACTGACTTCCTGTTCGCTTGTCCAGAGAACTGCTACCGCTAACTCGTCTGCTTGTCAATCTATCTTGTCGCTAATTCACAACCGTTTAATACATCTATCCGGCTCGAAGGACCATGTTGAGGGGTGTTCGTGTATGGGTTTATCAATGATGAAAGAGACTCCTTTTATGTTCGTTTTTGACGTAAAACATTTTTATTTCTCATGACAGCATCATTCTGTTTACAGTAACAACTAACTAGAAACGAGCGTTTCTATGCAAAGTTTTTTATACAGTGCGAGCTTTGAACATGCCCTTATCTCACTATCAGCAAAAGCAAAAACTCTGTTTAAAAAAGAAACATAAACATACCGTGATTGAGTCAGTGGTAGCGGTTCCGTAAATTCATTAATTTATTTTGCATTTTGTTATAATTTATTTTCTTTTTGCCCTATTTTAAGAGAACGGATCAACCAATTTCAGATTTCTAAACGTGGTTGAGTGAGGATTTTTAAGATCTTTAAAATGATTTGTAACAAGTGTGGGGGTGCCATTTAAAATTATTACGTGGGTGTAGCAAGGGTAGGGGGATTAAACCTAAAATACAACTGGCACTGGTTTTAAACTTTCACCTCCATATCTAAATTTACGTGTTTTTTCCCCACAGGAAATTTTCCCTGCTAAAAGAAATAATAGGGGTGGGAAGTTTTGAAATGAAGGCACTGTATATAGTTGCATGAGTGCCAGCCTACCATGCACCATGTTTTGCTTGTGCACAAATACTTTATGTTCCAATCATTTTACGCGATCTGTGGAAGTAGAACAGTATGAAGACAATGTTTATGAACCAATTGAAGGCGATTTTTCCGAAGAAACTACACCTGACTCCATATCGTAAAAAGTGCTGATTTCAATTTAGACGTTTCATCAGACTTGATTCATGAATGTTAAGACAGTTTAACTAGCATGAAGAGACCGTTTTCAAATTAAGGTGATTTATAACCGCCATACTAAATACATCGAGTTGCTCAAGGGTGACAGAATGTCATCATCCATTTTATTGTAGCTTAATATGCACTTGTAAATATTCAGAAGTTAAGAAATCTTAATACAAAATGTTGGGATATTGTTTTTGGCAACCGGACTATTGTGCTACAAGCATAGTACAGTATCGAGCAGTCTCAAAACACCTGTATTGAGGGTGAAGGATATTGAGTCACGAACACAATACTTACTTGGACTACTCAACTATTTCACAGCGCGATCATAGCAAGCCAATGAGGGGAGGCGCGTTGATCCCCTCTCACGTCTCCGCGCATATGACCTTGACTGTCATTGTAAAGAATTTTGGTGAATGAAATTCCTTGGCGCTCTCACCATCGACGCCGATGATAAATAGCTCTTTTCAATGAAACAAAAATCGAACAACAACACCGCGATCTAAACAAATCATTAACGCCCATATACCGCTCCCGTGAATCGAAAATAGTGGAAATTCCGGCGGAATGAATAACTCCGAAACGTTCGCCGGTGCGTGTGAAACTTTGAAAATATGCCCGATGCGTGACGTCACACGACGCCCGGCGTCGTTCACTCGCTTTATCTGTATTTTTGCACATTCCGATGGTGGCAGAATATAAACGTCGTTACAGATACGTTCATTACATTCATATTTTCGCCAGCTCCCCCAAAAGATCCCAGCGAGTTTTTTCTTTCCTCGAAATTTGGCACAATTTATATTTCAACCAGTCAGTCGCGGTAGTGGAACAAAGTGTTTTTGAGCAGTGGTTATTTTTATTTACCTAAAAAAATTTTACATTTTTCGAAAATGTCGGCTTGTGTGAACGAAAGGGTTTTTGTGGTGAGTTTCTTTATTTTTTGTATGAAAAAGCCTTACGCAAAAACTTTGTAGTTACCCTCTTTTGATATCGAGATGAAATATAACCAAAATGAGAATTAAATATATTAATATACAGCTTGTATTTCTACTAAATACAAAAAAGCTTTTTGATCAAATGAAATCAATAGTAGTAGTCAATTATCGTCATTATGTCGAAAGACTATCGAACTGCAAGACATCTTCCAATAATTGTGTATAAATTTGAGGGAATGATAATAAATAATGTGATCGTTATCATAAGGTTAATTTTCATAATCATTCCACTTTATTGACAAATCTAAGATAGGAAATTGATCAAATTCAGCAGTCTTCTTCGGGTAGGATTGTATACCAAAACTTTACTTTCACTAATTGTACATTTAAATAATATTTTCTGTTGAATGTACTTTTTGTTCAATGAATTATTATTCATTTAATTTAAAAATCATGTTCTATGTATTTTTGTTTAATAATATATTCTATTCGTTAAATTATCTCACTAAATATCACTCGAGGTTTTGTTTTCATCGCATAAACTTTAATTATACTGAAAAATGATTTTTTCATTGATGCGAAAGCTATAAAATTAGATTTTTCTACATTGAAGCTGAGTAGATTGGTACTTAACCAGTTGTAAATTTGTTTTATACCAATTTCCGCTTTCTCATATATTCGTTCCATGATTCCCACACAAATACTTCAGCAGTATCATCTGCAAAGGTTATTATGTTTTCTTCAAACATTTTTAAATTACAAATATTATTAAGAACCGAATGGGGCCAATAACAGTTCCTTGAGGCACACCCATATTGACTAGTAGTGGATCACTAAGTGAATCATTTATTTTTCCCCTCTGTATTTATTTCTTATGACCTGCTATGACCAATCAACGCTTGGAAAATTGGAAGGACTATATTAGCGTTTTTCATTCATTTAAATGAACTGTAGCTATCGAATATTTTTATTTTTAGTTATACACTAACACAATTTCAATAATATTATAATCTCAGTATTTTTGCAGATTAAAATAATTTCTAATGGATTTTCTAATAAAAAAATCAAATTGAGCACTGACTTTATTTTTAATAAAATTGAAAATTCCACTTTTCATTAAATCCAGGATTTGAAGGGCTTGAATTTTAAAAAAGTATCTGAAGGAATATTTTTCATAAAATAAATCTCCTTTTATTCGTTTAACTTGCTCTGTGTGTTAGTTTGTGTTTGTGTGCAAGCTGAATTAGAATCACTTCCTCTTATCCTATGGGATTGAAATTTTAAATGTTGGTTCAGTTCCGATGACAATAAATTACTGTCGAAGATATTGTCTACCCCTGCCCCCCAAAAGCTAGATAGAGAACGCGTAGGGTTTCGGAAGTTTTCTTGTCCGATTTGGACGTCAAAAATAACAGCGAAGAAAGATTAGGTAGGGGGTCTCACCCCTACACTTTTCTCGAAAAAAAATTGGAAAACTCGCGAAATCAAAATCGAAAAAATCCGTAAAAATAGTGAAAAATATCTGACTATCGAATATTATGGTTAAACAATATTTCACCCCCCCCCCAACATTTTCAGACATGGAAAATAATGATGAAAAAAAATCGATCGAGCGAAATAGAAATCGAAAAAATAGTGAAAATTATTTTTATTTAAATGCACTAAAAAAAAAAAATTTAAAGTGAATCAAACCTATCATTTTATTACATTATAAAATTTTAAATGATATAAAAACTTGTCGCGTGAATAAATCTTGAGGTAATTTTAAATTCAATTTACAATAAGAAATACATAGATACTTCTCGAGACAAGCCTTTATATCACTTAAAAATTTATAATGTAACAAAATGATGGGTTTAATACTTTAAAATTTATTTTCTTTTTTTTAGTGCATTTAAATAAAAGCTTTTCTCCAAGAAAGTTATTTTTAAGTTTATTTATTTATAGACTTTATACTAAGCTTTGGTAAAAACTGAAGTAAAGTCATGCGAATTTAAATATGCCTCCAAAATTTCTTAAAGATAAGTTTTGATCAAAATGGTTAAACAGTAAGCAGTTAAGCAGTAAAACAAAGAATTCGAAGAATAATACAACGAAACTAAAAAAAATGGCAAATACGAAAAAATATAGCATATAATTCTACCTGATTTCATGTCATGGATTGAAATAAAGGAAATGAACACGTTTATAAATTTATTAATATTTCAAATATCGAGAACTTCAAAGAAACTTAATCATGAATAAAAAACATCTGCAAAGGGGAAATTACTGGATGAACAATAAAGGAGCATAAACTGTAGAAGAGAAAAGTGGATAAATGAAAAAAAAAACTAAAAATAGTACAAAACTCAGAGATTCATTGGTGAAACTATAGTGATCAGGACCAATTAAACGTTATATGCATATACTTTGGTATCCACACTTTTCGTTACAATTTATTGTTTGTCCTCTAAAACATGTCAGAACTGATATTGGTCTGATTTTAAAGTTGTTCAATATAACTTCCTGCTTTCCTTGGCCCAGAGAGAAGAAACATTTTTCTAATTATAACAAACGTCTGTTCTGATCCAGTGCCAAATATAAGTGCGAGATCAGTTCAATAGATCATTTTAACCGGGGGCAATTTTTTATTTTCGGTAAGTCCTAACATACTCTCTGGCAAACAAAACACTAGACCGATGCCAAAGTTACAAATACGTAACGATTTAGAATGTAGATTCGTGTGAAGTCACGTACAAAGTCATTCATGAAAAAAATGCCTTCAGGCACATCAACAGAGGTCGCCCTTCACCACGTCGTGGTAGGGTCACTGAATCCTAGAAGGCTTGGCCTTTTTATGGGTATGGCCAATGGGTGGAGTCTATAATAGTTCCAATGTTCCAAGTAACAAAAGGTCCGATGTTTGAACTACTGACCCATGTCAAATGTCAACTTTTATGTTCTTATTTTTTATAATTGTGACATTTATTTAATATTTTTGTATAACTAGTGACAACGTATTGCATGTCGTTTTAAATATAGACTACCAATATTTACACTTTCTTTTTCATCTTGGTCTATGCATCCATTTGTGCGAACACAATATCAATAAGGACTTCTTACAACTCAAGTCGAAGAAACATAGTTGTCAATGGGTACCAAAAACTTCAACTTCTCTTCTTTCTTCAATTTCTGAATGGATTTTCATTCAAGATCTTTTTTTCATGATTGAGAGTGAAAACTCACGTTTTTTCTAGGCTGAAACCGATTTCGATGCCGTGTATTTCCGACGAAAAGTGCACTTATCCTACCGACTGCGCCAGTTACGTATAAGGTATACGAAAGGGGTTTTTAAAAAGACATTGTTTTAACAACGGAAGTATGTAGGTACAGAACATAATGAATAATGAAATGGTTAAGGGTGAGTTGTACAAGACAGGTTCACCACCAGTTTAGCTAAGCTCGATTCAGTTGCTAGAGATTAGCCAATGAAATTTGAAGTTCCTTAGCAACTGAACTCAGTTAAGTTGAACTGTTGGTGAACTTGTTTTGTACAACCTGCCCTAAGTTATATTTATAATATCAGTGACTTGGCGTATTAGCATTTCTGGAGTAATGGCTGTAACTCGTTCCTTGTGTGAAGCCTAGTCCGCGGACTTAGGTTCATATACGAGGGTGGTCTGAGAGGTTCCGACCTTACAAAGATACAAGACACTTTTTCTTGTAATTTATATTTATTTTTCCACATAGTCTCCTTGTAACAAACTTCTCCCAGCGATGATCATATCTCTTCAACCCCTCCAAATAGTACTCGGCGTTTTTTTCTGCAAAATAATTGTTCCCGAAGGTGATTGCCTTCTCATTTGACGAAAATCTCTGTCCTCCAATAGCTATTTTCAGATGAGGAAACAACAAGAAGTCGCTTGGGGCAAGATCTTGTGAGTAAGGCGGATGGACAAGCAGTTCAAACCGTAATTCGTGGATTTTCGCCATGGCAACCGCTGAGGTGAGACGGCGCGTTGTCTTGGTGAAACGGGATTTTCTTTTTCTGCAAATGTGGCCGTTTTTCCGCAATCTCGGCTTTCAGTTTGTCAAGTAATGATGCGTAGGATGCTCCTGTAATGGTTTTTTGCCTTTTGAAGATAATCGACTGTATTTTTGTTTCGGGCGTATAATGGTGTTTTATCTACAGTAATTAATCGGCGCCAAAACTCGGATTTATTGGCCCTCGATATCGTACGGAGCCCTGCTGTGGTGGACAAAGGTAGAACAAGTGACAACTAGGGGGAAGCTGGCTAGTTTACAAAGACTGGCCATGCTCGGAGTCACTGGTGCTATGACCAGCACATCGACAATTAGCTGGGAGGTAATCCTAAACCTCCCTCCCCTGAATTTGCATATTGCAGCAGAGGCGAGGATAGAAGCATCCAGGCTAAAATGTCTGGGCCAATGGAGGGGCCACTCCAGCATACTGGAGGTCATAAGAATCGACACGTCTGAGATGCCGTCGGACAAAATGACTCCAACATACTCCTTTGATGGAACATACACCACCATCATAGAAGATGGGGAAGTTACATCAAGGGCCATACCAATGCTGTCAAGAGGGCAAATCTGATACACGGATGGCTCAAAGACTAGCAAAGGAGTAGGGGCTGGAATATACGGGGAGAGACCGAGGCAAGACATCAGTCTAAGCCTCGGTACTCAAGCCTCTTTATTCCCAGCCGAGGTAACAACAATATCTGTCTGCACGAGAGAGATTCTAAGGAGGGGCCTAGAAACCAACCCGTAGCGATTCTCTCCGACAGTCAGGCGGCGATTTAAAGCCCTGCGTTCGTGCAGGTTCATTTCCAAACTGGATTGGGAGGCACACCAACACCTTGACGACCTGGGAGCTCAGAACAGGGTAAAACTTGTCTGGGTACCAGGTCATAAGGACATCCAGGGAAATGAGTGCGCAGATGCCCTAGCAAGAGCGGGGGCAGCAACAACTCTCACTGGACCAGATCCAGCCTGCGGAATCCCGTTTGGGGATATTAAGCAGGACACAAAGAAATGGGTTAAAAACCATCATCAATCTCTCTGGGAGAGTGCCTAAGGCAATACTCACGGAAAAAAGATGATGATAGGGCCAACCGATCGGCTATCAAGACACCTTCTTGAACTAAGCCGAGACTCTCTCAGGAAGGTGGTAGGACTGATGACAGGCCACTACCACCTGAGGAAACACCTGCAACTGTTGGGGATACATCAAGAGTCCACACAATGCAGATTTTGTGATGAGGACGAAACAGCCTCCCACATAATGTTTGAATGCGATGCTCTGACTAGCATGAGGATGGATATCTTCAGACACTGCGATGCAGAAGATATTATCCCGCAGGAAAACCTTGTGAGGAATCTCCAGGAGTTCATTAAAAAATCCGGAGTACTCACGAGATAGACCTGATAGCGGGGTGCAGAAAGGTTCTATACAGAACTACCTGCATTTCAGACACTGGCTAGCCCCGCCATCTAATAATAATAATGATATTGCGCCTAAACTGCGCCAACAGAGCGTTGGAAATGTTCATTCGAACACGTTTTTGGTCTAACGTTAGCAAACGCTAGACCCAATGCGCGGTCATCTTTCTCATACCCAAATCTTGATTTAATATGCGACGTTTTTTGGCCATATTCATAGCCTTTGCTATCTCTCTCACTTTAATTTGACGGTCATCTAGCAGCATATGATGAACTTTAGCTCTTACGGACCCGTTTAAATTCAGCTGTCCAAAATTTCACTAAAGTAAATGATGGTGCAGAAACCCCGTACACAGAGTCCAACTCATTTTTGATTTGCGTAGGCGTATTGCCTTCCAAAAAGAAGTATTTAATGACAGCTCGAAACTCGATTTTTTCCATTTTCACAAAACACTCACATCGACAGTCGACACACTCAAACGACTGTCAAATAACAACTGCGCGACCAAAATGGCAGTTACTTTGGTGAGGACCTGTCAAAAGATACACAACTACATTTAGCTCTTATTGACGAGTGCTGCCATCTTCACGTTGAGATCGGAAACTTTTCAGACCATTCTCGTAGGTATACGGCGAGAGAATTTTGAAATGAAGTTAGAGGCGTTTTCATTCAAAACTAGCTGATGCATTTTCAATCAAACCGCAATATTCTTCTAGTCCTCTAAAGTTTGGATTTAACTATTTATGAAATCTGAATGACCGTTCTAACTCGAGATTTGATAATGACCTGTGTTGCAATTTAACATTGAAACTGGAAATATTTATAAATTACAAAGTGTTTTGCGACTTTGGCGGACTCTGAGGTTGGAATGCGGCCAAGCAAACATTTATATATGAAGTTCTGTAACGAGCGATTTTGCGTCAATTTCGAAGATTCATCGCATTTTTCGTGTGCGTTTTTGGCCGGTCCGAAACACATATTTGGTCGCGGACTTGGGAAATTGCGTCAGAGTGAATTCCTACCACGAGCCGTATTCTTCCGGAGTGCAATTTTAGAAGTGATCTTATTCATCGCCCACTTGAATGGAAGATGATCTAGAGAAAGTATGTATCTAATGATAAGATCACCTACCAAGAAAAATCTCAGTTACTTCAAAGGTTACATAAAGACATGGAATCATGAACCGCTTGAATTCATAGATTCCATAGACGTACCGTAATTTCTCGGACCGGCTAGGTATGAGTACAAAACCCATAATATATAGAAGGGTATAAGAGTTGGTTACAAGCAAGAATTTTAGTAGTATACCTACTAGGTATCGCTGGGTATAAAGTGCTTTCTGGAAATTATTTGTTTGTGCTTCTGTGTTTAGCTTGTGTATATGAAATAAGATTCAAGTATTATAGATGCAACAACGTTACCCTAGTCTGGATACCAGGTCACACAGGCCTAGAAGGAAACGAAATAGCGGACGCCCTAGCAAAAGGGGGGGCCGAAACAACGTTCACTGGACCAGAACCGGTAATCGGTTTAGCATATAGCACTGCCAAGAATGTCATAACAGCTTGGGCAGACAATAAAAGAATACTGGCGTAGTCTACCGGGCCTAGCCCATTCCAAAGCATTTATTGCTTGTACAAGGAAAAAACAGGACTCTGACAAACTGCTAGAACTCAGCAGAGCGCATCTCAGAGTTATAGTAGGTTTGCTTACTGGCCACTGCAAACTCAAATACCACATGCATAAAATCGGACTTGCACAAGATGCAGAGTGCCGGCTATGCATGGAGGATGATGAAACGGCTGAACACATTCTGTGTACATGCCCTGCAGCGGCCAGAACCAGATTCTCAATATTTGGCGATACGACAGTAAGGCCAGAAAACCTGGTAAATTGTTCTCCCAATGCATTCCTCAATTTCGTCAAGAGATTGGATATACTGGGAGAAATATAACCATAGGGTGAGCCACAATAGGCCATTGGCCGCAGTGGAGGGCCTGATACGGGCCCACTCACATTCAAAACCTAACCTATAGATGCTGAACAAGGACCATCAAAACGGACAAAATTGGGAACATCTTTAAATGAAAACACATTAATTTCAAACTGTTTAAAAATTACAAATTACAAAATACAACAAAAGGGCCAGTGTAGATGAGACTGTTGCAAAATCATCGAAGTCTCTCATCTATAAATCAATGAGAGAAAATAAGTGGAGCTCTTCAACCACCAAAAACATATCCGGGTCGACCACAGACCACTATAGACGAATCTTTAAAGAAGAGTTTAAGGCGTAAGACCTAAAAAATGAAATTCCCACACTGGATAAAATTATGTCTGCAGTTCAAGCTGATCCGGATTACCCAACTTTCTCTAAATTGACAATCAAAAATTTTAAAACAAATCTTCATCCATACCAAACATAAGAGACAATCGGTACTAGATGAACTAGATATTGCGATATGGAAAGAGACTATTTACGCAATATTAAAGATCGACGCATTCATTACCTGGACGAAACGTGGATAAACGAAGGATATACAGTATTTCAGTATTGACAGGACTTCAATATTAAGAGCAGAAAACAAGCCTTTATCGAAGGATTGACAGCGGATTTGAATCCACCATCAGACAAGGGTAAAAGTTTAATAATGGTTCATACAGGTAGTTCAGAATGGTTTATGGAAAGAGGACTTTTGACTTTTGTATCGAAACGAACCGGTGACTATCACATAGATATGATTGGTGATGTTTTTGAAGAATGGTTTGAACAAATAATCGATTACTATTTTGTTATGGACAACGCGAGTCACCATTCTAGATTACAAGAACATTTACTCAAGCAAAAATTATCGAAAATCGAAAGAATTATGGAATTTTTGACATCAATGGTAATAATAATAATAATAATAATAATAATAATAATAATAATAATAATAATAATAATAATAATAATAATTCTTTATTTCCATTAAGATCATTGTTACATGATATTGGAAGAGTCAGTATAAAATAGTCAGCATTGTATATATATATATATATATATATATATATATATATATATATATATATATATATATATATATATATATATATATATATATATATATATATATATATATATATATATATATATATATATATATATATATATATATATATATATATATATATATATATATATAAATAATATTAAAAATTAAATTAATGAAATATATAAATAAAATATATAGTGGATATACAAATAAAATAATTTCATTTGGTCATTGTAAAATTATTCATAAAAAAGCAGAAATTTTAATATATGGACAAAACATATATAAAATGGTTAAAAAATATCACAAGTAGAAGCTAACACAAATATTAAACCAGCAACAAAACAGAAATATACCGATATCATTGTCATTCTCCTAAGAATTCATTTACTTTATAGTAACATTTTCTCACTAGGAGTTTTCTCAATTTATTTTTGAAAATATTGTAATTCTTTTCACTAACAATTTCATCTGGTAATTTATTGTATAGGTGTATTCCTGCATAAGAGGGAGCGTTTTCGAAAAATCTTGTTTTATGGCTTGGTATCTGTAGAAGATTGCCGTGTCTTGTATTATAGTTGTTATTATCGCTATTTGTCAATAAATTAGAAAGTTTCCTTTTTATTAGTAGTATAGATCTCATGATGTATATACAAGGTACAGTAAGAAGATTGTTTTCGATGAAATATGACTTGCATGATTCAGTACGTTTCAATCCAAATATTAATCGTATTATCCTTTTTTGTGATATAAGCAGTCTTTGAGATGAGACTGCATTTCCCCAGACCGTTATATTATATGTTAAATGGGAATATATTAATGCATAATAAATGTTAATTAGTTGATGTCTATCAAAAATGGTTTTCATCTGTAGGATGGCATAAAATCCACTATTAACTTTTTTACTGATGTATGCAGCTTTTAAATGATAGATTTGAATCTAGAAACGTTCCTAAGAATTTGGTTTTATGCGAAATGTTCATTTTTGCATTATGAATATTGATATCTGTGGGTATATGATTATTGTTATTAATGGAATATTGTATAACGATGGTTTTCGTATGATTGACTATCAATCGATTGGTGTAGCACCAGTCACTGAATCTGTTATAGAGTACATTACATTTGTTATCAAGTTCGCGTTGATTTTCACCATGGAATGCTACAGATACATCATTGGCATATAAAACCAAGCAGTCAGTTTCTATATAGTCAGGAAGGTCATTGATAAACATCAGAAATATTAGTGGACCAGTATAGAACCTTGTGGGACGCCTAAGTCAACATTGTTCATTTCAGATCGGACTCCACTGAGTTTCACAATGATAAGAAAGCTGTCGTGGCGGTGCTGTGTGATCTTTCGAAAGCATTCGATTGTGTATATCATGAAATTTTGCTTAATCGATATGGATTCAGATCTTATCTCTCTGATAGAAAGCAGTGTGTAAAACTATCCACTACCTCTGATTCAATTGAAATAAGGTGTGGCGTGCCCCAGGGCTCGGTACTGAATCCTATACTTTTTCTTTTGTATATAAATGACGTTACAATTCTACCAATTTAGGGAAAGTTAACGTTATTTGCAGATGATACTACCATGTTATGGCACCATAAAGATAAAGAAAGACTCCACGGAATAATGTGTGATGATATGGTCTTAATCAAAGACTGGTGTGATTCTAATTTACTTTCACTAAATACCAAAAAAACAAGTGCCATTTCTTTCAAAACTGTGATACCCGATGTGAATGTAGGTAGTCAAATATTAGTAAATAAGGACACAGCAAAATTTTTGGGAATTTCCTTGGACACTAATCTGAAATTTGAAGAGCACATAAGAAACTTGAATTGGGATTTGCAGCTGCAAAATCAGTTTATTATGCACTTTTGGAATCCCATTTGCGTTATGGTATATCATTTTGGGGAGTTTGTAACAACCAATTGTTTCAGTTAGTGTTTATACTACAGAGGCGAGCAATATACCTGTGTAAAATAAAATTTAGGGACTCATGTAAACCACTCTTTATTGAACATGGGATCCTGACCCTTGTTTCAATTTTTATATTAGAAATGGTTTCATTAATCCACGAAAATAGATTAGATTACGAAGTAAATGATGTCCCCTATTAAACTTGTCAAAACGAAAATAGTTTGAAGCTCCCCATTCCCATGACAAATCTAATAAAAGACTCTCTGATCTATAATGGGGTGAAGATGTATAACAAATTACCTTGTGAAATTAGGGAAAAAATGTACAATATTTTCAGAAACATGACAAAAAAATTACTTAGTGATAAGGTATATTATAGTTTAGCAGAGTTTTATGACGATTCATTTCGATGTTTTCTTTTGTAATTTTAAAATAATGAACTTTATATTCAACACATTTCTTATTATAACCGTAACATATCTTTATCGTGCCTACATTGTTATTATTTGGCTATATTTTAAATTGTAAGAGTTTGTATATTACATCTTATTTATAATTTTACTTGTGTTTGTCAACAAGAATTTATTCTTATTAAAAATAAACATATATATCATAAAGGCAAACTATTAGCTCGAAAAACACTGTTTTTCCGCTGATCCAATAAAAAAAGAACTTTATAGTATCGTTCAAATTCACAAAAACAGTATAAAAAGTACATCGTTGACCAACTTGCCGCTTCACGTGGAATGTCAGTACTTCGACTTCCCTCGTATCACTGCGAGCTGAATCCCTTAGAACTAATATGGGCTCAAGTGAAAAAAAATGTAGCCAAGAAAAATCTTACCTTCAAACTGAAAGATGTTAAGTTATTGTTTGAATGTGCGGTTGGTGAAGTGACCAGCGACAATTGGAGAAAATGCATTGACCATGTCAATACCGGAAAATTGACAATATTTTTAAAGACTTCATTAAAACAATTGTTACTAACCATGATAATGATGATTCATCTTCTTTCGACTCTGAATATATTTATTGTAAATACTGTCACGATATTTACCCCGAAGCCGGACCTGAACGATCTTGCAAACAACATCTGACGCCTCATCGCCCGAGATGTTTCCAGCAAGTTCGACGGTATTCGAAAGAAATTCCATTACATTCGGCGTCGCATCTAAGAACATACCGGAGCCTTCGGCGAAATCAGCTGTAGATATAAAAAGCAACACGCCAGCGGATGCAGTTAATAAGGAAGTGATAGACAGTTCAGTTTCAAATAAAATAGAGAGTTATTATTGTTATATAAATTACCTAGTTTGTATGTGAAATAAATGAATTGAAAATATTTAGAATTTAAATATACAATACCTACTGTACTTATACACTCATTGTAATTTCTTTTTTTTACATCAAAATTCAAAAATAACTTCAATTGGTTGTGACATTATAAAAATCATTTTTTGTAATAATTTAAGTCGGCTACATCATTCTTCTTTGATCCCATTATTTCTTGGTTATTTTTTATATAACTAATACTTCAACTTCCAAAATACTGAATATTTTTATAATATAGATACTTACCATTATAAACTGTGAAAGGCTTTCGCGGCCATCGTCACTTACATGGTGGTTCTTCGGGTAGTAAGGCCGACGTATGTTGAGAGAAGATCTCGACGTTTCGCCAACACGAGTGGTTAGCATTTTCAAGAGAAAGTTTCTGGTTTTTTATGTCGCTGTCAAATGCTTGACATTTGTTATACGTTGTCTCAATAAATACCTGTGATTTGACATTCCTACATCTGATTGGTCCATAGCGTTAGCTGACATCATAGAATCGTTCGTACCGTTATTTTGTGGGTAGGGAGCTAATTGAGAATTTTTGAGAACTGGAAGCCAAACCTTGTTCAATTGTAGTCCTTCTTCGGTTCTGTTGAAGTTGTTCTGGTGTTTCTGAATTTCAATTGCTTCCCGGAAGAGTCTTGGGTAATAGGCAGATGTTGAGGAGATGACTTGGGTTTCTTCAAATTTCACTCTATGGTTATCGTTGTTGAGAGTATGTTCTGCGACAGCGGATTTCTGTGTGTGCCCTAACCGACAGCAAGCCTTGTGCTCTTTGATTCTTGTTTTAACGGAGAAAAACTAGAAGAAACAATTGAAACTGCAAATTTAAAACCCAAGGTATGGTTAAGATATGTAGACGATACGTTGAAAATATGGAGCCATGGAACAGAAAAACTCAATGAATTCCTTAACCATATCAATGACATACACCCGAATATTCAATTCACCATGGAAATTGAAAATGAGAAGAAACTGGCAAAGAAAGACGTCTGGGGCATACGGTATATAGAAAACCAACACACACTGATCGATATCTCCACAATACCTCAAACCATCATCCGTGCCAAAAACAAGGTGTAATCAAGACATTAGTTGATCGAGCTAGAAGAATTTGCGAACCTGAATACCTGGAAGCTGAACCGAAACATCTAAAAAACACTCTTCTTTCTAATGGGTACAAAGAAAGAGATATTGAGAGGTGTATGAAAAATAGAAGAGAAATCAGAGACGGAAGAATCAATAGTAGATCAAATGACTGTCCATCCAGTGAACCAAGTAGTAGTCAAACCAACACCGAAAAAAGAAAAGCATTCTTACCATATGTTCCCAGAGTTACAGATCGTATTGGCCGTATTCTACGAAAATATGAGATTAAAACCGTTTATAAACCTTCAAGAAAACTGAAAGACCACTTTAGATCGGCGAAGGACAAACGAGACGTACTGTGCTCTTCTGGGGTTTATCGCATTCCATGTTCATGTGGCAGCGTTTATATCGGAACCACGAAAAGCTCCGTTAAAACAAGAATCAGAGAGCACAAGGCTTGCTGTCGGTTAGGGCACACACAGAAATCCGCTGTCGCAGAACATACTCTCAACAACGATAACCATAGAGTGAAATTTGAAGAAACCCAAGTCATCTCTTCAACATCTGCCTATTACCCAAGACTCTTCCGGGAAGCAATTGAAATTCAGAAACACCAGAACAACTTCAACAGAACCGAAGAAGGACTACAATTGAACAAGGTTTGGCTTCCAGTTCTCAAAAATTCTCAATTAGCTCCCTACCCACAAAATAACGGTACGAACGATTCTATGATGTCAGCTAACGCTATGGACCAATCAGATGTAAGAACGTCAAATCACAGGTATTTATTGAGACAACGTACAACAAATGTCAAGCATTTGACAGCGACATAAAAAACCAGAAACTTTCTCTTGAAAATGCTAACCACTCGTGTTGGCGAAACGTCGAGATCTTCTCTCAACATACGTCGGCCTTACTACCCGAAGAACGACCATGTAACTTACCATTATATTTTTAAACCAAGATACACCACTGCAAGGTGGCTGGTCAGAATTTTAAATCCCTCAAAATGGCCTTACAATGGCCTAATCCGACAAATAGATATTGTGCCGAGTGGCATGAACGAAGAAAACAGTTGTTTGCTGTTTTTATAAACGTTCTACATCAAAATTTGCACGGGCCTCCAGTACGGATTTAGCATACAACTTTTGCGAGATAGAGTTGCATATTCAAAGTAGCACAAACTCACAGAAAGCACTTCATTCTTATGCACAATTGTAGATGAACCTTATAAGGATATTCGATTTTTTTTCTTTTCAGGATTCCCCTCTGAAATCTAAAGTTGCCCTATTCAACAAAGTTGCAGACAAGCATGTCCAGGAGCAGGCGATCAATCCATTCTCAAACGGAAAACAATGCGGCAGTTTGACAAGACCCTCAATTTCAAAAGAGGAATACGGAAAGTAGGTTGCTATTAATATTATTATACACTATTCTCACCAAAATTTTTTATCAAACATTACCATCAACTAACCCATTAAGATTTTGAAGTTAAAAATCTATACATCTTGATCGTCTCACCTTTTCAATTAATTAAAATAACCATAATTTTGAAAAACTGTTTTTCTTTCCCTACGTACTTGATCGTATGACACAAACCATTGAAGACAATTCAAAAAATCAGTTGAATTTCATTACAAATATTTCAACAGAAAACGTCAAAACTTCCTCATTCACTAATTTTTCTTTATCAGTAAAAAGTAAAATATGTTCTAATAGTAAATATTTGAGTTATGTGTTTTTGTCACATATAAGCAATTAATGAAAGTTTCAACCATGTTTTCAATACCCTGTTAAAACAAACTTAAATTATTAATTTTTTTGCTCTTCTTGGGAGGAGAAATCATAGGTTGTGTGAGCTCAACACTGAGCTGGCAGTACCAAAAGGCTAACCGAATCGTTATGGAAAATCTGATCGCACCATAATTTTAGGCTCACGTTTTTTGGAATTCGTTTAAAAAAAAATCCTGGGTTCTGCTAGCTTTACCGTTAAGATATCGGCGATGGGTTCAAACGTGAGCCAAAAATGAGCTTAAAATTATGGTGCGATCAGATTTTCCATAACGATTCGGTTAGCCTTTTGGTACTGCCACCTCAGTGTTGACCTAACACAACCTATGATTTCTCCTTCAACTGAAGAGCAGAAAAATGTATAATCGGGTAATAAATTAGCCTGAATAGAGCCTAAAATCATTGTTCAACTGGATTTGTTATGAGTTGCTTTTTTAAGGTTGGCTTCTGCTAGCTTAACGGTAAAGCTAGCAGAACCCAGGATTTTTTTTTAAAAACGAATTCCAAAAAAATCGGCGATGGGTACAAACGTGAGCCTAAAATGATCCTAAAATTATGGTGCGATCAGATTTTCCATAACGATTCGGTTAGCCTTTTGGTACTGCCAGCTCAGTGTAGAGCTAACACAACCTATGATTTCTCCTTCGACTGAAGAGCAAAAAAAAATATAATTGGGTAATAAATTAGCCTGAATAGAACCTAAAATTATTGTCCAACTGGATTTGTTCTGAGTTGCTTTTTAAAGGTTGGGTTCTGCTGGCTTGACGGTAAAGCTAGCAAAACCCAGGATTTTAAAAAAAAACGAATTCCAAAAAAATCGGCGACGGGTTCAAACGTGAGCCTAAAATGACCCTAAAATTATGGTACGATCAGATTTTCCATAACGATTCGATTAGCCTTTTGGTACTGCCAGCTCAGTGTTGAGCTCACACAACCTATGATTTCTCCTCCAAATGAAGAGCAAAAAAATTCATAATTGGGTAATAAATTAGCCGGAATAGAGCCTAAAATTATTGTCCAACTGGATTTGTTCCGAGCTGCTTTTTTAAGGTTGGGTTCTGCTGGCTTGACGGTAAAGCTAGCAGAACCCAGGATTTTTTTAAAAAACGAATTCCAAAAAAGTCGACGACGGGTTCAAACGTGAGCCTAAAATGATCCTAAAATTATGGTGCGATCAGATTTTCCAAAACGGTTCGGTTAGGCCTTTTGGTACTGCCAGCTCAGTGTTGAGCTAACACGACCTATGATTTCTCCTTCAACTGAAGAGCAAAAAAATTTATAATTGGGTAATAAATTAGCCTGAATAGAGCCTAAAATTATTGTCCAACTGGATTTGTTCTGAGTTGCTTTTTTAAGGTTGGGTTCTGCTAGCTTAACGGTTTTCATTGTTTACAAATGGATTTGTTAATTAACAATAAAAAAATAAAAATGAATCATTTTTCTCAAAAAATAACACATGGTTGTTTTTGTTTCATTGTGTAGGAAAAGAAAAATCATACAAAGAAATCATTTAATTGTTTAAAACAATTTTTTTATTAAATAAACAATGAAAATTAAATAAAAAACATTTTTTTTTAGTTATCAATGAGCAAGATAAATTATTATTTAAAAAAATGTTTCTTAATAATAATTACAGGTGGTAGGAAAAATCCGTTTTCAAGCAATAGTTTTTTAAAATCATAATTTGCATCAAAGATTATAATTCCAAAAAAAATAATTATTTTATAAACAACGCATTTGTTAACAATTTTCTAAATAGGAAATAAAAATTTTCAAGAATCATTTTCATGTGGCTTCTGATCATAAATAAACGGATCAATAGTAATATAAAAAAAAATCAATGATCAATCAACCTTTTTGATTTTTAACTACTAAGTAAATTGTTGATAACAAAGTGAAAAAAGTATTTATTTTATTTTTCCTACGGGAATCTCTTCTGGGACCTTTAAAAATTTGCTCCAAAAACGAAAAAAATCTCAGATTTGTTATTTAAAAATTTGCAATGTTCATGTTCATGTCGGAAAAAATTGTTAATTAACTAAAGCATAATTAATAGAAAAATCACGATAAACATTTTTTGACAGCAAATTATTTCATATTTAATTGGTTTAAATAATATTTATTCATTGAAGGTCCAAAGTGGGAGTGGCTTACGCAAGCCAGTGTCCATTTTCGGCTGTATTTTCAATCCTCTGGGAAAATTATAAATATTGGTTCCGGAATTTTTTTTGGATATTTTTTCAAATTTGAAAAATGTAAAATAGTTTTCGAGATATTTGCAAAAAACCAAACCCCATTTTGTTGTATCAGTTGATTGTCAATAACTTTTGCAATTTCTGCAAGCGGCTCTTGAATTTTTTTCAAAAATCATCTACACGCTATCCCGAACCGAATGACACCTCGTTCATATTTTTCGGAGGCGGAGAAAAAAATTGACCCCACTTGTTGATTAGTCTATATTGGACCAGACAAAATAGAAAGTATTTCGTAAATAAACCTCATTGCTTTTTTGAAGTTGTTTGTGAATTCGATCGTCTGAATATTGCAAATGTAAAAAAATAATAATTTATATAACTAATACCTTTTGTTCAATGCGCAGACCACCGAAAGGATCTCTATCAGAAACAAGAGCATTTAAAGCAACAATACACGTCAGCAGGGAAATGATGGAACTTTGTGACGTTATCAATCAATGTGGAGAACGACTATTCTCCCATGAAGAAAAACCTGATGACCCGAGAATAGCCATCAGTTTTGGAGACCTCTTTTCTGTAAGTGGATGAATATTATAATCTTGTTCTTAATAAAAAGCTTAGTAAACGCAGCTTAGTAAACAAGTATACAGATTCCAAAAGAAGTATTTTATACTGTCGTATATTTAAACTCTATTTCACTCTAAAATAATTATACAACGACCTCTTAGGAAGTTGTATTATCTACGGTCTTCCCAGACGGACATCAACTTTTTTATTTGACGTTTTAGACCCATGGTTACTTCTAGGAAAATGATCCCCGTCGAAAAAAAATTTTTTTTTGAAAATGCTGTCTGTCGGTCTGTCTGTCTGTCTGTCCGTCCGTAGCTCTGTCTGTCGTGGCATTTCAAAACGCTCGCATTTCTAAGCCCTTCAAGATATCGCCTTCAAATTTGAACCATATCAATAACTCGAGGACAATATTTCTCAAATTTTTTTTTTTTGCGATAGGAAAATCAGGAAAATTTTTACGGGGTTTTCCCGGTTTTTCATACTTCCCTCGATAGCGGTTCAGGAATTGATTTTTTTTCTCTCATATTTTTTGGAGATATACGCCTATATGTCCTACACAAGTGTATAGTTTTTGAGAGGGATCGGAAAATGCTTACGGCTTTTCCGGGCGATTTTCCGAAAAGTGAAAATCTCAAAAATACGCCAAACCGATAGATGAAACTGAAATTTAAAAAATGCATTGGATAGAGCTCAAATAGAGGAACAAAATATATGAATACAATATTTCACCAAAATGATCGGAAAACTGAGAAAACTCGAGAATACTCAAGAAAACTGAAAATAAAAATTTTAATTTTGGAAAATACAAAATATCTCGAAAACGGTCAATATTTTCTCAATTTATCAAGAGATCTTTTTTGACCGCCTTCAGAAAATATACCAAAAATGTCGACGCATTTTTTCTGTAAAATCAATAGTACGGGAAATATTTGAAAAAAATAGAAAATCGATATAATGACCGTACTAATGAAAAAAATGAAAATCTTAAAAATGCTTCGGATACATCTTCACAAGCCACATCGATATTTCTGAACCATTTTTTTCCAACTAGTTAGGAAAGTGGAAAAATATTGAAAAAACTTTTAAAAAAATTGAAAATTTGTACTTTTTTTATAAAATCGTCAAAATCTCGAAAACCAAACAAGATATCGGAAAGTTGTATACCAATAATTTTGTTGCTCTTGAAAAGTTCTATGAAAAAGTTTGGATAAGTTTTCTCATATCTTGAATAACGATAGAGATATGGACTTGGAAATATTTTCCGGTTTTTTGTCTAAAAATACCAAAAACTCGAAGAATAAACGAGATACCGAAAAAATGTATACGAACAATTTTATAGTTCGCATAAAGTTCTACAAAAAGTTCAAATGAAATTTTTCCGTATCTTGAAAAAAAATTTTGCGATTTTGAAAAATTCGGGACTTAGAAAAAATTTCACATTTTTTATTAAAAACACAAAAAACTCGAAAACTAAACGAAATATCGAAAAAATTCATTCAAACATTTTCATTGAACTCAATTATGTCTACAGAAAGTTTTTATGAAATTTTTGCATATTTTGGAAAATAAACAAAATATTCGATTTTCTTTAAAAAAAACAAAAAAAACTCCAAGACGGCGATAGATTTTCAAGTATCACAGATGACATTTTTTGATCATCTCATAAAAGTCTACAAAAAGTTTCCTTACATTTTTTCCGTAATATCAATAGTCTGGGAAATATCTAACAAAAACGAAAAATTTGGGAGTTTTGCATATTTCTTCCTCCCCCCTTCGAATTTTTCCGGGCGCAAAGCGCCCGGATTTTTGAATATCCTATTACCCCCTCCCTTCGAATTTTCCCGGGCGCGAAGCGCACGGATTTTTAAATATTTCTTTCCCCCCTCCTTCGAATTTTCCCGGGCGCGAAGCGCCCTGATTTTTGAATATTCACTTCATCCCACCTCCTTCGAATTATCCCGTGCGCGAAGCGCACGGATTTTTGATTATTTAATTCCCCCCCTCCTTCGAATTTTCTTCTAAATTTAAAAAATAAGACAGTCATGTATTGAAAACACGTAATTTTGTGGAAAATTATTCAAGACAGACATGTACTGAAATCGCGTATTTTTGTGGGAAATTATTCAAGACAGTCATGTATTGAAAACGCGTATTTTTATGGAAAAATATTCAAGACAGTCATGTATTGAAAACGCGTTTTTTTATGGGAAATTAGTCTAGACAGTCATGTTGTGAAAACGCGTTTTTTTATGGAAAATTATTCAAGACAGTCATGTAGTGAAAACGCGTTCTTTCATGGGAAATTAGTCAAGACAGTCATGTATTGAAAACACGTTTTTTTATGGGAAATTAGTCAAGACAGTCATGTATTGAAAACGCGTTTTTTATGGGAAAATAGTCAAGACAGTCATGTATTGAAAACGCGTTTTTTTATGGGAAATTATTCAAGACAGTCATGTAGTGAAAACGCGTTTTTTATGGGAAATTAGTGAAGACAGTCATGTATTGAAAACGCGTTTTTTTATGGGAAATTAGTCAAGACAGTCATGTATTGAAAACGCGTTTTTTATGGGAAATTAGTCAAGACAGTCATGTAGTGAAAACGCGTTTTTTTTATGGGAAATTAGTCAAGACAGTTATGTATTGAAAACGCGTTTTTTTATGGGAAATTAGTCAAGACAGTCATGTATTGAAAACGCGTTTTTTATGGAAAATTATTCAAGACAGTCATGTAGTGAAAACGCGGTTTTTTATGGGAAATTATTCAAGACAGTCATGTAGTGAAAACGTGTTTTTTATGGGAAATTATTCAAGACAGTCATGTATTGAAAACGCGTTTTTTTATGGAAAATTATTCAAGATAGTCATGTAGTGAAATCGCGTTTTTTATGGGAAATTAGTCTAGACAGTCATGTAGTGAAAACTCGGTTTTTTATGGGAAATTAGTCAAGACAGTCATGTATTGAAAACGCGTTTTTTTATGGGAAATTAGTCTAGACAGCCATGTAGTGAAAACGCTTTTTTTATGGAAAATTATTCAAGACAGTCATGCAGTGAAAACGCGTTTTTTATGGGAAATTAGTCAAGACAGTCATGTATTGAAAACGCGTATTTTTATGGCAAATTAATCAAGACAGTCAAGTATTGAAAACACGTATTTTTGTGGAAAATCAATCAAGACAGTCATGTATTGAAAAATATAATTGGATTTTTTCCCAAGTCTCGCATTAGTCGTTGTATTCAAATTATTGGTGTCCAATTATAGTTTCAAATTACAGTAGTTGTATTCATATTATTGGTGTCCAATTATAGTTTTAAAGGCATTAGCGTAGTTGTATTCATATTATTGGTATCCAATTATAGTTTTAAAGGCATTAAGGTCGTTGTATTCATATTATTGGTGTCCAATTATAGGTAAAAAAACAAGACTACAAATTGAGGTCGTTGTATTAAAAAAATTGTACAAGTTCTAGGCATTTCAAGTTCCGAGCTTTCGAAAAGTGCTCGCGCGAAGCGCGAGGTCGAGCGCTTGCGCGAGAGTTAACCGCCGGAGGCCAAGTCTGAGCGTTAGGTGGATCCTAGCGTAGGCGGATCCTACGCTCAGACTTGTTTATTTAACGAAATACAATGATTCAATAACACAATACTCTAATTCACATAACAAAAACGGTATTTATATTCGACTTTCACTTCACTGACTGTCCGACTGTCCGTCTGTCCGCTGCGTAGTTCTTTTTATATCCGACGTTGACTTCTCCGAATGCTCTAGAATTTTCCATCGAATCGTCCAGATTCATCGAATCGTCCAGATTCTTCTCGGTGCAAGCGCAAAGACGTTCACCCGCGGCCGGGCGCCGGCTACGTAAGAGTTCAGGTCCGGCATCGCCCGCAGCTTCGCCACAATACATTAGGAAATATAGCACGCGACTGAGAACGCTTCAGAAAGATACCTCGCTTGTAGCTCGTCACGCTACAACTGGGCTACTATTTTAAATTGTACACCATTCAAAACCGAAAACAATTGCTGACGAGTAAGAATGTCATGGAATATTTTCATATTGCTGTAATGTAAAATACACGCGAAAATTAGAGTAAATATTTCGTGATTTTATAAAGATGCCGGCAGATTATCGTAAGGTGAGGTACGCCCCCCAATTTCTCTATTGTTTTGAAGCTACAGGTTCCATATTTGGTATATCGCTATATTCGTACACTTATTTCGACGCTACATCTGGGAACTTACCACTTCCGGTTTCACCAAAAGTGACCTCGAACGTTTTTTCGGCAGTTACCATTATTTATAGAGAATTTACCTCTCGATCTCTACAAAAACATGTATTTCCATCAGTATGGTGTACCTTCTCATAATTCCCGAGTAGTGACTGTGACCAGTCACCTTTATGAACAATTCCCAAATCGATGGTTTGGCATGAAAGGTCTTAAGATGGCCTCCAAGGTCACCCGACCTCACTCCACTTGATTTCATCATATGGAGTTACCTGAAGAACCGGGTTCAATCTTCTAGACCAACATCAATGGAGTATTTGCTCAGTTAAATGGGGTTATAGAAGCAATAGTAATATATAATATTTTGTACAGTATTTGTAACGAAGATATTTAGCTTTCCTCCAGAATTCAAATCCCATGAAGGTCAAGTAATTTATTGCCTTACTTATAAGAACAAAAATAACTATTCCTTTATTAATGGACTTGTCAAAAGACAATTTTCAAGAATATTTTTCGACAACACCGTATACAACTACTTCTCTATCAGACTGAGATGTAGACATATTGCCTTCCATAGCTTTTGACTCAGTGTTGGGTGCATCAAACTAAATGACTGGGAGATGGTGATAGATTTCATTTGACGATTTTCTCGTTTATGCCTCTGAGACCAGTGAAAGATATGAAAATTCTGACAAGAATGTTGAAAAATTTGAAAGGTCGCCGCGTGGCTTTCATGTAAAAAATTCGATTTTCATTAAAAAATAGATGTGTTTTGGGACGATTTTATCGCCGGTGCCATGTACACCAACGTCATGTTAAGAATGGATAGACAAAAGCAGCGAAAATATGATAGGCATAGGGGTAGAACGTGGCCAAATGGTACCAATGATGCGAAAACTTGTGAAATTTTTTTAATATATTTACACGATTTTCTAGTTGCTGCCAATTGATATAATGGAAGTTTCCATCATGAATGTCCCATAAAAAAAGAGGCATAAGGTTTGCGGATGTCGAAGTGAGGTTAAGTGCCTGAATTGAATTTTTTAAATGAAGGCCACGCGGCGATGACCGCTCAAATATATCATCATTTTGGTCAGAATTTTCTTATCTTTCACTGGTATCAAAGGCATAAACGAGAAAATCATCAACTGAAACCTGTCACCGTCTCCCAGTCTATGAGTATTTTGTCAATTAATTTAAAAAAAATGTTTTAATCATATCGGTTAACCCACCGCGAATATGAGAATTTTTGGAACCGGGGCCGAAGCAATAGCCACTTCCAAAGTGTGTGTTTACACATAATCCCTTTAAATGCTATTACTTTATTGCTTTGAAGTTTGAACTTTATTTTGATTTTCAGATATATACAGCCATATCCGATAAAGTTGTTGGGATTCTTCTTAGAGCTAGAAAATACAACTTGGTGGAATTCGAGGGAGAGTGTTTATTCCAGGTAAGTTGATCATTCAAATTTGTTATACAATTAAAATTGACTCACCTATTTTGCTACTTCTGGAAGATCATTTTCAACGTATTTGCCTGCAACTATCACAATTATTTCATTTTTCTTGGGGTTCACATCCGAAATAATAAACCGAAGAGAGGCCCAACAATTCAAATTTACTTAACACTTAACAGAAAAATTGAGGTGATCCAGTGATCTATGCTAGTGATCGATGACAGTCCCCTCTAGGGGGAAAACAAAAAACGTCTTTTCAAACTACAGTTTCCTCTTGCTGAAAGACTTGCTGCTCTTTTTCCTGTAGGTGACGTTGCAAAACCAGGTTCATATTTGTTATTGTTTCAGCTAGTAACTTCTTAAGACTAAGAGATTTTGAGGTTATCATTGTCGTTACAAGAGCATCGGTTTAAACGGTTTAAACTAACGAACCGGCACATAACACAGAATACATTTTAAGTTTTATAGTATTAATAATCAAATAAATGAACCAGTGAACCCATTAAATAAACGAGAAATTAACTAACGTCTACGAAGAGTATTTCATCATATGCGCAACGCGCATGCGCAGCCAGTTGTGGAGTGTGTGGTGTATTTAATCAGAAAGTTTGGCGGGAGAATTGTAGGATTTGTAGGTGACCAAGAAAAAGAGTACAATAAAGTTGACTAGCGTCTATAGACAGACTGGTTACCAATGTATTCAGAAGTAAACAAACCAAAGTGGCACCAAAGTAATGCAAATTTTTCCTATGCAAATAACGCAAGCAATTGGCTGATACATTCGGTTTGTTTAGCATGCAAACCATAGAAATCATAATAATATATATTTATGATGCAAACGAAAGAGTCTTATTAGTGTTCGTGTTTCGTTACTCTTTTCTCGAAAAAAAATATCAAACATCTATGCGGTAAGCACGAAGTGAGTATAAAACGGTTTAAACTTAGCAGAAACGGTTTAAAGTTACCTGTAGTGGGGTGAATTTTGTATTTATCAAATATGTATAAGCCATTTTGATAAAATTCTAGTATTTTCAAAATAATTTTTTGTAATAACACCCCTATTCAAGTAACCGCTACTGGCGCTGTCATAGGCTAGTTGATTGGTGTACCTAGTTACGAAGGAAAACTATCAATTGTTTGCATTATTGTAGAGCCAAACAAAGTTTTCACGTTGAAATTGAGTACGCTTGATCTAGTAAATGTAAAATCGATGGCCTAGGTGGTCAGCGTTGCCAGTGTTGCCACAGTTCGCTGTTTCGATCGAAATTTTCGTTCTTGATTTTGAATTGAAAGTGAAATTCAGAAAGATGAATTTCGAATTTTCTTTAAAATTTTCCTAATAAAGCCTGAAAGATACAGAATGTTGACTTCAAATCCTACACACTTAGTTAGATTAAAATCAGAGGGGTACTGAATAAAATATAATGTTGGTGGGTCTCTTCTCCGCCATTTTTCAAGAAGAAGGATTGACCCAAGGAGACTAAACTAACAGGAGGGTTTAATAAGCTCTAGCCAATCAGAATTTTGTAGCATCAACGCGTCATAGTGACGTACTTGGATATGAGTACAGGGGTGGGATTATGAACACTCGATAAGAGAGCTGTCACGATAAGTAGGCTAGAACGATGTATGTTCTCGATTCGAAACGACATCGAAATTATGAAATTTCGTTGAATAGAGATAGAATGAAATTATATCTACCATATAGACCGTTGATATCAACCCAAGTTGCAATATATTTTGAATTGTATTAGTTTTCATAATTGCTAAAACCTGACATATGTCAAACTCACTACGGATCGAGTGTTCATAATTGCACCCCTGAGTCGAACTCGAACCAAGCAACAAAACTGTCAGCAGTAACTGTCATATACCAAGAGCTAGTCCGTCACTGTCTATAGACGGCGGCCATGACACGTCCAACTACGTCACATTTCGTCACAAATGTTATTTCATCTCTTTCTATTAGTGTCCCCATTGTCTTATGGAGATTAGACTCTCCTGTTAAATAATGTTTAGTCTCCTTGGCATTGACCTTTCTCACGAAAGTATTGCATCATGTGTACTTTTATGTGTGCACAAAACAGGCGATGTCGGATCGTTAGTTTTGGCACAATCTTGCAGCGTGCCTGGATGCTCTAGTGATAGTAGAAGTATAGTACTACAATAGCTATTTGTATTACTAGGGAGGAAAGTGCAACTTTTCCTTCCGCAGGATGTAGTTTACTGCCCGACGCGAAGCGGAGGGCAGTAAACATCCAAGGGAGGAAAAGCCACTTTTACTCCCATGTAATACATATGATTTTTCCTCCTACCCACTCATTAAAACCTTTTGTGACTTTGTTTGCAAATAGACCTATTCTTACTGGATGGAAAATATAGACAATACAGTCATGTGTATCTGAGAATCTGCGGTGGTGCAATGGCTAGCGTCTTGGGCTTGTAATCCGAAGGTCCCGGGTTCATCCCTTTTTTTTTTCAAGAAATTTATTAATTTACTTTTTTCTTGTTAGTGATTTGAATTCTTGGACATTTAGATAGCTTATACATTTCGGATTGCTATAAGTGTCGATCATTTTTTTTCTAAGAGCTGCGCTTGTAGAAAAAATAATGTGTGTATTTCGAGCACAAAGTGTCATTGTCGTTCTCCAAAGATTAATCTCTTTGTCGAGCACCACTCAATCACTTTGCGCTCTAAATACACAAATAGCTATTAAAGAACTAGAGAAGACGTAACATTCATGTTTGATTTTTACTAGAATACAGGATACATAAGATGTTCTAGAAATTACGGAAACAATTTGATTATAATAGATTCACAAGTTTCATCAACTTACTTGAAATGAGGGGGAGGAAAAGTACTTTCCTCTCTAGGGAGGAAAAGTATGAGTTTCCTCCCTGGTTTGAGGGAGGAAAGTGTGTACTTTCTATACGGGTAGGAGGAAAAATGTATATTCTCACTTTGCGCTACAATGGTGCGAAATGGCTGCAAAATGCATGCAAACATGACTGAAAACGGCCGAGCCCGCGTTAGCTGCCGAGTGATAGGTCGAGTCCGGGAGAAGAGGGGAATTCTTCGAATGAACGGGTTACGTGATAATACGCTTCCCCTCATCTCCCGCTCTCTCCTACCACTCGACCGCTTCCACCAGCGCGGATATTTTCAGTCATGTTTTCAAGCATTTTTCACCTATCTTGCAGCATTTTAGCGCAAAATGAGAATATACCTACGTTTAGTGGTACTGTACGGTTTTGTACTAGTATTTTTGTTAGGAAGAAATGCTCTATTGATTGGCCTATATGTATTCTGGTCTTTTTCAAGTTTTTAAACTCAATAGACACGAAAATCATGTTATTTTTATTTTCAGAGGAAAGATGATCATGTTCCAATCATCCTCGTAAAGCCCATTGCGGAAGTCAGGAGATTTCTTCAAGAAAGGATTGATGAAGCAACAAAGTCATTGTCGGAGAGGGATGCATTTCATTAACCCCAACCGTATTGCCTAACTAACGAAAATTCATGATATTCAAATATGGACCACAAAATATCTAACAATTTATATTTGCTATGTTAAGTGTGACTGTCGAATTGGATTATTTTTTTATAAGTGACGTAATTTAAGAATATTTCCTATTAGAGTGTATAAGAAAATGTGAAATTTTGGCAGAGTATTAGCTCTAAAGCAACATACAATATAATATAGTTGTTTGGAGAAGTTTCAAATCTAGATAAAAAAATTGTGTACATATCAGTTCAGTTTTAAATATTGTTTTCAAATGAGATTTCTTTAGCCAAACAATGTATTTGAAATAAAAAAACCTCATTACTCCAATACTGTGAATGTTATCAATTTTTTAAATGCTTCACACCAAAGTGCGTAATCAAAATAATAGTTGATTGAGCAATGATTTCTGTTGGCCAAAGAATGTCTACCACATTATACAGTGCGGCTTTTTTTAGTCCCCTCCCCTTGTTAACTTTTGAACGGTTCAACATACAAACATGAAAAAAAACCGTTTGGAGGGTTTCACTGATACTACTTTTTGAAACAAAAAATATGGTGATTGCTCGCCAAGGAGCGCGGGGGGGTACATCAACTCAAAATTTTTAAATGGCATGGGGGGTCAAATGGCACATCGTTGGAAAGAGAATTCAATTCTCTTCACAACCATCTGAATATTTTTGAATTTTGTTGAGAAGTTTTTTTTCCAATTTCGATTTTTATGGCTTTCGAAAATTTTGAATTGATGTGCCCCCAGCGCCATCTGTCGAGTAATTGCAATGTTTCTTCTTTCAAAAAGTAGTATCGGTAATACAATTCGAAATGTTTTTGGTTTCATTATTCCACAACAAACCGTTCAAATTTATCGAGGTATATTTGATATTTCGAATTTCAATTAAAAAACAATATTAACAAATTTCAAAAAACATTTGGTTGTGAAGAGAATTGAATTCTCTTTTCAACGATGTGACACTTGACCCCCCATGCCATTTAAAAATTTTGAGTTGATATGCCCCCCTGCGCCCCCTGTCGAGCAATCACCATATATTTTTTTTTTCAAAAAATAGTATTGGAGAAACCATCCAAACGGTTTTTTTTTTCAAATCTGTACGTCGAACCGTTCAAAAGTTAACAGGGGGGGACTTAAAAAAGCCGCACTGTACACATGTATTAACTAGACCTTATTTATCTCATAGGTCTTCCTATAGGATTGAATGAAATTCAGTTGATATTTTCTAAAAAGGAAATTGCGGAGTGTATACAGGGTGAACTTAAATTAAATGGTGTACTAGTCAGTCATGTGCAAGATGATTTAATACATTTTTTTGTACAACTTTCAACGATGCGCCAATGCATCAATTGCGTTTGAAAACAAAACCATCCACAGGATTTTGGCTGTCTCCGTTTTTTCGTCTTGGGAGGACGCATCCAAGGAGTAATTTTTTTGGTCCAAATCTCACTTATTTTCCTACTTATTTTGGTGGGAAGAACACACTGTTTAATTTTCCGTAATTGACGGTTGTAGTTCACCCTGATTTTCAATTCCTGTTCAATGATAACAAAAGGTACCAGCCCAACATGAATGAGGTCTCAGTTTTATTTTTGTGTATATTTAATGTAAAAAACATGTGTTATCTTAAAAATTGTAATGATTTATTTGCCTTTTTGCAGTATTGTTATAAATAATGTAATAAAGATAATTTTTTAGGATTATTTAGAAGTTTGTTTTGACCTTTGTAGGAAAGCGTTTTCATCAATAATTATTTGAATTTAGTTCAATATACAGTGTTACATATGGAAAACTTTTTTTAGTATAAAATTTACGAAAAAAATGTATTCTTCATAAAAAGTTCTGCGTGGTCTTAAACCTTAAATACCACCATCAGATAACACTTTTTTAAGCCGTATACAAAGGTTGTCAAAAAATATGAAATATTCTCAAGCGTAAAGTACCTGTATTTTTGACAAAATCGAAAATTGTTATTGAGAAAAGTTGACATCGTTCAAATATCCAATTACACCTATCTACAATGAAAAGTCAGGTTTTATTATGTTTTGGGATGGAAACATATCTAACATATTATTTATTTTAGAAAAACGCAAAACGCAAGAACTCAATGTAAATAAAATAATGTATAAACTTCTACCTCTCACAAATCTTCTTTCGTTTTGCATAATTTAATTGTTCAACTAGAAGAAAAAATAATTTAAACATTTCTAATCATGGTAGGAATTATGTTTGCAATTTTCTCTCTAATTGTCCTCTCCAAATGGTAAACATTTTAGAAAGGCAGGTATACATTTTCTTTCAAGTACCCCTACAAGAAAGGGTTTGAGTCCGGAGACCTAGCGACCTAGCGGGCCAAAAAAGGTCAGAATATCTTTTGATCAGTTTTCCATTGAAAAGGGTATTTAAGTATTGTCTTACATCCCTTGTACCATTGATTATAGAGAAGTAAGATAGTTAGCCAACCTTATGGAATTAATATTAGATTCAAATGGATGCGACATGTAGATGGCGACAGTGATCTCGCATCCAAGTCATGTCGTAACTTCAGTAATCTGGCAGCCATGTCATGTCGTAACTTGATTGAAACAATGGGACAGCATCAAAATCAGGGTTTTTTTTAAGAAACCTGGGAAACCTGCATTGAAATGACGTCAAATATTCATGTTTGTAACTAATCACGCTAGATGACTCTCGCTTTTGGGTCCAATACCATTGTCTAAAGAAGTATAGTCAGTCAACCTTATGGGATTATTATTGGATGACGATGGGGTTTATTAGTAGATGGCGCCAGCACTATTGCCCCCAAAAAGGAGACAAACGAATGAGATGGAAAGTGTCGTAGTAATCGCGTAAAGTGAATAATGAATGGACATTATTTCGTGTTTTTGATTGGCTCAGTGTCCGTTCCACCTGCCACTTGCAATTTGCATGTAAACGAGAGAGCAAAGTAGCGAACTTTCGTGGTGTTTGGCATTTCATTATTTTTGTCTTGTTAGGTCTCAGTCAGTTTTCGAATTCACATAAGTAGATATTTTCAGGGTGATTTCTCTTGACTAATGTTTGGGGGAAGATGTCCAACGTTCTTGATGACAACCGATGATTGGTTTCAAGTTATGAAGGTGATAATGCCATTTCCGACAGTTACCATATTATTTTCTGTTTTTATTAAGAGCTTTTATTTAACTTGCTTTGTGTGTGTTAGATGGGTATACAAATCTTGCAAGCTGAATTAGAACCACTTCCTCTTATTCTATGGAATTGAAATTTTTCGTGTTGGTTCAGTTCCGATGACAAAACATTAATGTCGAAGAAATTGTCCCCCCTGCCTCCCGAAAGTTAGATAGAGAACGCGTAGGGTTTCGGAAGTTTTATTGACGGATTTGGACGTCAGAAATAACAACGAAAAAAAATAAAGTAGGAAAACTAACTCGTGAAATTAAAATCGGAAAAATCTCTAAAAATCGTGAAAAACTTCTGACAGTCGAATGTTATGGTTTATAAAAAGGAATTGTCTCCCCCCCGTCCTCCGAAAGCTAGATAGAGAACGCGAAGGTTTTCGGACGTTTTTTTGACGGATTTGGACGTCAAAAATTGCAGCAAGAAAAAATGAATTAGGGTGGTACTCGCCTCCCTCTTTTCTCGAAAAAAAAATGGAAAAAACGCGAAATTATAATCGGAAAAATCTGTAAAAATAGTGAAAAATATCTGACCGTCGGAAATTAGGTTTTAAATAATTTCGCCTCCCCTTTCCCCCCTCAAAAGCTAGGTAGAGAACGCAAAGGAATTCGGAAAATGTTTCAACAGTTTCGGACATGGAAAATAATGATGAAAACAAAAATAGATCGTTTCTATGTTTAAAAGCTGCGTTTGAAGAAAAAAAGCATGTGTATATTTTGAGACCAAAGTGTCATCGCCGCTCTCCAAAGATTACCGCGCTCCTCGCGCTCTAAATACACAAATAACTATATTGTACAACAAAAAATGTATTTTAGGCCCGTGTAGGAGATGAATGATTTCTGGTGACAACCTCCTTTGAAACTCTCCTTATATGTCCATATACATTGTTGATAACATCGAACCATCAATTAAAGAACACCTGTCCACCAACACTTGAATTTTCCTTGTATTGTCCTTGAACTGTCCTACCCAAATAATTCTAGATCTATCATGGACGGATTCGGACATGAATCACAAAATTTGTCCTCCATCTTGAATGTTCGTATTGGTCTCCAACACAACAAGCCCTTGTATAGGTACCAATTTTGAAAGAATCTAATCAAAAATCGTATTCGCCATTTCGAATTTTGAAAAAATACAAAATCTACTCGAGATTCGCATTATGAATAGTTGGACAATGAATCACAAAAACTGTTCGCTATCTTGTTTTTTTCTCTTGTGAATGTCGTAACGAACCTGAATGAATTTAATGGACACCGGCCAAATTTAAAGATGATTGGATCAGTGGAATTGGCTCAAAATTTCCACTGAAGTTTTGACCCCGTTATACCTAGACAGTAGATACTATACCTGATACTAAACAAAAGCTTGTACAAATAATAGGTACTGATATATTATTATTTACCTACTTTATTGGGTGCCTTCAAGCACTAATGAATATTCTTTATGTGTTTTCAAAACATACCTATCAACTGCGATATAATATCGTAATAGAACATTTTTTTGTACCTATACTAAGGGATCATTTTTCAGTAAGAATATTGCTACATTACGTGTTTCATTATATTAGGCTTAATTGCAGCAATATAAAATTTTACCACTGATCATCATCTGATATTCGAAACATCCGAATGCAAACATTGACTCGTCTTTTATTCTGCTAAACATCTCACCAATGACAATATTCTGCACATTTCTGAATGAAGTGAATGAAAACTGGCGTTCTATTTTAAAAAGAGACAGAAGTATAGTTTTGCGTGCCATCCGATAACGGCGCCACATTACTGGATACATTTTCAATGTTTCCAGTAAAATAGTATAGATGTCTCAGGTGACGGCCATCCAATGCATTTTGCACAGGGATTGTCTGACTATTCTTCTTTAGACAATGGTCTAAAGATACTTCTTCAGACAATGGCCGTACCTTAACACTTTTGTATGTCGGTTTTACAGCTATAAGAGATCACACCAGGGTTTCTATGTATCTTGGAAACCTGCATTGAAATGACGTCAAATATTCATGTTTGTAACTAATCACGCTAGATGACACTCGCTTTTGGGTCCAATATCTTTTCCACAGGTATTGACTATCTTACTTCTATTTAACAATGCTTGTACTATGGCATGGTGCGCCATCTTGTAGGTACCTTATCCGTAGCCTATCACCTATGGGTAGTTCATACATAAAAAAATTATGACATTTGATTGGTTTATATAATATCAGGGAAATTGTCAACAGAAATACCACCAGTGATTGAATTTTCGCGATAAGTCTGTCGATTCATTTCTGAAGGAAACTGAATTCAGTTGAGTTCAGAAATAACAGACACAGATAAATTCATTCACGAGTGGAATTTTATTAGACTATTTCACAAATAAGTGAAAGGTAAACAATTGAAATTTGGCAGTTTTAGATGAAATTAGCAAAAAAGTTATTATTTATTTTTAAATGCGTGCTTAACGTCATTACTTATATTTGACGTTTAACTGTCACATATATACGAAACAGAAAACACCGAACTTGACTAGAACTTCTGATTGGTTCATTTGGCAAGTGCGTGAAATAGTCAACTAAATAAGGTCTTACAAGAAATAAAATAACATTTTGATAATAATTTATATTATGTATATATTTAACAAATTGACAAAAAATCTTTACATTTCAAAAATGCAAGTGAATATATAAACAACGCTGACAAGCTTAAAAATTAGCACCAATATATTTTATGTCGATAGGTCACCACTTTTCAAAAACGGTACAAGTAATATGCAACAAAATATATAGATAATATGGTGAAACCTAATTGTACAGGACTATTTTGAAATCAACATCTATGTTACAATTAAAATACAATATACTTATAGAGGGCGTGGACTCTGTTCCAATTCCAAACTCCCTAAATAAGTTAATAATTTAGCAAAAATATAAAAATACACAATCATTATTGTTCTTATATAATAAGTAAAATCACGAATCTTCATCACAAAATATGAACGCAACTCAAGCCTCGTCTAGAAATTTGCAATATTTGGAAAACTTCAGACCACAAAAAATGGAATTTTATTCAATATCAAATCATTTTCAGAAAAGAGCAACAGAAAAAACATACAAAAAATTAGTTGAACCAAATTTACCGAACTCAGTGGTTTTATCATAGCGTTTGGAGAGTGAAAAATTTAAGGGCTAAGAAGACTATTAGACTTGTGCTGATGGGCACCAAAAAATATAAAAGCGTCAAAAAAATATTAACACCATGAGACCTACTGGAGGAGAAAATATTGTTTGAATTACGGAAAAAATGAATTGGGGTCGACAAAATGGAGAAGGGCGAAACGAGGTGAACTGTTAGGGGTTGAAAGTGGTATTTCTCGGTTTTTCGCGATTGGCAACAGAAGTTGACCTTCTATGGAAAAAAGTTGAACAGCAAAGTTGTTGATAATAAAAATATCTACTACTTTTGTATACAACATTTTTCAAATTGCCCGGAAAAAACAATTTTTCAGTTTTTTATTTTTTTCTCGCACAAACATTAATTTTTTTTCCAGGAAATTTGGTTGAAATATAAATTATTATGTTTCAAGAGAGCTGTAATTTTTTTTGCAGCAAAATACAGATTTTTCCTCTTTTTTTTCGACAAATTCCGAAAAAACGACGAAAAAAACGACATTTTCAACATTTCACAGAAAAAAATTGTCTTTTCAAGCTCGACAGGCGCCAATTTTTCCGTTGAAGCGTCTACTTTTAGATTATGTAATAATAAACTATGGATTTTTTTTCCAGAAAATGCAAAAAAATTAAAAATAGCAGATTTTCAAAAATATTTTCTTTTATATTTGTTCTAAAGTCATATTTATTTATTAAAATGATTGAAATTACATTTGAAACCTTTCGAGAATATTAATTTCGACATAAATAAGGATTTGATTATGATAGAAGGGCGAAAGGAGGTGAACTTTTGGGGGTAAAAATGGTTTCGATTTACAGCGAAAATTAACCTTCTGCAAAAAAAGTTAAAGAAATAGTTGTTGGCAATAAAAAGATCTACAACTTTTGTATTCAACATTTTTCCTCATAACCTCAAATTTTCCGGGAAAATCGGAAAAACTATTTTAATTTAGTTTGAATTTTTTTCTTGTGTAAAAATTGTAGGTTTGTGGCAAAATTTAGTGGAAATATACGTCTAATTTAGAAAATAAAAAGATATATTTCCACTAAATTTTGCGACAAACAATTTTTACACAAGAAAAAATTTAAAACTAAATCTAAACGGGTTTTCCGATTTTCTCGGAAAATTTGGGATTATGTGGAAAAATGTTCGATACAAAAGTTGTATTATCAACAACTTTGCCATTCAAAATTTTAACTTTTTTCGATAGGAGGTCAACTCTCGTAGGTCTCATGGTGTTAATTTTTTTTCTCAAAAATGCAACAGCACTGTTCTAAATTGAAACATCATCAACATAAACAAAATCCGTTTCAATATCCAGGGTGGACTAGGGTTAAACCGACAAACGTTTAGAATTGGATTTTTTTAGTCAAAAATAAGTTTTTTTTCCTATAAGCATGTGTCATAACTTCGTTTCGAGATATAGGATGTCAAAGTTTTTAGAAATAATCAGTTTGGGCTGATTTTGATAAAACCTTGCCTTTTGAGGTAATGAGAGGCTCCTTAGAATAAAATTATTATTTCCAGTATCATCCCAGAGGTTAATCTATATAATATTAGGATAAATCATTGTATGCCACTGTTTTATTTGTATGTTTTTTTTAAATAAGCACAAAAAAACAATACTAAACGTTTGTTGTTTTAACCCTGCTATTCAAATTATTCAAATATAGTATGAGATTACCGGAGAGGCTAAAGAAATAAAAGAATTAATTTGACATTGTCTAATGTCCGTTATGGTAGGGAAGTAGTTGTTTCTGTCAGTAAATTAGTTCATATTCCAAACTGTTGGAAAAAAAGGGCATTTCAATCCTGTCAAATTTATTCATTTTATTCCTTGTATGTAACATCAACTTTCGTAAACATGGTCCAAGTTATAAAGGTTCAGCTGCCTTTTCAGATATTGATTGATTGCAGTAATTTGCTGAATGAAACAGAAATTGAAATCATATGAACACAAAACACATGACTTGATAGAATTTTATCAACCACAGAACATTTTCAAAGTTCAGGTCTCAGGGATTTTGATTTTTGATGAAACAGGATCAACTCCAAGTTTAATTTTTATAGTTCGGAATGATTGAAAAACTCACTTTTATTAAATTTCAGTCTCCATGAGCATCTGAATACAAATACATTTTCCATTCAATTCGGAGAGACAAATGAATTTTTCTTTAGATTTTTTGTTTTATGCTTTTCATGTATGGCCAATTCATTAACGATCAAATAATATTTTATTCCAAAATAATAATATATTTCAAGTGCGTAGCAGAAATATTGAATAAATAAAAATACAGTAAAAATAAAAAATAGGCCGCAAAAAATACCTCCAAGTTTTAAAAAGAAATTAAAATTGTACCTTCCTTTTTTTACAATGAATATTTGGAAAATTGTTACCAATGATATCAATCACACTTTGAAATTTGAATGTACTCAAATGAGCTAAGGGCAAGTATTATTAGGAATGCTCCCATCTGGAATTAACAATAATGTTAAATTTCAGAAACCACATTGAGACTGTCTATTGTTTCTAGCAAATATATTAGTAGCAATAATTCTTCTTCTCATTAAAACGCAGCAGGCTAAAGTGCATACATGAAAAAATATACTTCAATATCCTAAACTCCCTCAATAGTTCAATTTTTTGAGGTCGTTGTCATCAATCATAAATTTCAGAATCTTATTCATAACACACGTTTCAAATATTCATATATGTGACCTTTTCAACTCGTTCATAAAACAAGTCAAAATTATTTTTTGCATAATAGTTGTTTTTTGTCCAAACTCTAACTCTGAATCTGAGAGAGAAGTGTGCCATGACGTCTGAGGAAGCTCAAATACTATATTGGAAATATGCAGAGCTTGGGACTTATTCTTTTCTCTTTTTATTATTTCATACAAAATAAGTCAGTAATTTCAATATACAGCGGGTCCCAATTTGAGTAGAAATAAACTCACACTTAAAAAAACCTTCTACATACTTTTATTATAGAATTTACTTCAATAACTAAAGCTCTCCGAACATATTTTTTCTCTGACCAATCATATACTACAAAAATTTTAATCAGTTAAAACCCCTGAATTCCAAATTTCAGTCAGACTGAATTTCTCGAAAATCTCTTAAATTTAAATATTTCAGAAAAAAAAGTCATAACTGTAACATTATTTGAGAATATTCACGAAAATTTAATCACAATTTTTTCATACATTTTTCAATGCAAAGGACGTTTTCAATCGCCATAAAATTTGAGATCTAGAGTTTCAATCGATTCCCAACAATTTCTTCAGTTTTTTTAACGAAATATAACAACTGTTTTCATGCAAATGCACATATTCATGGGTATTGCATTTCAAAAAAATTATGAGACTGTTGTTCAAATTGAGTACCTACACTGTAACTAGAAATGCTGAGACAGTTTCTTTAAAAAAAAAACTGTTGGTATAATTGTATACTGAAGTCAATTAATCTTTAATAGAAATTTGTTCATTAATATTACCCCGAACGAAGATTCAATCATGTGTTAAATATTTCTGAAGCTTACTGGGTGCTTTAACTGGGTAAGACAGGCCTCATATTTGTCTTTGGAAAAAAACACAGTTTCCCAATTTGAAGTGGGTGTATTGTGGCCACGTAATGGTTTTTTTCTACTCCCGTATGTGAATTACTAACGTCACACATCGATAAAAATGTGTAAAGCTTCATTTCACGAATCGGTGTGTGAAGTGCCATGCTTTTCTTATGGGATTTATTTCACGCACCGGTGCCATAAGAGTCAATACAAATTCACACACCGGTCGCTGGTCTAGGTAGCGGTGGCGAGAGAAATTGACAAATATGACAGTTCCCGCAGAGTGAAGTTCAGAGTTACATCAGTTAATAGACCGTAAATAGTAATTAATTACCCTCTGAATTAATAAATAGTACGACGAAATTTTGATTTAAACCGATTAGCCGCGTATTTCACGCAAATTCCTGATGGACAGCATTGAAGTACTCCCATCAACTCCTCCAAATATAACGTTAGCAGCCAGTGAAGCAAGTTCATCGTTATTGCCACAAAAATCGTTGGGAATTTACGAAAACACTTTGGAAAAGTTTATGCAATGGCGCAATACAAACAACGTCCAATCATTCTCCGAAAGGGTAATATTAGCCTACCTATCTGAATTATCAACAAAGGTTAAATCTTCTACCTTATGGAGTCACTACTCAATGTTGAAAAGCACCCTTAGTGTTAAGTACAACGTACAAATTGGTGATTATCCGAAAGTTCGCGCTTTCTTGAAACGGAAAAACGAGGGATACATTCCTAAAAAATCTCGCGTTTTGGAAAAGGAACACGTATTAAAATTTCTCAAAGAGGCACCCGATGAAAATTTCCTTTAATTCAATCTCTAAGTAAAAGGTCGTAGAAAGGGTATAGTGTGCACCACGTGCGTGAAGACTTTTTTACGCTCGTGCGGATTGTGAAACTTGCCTGCGGCTCGTTCCACAAACTTCCACACTGGCGTAAAAAAGTATACTTCACGCACTAGATACACAATATACTATTTGTTTCATCTTGGCAAAACCTATCCCCACCCGCTCTGTTACAAAATTCACATAATGAGCGACGAAAGAAAATTTCAGGTTTTCAAACAGGAATGAATATGCATAAACTTCTAGCATGTGAAGTTTCAAAAAGTTTCGAGAGGTGCGCCAAAAAAAATTGCATATTGGGCACATATGTAGCTTCTTTAACTTTAATGGAATAAATGGAAAACACTAATTTCCACTAGTTACTTCATTTTTCGACCGGTTTCGGGTTTTATCCCATTATCAAGTATAATAACTAACCAATAATAATAATAATTGTGTTTATAGATAAGATCATACATATATGTGTACCCAGTACATAATTCTTATCAAAAAGCAGGATTCATTTTTCATCCATGTTTTAGGCATGGACAAAACTTGCTCTTTCATCCAACCTTAATACATTTGGATTCTAAAAACATGGTTATACAGGGAGTTTGTAGGTAAGCTGGATGGAGAGGTAACTAAATGAACAGGGGTGCCAAATATATAAATTTAACACTGGATATTATAGAAATTACCAGGGTTGTCAAACTCATAATTTCAAGAATGGAGACCGTCATAAATCGAGATTCTCGAGGGTTATTAATTTCCATGGCTTTCAACAAATTAATTTTCTTTCCTTCATTATGTGTGTAGGATTTTGAGATTATTTTTATCTTTAGCCCTTGTTATTCTGCATTTAGAAAAATACTTTTGAATGTTTCCTGAAAGTTTACCTGAGTAATTAATGCTACTATATTCACATATATTGTGTTCTCTGAAATATGGGTACAATTAATTCTCTTAACCATTTAATGAGTTTTTTCTGATAATCAAAGAAACTTGTACCTGATTGTTTACTGCTATTTGTTTAATGATTTTTAGTTCATCCTGGAAATTCTTGTCAAGTAAAGGAATTACCAAAGGTCTGCGTATCATTGACCTAAAGGATGATCATTAATGTGAGATTGGACTGAAAGAATCAAAGGGAATTAATTATACAGTCTGTGAAGGTGTTTTTCCGGTAGATATTAAATTGAAAACCATTATCACAAGATTAGAACGTAGTAAATTACTGAAACACTCTTTTTGTGATTTACAATTTTTGAGGATGAATCAATTTATCAAAAATATTTTATTTCAAAGAATATCTACCTCTTATACAGTGCCCGGCATAAAGTTCGCAGCATATGGGAAACTTTTTTATTATTGATTTCTCAAATAAAATTATTCCTGATGAAAAACTCTGCTTCATCCCAAACCTACATTGCAAATACCAAAATTGGATTTTATACTACCATATACGAGCGATATTGAAAAACATGCCTTGTTTTTGAAAAAAATTGATCACATCACTTTATTTTTCACGGTAGAATTAAAAGTATGGGGAAAATATTGTTCAGAATCGAATGTTAATTCAGAAATTCAAATTACAGCCACCTATGTTCAATTTAATTTTTCCACTTTTTTTCCAATTTTCCCCTCATCGCCTTGTACGATATGAGGAAAACTATGCTAGATGGATGGTATATCGGAAAATCCCGTTAATTGAAATATGTTACGGTATTTAACAACATCTTGCTTCAAATAGTAAATAAAACTGAATTGTTTTTCAATATCGCTCGTATGTGGTAGTATAAAATTAAATTTTGGTATTTGCAATTTAGGTTTGGGATGAAGCAGAGGTTTTCATCAAGAATAATTTTTTTTGAGAAATCAATAATAAAAATGTTTTCCATATGCTGCGAACTTTACGCCAGACACTATAAATTTCTCATAAGGGGAACGCAATTATCGAAAAGTTACAGAGGAAATTTCCCTCACGTGTAAAAACGTCCATAAGAGGAATGCAATTACCGCTGGCTCACAGCGATAATTGCACTGTAGTGACGCGTTTCGCGTCACGGCAGTGCAATTATCGCATTAGATGTCAATTCAAGTGAAGTCGCGCGATTCTAATGTCAGAAGTGAGACTTCAAATGTGTCATCTACCTACAAGTGTTCATATCGCGATTGCTACGGAAGTAACTGAGAAGCTTACGGACATAGCAACGCTAATCTGAAGTAAACAAATATCATTGTTTTCATATTTCTCGTCTAAAATGAACCGTTTCGGAACTTTTAATGAAGCCGAAATCGATAAGAATATCGCAAAAACGACTCCAGCGAATACTAAGAAAAGTAAGAAGTTTATTTGGAATCAGTTCATGGATTTTTGTAAAGCAAGAGGGTATAAATTAGAAAAAGACACGCCAGTATGCGAAATTGCGAAAATCTTGAAGGACTGGGCTCATAACATGAAGAAAAATTATGGTGAGGAGTACAAAGAAAGCACCGTGAAAACTATTTGGAATGTCACCGCCAAAATGATTATGGAAGAATACTTCCAGAAATATGGTATGGGAAGCTTGGGATATAATGTTACTTATAATAATTGTACTGTTTATTATAACATTAAATAATGAAAATTCGTTGTGCATTCTTGAAATTTTCACTAAACAAGAACGAATTTTTTGATTGGCTAAAAGAGTGAGCTGTGAAATTTCCTACCGAATACCACTCGTGCATTGAAAATTAACCAGATAATTCTGAAAAAAACGTGTTTTTTTTAAGAAAAACCGCACTCGGTTATTTTTTTCGTTGTTTCAAAAAATTGCCCTCCTCCTTCGGAGTCGGGCAATTTATGCTTTGAAACAACGAAAAAAATAAACTCGTGCAGTTTAAAAAAAAAACACGTTTTTTTTCAGAATTATCGGTAATTTTCAATGCACTTGCGGTATTACCCCCGGTAAATGCACTGCAAAAACATCCCGTCGCCATAACACCACAAACAATGCTGAAATATGTCAGATGAAATTCAAAAATCGAAAAAATGCTTTCTTGCAAAATTATCGGTAATTTTTATGCACTTGTGCAATTTGTTTTTTCCGTTAATCAGCTGTTGTCCCCTTAAGAACGGCAGCCTTCAGATGTCGAAACTTTTGCGAGCCAAGGATTAACGAGGTCTTACCTTTTTACGTGCGATTCCTAGTACCGATAACCACATTTTAACCTGATCCAATGGAGAAATATTTTGGCCAACTCATCCAGCTAGAGACCTTCTTTGATTCAATCTTAGTCCACCAAACCAAAGCAAACTTTCTCAATAAAAACAAGAACACTTGCAAATAATATTAAAGATGACAATTTACCATAAAAATTATTTATCTGTAAATTATATCAGATTTTATGATATAATTTACATTTTATCTGGAGTGATATAGGTGACAGATGTATGTGCAGTTGCAACTGATTTTTTCTTCTTTTTTTCTTGAAACTATTTATTTTGGTAATTATGCTTCCTCAAAACGAAACATTGCAAACAGCGATTTCAAAATGTTGCCAATAATACACCAGAAAATACTTTGAATACTGGTGAATAATTTCTTTCTAAAACGAAACAACAGAACCACATTCAGAATTAATTAAAATGCGAATAATCAACCCATGACCTCGTACATGTTCAGTTTCAGCAACATCTAACCCCAATACTTTTAATCAAGTTACACAGCCAATTTGAAATCTTTCCGCTAGAATATCCCCCACCTCCCTATGAAAGTCAACTGAAATAAACATGACAATATGCCTCAGATGGATACTAAGCACCAGGGCTATATAGAAATTTAAAGAGTAACGATATAATTCAACATCTGTAACTAACTTTCAGTTCCCTATAGCACATTAAGAAGGTACACAAAGTAGTATTGGAATAGAACTTAGAGATCCTCAACCATCACGAGGCTTTTCTGGGTGGTGGAGGAGGCGCAGGCAATATTATCGAACCAGACGGGTTTCCTGGAATGTTTTCATACAGCATGGGTTTCACCAAGTCCTCAGGTGGTCTGTAAAGTAAAAAATTAGTAGATTATTTCTTATATCTGAAAGAAACATGTAAATATAAAAAAATAACTAGATCATTTCATTCACAATACTTTAGAAAAAATAGAAAAAACAAGTCAACGATACTATATGCTAGAACAGTGATTTCTGAAAAAATATCACGACCTTCAGTACAATGAATAAAGTCACAAAACGTTCTTATTGATTATTTATTCGAAGCAGTTTCTCAAAAAAAAAAAAATACCAAGGAAATACTTAATTTTAAACACAATAAAAAAAGCCCGGGAATTTACGTCATATGTACTTGGCCAATCATTGAGAGTGCTCGAAGACTGTAGTGGCGAAAAGTAGTTAAGACGAATACGGAAGACAATGTTTCCGTCTCAATCCATTCACCGGTAAATGCCAAGCAATTGAATATCATTTAACAAATATAAAGCCAGTTTGATGATAAGTTCTTGATTCTCTCATGATATAAGTAATATTTATGATAAGTGACATTATTTATTTATTCCAAGAAACATTTCTGTTAATAGAGGGATTAAGTTTTAACATAAAAAAACGACAATAGGTACAATTATTTAAAAAAAGGAATGACACAGATAATCTGTGAAATATATATATAAGAGTTGCTTTCAATCCGGCAGTACCTTACGAAGCTTCCTCACCAAGACGAAACCAGAGAACACAACAAAATCCAGCAAAAACTGTATTTACAAAGTCCCATGTGAATGTGGAGATTCCTATATCGGAGAGACCAAGAGGCCATTATCAGTAAGAATAGCCGAACACAAAAAGTGGACCCAACGAGGGGAAACATCAAAATCGGGAATTGCTGACCACGCCTGGACAAAACACCACCGAATTCTTTGGGATGAAGCTAGTGTTCTTCATAGAGAGGAACATTGGTTCAAACGGAAATTTATGGAAACCACCTATATAGAAGCCAATAGTGCCTTCAGTCAACCAGGCGTGGAAATTAAAAATGTATGGAAACCGCTCATGGACCGTTTTGGAGGGAGAAAACGCGCGCCACAAGACCGCGCGTAATTACACCGTAATTACACTTTAATTATAGACCTATAAAAGGTCGCGTAGCATCTGATTTTGTCATTATTCACCAGAAGACGATTGCGGATTCAAGCAATTGAAACGTTGTGAAAAAATGTGAAAGAGATAGAAATCTTTCAACCATTAAGATGATGGACGTTGTAGTGCGCTACCCCTTTTGTTTGAAATGTTTTGCGTTACCTATTTAGCGTTACGTACTTCTCGATGCGTTGACTAATGTAATCTAAGATGAACTATTTCGTGAGTGCATCAAGTGAGCCGGGCGCGACGAACAGGGAAGATAGACTATGCGGCGATTGGGAAGTGGACAGTTGAATAGGAGGGCACGCGTCAAGGGACGTCAGAAAATGGTGCTGTCACAGCTGTCACATATATTTTGAATCCAATAATTCTGGGGATTATAGTGGATATAAATATCAAATCTACACTGGATACTATTGATGGATGTGTATTGGTATCAACTGAAAATCATTGCTTCGTTGTCGCTGGTTGCTGCTTGTGACTACAATCATTCAGGTGATTTCTTTTCTATCTATTCCCCGATACACCTAACTTTCGTTGCCCTGATAAGACTATGAACAGTTTCGTGCGTACCGACACCCGAATTTGAACTTTAGGTTAGTTTCGGCGCGTATTTAGATGATTTAGGTTATTTTAAGTTAGAACCTGTGTTGTTTTCTAATAAATTATGTCTTTATTGAATAAAGAATTCTTCGGGATCTGCTTATTTCCGTTTGTCTGGTAACCTTTTTCCCTGATTACTCGTGTTTATTTCAAGAGTCTCATTGGCTCATTACAACGTCCGAAATATAAGTAATCATGAGTAAATAAGTCATATCAATCAGAAAGTAACAACAGCAAAAAAAAACAGTCAAAGGTGAAACATTGTTATATTATGGGAAATCATCTGTTGAGTATACATTTTTTAAGTTCATTTTTAAATTTAGTTTTTGTCCTAATTTCTTTTATTGCCTGTGGTATTTTATTACATATCTCAATTCCCTCGTAAAAAATAGACGTTTTTCCAAAGTTTGATTTGAAACGTAATGCGTTTATTTTATTTACATTTCTTGTTTTATGGTAATGGATATTCGAAATATGATCAAAAGTAAGATCTGAATGTTTTTTCCTGTGTCAACATAGTGGATGAAAATTGAAATTTTAAATTCATATAATGAACGAAGATTTAGTAAGTTATTAGGCTTATATAATTTTTTTGAGGGTTCTAAAAAGGGCCATTTGTATATGCATTCTATAGCTTTGTTCTGCAAAGTTTGTAGTGGTTTCATAATAGAAATTTTGGCTGAGCCCCAAACAGAAATGAGGTATTGTAATTTTGAATAAATTAAACTGAAATATATGATTTTTAAATATTTTAGTGGGGTATACTGTCTTATTCGAAATAGTATTCCAATCAAAGGTGAGAGTCGATTTCTTAGATTGTTGATATGATTGGACCAAGAGAGTGTTGTGTCAATATGTAAACCCATAAATTGTGTATTGTTGGTATACTGAATTGGTGAATATTTTAATTTTATTGGTCTTAGAGAGTCAGTTGAAATAGTTCGTTTAGAAATAAACATAATTGATGATTTCGAAAAATTCAATAATAGTTTGTGAGCGAGTAGCCAATGAGATAGGATTTGAAAATCCTGTTCAATATTAGACAGAATTTCGAATTCATTCTCTGCAAAATATACCATAGTTGTATCATCAGCAAAAAGTTCAATTTGACCTTTCAATTTGAGTTCTGATATTGAGTTTATATATATATATATATATATATATATATATATATATATATATATAAGGATGAAAATATAAGTAGAAAAGTTATTGGGTATAACCCCCAAAATGTTCTGCAACCGTAGACACAATTTTTACATCCAAGTGTTGTACATCTTCGCACTTGATTTTACCGTACTGATGAGAGCTTAAGCTCGAAACACGTGTCTACGGTTGCAGAATATATATATATATATATATATATATATATATATATATATATATATATATATATATATATATATATATATTAAAAGAAAGATCGGAGCAAGTACACACAGCTTATATTTTTAATTGAACTGTGTATTTTTGATATACACTAGTTGTTTTCTGGCAGCCAAATAATTTTTGAACCAAATGTAATGGTATTTTCATACGGAGACACATTGAAATCAGTTTAAGACTATTTATGTTTCTTTATAAGAATACTCAACTTTCCATACCATTATGCCACTTATCATAAATATTACAATTGTTTGGCATATACCGGTGAATGAATTGAGACGGCAACGTTGTCTTTTGTATTCGCCCAAACACAGTCTTCCAGCGCTCTCAATGATTGGCCAAATACATATAACGTAAATTCTCGAGCTTTTTTCATCGTGGTAATGAAGTATTTTTTTGGATTTTTTTTTTGAAAAAAACAATTGGAAAAAAAAATTGTGACTTCATTCATAGTACTGAAGGTCGTGGTATTCTTTTTAGAAATTAGTTCTCGCACTGCAACAAAATCAATTTTGAAACCATTGAAAATATAGATTTTGAAATGTATTTTCAAATTACCCTTCTTGGAACCAACTTGTAAATTATACAAACCAAGAAATTTTCTAGATATTGATTCATTATTTCGAATAAAAAATCGCATGGGAAAATTGGAAAAATCGTTTTAATCTAGTTTTAATTTTTTCCTTTTGTAAATATTGTATGTTTGTCGCAAATTTTAGTGAATTTAGAAATAATTTCTAAATTATACATTTATTGCAGCAAAATATTTATTTTTCTCGAACCTCTTTGAAGTACTTGTGTTTTTTAAATTAATTTTTGGTTGCAATATCAACTTCCTCAGTTTACTTTCTCGAACGTTCATTTTTTCCTTAAATTTTAATGTAAATACGATATAATGATACGTTCTTGTAATAAACAGTTTTCTACTTAATAAAAGTGATTCGGAAGTAATATAAGAACTTCTTTAAATTGCAAAAAAAACTGTCTAATTTGGAACATAAAAATGTATATTAAATGATGATTTCCTACCACGTAGTAACGGCTACATCCATCAATTTATGTATATTTCCACTAAATTTTACGACAAACATACAATTTTTATACAAGAAAAAATTGAAATGGTTTTTCCATTTTCCTGGAAAATTTGAGGTTATATGGAAAAATGTTGAATACAAAAGTTGTAGATCTTTTTATTGCCAACAACTTTTTTACAATTTTTTTCTGTAGGAGTTTAATTTTCGTTGCAAATCGTGAGAAACCATTTTTAACCCCAAAAGTTTATCATAATCAAATCCTTATTTATGTCCTTATTTATTCTTTGTACCTATTAAGGTAATAATATTAAATTAATATTCTCGATAGGTTTCAACCGCTAATTTCAATAATTTTGAAAAATAAATATGAGTTTAGGACAAGAATTTCAAAAAATGATTTTTGAAAATCTGTTTTTTCATTTTTACGCGTTTTCTGGAAAAAAATTTCAAAGTAGTGCTACTCTTTCATTACATAATCTAAAAGTAAAAGCTTCAACGGAAAAAATGGCGGCTGGCGAGCTTGAAAAGACGAATTTTACCGGTGAAACTTTTCAGTTGAAAATAAGGTCGATTTTTTGGAATTTGCCGAAAAAAAAGGAAAATTCTGTGTTTTGCTACAAAAAACTTAATGCTTACTTGAAATATAATAGGTTATATTTCCACCAAATTTCGTGAAAAAAAATGTACGCAAAAAAAAATGTAAAACTGAAAAATCGATTTTTCCGATTTTTCCGGAAAAGTGGAAAAATGTTTGATACAAAAGTTGTGTGTCTTTTTATTATCAACAACTTTGTCATCTAACTTTTTTCGATAGGTGATCTAATTTCGATGCAGTTCGCGAAAACTCGTGAAATACCAATTTCAACCCCTAAAAGTTCACCCTGTTCGACCCTTTTACATTTTTCCGACTTCAAATTATTTTTCCCGTTATTCGAACAATATTTTGCTACTCTGTTAATTTTATCTCAAAAATGCATCCGCACTGGTTTATACTGGTCCAGGAGGAAATAATATTTCATTCTCTAGATAATTCTGATTAACGTGTCGATTTTTTTCAGAAATGTACATGAGATTACTTACAGTGAATCACAACCCATAAATATCCTTCATTTATTTTTGATATAATCATTGTTTAAATAGAACATAGTTAGTCAATGCCTGTGGAAAATGTATTGGACCCGAACGCGAGTGTCATCTAGCGTGATTAGTTACAAACATGAATATTTTACGTCATTTTAATGCAGGTTTCTTCAAAAAACCCTGATTTTAATGCTTTTCCATTGTTTTAACATTGTTTAAATAGAACATAGTTAGTCAATGCCTGTGGAAAAGGTATTGGACACAAACGCGAGTGTCATCTAGCGTGATTAGTTACAAACATGAATATTTGACGTCATTTTAATGCAGGTTCCTTCAAAAAACCCTGATTTTCCATTGTTTTAATCAAGTTACGACATGACTTGGAGGCCAGATCACTGAAGTTACGACATGACTTGGATGCGAGCTCACTATCGCCATCTACATGTCGCATCCATTTTGATCCAATTATAATCCCATAAGGTTGACTATCTTCTATATAAACAATGATATAATTCTGTACTAAAACATAGAAATCTATGGCCTTCTGAACAAACTCTCAACTATCACATTTCAAGGTAAGTGCAGAATTTTCAAGGTCACTCAAAAAAGATCAAATACGCTAACTTTATGCCTAGTAGTTAAATTCTAGATGAATGAAAGATGTTGAGATGTTATGGTGAGGAAACAAAACTTTGAAAATGTTAGATCTCATAGGATAGTAAATAACTAATAAGATGAATAAAAAAAACAGAAAATTGCACTTACGATAAAATGTGACAGCTTGTCATTCACACCATCAGTTCATCGACATATGGTCTAAGGGAGGTACCACGCAATACGTTTTTAAACACGACACTCTACATCTAATCTGAACCTGTAAAACACCCAGTTCTTTTCAAAACATATCAACAAAGAAAAAATTCTCAAAGGGAGAAATCGACGGATAATTTTTATCGAAATATATTGATTTCATTATATAACAAGATGTAAAGAACAAAACGATGAAAAATTCTGGATTTTACAATGGAAAGAGGCTGTAGGACCTCGGTCAATGGCCGTTTGAATTATAACCTGCTTATAATTCAATAAAGAGCATTTATTATTATTATTATTACAAAGGAAAGTCTTACTCACCTTGGCAGAGGATTAACTTCGGAGATAACTCTAATTGGTTTTTTCGCTTCTGGTCTGAGTATCACCGAATACTGGTTCTGAGGAGGAGGCAACGTGATGCTGTTGTTGGTCGATCTATTGCTAAGGGAGGTCATGCTTCCAAAACCGCTTGGCGACATTGTTGGAGACATACAGCTGTTTCCTATTTCACTGCTGTACTTTATGTTTGTATATTCTCTACCGAGTTGCATGTATTTCTATGGAAAATATAAACAGTTATATCAATTACGATAATAAAGGCCTATGAGGTTCCTTCAATTTCTCAGAATTTGCCAAAATCAAAAGTGTTATTTTGAGCGAAAAAAAACAGCTACATAGCTTTCTCAACACTCCGAGTCATGTCAAATGCTTTATTTATAAAATTTGGTGTTACAAACATTCTTTAGTGATGAATGTGGAGGAAACTAATTAAATCATCAGATGACACCAAATTTCTTGGTACTTATATCGATGGTAACATGACCTGGGAGTCAGGTATAAACCATGTGGTAAGAAAGTTAACAGTGGGTACTAGCAATCATACAATTGAGATCCTATTTCAATAAAGCCCAGCTTTTTAACGTTTATTTTGCTGTTGCATATTCCCATATTTCTTATAATATTGTAGTTTGGGGATGCTTCACAAAACTCAACAAAATATTTGTCTCCCAGAAAAGGGTGTTGCGCCGAATCTATAAAATAGACTATAGAAAATGCTGTAGGCAATATTTTATAAGGAATAAAGTCATGTGCGTACCTAGTATTTATATTTACAAATGCATTCTGTTGTTCAAAAAACAAATACAGAAACGAAATTCTGACTTTCATGCATATCCTCCTAGGCACGGTGAATTGATACCATATATCTATTAACTAGGAATATGGATAATAAGGATAGCCAAAAAAAATGAGCATCGACTTCGAATTGGACGCTGTTGAATTAATGCGCTTGCTCCAGAAATTACTATTCAAAGACACGATTTTGTTTTTTCATCTCTTTCTAGCGTGTATGATTCGGCAGCAACAATTATCGAAGATATGAGAAGCATATATTTCCAACATAACCTCATAATATGGATAAGTTTACAGAGAGCAAATGTAGATTGTGCAAATTATAAGAGGGTGGCACTATATGGGTTTTATTTCTGAGAATATGACACATTTGATCAATTTCTACATGTCTAGATTCATGCCAGAAGGAATTTAAGATCGCCGCGTTTTACTTGGAGTTCGTGTTCAGGAGGCAAAAAATACATCACTACCAGCAAACTATTTTTCTCGGCGGTTATGAGGTCGATGTGGAACGAGATTAAGCTTTTCAAACAACTGTCTGTCACATACCCAATCCATATTTCTTCAAGTTTAGTGAGTTTTTATCCGCTTTTGGCAGAAAATTGATTGATGAAACCCTAGTAGCAGGTAACAGACAGTGTGTTACAAATGGATCAATGAATCGTTTTTTTAATGACACGAAGTTTAATTGACCGTCCTGCATAATTTTCATTCTCCATTTATCCACATTATAAAAATGTTAGCCCATTTTCAATATGGGACGGTTGAAAATGGCAAAAGAAGCATAACCTTAAAAATGTATGACATTTCTCGTGATTCAGAATTCGGCATGCGAGGCATGCGCAATAGTTTCCCAGCCACCGTTTGAGAAAAGGTAAGATGTTTTTGGCTTCAATTTGATTACATTGCGTCTTACGGCGTGTTATCAATATTTGTAGTTAATAGATATATGATTGATACGGCTGCAGAAACATTCAACATGTTTGTTTTAAAATTCTCCATCTTATCAGGGAGCAAAATTTAATAACCTGATGATTTGAAAAATCAAGACAGCGAAAATCTTTTTAAAACAAAGCTGGAAGAATTTTTGATTAATTGTTATTTTCATAGTACTACTGAGTATTTCAATCAATGATGTGGTTATATATTGTATATATTTATTTGTGGAAATTTTATATTTTTATCTATAAATGTAGATTGTACTTATGTATGTATATTTGTTGTCTGACGTATCCTATATCATTTTTTATGAAAATGAACATAGGAGAATGAAGTTGAACAGTGTAACAGGGAGCACTGTTATGTATTTATAGTGTAACCTGTATACGCCGGTCCTTAGATTGAGAAAATAGTATTTATATTTTTTCTATATTATTTTAAGGAAGTCCTGCTATAGTGCAGGCAGATTTGGTATCGAGGGAGTTCATCATTCTCAACTCAGACTAAACATTATCAAATTTTTAAAATAATGAATGTTTGCTTTCATGGCTGAAGACACGGGCAGCAAAACTATATTTGCTGATTATGTGCAATTTTCTCGATCGGTTCATGAGAGTGATAGTTGAGAGATTCGGTGACAAGATTCGAGATAGTGCAGACTGCCAGATTGGAGGCTGGTCTCGGTACCACTCCCTTGAAATGGTGCACTAACGAGTGTAATGAAAACTTGAAGCCGATAGGGGTGTTTTTCTTGGTAAACTAATACTAACACCGATAATAGTTTCATTACAAATTTTGGACGTGACTAGTCTATTTTAATGCGATGCAATTCTGAATATGATTACGTTCAGAAGGACAATAGATATCCCTGGAAGGCCTGTGACAGTTCGAACAGTTGCAATTGAAGAAGCTGTGTTAAATAGAATCAAATGGAGAATGGGTTTTCTAGTCAAAGACTTTTTTTCTATTAAGATGCATCGAAAAACTATTCGTTTTCAAAATACAGGGTGTTACATTTTTGAAAATATCGAGTTTTCAACATCTTGTATCTTGAGAGTGAATCATTTCTCGATACATCTTCGTTGAAAAAATGTTGTTTATTTTAGCGAGATCTACCACATAATCAGTTTTTGTGAAATTTGAGCAACTTTTTCTGGCGCCTAACTGACCCCATAACCTGCATCGGTGAATAAATTAGCAAATTTCTCAAAAACGCTTACCTCTACCGTTGTTGAGCAGATATGCCTTTTTTCTTAGAAAAGGTTTAAGAATGAGATTCAAATATAATAAAACCCCAAACGTTTACTGTGAAAAAAGTTAGAGAAAATTAAAATAAATGATGATAGCGTACGCAGCGCCCTCTAAGTGCTACATAAAAATTAAAACTAAAATTTGATTTTCCACCTAAAAAAAAGCCGTTCACCAAATTTTGTGCAAAAATTTTTAGCAAAAGTTTCTCAAAATAATTGAAAATAAAATTTCAACTTCAACACCCTGTATTTCCGAAACGGAACATTTGCGAACAAAGTTCATTTGAACTTTTTATCATAAAATAAGTAAACATTTATACCCTTTGAAGTTTATACGAGTACTTAATAAACACCCTGTATATGACAAATTAAATCATAACTTACTTGTTCAGCCTTCATTCTTTCAGTGATTGTTTCTATATGATGTTGTACTGCTAAATAAACGAATTTGTATTGTGCTTCAGTCTGTACCATTCCTGAACGTTGGGACCTAACCATTTGTATTGTACGTTGAATATTTATCTCACAGTCGAGCCCTTGAAAAAAAAAAATGAGAAATATCAATAATTTTCAGACTTTTCGAATTTAGTACCTATCGAAATTCTTCCCAAGAGTTACAATAATCCTTGCTGATAAATGACAACTTTTTATGAAAATAATAGTATGTTCAACAGCTAGTTTAGAAAAGCAAAGTTACACTGAACGAATATAGAATTTGAATTTAGTAAAACTGCGTTTCTTACGAAGAATATGAATATTGTCAATTGTAGTTATTGTACAAACTATACCGAAAACGATTCGATCTTCACAAACTTCATTTCTTCACATGTTTCCCTAACTCAGTAGCTTCATCAATTGAATATACAAGCTAAATAATAATCATTTATATTCCCCCTTGCAATCATTAATAAGAACTACCCTTTCCAGGTAAGTACTAATCAAAATTACACAGAGTTTAACCCCTATCATATCTACATTAATGAAATGACTACAAAGATTAAGTTTCTGATAATCTCTACTTCCAAGAAAATAAATTCAATAAAGGTGAGTTATTCAAATCAAGTTGGTAGTTAAGAAATATGTCTGAATTTTGACTCTACTAACTTCTAATGATCCTAAATGATTCAATTTCAATCCTTTGTTTTCTACAGTGCGCATCATAAGTGTTACCCCCCCTATCTAACTCGTTACTGGACTCTTGTTAGGAAAATCGCCGAAACACGTCGATTTTTGATTTCTACAGTGTACATTTTCGTATGAATAGTGCACCCCTAATTTCATCCCTGACTGGAGGGGAGCAACCCTGTCAAAAAATTTAAATAGCATGGGGTGGTGAGTGATAGCTCATTTGAAAGAGGCTTTTATTCTCTATTCAACCGTGCAAAGAATTACACCACAAACAGGAAAGCAACTGAACTAACACTAACTTTTTCTGTTATTACAGTAAATGTTCAAAATGTTCCCCGTTGACCTCCTGGCAAAAATAGAGTCTATTTTGTGTTTCAGTCCTGACGCTTTGCAAGGTATCGCGAGTAATTGTTGCACACACTTCCGTAATCCGCGCACGCAACTCCTGAATAGAGTGACACTGAGTCTCGTAGACTTTAGATTTTAGGTAACCCCATAGGAAAAAATCTAAAGGAGTTAGATCTGGTGATCTTGGAGGCCATTCCACAGATCCTCGACGCCCGATCCATCGTCCTGCATAAACAGTATTCAAATATGTCCTGACAGCAACTGCAAAATGAGGAGGAGCTCCATCTTGTTGCAGTATAATGTCCATGTCAAATTCGTCTGGATTATTTTCAACAGTTCTCACTACGAGTGGATCTACCACTGTTTCCAGCATTTCCAAATAGAGGGCACCCGTCAAATTTTCCTCAATGAATAGCGGACCGATAATATGGTCACCCTGCCCACACATTAACTTTTTGGGGAAACTGGGTACGAGTTTCGCGAAAAAGTCGAGGATTTTCATAGGACCAGTACCTCACATTTTGTCTATGCACATGACCGTTTAAAAAAAAAAGTAGCCTCATCACTGAAACAAATATGTTTTAAATAGCTGGGATTTTGTAAAATATTGTTAGATACTATTTCACAATATTCTAGACGGCGGTCTGGATCATCGTCCTTCAGTTCATGCACCATTTTTATTTTGTACGGATGAAATTTTTTTTTTTTTTCAGAATTCTCAATACCGTCATCTGCGAAACCTCACAATTCAAGGCTACGGTTCTACTCGATGAGGACGGGTTATTCACAAACTCGCTCATAATGTCCACTTGTTTATCTTCTCCTGTAATTGATCGCCCAGAACGTGGTTTATTTTGCACACTGCCGTTCTCATAAAATTTTGCCACTAATTGTTTGAAATAATGTCTATCAATAGGGTGATCTGGAAAACGTTCATTGAACATTCGTACCGCCTCATGATAATTTCGATGAGCCTCACCAAAAATTACAATTGCTTCGCATTTCTCATTCAACGCACGTGGTGCAACCATTATTTGAAGATGAATAGCAAGCACAACTAACAGCTAGACTACACTGACTCGCACTATCCGTGATATCATTTTCTTGTATTGACCATTTATCCGCAAACACCCAAAAACACCTACAAAAACGTGCAGTTAATATCTACGCACACGACAAATACGTTTTACTTGACGTCTGACCCAACACCGATATCATACAGGGCCGACTTTGTAATTCGAAGGGTGAGTGCGCTACGTTAATTGTCGTTATTCTTAAACATTCATAACTCTTGAAATAATGTAACATATTTCAATTCCTTTGCACGGTTGAATAGAGAATAAAACCCCCTTTCAAATGAGCTATCACTCACCACCCCATGCTATTTAAATTTTTTGACAGGGTTGCTCCCCTCCAGTCAGAGATGAAATTAGGGGTGCACTATTCATACGAGAATGTACACTGTAGAAATCAAAAATCGACGTGTCTCGGCGATTTTCCTAACAAGAGTCCCGTAACGAGTTAGATAGGGGGGTAACACTTATGATGCGCACTGTATAATATGTAAAATTTCAAATTCTTCGTCAAATGTGTGATTTTCTTCCAAAAGATGATTTGAATATGTTGTTATGTTCACATTACTCATATGATGTTCATAAGTGCGATTTTTGAATGTTCTACCAGTTTGGCCAACATATACCTTAGGACAAGTTCCACAATGTCACTTATATACTCCTGGTTTCTCAAATTTGGGAATTCTGTCTTTATTGTTTTTGATATAGCTCCCCAACGTATTATTATCTTGTCTACTTAAAAATGAAGCTACTTTTCTTATTGCTAGTCAAAGCTCTGTAATTTTGATTTTCTGTTTTTGTAATAGGAAAAACATTGTGAATAGCTCTTGGGTAGAGTTTTTTAGAAAGTATTTTATCTATTAATTCAGCATTACACCCGTTGTTTATTGCGATTTGTTATATTATGTTAAGTTCTGCATTAAAATTGTTCATCAAAAGGGACAAATTTACTAATCACGCTATTATAAGCTGCATTTCCCCTGCCCTATGGTTTGATTTAACTGAACTATGAAGAGATCATTCTCTTTTCGTAGTGATTCGCTTTGACTTTTTCTTACGTTTCGACTGCTGCAGCTATAATATAAATTAATATTCGTGAACAATTAAGGTTCCGTAACTCGTATGAGGTTGTAAAGTTTCATATCCATTGAGACCGATACTATTTTCATTTGCAACCGCGAAAAAACGCTTTTAATCATCTCAAGCTTGGGTGTTTTGAAAATAGTAGCGTCGAGGAAAAAAAATTTGTTAAATAAATGATGCGTTTTTCAGACTTGGTTGCAAATGTACATAATTATGTATTTGCAGAACTTTAGTAATTCATTTAAATAAATTGCAATGACAAAAAACAAAGTTCCGTACCATTTACAAGGTTGCAAAAAATTGTAACTCACCATGTTTTTTGAGTTGGTCTAAAATCATGTCAATGACAATAAAAGTACCCGTTCTGCCAATACCGGCAGAGCAGTGCACTAAAATAGCACCAGGTGGTTGGTGAGGGGTTTCTAATTGAATGGCTTCTTGGCTTTTATTGACTTCGTGCAGGAAATTCAAGACACAGCCGGGATCGGACGGAACTCCATGGTCAGGCCATGCCTACAAGTAATCAAATCTAAATACAATATATATATATATTGATATGTATTCTACGAAGAATAAAAAAAATGTTTTTAGGTTGTGAACCTTTTTATGAACACTTATTATTATTATTAGTTCTTACCTGAAAGTGGTAATGATAAACCTTCCTCTCGCAGTTTGTCCCTTCCATTGTAACAGAAAACTCACTCAACTTATAATGTGGAGTATGAGATTCCATAATATTCTTAACTTTAATTTTTCCATATTCCTTCATGCTATTAATGTCGGGCCAGTACCTGAAAAATAATTTTCACTTGTAATCTCCCAAGTGCTTGAATTATTGCCAGAAATTTTTCGAGTAAATGAATTTTTTGAAAATTCATGTATGAGATAAATTTCCTGCAATTAATTCAAGCACGCGGGGGATTCGGTAAGAAAATTTTACACCAAAATATATCCAACAATTCATAAGAAATAACTAACTATGGTTCACCTGAACTATTTATATGCATAGTACAAAAAAGATGCATGAAAATATTGATATGTAAAACACACTTAACAAAATTTCAATTTGATTTTTTTAAATTTAATCAAAAAAAAATTAAAATGTTCTTGCTCCACTGGGAATTGAACTAGTGACCACACGACCACGAGGCGGACACTTTACCGACTCGCCACGGGGCCTTTGATTTACATGTAGACAACTGGTGTATTGAAGTGTTTCTGAAATTTGATTTCAGAATTTGCAAATTCTGCGATTATCGTGAAGAAAATATTCAGACACATTCGAAATATTTAATAAATACATAAATATGAAATATTATCTCATTTCAAATGAAAAATACAATTCCATTTGTACATCAAAGCAAAATATAAACTATCACCTGTCAAATATTTGACAGAAAAATTTCCACTTATTAATTTCGGCCAGGGTACCCAGGAGGATAAAAATTTCCGGAAATTTTTTGGGTTGCCATGGCATCTAAATAAGAACGAATGTTTTGGTTCTCTCTAAAAGTGAGGTGTGAAATTTTCGATATAAAATACTCATTTCAATAAGTCTTGTAAAAAAATTATAAATGACAAGATATATTCACATAATTATAGTATATTTCAAAATTAACGCTGAGTAAATTCTCATAAAACAGACTAATTTGGTGTGCATATTTTAGTACGTGTGCCTATGGCAATATTTCAGCTTAATTTACATTGTTTTTGTCTATTCAGATGCACAATTTTCCCAGATTATCATAGAATATATTTACCTGTTATTGTTAGAATAAATGGCTACCGAGTATTCAGCCTGTCATAGGCGTACTTCCAGGAATTACTTTGATAAATTGTTTGGGTTCCTTCTTTATTATCAGAATAGTTTTGTTCAGTCGATTACAGGCCAGTGAAGAGATCTGACTTAATTGTGATTTTTGCGATAGTTGATAGTGATTTTATCGAATATAGAATCAACTTATGATTATACACCTGTGAAAAAATTGAAGGTAACCCATTCATCACTTAACAAAAAAAGTGTCTAGAATTATTTTAAGCAACAGAATCCTTCTAATACTGTTGAAAGTATAGTTGAAATGTAGTCTACAGCAATGGAATATGGAAAATCAACTATGTATAAAATTTTAAAAGAAGAAAAATCGGCTTGTATAACGTCACCCCAACCGAGACCAGGTAGACCAAAATTATCAAAAGTGAAGCTGGATGATTTTTTGTAAAATGCAGTTCTTAGGATAGTCCATTATTTTTTTTAACAAGCAAATACCAACTTTAGATGAATTTTTACAGGTTATTACCGATTATCCTAATTTGCCCACAATAAGTAGAACTAAACTTAGGGAAGTTTTAAATGAATTAAATTTCAAATACGAAAAGTTTGGCTGACAGTCCATGCTTATCGATTCCGAAGATATTGTATGTTGAAGACGAGACTACTAAGAAAAATAAAAAAATAGGACAAGAAACAACAACATTTATTATTAAACGTGGGTCAATGAAGGGCATTCTGTAGCAAGAGTTTGGAAAGACCAAGACATGAAAACAGCTCGAGGAACATTTCTACAAGGATGTTCAACTGGTCTGAAGGAACCAACAGGTAAGGGTCGACGACTAATTGCTACCCACATTGGGTACAAATGGATTACTCGCAGAGGGTCTACTTTTGTTTGAATAAAAAAAAACTGTGATTATCACGAAGAAATGGATGGAGACGTGTTTAAAGAATATTTCAAACAATGACTGAATTCATACCTAGAAATTCAGTTATTGTTATGGACAATACAAATTACCACACCAGACTAGTTGAACGTTTACCAACTACTCAACGGAAAAAAATGAAATGGCAACGTGGTTAATTTTTAAGAAATTATCTTTAACGATACAATGACAAAAGCAGAATTATTGGCCATTACCAACATTCATACACAAATTCATATAAAATACGTCGTTGAGGAGAGACAAAAAACGAGGATTGAGCTCAATCCCATTGAATTAATATGGGCTCAAGTCAAAGGTAACGTTGCTCGAAATAAAACAAATTATAAATTCAAGATCTGAAGTAACGGCCAAAAATTAGAAAAAGTGTATTAATCACGTTATAGAAATTGAGGAAAATATGTGGGAGCATGATCATATTAGTGACAGCAGAATAGAGCCTATAATAATTTTTCTTGCAGAGGATGACAATTCGTCTGAAACAGAATATGAGGAACACTGTAAACTGTAGCTCAGGAGTTTATTTTACAATTTCTCCAATTACATTTTTGTATATGGTTTGAATTAAATAAATAGTAATATTTTACATATTTTTCGTTTTATTTTGTTTTAGTAAAGTTGTTCAGATCAGATGTAACACTCTACAGGGTGTTTCATAATAAAAGCGCAGGACTTCAGAATGTGATAGCTCGTCCAAAAATATAAAAAAAATTCTATTAACTTACCCTCTAAAATGCACCATTTTCGAGATACAGGGTGTTGAAATTTTAATAAAATAATCGTTTTTTGCGAATATCTCTGGAACCGTTTATCGCACAGAAAACAGATTTCGTAGGCATTTTCTACTCATAATAAGCTATGTTTTGTGCGGATTTTTTAATGTTTCAAATTCATAATTGGTGAACATTTTGAAGGGGTAGTTTTTTTCTCCAAGTTCTACGCCACTGGACAAAGTACAGTTTTGAGCCTCCTATATGAACCGGCAATGTTTTCTACACAAAAAAGGTATTCTTGGTCATAAGCTCTAAAGCTGACCGTTTTCAAGAAAAATCAAGTTTCATGTTGTTTAAATAATGTTTTTTCCTGGAAAAATTGCTGCGTGCTGAAGCTAACGGCGGACATTTCCAACAATTCAACTGAGTATGATTGTTATTGTTTTTTTTTTGCAATTAAGAAGTCAATGTTTGGTTTTGTTAATTGTTTTAACGTTTAAATAAATTTTGTACAATTAGGAAAAAAATTATTTAAAAAAATTTATCATGTTTTTCAACATGAAAGTTGATTTTTCTTGAAAACTGTCAACTTTAGAGCTTATGACCAAGAGTACATTTTTTGAGTAGAAAACATTGGCGGTTCAAGTAGGCGGCTCAAAATCATACTTTTTCCAGTGGCGTAGGAGTTGGAGAAAAAAAGACCCACTACCCCTTCAAAATCTTTACCTATTATGAATTTTAAAAAATAAAAAATCTGCACAAAACATAGCTTATTATGAGTAGAAAATGCATTCAAAATCTGTTTTTTGTGCGATAAACGGTTCCAGAGATATTCGCAAAAAACTATAATTTTTTTAAAATTTCAACACCCTGTATCTCGAAAATGTTGAATTTTAGAGGGTAAGTTAATAGAAACTTTTTTTCATATTTTTGAACAAGCTATCATATCCGGAAGTCCTGCGCATTTATTATGAAACACCCTGTATATCAAACTTACGTATTATTGCTATGAAAAGGCATGGATATAATGTGTACTCTCGACTCAAAAGGATAATCATGATCTAAATACAGACGACTGCAGTAACTTCCATTTTTTGTTCCTTGATGTCATTTGCAGAAAAGAAAAAAATTAAAACTATCGAAGATCCTATTATTAGATTTAAGAAAGAAAACCTGAGTGCAGAACTTACTTTGAAGATAAACCAGGAAACGGAAAAGAAAACTGTATCCTATACAATAGGAAAAGTTGGGTCGAAAATCCATCAGAAAACAACTACTTTCCTGGCTAATACCACGACGAACATTGAATTACATCTGATGAAATTTCCGTGCAGAGTTCCTACAAGGTTATCTCTGCAATTGCTTGGTTGCATGGGAATGTTCATCGAAACATTCGGACCACCTATAAATCGATTTCGGAGTGTTGCTCCTCATCAGTATAGGGTAGGTCTAGCAGTCAATAACTAATGACTGCAACGAATGAATCGACAGCCAAACCCATTTACAGACCGAAACTGAGACCGCGCCCGCACAGTGGATTAATTCCAAACTGCGAGCGCCATCTCAGTGCCGGAAGCCCAACCAAAGCAATACCCATGCCACGATCGTCAAGACCGTATACGAAACGGAAAAGAAAACTGTAATTCACAATGAGCTTATGACTTTAGGCATAAGATGTCCGGAGGACTGCTCATTGCTAATATCCTATACAATAGGAAAAGTTGGGTCGAAAATCCATCAGAAAACAACTACTTTCCTGGCTAATGCCACGACAAACATTGAATTACATCTGATGAAATTTTCGTGCAGAGTTCCTACAAGGATATCTCTGCAATTGCTTGGTTGCATGGGAATGTTCATCGAAACATTCGGACCACCTATAATTTCGGAGTGTTGCTCCCCCCAGGATACCATAGCCGACTTGTAGAGATCCACAAACACACGGAGAATTTCAACAGAAAAGAAGAAGCTGTTAACCTCAACCGAATATGGAATCCCATTCTCAGAAATTCCAAAATAACAAATGAAAACTACGACGTTAAGACAGCAGGCAAAAAGGTGTCAATCAATGTTATCGAAAATATGCTTAACCCAGATACGAGAATAAGCAATTCTGAAATAACAAAGGATATCAACAACATTAAGCGGACAGGTAGAAAGGGGTCAATTAGGGTTAGTGAGAATGTACCAAAGCCAGATACGGTAATTAACGAACATGACTACCTAAATCAGAATAAAAACAATCTTCGCAGACGGAATCTCCAGTCATCTGAGATTATTCATGATGTATAAGTCTCTGAAGAAGCTAGCCACTCGCGCTAGCAAAACGTTAGGAAGAAATTCCAAAAAACGACGGCACTCAAACCCGAGTGAAAATTGTGACACTGAAAACTCCGGCCGCGAAAGCCTTAACCATTTTGTCATTCATCATACACTTTGTGAAATATATTCTTATTGAATAAAACGTAGCATTGTTGAATTATGCACTATTATGTATTTCAAGGTTCGGAAATTATTGTTCTTAGAATTTACTATACCTTATTCTTGTAATATACTATAATAGGCGAGGATACGAAAAAATGTTATTGCTCCAAATATGCTTTAAAATACACAACGTATTATATATAAATGAACCCAGAAAATATTTACATTCGTTTCTGAAAATCATCAAATTTCAAAGCTACTAATATTGGCGCTCTTTGTGACTCAATCAGCCAAAGGGCGGGATTGATTGTGACGTGAATCGGCAATGCTATTGGTTGCTCGGAATTCTTGGGAGAGTACGTCATAACAATGTGAAATGGCGCGAGAAAATTTCGTGTTCACGCCTATTAGAGATTAAGAAAACTTTAAATTACCTGGCACACTTATTTTTCCCCCTTTCCGTTTCTTTGGTAGTCATAACGATCACCCGACAGTTTTCCTGCCAAACCATCTGCCAAAAATCTGGTATGGTCGACGGCAGACAACCCTGGGTAGCGATGTACACTTTACCGCTGGGATCGCTCCCTAATTCGGTTCCTATGGTCTCGTCCGCCTTCCATCGGATGTAGTTGGCGTTGATATAATCTGCGCCTAGCACTTTTGGATCGACGTCTTTTAACTTGACCCGAGTGTCATCGACTAAAAACAATTATTGAGTTTTTGTTAACGAGAAATATACAATTGAGAACTACTGGCATTTTAATATAAATAATGAAACTATAATTGAAATGATTTTCACTAAAGCGGTTGACTAAACCACGACAATTGTTTCGCTGTACAACAGCTTCATCAAGTGGAGAAGATATTCTAAATTACATATTTGCTCTTTCCTTATACAGAAACGGAAGAAATTTATCGGCATATGCGATTCTCAATGCATTTGGTTGAAACTTCATGTAGCCAGTCGACCAGTAAAAAATTTAACAAATACACGTGATGGGGATTCAAGTATTAAACTGAACTACTGTTCCCTTTCCTATTTACGAATACAATGGAAATTTGGTATGATATTTCTCGAATATATATATATATATATATATATATATATATAACTAACAACAAGGTTTCAAATTTATCTGGTACAAAAATAACAAAATATATGTGAGGAAAGGTGAAAAAGATAGTTCTTTCATCATCAGCTCGGAGGCTGATATTATACATCTGAAAAATGAATTTTAATTTATTTTTAAGGTTCATTTTTTAGTTTTTTTATATCATATCACTTATACTTATGTTTTATTCTCTTTTATGGATCAGTTTATTAATGTAGTAGAAGATTGTATTGAGACTAATATCGTAAAAGATTTAAATGAGTACAAAAATGTAAGTTTTAATACTGGTTTCAAAATTGTGCATACAAACATCAGAAGCATGGCGAAGAATTTCAGTTAAATGAATCTATTGACCTGATAATTTTTTCTGAGACTTGGCAATTGTCTAATCCAAAATTATTTGAAATTGATGGATACAACCAAATTTATAATTATGGAAACATTAATCAAAATGATGGAATGATCTTATATATAAAAAATAAATATTCTTTCAAATATGAAATTATAGAACTGGATAATATCAAAGTAATCTATACGAAAATTGCAGTAGATAAATCAAAAATTATTAATTTAATAACATTATATAGACCTTCTTCAACTTCACCTTGTACTTTTAAAGATAACTTACAGGTTTTTCTAAATGCACACCGAAATGATACATTTTTTATAGGAGATATAAACATAAATATTTTGTCAAATTTCAAATTTGTTCATGAGTATCTCAATATACTGAGCGAATTTGGCTTTGTTTCCTACATTAATGGGCAAATTAGATTATCATATTTTTGTAAATAGTAATCAAAACAAAAGTGTATTGAGATCCATGATATTTGAGTATGAAATCACTGTTCATTATCAGATATTTCTTCATTATAATTTGTACATTCCAAACAGAAATTATGACAATTTTTTTTATAAAGACATGATTGACTACAAAACACTACATGAGAAGTTTGAAAATGAAAATTGGAGCGAATTTTATGAAATGAACAATTCCGATGACTTGGCAGAATATTTGATAAAAATAATTCAAATAATTACTGGTGAATGTACTAAGAAAGACAGGATAAAAAATTAATTTAGAAAAAGAAAAGAGTGGATGACTTCAGCATTTTTAATATCTGTAGATAGAAAAAATGCATTGTATAAACAACTGAAAGAGAATCCCAATAATGCACTAGTAAAACTAGATTATAATACTTATAAAAACAGATAACAGATAATAGTGATTCACTTGGAAATTTATGGAAATACATAAAAAATATCTGTAATGAACATAAAACCGTTGAAGGAATAAAATCTATGAAATTGAGTGATAATTCAATAACAGACAATAAAGAGATTATTTCAGACCATCTCATCAATTATTACTAGGGAGTTGCAGAAAAAATGATTAAAAAGAATTATTCGGTCTAAAAAAACACCCATATTTGAACCACCCAGAACACTGAAAACATTTTATCTTGAAGACACAAACCCGATTGAAATAGAACAAATAATAAAATCGTTGAAATTGAAAAAATCTCCAGGTATTGATAAAATCACTTCAGAAATACTAATATCCTTAAGTAAAATCATTTCAGAACCATTGACTCATCTGATGAATTTTATCTTGAATTCAGGTCAAATTCCAAAGTCTTTCAAAGTGGGCATTACCAAACCAATATATAAATGTGGTGATAGATTTGAAGCTAAAAATTATAGGCCTAATTCACTAATTTCAAGTTTAGCAAAAGTTTTTGAAAAAATTTTGAAATATAGAATGGAAAAATTTTTGGAAAAAATCATTTGATTTCTGAAAAACAATTCGGATTTAGAAAAAACATTTCAACCCAGGATGCTATCTGTCATCTGACTAATAATATACATCAACATCTTGATAATCAAAATTCAATTATGGCTATTTTTTTGGACGTAGCTAAAGCTTTTGATACAGTTGACCATAAAGACTATTAATGAAATTAGAGAATATTGGATTTCGCGGAAAAGTTTATGATCTTCTCAAAAATTACTTAGAAAATAGAACTCAATATGTTGAAATTGATGAAGCTAGGAGTGAACAAAAAATCTTTCAATTTGGTGTTCCACAGTGGACAGTTTTGCAGATGATACAGTTATATTATATGGAGGAAAAAACTGGACTGAATTACAGTCTAAGACTACATTAGATTTTGAAAAGATTAAAAATTGGTTTGATTATAACCTACTCACAATAAACTTTGAAAAAACGAAATATATGCCATTCACATTTTATAATAATACTCTTCCAGACATGGGGTCACTAATAATTGATAATAATACTAGAATAGAAGAAACAGATAGTATCAAGTACTTAGGTGCTTGACAGGCATCTTAAATGAGGAAATTGCGAAGTTTATTATCAAAATTCAAGTATCTCAAAACATTCATGGACATAAAAACTCTTGACATTCTTTATTTTTCATTAATACACTCTCAATTGAATTATGGGATTTTGGCTTGGGGAGGAGTCATGAAATCCCACCATAGAAATCTTGATGTTCTTCAGAAATGGTTTTTGAAAATCATATATAGAAAAAGATATTTATATAAGTGATAAACTGTACAAAGAATCAAAGAAAATGGATATAAGACAATTATTTGTATACAACATAATGATTTGTATCTACAAACATAAAACGAATATAAACTTCAATAATCATATTTATAATGAAAGAAATAAAAATAGTGTCACTGTGAAAATTAAAGTTAAAAAAAACAAGGTCTCAGAAAAATTTCAAATATTTATTGCCATTTTAATATGATTTAATTCCAAATCATATAAAAGGGATCAAGTCATTACTCTCATTCAAAAAACAATTGAAAACATGGATTCAACAGTCTCATCGAAATGTATTTCATGATGTCTTTCACTTCAATTAACTCAGGAAGTTTATTTTTATTATCATTTTGTAGAATTTTAAAAGTTTACAAAACATATACCTACATGTAATTCTTACCTAAAATTTCTCGCAACAAGTTTTTAACTTCGCGGGTATAATTGAACCATTTATTCACCTTTTTATACAAATTGATGTAATGCTTTTTCATTGAATTTTGAATAAACTTTATTATTATTATTATTATTAACTTGTGTCTGCTTGGTTTAATTTGGGATTCTGAATGGTATTCATTACTACTTGTACACGATCTATTCTGAACTGACAAAATGACAGAAGTAATACAATAGTTATTGACGGGCACTTCTATTTTTATGCTAAAAACTGAAAGAATGAAGATTCAATTGCAGTTTAGGAAGTACTTAAACATTATCCTATAAACAAATTTTCCCGTTGGATTCGTGAAATTTATGGAAGATACACATATAAAAATGACGAATATGAATGAAAATGAAAATAACTCACATGGTAGTATATTTTTGTATCTATTCTTATTTCTATTTTCAGGTTTGACTCCTTCCTTTCTTTGATACAGATTTTTGAATTCCTGTTGCTGTAACGACTCGAATTCATCCCAAAATCCAGCTTTTCCAAAACTACTAGCTTCATTTTCGCTCTGGAAATAAACATTTTTCAATGATAATTTTCTCATGAAAGTATGCAATGTCAAATATTAAATTGTGGTGTTAGTTTTTTCTTTGGTGTGAACATGACTAAAAAATATAAAGAACTACCCAAACACTAAACCTACGTCTATTTCACTAGATGTGTGTTTCGTCAACAAAGTTGGCATCTTCAGGAGCTGTAAGTTTATAACGCTCACCTGACTTGGTGTTTGGGTAGTTATTTATGTTTAATGAAAGTTAGATAATTTTCATACCTGCAACTGTTTCACCCTTGAGTGTATTCCAGAAGCGTTGATTCTGGTAGCATTGAAAGGCTGTTTCAAATGAACCACAGTACCTGACGTTTCGACCATAGGGTTCCTTTTGTAATGTTCTATCAAATCTGCCAGACTGCTGAATTGCTCTCCACCTCCAACATCGTATCTGTTATCCTGTTATATAAATAATAATATTAACTACATAGTATGTGTCAAGAATCATCAAAATACATGACATGCACAGATGACAGGTACATTAATATTGAATTAGAGGATTGTAAAAAAAGAGGCATTTGTGAAAAGAAGTATTTTGAAATAGATGATGACAAAATTTCTCGAAAACGATTTAAAGTATAAAACATTACAAGTAAAAAGCACAAAATACTTTGTGATGCACAAAACATACCAATATACATAAATAAAATAAACTAAAATAGGTTCAACACGTTTTAAAAGACGTGATGTCAACAACTAGTTTTAATAGTTATTTATGCAACAAGTGCAAAAAGTGAATGTTTATTGCACTCGACGTGAAATTGTCCGACAAGGCCGTTAGGCCGAGTTGGACAACACGTCGAGTGCAATAAACAATTTTTGCACGAGTTGCATACAACATTTTTTCTACGTTCATGCAAAAAGCAAAATATGATTTATTGAGGTGCGGCACTAGGTGTAGGAAAATAAAAAGCGCAACTGAATACTTTATTATTAATGTCGATTTGCATTGAAACAGGAACTAATACGTTACGAACAATTTAACTCAAACTTTATTTTTACCCTCAATGTTGAAAGTGAATGAACAATTGGTGCAATTTTCAATATGAATATTTCGTAGTGAAGTACCTATTGCCAATCTCACAGAATATCTGCTAAATATGTAGTAGGTTTAAACGTTTATGTTTGTCATGATGACAGCACGTTGAAGTAGAATGACAGATGAGTGCAATAAAAACTTTATTGCACTAGTGCATTAAAGAACTTCTTTTTCCACTGAATATAGTTCAATAAAGTTTTGCTTTTTGCATGAATGTAGAAAATAGTTATTTATGCAACAAGTGCAAAAAGTAATGGCCTCGTCGGACAATTTCACGTCGAGTGCAATAAACAATTTTTGCACGAGTTGCATACAACATTTTTTCTACGTTCATGCAAAAAGCAAAAAAAAATATTTATTGAGGTGCGGCACTAGGTGTAGGAAAATGAAAAGCGCAACTTGAATACTTTATTATTAATATCGATTTGCATTGAAACAGGAACTAATACGTTACGAACAATTTAACTCAAACTTTATTTTTACCCTCAATGTTGAAAGTGAATGAACAATTGGTGCAATTTTCAATATGAATATTTCGTAGTGAAGTACCTATTGCCAATCTCACAGAATATCTGCTAAATATGTAGTAGGTTTAAACGTTTATGTTTGTCATGATGACAGCACGTTGAAGTAGAATGACAGATGAGTGAATAAAAACTTTATTGCACTAGTGCATTAAAGAACTTCTTTTTCCACTGAATATAGTTCAATAAAGTTTTGCTTTTTGCATGAATGTAGAAAAAATTAATTAATGTTTCATACCTATATGTTTTAAAAATTGAGTGCAACGTATGGGATTATTTTTAATTAAATGTACAACCAAAATAAAAATATTGCCGAAAGTTGGTGCGTGTTTGATAATCATATTAAGTGCCCTGAGAATGGTTGCAAGTCAAACAGCATACAGGATGGATCAAAAAATATAAAAATTGTACAGGAGCTATATGTACCCTTATTTCACAAAATTTAGCAAAATATTATTAGGAACAGATGTTTACAATTAAAAATTATGCCCATTCTTTCAATTTTCCTATGTTTACCCTCAATATTTTTATAAATCAATCACCATCAAATCAATTGTGCATAATAGACTACAAGCCCATATAACGATTTTGGGGGGTCATTTGACCCAGCATGAAACATATTCAGAACGATGCTGCTATATGAAAAAATAACTTCAGGCACTATGCCGTCAATTCTTGGTGGAACAAATGACTGTAATAATATTAATAGTAATTTTTCATCTGAAGATGTGCTCTACCGACAAAATATTCTTGTAGGGCATTCCTCACGTTGGTGGATTATGAAATAATAATCTCATAGAACCTACTGCCGTACAAAAATAATGAAACCAAAATCCAGGATTTTTTTTTTTATTTTTCGGAAATTGAAAAATTTTCCTGGCTTTCGGTTCCATTATTTTTGTACGGCAGTAGGTTCTAGGAGATTATTATTTCATAATCCACCAACGTGAGGAATGCCGTACAAGTATATTTTGTCGAAAGAGCACATCTTCCGATGAAAAATTACTATTATTAATATTACAGTCATTTGTCCCACCAAGAATTGACGGCATAGTGCCTGAAGTTATTTTTTCATATAGCAGCATCGTTCTGAATATGTTTCATGCTGTATAAAATGACCCCCCAAAATCGTTATATGGGCTTGTAGTCTATAAATGCAACTTTGAAATTTCGCAAACATTATTTTCAATGAGGTAAAACATTAGTAATAATGATAGGTATATTAAAAAATTCTCATTTAAAGTGATTTTTTTTAATTTTTTAGTTTTTATTAAAAAACTGTGCACATGAAGAACTAAAAATCCAAATTAATTACACAAATATGCTTCAATTTGAACAAATGCGCAATTGATTTGATCGATTTATGAAAGTGTTTAGGGTGAATATGAAAAATTTAAATAAAATTGGAAAATTGACGTTAAAAAAACAATTCCTACGTTTTGATATTTGGGTATAACTTTTAATTGTTAACAACTTTTCCTTATAACATTTTGCTGAATTTTTTGAAATAAGGGTACTTTACTCTAGATTTTTTATATTTTTGACCTACCCTGTATGCAGTTTGACTTGCAACAATTCTAAGGGCACCTAATATGATTATTGAACATGCACCAACTTTCGGCAATATGTGTATTTTGGTTGTTAAATGGCTACACTATTTACAGAGAATATTGAAAGTGTCACCCTTATAATATTTGCTTTGGTTAACGTGATCTGATCATTTCAGTGCACCGATTATGTGCCGTGCGACCACATGAAGTAACATAAATTATAAGTATTATACAGCGTGAATAAGAAATATATATGACACTAAGGTAAACACGATTAAATTTCCACAGATTTATTGTCTTTGCGACATGTTTCGATACACTGTATCTTTTTCAAGCGAATTTTAATCGGGTTTACCTTAGTGTCATATACTATGAATTTCCATCAAGTAAAGGCCACGTCAATCCAAAATAACAAATATATGATGCGATCAGCACACTAATTCTCAATAAAGGTAGCTACGACAAGATGATGAAATATCACGTAAGCAAGTAGCAGAAAATAGCTCAGCAAATTCTGGATTCAATATTTCAAGAACTTATTTATACATTGAACAACACGAAGTTTCCATTTGACTTACCGCCGTACACCTGATCATGACATGCGTAACTTTGTCATCCGTGCGTACTGACAGGACAAAATCACCGGGATTCCTTTGACTTTCCCTGACTAAAAAACTGCCGTTTTTGCCCCGATCCAACATGAGCTTTTCCGCTTCTTTGCCGGATAAGTGCCCATGAAACCATCTGAAACAAATTGAAAAACATTAAAAATCTCATTAAGCTGTGGCAAATAATATTGTAATGAAAATAGTTTAAACTTCGCTTCACTAATTTCTGAATTTCTAAAATACAACTGCTAATTTATTTCAGACAAATACAGTACTTTATCGCTAAGCCACTCTGAATAAAAGTCAATTCTCTAATAATACAATTGACTGTAACTATCTTTCTGCCCTCTTCACTCGAAGCGCGGTATTTATATCCACGAAGGTCGCTTTTCGAGATAGTTCTCGACAGCTGAGATTCTTCGCCGGCTGTTCGATTGCTCGCTTCTAGATTGTTCGATTGCTGTTCGAATAGATGAGGTGAGCTATGCGATGAGGCAACAGGTCCGGCTCCAAATTCGTTACAACGTTACAATACGCGACTTCTTTGGTGTATTAAAATAATAGCAGCTTATTTTATTACGAACGTAATGGGGCAAATAATTCAGCAGAGCCACATGAACTCACTTTTACTACGAATAAAACATACGTATTCAGATAAACTAAAAATTGGTTAAGATCGAGAGTAAAGACCACCACTAATTAGCAAGTAAACGGACAGAGTTATCATGACGCTTTGCAAGTAATCAAATCATAGCAACGCTTATAAACAAACTTCTCGCGTCAGTATCGGAATTTGTGCTGAGAAGAAGAAGAGATGTGTATATTGATTTAACAATCTGAATTGTAGACACTATGAAATAAAATTCTTGTTTCATTTTTGGAGTTAATTTAAGCATTCCAAATACATAGTTCCAAAATTAGTAAAAGTAGAAAGGCCTAGACACAAAAGTAAACAAATATAATGCAACAGAGGTATATTACAAATGTTTGACTCATTCGAAATCAACATTATGATAGGTTCGTGAATCATTTCCTTGATGTATCGAAAATATCTTCAGTGAAACAATGGAAGTTGAGAATTCTATTGTCACTATCAATGACACATTCGCTGATTCGGACTTGAATTAATTAATTTGAAGAATGTATATATTTTTTTATTTCATAATAAAAATGAATTCCCAAAACGACTTTAATATGCCCATAAAATAGTTGGGTAACAACAGAAACTAAAAAAAAATGTTATATTAAGCTAACTGCATCACACAAGTAAGAATTACAGTAGCAGTTATAATGATTTCACACCCTAATCTTTCTTTTAACTGCAGATCAAATTTCAATTCTATTACAATGATAAATTTATATGATGAAATGTGCATACTTGAATATATTTATTATGTGTGAACGTTTACTTGTGTTTATATAATGAACCCATGTATATTTGTTTATATTTATACGAGGATATATTGAAAAATTCTTAGCCTACTGTAGAACCAAACAAAATTTCAATGTCAAAATATTTTATTACTCAACATATTCTCCTCTTAATTGGATACATTTATTACAGCGAACCTGCAACGTCTCTAGACCTTTCAAACCAGACCTCCACAGCTTGTATTACCTCCTCGTTGGAAGAAAATTTACGACCTTTTAAACTTTTTTTCAGTTGAAGAAAGAGATGATACTCAGACGGAACCAAATCTGGTGAATAAGGGGGTGTTCTAGTAATTCAAACCATAAATCTCGAATTTTTTGTATGGCAACATGAGATTTGGTGTACAGGGGCGTTGTCTTGCAAAAACAAAACACCTTTGGATTGCTTTCCGCGTCTTTTCTCTTTAATTTTTTCCCGTAGAGTGGTCAGTAATGTCGAATAGTAATCTCCAGTTATTGTTCTACCCTTATCCAAAAAATCAATCATGATTACTCCATGGCAATCCCAAAAAACTGAAGCAAGAACTTTTCCAGGAGATTTTTGGACACGAAACTTCTTAGGTCTTGGAGAACCGGAGTGTCGCCATTTCATCCATTTTTACTTTGTTTCTGGATCGTAGAAATGTACCCAAGTCTCCTCCATAGTAACAATTCGGTTTAAGAAGTCTACATCGTTTTCAAATCGAGCACAGATCGAATGCGATACTACTACCCTTGCACGCTTTTGGTCAACATTCAAATATTTGGGGATCCATATTGCAGCAATTTTTCTCATGTCCAAATTGACGTGAACTATATGACGAACGCGTTGGTATGAAATATTCAGTGCTTCAGATATCCGTTTTAGCCCAATTCGACGGTCTGTTAAAATCATGTCATGAACTGCATCGATATTTTCGGGGACTGACACAGAAACTGGCCTTCCCGATCGGTCATATCTTCAATGGAAAATTTACCTCTTTTGAAGCTTGCAGTCCAATTTTTCACGGTCGCATACGAAGAACAGTGATCACCAAGGGTATTAAGCATATCTTCGTAAATCTGCTTACCTCTTAACCCTTTTAAATACAGGTACTTGATGATGGCTCGATACTCCAATTTTTCGATTTTCACAATTTCGGTGGACATATTTTTTCTTTGAATTTATTGCGTAACTCTGGTTTACTTTTTTGACGTCAAACTTTACACTGACACTTCTAATAAGTTATTGTTCGTTGCTATGGTAACGCAATATTTTGTTTATGCAGGGAACTGGTCTTGGCTAACTAGATATCAATACATCCTCGTATGTTCATGTGTCGGTATATTATTAATTTTTTTTTTACAAAATTGACCATACACTGTAGAGTTTAAAATTGTTTTACCTTCATTTAGTGCAAATGTGTAGATGTATATGCGGATGTATGTGTATATGTATGTATATTTATACAGGGTGGGTCACGGTCGATGGTACCTTAGACATTTACGGAGAACGGGACATAGGATCATTCTGAAAATTTGGTTTCTCAAGTAGTTGCTCTTGGTCTATCGATCTAAAATATTTTCAGCAATGCAGCGTTGCCGCTTATACCAGAAAGTAGCAGCATCTTTGTTATTTCAAATGGGTCACCCTGTATATTACCGCATTTTTGAACTTCTGATTATTTCTACCTCATTATTTATACCTATCTCTAACGGTTTTTGAGATATTGGTTATTTTCCATATTTTTTATCCAAAACATAGCTCGAATTGAATGTTTATTTCTGCGGTATTTGGATTCTTAGGAAGTTGCAATTTTGTGTTTAGTTCATCAAGATCATGTACATTAATTCTGTATAGGGCAGTTTGTTCTGCGTTATACAGGGTCGTTCAAATTTCATGATCTTACTGCTACATACGAAACGGGTTGAAAGTGCGTTTTTTTTAAAATGGAACACCCTGTATATTATGAAATATCCGGAAAGATGACTAAATTCCCTTCGAATTGATATATCATGTTCCTATACCTAAATAGCCAGAATTCCGAGATATTTTCAATTGTAATCTCCCAAGTGCTTGAATTATTGCCGGAAACTTTTCGAGTACATGAATTTTTTGAAAATTCATGTACCAAAAAATTCATGTACGAGATAAATTTACGGCAATTAATTCAAGCACGAGAGGGATTCGGTAAGAAAATTTCACACCGAGAAATGAAAAACTATTTATTACCACTGAGATATTGATATGTGAAATACTTAGCAAAATTTTCATCAATAAATGTGTTTAAATTTGGAACAAAAAAATAAAATAAAAAAAGGATGTTCATATCGTGGACTGAACCATCGACCTAGCGACTCATAGGCCGCAACACTACCGCTGAGCTACAGGACTTGTAATTAAAACTTGTGACAAATGGTGTATTGAAGTTCTTTTGAAATATAATTTCAGAATTGACAATTTCTGCAATAATCGTGGAGAAAATATTTTCAGACACATTCCAAATATCTAGTAATACATAATTATCTCCTTTCATATGAAAACTAGACATCTATTTTCGGCAATAACTCAAGCACTTGGGAGATTACAAGTGAAAATATTATCTCGGAATTCTGGCTATTTAGGTATAGGAACATGATATATATTCATTCAAATGGAATTCAGTCATCTTTCAGGATATTTCATAATATACAGGGTGTTCCTTTTAAAAAAACGCACTTTCAACCCTTTTCGTATCTAGTAGTAAGATCATGAATTTTGAACGACCCTGTATAACGCAGAACAAACTTCCCTATACAGAATCAATGTACATGATCTTGATGAACTAAACACAAAATTGCAACTTCCTAAGAATCCAAATACCGCAGAAATAAACATTCAATTCGAGCTGTTTTGGATAAAAAATATGGAAAATAACCAATATCTCAAAACCGTTAGAGATAGGTATAGGAGAGTATGAGGCAGAAATAATCAGAAAGGAATGACAAATTCAAAAATGTGGTAATATACAGGGTGACTCCTTTGAAATAACAAACAAAAATGCTGCTACTTTCTGGAATAAGCGGCAACGCAGCATTGCTGAAAATATTTTAGATCGATAGACCAAGAGCAACCACTTGAGAAACCAAATTTTCAGAATGATCCTATGTTCCGTTCTCCGTAAACGTCTAAGGTACCATCGACCGTGACCCACCCTGTATATGTTTGTAAATTTATTGCTAGTTTTTTAACAAGCGACTATTTTAACTGTGTTTTACAAAATTGACTTTTACTACTGTTATTGTTTTAGACGTATTACCACTTTTTATTTTTTACTTACTGTTACTATCCTCTACAAGCTTTATCAATAAGATTTTTCTTAATGACAATATAGTATATTTATTATTATTATTATTCCTGTCATTCCTCTAGACGGCCTCCCTGAAAGCATATGTGTTCGCAAATCGAGGATAACGTTAGTAAGATTCAATAATAAAAAAAATAGTGAAAACTATAACACATGCTAATTATGGCTAGCTTGGAATGGTGCGATATATTGCAGAACCGTTATGGCAGATATACAGTGACCGGCAGAAAGTACGCATCATATGGGAATTTTTTTTATTAATAAATTTTGACAAATATTGATATTTGCAATCGCTTCTGCATCAAAAGAAACCCCAAAAGACGTTGTACAGTGCCGTTCGTCTTTTCGAGGTTGGCGGGAAATTTAAAAAATTTGAAAATTATTTCTCAAAACACGCTTGTTTGTGAAAATATCGAGAAATGTTAATGAGAAAAGTTGTTCAGATTGACATTTTATAGCTATGTACAAGTTTTGAAAAAGATCTGAGATAAAAAAATAAAAATCAATTTTTTGCCACAAAAAAAAAATCTTTTTGGAAACATACATTTCTGACGAAGAAACTCAAGCCAACATTAATATTTCAAATAATGTTTTGTGAAGATTCGCAAGCTATTCCTATTTTATTCGGAGAAAATTTGAAATCTGTGATTTTGCAGTGTGATCAGCTGCTTCATAAGAAGTCACTGAAATATCTACAGGACATATTAAGAATTTCAAATTGAAATTGTGTAGATACTTGGTTCTTAATTAATAATAAAAAGTATCGGAATTATAATGTCCTGTAGATATTTCAGTGACTTCTTATGAAGCAGCTGATCACACTGCAAAATCACAGATTTCAAATTTTCTCCGAATAAAATAGGAATAGCTTGCGAATCTTCACAAAACATTATTTGAAATATTAGTGTTGGCTTTACTAATGAGTTTCTTCGTCAAAAATGCATGTTTCCAAAAAGATTTTTTTTTTGTGGCAAAAAATTGATTTTTATTTTTTTATCTCAGATCTTTTTCAAAACTTGTACATAGCTATAAAATGTCAATCTGAACAACTTTTCTTATTAACATTTCTCGATATTTTCACAAACAAGTGTGTTTTGAGAAATAATTTTCAATTTTTTTAAATTTCCCGCCAACCTCGAAAAGACGAACGGCACTGTACAACGTCTTTTGGGGTTTCTTTTGATGCAGAAGCGATTGCAAGTATCAATATTTGTCAAAATTTATTAATAAAAAAAATTCCCATATGATGCGTACTTTCTGCCGGTCACTGTATCCTTGACTCTCTAGAAAAAAAAAATCAACCACATAATCGTAAATCTTATTGATAGATATTCCATATTCACCTAGATCAACAACCACTAATAAGATAAAACGATGGCCTGAGACATGATATGTCAGAAAAGTTGCAATTTTCAAAGAATGTATAGAATTGTTCGCTGTAATGGCTGAGAAATCATTTTCATTGTTCAATCGTAAAAAAACAAAATTTGAAAATTGATATTCTTTGAACATCAAGAGGTTCAATTTCAGAAATACCAAATTGGCTTTATAAAAGTGTTTGAAGTGTGGTTAATAGAAATTGGATTTTTTTATTCTTGCAGATTTTAACTAACAATCAATTGATTTGAAGAATTGACTAAACAAAAATTCCATAATTCATAAGTATTACCCATTGAAAAATTGTTTGTTTTTTTGAAAACTAATACAAAAACAGCAGAGACAAAAGAGTAAAAAATTTACATATTTTGAAAACGAAAAATCGATTCGAAAACAGTTATTCTTACTAATAGATTCAAAATTATGTATTGAAATATCCACAGCAAAGGGAAACGTCATTCCAAGATGTACAGAGAGATGGAAACTGTAGTGAATAATTCGATTACCCAATAAAAAATGTTAATAAGACTACCCTAATAGCACACTATGTCCCAGGGACGTCCCTATTTGGTACAAATCATGTCCGAATGTCCGGGACTTAAAATCATTGTCCATGGGACGTCCGATTCAGTGCATTTTCATGAATTTCCCCAACGGACTTCCTATGGATGTCCCAATCGGTACATCGTATAAAACGTCTCTGCGAGGACGTCTTTGGGATATCCTGGGTCGGATATACTTTGTAATGTTTACTAGGACATTCATCGGACGTCCTTGTTTGTAAGTATTCTGGCATGTCTTTGAAAGGACGTCCCATGGTTGTCCTGGTACGGGACATTTAGGAACATCCCGCATGAATGAATATTGGACGTCCCAATTGGTTAATCTGAGAATATCTCCCTGCGAGGACTTCCTTGGGATGTCCTGGTTCGGATATATTTTGTAGAATTTTCTAGGATATCCATTGGATGTCCTGGTTGGCATGTATTTGGCATGTCTTCGAAAGGACTTCCTATGGTGGTCCTGGTACGAGTACATTCTGGAACATCCTTGATGGATGTACATCGGACGTCATCCCAATCAGTGAATTTCAGAAAATGTCCCAGCGAGGACTTCCTTGGGATGTCCTGGATTGAACATTTATCGGAATGTTTCCTAGGTGCATCCATCCAAAGAATACATCCCAGCTAGTGGTTTTACAGAAGAGGTATAAAATAGATCGCATATTTACAATAGGGCTAAACATTACAGCGAAAACAACCCATCTGAAATAAAACCCTTTTCACTATCATTGAGGTAATCAGGGGCCATATTCTCGAGTTTGTGCTTATGCCAATAAGATTCACTGTTTCACAACAATGAAAATAAAAAATTTATGTTTGTCTCTCTAGTTCGTATACGGATTGAAACCGAACAATTCCTCTATGTATGGATTCCGTGCATAAAGTTGTTTTCTGTGTTTTGTGTTCTGTGTTCAAGTGAAGTGTTGACGAATTGACAGACAATTGTTGCGTATTTACCAGCTATGGCGGCTTTTCTATCGTCTTTTGTGATTGATTAGTTTAGTGACTGTTCTGTAAGTTATTTTGTGTTCATTCAGTGTAGTTATATCTTTAAATGAAAATAAAAGTTTTGTTATACTATTCAATAGTTATTACTAACCTATTCAACACTGTTTTGAAAAAGATGTTTCCGTAAGACAAATAGAGTTGTGTGTATCCTTTAAACATGTACAAAACCGAATTGAATGACTCTGGGAGAGTGCTCAGCTTACTTAGTAAGTAAATCTGGTTCCATCCAAATTGTTATCTCCAGTAATCCACAACAATATCATAATTTTAGTCCTGAAAGAGATGTAGGAACAAACACATGTGATAATTCTCCACATCCTAAGGACGTCCCAGATGTACTTTCGATTGATGTAATTCGGGGACGTCCAATGAACATCCCAGGTGGATGTCGATTGAATATCCTCATAGATCGTCCAATTTTGGTGAGAAGTCGAAACATTGGTACTTCCCACGGATGTCCAATGGACGTCTGCGGTACCAATACTGCACGTCCTAAGGACGTACCAATATTGCACGTCCTAAGGACGTCCAAGATGTACTTTCGATTGATGTATTTCGGGGACGTCCGATTAACATCCCAGGTGGATGTCCATTGGATATCCTTATAGAACGTCCAATTTTGGTGAGAAGTCGAGACATTGGTGCTTCCCACGGATGTCCAATGGACGTCCGCGGTACCAATACTGCACGTCCTAAGGACGTACCAATATTGCACGTCCTAAGGACGTCCAAGATGTACTTTCGATTGATGTAATTCGGGGACGTCCGATTAACATCCCAGGTGGATGTTCATTGGATATCCTTATAGAACGTCCAATTTTGTACATCCTAAGGACGTCCCGAATGTCCTGAGAGGATGTCCTATGGATTACCATCGGACTTCATGGTGCTATTAGGGTATTTATAATGTTTTTTTTTACAATATCAATCATTGTATTCCAAACAAACTGATGGATAATGTCATAAATTTCAACACAAAATCGTCAAAAACCTGGAACGGTAAAGCCCACAATGAGCTGGGAAAAACTCATGAAAATGACTTTTAGCATAGAAACGTTAAATACACGAGGAGAATGGACAAGACAAAACCGTTTCCGGCAAACGAATTATGCGAGAGAGAAACTGAGAAAATTAAATTTCGTTTGAGGCCAATGTTGAATGTGATGCCACATTTGACGTAAACACTTCGTATATTTTGTCATGAACTACTTACTGATGAATGGTGAACACTTTTCACAGATTATCCCTACAAGCAGTAGTACTTGACACAAACCACTGCCACAACCACAAATCTGAAAATCAAACAAAACTGCCACCGTAACCTTTCGATTTGATACCATTCAAAAACTGACTCTCAACTAGAAAAGTAGAAAATGGTATGGCTCAATTGCTCGTTATGCGCCGTTAAAAAAAACCTCAAGTTATTTACAGCAAACTCGTACAGGTTAATTAGAATTTTAAATTTGTTATTGAACATCCGATAATGTATGCTTACTTTTATGTGTTTCAACATTATGGACAGTCTTGAAAGATCCGAAGGAAACCTGTAAATTCTATGCAAAAAAATAGTATTTGAATGTGGTGAAATGACCTAATTTATACTGGGTATAGGAGCTGGGAAACTTAAGGTATAAATGAGGAGTGATTTTTCAAAAAGCATATTTCCATTAGTGATAAATTTTCAGAAACCGCATATTTCTGTAGATGGTGGGAAATTATACAGTAAAAAAAAAATTAAAATAGGATCAATGTACAATACTACTTCTGACCAGATGTATATTATTGAAAAATAATAGAATTAATTACCAATCATTGTTTGGAAATAAGACCTTTTGTTCGATATTACAGGAAATAAGACCTTTTGTAGGAAATCGTGTGTGAACCATTTGTGGAAATATGTCGTTTTGTATGAAATTCGGTTTGAATGGTTCTATCGCCGTTAGAATATGCCTTTTAACCTTAGGATTTGATTTTCGTAGGTAATACCACAAGTGCATTGGTGATTATCGAAATAGCAATTCCTTTGAATTTGAGAATCAAATTATGTTGCTTGGCAACCACACGAGCGCTTGCGCGAGTGTGGTTGCCTTAAGCAACATAATTTGATTCGAAACCGAGAAGGAATTAACGATAATCGCCGATAACACGAGTTGTATTTGTTAAGATTATTTCATGAATAAAATCGAAACCATTTTTATTTATTTACTATTCAATTTAACTAGGAACATTAATCCCGCGTTTAGTTCTGAAATGCAACTAACAAAACATTTACTTGATATTTCAAACATCCCTCTATTTCAGTTACCAATAATAGAGCGCGTCATTCGTAGTTTCGTCATTGCATGTCTAGTCTACTGCTTCTCGCTCGAGGTTATGTTTTGATAACATTTTGATTTAGTGATTTGATTAATCAACGAGTATGCAAAATTTGTCGAAAATTGTGAAGTTGATATGAATTAATAGTGAGTGCTTATTTAGTTTTGGTCAAAGTTTGGTGTTGTGTCATTATAGCAGCTTGCTAGTGGTAAGTTTTTGTTTTGATAATAACCAATCAGGAATCAAATTACAAAATCGAAAACACATCATATACATATCCAGTAGCCAATCAAGAGCCGAACTACAAAATCGAAAACATGATGCTTTCATTTATCAACACAAAAATTTCAACCAATCATAACACGCTATTTTAGCATAAGTGAAATAATCGTCGAAAGTAAATTTTTGGGTGTAGATGGAAATATGGCCTTTGGAAAAATCACTTCACAAATATTGGCGTTTGGAAACCATTTAGTTTGTAACTAATTCGGAAACCGTCTGCTGGTTTTATATTTCGGTAGAAATGGTCCTGGACATACCTTAGGCCAGGTTTGACCCGTTAACGAGGTGAAGATCCAGAATTATGCCAAAAAAACCGTGATTTTCAAGTGTCGCCCATTATGACTGTCACATGAGTGAGGTGACAAGTTCGGAAACCACTCTAAACCTTTTGGGCTTACAATAGGTATAAGAAAATGCTACCAGCAGACTCGCAGCTGGTCACGAGCCATTTTGGCAGCACTTTGAAATAACCGGAAAGTCGCTAAATTCTACATATTTTGATATAATTGAAAAAATAAGGTATGAAAATAGAATAGGGCCCAAAACTGAACCTCGGGGAACTCCACGTACATTTTTCTTCTGTTAGAACTAACATTGTTCAATAGTACTATTTCGATCAGTAAGGTAAGATCTGATCCAGTCTAGAGATGTGCCGCGAAATCAGTAATGTAAGAGCTTTTTTAAGAGTACTTCATGACTTACACACTCAAAGGCCTAAGAAAGATCAAGAAATATTGCTGCATCCGACTCTTTCTCGTTTAGGCTTGTATGCACTCAAGAAAATCAAAGATTGCATCATTCGTACTCTTTTTGTTTTGGAAGCCGAACTGTTCAGCTGCCAATATATAGTGTCTATGTAAGAAACCCATTATCAGACGTTTTACTAGTTTCTCAGTAATTTTGGTCAGTGTTGATAGTAGTGAGATCGGTCTGAAGTTGTTCGGATCATCAGTGCATTTGTGCAGTGGTATTATTATTGCGGTCTTTAGGCTGGATGGAAATATGCCTGTGGCAAAAGACTTGTACGATTGAGTAATGCATCCTCATAGACGAATTCAAATCTGGCGCCTAAAGCTGTTGATCGTTTGTTGTACATAAAAAAAATATTTTCGACTAAAAACTTCTGCTGTTTGATTTTTTTGTTCGTTGCACATATAAGTATATAAAAACAAAAGGAGCAGACATTTTCATGGCTTATTTTTTTATTTATAACAAAATATGTAGAATTATCGATTTTTCGGTCATTTCAAAGTGCTGCCAAAATTGCCCTTGACCAGCTGCGCGTCTGCTAGAATCATTTTCTTAAACCTCTTGTAAGCCTTAACATAGCCCAAAAGGTTTAGACTTGTCACCTCACTCATGTGACGGCCAACACTCGAAAATCACGGTTTTTGGGCATAACTCTGGATCTTGACCTCGCTCGCGGGTCAAACTTGGCAGAAAGGTATGTCCAGGACCATATCTACCGAAATATAAAACCAGCAGACGGTTTCTGACTGGTTTTCAAACGTCCCCTTTCCTTGACCTTGACCTGGAGAAATTCGAAAATGCGTCTAGGCGACTTGGAGCAACACCAAGAATGCTATTTCATGCCCTGCAGACGGTTTCTTCACCTGTCAGTAAATCATATAGGCAGCTCTCTAACTAAATAAATGATATTGAAATTACGTAGTTCATTTCCATACCTGGGGACGTGGACAGATGATACTACTTTATTTGGATTAAGTATGCGTATTATCATTCAAACCACGAATGCTTGAGAATGGCTTGCATGTAGACAGACTTCTGTGAGTACTTTTGACTTGAGAGCTGTGTTCTGAAGTGTTTGGAGAAGGACATATCAAAAATCCAGGGGTTTGCGGAGGGAGCTAACTACAGGGCGTAGCAAAAATCGTAATTTTTTTTAAATTTCTCTCTTATATTTCGATAATTGTTGGTCCTAGCAAAAACGCCTTCATTGACAAAATGTGGCATGAGAAAGTACCTTTTCATTTTCTTATCCTCTAGTCTGATTAACAAGTTGAAAGACGTGAAAAATAGAGATAAATCTCCTAAAACTATGATCGACAGCTCATTGGATTCGGAATGAACACTAGAAAAATGGGTTTCAAAGATTTTACCGCACGTATATAAAAAATTGCGATTGTTATTAACAAAATAAGATGAAGAAAAAAGGTATTTAGTTTTTTGTTAAATAACCCAAAAACTGTCAACATTTGAGAAATTTAAAAAAAATTCCGTTAAGAGGAAAGGACCCCGCAAACTCCTTATGGAATTTGGGTCCCGGTGGATTTTCTTGAATTTTTGGCATGATGTAGTCCACGTAATTCTCAACCAATGTTATCATTGCGCCAACCCAAAAAAATGAACAGTTTTGCCGGTAACAATATTTCCACCTATTTCATTGTTGCTAATGTTGCACAATATTGTGCTGTTTCATAAAAAAAATTCTTACTCCCTCCTCTTTTCCTCCCAACTCCTATTAAGAAAAGCGCAAAAAAATATTTCTCGAGTGCCTTTAAATGAATCTTCAAATGTTTAAATATGCCTAAATGAAGGAAATAGCAATTTCTTATGAATATCTCCCCACCCCCCAAATGACACAAAACGAAAAAATGTAGATGGATTTTTCTGAATTTTTGATATGATGCAGTTCAAGTTATTTTGAATAGAAATGAATTGGGCAACAAACCCCAAAAATGAATAGTTTTGAAGCTAGGGGGCGTTGAAATCATACCTTGTTCAGAATAGTCTATTCATTATTATAGGCGGAAATAATTGCTCAACGTATTTTAGTTTGGATTATGCTGATCAATTGTGTAATTTTTTATGAATTGAAAATCCAAAACCTCCCCCTTACCCCCTACTCTTATTTTAAAACACGAAAAAATTAATCCCGACTACTTGTAAATGCTTTATCAAAATAAATGTTTTAATCAGTTCAAACTGAGGAAATCATACAGTTGTTTAATTTCACCTTTCCCTCCCTTCAGAAAAATATTGGTGGAGTTCGCTGACTTCTTAGTAGGGCGTAGTTCATGACTTTTCTATATCAATTAATTAGGCGAACTTCTTGAAAATAAATAAAAATTAGATATCCACAATTTGAATTTGAGGTGGTGCCTGAATAATTTTTTTTCGTGTTTTGAAATAGGGGTTGGGGGTAAGGGGTAGGTTTCAGATTTTCAAATTATAAAAATTTACACAATTGTTCGGCATAAAATAAAACAAAATTACGTAGAGATATTGTTTCCGCCTATAATAAAGCATAGTCTATTCTGAGCAAAGTATGATTTCAACGCCCCCTAGCATCAAAACTATTCATTTTTGGGGATTGTCACCCGATTTATTTCTATTCAAAATAATTTGAACTGCATCATTTCAAAAATTCAGAAAAATCCACCGAAAATTTTTCGTTTTTTGTCATTTGGGTGGTGGGGGAAAAGGGGAGGAGGTAAGAATTTTTTTTAAACAGCACATTATTGTGCAACATTAGCAACAATGAAACAAGTGAAAATATTGTTACCGGGTTCAAAAATAAATAGTATAATCTGCGCAATGGGTGATATCAACGCCCCCTAGCAGCAAAACTGTCAATTTTGTTGGGTTGGCGCAATGGTAACATTGGTTGAGAATTACGTGGACTACATCATACCAAAAATTCAGAAAAAGAAAATCCACCGGAAGTCAAATTCCATAAGGAGTTTGCGGGGTCCTTTCCAATAAAAATGTCAATATTTCCGTAACTCTATATCCATTATTTATAATTTTAATTTAATGGTGAAAATATAGTGCTCCCCGAGGCCGTCACAACACGGGCGCACCGCTGCAAAAGACAGTATATCACAGAAAATTATTTTCCTATAGCATTAAATGTTAATTTAAATTTGTTAATAAATTATGGTATCATGTGAAAAAATGTCTATTACTTATTCAAAAAGTTACACTATTGTTAATTAACATTTTTTTCCACTATCTAATTGCATAAATAACGACGTACAAGTTTAAATAATTGATCTATGTATTTTTGGCTTCTAATATACCTGCTTAACAAGATCACACGATAAAAGTTTATGAAAGTTTATTATTTTGTTTATTATAAATTATATATTCAAAAAATGTTAAATAATTTTTTTGGCGAATGTTTTACTATTGCTGTTATTACATCTAATAATGATACTGGTTACAATTTTTTGATATATGTTTATACATTAGTTATAAACAAATAAACAACTAATATTTAAGAAAAATTTTTATTTCCATAATGCTGCACTGGAAAAACAATGATTTAAAATATATTTTTTTTCTTAAATAATTTTTTTTATTATTTCTAATAATTTTTTTATATTACGATTTTTCACATAATTAGTTAGGAATTTCCTTCTTGCAAATCATAATTTGTACCCGCCCCCCTTATCATGCAATCACAATGTCTTTTATTTCAAAAAGTAGTATCGGTGACACCATTCAAAATGGTTTTGGTTCCATGATTGTACGTCAAACCGTTAACACGGGGAGGGGGCTGTAAAAAAAAGCCGCACTGTATAATCTCAGGATTTTGAAATAATTTCCACAAAACAAAACACGTATTTTTGCAAAAAAACGTTAATTTGTCAAAACTAGTATTTTGAATTTTTAATTGCTCGCTTTCATTCACCATTTAGTTTAGACAGACCCATAGAAATATAATAAACACTAGAACGCCAATTAGTTCAGAATAACGTGGTCCCCCTACGGCAGATACACCAACCTACGAGTTTGAGCAATAGAGCACAAGAGTCGCCAGGGATCGTTTTAGGATTTTTGACTTGCTGTTCCTGAATCTGGTATAAGTTGTTGGTAATAGCATTTGAATTTTCCTTTAATGACATATCGCACATGTACTTCAAAAGTAACACAACTGGAATTACTTAATTTTTTAGAAACCGCATAAAACTGTTGTCTCTAATGATAATGATTTCACAGATTTTAGAGTATTGATGATAACTTTAAATTATAAAAAGTTCTCTTTGAAGGTAATTTAATACACTATTGAGGCATGAGTGGAATAGTGTTCATCGGGCATTTTAATTATATTAATTCAAAATCTCAGTTTTTTGACTTGTATCACTTTTGAAGAACATGTGCGATATACAGAAAACCAATAATTTACTTCTTGAATATAGAAATATTGGGTGTAGGTCTTCTATTTTGTGCTTTCTCGCGACCAAGTAGGGAGAAATTATTGTGATCGTCAAAAAATTCAAATTTGATAGAAATTGATTCTACACTCAGTCTGTAAATCAGAAAAAAAAAACTCAAATTGTGTGTCCATCGGCCTAAACCGTCGAGCCTATTTTACTCGGAATCCATATCAGAGTGAGGAAACACTTTCTTAAGGTAGGCATATTATTGATTTTCATGAATATTTCATGAATATTTGAGTAATGGACCTTTCCAAGAGATATGAGGTAACACTGAAATTAGAAAGTAAATACGCTAATATCACTCGGGATTTTTTTTTCTGACCGCTAGTTTATCTATAATCAGAAGAAAAGTGGATTCGTGACGTCACGTTCATCAAAACTAAACTTGGCAACGTTGTTAAAGTTGTACACCAAATTCTCATTCAAATATAATGTGTCGTATGACAGTTGTCATTTGATACCAGATGGGTTCTTTCGTCTGTTTCACGGTGCGATCAATAAGAATAGTTTGTCTCTGTCTAACTCATTTGCCTACCCATTTGATACAAGTGAAGCAGTTCCATCAGATCTAAATTTCAACGAACACTACCTTGATTTATTTTTTGAGGTTAATGCGATTTTCTAAGTTTTGAGAGCTTTTGTTGTTTGTGTTCTAAAATTTGTTATTAATTCCTGTATCTCCAGTACCTGTATCCCTGCAATAACTGAACATGTTGAAAAGGTGCTTTGTACCTCGGTAAATTATCCGAACTTCCCTCCACGAAGCCTTGTTCCATATTTTCCATGCACAAAAACACAAATAAATTCACACCAAATCGTTTATGATAACACCTCACTACACTATTATCGAATTTATCAGTTGAATGTTGATTGTTGAATGTAAATAAAATAAACATTAACCTCACATCTTCATATAACTGTTGACAGTTGAGAACTGTCATTACGATTTGCTGTGTTGTCAACGCTCGTTCTTCATCAAAAGGATGGTCTGTTCAGAAAATTTGAAAGTTACAAATACAATAAAAAATAGCTAACATGTGGATTTTTATCTATGAGTTGATCAAGTGACAATGTATTGATTATTTCTCAACGGCTTAAATCATGCTAGAAGTTATATTTTTAAGGAGAACGGTATTGCCTGTTTCGGAACGTGGATTATGGTGGGAGGTATTTCCGATGAACGTGACGTCAGCGGCACACTTTCAAATGTGATATTTTTTTAAAATGAAAGAAAAATAATGGAACTTTTTGTTAAATGGACTTTTCAGACTAACAACTATCGATTTAAACGAGTTTTGTAATTTATTTTCCGTTAATGTAAAGGTCCATTTGGGCCAAGTGGACTTTGTGTTCTAGATATTACGAATGCTTTTGTTATGAATCAATTAAGAACCCAATATACTTATGTGGTGATTTTGAATCATATTATATGTGATGAGAGAATCTACTTCTACAAATTGATTGATTAATTAGTTAGTTATTAATGCAAAAAGTATGTAATAATAATAATAATGACTGATGTTTGTTTTTTTGGGTTTGAGGTCTTGAATTAAAGAAAAATCTATTTCTTTACAGCCAACGTGCTGAATCACGTGTAACAGACAGAATAGTTCGATGTAAAAACAGGTTAAAAACAAACAATACACAACACAAGACACGTTAAAATTCGAATAAAATACCACCTTGCTTGGGTGCATGCCAAAATCGAAAATCATTCCCTGTTAGGGGTCATTTAACTGAATCTCGCACAGAGTGTATATGGCGTTCTAGTGTTTATTATATTTCTATGGACAGACCCCTGATATCTAAATAAGTAAACATCTGAAAATATTTCCAACCAAGCATAATGAATGAATAAACCGAAAGACAAATATTGTCCGTGAATATTTTATTTTAATGAAAATAATGGGTACATCACTTTTCATCATAATCATTTCACATTATTTCGTAAACATCATGAATACTTGAATCCAGTTGACCATGTATTTCATTCTGTACGTCGTTGATATTAAAATGAAAATTATATATCACATAATGTGATCAAAATTGATGTAAAATATTATATCTACGAGACGAATGAAATGAAAAATGTTGGTTAACCTTATGTACTTACGTACATAGACAAAATATTTTCACAGTCGTCATTCTCAATAAATGTTTCCCGTCTTCCTCCATATCACTTGAATAGAAATCAATATTTTTTCACTCTTTCATGAGTGTTTTTTTGTCAATTTGATTTATGGTTCAGATTTTCATGACTTACAAACTGCCTATGTGATTTTTCGATAATGAAATTACTTACTGTTTCAACTTATTTCTCAAACTGTGAGTTATCAAACAAGCCATTGCTGGTCTTGATTTTGCAATGCATTGCTGAGCAATAACGTACTGATTTTTTCGCGTGGATTCAATACGTATTCAACTGAACAAACAACTAATTAGCAGTAGACACATAATTTTAACACTTTTTGGTATAAACAAGTTGAAAATCATCATATGTGTGTATTGAGAAGGGCTAAGAATTATACAGGATGCCATTTAGTAGCCAATAAAGAATTCATCCAATGTAAATATAAAATTAAGCGAAACGTATTTGAATATCCCAAAGTGTTCTCTTCAATACGGTATTTTGTATGGTATCCTTCTTTCACCAAAGACGCTTAGGAAAAAAAGCCATATTTTCGAATGTTTCCCTTATATATAAAATTTCTCATAAGAGGAATGCAATTAGGGAATGCAATCTCGCGAGATTGGGGCTCAGGCGAGATCTCGCGAGTTCTCGCCAATTTCGAGATCTCGCGAGATTGGCAGTTTTGTGTGTTTATTCTAGCAAATAATCATAATATTTGAATAAATTAGGAAAAAATAATAAGAATTATAGGTATTACGAATGAAACATTCATTTTCACGAATTTTTTCAATAAACTTTTATGTATTTAATATTGTTTGACGTCTATCTATATTTTTTTTATTAGTAGTAAACTTTGACGTATCTAATCAAATAAGAAATGAAATAAACAACCAGTCTTCTCTTCTAATGTCAAACAAAGGTCTTTTAATAATAAAACAGTTCTTTTATAACAAAACAAGACTAAGTTTAGTTGACTACTAAATTGAGATATTATTATCAATTGAAGAAAACTATACCTACTCAGAGAGTAACTTGTGACATCTATAGTTACTTTTTGTTATATACTGTCGTTGCCTATCGGCATTAATTATGAGTGGATTCGATTTGATTTTGAGAGCTTCCAGAAATTGTTTCTGACGAATGGGTTACCACGAAACAGCTGTCAAAGGTTGGAACTCTCGGAATCAAATCGAAAAATACTCTATTTTCACCTACTCAGAGATCTATTAGAAATTAGAGATATACCAATCCAATGAAAGGTTTGTTCAGTTCACATCACACGCCATTAATACGAATTATTTTGAAAGTAGCTCCTTAAGAAGCAACAAAATGTCCAAAGAATTCGAAATACGAATAATCGCACCGATATGTTTGTTTTTATATCCTGGTTTAGAATTTAGGCTCCTGACCAACCCGCCCCCGCGTTTCCGCTTCGGCTTCTGGAAACCTTCAGACGTTTTTATGCTCGAGTGCAATCTCGTTAAACTCACGAAAAATGGTATGCGTGAGTTTTTCAGGCCGTCTAACTGGGTGGAAATGGGGTTGAAAATCATAGAAAAACAATATTTCGGAAAGTTGACTTTGTACACCATTTTCGAATATGTTGTTTCTCGTGGTCGAATTGACTAGAAAATTGCTATGCCTGAGTTTTTCAGGCCGTTTAAGGGGGTGGAAATGGGGTTGAAAATCATAATGAAAACTATATTTCGGAAAGTTGACTTTGTACACCCTCCATTTTCGAATATGTTGTTTCTTGTGGTCGAATTGACTAGAAATATGCTACGCCTGAGTTTTTCTATAATTCAGAAAGTTGTGTTTCTTGTACACCATTCATATTCAAGTATGTTGTTTCTCGTGGTCAGACTTAGCATTTTTCTAGCCAATTCGACTACGAGAAACAACATACTTGAATTTGAATGGTATACAAAGTCAACTTTCCGAAAAATAGTTTTTTTTTATGATTTTCAACCCCATTTCGACCCCCTTAGACGGCCTAAAAAACTCAAACGTAGCATTTTTCTAGTCAATTCAACCACGAGGAATAACATACTTGAATTTGAATGGTGTACAAAGTCAACTTTCCGAAATATAGATTTTTTATGATTTTCAACCCCATTTCTACCCTCTTAGACGGCCTGAATAACCCAGGCATGGTATTTTTCTAGTCAATTCGACCACGAGAAACAACATACTTGAATACGAATGGTGTACAAAGTCAGCTTTCCGAAATATAGTTTTTTTAAGGTTTTCAACCCCATTTCCACCCCCTTAGACGGCCTGAAAAACTCAGAAGTATCATTTTTCTAGTCAATTCGACCACGAGGAACAACATATTCGAAAATGGAAGGTGTACAAAGTCAACTTTCCGAAAAATAGTTTTTTTATGATTTTCAACCCCATTTCCACCCTTAGACGGCCTGAAAAACTCAGGCATATCATTTTTCTAGTCAATTCGACCACGAGGAACAACATATTCGAAAATGGATGGTGTACAAAGTTAACTTACCGAAATATAGTTTGTTTATGGTTTTCCACCCCATTTCAACCCTTTAAGACTGTTTGGAAAACAGGCACAACGTTTTTTACTGAGATGACCGCCGGAAAAAGCATATTCAATGATTAGAGGTACACAAAGAGACCAGTATAGAAATAAAATAAATTCGATATTTTTTCTCCGTGTATCTTGTGGATGTGGATAACTTCACACCCGTCTCTTTTGAAGCTTGCAGTCCAATTTTTCACGGTCGCATACGAAGGACATTGATCACCAAGGGTATTAAGTACATCTTCGTAAATCTGCTTACCTTTTAACCCTTTTAAATACAGGTACTTGATGATTGATGGTGGACATATTTTTCTTTGAATTTATTGCGTAACTCTGGTTTACTTTTTTGACGTCAAACTTTACACTGACACTTCTAATAAGTTATTGTTCGTTGCTATGGTAACGCAATATTTTGTTTATACAGGGAACTGGTCTAGGCTAACTAGATATCAATACAGTGTTTTCACTTTTGGAAATGTTTTTTTGGGATTTTAACCATCCACAGACAGAAAATGAAAGATGTTAATCAAAAAATTCTATACAAGTGTAGAAGGAAAAATGAATAAATTTGCCCTGATTAGTTACTGTGTTTCAAAAACTATTGTCTTGAGAAAATGATATAATTTTGTCAGTAACTTGGCGTATTCTCAAAATTTGCCTGTAAGAAAAAAAAAATTAAAATAAATTTAATTTTTTCAAAGAACGTTGACATATTTTCATATTAAACTGTGTAAGTTGCAAACCCGAATAAACATGTCAAGAAGTGAATTTCCTTCACAAAAAAAATTAATCAACATTTTTACTTTGCTGTCATCAATAAAATTTTGTTTTACCTGTTCCGTTTTTTCTTTCGTATCGATTTGAGATGTTAAAAGTGCATATTCACTGCATGTTACAGTAAGTATTTTCTATAATGAGAATTAATCAGTTATTTGCTTATTCATATATGTTTCGGATTTTCCGAAATTGAAATGTTCATAAAATTAGATCAGGAATTATCTGCGACAGAAAGCCCATAGTTCGATATATGTGTTGGAAACAGTTTCAATCAAAAACCATAAATTTTTCAAGAAATCAAAGTGATATTTGCATAATCATGATCAATGTGATTGTCTAGTTAGTTGTGATTTACATAAACTTGCCAAAAATCTATTCTAAAGAAGAAGCTACCAAAATTTCTGTCAAGAAATCCAAAATCTTATAGAAAGGTGGGAATCTCGCAAAAGTGGCAACGCTGGATCGAAAACTACCGATGAGGGCCGACAGAGTGGGGGCGGTTGAATCATGCTGATAACACTCTCCGATTCGGTTTTCGGCTGGCTGGCAGAGATAGCGGACGTGAAGTTTTATTCCGGTACTCAATGAATCACTGCACTGTCAGCTGACGTAACAACATGGCGGTCATCAGCTGATTGTTTTTTTGAGGTTTTCACTGGTTGATTGTGATTTTTATAAACTTTATTGACATTGGGTGATCCTGTTATTTAATTATAATTGTAATACTCCTTTTTGATTTGAGGAATCGAATAATTTTGCTAATAATTTCAGTTGACGTCACAACATGGTGGTCACCAGATAATATTATATTTTGTACTTGGTTCTGGTTAATTGTGATCTTTATAAATTTTTCAGGCATTTAGTGATCTTATTATTTGATTATATATTGTAATATTCCTTTTTCATTTGAAAAATCGAATAATTTTGCTAATGACATCAGGTGACGTCACAACATGGCGGTCACTAGCTGATTGTGTATTGTGGTTGCTTCTAGTTAGTTGTGATTTACATAAACTTGTCAAAAATCTATTCTAAAGAAGATGCTACCATAATTTTGTTAAGAAACTTGAAATATAATAGAAAAGTTGAAATCTACCAAACGTGACAACGCTGGATCGAAAACTACCGATGAGAACCGACAGAGTGGGGGCGATTAAATCATGCTGATAACACTCTCCGATTCAGTTTTCGGCTGGCTGGCAGAGATAGCGGACGTGAAGTTTTATTCCGGTACTCGATGAGTCACTGCAATGTCATATGACGTCACAACATGGCGGTCAATAGCTGATTGTTTTTTTGTGGTTTTCAATGTTTTATTGTGATTTTTATAGACATTGAGTGATCCTATTATTTTATTATATATTGTAATACTCCTTTTTCATTTGAGGAATCGAATTATCCTGCTAATAATTTCAGTTGACGTCACAACATGGTGGTCACCAGATAATATTGTATTTTGTACTTGGTTCTGGTTACTTGTGATCTTTATACATTTTTCAGGCATTTAGTGATCTTATTATTTGATTATATATTGTAATATTCCTTTTTCATTTGAAAAATCGAATAATTTTGCTAATGGTGACGTCACAACATGGCGGTCACCAGCTGATAGTGTATTGTGTTTGTTTCTGGTTAGTTGTGATTTACATAAAATTGCCAGAAATCTATTCTAAAGAAGAAGCTACCAAAATTTTGTTAAGAAACGTAAAATCTAATAGAAAAGTTGAAATCTTCCAAACGTGACAACGCTGCATCGAAAACTACCGATGAGGGTCGACAGAGTGGGGGCGGTTGAATCATGTTCATAACACTCTCCGATTCAGTTTTCGGCTGGCTGGCAGAGATAGCGGACGTGAAGTTTTATTACGGTACTCGATGAATCACTGCACTGTCATATGACGTCACAACATGGCGGTCATCAGCTGATTGTTTTTTTGTGGTTTTCACTGGTTGATTGTGATTTTTATAAACTTTATTGACATTGAGTGATACTGTTATTTTATTATAATTGTAATACTCCTTTTTCATTTGAGAAATCGAATAATTTTGCTAATAATTTCAGTTGACGTCACAACTGGGTGATCACCAGATAATATTGTATTTTGTATATGGTTCTGGTTATTTGTGATCTTTATGAATTTCTCAGGCATTTAGTGATCTTATTATTTGATTATATATTGTAATATTTCTTATTCATTTGAAAAATCGAACAATTTTGCTAATGACATCAGGTTACGTCACAACATGGCGGTCACCAGCTGATTTACATAAACTTGCCAAAAATCTATTCTAAAGATGAAGCTACCAAAATTTTGTTAAGAAACGTGAAATCTAATAGAAAAGTTGAAATCTACCAAACGTGACAAAGCTGGATCGAAAACTACCGATGAGGGCCGACAGAGTGCTGGCGGTTAAATCATGCTGATAAGATAACACTCTCCGATTCAGTTTTCGGCTGGCTGGCAGAGATAGCGGACGTGAAGTTTTATTCCGGTACTCGATGAGTCACTGCAATGTCATATGACGTCACAACATGGCGGTCATCAGCTGATTGTTTTTTTGTGGTTTTCACTGTTTTATTGTAATTTTTATAGACATTGAGTGATCCTATTATTTTATTATATATTGTAATACTCCTTTTTCATTTGAGGAATCGAATTATTCTGCTAATAATTTCAGTTGACGTCACAACATAATGGTAACCAGATAATATTGTATTTTGTACTTGGTTCTGGTTAATTGTGATCTATATACATTTTTCAGGCATTTAGTGATCTTATTATTTGATTATATATTGTAATATTCCTTTTTCATTTGAAAAATCGAATAATTTTGCTAATGGTGACGTCACAACATGGCGGTCACCAGCTGATAGTGTATTGTGTTTGTTTCTGGTTAGTTGCGATTTACATAAACTTGCCAGAAATCTATTCTAAAGAAGAAGCTACCAAAATTTTGTTAAGAAACGTAAAATCTAATAGAAAAGTTGAAATCTTTCAAACGTGACAACGCTAGATCGAAAACTACCGATGAGGGCCGACAGAGTGGGGGCGGTTGAATCATGTTCATAACACTCTCCGATTCAGTTTTCGGCTGGCTGGCAGAGATAGCGGACGTGAAGTTTTATTGCGGTACTCGATGAATCACTGCACTGTCATATGACGTCACAACATGGCGGTCATCAGCTGATTGTTTTTTTGTGGTTTTCACTGGTTGATTGTGATTTTTATAAACTTTATTGACATTGATTGATACTGTTATTTTATTATAATTGTAATACTCCTTTTTCATTTGAGAAATCGAATAATTTTGCTAATAATTTCAGTTGACGTCACAACTGGTTGATCACCAGATAATGTATTTTGTATATGGTTCTGGTTATTTGTGATCTTCATGAATTTTTTAGGCATTTAGTGATCTTATTATTTGATTATATATTGTAATATTTCTTATTCATTTGAAAAATCGAACAATTTTGCTAATGGCATCAGGTTACGTCACAACATGGCGGTCACCAGCTGATTTACATAAACTTGCCAAAAATCTATTCTAAAGAAGAAGCTACCAAAATTTTGTTAAGAAACGTAAAATCTAACAGAAAAGTTGAAATCTTCCAAACGTGACAACGCTGGATCGAAAACTACCGATGAGGGCCGACAGAGTGGGGGCGGTTGAATCATGCTGATAACACTCTCCGATTCAGTTTTCAGCTGGCTGGCAGAGATAGAGGACGTGAAGTTTTATTCCGGTACTCGATGAATCACTGCACTGTCAGCTGACGTCACAACATGGCGGTAATCAGCTTTTTGTTTTTTGGTGGTTTTCACTGGTTGATTGTGATTTTTATAAACTTAATAGACATTGAGTGATCCTGTTATTTTATTATAATTGTGATACTCCTTTTTCATTTGAGGAATCGAATAATTATGCTAATAATATCAGTTGACGTCACAACATGGTGATTCACCAGATAATATTGTATTTTGTACATGGTTCTAGTTAATTGTGATCTTTATAAATCCTTCAGGCATTTAGTGATCTTATTATTTTATTATATATTGTAATACTCCTTTTTCATTTGAGGAACCGAATAATGCTGCTAATAATTTCGGTTGACGTCACAACATGGTGGTCATCAGATAATATTGTATTATGTACTTGGTTCTGGTTAATTGTGATTTTTATAATTTTTTCAGGCATTTAGTTATCTTATTATTTGATTATTTATTGTAATATTCCTATTTAATTTGAGAAATCGAATAATTTTGCTAATGACATCAGGTTACGTCGCAACATGGCGGTCACCAGCTGATTGCGTATTGTGGTTGTTTCTGGTTGGTTATGATTTACATAAACTTGCCAATAATCTATTCTAAAGAAGAAGCTACCAAAATTTTGTTAAGAAACGTAAAATCTAATAGAAAAGTAGATATCTTCCAAACGTTACAACGCTGGATCGAAAGCTACCGATGAGGGCCGACAGAGTGGGGGCGGTTGAATCATGCTGATAACACTCTCCGATTCAGTTTTCGCCTTTTCGGCTGGCTGGCGCAGATAGCGGACGTGAAGTTTTATTACGGTACTCGATGAATCACTGCACTGTCATCTGACGTCACAACATGGCGGTCATCAGCTGATTGTTTTTTTTGTGGTTTTCACTGGTTGATTTTGATTTTTATAGACTTTATAGACATTCAGTGATCCTGTTAATTTATAATATATTGTAATACTGCTCTTTAATTTGAGGAATCGAATAATTTTGCTAATAATTTCAGTTGACGTCACTACATGTTGGTCACCAGAGAATACTGTATTTTGTAGTTGGTTCTGGTTAACTATTATTTTTATAAATATTCCAGACATTTAATGATCTCATTATTCGATTATATATAGTAATATTCCTTTTCCTTTGAGAAATCGAACAATTATTCAATGACATCAGCTGACGTCACAACATGGCAGTCACCATCTGATTGTTTTTGTGGTTGGTACTGGTTATTCGTGATTTATATAAAATAACTAAAAATCTATTTTAAAAAGGCGCCTAACAAAATTTCTGTCAAGGAATCCAAAATCTTATAGAAAGGTGGGAATCTCGCAAACGTGGCAACGCTGGATCGAAAACTATCGATGAGGGCCGACAGAGTGGGGGCGGTTGAATCATGCTGATAACACTCTCCGATTCAGTTTTCGGCTGGCTGGCAGAGATAGCGGACGTGAAGTTTTATTACGGTACTCCATGAATCACTGCACTGTCATCTGACGTCACAACATGGCTGTCATCAGCTGATTGTTTTTTGTGGTTTTCACTGGTTGATTGTGATTTTTATAAACTTTACAGACATTGCATGATCCTATCAATTTATTATGAATTGTAATACTTCTTTTTCATTTGAGGAATCGAATAATGCTGTTAATAATTTCAGTTGACGTCACAACATGGTGATCATCAGATAGTATTTTGTACTTGGTTCTGGTTAATTGTGATTTTCATAATTTTTTCAGACACTTAGAGATCTTATTATTTGATTATTTATTATAATATTCCTTTTTTATTTGAGAAATCGAACAATTTTGCTAATGACATCAGGTGACGTCACAACATGGCGATCACCAGCTGATTGTGTATTGTGTTTGTTTCTGGTTAGTTGTGATTTACATAAACGTGTCAAAAATCTATTCTAAAGAAGATGCTACCATAATTTTGTTAAGAAACGTCAAATCTAATAGAAAAGTTGAAATCTACCAAACGTGACAAAGCTGGATCGAAAACTACCGATGAGGGCCGACAGAGTGGGGGCGGTTAAATCATGCTGATAACACACTCTGATTCAGTTTTCGGCTGGCTGGCAGAGATAGCGGACGTGAAGTTTTATTACGGTACTCGATGAATCACTGCACTGTCATATGACGTCACAACATGGCGGTCATCAGAAGATTGTTTTTTTGTGGTATTCACTGGTTGATTGTGATTTTTATAAACTTTATAGACATTGAGTGAATCTGTTATTTCATTATAATTGTAATACTGCTTTTTAATTTGAGGAATCGAATAATTTTGCTAATAAATTCAGTTGACGCCAACTTGGTGGTCACCAGCTGATTGTTTTTTGTGGTCGGTTTTGGTCATTTGTGATTTTTACAAGCATTACAAACTTTAACTGGTCCTATCATTTCATAAGATAATGTAATACTCCTTTATCATTTGAGACATCGAATGATTTCAGGTGTAATCAAGAAGCCTGGAATTTCCTCAAAACCAACAAAATTATTTTGGCTTACTATGAGCTCAGGTTATTGAATGTAAATTGTAATTTTATTTTTGTTAATCTGAAGAGTAATTGATAAACCTAACTTTCCACTCCTCAACTAATACCCCATTACCAAATCCTTTCCCGACAGGGGCGCTCACACCTTCCCGTGGTCCCTGTTGAGCGATAACAGTTCAAACCTAAGAAAAACAAGTTTTATTGATTCATTACGATAGGAAGGAACTATTATCGGCCAAGTGAGCACCAATGTATTGTAGATTAAGACATTTTTCGATGTACAACCCAATATTTGTGAACTACTCTATTCCTATACTTTCAATCTTATCGTGAATAACTGAAAAAAATCACCCCATTGTCGTATTTCAAATAGCCCCACTAACAAACTAACATACTAAAATACTTCGATAACACCCCTATTTGAATGCTAACAATGGGTTTTGTATTTTCTCGGCGTAATCAAAGGATTCAATCAAGTATAGGAACAGTGAGGCTAATATGGCTTTCTTTCTCCATCATTTGTTTATTGAGTGTGAACAACTTTTTTCTTATCAATTATTTCAGATCTAACTTTGGGAACATTACAGATTTTTTTTTTCGTGTGATTATATTTTGTACTTTTTTTATATTGACACGTTTTATCTCCTACACCTAATTTCATGTGATAACCATGTTATTTATGACCTTTGATGCAAACGCAATATTTTCTGTATTATTCATGATTTCATTTTATTGCTTCTTGTATTATTCGCCATATTGATATATTCTACACGTGAAAAGTTATTTTTCTAGGAACTCATGGAGGATATTTATCTATCTGCAAAGAGGAGTTTTGGCACAATAGGCTAGTAAGAAACAATTATATACAATACGTATTTACAGTCATGTGGGTTCGAGAAGCCTGGAATGTCCTAACATCTTGGTTTCCAAACATATTTCTAATTTTCAGTTACTTTTAGTCACAACTCTCAATTAGGATAGAAAGGGACGAGAGAAAAAATTGGTTTGGAGAATTCTGGTACCAAACGGATGAAGAATGAAATGGGGAAACTGTTTGGAACGAAATCCCTCAATGGGAATCGACGGGGGCATATTCTACGTGTGGCAAACTCCGCTTCATTCGTTATACCGTCTACATCGGTGGTAAGGGCTGTAGCTCAGCTACGGTAAGATGAACCCTGCCTCGAGCACAGTGGCTGACATGCTCACCCGTAGAGGCATATATATATATACGGGAGCACGATCATCGATGACGGTTTCGCGTGGAGCAGAACTAATCACACGAAATAGTTGCTCCAATAGAACCTCATTCAGGAATCCGGTTTCGTCTTTTAACAGCATATCCATTCTATTCTTGTTTCGTTTCGTATTCAGTATGGTCCTGTCCAATTTTTGCTCTCGTTCCTAGAAATCTGAATTGACACCGCTTCGGGTCAGGTGAGATCAAAAAGCCTATAATTTTCTTATCACTCACAAGCCACTAGGCCACTAGCTTCCTGGACAGAACGTGAAAACCCACAACAGGTGATGAACGTTTCATTATATGACGTGAATTCGAGTATCATGGTATATTATGTCATATTATTTTTGTTCTTCAGTTTATTTTCCATAGAGTTCCTGATATACTTGTAAACAATTTTTATAATTACAGCATTGTATGTGAATAAATTAATATTTTTATTTTATCTTGAATTCGAATTCTTTGATATGTGTAGAATTCGATTTCATGACATTTTCTGAACATAACATGTCACTTCTACACTAACATCCTTGTCCCACCTTCCCGACAGGGGCGCTCACACCTTCTCGTGGTCCCTGTTGAGCGATAACAGTTCAAACCTAAGAAAAACAAGTTTTATTGATTCATTACGATAGGAAGGAACTATTATCGGCCAAGTGAGCACCAATGTATTGTAGATTAAGACATTTTTCGATGTACAACCCAATATTTGTGAACTACTCTATTCCTATACTTTCAATCTTATCGTGAATAACTGAAAAGAATCACCCCATTGTCGTATTTCAAATAGCCCCACTAACAAACTAACATGCTAAACTACCTCGATAACACCCCTATTTGAATGCTAACAATGGGTTGTGTTTCTAGGCGTGATCAAAGGATTCAATCAAGTATAGGAACAGTGAGGCTAATATGGGATTCTTTCTCCATCATTTGTTTATTGAGTGCAAACAACTTTTTTTCTTATCAATTATTTCAGATCTAACTTTGGGAACATTACAGATTTTTTTTTCGTGTGATTATATTTTGTACTTTTTTTATATTGACACATTTTATCTCCTACACCTAATTTCATGTGATAACCATGTTATTTGTGACCTTTGATGCAAACGCAATATTTTCTGTATTATTCATGATTTCATTTTATTGCTTCTTGTATTATTCGCCATATTGATATATTCTACACATGAAAAGTTATTTTTCTAGGAACTCATGGAGGATATTTATCTATCTGCAAAGAGGAGTTTTGGCACAATAGGCTAGTAAGAAACAATTATATACAATACGTATTTACAGTCATGTGGGTTCGAGAAGCCTGGAATGTCCTAACATCTTGGTTTCCAAACATATTTCTAATTTTCAGTTACTTTTAGTCACAACTCTCAATTAGGATAGAAAGGGACGAGAGAAAAAATTGGTTTGGAGAATTCTGGTACCAAACGGATGAAGAATGAAATGGGGAAACTGTTTGGAACGAAATCCCTCAATGGGAATCGACGGGGGCATATTCTACGTGTGGCAAACTCCGCTTCATTCGTTATACCGTCTACATCGGTGGTAAGGGCTGTAGCTCAGCTACGGTAAGATGAACCCTGCCTCGAGCACAGTGGCTGACATGCTCACCCGTAGAGGCATATATATATACGGGAGCCCGATCATCGATGACGGTTTCGCGTGGAGCAGAACTAATCACACGAAATAGTTGCTCCAATAGAAACTCATTCAGGAATCCGGTTTCGTCTTTTAACAGCATATCCATTCTATTCTTGTTTCGTTTCGTATTCAGTATGGTCCTGTCCAATTTTTGCTCTCGTTCCTAGAAATCTGAATTGACACCGCTTCGGGTCAGGTGAGATCAAAAAGCCTATAATTTTCTTATCACTCACAAGCCACTAGGCCACTAGCTTCCTGGACAGAACGTGAAAACCTACAACAGGTGATGAACGTTTCATTATATGACGTGAATTCGAGTATCATGGTATATTATGTCATATTATTTTTGTTCTTCAGTTTATTTTCCATAGAGTTCCTGATATACTTGTAAACAATTTTTATAATTACAGCATTGTATGTGAATAAATTAATATTTTTATTTTATCTTGAATTCGAATTCTTTGATATGTGTAGAATTCGATTTCATGACATTTTCTGAACATAACATGTCACTTCTACACTAACATCCTTGTCCCACCTTCCCGACAGGGGCGCTCACACCTTCTCGTGGTCCCTGTTGAGCGATAACAGTTCAAACCTAAGAAAAACAAGTTTTATTGATTCATTACGATAGGAAGGAACTATTATCGGCCAAGTGAGCACCAATGTATTGTAGATTAAGACATTTTTCGATGTACAACCCAATATTTGTGAACTACTCTATTCCTATACTTTCAATCTTATCGTGAATAACTGAAAAGAATCACCCCATTGTCGTATTTCAAATAGCCCCACTAACAAACTAACATGCTAAACTACCTCGATAACACCCCTATTTGAATGCTAACAATGGGTTGTGTATTTTCTAGGCGTGATCAAAGGATTCAATCAAGTATAGGAACAGTGAGGCTAATATGGGTTTCTTTCTCCATCATTTGTTTATTGAGTGCAAACAACTTTTTTCTTATCAATTATTTCAGATCTAACTTTGGGAACATTACAGATTTTTTTTTCGTGTGATTATATTTTGTACTTTTTTTATATTGACACATTTTATCTCCTACACCTAATTTCATGTGATAACCATGTTATTTGTGACCTTTGATGCAAACGCAATATTTTCTGTATTATTCATGATTTCATTTTATTGCTTCTTGTATTATTCGCCATATTGATATATTCTACACGTGAAAAGTTATTTTTCTAGGAACTCATGGAGGATATTTATCTATCTGCAAAGAGGAGTTTTGGCACAATAGGCTAGTAAGAAACAATTATATACAATACGTATTTACAGTCATGTGGGTTCGAGAAGCCTGGAATGTCCTAACATCTTGGTTTCCAAACATATTTCTAATTTTCAGTTACTTTTAGTCACAACTCTCAATTAGGATAGAAAGGGACGAGAGAAAAAATTGGTTTGGAGAATTCTGGTACCAAACGGATGAAGAATGAAATGGGGAAACTGTTTGGAACGAAATCCCTCAATGGGAATCGACGGGGGCATATTCTACGTGTGGCAAACTCCGCTTCATTCGTTATACCGTCTACATCGGTGGTAAGGGCTGTAGCTCAGCTACGGTAAGATGAACCCTGCCTCGAGCACAGTGGCTGACATGCTCACCCGTAGAGGCATATATATATACGGGAGCCCGATCATCGATGACGGTTTCGCGTGGAGCAGAACTAATCACACGAAATAGTTGCTCCAATAGAAACTCATTCAGGAATCCGGTTTCGTCTTTTAACAGCATATCCATTCTATTCTTGTTTCGTTTCGTATTCAGTATGGTCCTGTCCAATTTTTGCTCTCGTTCCTAGAAATCTGAATTGACACCGCTTCGGGTCAGGTGAGATCAAAAAGCCTATAATTTTCTTATCACTCACAAGCCACTAGGCCACTAGCTTCCTGGACAGAACGTGAAAACCCACAACAGGTGATGAACGTTTCATTATATGACGTGAATTCGAGTATCATGGTATATTATATCATTTTATTTTTGTTCTTCAGTTTATTTTCCATAGAGTTCTTGATATACTTGTATACAATTTTTATAATTACAGCATTGTATGTGAATAAATTAATATTTTTATTTTATCCTGAATTCGAATTCTTTGATATGTGTAGAATTCGATTTCATGACATTTTCTGAACATAACATGTCACTTCTACACTAACATCCTTGTCCCACCTTCCCGACAGGGGCGCTCACACCTTCTCGTGGTCCCTGTTGAGCGATAACAGTTCAAACCTAAGAAAAACAAGTTTTATTGATTCATTACGATAGGAAGGAACTATTATCGGCCAAGTGAGCACCAATGTATTGTAGATTAAGACATTTTTCGATGTACAACCCAATATTTGTGAACTACTCTATTCCTATACTTTCAATCTTATCGTGAATAACTGAAAAGAATCACCCCATTGTCGTATTTCAAATAGCCCCACTAACAAACTAACATGCTAAACTACCTCGATAACACCCCTATTTGAATGCTAACAATGGGTTGTGTATTTTCTAGGCGTGATCAAAGGATTCAATCAAGTATAGGAACAGTGAGGCTAATATGGGTTTCTTTCTCCATCATTTGTTTATTGAGTGCAAACAACTTTTTTTCTTATCAATTATTTCAGATCTAACTTTGGGAACATTACAGATTTTTTTTTCGTGTGATTATATTTTGTACTTTTTTATATTGACACATTTTATCTCCTACACCTAATTTCATGTGATAACCATGTTATTTGTGACCTTTGATGCAAACGCAATATTTTCTGTATTATTCATGATTTCATTTTATTGCTTCTTGTATTATTCGCCATATTGATATATTCTACACGTGAAAAGTTATTTTTCTAGGAACTCATGGAGGATATTTATCTATCTGCAAAGAGGAGTTTTGGCACAATAGGCTAGTAAGAAACAATTATATACAATACGTATTTACAGTCATGTGGGTTCGAGAAGCCTGGAATGTCCTAACATCTTGGTTTCCAAACATATTTCTAATTTTCAGTTACTTTTAGTCACAACTCTCAATTAGGATAGAAAGGGACGAGAGAAAAAATTGGTTTGGAGAATTCTGGTACCAAACGGATGAAGAATGAAATGGGGAAACTGTTTGGAACGAAATCCCTCAATGGGAATCGACGGGGGCATATTCTACGTGTGGCAAACTCCGCTTCAATCGTTATACCGTCTACATCGGTGGTAAGGGCTGTAGCTCAGCTACGGTAAGATGAACCCTGCCTCGAGCACAGTGGCTGACATGCTCACCCGTAGAGGCATATATATATACGGGAGCCCGATCATCGATGACGGTTTCGCGTGGAGCAGAACTAATCACACGAAATAGTTGCTCCAATAGAAACTCATTCAGGAATCCGGTTTCGTCTTTTAACAGCATATCCATTCTATTCTTGTTTCGTTTCGTATTCAGTATGGTCCTGTCCAATTTTTGCTCTCGTTCCTAGAAATCTGAATTGACACCGCTTCGGGTCAGGTGAGATCAAAAAGCCTATAATTTTCTTATCACTCACAAGCCACTAGGCCACTAGCTTCCTGGACAGAACGTGAAAACCCACAACAGGTGATGAACGTTTCATTATATGACGTGAATTCGAGTATCATGGTATATTATGTCATTTTATTTTTGTTCTTCAGTTTATTTTCCATAGAGTTCCTGATATACTTGTAAACAATTTTTATAATTACAGCATTGTATGTGAATAAATTAATATTTTTATTTTGTCTTGAATTCGAATTCTTTGATATGTGTAGAATTCGATTTCATGACATTTTCTGAACATAACATGTCACTTCTACACTAACATCCTTGTCCCACCTTCCCGACAGGGGCGCTCACACCTTCTCGTGGTCCCTGTTGAGCGATAACAGTTCAAACCTAAGAAAAACAAGTTTTATTGATTCATTACGATAGGAAGGAACTATTATCGGCCAAGTGAGCACCAATGTATTGTAGATTAAGACATTTTTCGATGTACAACCCAATATTTGTGAACTACTCTATTCCTATACTTTCAATCTTATCGTGAATAACTGAAAAGAATCACCCCATTGTCGTATTTCAAATAGCCCCACTAACAAACTAACATGCTAAACTACCTCGATAACACCCCTATTTGAATGCTAACAATGGGTTGTGTATTTTCTAGGCGTGATCAAAGGATTCAATCAAGTATAGGAACAGTGAAGCTAATATGGGTTTATTTCTCTATCATTTGTTTATTGTGTGTGAACAACTTTTTTTCTTATCAACTATTTCAGATCTAACTTTGGGAACATTAGAGATTTTTTTTTTCGTGTGATTATATTTTGTACTTTATTTTTATATTGACACGTTTTATCTCCTACACCTAATTTCATGTGATAACCATGTTATTTGTGACCTTCGATGCAAACGCAATATTTTCTGTATTATTCATGATTTCATTTTATTGCTTCTTGTATTATTCACCATATTGTTATGTTCTACACGTGAAAAGTTATTTTTCTAGGAACTCATGGAGGATATTTATCTATCTGCAAAGAGGAGTTTTGGCATATTAGGCTAGTAAGAAACAATCATATACAATACGTATTTACAGTCATGTGGGTTCGAGAAGCCTGGAATGTCCTAACGTCTTGGTTTCCAAACATATTTCTAATTTTCAGTTACTTATAGTCACAACTCTCAATTAGGATAGAAAGGGACGAGAGAAAAAATTGGTTTGGGGAATTCTGGTACCAAACGGATGAAGAATGAAATGGGGAAACTGTTTGGAACGAAAACCCTCAATGGGAATCGACGGGGGCATATTCTCCGTGTGGCAAACTCCGCTTCATTCGTTATACCGTCTACATCGGTGGTAAGGGCTGTAGCTCAGCTATGGTAAGATGAACCCTGCCTCGAGCACAGTGGCTGACATGCTCACCCGTAGAGGCCTATATATACGGAAGCCCGATCATCGATGACGGTTTCGCGTGGAGCAGAACTAATCACACGGAATAGTTGCTCCAATAGAAACTCATTCAGGAATCCGGTTTCGACTTCCAACAGCATATCCATTCTATTCTTGTTTCGTTTCGTATTCAGTATGATCCAGTCCAATTTTTGCTCTCGTTCCTAGAAATCTGAATTGACACCGCTTCGGGTCAGGTGAGATCAAAAAGCCTATAATTTTCTTATCACTCACAAGCCACTATGCCACTAGCTTCCTGGACAGAACGTGAAAACCCACAACAGGTGATGAACGTTTCATTATATGACGTGAATTCGAGTATCATGGTATATTATGTCATTTCATTTTTGTTATTAATTTTGTTATTTCCGTCAACCTGTTACACTCCTACGCGCAACCCTCAGGAGTCTTCCAAACTTGTGCGAGCTAGAGAAGACGAAGCCCTTACCTTTTAACGCGTGATGCCATGCACAAGGTGAATTGTTGAATCGAAACCACGACTATACGCTTGAGAGCCGAATGCGAATGATTTGTTACATTTCGATATTTTATAAATTGATGGAATGAAAATACTTCTGAATTTAGCTCGAACTACGACGACCAAAATAAATGAAAAACTTCAACCCACGAATAGGAGTTCTTCAGTTTATTTTCCGTAGAGTTCTTGATATACTTGTATACAATTTTTCATAGTAATTGTTTAAACTAGTCATAGTAATTGTATAAACTAAAGACGATTTGATCTTCACAAACTTTTATTTCACCACGACATGTTTCGCTATCACAGTAGCTGTATAATCACTTGAAGAAGCTACTGTGATAGCGAAACATGTCGTGGTGAAATAAAAGTTTGTGAAGATCAAATCGTCTTTAGTTTATATAATTACTAACATCCTTGTCCCACCTTCCCGACAGGGATGCTCACACATTCTCGCTGGTCGAGCGGTAATAGTTCCTACTCGATTCATCTCTTGAGTTAATCAAGAATTCATCAGATGGAACTATTATCGGCCAGGTGAGCAAAAAATATACTGTATTCAATTAACTTTGAATGTTAAATTCAACAAATCTCTTCCTCATAATAGTAACTTTGGTATAATACAAGTTTAGTAAGACTCTAATTTGTGGTACGCTTCGTTTGGGAATATGAGCCGCAGTATATTCAACTCATTGTTTAGTTACTTTTTTATTTTCCTCCGTCTTCATTTCAGAATTTCATTATGAAACCAAACAGATCATTTTGGCTGACCATGAGCTCAGGTTCTTGAATGTTAATTGTAATTTTTTATTGTAAATTTGAAGTTTAATTGATAAAAATAACATTACACTCCTCAACTAATAGCCCATTACCAAATCCCTTCCCGACAGGGGCGCTCACACCTTCCCGTGGTCCCTGTTGAGCGATAACAGTTCAAACCTAAGAAACACTAGTTGTATTGATTCATTACGACAGGAAGGAACTATTATCGGCCAAGTGTGCATTTTTCTATGTACAAACCCAATATTTGCGAACCATTCTATTCCTATAATTTTTATGTTATCGTGAATAACTGTAAAGAAACACCTCATTGTCATTATTCAAATAGTCCCACTAACAAACTAACATACTAAACTACCTCGATAACACCCCTATTTGAATGCTAACAATGGGTTTTGCATTTTCTCGGCGTGATCAAAGGATTCAATTAAGTATAGTAACAGTGAGACTAATATAGGTTTCATTCTCCACCATTTGTTCATTGTGTGTGAAAAACTTCTTTTTTATCAATTATTTCAGATCTAACTTTGGGAACATTACAGATTTTTTTAAAACCCAATTTCCACCCTCTTAGACGGCCTGAAAAACTCAGGCATATCATTTTTCTAGTCAATTCGACCACAAGAAACAACATATTCGAAAATGGAAGGTGTACAAAGTCAATTTACCGAAATATAGTTTTTTATGCTTTTCCACCCCATTTCCACCCTTTAAAACTGTTTGGAAAACCGAGGCACCATGTTTTTTTACTGAGATGACCGCCGGAAAAAGCATATTCAATGATTAGAGGTACACAAAAAGTCCAGTATAGAAATTTAAAAAATCGATATTTTTTTCTCCGTGTATCTTGTGGATGTGGATAACTTCACACCCGTGTAGTGATACCCCATCAGATATATCTGAGAAAGCAAATGCAATAGTATCTAAGAAGTGTGGTCTTGACGTAACCCGAAATTTTGTGGCAGAAACACACTCTGTAGAGTGCTACTACAAACTTCCCAAAATGGGATGCCACAACGTAGTTGTGAATCTATTAGGGAATAATAAACTGATTATGCAACTAATTGTCCCAGCTCATGCAGATGAAGCCACTCTGGCCGATAACTTTTTGTTCAGTTTAATTATATGATAATTGAATTTTATACCACTATCAATGTGTAGTCTCAAAATTTTTGAGTGATTATTTTTTTCCATGACCTGATTATCTTATTATTATTATGCTCTTAAAGTAAACTACATCGGTTTTTATTATGTTATATGTGCATCACACCACTTTTTCACTTTCTGTATATCAATTTTGGTGACCTGATGCAGGTCAAATTCATTGCTGCTATGCCATGAAATAGTGGCATCATCGGCGAAAAAAGGGAATGATCCTGATATATTAAGTGCTGTTAGGTCATTTACATAAAGCAAAAACGAAATTGGGCCAAGGACTGAGCCTTGTGGTACGCCACAAGGTATAAAGGCGATACCTACTGGATATTGTTTTTGTTTTTACCACTTGTGTTCAACCTGACAAATATGACTCAAACCACTTATGAGCATCATATCTTATTCCATAACAGTGAAGTTTTTCAGTAGTATTTCATGATTAACACAGTCAAACGCCTTGGACAAATCACAAAATAATGCCGCGGCTGTCTCCCCAATATTAATTTCGCTATACAATTCACACAAATGTGAGAAAATTGCAGTATTAGTGCTTTTATCAGTTTGAAATCCAAACTGTTGAATGCTCAAGATATTGTGGGTGAATAAAAAGTTGTCAACCTATTTTTAACAAGTTTTACCATAATTTTCGATAGAGTGAGAATGAGAGAGATAGGTCTAAAATTTGAAGGGGAATTTGTGGGAAGGTATCACTAGAAATATTTAAAAAACGGATAGAAATATGCCCAAGTAGAAAGATACATTTATTAAAGCTAATATGCAATTGAGTGTATTTAGAGCAAGATTTTCGGGAATTTTAAGAGATATTTCGTCAATTCCAGATGTTCTTTTATTCTTCTATTTATACTATTCATTACTTCTTACGACTCATTGACGTTGGTATCACCCAGTAAAAAGTTATTATCAATAATAATGTTATGCAAGTTCCGTAGTGGGTCGTATGGAATTGATATATTTTCCTTTAGGTTGTCTGCAATGGAACAATAATAGTAACTGAGTGGATTGGGGCTGAGGTCAGATTCTACTTCTCTCCCAGAGTTTCCCCCCCTCAGTTCATTGATTATTGCCCAACTTTCCTTGTTTTGCTTGTTTTACAACTCTTCGATAGATTGATCTGAACTTACTGATATTGAAAAAATAATTCATTTGTATATTTCCTTATACAGGGTGGCCCATCGAAAACTTGACATCGGGGTTTTGGGTGATAATATCGCAGATGTGGAAAAACCCTCGGACAGGTCGATTTTAGTTTCGAGGGGGACAGTTTGTTCTCCTACATGCAACACCGTCACGGCAACACTCGAGGTGTGGGGTGAACAACCCCTAAAATTTGAATAGGGAATAATGGTGGAGTGACACATCTTTTGAAAGCCCGTTAAGTTCTCTATCCAACGGCGTCCCGATTTTGAAGTTGGGAAAAAATAAATTCAGGAATAAACCTGTACGAAAGTTAAGAGCTTACTTGTACGTCTCTGGAAAACTCATTTGCCAGTTTTTGCAATCTATCATTTATTTGCTACGATACTGTGAATGTTTTTGCTCAGTTTTTTCGCGGTACCCATGAAATTTTTTTAATAAAATAGAACAAACAGATATAGCATGCAGTTTCTGTTTTTCACGTGTGTACTACAAGTGAGTTTCATTCGGGTGTGGTATCGTACGTCGAAATTAAAACGAAACAATGGTGTATACAGTAGCAGATAGGGTTGCGTTGATTGAACTGTATTATGAAAACAATAGATGTGCGAAAAGGGCTGCGGAACGGTTCAATCAACAATATGGCAGGACTGTGTCGCGGCAGTATGTGTCTGAATTAGTACCAAAATTCCGAGAAACGGGATCGGTAGCAAATAAAAAACGGCAAATCGAACCGCCGCGCCAGTAAGAAATGAGGCGACAACAGTGGCAATTTTGGGCCATGTTGAGGTTGACCATACGTTGAGTACAAGACAGCTAGCAACTGTTTCCGGTATCTCAAGAACTAGCATTCAGCGTATTTTAAAACTACATAAATTCCATCCTTTCAAAATTAAATTAACACACGAACTGAATGAAGATGATTTTGATCGGCGTTTACAATTCTGTGAGGTACTAAGTGAGCAGGCGATTGCAAATCCTCAGTGTCTGTTCAACATTTGTTTTAGTGATGAATGTTCTTTTTTTTAAATGGTATAGTTAATCGCCATAATTGTCGATATTGGGCTGATTCGAATCCCCATATATTTCATGAGGTACATACGCAATATCCTCAAAAATTAAACGTATGGGCTGGTATTTTTGGGGATCGTATCGTGGGCCCCCTCTTCTTAGAAGGCAATCTAACAGGGGAAATGTATCTGGAACTGCTTGAAGACACAATTGAACCAATGTTAACTAACATTATTGAAAATGACCATCATTATCAGGAAGATCAGTTGATATTTCAACAAGATGGTGCTCCTCCGCATTATGCTATGCCTGTTCGGCGATATTTAGATCACCACTTCCCTGGCCATTGGATTGGTAGGCGAGGTTCTATTGAATGGCCCCCACGATCACCAGACCTGTCTCCCTTAGATTTCTTTCTGTGGGGTCATTTGAAAAGCAGAATTTATGCTACACCACCAGCTTCACTAGCAGATTTACGGCAACGAATCACATTAGAATGTCGCCAAATCACCCCAGACATGCTCCAAAATGTACGAGAACGTTTTCAACAAAATCTGTATCATTGCATGGAAGTTGGAGGTGCGCATTTCGAGCATTTGTTACGATGAGACTAATGTAAGTGAATTTTACTCTTAACTTAATTATGGCTCATTTCCGTTAGAAAAACTGCCGACCGTTTTGTTTCGAGAATTCAACGGGCTTTCCAACGATGTGCCACTCGACTCCTATTCCCTATTCAAATTTCAAGAGTTGTTCACCCCACTGCTCAAGGGTTGACCTGACGGTGCTGCCTGTAGGAGGGCACAATGTTCCCCTCGAAACTAAAATCGACCTGTCCGAGCGTTTTTCCAGATCTACGATATTAGTACCCAAAACCCCCATTTCAAGTTTTCGATGGGCCACCCTGTATGGTGCAATGCTAGTAAGTTTCTTGCTGAATTTTTTTAATCCCTTCGTCGACCAGTGTTCTTCCTTTTTCTTTTTAATATTTTTTTACTGGAAATGCCTTATTGAAATTTGCTGCCAGATTATTATAAAATTCATCAAATGACCTGTTTGAAGTTAATGTTGAATCCCAGTTTGTTTGTTGGCATTTCATATTAGCACCATTTATCTCAATATTATAAGAATTGCAATGTACTGTAATGTATAAGTGGGATGATTCCCCACATATATAATTTTTATAGGATTTCATAAAATCATCCTAAGCCACGGATATGGACCTATACAGATCAAGTCACCTAGATCCCAACCAGCAATCTGCAACGTCAACAACAATTCGATGATTTTCAGTAACCATTAATTAAAATACAGAAAAACAAGTATGGGAACTCGATTTGGTAAGTAGTGAGCAAGCAAACTGATACACATCTCTAGGAATGTGAGTGTTCGAACAATTGAAGCTTGTCTTCGGACTGAAAATGGCTCGATTTATTCATAAAAAAATGCGCGTGGGATCAATCGATTCAACGAATAAAATATGATGAATACTCACTCGTGGTTTCGGATGATTATGGTCTGTCTGATTCTTCAATAATTAATACAGACTAGATTTTTTATTAGATCAACGCATTCTACGCGTTTTTAGCTCTAGAGAGAATGATATTCATAATATAGGATCAGCAGAAACAGTGTCACTCGGTTATTGAGAATAAGCAAGGTATAAGGAAGTTTGACTGAAACTGAAATCAATAGAATTTATTATAAATAAAAATAACGTAAAGATATTTACTAAAAAAAATCAAAACTTAATGAATATGTATTTCAGCATACAAATTATTTGTTATTTGCTAACATTGAGTATTTTTTCATGTTGTACTTGTGAACAAGCCTAATTTGGAGTAACAGTGACCAATTATACCTCTGCTACGTTATAAGTGTAAACAGTAGATTTGTTAATAGAACTCTTCTGAACTTCCATTGTCTAGAAACAAAGAAAATAAATTCTTTGCGTGTGTTTGAGCAGAGAATTTATTTTCTTTGTTTCTAGACAATGGAAGTCCAGAAGATTTCTATTAACACTAATACATTGTCAACCGCTTTCAAACAAAAGTAGATTTGGTGTGATAAATAGGTGCTTTTAGGTGTTTGTTAATATTTATTATAAAATTATTATTATCGGAAAATCCTCACTGTGTCATCAAGTGAAGAAATCAATATTCTGACAGTTTGAATGTGTGGTGCGGAATTTTAGACACCAGAATAATTGGCTCATATTTCTTTGAAGGAATGATGAATGCTGAAACCGTTCTGAATTTCGTGAATAACCAATTCTGGGACATTCTCGAAGAAATCTCAATAAATGTTCGTACAACTATCATTCTTCAATTGGATGGTGCTTCCATCCATAATGCAGGTAATGTACGAAGATAGTTGAATAAAAAATTGGCCCGTTAATTCGTTGGCCTCCACGTTCGCCTGATTTCACTCCTTTGGATTTCTAATTTTAGGGAAATATTAAACAGAAGGTTTATAAAACTAGACAAATGACTAAAGAAGAATTGCGGCAGTGTGCAGAGAAATAAATCAAATCAAATTTTATTGAGTCCGTTTCCTATTCACAAAAAACAGATTGGACGGGTCATAAAAACATCTTGGATGGGTCATAAAAACATCTTGGATAAAGTATGTAAGGGGTATATAAAAGATATAACAGAGTAAAAAGACAATACTGAACATAGACAAGAATTAAATAATATGTAAACGAATTATGCGGCGCTGAGCGAGGTAAGTTTAAATAATAGAGTAAGTACGCAGTGATAGCTAATGGGCGTTGATATAACTTTCGAACTCTTCTACAGAATAAAAGCATTCTTTTATAAGAAGTTTTTTAATTTGGCATTTGAAAACCGGAGAACTGCGAAGAGTTGGACATAACTTGCGCAGAAGTTAAAAAAAAATGTATACAGAATGAAGGAGGGTATTTAGAACATACAAAGATTTATAATTGTTGCTGTCTCAGTTTTACATCTGCTTCATTGACATTTCGTTTCTTCACGTTTGTTTTCAAAATTTATTATTATTTAAGAATTAATAATCTGTGTGGAAATGCCTAATGTGTTTTTATTTACAATCAGTAAACAGATTGTCTGATCCCGCCGCCTTGCCTCAATTCATTCCAAAGAACACGGAATTTTATATACAGAGTGACTTGAAATATTTCCTTTTTTGAAAATTGCATCAGGTATAGCAAACACCCCGTAAAAGATACCACGTTCAAATTTCGCATGGAGTTATTCGAAACTGGTCCAGATCGAATATCCTAACTAAAATTTTGCTAAAAAAATGCCTTATACGTTTTCTAGATTTTTTGAATGCATTCTGTGATGGTTGTAGGTCATGAAAAGGTGATTGATGAAACTTTTTTTCCTGAGAAGATGTACATATAGAAATAAAAAATAAATTCAGTTTTCTAAAATCCACAGAAATACGGGGGTGGGGCTTAGCAAATTTCAACACACTTTTTGTCAAATCTTCATCAATTAAATGCGAAACTAAATCCGAACAAATTTACTATGACTGAATAGGTATTTTCAATACCTTTCAAACGAGATGTCGCTTGCCATAAAATGAATAGTCACAGTGGCCTAGTGATGTCATCTATAACTATTACGTCACCGTTTACGACTAGTTGAGAAGCATACATTCGTTTATTTACACCCTACAAATTTCATTATTATAAGTATAACCGTAGTAACAGATCCTCTCAGTATCAGTAACGAGTTCAACAAATATTACAGGGATGTGGGAAATAATATTGCCAGCAAAATCATCCTACCATCAACTCGTCCATATATATCAGAACCATTCTCTCAATTCATCAATCAGAGCATAACGACAGGAAAATGGCCTTCAATGAAAAAAGCTATTATAAAACCCCTTTTCAAACAAGGAGACAAAACTCAAATGGTGAATCACAGGCCGGTCTCAGTTATTACGAATGTTACAAAGATATTCGAAAAAATAATCAAAGTGAAACTAGATAAATATCTAAGCAAAAAAAAATATTTCGTGCAGGCAATATTGATTTCAACCGAATAAAAGTACTGAAGATTCAATTTCGTTTCTTGTTTCTAATATTTATAAAGCTCTAGATGAGAGTAAACCGACAATGTGTGTTTTCCTAGACTTAGCAAAAGCCTTCGATACGGTAAGCCATCCCAAGTTATTGGAAGCCTTAAAGGATATCCGTCTGAGAGGAAACGTGCTAGGTCTAATGAGAAGCTACTTATCTAATAGACAACAATATGTCAGAATCAAAAATAGTCTGAGCGATGCAGTAGAGGTAGAATATGGAGTACATCAAGGGACTGCACTGGGACCTATGTTATTCAGTATCTATATGAATACCTTATTCAAAGTAAATAGTTGTGGCCAGATAATAAGTTTTGCTGATGATACAGCCATTATTTATTGGAAAGAACTGAAATATTTAGCAGAAACTGACCTGAAAATCATAAAAAATTAGATTGACCATCATTTACTAACAATAAGCTTCGAGAAAACAAAGTTCATTACATTTACATGCATGAATAGAAACTCGCCAGATTACACGAAAATCAATAAACATTACAAAATTGAAGCAACAGATAATATCAAATATTTGAGCATAACCATAGACAAACAGTTGAGATGGGATAAACATAAAGAAAATATTAGCAAAAATCTCAGATATTTAATCTACAAATTCAAACTTTTGAGAGACATTTTAGATAAAGATAAACTCAAGATGGTCTATCATGCACTGGGTGGCTCTCGACTGAATTATGGTATACTTAATAGGATGGGGTGGGGCAATGAATACACATCTGCGAAAAATCAATATAATCAAAAAAAAAGTGTTGAAAATAATAATGAGAAAACCTCATACATATCTATCTGATGGTCTCAGCACAGGTTTTCGATATAAAACAATAATTTTACCGCTCCATCGTGATATACCAATTCAAAACTAAATCAGAACTTAAGACATTGACAGAAACATATAATACGAGGATACAAAATACACGTTACCAAACTCCATTTTCATCTAAAACAATTGGCCAACGCCGCTTTACATATCTTGCACCAAGAATGTATCAAATTCTACCAGAATATCTGACAGAAAGGCATAATCTTTATTAATTCAAGAAAAAATTAAACAAATTCATTGCCGAATACCCAAGAAATGAACTCATAAAAATGATTGATATGCTGACATAAATATTATCAAATTGTCTGTCCTATCAACAATCAAAACTAGTCTGGTCCATTCATACATTGATTTAAAAAAAATATGTATATAACTCCCCCATTTTATCTGGAAAATTATTTATTACCTTATATTTTAAGAATTTTTTTTTATTTAAATTTTATCAACAAATATATAAATATATACCTCTAACTTTACTGTACAAATATGAACTTTTAAATGTATCTATGATTTTATTTATAATTTTAAAATGACAATGTTCTGCGAATAAATCTACCAATATTTTACCTACAATTGTAACTATAACTTTATCTATACTTTTGATTTTATCACATTGTATCCACAATTCCCTTATAATTTATACTTTAATTCTATCTAAAATAATAACAAATATTCTACGTTTATTTATATTATTAACTTTTGGTTCTTCTCTAATTAACTGAAAAAAAGTATATTTTTCACCTGATTTCATCTATATTTCAAATATTAAATTCTCATCTTTATTCCACAAATTTTATATATTAGATACTCTAGATGAGAATAAACCAAAAAAAATTGAAACTGAATAAATTATCAATCTCACGCACAGGTTAAATGCCTTAGTGAGAATCTCGGTTTATTGAAGGTTTACAATTTACAATTTATATGTGCCATTTATAATTTTGATTATTACTCAATAAACTATATATTATTATTATTCAAAAGATAAGAGCACTGTATACACTGTTATTGTTCTTCTTTGAAATGTCCAGAAATGCATATAGCGGGATTGAGATTCGACAATAAGTCAAGTTAAATGTCACTCGACGTTTCGTCAATCTATGTGTACATCTTCAAGGTTACATCCAACGAAACTTATTCGTCGACGATTGGAAACTTTTTTCACTCACCTGTAACCGAAAAACACGAACGCTTTCCTGAACTCATTTATCGCCGTAGAAATAATAATCGAAGCTGCTGGAACAGCGAGAACAGAAGAATCACCCCTCTGCCGTTGCATAGTCTTCGTCATTCTCATCACTAGCTCAAATCAATCACTTTGTCGAAAGAAAACACCAACAAGAATCCATGATTTTTTTCTTCTACAATTACTACTACTATTCTATTTCGGACTAAAATAGCGCAAAAATCTCGAAAACAAAATAGCAGAACTTAACGTAGGAACGAAACAAAAGCGACGAGCGTTCGACGATAACTAGCGGGCTACGCGACGACACGGGGATTCATTTGTTTATAATAATTAAGGAGGTGGATGCAGTTGCCGGAGCGGGGAGGGGAGTGTATCCTTTGAGTCATCGGAAGAAGCTCCGGATGACTCTTGGTATATGGAAGTAGAATTTGAATGAGGCTAGAATGACCGAATCGGGATTGGTCCGAAAGCAATCTGCTCTCGAAACATTTCAAAGCTTTTGGGGATTTCACCGAAGTGTTAAGTTAAGAAAATCTTTGCTTTACAAATGTAGGAAAAATTCGGACTGAATTGAAAACATAAGTTAAATGTCAAGAAACGTGATTTAATTCGTATGGATGTTGTTAGCAATACATTTACACCCAAATCTGTTATACTTTACACCTTGCAATATAGGAGCCATTAATTCTGTAAATTAAGTGGTTTAGATAAGAAGTCTATTTCGTTAAAGTGGAGTTTATAGGTCACTGACCAGTAATTGAAAATAATGTCATTTTTTAGTTGAAAGTAATCATTTAAATCTTTACACGTCTGAATAGTTTGAAGTCATCAGCATATAGGAGACTATCTGCACTTAAACCTATAGGGAAGTTATTAATACACAGGGGACCAAAATTAGTTTAAAAACCACCAAAAACGCCGGAAATTCGAACTGTACGAATTATCGGAAAAATGTAAATGAGCAGTTTAATTGTCCCAAAATAGTTCTACAAAATGTTTCAATGAAATTTTTTTCATATCTTGGAAAATAAACAGATTATTGATAAATTTTTTTAAAACCTCCAAAACCTGAAGGCGACAGATTTTTAAATTTCAGAAGATGCCTAGTTTGATCATCTCTTGAAACTCTACAAAAAATCATGAATTTTTTCCGTAATATCGATAGTCCGGGAAAGTTCTGGATTTCTGAAAATGTTTCACATTCTTTTCTAAAAGCACCAAAAACTCGAAAACTAAACGAGATATCGTAAAAATGTATATGAACAGTTTTAATAATCTCAAGAAGGTCTACAAAAAGGGCCCATGAAATTTTTTTCAAATCTTGGAAAACTAAACAAAATATTGTTTTTTTTTTATAAAACCACTAAAAACTCAAAGATGGTGAGAGCTTTTCAAATTTCACAAGATACTCTTTTTAACTTCTAAAAATATACAAAAAAGGCAAACGAACTTTTTCAGTAATATTTATAGATCGGGAAATATTTTTTTAAAATTATTTATTATCTCGACACACTCCCCAAATTTTGATGGGCGCTTTGCGCCCGGATTTTTGATAAGTCAATCTCCATGGGCCGTGGTGGTCGGCTGGTAAAAGCGCGGGGTCGTGGGTTCGATCCACCGATTCACCGGTCTCGTGCATGGCATCACACGTTAAAAGGTAAGGGCTGCGTCTACTCTAGCTCACACAAGTCTCTCGAAGACTTCCGAGGGTTGCGCGTAGGGGTGCAATCGGTTGACGGAAATAACAATTTTAACAATAACAATTTCCACCCTCAACCACAATTATACCAGGCACTTCGTGCACAGAAATTCAATAGTTTTTCTGATTGAAAAATTAATAACTATTGAATGCGAACAGTTTAGTTGTAGTATACAAAAATCCCTTCAACTTCTAGGCCCTTCAACTTACGAGTCCTCCAACTTCCAAGCCCTTCAACTTACAAGCTCTTCAACTTCCAATCTTTTCGCGAAGTCTTCGCGCGAGAGTTCCCCAGTTGAGTCGTAGAATTCAAATCCCTTCAACTTCTAGGTCCTTCAACTTCCGAGTCCTCCAACTTCCGAGCCCTTCAACTTCCGAGTCCTCCAACTTCCAAGCCCTTCAACTTCCAATCTCTTCTACTTCCGATCATTTCGCGAATCCTTCGCGCGAGAGTCCCCCAGTTGAATCGTAGTATTCAAATCCCTTCAACTTACAACTTCTTCAACTTCCGATCTTTTCGCGAAGTCTTCGCGCGAGACTTCCCCAGTTGAGTCGTAGAATTCAAATCCCTTCAACTTCCGAGTCCTTCAACTTCCGAGCCCTTCAACTTCCGAGTTCTCCAACTTCCAAGCCCTTCAGCTCCAAGCTCTTCTACTTCCAATCATTTCGCGAACCCTTCGCGCGAGAGTCCCCCAGTTGAATTGTAGTATTCAAATCCCTTCAACTTCCGAACCCTTCAACTTCCGAGCTCCTCAACTTTCGAGCCCTCACTTGTTTAATCTTATCACATCCAGTAATTCAAAAACAGAGTCCTCCATATCATTTGACTAAAATAACGTACAGAAATGATATTCATGTTAGGATTTTTTTTTCTTTTTTTTTTTGGGGTTTAGGAACTTCATATTGATAATGCACCTAGTTCTGAAAAATGGATTCATTTATTGAAACAATTGTGGCTACGAATTTAATTACACACATATACAAAAATCAGGAAATGGTTTCTTCCAGCGGAATTATCAAATATCAATAATCCAAAGAATTATTGGGTAGGCTTCAAAAAGGCTGATATCATGAGCCAAAACACAATGGATTCTCTTTAACAATGCTAGAGCTTTTTTTCAAATCAAGCAAATCTCATTTTCAATAAACTCATAAAAATGAACTGATGAGTCAACACTTTGACTTGCAACTTCTCACACTGGCACGTTGCAAGTCAATATACCTCATCTCAGTACTGTACATATAATAACACGTAACTTCTCACACAGGCACGTTAGTAATTATTATATTTCCAATACAGCTCACAGACATGTAACTTCTCACACAGGCACGTTACAAGTCCTTCGCTTCTCGAAAATCCAACAAAAGCAGGCAACTTCTCACAAAGGCACGTTGCAAGCCAATAAACACTCAAATCAGCCCAATAATAGGTAACTTCACACACAGGCACGTTACAATCACCAGGCTGAAATGAATAAAACGGTGATATGCAACTTCTCACACAGGCACGTTGCAAATCACCGAATGACATGTAACTTCTCACACAGGCACGTACAAGTCCTTGGTTTTTCGAAAATCCAACAAAAGCAGGCAACTTCTCACAAAGGCACGTTGCAAGCCAATAAACACTCAAATCAGCCCAATAATAGGTAACTTCACACACAGGCACGTTACAAATCATCAGGCTGAAATGAATACAACGGTGATATGCAACTTCTCACATAGGCACGTTGCAAATCACCGAATGACATGTAACTTCACACACAGGCACGTTACAAACCATCAGGCTGAAATGAATACAACGGTGATATGCAACTTCTCACACAGGCACGTTGCAAATCACCGAATGACATGTAACTTCTCACACAGGCACGTTACAAGTCCTTGAATTTTCGATAGCTAAACTGAATATATTCACTCAATTCCAATGTGCTGAGACTCATGTACAACCAATAAATACCCAAATAAAACCCCTTTTCAAAACATTACTTTTGTAAACATCAATACAAATATCAACAAGTATTAAATATTCAGTATTGAAGGAAAGCTCCGTACCAATGATCGTAAGAGCAAAACACAAATTCTTCAAAATGTTTATGCTGCCACGAACGGAACTCCCACATGATTTTCTTTGTTCAATAATCAACAAGCAATGGAAAGTACATTCAAGAAAAATATAATGAAACATACTGATTCTGAATAACAACCTGCTTTTCTTTTATTGAAAGTAAACTCCAACAATTACTCACTCAAACAGGTATTATAGCCATTTGTCGAAGATAATTCCAAGCAATTTTAAACAAATATAACTCCTACCTTTTATTCCAACCATAGGTATTACTTCAACACAAATGAATATATTTAAACAATCACCCCAAGAACAATGATTTCCGAAACTCAATACCAACTCTCGAGTCAACACCAACTTACTTCCCATTCCCATGCTAGCTTTCTCGACTCCCGCCAGCCAAACGTTTTTGTTGAAGATCCCTAAAAACCAGCATATGACGATGCGCGGCACATGACTAATATATACTGGACGTACCATCATAGGCTGGCGTTCGGCAATAGAAAACTCCTAACATTCATAATCTGAATATACGACATAGAACCACCATATTTCGAAGACTGTATAATAAAATCCAACCATCATTCAAGTAAATGAAATTACTACTTTTCAAGATTAAAATCATAAAAAGTCTATTAGTGATAAAAAACAGATTATAAAAATAAACAACCATTTCTCTACTACAAGACAGATAAATATAGGTGTCCCACAAGGAAGTGTCATTGGACCACTACTATTCATAATCTACATCAACTGCTCTGTTAATTGTGAATTTATTAAACTTCATGCAGATGATACTTCTGTTGGCAGTTAGCAGTGATTGTGTGGAGACCGCTGTTCAAAAAATTAATGACGAATTGACAAATCTTGAAAAATACTTGAAGAGGAATGAGTTGAAACTAAATGTACAAAAAACAAAAGCTATGATCATTTCTAATCACAATAGGACAAAAAATATGGATAAAGGTAACATAAATTTAATTATAGAAAATGAAAAAATAGAAATTGTAAAACAATTCAAGTACCAGGTAGTTGTATTGGATGAAAATTTAAGTTTCAAGTAACACTTTATAACAATACAGAAAAAAATGTCTTGAAAACTCTTTTTCTTCTCAAGAATAGCTGCTCAGATATCAATGAAAGCTAGATTGACAGTTTATAATTATCATTCAACCACATTTCGATTACTGTTCTACAATACTCTTTCAATTATACAATAACAGTAAAGCTTCTCTTCAAAAACTTCAGAATCGTGGGATGAGATTAATCCTGAAATGTGATAGATATACCCCTTTAATCCATTTGCTAAAAAACTTTATAGTGACAATCAGTAACCAAAAGGTTGACTCTCTCAGCAATGATATTCATTTTCAAAATTGTCAAAGGTTTGATGCCAACTTATTTCAAACAGTTTATCTTATACCAGTAAAGGTATGAACTCATTATTCATACGAAGTCTAGTTCTATATAATTCCATTCCAAATGAAATTAAAGCATGTGATACACTTATAGCTTTTAAGAAAAAACTCTCAAAACATCTGTGAATTGTTATGAATGTAGTTGTATATCATCATAAATTTTCAGCAGAATTAAATCAGTTATTGTATTGTGTAGTTATTTGTAATTTTTTTTTTCTCAATCTTATTTTTAACAATGTATTTTAATCATTTATTGTATCGTGATTTTGTTATGGTATTTTTTGTATCAATCTTATATTGTAAAGTTCAACAATGTATTGTGAATATTAGGATTTTCCTATTCAATAAACTACTTACTTTCAAGTATGGCCCATCTTTCCTGCAGCACGGCAGTTTTTATTACATCAAACGAACAATTTTGTAAATAAATATTACCCTATCTTGCGGCTGAACTAGAACTTTTTCAAATTGTTTTCAACTCTATTTTTCATTATTGTATTGGACCGTTTTATCAAACATGTTCCTGTAATGCAAATAAATATTATTATTATTATTATATATGTGACTGCTTATACTGAACACGCTGGCAGCAAATGCATAATGGTCTGTCCCAGCTGCCTCACAGCAGACCCTGCATCTCGTGTCAGGTACCTCTATTCCTATCAGCATATAATTATTATCATTCTTAAGACAAATTAGAGAAAAGAAATGTTATATTCAATCAACGGCTGATCGGAGAAGATATGTCATTGGCAAAGTATTTACCTACTTGAATCGTTATATTAACTTCAGTCCAATGAACAAACGTTCAGAAACAATGTCATCATCCGTAAAAAATGTTACCAAGCCCATGAAATAAACAAATCAAGTGTGAATAAAAACCACTAACCTCGGCCAATATTCAAGATCAACAAAATATTAATAGCTATAGACCTAAAGAACTAAATGATGAAAATATATTGCCTCCTTGATGGTATCATAAAAATGGAGATTGAATTAATTAGAATGTTTCAACTGAGCTCAATGACTTTGTGGTTTACCATAAAGCTAATAATATTTCATTAAAACCACATTCATCAAGCCAAAAAACAAAATCTAATAACATAAATTCCATTCAACAGTACAAAACAAGATCTCAACATAAATTGTTTAGCCATAGAAAGTGACAATCAGCCACCATTTCTGATTTCAAGAGATACCAAAGAGACCTTGAAGAAAAAGCGGTGTGAAGTGTAATATCATCCGCAAGGCTGTATATTGGTTTTAGGAGGAAAAGTGTTGGCGCCAGGACGTAATTTTCCAATGCAAAAAAAGAAATTGCAAACGGTCAGGTACTTATGTAGAGCGAAATTGCAGGATTCATGTAAACCTCTGTTTCGTGAACACATAATTCTTACTGTCATTTCAATATTCATATTTAAAACCGTATCGATAATACACAAAATTAAGGAAAACTCTGAATTTATAGCCGTTCACCACAAACGACAGTCACATGAATTGAGGCTTCCTACCCCAAAAACCCATTTGGTTTAAAATTCATTGTTTTATAAATGATTCAGCATGTATAATAAACTTCCCAATGATATCAAAGAGACATCTCTTATCGTATTCAGAAAAAAAAACGAAATATCGATTAAGTGATAAGGCCCCTTACGACCTCCAATAATATTTTGAATATACCCTGTTATTTATAACCTCTTTTACAATTTTCCGTTTTAATTTGTGCTTGTACTGTGGAAAAACCCATATTTTTACTTATAGTCTTAGCACTTGTACATGAATAAATTTAAAACTTCATGTATTTTACGTAACTGATTTGGATTTACAATATTCCAGATATTTAATTTTTTATCTCAATTATTATTTAATTATTTATGACATAGAGTTTGTAACAAGAATTCATATTCTAGGCAATAAACATATAAACAAACAAATAATGTGATATATCAAACTACAAGATATTTTGGATAATTGCACTTTATTCAGCAGAACCATCATAATGGGAGATTTCAACGTGCGTGGTTGAAAATGGTATTGCACGGTTTTTTTCGTGAATTGCTACGAAAGTTGACCTCCCATCGAAAAAAGAATCTACAATTTTTGTATTAAACATTTTTCCACATAACCTCAAATTTCCCGGGAAATTCGGAAAACCATATTTTTCAGTTTTTAATTTTTTCTTGCACAAATCACGTTTTAAGTAAGCTGTAATTTTTTTGTAGCGAAATACACATTTTTCCTTTTTTTTTCGACGAATTCCTAAAAAACGACTTCTCAAAAGTTTTACCGGTAAAGTTCGTCTTTTCAAGCTCGCCAGCCGTCATTTTTTCCGTTGAAGCATCTAATTTTGAATCATGTAATAAAGGAGTAGCATTAATATGGAAAAAAAAATTAGAAAACGCTAAAAAGAAAAAAAAACAGATTTTCAAAAATATTTTTTTTAATTTTTGTTCTAAACTCATATTTATTTATTAAAATTATTGAAATTAACAGTTGAAACCATTCGAGAATATTGATTTCATGTTACCTTGATAGGTACAAAAATAAACAAGAACATTGTGTACGTTGCGCTCGGTTTCCGCTTTGACTTTAGTTTTGAAACCGTTTTTTTATTCGAAAATATCAGCAATGACAAGACAGACGTTTTACTTTTTTACTGATACTTCAAAAACTAACTTTCTTTACAGGACGATACAAAATATGAAAAATACAAACAGTATACAAGGTAATATAAACTTCACGTAGTAACACTCCCCCTCAATAATGCACTATCGTTCATTACTCTTCGTCTGGTTCTACGTTCAGGACACATAATTTAGCAACAGGCCTCTTGAATGTACCCGAAGCAGTCTTTTTATTTCGAGCCATTCAGAAAAGTCGATTATGTTGATAGGCTTTCCAGGCGGTCTAGTTTTCTTCAGCTCGTTTATTTTTAGTCCCCATTCCATTTTCAGAGAAGAAGTCAGTTTTATTACTAGATCATTTAAAAGTTGGGGGTTTGACAGATATTCCTGACCTTTTAAACTTCTCAAAGTGACTGCCAGATTTTTTACTTTTATTGAAAAATCCAAGATATTCTCCAATTTGTGTTCTTTGATTGTAGGAATTTTGACTGCTGACTCAATTAGATCTTGAACGATAAGCTCAGGTCTTCCGAACCTTTTTTCCAAAGTTTTTATGATTTTGTCCACTTCTTGCGTGAAACTTAGAAGAGCATTCACGGACTCCTTGGCTGCACCCTTCATACGAATGATATTTTCACTTTTGGAGAATCCGCAGATACGTGTCGAATCATTGAACTGAGTGATAAAATTCATCCACTCTCCTGGTTCCCCGGAAAAAAATGGAAGTTCTTTGCACATGGATGGACGGGCCATAAATAATTTGCTCAAATGCATGTCTTCATGGGTCGAATTTGATGTTGGAGGTTGAAAATTATCTACGGTGTTGACCCAGTTTTGGACGAAAGATGATTTATTTGACACAACTGATTGACTATCATATTCTTCCAGGTCATATTTACCACTAGATGCACGACTAGATTGGTAATTTTCTTCTAACTCCTCTTTTCTCAAAGCCGTTTCTTTCTCAATTACCTTTTTCTTTATCTCCATTTGAATTGTTTGGATTTCGGCCAATTTCTTTACTTGTTCTAACTCCAATTCTAATTGTTTTCTCCTCAAAGTGCTGGACAATTTGCTACTTTTAGTTTTGTGACATGGTAGGATTGGACTTAGCTGGTCTACTTTCAATAGAAATATGTGAAGATTTCTGATTGTCGGACTTTTCATTTAACAAATCAGTTGTCAGATTTTTGTTACAGATGTCAATCTTTCCTTCAAACTTTTCCAAGTTCTCACTTTCATCTTCAAACATGAATCGAGAAGGCAAATGACCTTTGGTTTTTCTGTCACTTCTCCTTATTCTTCGTTCAATTTCTGGTGATAACGACTTGGAGGACATCCTAGGGCTTTTCTTATACTCGAAGGACCACGATGTGTACGTTGCGCTCGGTTTCCGCTTTGACTTTAGTTTTGAAACCGTTTTTTTATTCGAAAATATCAGCAATTTTACTTTTTTACTGACACTTCAAAAACTAACTTTCTTTACAGGACGATACAAAATATGAAAAATACAAACAGTATACAAGGTAATATAAACTTCACGTAGTAACAAACATAAAATGAGGATTTGATCATGATAGAAGAGCGAAAGGAGGTGAACTTTTGGGGGTAAAAATGGTTTCTCACGATTTGCAGCGAAAATTAACCTCATACAAAAGAAAAGTTGAAGAAAAAAGTTGTTGGCAATAAAAAGATCTACACCTTTTGTATTTTATATATTTCCACATAACCTCAAATTTGGTTGTAGTCAATATAGAACGTAGTTTCTGATTTTGAATTAAATTAGGTACAATAAATTCTTTATTGAGATTGTGCTACATAATTTTTGAATTTTCATTCTACTGCAATAACGAAAATCGGATGTGACAGGTGACAGATCTCATACATCTGGTAAAATATCGTTCGTAAATTACTTTTTGCTCGATTAGCTCTGTGATCACGTGGTACAACGAGGTCATTGAAGGATTGAGAGCTAAGAGACATTGATGAATGAAAAAAAAGTAAAGTTGAAATTAATATAATTAAATTCTATGATTGTGGATCAATGAATTCAAGTAAGATTCAACAAAGAAAATATTTTTCTATTTTTTTCTTGAAAATCGTCACATTTTTTATATTTTTCATTTCAGTTGTAAGTGAATTGTAAATTACTATACCATCATGGTATATTGATTTTTTTCCTAAGTTAGTTATGGTATAAGGACTTTTTACAACTCAAGTCATCTTCTCTTCTTTCTTGAATTTGTGATTATATTTTCATTCAAGACTTTTTTTTCAGGATTGAAGCGGGAATGGTGAGAAAGGAATGGCTGTCAATATTGAATAGTGGAGAATAGTGATATTCGTGTGTGCAGTGTAAATATTGATATTGTCACTAGGACTGACAATTTTTTCTGAATTGTTAAGATTATCAACCCAATCTTTCATTTTTCAGATTCATTTTCGAACCAATGATTTCGAGCAAAAGTCCAAAAAATGGCCTTTGAAAAAAGAGGCCTATAAATTGCAAAAATGGAATCTTTTCTTGGAACAGATAGACAATAAAAAAAGATAGTGTTAGTAATTTGGTAATCTTTTTAGAACAGCTGTTTCATTGGAGTGCATGGATATATTTTCTTGTTCCAACAATGCCATATGGAGGTCATACTTCACATTTAGATTTGTGAAAACTGTTTTTTTTTTATTTATATAACACCATCTCAAGAAACTTTGCAATTTATGGTAAGAATTCAAAAGAAAAGAATATATTAAATAAAAGAACTTTCATAATCATACAAAATTGCAATATTGAAATGGGTAAGTCTGAAATGCAATATCTCAATATTATCAATCATGTAACTATTTTTTTGAATATTTATCAATATGCCTGTTATTCATTTTTCCTGAAGTTTTTGGAAACGAATTATACAGTGTGTCTCACTTCTCATGGAAACACCCCCGTATCTTCCGTAACAATAGAGGTAAAATGATGAAACTCTCAGGACTGATGGAAATGCTCAAAATGCACCTACCACTTGAATGGGGTTGGCCTAAGTAATATATACTGCCCGCCACTCGCGATGGAACAACCCATTTTTACGGTAAAACCATTGTTTATATAGAAGATAGTTAGTCAACCTTATGGGATTATAATTGGATCAAAATGGATGCGACATGTAGATGGCGATAGTGAGCTCGCATCCAAGTCATGTCGTAACTTGATTGAAACAATGGGACAGCATTAAAATCAGGTATTTTTGAAGGAACCTGCATTAAAATGACGTATTACGCTAGATTACACTCGCGTTTGCGTCCAACACCAATTACACAGGCATTGACTAACTATCTTACTTCTATATAAACAATGGTAAAACATACTAGGGAGCAGAATAGGCTCAAAATTCCTACAGATTCGTGATCAGGACCACCAACTTACTACAGAGACACGTTTTCCCTGAAAACATTTCAGTCCTGAAAAATCCGAATTTGTCTCACTTCTCATGGAAACACCCCCGTATCTTCCGTAATTTTTTACGTAGAACCATGAAATTTACAGGATCGATAGATGGAAATGAACTCACTGCACGGAAATGGTCAATCTACGTAATATACACTGCACGCCAGCAGCGAAGGAACCACCCATTTTTCCATCGCTGCTGGCGTGCAGTGCACATCATGTAGGATGACCCGTTTTGTGTAGTGAGTTCATTTCTAGTGTATCTATCGATCCTGCAAATTTCAGGGTTCTACGTATAAAATTACGGAAAATACGGGGGTGTTTCCATGAGAAGTGAGACAAATTCGGATTTTTCAGGACTGAAATTTTTTCAGAGAAAAAGTGTATCTGTAGTAAGTTGGTGGTCCTGATCACAAATCTGAAGGAATTTTTAGCCTATTTTGCCCCCTAGTATGTTTTACCGTAAAAATGTGTTGTTCCATCGCGATTGGCGGGCAGTGTATATCACGTAGGCCAACCCCATTCAGGTGGTATGTGCATTTTGAGCATTTCCATCAGTCCTGAGAATTTCATCATTTTACCTCTATTGTTACGGAAGATACGGGGATGTTTCCATGAGAAGTGAGACACTGTATGTGTTCAAACCAAAATGTAGAATTGATTTTTGGCCAAAGCTTGATTTCATCTGAGAGGCTTTCAGCAAATGTATTTGACATGTTCACGAATAGTCACTTCTGTAAGATAATCGATATTATTTGGTTTTTGAGATGCTAGCAGTCAACCGACTCTTCTGGTAATTCGAGTTAATTGTACACCCGTCAATTTCAATCCACAAAAAAAATTAGAAGTAGTAGCTGGTATATATCCATTCAACAAGAGAACATGATATACTGACTTCTGAAAAGAACAAAATTCTGTTTTTGAGAAAATAACATGTATAGAAAACACAACTTTTTCTTCCAAAATTATCGGTTCTCTCTCTCTCTTATGGCCTTCGCTTCCCAATTGGCGTATTTGTGGATTATTTGGAACATTGGAGAGATTTGAACTATTAGACTCCATCCATTGGCCATAACCGTAAGAAGGCCAGTGATTATAAGCGCCACCTCCGACATTCATGTCCAAATAGTGAAACCATGAAGACTGGGGGACAATTTATGAGGGCACTGAAGCTTCAATTCGGAATGATCAATTATTTCCATAATTTACACAGTGGAATCTGTACTTACACATTGAAATGCAAAACGTACTTTTGGGATAAAATCATGCACGAATAAAACATACTTCTATCTCACCAAAAACATACGAACTGAATATAAACAAAATACACTACAATAAAGCCAATTTTCCCAATTAGTCTTCCAGATGAATAAAAATCCCTAGTTACCTTAATGATGGGTTTCGCCTGGTAATTGGTTATTAAACGAAACTTTCAGGTAGAGCTGTCAACAAATTAAAAATTTATTTTTATTTTCTGTTTACCACATAATTTCCGGTGAGAAACAACTCATTTGGAACAAATTTGTATGTGCGTAAATGTAATTACGGCTCTAGTTTTTTTCCCGTCAATCAGCTATCCCACAATTAATCCTCACGAGTGCAAAGTGAGAGAGACAGTGGTCTTACCTTTCGGAGTGCGATCTCGAAAAATATCGATAGTGGTAGCTAATAACGTGCGCACGCTTAAACATGTTGATTGGGTTCAGAGATTCACAAGCTCGGCTTGATTTTTGAAAGCTTGGCTTGAAACCAACTGATACACATTAAAATGACGCATTTAGATGTAAAATCGTGTCGGTTATTTAGGCATTTTTTATGCTGATAAGTACCACCTGTTTTATCTCAAATAAAAAGAATAGTTGGAAACGAAAGGTAAATTTCCAGTTGATTTGATTCTTAAAGATCAAATAAATGAATATTTTGGAACCTTTGGTGTGAATACAATTCAAGAAAAGGAAACTACCCAAACACCAAAACTACGTCACAGTCGCACTTGACGCGCATTTCGCACCTTGAGGAGCTAAAAGTAGTAAGCTTTTAGCTCCTGAAGATGCTAACTTTGTTGGCGAAACGCACGTCGATGTGATTGTAACGTAGTTTTGGTGTTTTTTTTCTTGAATTGATTCTTGAAGCATAAGAAAACACATTTTCATGGTTGTCAAAGTATATGCACTAGAAAAAGTGATGATTTTGATGAATAATTTGTGACGTGCTCACTAGCAATAAGAGCTTCTCTTTATTTTCTGATCGTAAATGGAACGTCTAGGTACACAAATTTAGAGAATATGAATGCAAACGATCTTTCAGATTTCTTAGAAGAAATTGCTGACGACATTGATAGCGAAGTAGATGATGTAGAAGATGAAATTTTGAAGGGTCATTTTTCTTCGCACCAATATTTTTTACATAGAATGTATGCCAATTATTTTCGAAGATAATAATAATAATATCGCTTTTATTGGATATAGGTTATATACAGACAAAATTGTATAAAAATAGAAAAAAAAATTGGAATCCTGTTTTAATAGACATCTGAAGATAATAACCCCCTTTCCGTAATTAAGGCTCAGGAATTTGTAAAATTTGGAGTCAATCGGTCTGAAACTGCCACCTAGCATTGAAACAATTTGCCGAGGCATCAGGACCAAACATTGCTGCTATTAAAAAAATATTTGGGTTCGAGCAATTTTCATAAACGTTACTCCTTGAATTTTTAACGTATTCATCCACTTCTTTATATATATATTAAAGTAACCTGTGGTAGAAGTCCATTTTATATCTCGAAGTGGAGTGGTATGGATATACAAATCAGTAAAACGCATAGTCGTCTCCACAATTTAATATCACCATCTGGTGCAGTAAGATATGTGACTGTCAACTGATTGACAGCCGTTTTACCATCTTATAGACCACAAGCCCAGGCACAATTTCAGGGGGTGATTTTATACACCACGGGTCATATATAATGTTGAAGTACTGGTCGAGAAACGAACGTTAGGCACTATGCCGTCAATTTTCCGCGGTACAGGTGAGTGTACAGGCGAGTTGAAATGTCGTAAAAAAGAGGGTACTTTTTGATTACATTATACATGACGGCACTATTCTCGTCAAAAAGGAAATGAAAAAAGAATGCTCTGAAACCCAGTGCCGTCAAAAAATAGCGGTACAGGGAGTCGGAATTTTTTTTGAAATCCCCCCTCCCCAGTTAATCGAATACTTGACGGCGTTGATTCAGTTAACTTTGCCTTTCCTTAAAAAACTATAATACATCTATGCCGTCAGAAAATGGTGGTACATGGGGTCAGAAATCGCGAATCAAAACCCGATTTTTACCCCTTGTGGGGGTGGTCATTTGGAATTTGACGGCACTGATTTCTAGCTTTGATTTAACATTTAATGAGTATTCTAAACATGGTGCCGTCAAAAAATTATGGTTCATGCAGAAACAAATAAAAAATTACTAAAATTTTAGAGCAAAAAATCAATGTTTTCTTATAAGGTCATTTATTTCAGGACGACATACGGTTCTTTTTTAAGCAGAAACTACTTATAATGGCTTTATAATTATGCCGTCAATAATTCATGGTACCCAATTGAAATACAGAATAAATATAAAAACGAAAAAATTTTAAAAAATTGAAAATTGCCTGCACATTTATAAGAGTTTATTTTTGAAATATTATTGTGGATAGCACTTCATTAAACATTAAAAAACATAGAAAAGTTGGTGCCGTCAATTTTCCCTTGTTATATTTTATGCATTTGACGTGAAATCTCTTACTACTTTCAGCTTATTTCACCTACTATTTTGGTCAAAAATTACAAGACGACATTAACAATATAATATTGACCATATTGAATAGTAATTTAAAATTGTGGTGCCGTCAACATTAAACGGAAACTCTTCGTAATAAGAGAATTTCAAAATTTTAACGATAATCTTGGTAATATTCGTTTTCGGTCCAATTGTCAATTCTGAAATCATATTTTAGAAGCAGTTCAATACACCATTTGTCAAAACGTTTTATAACAAGTCCCGTAGCTCAGCGGTACTGTTGCTGCATATGAGTCTGTAGGTCGATGGTTGAATCCACGATCACAACACATTTTTTTTGTTCCAAATTTAAACTCATTTAACGATGAAAATTTTGTTAGGTATTTTACATATCAATATTTCAGTGGTAGTATATAAATGCATATAAATAGTTCAGGTGAAACCATCGTTAGTTATTTCTTAGGAATGTTGGGTGATTTTCATTTCTCGGTGTGAAATTTTCTTACCGAATCCACCGCGTGCTTGAATTAATTGACGGAAATTTTTCGAGTACATGAATTTTCTTTACTAGGGAGATTATATTCTCTAAAAGTGGAGAATAGAAAGGAGATGTCAAAGTGGGGATATGTATGCGCACATGGACTACGCTCCGTTTTTCGTGCTCAAAAACTGGCGGCAATTACACGCGATGGACATTCAAGTATTTAACTCTTCTAGCGACCTAGAGACACTATCAACATATTAGAGAATAGGGATATGTCTGGCTTCTCAGGAAACGAATTTTGTTTACAACGTTCCATTGTCTGCGAGAAATTATTTGCTGCCATAATTTGCCATAACGTCATTTAAAATAAATTACATTCTACGAAAAAAATAATAATCTTAACTTCTGAAAAATAAATTGAAATTCAACTAACACAAAAATATTTAATATAATAAAGTTTGAAAAATAACACCTTGTTGTGCCAAACAATAGCCGAATCTGTGATACAGAGATAATCTCATATCACGGAGTAGATTTGGCGTAATGTATGCACAAAGTTGGATAATTTTGCCCGAGTGGGAAGTAACTCTTTCATTAGGTGTACATCATAACATTTTCATTACTTCATTAATCATTTCATATTCAACTTAAAATCGAAATCTATGTTTCTGGGGATCCGTGATATGATTTTTTTCGGTTCCAAGTTGGCAAATTTATGCCGTCTGACAATCGGTAAGTGATCGCCTCGGTGATTATTATTTTTCATTAGAGTTAATTACTGCATTATTTTCATTAGGTGTACAAAAAATGGCTAGTTACTTCCCCCTCGATTTTGCCCCTTAATTCATCAGGATTTGTTGCTCTCTGAAATGCATGTCGATACGCGGATTCTTTCAAATATTCCCAAAGAAAGAAATCGTTTAAATCTGGTGATCTGGGAGGCCACAATATCATACCACATGTAGATATTAAGCGATCACGAAATGTGTTTTAAAGAAATTGTGTCACTGGTCGTGACTCGTGACATTGTGACTCGAACAACCATTCTGTTGAAACCAAATGTCCCCAAAATTAATAGAAAGTAGCTGCAGTGTCGGACTAATTTGATTTCGACATGAAAAACACATTTTTCAGCGTATTGTACCATATAAAAATGACGGCATAGTAAAATATGTTATCTTTGATTGATATAGCATTGAAACAGCTTAATTTTAGGTTGTATAAAATGACCACCCCCACAAGGGGTAAAAATCGGGTTTTGATTCGCGATTTCTGACCACATGTACCACCCTTTTCTGACGGCATAGATGTATCATAGTTTTTTAAGGATAGGCAAAGTTAACTGAATCAACGCCGTCAAGTATTCGATTAACTGGGGAGGGGGGGTAAAATCGCCGATTCAAAAAAAAATTCCGACTCCCTGTACCGCTATTTTTTGACGGCACTGGGTTTTAGAGCATTCTTTCTTCATTGCCTCTTTGATCAGAATAGTGCCGTCATGTATAAAGTAATCAAAAAGTACCCCCTTTTTTACGACATTTCAACTCGCCTGTACACTCACCTGTACCGCGGAAAATTGACGGCATAGTGCCCAACGTTTGTTTCTCGACCAGTACTTCAACAATATATATGACTCGTAGTGTATAAAATCACCCCCTGAAAATGTGCCTGGGCTTGTGGTCTATTACTGCACCGGATGGTGATATTAAATTGTGGAGACGACTTTGCGTTTTACTGATTTGTATATATATTAAAGTATATCGATGAGGTCATCCCGGCCAATTTCCGTAAAACGAAGATAGAAAATGAAAAACAAAAAAACAATTTAAAATGAAACGTGTTTTTTAATTTGTTTACTTTCAACCTAGGTACACACTGAATGTTATTATATCGAATCTTCATGTCTGGTTTTGCCATCTTATTTTGTTTGTTCCTTGTCTAATACTCTCAAAACCCACAGATGAATATGATGTGTTTTCAATAACACAATTATTTGTAGTCTGTTGTCCCAAAAATTAAATAGGAGAAATTATGCGACGCACTATAGAATGATTTGTCTTCCAATATTCCTGACATTGTCCTTGATTCCGGTGCACCTTGAAACTTGTTTATTGAATTGAATACTGAAAATTATGGCGGATTTCTATTCTGGTGCTCCTTGAAAAACCATATTGATTGTTGGTTATTGAAATGTTCTTGAATATTGAATAATTTTTAATTTTTGCTATGCACGTAACCCAAAACTTTCAACAACAGTTTTCTAAGTTCCATATATTAAAAGCATATGATTAAGGAACTGCTTATAAACTTGAATCTTGAATAATTTAAAGAGTTTATACATGCATTAATGTATCTGAGTTATTTTTAATCAACTTGGTACCTTCCCAACTAGTCAACTTTTATTAGTGACCTTCTGAATTTCCCTCTTTCAATTGCAGCATTGCAGAATGAAGAAGAAAGGTGATAACACATGTATAAATATAATTTTTCCGAAGGATACGGCGAAATACTTAATAAATGAAATAGGTGATTTGGATAAGTACCCTTTCTCTCCAAATACAGTGTTAGTCTTTATAAAGTGCACATATTGAAACAAGAAAAACTATGGTAAATTTAAAATATCTAAGAAAAAAAATTAATTTTTTATGGAATTTTTTAAAATTTTGTTCGTTGCCGTGACCCCTCTGTGGACAAAACAGTGTAACTTTCGAACTAAATGTTCTATCACATCACGATGAAACAAACTCCATAATGATTGGAAGTAATAGGGCGTATAAAATGAAAATTGTGGAAAAACACTGCCCCCAATTGAAAATAAACATGTTTCTATAGCCAAAGTATGTTTGTTTTTCATAAATTTTTAAAATAATCGTAACATTTTTCAATAAAACGTCCACATTACCTACCTTTTTTACTATTTAAAATTATTCCTCATCGTTAGCTACCTGATGATAAAAATTGCATGTTCAAAACTCAATCGTAACATTTTATATCAACTGTTAAAAGAGGGCACTCTTAAGGCATGCTTTATTTGGGGAGATAATTAATTTCTTCAACAGTAGATAGAAAATGTTGTAATAGAGTTATTGACATCAGATTTTTACCATTCGGTGGCTAATACGATGAAGAATAACTAAAGTATAAAAACTGTAGGTAATGTGTGCGTTTTATTGAAAAATTTTACGATTGTTGTAAAAATTGATGAAACACAAACAGATTTTGGCTAAATAAACATGTTTATTTTCAATTGCGGGTGGTTTCTTTAAGCAATTTTCATTTCATGAGGTCGCCCAATGGACCTTTACACTTACGGAAAATAAATTACAAAACTCGTTTAAATCGATAGTTGTTAGTCTGAAAAGTCCATTTAACAAAAAGTTCCATTATTTTTCTTTCATTTTAAAAAAATATCACATTTGAAAGTGTGCCGCTGACGTCACGTTCATCGGAAATATCTCCTACCATAATCCACGTTCCGAAACAGGCAATACCGTTCTCCTTAAAAATATAACTTCTAGCATGATATAAGCCGTTGAGAAATAATCAATACATTGTCACTTGATCAACTCATAGATAAAAATCCCCATATTAGCTATTTTTTATTGTATTTGTAACTTTCAAATTTTCTGAACAGACCATCCTTTTGATGAAGAACGAGCATTGACAACACAGCAAATCGTAATGACAGTTCTCAACTGTCAAAAGTTATATGGAGATGTGAGGTTAATGTTTATTTTATTTACATTCAACAATCAACATTCAACTGATAAATTCGATAATAGTGTAGTGATGTGTTATCATAAACGATTTGGTGTGAATTTATTTGTGTAATTGTGTATTAAAAATATGGAACAAGGCTTCGTGAAGGGAAGTTCGGATAATTTACCGAGGTATCGACATGGTCAGTTATTGCAGGGATACAGGTACTGGAGATACAGGAATTAATAACAAATTTTAGAACACAAACAACAAAAGCTCTCAAAACTTTCAAAACTGCATTGACCTCAAAAAATAAATCAAGGTAGTGTTCGTTGAAGTTTAGATCTGATGGAACTGCTTCACTTGTATCAAATGGGTAGGCAAATGAGTTAGACAGAGACAAACTATTCTTATTGATCGCACCGTGAAACAGACGAAAGAACCCATCCGGTATAAAATGACAACTGTCATACGACACATTATATTTGAATGAGAATTTGGTGCACAACTTTAACAGCATTGCCAAGATTACTTTTGATGAACGTGACGTCACGAAACCACTTTTCTTCTGATTATAGATAAACTAGCGGTCAGAAAAAAAAATCCCGAGTGATATTAGCGTATTTACTTTCTAATTTCAGTGTTACCTTATATCTCTTGGAAAGGTCCATTACTGCCAATCATTATGGAGTTTGTTTCATCGAGATAGATAATTTAATTCAAAAGTTACACCGTTTTGTTCACACATGGATCACGGTATCGAACAAAAATTAAAAAAATTACATAATTTTTTTTTAATACGTTTTCCGTCGATAAAATAAAGAATAGTTTCCCTCGTTTCAATATGTGCACTTTATGAAGACTCACACTGCATTTCCACCAGGTGGAAAAAATGAGGCAAATATCTGTCAGAAAACAACTTCTTCTCAGGAAGTGGTATTAGCCAAGGAAGTAGTTGTTTTCTGTCAAATGTTTTTCTCATATTTCTCGATTGGTGGAAATATTTGGAGAGAAAGGGTACTTCATCGACTTTGTCGATTTTATTCATATCATTTAATTGATGCTCTCCGGCAAAACTTCTCGGGACTTTGTTCGGATTCTCGCATTTACTAAATGAAATAGGACCATTTATAAGTGATGCTGATAGAAATGAATAATTGAAAATCCCCAAATCACAAATAATTTTATGTCATACTAGTTCATTATTGTGTTTTTATTGCTTAGTTACCAACTATCTAATATCGTACTTTATGCCCGTGCGGGCATAAAGTTCACTTTATGGCCCGTGCGGGCATAAAGAGAAATAGTTTCGTCAGGAATTCCAAAATCTTCGTTCATTTTGACTTCTACCTTTGACACATATAATAGTTATTTATGTACCAAGGGTATAAATAGATGTTTATGCCCTGAGGGCGACGTTTTACGAATACAAGGGCCTCTGGCAAAAAAAGTTTGGATTTGAGGGGGTGAAATAATTTTTTTAGATTTTTTTAAATAACCCTAGGGACCATGGGAGCTCATTCTAGAAAGATTATAAAGAACAACTTTTTTTGATGCGACCCCCCGTTTAGGCTGTGCGCGTGCCGCGGATTTTCGAAAATGAAAAAAAATTTAAAAAAATGGAAAATAAAATTTAAAAAAAAACAAAAAATACGATACTTTCGGTATTTTTTGACTTTTTTTCGGAAGAGGGGGTGAGAGGGGCAAAAAAAGTGGATTCAAGGAGGGAGGATTTTTTTTTTTAATTTTTTTAAATAGCCCTTGGCACACCCTTGGATAATTCTTAATTCTAGGAAGATTTTTATTCTTCACTTTTTTCGATAGGACACTCCGTTTAGGCTGTGCGCGTGTCCGCGGATTTTCGAAAAAAAAAATTAAATAAAAGAACAACTAAAAAAGCTAGGTCAGCCAGGCGGCAGCTCGGCTTCCAATTAAATTTGATCGTTCATTGATTGGCAGCTCGTGAATAGCATCCCAAAACTCTGTGTTAAAAAATTCTAGAAACCTCTGCGCATTAATGTTTTCCCCAAATAAGAAAGGACCAATAATTCGTTCGTTCAATATCTCACACCAGACGTTGATTTTTTGGGAATACTGGCTTTCACAGTTTATTACCCAGTTAGGATTATCCGCTGCCTAATAGCGACAATTCTGTGATGACACTACTCCATTTGTAGTGAAAGTGGCTTCGTCGGTATATAAAATATTTTATGTCATACTAGTTCATTATTGTGTTTTTATTGCTTAGTTATCAACTATCTAATGTCGTACTTTATGTCCGTGCGGGCATTAAGTTCACTTTATGGCCCGCGCGGGCATAAAGAGAAATAGTTTCGTCAGGAATTCCAAAATCTTCGTTCATTTTGACTTCTATCTTTGACACATATAAAAATTATTGTGATTTTATGACATTTACGATTGTCAACATTCACCTAGCAACGATAGTGTCTACTATGATAAAATGGCAATGTTACTAATTCAAACCGGATTTTTTAAAACACTGATTTGTATTGAGATTGGATTGGAATAACGAACTAATATGGCATAAAGTTATGTATGTAAAACCGCGGGCATAAACAGATGTGTATACACTCGGGCGACTTACAAACCCTCAGGACAGAGGCCCTCGGGTTCGTAAAACGTCGCCCTCAGGGCATAAACATCTATTTATACCCTTGGTACATAAATAACTATTATGTGCCCTACATCTTTATGCCCAAGGGACATATCAAAAATCCACTGGACACGATACGAACTGTCCCATGAGTCAATCTTGCGTGAGCAGGAGCATGGTAACAAGGTTACTGACATCCTAAATCAACACTTTGGAAATCAATTGAAGTTCCTTTTCCTCAAACTGATGGATAAAAAAATTTAGAAAAAGTTGAGTTTTTTAACAACTTCGAAGCGTTTCAAATTAAATAACTGTTCTTTATTAAATATTTTTTTCTAGTGTTCAGTTATTTTTCTCTCCATTGTCAAATTACTCAAACATGTGTCAAATACAAATAATAAAATGAATATAACCCATATTTCCTCATCCAAACAAATATCAACATCAACAATAAATGCATTCATCTGTCAAAAATGTATCATAAAACCGAATTTCCATCGTTGTCAAGTCTGGAAACTCATTTCAATAAGTCTTCTATCATTCAAGAATTTGACTTTCAAGAGTGACACATGAATACAAAAATGTACTGAAATTGAAAAGTTACAATATTCATTTTGAAAAATATTCAATATTCAGGTGGACACCTGAATAAGGTTGATTAACATAGAATTTTCATATACCTATTTTAAAGAAATGTAACTACAGTGAACTACCCGTTTTAGTTATTTATGTATCAAGGGCGTAAGGTAGGCGTTTATGGCCTGCGGCGTGGATGATAGCCCGATGGCGTTAGCCGAGGGCCATCACACGCCGAAGGCCTTAAACGCATTTTACGCACGTGATACATACAAAATTTTATGCACTAGCGGTTTTATAGCGCGAATCACAAATACTGACTTGAATTGCAATGGTCTACACGTTTCATACGTTATGCATACAATAATTAAGGGTAACATAATATGAGGAATGTGAAACTATAGTAACTGAGTGCTATATTGGAGAATCTATTTCAAATAAATAGATCATCACCGAAAAAATTGCCAACGATTATGAACAAATGTTAGAAAGGGTATTGCTCTGAAATGATTCTAATTCGTGTTAGGAATTGCACGAAATGATGTGTGAGTATAGACAGTTTGAGAATTGTGTCTACTTTACGGCCCGCCGGGCCATAATGTGCCCGCGGCGGTAAAGTGCCACTTTACGCTTGCTGAACCGGGCGGTAAAGTGTACTTTACCGCCCGCTAGTGCATAAAGTTAAGTTTCAGTTGGTTTTTAATAATACATAATAATGTAATTTTTATTTGCTTGCTATTTATTTTTTGCTCTTCTAGGATCATATCCTAGATACGTCTCTGTGCAAATATGCACTTTATGTGCATTTTGCATTCATGTTTAATTCCTCAGACCTTATTCAAATCGAATAGAAAAAATGAAATTCTTAGAATGATTACTGCGTAATTTAAGTTCCGACGAAATCTTCCAATTTGCATTCAGCTCAACAAATCCAAGAGAACCTCGGAAATCATCACGTTGACCACAATAAAAAGCCAAATCAAAACAAAAACATAAATTAAACTTCATAACGCACCACGGTTACCTGACTTGTAATTTTTGTCATTGTTTGTTTACAACAATTACAATGCCACTTTTATGAACTCGTGAGCGTGATGGTCGAATGCGAAGAACGTGAAATTGAGTGTACATGTCCGATCAAATCTTAAAGTTGCTATTTTTTATACAAGTGTTCGCGAAAAGCACGGAAGTTGAAGGGCCTAGAAATTTTTAATTGTAACAGTTGAACACTTTCAGTACGCCACTGCTTGGGGATGTCGTTCAATAACATCACATTGAAGATCTCACTCATCCGTTCGACACATTTTTTTAACGAAATAAGTCATTACCAGATATTTGCTGTAGTATTCCCAAAAATACAGTTCAATTTTATAAGAGTGACGAATTGTTTATTGCGAGTCGAAACCCATCACAATAGAAAATAATGTAAGGAACGATATTTTCGAGTATTGCCGTCATAAACTCCTTTTTTCTCTGAAGGGAGATTTCTACTTTTTATGATTCTTTTTAAAACCGCGGACAAAGGAATAAAAATAGCACAGATTGATACAGATTCTCCGAACTGAAAATACGGGAATATGTAATCGATCAAACAACGGAATCGAATCGATATGTCATATGCAAATACATATTTGTTACTAGGGTTAGGGGCGATGACAGTATTTAAGTAATTCTAAAGAATATGGAAGTTTTTTGGACATTTTTCTTCCAAGTTAAATATTCAAGAATGATATAATATGTTAACGAGTATGTACGGGGTCGTCCACCCAAGCTATCATTTGGGAAAGTCTAGTTATTAGAGTTGTCACACAAAACGATTCATCCGTCCAAAATTCCTTCACGGCGACTATGTCGAAGGTCGTGGCTAAAAGCTAAATAACCATAAAGGAGGAGAGAGAAAGTAGAGTTTATTTTTGAGAATCCACAAAAATTTAGTTGCAATGTAGTTTCCGAACCAGTAAGTTGAATTTCAATAATTTTTCGAGTCAGTTGCGTTTTTGTCATTATTCAAGTAAATTGTAGTTTTCATATACGAGGATAGCTTTCCGCGTCTTTTCTCTTTAATTTTTTCCCGTAGAGTGGTCAGTAATGTCGAATAGTAAGCTCCAGTTATTGTTCTACCCTTATCCAAAAAAAATCAATCATGATTACTCAATGACAATCCCAAAAAACTTAAGCAAGAACTTTTCCAGCAGATTTTTGGACACGAAACTTCTTAGGTCTTGGAGAACCGGAGTGTCGCCATTCCATCGATTATTGCTTTGTTTCTGGATCGTAGAAATGTACCCAAGTCTAATCCATAGTAACAATTCGGTTTAAGAAGTCTACATCGTTTTCAAATCGAGCACAGATCGAAAGCGATGCTACTACCCTTGCACGCTTTTGGTCAACATTCAAACATTTGGGGATCCATTTTGCAGCAATTTTTCTCAAGTCCAAATTGACGTGAACTATATGATGAACGCGTTCGTATGAAATATTCAGTACTTCATATATCCGTTTTAGCCCAATTCGACGGTCTGTTGAAATCATGTCATGAACTGTATCGATATTTTCGGGGGTTGACACAGAAACTGGCCTTCCCGATCGGTCATCATCTTCAATGGAAAATTTACCTCTTTTGAAGCTTGCAGTCCAATTTTTCACGGTCGCATACGAAGGACATTGATCACCAAGGGTATTAAGCATATCTTCGCAAATCTGCTTACCTCTTAACCCTTTTAAATACAGGTACTTGATTATGGCTCGATACTCCAATTTTCACAATTTCGGTGACATATTTTTTCTTTCAATTTATTGCGTAACTCTGGTTTACTTTTTTGTCGTCAAACTTTACACTGACACTCCTAATAAGTTATTGTTCGTTGCTATGGTAACGCAATATTTTGTTTATGCAGGGAACTGGTCTAGGCTAACTAGATATCAATACATCCTCGTATTACTGAAAATCGGCCTACATACACCATTTGTTTGATATGATTCCCCTACATCCTGTATAATTACTTCCAATATTTTCCTGGTATTCTCTGATCAACCTTGCACGAGGTTACCATTCACACGCTGTCTTCGGTCATCACATACCTTGTCGATAGCATTGAAAAACTATGCGATCTGAATAATCTTCGCGTTTATGATAAAAATCATTTACTTACTTCGGCGACAAATCAATGAAGACCAGGAACTTTATTCTGACAACCTAGTCCTCGAGCTTAATAATAATAATATCTTATATTATCGATTCAACAACGTTACTGAAAACGGGACAAAATTATACCACAAAGGGCGAGTCAAGATGTACGCCTCGGAGCCAAATGATTTTTTTTATCAGTTAATGGTCTGGGGAAGTATATGTGTGTCTATCTGAACTTTGTTTTAAAATAATGAATTATACAAGGTATTTGAAAAAAGCACAACATCAATGTCATATTTTTTAAAAAGAACGCCCTGTATTTTCTTACATTTCTAAGTTTTCGAGAAAAATAAGATATAAGCTGATTTTTCTGAAGTATGCCTATACCTAACTCTCTCTGTTTAGTAAGATATTCAACTTTTTCTCAAACGTTGTCAAAGAAATTCAATATCATTGGAATTAGCCACGGCAGGTGTACGGAATTTTGACCGGTCACTCGAATTCCTTTTAGCTTGGTATTATGGCTTGAGTAGACGATCAATAGAATACAGTGTGTTTTATATTATTTAGTATATCTATGGACGATGATATGGTATTGCATTTTGGGGAGTTTGCTGTAGTCATCGTTTACAGGCTATCCTAATTTTGCAAAAGCGTGCTCTGCGGTATTTATGCAAAGTAAAATATAGGGATTCATGTCGACCTCTCTTTCTTAAACATAAAATTCTTACAGTTATTGCTATTTTCATACTTGTAACTGTTTGATACACAAACACAAAACAAAGTTATATATTGGAAACAGTTCTTCTGATCGTAGTACCAGACGTAATGATTTAAATCTTCCAATTCCAAAAAGTACACTTATCAAAAACTCGATATTTTATAATGGATGTAAGATGTTTAATCACCTTCCAATAAACATTAAAAGTATCACATCACTTTTTCGTGAAAAGTTTTTTATCAGAGAGAGTATATTATAATAGTCTGCAAGAGTTTTATGATGATAGTTTTTAAAAGTTATCATTTTGGATCATGAATCGAGCTTAGTTAGAGTTTTAACATTTTTATGTCATTCACAATTCGATTAACTTTTTTTTTCTGATTTCATGAAATATCACCACCGGCATCAACTAATACGGTTGCAGATGTCCTTCGAAAACAACGCCCTGTATATAAATTCGGATCAGGCAGATTTAAATATGTTGCTATTTGCTTCCCTAAATTACCAAATCTATTAATACCAATGAAAAATTATGGGTTTCTATTGATTAAAAATCTGTATCGTTATGAAAAAACTGTATCATAATAGATCTCATTATAAGAAATGAATTATGGGCAAATAAGTGTATTATTACAGTATGGGTGTAGAAGAAAGTATTTCATTCTTTCTGTTCGTGAAAAAGCAACAAGAGACTGAACAGAATCTGAAAAATAGAATTAGATGACATTATGAATTAGCAAAGAAACGTAATATAATTTTTAAATCAATGAACGAGAGAAGAATCCATAACAATAGGCCACGTTGAGACATGACTCATCTTCCGTGTTTAGTGGTGACTTCAAATTCGCAATACCGACCATTTTAGGCAAATGCATCAAGGCATCCGTGCAATGACCACCAGAACAGATACTTAAAAGCTAACTCATGTCGCCGCATTCGACCACAACGGATCCGCATTAAATTTGCATTTGTTTAATACCAGAACTGAGAGTAATAAAAGTCTTTTTTTTATTTCAGAATGTAAAATGAATAAATATTTCACGTGTGGAATTGGGCTCACTTGACTAAACACTATAAATTCCTCAATAAAACATGGGGTACCACAGGGGTCTGTTTTAAGACCAGTCTTGTTTTTAATCTATATAAATGACCCAATAACCAGTAACATCGCAGAACAATTTACTATTTTTGCTGGCGATACCACTATTATATGGAGTAATGAAGAAATTTTCCGTCTACCGTCCATTTACGAGGATGTATTGATATCTAGTTAGCCTAGACCAGTTCCCTGCATAAACAAAATATTGCGTTACCATAGCAACGAACAATAACTTATTAGAAGTGTCAGTGTAAAGTTTGACGTCAAAAAAGTAAACCAGAGTTACACAATAAATTAAAAGAAAAAATATGTCCACCATAATTGTGAAAATCGAAAAATTGATACCTGTATTTAAATGGGTTGAGAGATAAGCAGATTTACGAAGATATGATTAACACCCTAAATTGGACTGCAAGCTTCAAAAGAGGTCAATTTTCCATTGGGTAAAGGTAAAGTTATCGGGCTCATTCTCCAAAAAAAAAAAAAAAAAAAGTGAAACTTACGTAGTTTTGTGGGGGTCCCAATTACTTTAGGAGTTATAGCCATTTTAAAGTCGAAAATTGTAGATTTTCAGACATGAATTTTGCAGTCAAAATTTGCACAAAATGCCTCCTTCTTTTTGTTGACACTGTCATTAAACACTAATCTATCCACAAAAAATTTAACTTCTTTTACTAGTGATTCTAACCTATTTGTTAGTTATTTACACTGAATCTGCGCCGTCAACTATTCGAATTCAAAGCCATATTTTCTCGAAAGAGGATTTTGAAATTAGTTCGAAACCACATTTTAATAACTTTTTGTTTTTGCGAAAATGAATGTTTTCGAAAGAATCACGTCATAACTTCAAAGTTGTCACATCTCGAGCAATAACGAATAACATAACCACAAACCACATTGAATTCAAATAATTATGGACATGTTAAGGTGCATTTGGTCAACATCATTTTAAAATTATGCCTAAATTTATGTCAAAAGCGAAAGTTGAATCTGTTATATCAAATATCGCTATTTATACAACAATGTTTTTTTTATGCTAAAAACCTTTGATGTTACCGTTATGTTTATGATAATGCTTATGCTAAAGTTGACTAAATCCACACTTATTAGTATCAACACAGCAGAAGGGTTCTCAAATAACCCTTTTGATTAATGATTTGATTCAACAGTGGCATGAATCCCAGCCCAAGTAGTCCCATCAGGTATAAGAATTGGATTACAAATTTTACAGACTATGAATCTTTCATACACTTTCGGGTGTCATTTGCAGTTGTCTAGTGTTAATTTGAGAACTTCCAGCTGGATTTTCACCATACATTTCACAAACTTTCAATTTCTCTGGACGATTCAGAAAAAAAAGTTATTTTATTTTCCTTGTTTTTGAACTCGACGTCGTCAAACTAAAAAATTTCACCTGACGTGCGTCATACTGTTTTGAAACATCCTCTCGATGTGATTTTGAAATACTTTCAATATTTGACAGTTGTGACGTCATTGCTCGAAATAATTCCATGGAGAAAATAGAGTGTTTTGAAATTATTTGAAATACTTTCAGGAGAAAATATGGCTCAAATATGAGCAATAACTTCCCCTTCATTCTTATGTTTTGAATAGTTGGCGGCGCAAATCTCAGGTAACCAACCTACTGCTATCATGAAAATTACTAAAAACCAAACAAAAGTTGGGTTAGAATCGCTAGTAAAAGAAGGTCAAGTTTTTGAGTATAATTTTAATTTTTGGTGTTTGTATTTGTGAAATATGGATAGATTAGTGTTTAATGACAGTGTCAACAAAAAGAAGGAGGCATTTTGTTTAAATTTTGACTGCAAAATTCGTGTCTGAAAATCTACAATTTTCGACTTTAAAATGGCTATAACTCCCAAAGTAATTGACACCCACAAAATTCTTTCAGATTCGTGTTCAGGAGACAAAACTACGTAAGTTTTAGTTTTTTTTTTTTGGAGAATGAGCCCGATAACTTTACCTTTACCTTCCATTGAAGATGATGACCGATCGGGAAGGCCACTTTCTGTTCACGTCAATTTGGACAAGAGAAAAATTGCTGCAAAATGGATCCCCAAATGTTTGAATGTTGACCAAAAGCGTGCAAGGGTTGTAGCATCGCGTTCGACCTGTGCTCGATTTTAAAACGATGCAGACTTCTTAAACCGAATTGTTACTATGGATGAGACTTGGGTGCATTTCTACGATCCAGAAACAAAGCAACAATCGATGGAATGGCAACACTCCAGTTCTCCAAGACCTAAGAAGTTTCGTGTCCAAAAATCTGCTGGAAAAGTTCGTGCTTCAGTTTTTTGGGATTGCCATGGAGTAATCATGATTGATTTTTTGGATAAGGGTAGAACTATAACTGGAGATTACTATTCGACATTACTGACCACTCTACGGGAAAAATTTAAAGAGAAAAGACGCGGAAAACTATCCAAAGGTGTTTTGTTTTTGCAGGACAACGCCCGTGCACACAAATCTCATGTTGCCATGCAAATAAATCGTGATTTAGGGTTTGAATTACTAGAACACCCTCCTTATTCACCAGATTTGGCTCCGTCAGACTATCATCTCTTTCCTCAACTGAAACAAAGTTTAAAAGGTCGTAAATTTTCTTCCAACGAGGAGGTAATGAAAGCTGTGGAGGTCTGGTTTGCAGAACAAGAAGAAACATTTTTTTTGAAAGGTCTAGAGACGTGGCAGGTTCGCAGTAATAAATGTATCCAATTAAGAGGAGAATATGTTGAGTAATAAAATATTTTGACATTGAAATTTTGTTTGGTTCTATAGCAGGCTAAGAATTTTTCAATATATCCTCGTATATATTTATTTATTTATATTCACACAGGCCTATTGGCCTAATTACATGAATTACATAATTATCTTTTTATATCAAGAGAATTTTAAACTTGCTCACCTGATCTATATTTCAACGAGAGTTCTGACTACGAGTTCATATTAGGCTGGCCTTTTTCCATAACACAACTGTTTTTCGAGTAATTTGATAGCGTGCCCAAATCAACCTTATTCGGAAATTGTATCTTACTTTTTGTAAACTGACTCACTTTGAATACTCCTAACCAATATTTGCTTAGTAGGATGGTCCCGATAAAATATTGCAATTATTGACACGAGTACTCACCGCTTCGAGAAAAATCAGTTATGATTTACCAACACCACTTCATTTTTGGTATGGGTTCGTATCCTGGATTCCGAATAAAAATCGCAAGTGTAATGCGCATTGCATAACACATCATGTCTTGAAGCATTATATTGAATTTCTTACGACCACAGAACGAGTTTGCAAGGTCACGTAAGACATATTTTATAAAATTTAACATACCTAATTATCGCAGCCACATTGTTTTTAATTGAAATTATGTGTACGCTCGAGTATTTGTTCGATAGGTAATATTAATCAAAGCTACGAATTTAGAAATTAATCGGTTGGAAATAGAAGATTCAACGCTTTTTTGCAAGATTGAGAAAACAGTCCATTTAATCAAGAAAAGTAATTGCAATAAATCTCAAAATTATTCTGAATTTGATAACCCCAATTTTCTTGAAAACCGGCGAGGAGTGTAGAACAATCAAGAGAAATTAAGCGTGTGTGTCCATACCGCCCAAGACTTAAAACAATATTCTTGAATTGAAAGAGGAGAGAGAACGGCACTCCCTGGGATCAACTAATTCATGTCAGTATTTTTAATAGAATCAAACAGGAAAGGCATGCTCATCATTTGCTCCCTTCCATTTAAATTTACTGATTGACATGACAGGGGGATTCATACGAGGATGTATTGATATCTAGTTAGCCTAGACCAGTTCCCTACATAAACAAAATATTGCGTTACCATAGCAACGAACAATAACTTATTAGAAGTGTCAGTGTAAAGTTTGACGTCAAAAAAGTAAACCAGAGTTAAGGTGCATTTAGTCAACATCATTTTAAAATTGTGTTTAAATATATGTTAAAAGTGAAAGTTGAATCTGTTATATCAAATGGCGCCATTTATGCAACAATCTTAAGTTAATGCTAAAAACCTTTGATGTTGCCATTATGTTTATAATAATGCTTGTACTAAAGTTGACTAAATCCACCCGTAGGCAATAAATTAAAAGAAAAAATATGTCCACCGAAATTGTGAAAATCGAAAAATTGGAGAGTATCGAGCCATCATCAAGTACCTGTATTTAAAAGGGTTACGAGGTAAGCAGATTTACGAAGATATGCTTAATACCCTTGGTGTTCAATGTCCTTCGTATGCGACCGTGCAAGCTTCAAAAGAGGTAAATTTTCCATTGAAGATGATGACCGATCGGGAAGGCCAGTTTCTGTGTCAGTCCCCGAAAATATCGATGCAGTTCATGACATGATTTTAACAGACCGTCGAATTGGACTAAAACGGATATCTGAAGCACTGAATATTTCATACGAACGCGTTCATCATATAGTTCACGTCATTTTGGACATGAGATAAATTGCTGCAAAATGGATCCCCAAATGTTTGAATGTTGACCAAAAGCGTGCAAGGGTAGTAGCATCGCGTTCGATCTGTGCTCGATTTGAAAACAATGTAGACTTCTTAAACCGAATTGTTACTATGGATGAGACTTGGGTACATTTCTACGATCCAGAAACAAAGCAACAATCGATGGAATGGCCACACTCCGGTTCTCCAAGACCTAAGAAGCTTCGTGTCCAAAAATCTGCTGGAAAAGTTCTTGCTTCAGTTTTTTGGGATTGCCATGGAGTAATCATGATTGATTTTTTGGATAAGGGTAGAACAATAACTGGAGATTACTATTCGACATTACTGACCACTCTACGGGAAAAAATTAAAGAGAAAAGACGCGAAAAGCTATCCAAAATTGTTTTGTTTTTGCAGGACAACGCCCCTGCGCACGAATCTCATGTTGCCAATCAAAAAAATCGTGTTGAAACGTCGTGACTCAAACACATGCAAAGAATTTATTTTCTTTGTTTCTAGACAATGGAGGTCCAGAAGAATTCTACTAACAAAAAATTGCTATATCAGTGAGAGCTAGATGGATGGTGTTTTGACCGTTGGGTTTCTATCGAAAATACGCATTCAACCGGTGTACGAACTCGTAAAGACGTATTCGAAGCTATTTAAAAAATACAATTTTATCATTAGTTTGATCAAGATATCAATTTTTCCGTCTTCAGAAATATTTCTTGGACTATTGATTGTTCCAAAAAAAAAATGGATTTACACCTTTAGTAGATTTTGTGAGGGTGATCAAAAAAGATATCTTGGTAAATTGCGAAAATATCAACAGTTCGTGAGATATATTGTATTTTTGAAAATTTTCATTTTCAGATTTAAGAGATTTTCACCAATTTCCGGTCGGTTTTTCGAAAAACGGTTCGTTTGGGATTCGTTTCATCGTAAAAGCTCTACCGATTGCAATTTTGAAACTTTTAGTTTCGTTCTTAAGTTTAGTCGCATTCCCGTTTTGTTCGAAAAAGCTTGTTATCATTTTCCGATCTTTCTCAAAAACTAAACACTTGTGTAGGGCATTTATAAGTATACTTTCGAAAAATATGGAACGGATCAAATCACTTGCCGCACCGCTATCGTTGGAAGTTGGGAAAATCGGAAAAATGCCGTAAAATTTTTCCAGATTTCCGAGGCAAAAAAAATTGGACAAATATTGTCCTCGAGTTATTGATGAGGTTAAAATTTTAAAGCGATAGATAAATAGATAGGTGTTTTATTTGACCACATTATGTGTAAACATTTGTAGCAAGTCAATACAATACAAAACAATACAATATAAAACATTTAGATACAATAAAATTAAAAAATTTAAAATTGAGCATTAAAAGATAAACATATCATTCAATACATTTCCAATGAAGGTAAAAAAAATTAAAAATAAATCACATAATCAGGCAACAACCAGTTGCAATGGAAAATTTCATCAAATCCTAGCAGGATGATCATAAACATGTCAACACATTATTAATATAATTCACGCGGCAATTCTTATATTCATCGATGGAATAGAACGTATTGTTCTGGAAAAATGATTTGATTGTTTTTTTTTAAATTTATTTTTACTCATATCTCTAACATTGGCAGGAAGTTTATTGAATAAGTTCAAGTCGAGCGAGTTCCTAGTTGAAGTGGTGAGTCTCCAGCGAGGATTGATAAACTTATCACCGTTTCTTGTATTATAATAATGTGTTTGATATTTACAGATGTTTCGATGAATTTGAATAAGGCACTCGTAAATGAACAAAGAATAAAGTATTATTTTAAAGTGTGCGAATTGGTTTCTACAAGATTCTCAAGACCCTAGACAAGCAAGTATTCTTATGGCTTTTTTTGTTGCCTAAAAACTTTGACAGACTAGAGTTTCCCCAGAGTCGTATGCCATAAGTGATGTGCAAATGGAATAGAGAGAAGTATGATAATTTCAATGCATCAATAGTGATTACTTTTTTCAATTGTCTCAAAAGATAAAGCTGATCAGAAAGTCTAGAACAAAGTTTTTCGCAATGGCAGTTCCATTTTAAAGTAATACCCAGAAGTTTTACCTCATCATCTGGGTTGTTATAAGGGTTTGTTGAAAACTGAATTCTTCGAGTTTTATTAGGGTTCTGCTTAAATTTGTTTGTTACAAACCATTTTTCAGCTCTTTGCTCAGCTGATATCATTGAGATTGATAAATATTCCCTATCAACGTATGTCTCATAAATTGTTAAGTCATCTGCGAAGATCATACAAGATGACGGTAGCAAGTTTTCCAAGGTATCTTTGATATACAGGGTGTTAATTAAGTACGTTGACAAACTTCGGGAGGTGATTCTTTGAAGGTTTTCAGGACGAAATGTTCATATAAACATATGTCCCAAACGGCTTGGTTTTCGAGATACAGGGTGATAAAAATACATTTTTTTCAATATTTTTTAGAGTTAACTTCGACATTTTCTACAATAATCAGTTCAAATTAGGCAAGTACAATCCATTCAATAGTACGCACGATACAAAATAATGTATTTCTCAAATAATTCACAGGGTCCTCCTTTTTTCAGAGTTAAGCTTTGTTCAACCCTTCAGAATTTTTTTTCCGCCGCCACTGACATATTATGAGAAAGGAATAATGAATGTTGTTTCATTTAACATCTTTTTGCTCTCTTGATGTTTTTCATTTACTTGTACGGTTCAGGAGTTAAAATGAAAATATTAACGCAAACATTTTCCAGTAACGCATAACATAAAGAAATTTGAGAAGCAAATAGTCTAACAAACTTGAAGGGTGATTCTTTGAAAGGTTTCAAGATGAAGAGTTCATATAAACATGTCCCAAGCGGCTTGGTTTTCGAAGTACAGGGTGATCAAAATACATTTTTTAGGAGTTTTTGGAGTTTACTTCGAAATTTTCGACAATAATCGATCCAAATTAGTTCAAATTGGACAAGTACAATCCATTCAATAGTGCGCATGATATAAAATAATGCATTTTTCGAAGTGTCATTGCCACTCTCCAAAGATTAGCGCGTGACGCAATACGTCATTTTGTTCTCATTACACAAATAGCTATTTTCTGCTCGTGTAGAGAAAATGTAATGTTATGGCCAGAGATTCATAAATGAAAATCAAATGTGTAATGATCTGCGACTATTAGATAAACCCTATTAACTATCTTCCATTACAGGATTACCTTTCGGAAGTTTTTTATGTTGAAAAGGAAACGTTCAATTGAAAATTAAAAAATGTCTTTTTTTAAAATAACAAAAAATTTGTATGAGTTCTCTATCAAGACTGATGGGTAAAAACATTTTTAATCAAATATCTCAATGAAAATGCACATTTTTACCATCAGAATCTTCAGGTTGAAAGTTAAGGTTTTCCCAATATCTGTCAGATCTAGTTTAATATCCAGCGTACCGCAGTGACGGGGAGATAGTAGTTTTCTGTTAGATATCACAAAAAGAAATCACATCTTTACAATAACAAGCTTTTATTTAGCTTCACTTGTAACTAACAAACAATTTAATAAAAGTTGAATTTGACCCACTTCTAATACTCCAATTAATTTGAAATTTGGCAGGTTTCCGTAATTCCGGTGACAATGCATTAAAAAAATGTTTGTTAAAAAACAAAATGGCGGCTCCAATATGGCGGACGAGTTTTGTGATTATGATCCGATTCTGTTCAAAATTGGTATGTGATGGTTTTTGGGTTGGAGATTTTCAGTTTCACATAAAAAATAAACTAAAATGTTAAAAATGAAAATTATAAAAAGAAAACATTTCAAAGTTTTTATACAATACACTGAAAAGGAAAAAATAATTCATTTCATTGTTTGATCTAGGTAATCTTGTACAGAAAGATTTTGATACTCACAGAATAACCTACAAAAAATGAAACAAATTATTTTTTCATTTTCAGTGCATTTGTATAAAAGCTTCTTTATATATTTTATTGTATAATTTTTATTCATCGTAGATTTTTCTAATTCTGAAAAAATATTTCCATCAATTTACAATAATTGAAAATGTTGAATTTTCAAATTTTCTAATGTTATGCCACACTGGAAAATGTTTAAATTAATATTTTCATTATAGCCCCTGAACCGTACAAGTAAATGAAAAAATGCAAGATATCAAAAAGATGTTAAATGAAACAACATTGATTATTCCTTTCTCATAATATGTCAGTGGCGGCGGAAAAAAAATTCTGAAGGGTTGAACAAAGCTTGACTCTGAAAAAAGGAGGACCCTGTGAATTATTTAAGAAATGCATTATTTTGTATCGTGCGCCCTATTGAATGGATTGTACTTGCCTAATTTGAACTGATTATTGTCGAAAATGTCGAAGTTAACTCTAAAAAATCTTGAAAAAAATGTATTTTTATCGCCCTGTATCTCGAAAACCAAGCTGTTTGGGACATATGTTTATATGAACTTTTCGTCCTGAAAACCTTCAAAGAATCACCTCCCGAAGTTTGTCAACGTACTTAATTAACACCCTGTATAAAATGAAAAGGAGGGGACCTAAGATAGACCCTTGGATATTTTCAATGGTGTGGAAATGAGAGCGTTTCTTCAGTTGTAACGTCATTTGGAGCTAAGGACATGGAGTCCCCCATAAGTTTTTAATTTCTGCCGAAGTCGTGTATAAAAATACCTTCCTGTTGAAATAGTGCTTAACAGTATACTTCAGAATACGAATACCTTCCTAGTTATTCGGGGTATAGTCACAGACGTCCATTGTGTGGAAGCAACAATTACCGAAGCCCGTTTTCCTAAAAAACAGGATATGATCGCCGCTCTCCAAATACAACGGAGGCGAACGTGTCCACGGACACATCGTCTCGGGCCCTCATTGATATGCGTATCGGTCGTCGGACGACGCCCGTTGAATAATTAGAAGGAGCGGATTCGTACTCGGACGTCTATAATTAAAACCGCATCAAGACAATGAAGTATAAACTTATGATGGTTAAGGAATTTATCGATAACATTTGTCTCTGATGTTCCTACGCAATATCAGGGACGTTTCGGAGGTAAGAACGGTAGACCACAAGCCCAGGCACAATTTCAGGGGGTGATTTTATACACCACGGGTCAGATATAATGTTGAAGTACTGGTCGAGAAACGAACGTTAGGCACTATGCCGTCAATTTTCCGCGGTACAGGTGAGTGTACAGGCGAGTTGAAATGTCGTAAAAAAGGGGGTATTTTTTGATTACTTTATACATGACGGCACTATTCTCGTCAAAGAGGCAATGAAAAAAGAATGCTCTAAACCCAGTGCCGTCAAAAAATAGCGGTACAGAGAGTCGGAATTTTTTTTTGAAATCGGCGCTTTTACCCTCCCTCCCCAGTTAATCGAATACTTGACGGCGTTGATTCAGTTAACTTTGCCTTCCCTTAAAAAACTATAATACATCTATGCCATCAGAAAAGGGTGGTACATGGGATCAGAAATCGCGAATTAAAACCCGATTTTTACCCCTTATGGGGGTGGTCATTTTATACAACCTAAAATTTAGCTGTTTCAATGCTATATCCTTAAAAGATAACATATTTTACTGTGCCGTCAATTTTATATGGTACAATACGCTGAAAAATGTGTTTTTCATGTCGAAATCAAATTAGTCCGACAATGCAGCTACTTCCTATTAATTTTGGGGACATTTGGTTTCAACAGAATGGTTGTTCGAGTCACAATGTCACGAGTCACGACCAGTGACATAATTTCTTTAAAACACATTTCGTGATCTCCATGTGATATGATATTGTGGCCTCCCAGATCACCAGATTTAAATGATTTCTTTCATTGGGAATATCTGAAAGAATCCGCGTATCGACATGCATTTCAGAGAGCAACAAATCCTGATGAATTGAGGGGCAAAATTATCCAACTTTGTGCCTACATTACGCCAAATCTACTCCGTGATATGAGATTATCTCTGTATCACAGATTCGGCTATTGTTTGGCACAACAAGGTGTTATTTTTTAAACTTTATTATATTAGATATTTTTTGTGTTAGTTGAATTTCAATTTATTTTTCAGAAGTTAAGATTATTATTTTTTTCGTAGAATGTAATTTATTTTAAATGACGTTATGGCAAATTATGGCAGCAAATAATTTCTCGCAGACAATGGAACGTTGTAAACAAAATTCGCTTCCTGAGAAGCCAGACATATCCCTATTCTCTAATATGTTGATAGTGTCTCTAGGTCGCTAGAAGTGAGGACCATCAATTGAATATTGTATTAATATTTTAGATCTGGAGGAAGTGAATGAAATGGATTCTGCAAGTGAATCAGATATAGAGATCGAAAATTCTGATGAAGAATCATAAATTGTTGAAAAATTTATGATGTTGAATGAATGAATATTATAGTATGTTCCATGTTCTGATTTTTTTAAATCTATTTATTATGAATTTCAATAAAAATACCATGAAGATTGACTAACGCTTTTAAAACTTTATGAAAGACTAATGCCTTTTTTATGAAAATTAATAATAGTTATCTAGTTTATAATCTTTCATAAAATTTTAATGATTTATACATTGTTATTCAAATCTTTAATCACTTATTTTATAATATATTTTTTCGTCGACCTCTGCAAAAAATGACATTTTACGTACTAATTTCCGGACGAAAAATCGACTATTTTTGAAGGCAAGTACTTTTCGTCCGCAAACACTTTTCGTCCGCAAACTCTTTTCGTCCGCTGTGGTCACTATGATACGGCACGGTACGAGAGCGGCGATTGAGTCATTTTCGTAAATCCACGTTTTAATTAATACATAGGCGCCTGTGACAATAACTGTCATTTGCTGTTGTCAAATTAATTATTTACGAAATCCGCTAGATTTTACGTGTGAATTTAGACCGTGGTGTGAATATTAGTGTTCATAATAATTAAGAATTGATCGAGTCTGCAGTTCGAAGAGTTGGACGTAGCTGAGGCCAGCAAACATGCGAGTACTTACTTTCATAAAGGTATGTAGAGGTCGACGAAAAAATGTAATATGCACCTCGGCGAAAAACTGTCTACTGTCTCGCCTGCTTGCTATCCTCGGCTATCAATTTGCAGGCTCGACTATAATAGACAGTTTTTCGTCCTTGGTTCATAAATAACTATATAAGAAAACATTGATTTTTTGCTCTAAAATTTTAGTAATTTTTTATTTATTTCTGCATGAACCATAATTTTTGACGGCACCATGTTTAGAATACTCAATAAATGTTAACTCAAAGCTAGAAATGGGTGCCGTCAAATTCTAAATGACCACCCCCATAAGGGGTAAAAATCGGGTTTTGATTCGCGATTTCTGACCCCGTGTACCACCCTTTTCTGACGGCATACATGTATTATAGTTTTTTAAGGAAAGGCAAAGTTAACTGAATCAACGCCGTCAAGTATTCGATTAACTGGGGAGGGGGGGGGGGTAAAATCGCTAATTTCAAAAAAAATTCCGACTCCATGTACCGCTATTTTTTGACGGCACTTGGTTTTAGAGCATTCTTTTTTCACTGCCTCTTTGACGAGAATAGTGCCGTCATGTATAAAGTAATCAAAAAGTACCCCCTTTTTTACGACATTTCAACTCGCCTGTACACTTACCTGTACCGCGGAAAATTGACGGCATAGTGCCTAACGTTCGTTTCTCGACCAGTACTTCAACATTATATATGACCCGTGGTGTATAAAATCACCCACTGAAATTGTGCCTGGGCTTGTGGTCTACGGGTTGTTCTTACGGGAACTTAATTACCTACGAAGATAATATTAGGACTTTGATGGGACGCGGTGATATAATCGTGAATTAATCGAAAAATCAGAAATCTGCGACTAATAATCATAATTTATTAATCCCCAGCTAGCACCTGAAGCTAGTGTCTTATGAGTCATATTGACCTCACATTCATCGAGAATTAATTGACGTCTTTTTGGTTCATCTAGTCACTCTTTTTCTATATCATGGCCTTACTGCCTGAATTTTCAGTAACAAAAGAGATAGAGAACCAAGCATTTGAGGGGCCTAGTCCCAAGTGTACAATCTCCATTGAAAAATTCCACAAAGTACAATCTCCATAACTGTTTATAAATTTTTTTCTAGAATTTCATGAATCATCTATAGATAATGATAACTTAATTACCTGACTCCAAATAAACCCCCGATAAGTACCAACCCATCACATTGGTTGAAGTGCGTTCAACGCACTCTAGAAGCAGTTTTGTCTTCTTCTGAAAATCAAGTTCTTAATTTTTTTTTTGTCAGTTTGTACTGACTCTGCCATGACGAAACATACTGAATGTGTTTTTTGGTAAATCATTATTATTATTATATGTAATCCATCAGGTTATCAGGACAGTAACTTTCATCATTGAGTTTTCCATCATTTCCTAGAAAAACAACGAAAAACCCGGATTCATGGAACGCCGGGAACCATGGCTTGTCTAAAGAATACGTTGACACCCAGTATATAGGAGAGCTAGTTTTTATTATGCCTGCATCGTGACTTCAAAAACAATGCTGGAAACGAATTCAAGATCAGGATAATTTCCCTAATATTTTATTACATCTAATCACGTAGGTAATGGAGATCTTATGTCACGTATTGTTGACATTAAGATGTCTAAAAACCATGGTGTGACGACTCATACCTGCAAAACTGTGGAATAAAACGGGAGAGAATTCGCCAGCTTGATTAAGAGAAAAAAAAATGAAATCATGACTTGTTTCCCAAATATTCCGCATTTGCGTGTACCGCCACGGTCGGTTTTCCTGTCAGGGTAAATTTACAAGCACAGATGTTTTCAAGTATTGTCGACGGATGAACTGAATAAAGAAACCTAATTATTGAAATTTACTGAATCACTATCACCAATCAGTTTTATTTGTTACATTTTCGACCTATTTTTATAATTTTTTACTGAAATGTAATTAACTACAATAATAACCACGCATTTCATTTGGAAGTATCGAAATTAAGCTCCATGAAAATTCACCATTAGAACCTGTCAATCTTGTGCTAATATAATCAGGAATGGCGGGATTTCGTGAGATATATTCGTGCTATTATTTTCATTAAAATGTTTTCTAATAATACAAGATACTATGTGATTATCTTCATAATATGGTGGTACTCACTTTCGGTACTGGATATAGATGAATTATTTTGTTCGACTCTCTGGATTACCCACAAATGATACAAAAACGGAACATAATCAAATTATTATTGTACAGACTACACAGAAAACGATTAGATATTCACAAATTTTATTCAATGTTTCGCCAACAGCAGCTTCTTCACTGTCTGATTGAATAAAGTTTGTGGAGATCGAATCGCTTTCTGTATATTTTATACAATTACTATGGATCTTCATCAAGTAACGGCCGAGTCAATCAGACAAATTGAATTATCATTGAATGAATGATGAATTTCTAAGAAAATATGCAGCAAAATGGACAAACACATTAATAATAGTCATAAATACAGGGAAATTGCACTATGAAATTTATATTCCGTCACAACTATTCATTTTTGAACAGTATTCGAAGTTTGTTGAAATTCCATAAAATTGACAACAGTCGTCAATCACCATATCCCTGGAATATTGACATGACATGACTAAAATTATAAAGGCGCCATCTCTGGGACCGACTGAAGAAGCAGACCACTATTTCATTTGTTTATTTGTCTTCTGAAAAATCAAAACAAAATCGAATCATTCGACACACCAGGGTTTTTATACATCTTAGTTGACATGGAGGCTTATTTGACATTGCATATGGTAAATCTGTTACCTAGCAACAACCTTCTTAGCACGGCATATTTTAAGAGCAAACACTACCTTGGTAAAACGGGAATCCGTTTTGACGCCACTGTTTTTGTTTGAGAATTTTCCAATATTTTTGCATTATTCATTGTTTTTGTGTAAATTCCGGAACTTCAGTGATTTTTGGTTATGATAATTTTTAAGAAAAACAATTTAAATGATATGATGAATTAAAAAAAATGAGAGATTCCGGCATTCTCATGGAACCAACAAGCCCATACAAAAAATATATCTTTCATGAAATCAATGGTTTTTGCAAGAAACGAATCCGACGATTGGGAAATTTCTATCTGATTTGAGCTGTTATCGAGAACGGACAGGTGCTGTGTTGCCAATGTTCATCGAATTCATTATCTTCACCCCCATTCTTGATATGAATGACAACAAACCTTATAGGTAGAAGGGATGAGGAAGAAATTGGACTTTTCGGTGATGGTGGCTCTTAAGGATGCTATTTGATCCGACTTGACAAACTATTCCGACAGAGGAGCCACCAGTTATTTTAATGAATATTTACTTGAGTACGTACTCGCAACTCTAAATATTAAAATCGTAATCAAAATTAATTTCAACTATTTCCAAAACTTTGTATTTCGTAACGATTCGTGATGGAAGATTCATTTTGCGTTTGCAGAAAAAAAATAGTTTTTTCTTTTAATCTCTCGATTATAGCATTTTCACACAATAACAAGTATAACAATCTAATGTGAAAAACCAAAGCCATAAGATTTGGACGTACTGAAAGGGTTGAAATAAGGGCGCAATCAATACTCGGTTGCTGATGCATTTTCCGGCTTATTAGGAACCCGAAAAAAAAATCCCATAAGCCAGTCAGCTGTTGAGGTAAATTTTCGGACGGATAATTTTGTGAATAAGCTGACCGGCTTATGGGAATTTTTTTTCGGGTTAACGATATTGATTTTCCTTATTTAGATTGCCATAAGCGAGAAAATGCATCAGCAACCAAGTTTTTTTAGATCGCGCCCTTCTTTCAATCCTTTCAGTACGTCCAAATCTTATGGTTTTGGTTTTATATTATATTATATTAAAGGCCATAAAAGTACGAAAGCGTAGAAGGGCCACAAAGAATAAAAAAAATTAATTCATCTAATTCCGACTTCGCAACTCGAAATTAGTATACATAATTCCGATTTCACAACTCAGAATTAGTATAATTCCGACTTTACAGTTCGGAATTACTATAATTCCGACTTTACAACTCGGAATTAGTATATTTCCGACTTCACAACTTGGAATTAGCCTAATTCCGACTTCACAACTCGGAATTAGTATAATTCTGACTTTGCAACTCGGGATTAGTATAATTCCGACTTCACAACTCGGAATTAGCCTAATTCCGACTTCGCAACTCGGAATTACTATAATTCCGAGACGTTAGGGATCAATGTTCAAACTTTCACTATAATTTCAATGAAATCGCAATGATTACACTAATTCCGAGTTGTGAAGTCGGAATTATGCTAATTCCGAGTTGTAAAGTCGGAATTATAATAATTCCGAGTTGTGAAGTCGGAATTATACTAATTCCGAGTTGCCCAGCACACGTCCGATCGCTAAATTTTCATTTTTTGAACTCAACTTATTTTTTCGCGATGTCCGAAACTTTTGAAATATTTTCCGAATTTTTTTGCGTTCTCTATCTAGCTTTTGAGGGGTGGTTAGGGGGATTGAAATTTTTATAAACCATAATATTCGACGGTCAGATATTTTTCACTATTTTTACGGATTTTTCCGATTTTAATATCACGAGTTTTTCAACTCCCTACCTAACTTTTCGCTGTAATCGTTGACCTCCAAATCCGTCAAGAAAACTTCTGGAACCCTGCGCGTCCTCTATCTAGCTTTCGGGGGCATTAATGTATTGTCATTGGAACTAAATCAACATGTAAAATCTCAATTCCATAGAATAAGAGGAAGTGGTTCTAATTCAGCTTGCAAGATTTGTACCCATCAACCCATCTAACAAACACACACACAGAGCAAATTAAATGAAAGCTTTTAATTTGAAAAAAATGGGACTGTTTGGAAGTAACTAGCACTACAGTTTATTTTCGAGGTTGCCAGAGTACCACATAATGTGCGAATGGAAGACATAGGGTCGCAAGAGACATGACATATTCAGGAAGGAAAAATCAGGCCAGCATTTGATCTGTATCGACTATTGCAAATACGGACGATGTCAACAAAAGCACGCGAACGCCAAACTAGAACAGAGGTGGATTGTGCTTACAACACGTAGATATGTTGTGAAATAAAACCAACGAATGTTTAACGTCACCCGAAACGGGCCGAAACCAACACAAAACTTTACACGAAAGAAATATTTGAAGTATTAAAAACAAACACAAGACAACACAGGTTCATGTTAACGACCAATAGCGTTACGAGAATTAGCGATCACAAGGTGGGCAGGCCGCAAGCATGCATTGATCATTGTTTACAAGTATTTGAAATGTAAATACACTATAGACTAGTACGGGATACGGAAATAGGCAGATGGGTACAAAATTATGAAGGGGAAGCACAATAACACCTCTTTACTGCATTGCTTCCGTTGTGGTGGAAAAAAAAGTGTTCAATTCGTCAAACTCTTTCTCTCGAATTTCATCAATTCCTTCCGATTTATTATTTTTCATTTCTTTGAAAATGTTCAGTATAAAATCAACTCATTATACTCGGTGACGGAAATAATAGTCAGTGACGTATTCTTAGCTTCAGGGTTACCAAGTGAGCCAAGGGAAGAGGGAGGGGAATTCCAGCCGCTCTTATTGGGATGTTTCTGAACTAGTGACTGACGTCATTGGCTATTATTTTCGTCTGCGAGTATAGGTATATTTAATAGAAAACTTTTTTGTTTTCATAATAGGGAATTACACTGGTAATTTATTTTTCCATAGATTTACAAGTACCTAAATCAAACTGGGTAAAAAAGGACTTTTCAATTTTTTTTTGTTTCGATTGTGTTCAATCCAGAAAAAAAAAACGATTGGAGTAGAATTCATTTACTAGCTAAATTCGAGCGAAATATTACCGGTATTTGATTGGACGAATACAAGTAACGTCAAAGTCAAAGTCAAAAGCATTCTCTGATGACTCAATGAATTTAAGAATAATACAAGTGAAATAAATAAATAGGTTTGTGAAATGATCTTACATGCATCATATACAGGGTGGGTCACGGTCGATGGTACCTTAGACGTTTACGGAGAACGGGAAATAGGATCATTCTGAAAATTTGGTTTCTCAAGTAGTTGCTCTTGGTCTATCGATCTAAAATATTTTCAGCAATGCAGCGTTGCCGCTTATGCCAGAAAGTAGCAGCATCTTTGTTATTTCAAATAGGTCACCCTGTATATTACCGCATTTTTGAACTTGTCATTCCTTTCTGATTATTTCTGCCTCATACTCCCCTATACCTATCTCTAACGGTTTTTGAGAGATTGGTTATTTTCCATATTTTGTATCCAAAACATAGCTCGAATTGAATGTTTATTTCTGCGGTATTTGGATTCTTAGGAAGTTGCAATTTTGTGTTTAGTTCATCAAGATCATGTACATTGATTCTGTATAGAGAAGTTTGTTGTGCGTTATACAGGGTCGTTCAAAATTCATGATCTTACTGCTAGATACGAAAAGGGTTGAAAGTGCGTTTTTTAAAATAGATCATCCTGTATATTATGAAATATCCTGAAAGATGACTAAATTCCCTTCGAATTGATATATCATGTTCCTATACTTAAATAGCCAGAATTCCGAGATAATAGCAATTTTCACTTGTAATCTCCCAAGTGCTTGAATTATTGCCGGAAATTTTTCGAGTACATGAATTTTCTTTGAAAATTCATGTACGAGATAAATTTACCGCAATTAATTCAAGCACGAGGGGGATTCGGTAAGAAAGTGAAAATCATCCAACAATTCATAAGAAATAACTAACGATGGTTTCACCTGAACTATTTATAACCACTGAAATATTGATATGTAAAATACTTAACAAAATTTTCATCAATAAATGTGTTTAAATTTGGAACAAAAATAAATAAAAAAGTTATGTTCTTATCGTGGATTGAACAATCGACCTAGCGACTCATGGGCCACAACACTACCGCTGAGCTCAAACTCAAAAACATGTATATTCAGATATTTAACTATTTACATTGCATTTCGGTGAAATCTATGTACAACACAACTCTGCTTGATATTTTCCGCCCACCTCCGTGGGCTGATAGGGATCCCGCAGGTTGTGAGGGGTCGGCGTTGTCCCGAATGTAGTGTCTCCTCGGCTCCTCAAGAGGAACAGGTGAGGCACCCCCGCTGGTGTTGACGGGTGTAACTCAGATTTTACCTTCCTACATCATGGTATTAGTATACCCTGTCTCCCGCTATGCTAATACAGGGGTTGATTGTCAGATTGATCAGATATTAGAAGTGTGATTTGTGAGGGGTGTTATGTGGATTCCCGAAAAAGTTTTCGGCAAAAAACCAGGTTCTGGTCTTAGCTATAGAGGTGACTTGGTGCTTAGTCTTGGCGTTCATGGAACAAGTCCAGTTTTTGGTAAATGAGTCCGCCGTGTTTGCGGGGCTCATTGTGGTGTGCCCTTACTCTTGTTATCTCCCTGGTGAGTGAACTCTTGGGAATGTGATATTTGTAAAATTTATATGAAAGATTCGTTATGTGGTCTTGGATAGTGGTGACTTTAGCTAGGTCACGCACGTTTCAAAGAAAATTCATGGACTCGAAAAATTTCCGGCAATAATTCAAGCACTTGGGAGATTACAAGTGAAAATTGCTATTATCTCGGAACTCTGGCTATTTAGGTATAGGAACAGGATATATCAATTTGAAGGGAATTTAGTCATCTTTCAGGATATTTCATAATATACAGGATGATCCATTTAAAAAAACGCACTTTCAACCCTTTTCGTATCTAGCAGTAAGATCATGAATTTTGAACGACCCTGTATAACGCACAACAAACTTCTCTATACAGAATCAATGTACATGATCTTGATGAACTAAACACAAAATTGCAACTTCTTAAGAATGCAAATACCGCAGAAATAAACATTCAATTCGAGCTATGTTTTGGATACAAAATATGGAAAATAACCAATATCTCAAAAACCGTTAGAGATAGGTATAGGGGAGTATGAGGCAGAAATAATCAGAAAGGAATGACAAGTTCAAAATTGCGATAATATACAGGATGACCCATTTGAAATAACAAAGATGCTGCTACTTTCTGGTATAAGCGGCAACGCTGCATTGCTGAAAATATTTTAGATCGATAGACCAAGAGCAACTACTTGAGAAACCAAATTTTCAGAATGATCCTATGTCCCGTTCTCCGTAAACGTCTAAGGTACCATCGACCGTGACCCACCCTGTATACAGAAAAGATCATGTGTTTTGAAAAAAACGTAACTTTTTATTATAGTGTAATTCCCTATTCTATTATTAACTATTTATACTCGTTCTATAGATCTTCCAATGGGTAAATTATAATCCAAAAGCATGCATAATGAAAATGGCACTTACCGCTCTGTAGTAGGTTCAGCACAGTTCAATGGATACTTCAGTTCTATAATCTCGCCATTTTTCTCCTTCAATTGTCCAGGATTTTCCATGTAGTACTGTACCAACTCCGAGAGCGTGGCAAATTTTTCCCCGCCATACAAATCATAGAAATCCCCGGAATTTTGAATTTTGATGTGAGTGACTTCACCATTCCGCCTGCAACATAGACTTGTTTATAATAATAATATTAATTCACTTTTTTCGATCAGTTTGACATAGATTGGACATTACTGATGAGTACAACTTACAACAAGCATATTCCTAGACAAAAGAGAAAACACAAGGACGTAGAGAAATTAAAAGACGTTGAAGTAAGTATCAAAACATGGAAAGTCAAATGAAAATTTTGTTTGTTGTTTGGTCATTTGAGAATTCCTGAAACAGTTGAAGAATTTTTAAATGACCAATCAACAACCGATTTCGATACTTACTTCAATGTCTTTATATTCGATATTTTTCAATTTTTTTAACACAGATAGTGCGCTTTAGGTATCAGTAAAGTTTTCAAAGAATCTCGAACCGTTTCAATAGGAAATAGGAAATCGGTAAATTTGATTGAGAAAAAAAAGTGTACTGAAAAAAGGGTACTGGACAAAAAAGAATACTGAACAAAAAAATGTACTGGACAAAAAAGTGTACTGGACAAAAAAGTGTTCTGGAAAAAAGTTCACAGAAAAAAGTGTACTGAACAAAAAGTGTACTGAAGAAAAAGTATACTTGATAAAAAAGTGTAATGAAAAAAAGTGTAGATACTTTAAGAAAGTGTAGATACTTTAAAAAAGTGTACTGGGCGAAAAAGTGTATTTACTGAAAAAAAAGGTACTTGATAAAAGAAATATACTGGTAAAATAGGTGCTAAAAAGGTACTGGAAAAAAGTGTACAAAAAAATACTGAAAAATAGTGTTCTCGAAAAATAGTTTACTCAAAAAAAGTGCACTGAAAAAAAAGTGTACTGGACAAAAAAGTGTTCTGGAAAAAAGTTCACAGAAAAAAGTGTACTGAACAAAAAGTGTACTGAAGAAAAAGTATACTTGATAAAAAAGTGTAATGAAAAAAAGTGTAGATACTTTAAGAAAGTGTAGATACTTTAAAAAAGTGTACTGGGCGAAAAAGTGTATTTACTGAAAAAAAAGGTACTTGATAAAAGAAATATACTGGTAAAATAGGTGATAAAAAGGTACTGGAAAAAAGTGTACAAAAAAGTACTGAAAAATAGTGTTCTCGAAAAATAGTGTACTCAAAAAAAGTGCACTCAAAAAAAAGTGTACTGGACAAAAAGTGTACTGGAAAAAGTATACTTGATAAAAACGTGTACTTTAAAAAAGTGTACCCGATAAAAGGAGTGTAATGGAAAAAATTATGAAAACAAGTGTAATGGAAAAAAAGTGTAGCTACTTAAAAAAAGTGTACTGGGCAAAAAAGTGTACTTACTGAGAAAAAATGTAATGGAAAAAAGTGTACTCGATAAAAGAAATATTCTGGTAAAAGAAGTGTGCTAACTAAAAAGGGTTCTGGAAAAAAGTGTACAAAAAAGTGCTGAAAAAAAACTCTGAAAAAAAGTGTGCTGAAAAAAAGTGTACTAGAAAAAAGTGTACAGAAAAAAATGTACTGAAAAAAAGTGTACTGGAAAAAAAATGTATTGGTATATAAAAGCGCACTGAAAGAAAGCGTACTGAAAAAAAAAGCGTACTGAAACAAAGAAAATGGTCCTGAAAAAAAGAACATGCCAAAAAAGCCAAAAAAAACAAAAAGACATGAGAAAAGTACATGAATAAAGAATACACTGTAGAACCTGTGATGCTGATCATATAGCTCTAAATTCGACGGTTTAGATTACACAGGGCGCTTGAAATTGACTTTTCCAAAATGTCAAATGCCATTGCGAAGAAATTCTTTCACAAAAATTCACAATTACTTTGAAATCAATGAATTGGTCATTATTCACAAATTAAAAATTTTTGTATTTAAACTAATACACATAAGTATATATATTTTATTTGTTTGTGGCAGAAAGACTATGTCTAATTCTTTATTATGTTTACTATGTTTATTGTCAGTGTTTCTGGTGCGAATGATTTTTTTTTATTACTTCTAGAAATGAACATGTACTTAATTATTACTCCTGGGAATTACCATATCAATATTATTATGACAGGATTTTGTTAAATACCTCTTACATTATAAGTGTTTTATATTGAAAATTTATAGTGAAAAATAGACATTGCAATGACTCGTTTAAACTACATTTTTATTGTTATTTTTGTTATCTAATTTTATGTATACATATCTACACCACAGACAGCTTATGCATTTGTGGTTGTTTCTGTTAATTTGTAAATATACTATCATAAAATTCTTCCATATTATAATATCCAATTCCCTGACTGCCTTCCTGAATCTATTATGTGCCACCAATGATCGAGTATGTAAAGGCAGGTGGTTAAACATTTTCTTTGCCTTATAAATTATGGATTTTTGTATTAATGAGCTTCTGGAAATTGGTAGTGATACTGTGAAATTATCATTCCTTATGTTGTATATTGACGTAGATTGAATATTATTGTAATGTTTTTTGTGGGGCAAACACACACTTTCTAGTATAAATATACTGGTCAATGTCAATATTTTTTGAGACAACGGTTTACACAAACCTCTGGGTTTAGTTTTACAAAGGAATCTCACAGCCCTCTTTTGTGAAATGAACACAAAAGAAATTGAGAACTATTTCCCCAAAAACAAATTTTACACCTCAATAGAGACTCAATTATAGCAAAATAAACTGCTCCTGCTGCAGATGTATTCTATTCTGATGATACAATCTTTACTGCAAAGCATCCAGAAGATAATTTATTGCATAAAGCGTTGATGTGAAAGTTTAAAAAAAAAGATTGTTACACACATAAAGTTCCAAAAACTTTGGGGAGTACCCTAAGACAATGTCATCCAGAGTGCATCTTAAGGTCATAATGAATGATTTTAAAACATTAAATGATAACTTATTTGCATCACACTAATTTTTTACAAAGATAGATGTCTTCAGCTATATCTGTACTGAGTTCATCGGTGTTGTTGCAATGCCACAGTATTGCAGGAATATTTTGGAGATAGTCCTATATAATTTTAGTATTTTCAACTATAGATGTGATAATTTTATAAAATGTTATACGTACCATAGGTATAAAATACCTTTTTCATGTGTAATTTTAGTTCCTAAACTTTATTTCCTGTTTTAGGTTTCTCTCCTTTTATCTATACCTTTTATTTATATTACTGATATGTTTCACAATGTATCTAGTATCATCACATGCTAAATTTTAGGTATAGTTTCCAAATCCATGCTTTGTGAAACAACTCATTACAAACTAAGGTTGACTAGAAAGACTAATCATCAAAATAATTGCACATAAAAGTCATGAGGTTCCAATCCATCAGAATTCCTCAGAGTTAGGATTCTTCCAACCATAGTAGCCACTGTCTTTAAATCTTTTGCCATTTATTCTTCGTCTTAAAAAGTCTATTCAAATGGGAAAGTACTGTCATTTGCTTTATTTTGTTCTTTACCTAAATACATTTCAGTTCTACTAGTTCTAGTCAGTAGAACATTCCTATCTGATATAGATTTATAGGTATGTAAATGTCCTAATGTAAGAACACAAAAATGTTCTTGCTTTGCTTTAGATGCTTTCATAAGGAATTCTATTGAGAGTTTTTTATTGGATAGATCTATAATATTATAACTTACCGGACAGATAAAGTAAAATTATTGGGATTTGCTGTACTGGGTCTAGCCAAAAAACTGCAATCCACCCCTCTTTCCATCAACAGTTTTTCTGCTTCGATCCCATCTATTGTTGGCCAAAACGACCTGAAAACAGGAGTTATAACTATTTGCACCAAGGGCTCTGTAGCCTGTGAAACTTTTTCAAATCAAAAACAAAAGATTTTTGTGTAAAATCGGTTATTTGACAGACACTGTTATTATTCATTATATTAGTAGGGAATTTTCAACATCCAATAGGTACTATTACTGAATACTTAGAATGCGTATTACCTTCTGATACTCATACTTCAACATGTGAACGAAAAAAATGTAGCCGAAAGAAATAAAATTATTGTAAAGAGCCAACTTTCATGTTGAGCGCCATCTTGAATATATCAAGTCGGCAATTAAAAATTAAATCAGCGTTCCTCAATCTCCCCTAGTACTGTTTTATTTGTTATCACCGTATTTATAGAAACCAATATTATTTCGTTTTGGACTAGCACATTGGATATTTTGATTTCTTTTCACGATTGATTTTGATATATTGACTAGGTATCTTATAGAGTAGGTTAGGTACCGTTTCCCTCCCACCAAAATATTGGTCTTGCGAATCTGGCATGGCTTTCCAATATTAATGAACCAACATTTACAAATAGGTTACAATAATACTCAAGTTATCAAAACAAAATATATAATTACTATTCTATTGAACACAAATACATAACAATTATCACAACTTTAACGTTGGCCCTTCATCCAGTGATGATCCTTCTGCAAGTAAATCCTGTTTTTGCATGAGTAGCTTCTTTGCTTCTTGGGGCTTAGTTACTGTATAATAATGATAAAACCTTGATGCAATTTGTGAACAGCCCCAAAGCGAGGCCGCGATACAAGTGTAAACAAATCCTCTATGTAGTTTATCGAAAATGGCATCTCTCATCGGGTGTTTTTTCATGTTCGCTGGTAAGGTACTATTGCACCCCTAGACAAATCTATAACATTGACTATTTATTGTATTATTTGTGTTTCAAACGTATCACCACTCATATATCTGGCTGGCTGTGGTCTTCTTGTTATTACCTTAACCTCAAAATTCTAAATATCATTCGACATTCGACTTCGACTCTTTTTTGAAAAATGACATGAACTAGAATTGACAGTTACCTTAACACAGAACACCAGTTAGTCGACAGTTATGTCTCTGTCTCTCCCGTGAATTCAACCATAATGACACCTCACTTATTCGAAGAAAAGTAGAATTCTATGGCTCACGGAATCCCACCCCTGCTTTGATTTCCGGGAGAATACAATAAAGGCTCGTACATACCCTTGCGAATGTTTGAAATTTTTTCGCGATTCGAAGGCTTGTTCATATTCTCGCGAATTTCGCAAATTTTCTTCGGATAAAATGGCTGCCAGTCATACCGGACCGATCGTTACCAATCGTTGATGAAGAACCCATAGAACTCATACTTATATCTTATAGAAGAACCACGTCGGCAGCCGTTTTATTCTAAGAAAAACTGCGGAATTCGTGAGGGTATGAACGAGACTTAAAGGCTCATATACACCCTTGCGAAAAAACGCAATTTTTTCGCGATACGACTACGGCCAAAAATTGCGGATATTCGCAAGGGTATGGACGAGCGTTTAGGTCTATTCAAGTACCGCCACTGTCGCTGACATAAGCTAGGGGTCGGTCTTCCGTTGGTAAATTGTCAATTGTTTGCATTATTATACAACCAAACAAAGCATTTGAGTGGGTATGCTTGATCTAGTATAGATCAAATCAATGCAATAAACCAATGATACCGAAGGACATACGAACTGACCCTAGTTCTAGAGCACTCGCCTCTCACTCAGACGCCATATATGGGTTCCATCTCATCGTCTGTCACGGAGCTAAGTAGTTCGAAATCCATTTTTAACGAAAATTGAAGGTCTCGGATGTCCTTTGCTCGCACAAGCTCCTAGATAAACTTCCGAGAGGCTTCTTTGGAAACCTGGGGAATTCGAAAAAAACATTTCACAAACAAATTGAGGGGTAGTTTTTTTAATATATTCTATTCTCTCAATTTCGACAGAATTGAGTAGGTGTGGACAGGCGATAAAAGAATCTCAAATTATGGCTGAGTCAAGTCTCCGGTCTGACCAATATGATTAGACCAGCGCGGTCATTTGGTTGACTTGACGACCTAATTAGAACTGTATGTAAGTTGACCAATATTTTCAATCATCTGATCGGTCCGACTCATCGTCATACTTCATACTGAACGCGCGTGCCTTGTCCGACCGGTGACTTGATACAGCCTATATAGCAATAAACCGACACGTCGTCTTACAAATTTCGATATTTTTTTCGAAGTTTCGACTTTTTCTCACAAACTGTACTTTTCATTCGAAAATTGTACTTTTCTTTCAGAAATTGTACTTTTTTTCTCGAAATATCAACTTTTTTTTCGAAATTTTGACAAATGCATTGGAATGATGAGAGTTTGCCATACGCGTTTTTAGTTTGTTTTCATTTGCAATCAAGTTTGAAAAACGTCGGTGATAGCATTGTTTATAGAGAAAAAAGACTCTATTAACACGTGATAGGGTAGAATCTTTACTACGTAGTGCGTATCTTTTGAACGCCCCTTGTAATGCGAGTAGTTCACATTTTAACGATTAGATGTCCTTCCAATAGTTTGGGTTGTAAACTTTTAGGAATTTGCGTACGTGAAAACGTGAACCCAACCCAAAAGTGTAGTTTTATTATAGTTTGCTTACCATTTTAAAATTAATTTTAGGATAAATTCATAATAAAGGTATGTAAAATGCTATAAACACATTCAATATCCCAAAATCCACTGACAATATCTAGAAAAATTACTTCCGGAACTAATGTATACATCAAAATGACGCTTGGAATGCACTAAAATGGCAGCAGAGATAAAAATATTTCTGCATAATTTAACCGTATACCTTACACATTTTTCGACTCTTGGAATTTCTTATTACGGTAATTTCACGGCGTTGACGTACATGATCTTTCCACGAGGCCTTCAACGTGTTTTTGCTGTATTCAGAACCTCTTGTTTTATTTGTAAATCAGAACTGTCAAAAACTGATTCAGGTACTCATTTTTTTTTAGTTATTCAGAATGCAGACGATCAAGTGTGTGGTAGTTGGAGATGGAGCAGTTGGTAAAACTTGTCTACTCATCAGGTTTGTCTCTGAATTTTCCAAAAAGTCAGACAATGAAAGTTTGATTTTTCAGCTATACAACAAACAAATTTCCTTCGGAGTATGTGCCCACAGTTTTCGACAACTATGCTGTTACTGTCATGATTGGAGGAGAACCCTATACTCTAGGATTATTTGATACAGCAGGTAATAATAATAAAGCATTTATTGTGTAGAGGAAAAACCATACAAATGGACTAAAAATATTCAAAATGAAACAAACTAAGCAATATGAAGTAGCCAAGAATAGAAAATATAGTAGAAACTAGAAAAATGGAATAAAACAAATAATACAAAACAGTGACACTGATCTCTAGTGAACTCAACTAGTGAAATATTTGAAACTTTAAATCAAATGAAATCATACAGTGTGGTACTGCAATGTTGATGATAGCCTCCTTGGGTAAAGAACTAATTTTAGTTGTTTATTGTTATTTTACAAGTTAAGGAGAGTTTAACAGCAAATTCCATAAAATAAGGAACTAATGAAAATAAAGTATAAATAAGTGGCCAAAAACATTGATTTATACAGATGACTAAAATAAAATAAGACAATTTATATCACACCATTTCTTCACTTTTTGCATGTCTTGGAATATTCTGTTATGCAGTTTTTGTCTTTGCCATGCTACAATAATGTGGTGTCGTCTGCAAGTAAGATAATGCTTCCAGTAATTGGTATATTGGTTAAATCATTTACATACAACAGAAACAGAATAGGACCCAATACGGAGCCTTGAGGTACTCCACAATTAATTTCTCCAACGTCTGAGTTAGATGACATTCTTATAAATTGTTTTCTGTCAGAAAGATTATTTCATGCAAATATGACTGTTATGCCTAAAACCATATCTTGTGAGTTTCCGAAGCAATATAGTCAAAAGCTGCAGTGGCTTTTCCATATAAAGAAAATCTGTTTAACAACGAATTATTATAAACATTCAATCTTGAATACAATGTAGAATGTACTTCATGAATTGCCATTCAATAGACTGTAGAAGTTGAATGTAATTCGAATATATTTTGACCAGATTAGTGACCTGTATTCCTTCCAAATGTGATCTCACATATGCAGTGAAGAGAACAATAAAGCTCTTCTCATTTCTGAAATCATTGCAGTTTCTTAAAATTATGCCAAGCAAAACAAACTATACACTTGCACTTAAATTCATGAAAATTTAATTTGTTACAGGTCAAGAAGATTATGATCGTCTTCGTCCGTTGAGTTATCCTCAGACTGATGTCTTCTTAGTCTGTTTTTCAGTTGTTAGTCCGTCCTCATTTGAGAATGTTAAAGAAAAGGTAAGGTTACTTTAATGCATTTTAAAGGTGAAATCCCCTAGTCTCACAATGTATTTATTTCATTTATTTATTGTAAACGGGTATATTAAAATGCAAACATAGCGCTTTAAACTAACATTAAAGTAAATTCAAGGCTGTCAATATACAGGACAACAAAAACCTGTTACAATTATTTTCATTTATTGTTAATTTGGAAATGTTTACTATGTACATTGAGAAAACAAGCCGGAATTTTGTAATAAAAAAGTGGTCCTTCGAGCCGGATTCACTGTTAAGTTTAAAACGACTAAATCGCAAACTCAAAAACTTTATTGTCAGTTTCAGTGACAAATATTTCATAAACTTTTTTTACAAAATTCCGGCATATGTATAGAGTGAACATGACCAATTTGACAATAAATGAAAACATGCCGGAAAATTGTTTAAAAAAAAAGTTGTTGAAATATTTGTCACTGAAACTGACATTAATGTTTTTGTGTTTGTGATTTAGTTGTTTTGAACTTAACAAAACCAAAAGATTTCAACTTAGATATGACGTCAGCAAGAAGAGTTTGAAATAAATCCAATCTACCAGGGAGCTGATTAAAATCAATGATTTATTTAACAAATTCTAGAGTGGAAAAGAACTAGAAACTGTGCAATGTGATACATTTAGAATCAAATTGATTCCAAGTAACGCAGGGCAGTCTATTGTAAAAGAACTGTTATACTGTAAGAAACATGAACACATGTTTTTTGTCTTCAAGAGTTTTTTCACTGAGGCTATTTTTAACCTTATCCTAATGACACTTGCCCCATAAGAAATCTATTATGTATGCACACACCCTTAAAAATTTCATTTTTTTTTTGTTATTGCCATATCAACTGTATAATTTGTTCTAATTTTGTCTGTAATTGTGTATGTTTATAACTTGTGCCATTGAAACAAACAAAAGAATAAATAAATCAATGCTTTAGCTGAAATTTTTGTCTAAATATGGATTGAATTTGATTTCGTTTTTTCCTTTAATTCTAGTGGGTTCCTGAGATTACGCATCACTGTCAGAAAACTCCATTTTTGTTAGTTGGTACACAAGTTGACCTTCGAGATGATGGGGCAACAATAGAAAAATTAGCTAAAAATAAACAAAAACCAATATCAATTGAACAAGGTAAAGTATTATTCTGTGAATGGATTGTGTACTTTTTCAGATCTGATTTTTGTGTTAAGGTGAGACCATACCCTTCCGAATTCTGCAATTTTTCTTTGGATAAAATGGCTGCCAGTCGTGCCGCAATAAAGTTCAAATAGTTTAACTTTTTGTGAATTCAGACAAACCACAGGACCTCAGATTTTAGATCAGATTGTACTGTACCTTCGCCATTTTAACTAACCCAAAACTTCGATTAGTTTTTATCACAAAAATCTCTCGTGTTTAATATGGCTAATAAGAGTCTCATAAAAAAATAACTCTTAAACTGATATTGACATTTTTTCAGGTGAGAAACTGGCAAAAGAACTGAAGGCGGTAAAGTATGTAGAATGTTCAGCTCTCACACAAAAGGGTTTGAAGAATGTCTTCGATGAAGCCATTTTGGCTGCCTTAGAACCTCCAGAACCAGTTAAACGTAAAAGGTGTATCATTCTGTAAAGTGACAATATTTTCTGCGTGGAAAAAGTTTGAAAGTATTTCTGATTGGGGAGACAACCACCAAGATGAGAAAAGACAGTTTCTCTCCAACCAGGTTAATCATTAGATAATATGGTTTTATTTTTGTTTGTTTTTTTAAATTTCGGTTTGGCGCGTTGAAATTATGAATTTTATTACCTTTTCTTTACTTTTGGCAAGTTCCAAATTCAAACAACTTTTTAATCAAAACAAGTGACGAGGAGTCGGTACTGAGTTGGAGCTGTCTTATACAATTTTTAAAGATGGCAAGCAGAAGAAATTTGTGATATATATATTTTTCTTGTTTTCTCAGGACCCAAGATAAGTGGAATATCAGTTGATTAGAAACGCTTTTGAAATGTATGCATTTTGTGTTTGACCTGGTACAGTGTAATAATGATTTGATACGCTGCTACCTTCTGTATTCCTACAATATTTTTACCAGTATCCAATTTTTTTATTAACATTATCCTAACCCTTTTGCTGAAACCTATAAAAAATATATATTACATTGTGTTCTGCCAAGTCAATCCTCACAGTTTGTAGTGGATTTTCAAATATTCTCCCTTCCAATTTGAACAACTGTACATAAATAATTGAATATTTAACGCTTTTTTAAACAGCCTGAAATTTGATGATGGTGATAGATCAAAGTAGATCACTGTAATGGCATATATCTCTCATGATACCAAAATTATGTGATGTGAAACAAATTCCAAAATTTTAAGGGTATATCCTACTGAATATCCTATAATATTTGCAAATAAGAGATATAGTAATGCTGGCAAATGGCTTTTTCCCTCAGTACGTTTACCCAAATGGATTTTTTTCTGTAAAGGATCCAATGAAATGACTTGTTTTTAACTATTTTTCATTTACAACAAATTCTATTCTGACCTCAAAAAGAAGGTATATATTATTAAATGTTCTATGTGAGTATCCCAATTATATCGAAAAATAACGCTCTAGTAGTTTGCCATTTCTCTTACTTTTATTGACTAGTACAGGTTGACTAAGATAGCTATGCATCTGAGATTTGCAAATAATAAATAATGATAGTAACTGTGGGCCAAAGATCAACCAATGCTCTTCATTGAAAAAAAAAGAATGGTTGGTAGAGAGCATCCAATATTCAGAGGCAGAGCTAGTTTAGTTGACCTGTGTATAAAATATTATGTATTTGGTCAAGGTATCTTTCACTACTGATAGATTCCAGGCGTAAACTTTTCTAAAAAAATTGAAGTCAGGTTTTCATTTGACACTGAGAATCAGTTGTTTCGGAACTGATGAAAAATTTATTTTATTTATTGCTTGTTGAATTCAGCCCAGCCTGGATGATTCAGCTTCACTTTGTCATCTGAAACTTTTGATAATACAGTCTTGAATAAAATCTGGATCTGTAAATTTGAAAAGGAAGTACTGAAAAAAAAAATCTGAAAATGTTGCACGTTTGAATTTATTATATTTTCGTCGACCAATCATTGGAATATTTCCACAGCAAGAATAGACATTCTTTATAGTGGGATATGGTTATACAGGAGAATTGTTTTGAATGTTTGATCGGTACGGATGTAATCTTTATAATTTAAGAGAATTTTGTCACTTCAGAATAGTTTTATTTTGTATATGTTGAAATGGTGCTAACAATTATACATATATTTTTCACAAAAGATTGTTCGGATATGTTCAGAACAATGGGCTCATTTGGTATATTTTTCATGATTACATAAATCGAATGTTCACCCCTCAAATAGAACATGTGCAAAAAATCAGATTTTTTTCTCGAACTCCTATTACCTTAAAATGTCTCTGAACCAGGAATTCACAAACGGGGCGTGCTCACGCGTGACGTCAATGCAACTGCCAGCTGTATTCATTATAATACATACCTTTTTCAATTTACATTTTAATTTATACATGAAAACTTTGTCGATAAGTTGAAAAACTTCTGACATTAAAGTATATTTTGACTATGCTGTAAGTTGTAATGTGATAATCGTGATGTTTTACGAGTTTTGGTTTATTATCGATTCATAATGACAGATCAGAAAAAAGTTTACAAGTATTGTACAGTACCAGAATCTGATAATACAGATATGGCCCCTGATGGTCGAGCGTATGCCTCTCAATCATAGGGTCGTGGGTTCGATTCCCAGCGTGGTCACCGGTCTCGTGCGTGGCAACTCATGTTAAAAGGTAAGGGATACGTCTTCCCTGGCTCGCACAAGTCTCTTGAAGACTTCTAAAGGATGCGCGTAGGGGTGCAGCCGGTTGACAGAAATAACAATAACAACAATATCAGTACCAGATGAAATTCATTAGTTCATCAATGAACTAGAAAATAAGGTGAGCTTAAATGAAATGCAGAGAACTGATTTGTGTTTGATAATGGATCGAAATGCTGTTACTGGGATCATTTTGATGTGAGTTATACTTTTTTAGGGGTAACGATTTATTATCTCATGCGTCATTTCAATTCCAGGTTGAGAGAGATAATGAAAATTATTTATACCTGAAATCTATAAAAACAGGAAACATTTAAATAAAGTCAGATGTATTAACCCATATATTCTTGTCAAAAAATTGTATAATATCGTCCACAAACAGTCAAATTAATCAAGAAGAACAGTTTGATATGGTCCAGAGTTTAATCAATGATATTCCTCAGAATACAATAAGCTTACTCGTCAAGAGACTCAAGCTACTCTGACGCCGGAATCTCTAATTTGCTAAGCTAAATGTTCGGTCTCGTGCAATAAGTTTTCCAATACGTGAGCTAAAGTGATTGAGACAATCACGCTTCAAAATAGAAATTTTGAAATTAAGGAAAATGCAAATGAGAAAAGAATATTCAGTTGATCACTGTGGAAGTTTCTCGACTGCTTCAAAATATCAGTTCCACCTTCGAATTCATGACGTCATTCTATGGAAAAGTATCTCACAAATCAGTGAAATCTATCCATTTCATTATAGGAATAAAAATATCCAGTATTTCATAGATTAATTTGAGATATCTATTCAGAAACCAAGTAATCAAATTATTCAATCACTGTCAGGTTGTAACACCATGAAATATCTCTTGAACTTTACAGCTGATGGGTTGATTTTTTTTGTATCTGATGGATTTAAAGGAAGAACTTCTAACCAGGTGATAGTGGAAGAGGCGTGATTTTTATACTTGGAAGCTGAGACTGAAAGAAGTCAGTACTGAGAGAGGTTTTGAACAAACTTTTGGCGAAAAAACAATATATTAGTTAGGCCATATCGTCTGTTTTAATCGGCAAAAAAAACTCGAAACAGGAATCGAAAAAAATAGCCAGTGTTAAGAGAATTTGCTTTGCTGAAACCTCATACCCACAATCATTCAAAATAAATTTTAAAAAAATTATCCAATGCAGCAAGACATCTGCATTTGCAGTTGGTAAAAGTATTTCTAAGTCAAAATATAGTTTGGTCAGTTCTTTTTCAATATGAATAAAAATGTAAATTGAAATTATTATGTAGCATAACCTGCAATGGTGATAGTCTTCCCAATCAGAACAAAGTCCAGATGAAAGAGAGACCACCATATGCGCTTCGCGACATTTCAACAAAAAAGGTGGCGCATTTGCTATTCCAACTGCAGGAAAACCTACTGTACCACCAGAGGAGTCACTAAGGGAAGCATGAGCGCATACAACTACACGAGAATAAAAATACAAACACTAACGCTCATCATCACAATGATAACTTCATTTATGCCAGCGATTCAGATGGAAACAATAAAAGATTTTTGAATTTAACTGTTCGATTCATGCTTCAATTATCAGTTTCAAAACCCATCATTACAGAACTCTTTTACACAGTAATACACTCTTTCAGACAACAAACACTTTACGTCCTTTTGGTTTTATTGTTCTCTCAGAATCTGTATACATAATTCAGTAATCTTTTTTCTGCTGTGAGACATTTTATTTCAATCACGAAATCATTGATCGCATCCAGTGATGCTCTTACCTGCATCCTTGGATCATTTCTGGAAACTTGCCACCTTTTTAGTATCACATCGAATTCTCTTTTGATAGTTATAGAATTTTACTCTCCATTTTCAATCTTCGAGACATTGCAGGAGAGTAGAACTTGACTCAAGATTGGCTGATCATACAGATTATAAGGAGCACCACTAAAGCTGCCACCGAAGAAACCAAAGCAGTTGGTATGACGTCACGAGGTCCGAAGAAAGCGATTTTAAGCTCAATTATCTCAAGACTGAATGAACCTTTGTACTTCAAAGGACCCCGCACTTTTCTTATGTAAAGTGGCGACCGGTCAAATTTTCTGAAAGTTTGGTATGTTGTTGTACCCGACTCAGTAACCAAAAGTGTCAATGGGCCCAACCCAATCCGATGGCTAGTTTTCGAAATAAAGTTGAAAATTGCCCAAATTTTCGGATTTATTTTTTATTTATTAAAAGTTAGATCGGATTTCTGTTGCATACAGATGTTTACTACATGTTCTACTAATGAAATTAGTGGATACGTATGATTAAAAATATTTATATTTACAAGGTGATTCACGAATGTATGACGGTAGTTTTTTTCCAAAATTCTCTTTTTCTACTGTGACGTCAGGGAGGCATATTTTTGAAACGTTCTCTTCGATAAAGTATTTTGACGAGAAAATATTGCACAGTAAATATTTTTTATACAGTTTGTTTCACAGAGAGAACCACCAGACAAAATTATTTTATTTTAGGATTAATTCGAAACCCTGTATTTATGGATTGATTTTTGGGAAAAGTAATACCACAAATATATGTGTGTCTCTAATATCCAAAATATTCAAGGTGGTTTATTCATAGGAAGGTATTCTATTTTGGGAAAAGTACAAAAAACATGAACAACCTGTATTCAAAAATTTCCCCGGTCAAATGTAACTATTTTCTCACTATATATTGATTTTCATACCATCTTCAGAGGTATGAATTCTGAATCCGATACTATGACCAGTTTTCGAGATACAGGGCGTTAAAGTGGAATATTACTGATTTTACCAGTTTTTTCTTCAAATTGAAAAGACGTATTGATTTTATGTTGCGCTTGTGAGTTTAATATGAGTTTCGGTCAGATGTACATGGAAAGGTTCAGCTAAAAATATTTACTGTTACAGGGTTATTCACGAATAAATCACAATAGGTTTTTGCAAATACTCAAAGTTCTACAGTTTCGTCACAGATAAATTATTCCATGAATTTAATACCTAGTTGTTTACAATTTTGAGTCTGAAATGATTACTTTTCATACAGGGTGAGACATACAGCCAACCATACCAAAAATAATTATGCTTTGAAATAATTGAAATGAGAACTTTTTTAGTGAATTTTGAGTAACTGTATAACATTACATCAAGTATGCATAACCGTAAGAATTTTAAATATACAAGGTGATTTAGTTATAATCACCTACCAAAAATACATCTTTATCCGAAGTAATCGACCACCTTTTATACACGTGGCAGCAAACATGATAATAAGAAATTTTTTCATTTATTCAACACTTTATAAACAAATATAATTTAACATTTATGATTCTTTTATGATATAGGTACAATATCTATGAAGCATTTCGTTCCTGTTCAGAGTGCTGGTAACGGAACAGTATATAACTCGCTCTACACGTATATTGTGAAGTACCTACCTATACAAATAGGTTCGAATTATACCTACACAAGAAGATGGATAAACATCATCTCTTTGGAGGTGATAGCGCAGTGGGTAAGCGCGCTCATAAAGTTACTCAAAATTCACTAAAAAAGTTCTCATTTCAATTATTTCAAAGCATAATTATTTTTGTGTGGTTGGCTATATGGCTGAATGAAAAGTAATCATTTCAGACTCAAAATTGTAAACGACTAGGTATTAACTTTATGGAATAACTTATCTGTGACGAAACTGTAGAATTTTGAGTATTTCCAAAAACCTATTGTGATTTATGCGTGAATAACCCTGTAATAGTAAATATTTTTAGCTGAAACTTTCCATGTACATCTGATCGAAACTCATATTAAACTCATAGGCGCAACATAGAATCAATACGGCTTTTCAATTTGAAGAAAAAACTAATAAAATCAGTAATTTTCCACTATAACGCCCTGTATCTCGAAAACTGGTCATAGTATCGGATTCAGAATCCATACCTCTGAAGATGGTATAAAAATCAATATATAGTGAGAAAATAGTTACATTTGACCGGGGAAATTTTTGAATACAGGTTGTTTATGTTTTTCGTACTTTTCCCAAAATAGAATACCTTCCTTTGAATAAACCACCTTGAATATTTTGGAGATTAGAGACACACATATGTTTGTAGTATTACTTTTCCCAAAAATCAATCCATAAATACAGGGTTTCGAATTATACCTAAAAGAAAATAATATTGTCCAGTGGTTCTCTCTGTGAAACACCCTGTATAAAAAATACGTACTGTGCAACATTTTCTCGTCAAAATACTTTATCGAAGATAACGTTTCAAAAATATGCCTCCCTGACGTCACAGTAGAAAAAGTGAATTTTGGCAAAAAACTACCGCCATACATTCGTGAATCACCTTGTAAATATAAATCTTTTTAATCATACGTATCCACTTATTTCATTAGGAGAACATGTAGTAAACATCTGTATGCAACAGAAATCCGATCTAACTTTTAATAAATAAAAAATAAATATGAAAATTTGGGCAATTTTCAACTTTAACACCCCGTATTTAGAAAACTAGCCATCGGATTGGGTTGGGCCCATTGACACGTTTGGTTACTGAGTCGGGTACAACAACATACCAAACTTTCAGAAAATTTGACCGGTCGCCACTTTACATAAGAAAAGTGTTTTTAAGAGAATTATGTAGTTCAACATAACGGGGAAAAATTAAATTTTCAATTCCACCTAATGAGCCCATTGGATGTACACAAGTATTTAATTTTCTTCTGGCCCAAATTTAATTTAATTAGGTATGAATCCATGGAAAAATTGAGCAAATAATAATGTCTTCATATGTGAATGATCCTTGGTGATTTTATAAATTTGAAAATAACAGTCTTTTAGAAGCTGAGATACAACTCTTGACTGAAAATGGATGCTTGCTTACAAGCATTATGTAGTATGGTAGGATATTGAGAGACAAGACCCTGTATTGAAAACTTAGCTCAGAAAACATCTCCTTTAGAAGATTATTTTGTTTTTGAAAATCACCCATGGATGTTTTTTTTGGCATTTGTTATATCCAGTTTTTTCTGAATTCAGGTTGTGTAAACTTCCAATTTTTAAAGATACAGAATCATTCAAAGAAATATGTTCCATTGTGCGAGACCAATGTTTGAAATAAATAATAATAATAATAATAAAGGTCTTTATTATATATTAATATCTATTTTATCGCTTTTAAAACAAGGTTATTTTTCTTTTTCGTAATTCACAATAGTTATTTTTTGTTGAATGATCTAGAAAATCTGAATTCAGATAGAAACTGAATCATTCAAAACTCATAACTGCATTTTTCTAATTGAGAACGATTTTTCATCAAGTAATTTTTTACATTAATATGTACTGTATATATAAATATTCGAGAGGAAGGTCTTGAGTGAATGTGATAGATTGTATTTTATTTAATCATTTCATTCACAAAAAAATAATACGGATTTTTTTCCAGACTTTAGTAAGTACTAATATGTAGGTATATTTTATTTTGTATTTTAAGTGTGTACAGATGCTTGAATGATGTATAATTTAAGCAAGTATTCTAATATCGAAATTATTTAATATAAAAATTAATTAAACGTTTATACCTAAACATGTTCATTTTTGACAATTCCTAAATCCAATCTAACAGATATTCGAGTGGAATTGAAATCCCAGCTTGAATTTTCAATATCAAAACTGAAGGTGAGTAAGTTTGTTTCCTTTATATTGAAGCACGAATAATTTGCGTCACATCATTGCTCCACAATTTTCCAACTTACTAGTAATGGTTTCATATGTGAAATCTTTTTCCATGCCAGAGAAGAGATTCGTCATCAGCAAAGATCGTAAAATTTCCTCGAATGAGATAATTGCTAGATTATTTAATATATGAGGAAAAGAATAGGACCCAGAAGTGGAACACCCTAAAAGAAATCCTTGGAGTATTAGTTTTTCCATAATTCTTTTCTATCTCTTATGTAAAACCTAACTCAGCAGTACAATCTTTTAATCCATAGAAGTATATCTTTTGCAGAATAATTTCGTGATTCACACAATCAAAAGCTTTGTAGAAGTCGCAGAATACTGCAGCTACGGCTTCCCCATTGTTAAGAAGTGTGTGAACATGCTCAAGAAAGGAAAAGATGTCATCATATGAGCCTTTTGCTGCCAGAATTTTTCATGAAGAGGTTATTGTCAGCAAATAAATGTATTTATGCTCCATTTAACATTTTAACCATGTCTTTTAAGTAAATGATGAAACGCAATGTCGTTAAAATACTTCATTGTCGATCACCATGATTGTTTATCATCTCATTGGAAATTATTCTGATCAGCCTTTTGCTTCCGATTCCTATATAATAAGAAAACCATTTACAGCAATTTTTTGGTCAGTGTGAATCACGATCTACCGTTTCAAACAGAAACACTCTTTTTCCAACATTCAAAACCAGCTGAATTGTTGACTTGCAACTGTGTTTTTGCCTAAATCCCGATTGATTTTTTGTTTAAAGTTGGTTTTGATCAATCAGCCAAAACAGCATAGAACTTATATAAGTTCGGTAGAAACATGAAAACTGGAACTTCTGCAAATAAAAGATTTAGTACACACCAAGCAATATACACATATGAATTTAAAAATTATTCATTATCTGTAAACTTTTCCAAGCTGGATGTAAATAAACGTAAAGTTCAGAAAATTATAACGACTTATTATGAAAAGTTCAATAAATATATATTAAAATATTTGTCATCTTTCAGAATATCTCCATTTGTAATAAAACATAGTTAGCTATTTTGGAATATGTGCGGGCTAGAATATATAGAAGAGGTTCTAGCCCGCAGGGGGGGATAAGAACAAGAAACCAGACGAGCCGACACAAGCCACCCTGTGCGTTCCGTATGTTAGAGGTCTATCGGAAAGAATAAAGCGAATTAGGTCGAAATACAAAATACGGACATGTTTCAAGTCAGGTAACACTATTCGCAGCCATCTCACGAAGACGAGCATCCCTTGTGAATGCGGTGAAGCTGATCTTGGAGAAACTAAGCGACCACTTAGCGTTAGACTCGCTGAACACAAGAGAAACACTCAACGAGGAGAAACTTCAAAGTCAGGGATAGCGGATCATGTCTGGACGACCCAACACAACATAAAATGGACTGAAGCCGAAGTCATCCATAAAGAAGAGGGCTGGTATAAAAGGAAGTTTAAAGAGAGTGCATATATTATGAACAACAAAGTCTTCAGTCAAGCTAGCATAGAAATCCGTTATGTGTGGAAACCCTTAATTAGTGGCATGGATCAATTGAAATTGCGATAAGAATTAACAATGCTGTACCGGAGGGGCCTGGCACTGTAATTAACAAGCTTACCTGAATACCGCCAAATTACCCCTAGGCTAATGACACATAATTATCCATAGCATATATAAGAATTCAGTGGTTACTATTCAAAGGTAGCTGAAAATATAATAAATGAACTTCCCCTTACGAATGTAGCTGCCTCTGATTTCTTGAAATCCAAACCTAAACCGAAGGATTAATTTTTTCTTATTCCCGTATCACCAGAAGATATCATCATTGCTATAAATGAACTCAAAAATAGTAACTCTTATGATATCTACGATTTGAACACCCAGATGATGAAACATGTGGGAGATATTCTTGCAGAACCACTCGCATGTCTGGTAAACCTGTGCTTCAGTCAGGGCATATTCCCAAGTAATTTGAAAGTGAGTAAGCTGATCCCGATTTTCAAGAAAGGCAATGTAAATCTTCCTGAAAACCATCGCCCTATCTCCATTATCCCCACAGTAGGTAAAATTGTGGAAACAATAGTCAAAAAATCACTATCCAAATACTTCGAGAAATTAAATCTACTCCACAATAATCAATTTGGGTTTAGGAAGAATCGTTCCACAGTTCAAGCTACTGCCAAATTAATTTATGACATAGTCGAGGGTCTTGAACAGGGTAAGCACACGGCGGTAACCATGTGTGATCTGAGCAAGGACTTCGACTGTGTGTCACACAGTATCCTTCTTGACAAACTTGAGTATTATGGCATCAGGGGTGTAACAAATGATTTTTTTAAATCTTACCTCTCTAACAGAGCACAATCAGTCTTTTTGAAAGAAGCCTCTTCATTAAGCTCAACAGTAAAACACGGTGTACCCCAGGGATCGGTATTAGGTCCACTTTTGTTCATTATATACATCAACGATATCTTTGATCATATGAATCCACTGAACTGTGTACTATTTGCAGAGGATGCAACCTTTTATGGGGCTAACTCTAATCATGAAGAGTTGAAATACCAAATGGAAATATCTAACACTAAAATTGAACAATGGCTGGTCCCCAATCATTTCAAGCATAATCGGAGTAAAACTCAATCCATCACATTTTCGACAAATTCCTCATTGAATTAAAGTTCTATTGTAAATTTCTTGGGCATCACATTGGACGAAACTTTGAAATGGTCTTGCCATATTGAAAAACTTTGTAAAAAACTCTCTAGTCAATTATTTCTCCTTAGACGTCTCGCAAAAGTTCTAAGTCCAGATATACTCAAAATCTCATATTTTTCTCTCTTTCACTCGCATATCACATATGGAACTGTACTATGGGGCAACTCAAGTCACTCTAACCATGTATTCGTTCTACAAAAAAAGGCTGTGAGAATTGTTGCCAAGGCAGGTTTTAGAGACTCGTGTCGCCCATTATTTCGGAATCTGAGAATAATGCCTCTACCCTCTATTTACATTTTTCATTCTCTTTTGGATATTCATAAAAACCCAACAACTTATTCTATTAATTCTGATATTCATTCTTTTAATACTAGAAATTGCAGTAAAATAGTTAATCCGAGATATAGACTAACCACTTCTGCACGAAATTCACTAGACATAAAATTGTATAATAAATTGCCTCCAGAATTGAAGAATATGAACATGATCAAATTTAAATATACAATCAAAAAGGCAATCCTCAAAAGTTGTTTCTATTCCATTAACGAGTTTATGGAATCAAATATATTGGGTACTTAACCGCTATTCACAGTGCTATATTCATGGGTGTTTTATGACTCCAAAATTTTATTTATTTTTAGTATTGTAAATTTGTCATATGAATCTGTCTACTGCATGTAGTTATTAGTCTCTTATATGTTGTATAAATTCAAATCATTCCATTTCATCATGGAAGATAATTTTATCCACCCCGCTCGACTTACTACAAATGTATTATATATATATATATATATATATATATATATATATATATATATATATATATCACGTAGTCAATAAAAATCTATCTATCTATCTATCCTTGAGATTGTCGCATTATACACTTGAGACTGTAGATTTTAACAGTTGAAACGTCGTGATTAAAAATTGCAGAGAATTGAATTTTTCTTTGTTCTTTTTTAGACAATGAAAGTCCAGAATAACCTTACTCATGATTATTGAAGCTCATATTCGTTTTATGTTTATAAATCATTATGTTGTATCCAAATAATTGTCTTATATCCATTTTCTTTGATTCTTTGTACAGTTTTTCACTTGGATACATGATTTTTAAAAACCATTTCTGAAGTACCTAAGATTTCTGAGGTGGGATTTCATGACTCTTCCCCACGCCAGAATTCCATAATACAATTAAGACTATTATGAAAAATAAAGAATGTCAAGGGTTTTTATGTCCATGAATGTTTTGAGATACTTTTCCTTAATATAGGAATTCTATTAGTTTGTCCAATTTTAGATGTGTGTCAATGTAATAAAACTAAAACACTCATTCAGATTATTATTCCAAATAAAACTAAAAAATAACAATTTATAAATAAACGGAGTCTGTAATCTTTAATTTTTTTCAATGGTGGTTATTGCAGTGTCGGGTTATATAACAAAAAAAAAACAAATTCACAGAAAATATATTTTATTAAGAAATTATACAAAAATTAAAATGTATTCTACAACTATATAAATTATTATATAATATTATAATTAGGTTCAGTCTGAAGTTATTCCTATAACAGACCAGTATTTTCAATATTGAAATAATGCCACAGCCTACCAATCGATAAATGAAGAGAAATTATCCGTCTAAATTACCTGCGCGATAAACATTCAATTGTGTTTTAATGTTGACCATACCATACTTGAAATTATGTTGATTGGGCGTAGATCTGCGGCCTTATTCGTATTTTTTTTGTACTGGTATGATTGTTGAAACAGTCGCTAGAGAAGGTACCACTCCTTGTGTCAGAGAATACATTTCTAGATGCAATAGTAATATTTTTCAGAAGATGAATGTGAATTTCATCTGGGTTAGTTTTATTAGGGAGAGACAAATATGAATAGGAAAAGAAAAAACAACACCAGCTTTTTTTATTATTTTATTACTTAAAAGTCATACATTTTTTAAGTAAAACCAGATATGAAGGACTGAAAAGAGTTACATCCTTGACAAAAATGAAAACTTCAACGCATATTCATTCACAATACAATGTCAATTTACGTTACCTCAAAGTCCTGATTCAACAAGGTAGGAATTACGTATAGTAGTTATAGTTAAGTGGTATCGTGGTTAATCGTAAATGGAATTCATGTTTAAACTTGTCGTACATTGGAGTTACTGTGGCGTGCGAGTTCGGTACATGAATCTCCTATGTCTAAGTCCTTAAGTTCTAAGTCAAATTTCAGTCCAATCTAAACAAAGGAAAATCATTATTAAGAATGTAGTCATAGCTGAGGAACCACGGGACCAGATGTTCAAAACATGAGGCAGAATCGTTGCAGATTGTACAACACAATCATATGATATAATGAAAACAATTCATGAGTTTTAGAAATAATCCTTGCGATTTGATAATAAACAAAGCATACACTCTTTCATTCACTTACATGGAGTCATAAAGTGATTCAATTTTATATAAATTTAAGGAATAACTTTCGAAAAAATCAATCAAACCAGTCAAATTTCATTTCTATCTGCTCATTTTCAAAACAGAAAATGTAAATAAAATGATAATATCAAAAAATAACTATTTTAAAAGTTTAAATTGTGCACAAATGACTACCTAACCTTAACTCCTTCAATCATGGTGACCTAAATTTAGGACAACATTTTTGTGCACTGATAACGGTTTTATCCTATTCTTGTTATTTTAATTGCCAACTTTAATTTTTTTCGTCATCTATCAGTCATCGTCGGCAACTCAGATCAATAAGTAAACATAGATCGGCACGATGCTACGCAAACATCATATTCACTGAACCGAAGACAACTTTGTTTATTTACGTACACCTTTCATCCCTAATGTTTTCAAACATTGACGCCCTGTTGTCAAATTGGTAAAAAAATATGATTTTGGTAGGAACCTACCAATAAATGCATAATCAATCATATTTTATATTCAGATGTATTATTCTAAAAATTCTAGAGAAATGTTTATGTCCAGAAAGGTGTGAAAAAATTACCAAAAAGGAAGATATATGTCGTTTTGAACTTATGAAATTTTGGGCACTTCGAGCGGTTACTAGAATTATTTTACTCTTGGCAGCACCGCTTGTGACACCGGCCGTGGCGGCCATTGTACCTTGTCGTTTTGTGTTGATGAAGTGTTGTTAGAAATTTTCCTGTGTGTTTTCGTGGTTTTTGTCCTGCTTAAACAACTTAAAGTTACATTTGGAATATTTTTCAAAATAGTGCAGTGGTTTAGTGAGACACAATGTCGAAATACTGCTTTGTTTTCAAAACAAATGATAGTAAACAAACATTCCACAGGCGAGGTTCCAGTGGCGTCAAATGCACGATACAAATCATGCAGTCAAACGTATTCGTCAAATATAATATTGGAGGACAAAGAAACTCATTCAAAATTACAGATACGAAAAGCCTATGGCAAAGTGGTGAATTCCTCAATGTTTGTTATAAATATCTGTAAGCAGGGGTTAAAAACATTGAAGCTTATGACAGGAAAATTGAATTTATTTTCCAATAATATTGATACGTTGCACGTTGCACAAGTATCTGTTAGATTTAATTCAATCCCCGTCGTGGTTTTAGCCAGGAGAGTAGTTGTTTTCTGACAGGTACTTGCCATATGAATGAACTGGTTCAAAATTTAGGAAGGATAATACTCAACAGAATGAACAATTTATTTATAGATGTTGGAGAAGGTTTCTTAACTCATAGGGCCAGTTGCATAAAGAATTTAACAGACAAATAAATATTTGATTTGATGATTACTATGGCAACTCATGTCTAAGCTCACCAGTTATGTTACCTACGTTAACAGCTTTATGCAACTGGTCCATATTTATTCAAATATTCGTATTGATTCGTTGAAACTTGATCTACACAACATAAACCCCCAGGCACCAAACTTGAAATATAGTCAAGGAATTTGTTAAATCTCTCGAATTAATTACTTTAGACCATAAATAATGCTTTATTTTTGATAGCTGAAAACTCCTAGAATCCAACTAAGGAAAGAATATCATCATAAATCACAAAACTAATCCGCTATCTTGAATCCCCAAATTTTGATAAAAAGTTATTTGCTGCCAACCCCGGCTTTTTATTGACCCTAGGAATTTTAAGACAAAACCGCGACATAACTTGTTGCAGCTCACAGGTACTGCATTTGCATAAGTAATTTTGACCCCCTTAAAAAAGCACGGCACTGTGCTAGAGGTGTTGTGTTTTGGTTCGAATGTCAAAAACCCGAAACAAAACAGTTTCCGCAAGAATTATCTTCGGTTCAGTGAATATGATGTTTACGTAGCATCGGGCCAATCTATGTTTACTTATTGATCTGAGGTCGGCAAGCATTGCCGTTGAAACTCCTATTGTACAGAAAATTTGCGAAAAAATGGATTTTCAAAAATCCAATTTCATTGAATAAATTATGGTCTTTCGCCAAGTAAACCCAATTCCACATGGGAAATATTTATTTCACATGTTGAAATAATCTATGGTTAGTTGAAGAATTATTTTGGAAAATGTCCGCTGGCGAGAATGGAAGAATTCTATCATTTGGTTCATCAGTTTAGTGTATGCCATTTTTTAACTTCATTTAGTATGCAAAAAATTTAATTTTAAGAAACAAATATTCGTGCGTGAAAGTGTTAATTAAGCCTTTTAGCGACTGATAATGTTTCTATCATTATTGCTGTCAGATATACAAACTTGAAATTATTATTCATTAAATAGGTATTTAAAAGTTATTTCTTCAATTTGCTAAATCAGTGTTTTTATGTTGTTTATTCAGCTATTTTATACGAAATGGTTGAATTAACTAAATGAGAAAGAATTAATTTTATTGTATCAGTTTTGCAGACAAGAAAGGTAGGTAATTGAATTGTTCAATGCAACTCGTCCTGATTGGCAACCTATTAGCCAAAGCAAGGGAACCTAAATATCGAGGATTTGGGCCTGTTTGCGATCTTCCTAAATTTGGTTGACCACCAGAAGATGATTAGCTCAATGTTTTATTGAGGATGAAAAAAAATTATTGCTTCGCATTCAACCGGTAGCTTCTAATTATAATATGACAACAAGGCAACAAACAAAATTCTAAAAAACAGTAAAGTTCATCCATTACCAATTGCAAAACACATTTATATGAGGAGTAATCAATATTAAATATATTCCAAACTATGTTCAAATATAACAACATGGAGACAAGCTACAGAGGTTTCCAGAGTATTCATTCAAAAGAGACTGATATATAGAAATTAATGTTTCGTCTCAAACTTCATATTCATTCCAATCCCAACTAACTTCTGAAAATGGAAACATATTGACACAGTTTTAACACAATTAAGAAATGTATACAATAAAAATATAACTTAATATGAACTCAAAGGTGCGATTTAGTGCCTTCTTGTTCATAAAACAGAACGTAAGCTTCTCCGTTCACGAGGGATCTGGATGAAATAGGGGATACGCGAGAACCATCATATTCGTGCCACGTGCTCGCATACGAATGCCTACAGTAGGCAGTGTAATGCCCGCTGTAGGTAGTCCCACTATGATTTGATTATGCGTACAGACTGTAGCGGAAAGGGGCTACATTGTCTGCCGCATAATTACTCATATCCAAGCCCTCTAACGGAAAATCGATGGTTACATTCAATTTTCCTCTGAATCGATCCATCGAAGAAAACCTTTTTAAATGTATCACTAAAATTTTGGGGAACTTGTAAATTGATAGGGATTTGGTACACTTCCTTCTCTCTTTGCATTTAGCACATGTTAGCTTCTCGTCGCCATCCAACGTTTCTTCCCTCGTAAACGAATCTAAACCTCCGAGCAATAAAAGATTTAGAGGTGCCATTTCTATATAAACAACACAAGTTGTTATGAAAGCTGCATATCACTATCCTTTGTGATAGATTGTGGGTGAGGGGTAACCTCCGAGTTCGGGGGGGGGGAGATTTGTTATTGTTATGATATTCGGATGTAAGATTAGAACCAGTGGCGGCGTGCTGATAAATTTTTTCATGTTATATTTTTATCTCTATACGACAACATACCTAGTTGGAAAGCACGTGTGTTGTCAAGATGTCAATCAAAAATACTGTATTGTGCGAAAAATTAGATTCTTGCTGACAAAGACAATAAAGTCATAAATACTGAAAAATTAATGAAAGTGTTGAAGTAAAAAAGTAAATATATTGAAATTGTTGGATCACATCAGTAAACTATACACTATACCTACACTATATATATATATATATATATATATATATATATATATATATATATATATATATATATATACATGCATTATAATACACATAATAATTTACACATAAACTATAGTATGCATAACAGATTACATTCAAATTAATGTTGAAACTGTATCATTGAAATACTCATCCAAAGTGTAGTAAAAGCCTTAATAGCTCTTTCTTATGTTTTTTCTGAATTTAGATTATTTGTATCCTGGGGCAGATAATGAAAAAGTGTTTTAGAGTTGTCAAAAAGTAATGTCTCTACTTATGTAGACTTAGGCTCAGGGAGCTATCGATATTACAAGTCTGCCTGGTAAGAAAACGAGAATTTCTCTTGTAGTTATTATTTTACTTCTGTTTCTTAAACATCAAACAAGTGAGAGTCATTAAAGTTTATGAGTTAAATAGGGGTCGACATATATCTCTGAAGTCATCTCTGCAGACATACCAAACAACAATTCTATTTTGATGTAGTCTTGACTTGCTCACAGGGTAGAGCGATGACTTGCTTATTTTAAATTGTCTGCCCAGTTTGAAACAAATTAAAATTTTGTTTTGCATTCTTCTATTATTTTGCTGGAGTAATCTAATTTTTTGTATCTGACGGATTATAGTTCCCGTTGCTACTTTTAAACACTTTCTTCTGGTACCATCTGAGTCCATGTCATCGGTTTCACAATCACGAATTCCTCTAAAATAGCATACATTTCAAAGACACACACACACACACATAACTGCCAAGTTATTATGATGTTATAGTTGCAGAACAGTGAAGTAAATTCCATGTCCAACAAATTTAAAGTAAAAAATATCACTAAACTACCTATCGTCGTTTATACTGCAATACGAGCAATACGCCCAGAAACATTCATTTTACAGAAGACTATAGCTAATAACTACTGATGACCATAGCAGTCGATGCCAAAACACCAAAGAAAGAAAATAACTACTACATAAGAATTTCTACCGGTCATTGTTTTGGAATTCAAAGTATAAAATAATCGCGCGTAGAAATTTTAATGTAGTACCTATTATCATTTTACAGTCTCTGTGAAATAAATGTTTCGTGACATAGCTCGTATTGCAGTATCAACGATGCTATGTTTTAAGTACTCGAAAGACATTCCAACAAGACACAAGAGTTGAGTTTGCTTATTTACTTCTTAGTGTACCCACACTGCAACAAGTTTTTTCCTAATTATTGATAGGTAATCGTTTTTAAGGTAGATTTAAATAGTAACAATGTTTCATACAGCTATTTCAACAAATATTGTATTTTTGTCTCAAAATCGGGATTATGCCATGATTACCATGCTGCGACGCCCATGGTTTGATTTGACAAGACGATAAATAAGTCGTAAACGGACGTAAACAAACATGATCGCCAAGTTAAGAGTGAATATAACCTGGAATTCCAACCTGGTCCCCGAGTGCAAACGGATATATCCGACAATGCCCATTTTTAACATGATTCGGGTTGAGATGTTTGTAAACAACGTCGGGTATGTAGATTTCGAAAAAGAGACAGAGAAGCCCCCTCTATATCTTTTATTGCTCGGAGATCTAAACACTGTGATAATCTCAGTTGGCCTGTTCGTTGCGGTATTGGTAGTGATAGGTCCCAGAACGGATCGAAGGTGGCAGAACAGTGCCCGCAATACGTACATTTCAATGTGGACTTTAGCTGGCCAACGAAATTATCAATGATTTTGGAATTGTCCATTCTTAAGTACTTCGACCAAGATTCTTGCGCCTTCTCACCGTCACTTAACTTTTCTACTATCTCCGTCAGAATATAATATATACGCACGCCAATCATGCCAAATTAAGAAACAAAAAATAATGTTTCCCTTTCAACAAATACTTTTGAACATAATACTTTAATAAAATGAGGTATCTCCGCCTATGGCAGATCAAACAAAATTGTCCACGAGTTTTTATATTTTGCAATTGATAATGTATGTAAGCGGAAAAGAAAGCAACACAAAGATAATAGGTTGGATCAGAGTTATTTGGGTAGTATCTAAGGGTATTTGTTGGGTGTGGAGAGAAAAGTTTGTTGAGGATTGAAGTGAGATACATATTTTTTAAATAAGTTATATTGTTCTGAACCAATTTATTAGTTGATTGATACTTTTTGTTTATAAATCAATTGTTTCATTTGGCCGAGAAACGAATTCTGAGTTTCTAAAAAGATATAATTGCATACACACTGACTTCTAAGCATAAAAAAGGCTCCCAAAACATAATCTTCAAAATAAGAATATCAACTTTTTCATTTTTTAGTTCAAACAAATTTTAGTATATTATTTTTAGTTAATAGTTTAATTTTTGTGGTTATCTAGACCTTGTAGAATTTATTTCGAACTTCAAAACCCAACATATTGATGTGAGTTTGCTTATTTGAAAATGAAACTTTATTTTTCTTTGGAAATTCAACACTATTCCTGATTCCTCCCTACTTGTAAATTGATTGGTGGATTTTGAGACTATTTCCAAGATAGGCATCTGAGAAAATAAATTATTAATTTATACTTTTGTTAATACCTCATCTGAAAAAAATGTAAGAGTGGCAAACGTTCCTCTATGTCATAAGTCTCGCCGAAACTTTGCACCTGTGCCGATGACGGCAATAGATTTTTTTTTAATAAAAAAAAATGTGTTTGTAAGCTGAATTGATTATGGAAATAATGTAAAACTTTTTTGAGTTGGTCGAGAATGTGGGGAGTAATATCCTAGAAAACATAAAATCCACAACCACAGATTTAGATTTCGGGAACATTGTTAAATACAAAAAAAAATGAAAAATTTGTTTTTTTCATTTCAAGAAATAACATAAAATTTTCGCAAATTCAACTGAATAATGCAATTAGAAAATCGCAAAACAATACCAATTACAATATTTTGTTATCAAAAGTATATCGCAAAAATATACGAAAAAAGAAATTAGGCAAATTTATTTCTATATTTTTCTTAATTTTTGATAGTGGAAATTAGGCTTATATTATTATACAATAATTCAATTCAATATTGCGACAATCAACACGATGAAAACATTTGATTTTATATATAATTGACATACAGTTGAATTATTTTATCTTTACCCATGCGTCATCAATTTATGATCTAAGAAATAACACACCCTCTATGTAACATCTCTGTCTATCAACCGCTATGAGCGAATCAAAATTCGTTGACATTTGTCTTCTAAGCAAAGAATTATGAGGCGTGTTCCGTTTCATGCATTGAGGACATAATGGGCATATGACCGTTCCGTTTCCTACATTGGGAGCGCATTGACACGCCCACTTTTATATTCCCCTCTTTGGCCTTGAGACATCGAAAGTGCATGAACTACTGCCCGTTCGTCTAGCAGCGATGAATGCGATCCAAGTTAGATCTGTCAAACTCAAAAGTCAAAACAAAGAGTTTCTTGTCTGTGGTTTCACGTTCAAACAGCAAACAGAAATATCAGAAACCTAATTAAAAGTTTAAATTTGATGAAGTGTCAAGTATCGTGCATTATCACATTTACCTGATTTACCGTACAATGGAAGAAAAAATCGTCAATTCATTCAACATCATATCGTCGGTCTCATGCCAAAACCACGAATGTGCAATTTATCATTTCGAATGAGAAGAGTTTTGAGAATATTCGTGCTTCTTGCTTTGAAAACCTAGGTAAGTTTTTACATTCGCGAATTCACTCTCGTTCACAGTAGACAACCTGATAGCACTTTCGTGAGTTTGGCGTGAACATTAAGGCAGAAAATTAGTAATTTACATATTGAAGTCAGAACCCTGGAATTAGCATATTCGCGGTTTTGGCCTGGGACAGACGATATAATCCTCATAACTATCACTTGTATCAGAATCTGAGCTACTCTCATTTTCACAAAGCTCGCTTCCTACTCTTGCCATTGGCGAAAGAAAATAAGATCGCAGCGCCACCTATAGCAAGACTTTGAACCACGAATCACGGACAAAGGTTTTTGACTTTACACGTGTTTATATGGCGTTTTGACGATCTGTACTCCTATTTTCAAACAATTTGTGAAAATTTGTGATTTCTATAACTAAAAAGTGATTGTGTTTCTATTGAAAGACTCTAAAGAACGTTTCAGTAAGGTGATTCAAAGGTATTTCATCTCCGATTAGTTTTGAATGCTTCTGCAATTCAAGGTTGCATGGCGTTTTGATGATCTGTTCTACTATTTTCAAACAATTTGTGAAAATTTGTGATTTCTTTAACTGAAAAGTTATTGTGTTTCTATTAAAAGACTTGAACGATAGTTTCAGTGTAGTTTACAAATATTTTACTTGTTTTTGGAGGTCATGATTTGCGATCAATTATTGATCTGATTCATTCATCAGTCTGTTTGTCAAACAAGCATATACTTCGATATTATTTAGCTTGCCAATTTTCAGTTTCAAAATCCATGCTTTCCTTTGGTCAATTTCTTCAATCTGGTTGAAACAATTGGTGATTTTTAACCTTGCTTTTATTTTTGGGGGAAATTTGTGATATCCCACATTTTCCTTCTTGCCATATGTCCTGCATCCTGGGACTGAACAACTAGGATTGTATTTTCCCATATTTGGCAGTCTATCAACAGTATAAACCAAAAAAATACGAACAGAAACAGAAATCGAGTATGGAAATATCATTAATCAACAGAATTAATCAGATCAATAACTCACAAGTCATGACTTCAAAAAACACGTAAAATATTTGTAAACTACACTGAAACTATCGTTCAGGTCTTTTAATAGAAGCACAATCACTTTTCAGTTAAAGAAATCACAAATTTTTACAAATTGTTTGAAAATAGGAGAACAGATCATCAAAACGCCATGCAACCTTGAATTGCAGAAGCATTCAAAACTAATCGGAGGTGAAATTCCTTTAAATCACCTGACTAAAACGTTCTTTAGAGTCTTTCAATAGAAACACAATCACTTTTTAGTTAGAGAAATCACAAATTTTCACAAATTGTTTGAAAATAGGAGTACAGATCGTCAATACGCCATATAAACACGTGTAAAGTCAAAAACCTTTGTCCGTGATTCGTAGTTCAAAGTCTTGCTAAAGGTGGCGCTGCGATCTTATTTTCTTTCGCCAATTAACACTTTCGTCCTACCCATATTCATTTATCTACGATTAACAGATTTGTTTTTGTTACATAAGAATTTGGTTAACTGATAAAGGGACAAATGTCAACATCTGCGGGAAACGGCAAGCAATTCGTCCCGATTCAACCCACCAACTTCAATGTTAGTTGAAACGGAACGCTTGATTATGTCTGCAACAGTGATGCGATGAATGCATGAAACGGAACACGCTTATGGTATTGTGATGATCCATTGAAACTCAAAACAGTGAAAAGAGATAGCCATAAAGCTGACAGTGTTTTTAAATTTCAACTAAACTTGCCAAATAGTGTATTGACTAGAGCAGTACCATCAATCACGTCATTATTTTCTGTCATTGGGGATTGTTTGTCACCACTTTTACTTCGTTTTGCAGTCAGACACATTATAAAAACACAGTCAGACACATTATAAAAACAGTTTTTTTCAAAACTAAACGTCTCTTACAATCATTAATTTCAAAGTAAGTACAATACAATGTGTTTTTTTCACAAATAATCTTTGAAATTTCTAACCCCACAATTGATATATGTGACTGTAATTCCGTATTACCGGGATATTCACAGAACAGTAATTCAGAGGGTGGAAACCCTATTGAGAAAAAAACCTTACCTAATTCTATAGATAAAGACCAAAAACATTCACAATATATTTTAACTCTTTTTTAGATTATGCCTGGTTAATTTAATAATTCATTATCTTATCTCATTATCTACACGTTGTAATTTTTATCGGGATATCAGCCACGTCGTTTTACATTTAGTCTTTGTTTTGACTAACATTTCTCGACTTATTTCAAGAGTGTTCCGTTTCATGCATTCATCGCATCATTAGCTGCTTTCCATTTAACGTAAGGAGCTCCTCAGAGCTACCCAGAGCGTATGACCATGTGTTCCATTTAGTGGAGCTTCAAGCACTGATTGATATTCCCCTTGCCCCTCGAGCACCACCCGTTTTATTGGTGCATGAAGCACAAGTAGACAAAAGTCAAAACGCGAATACATAGTTTTTTGGCGAAAAAGTCAGTGATAAAGTAATTTACGATTTCAGGGGCTTGGAGATCTGGGGCTTCACACTCCTAAATGGAAAACGCCTACTGTTGCAGACATAATCAAGCGTTCCGTTTCAACTAACATTGACGTTGGTGGGTTGAATCGGAACGATTTTTGCTTGCGTGGTGCATGCCGTTTCCCGCAGATGTTGACATTTATCACTTTATCAAATTCTTATGTAACAAAAACAAATCTGTTAATCTAGTAAATAAATTAATATGGGTCGAACGAAAGTGTTAATGGCAAGAGTAGGAGGCGAGCTTTGTGAAAATGAGAGTAGCTCAGATTCTGATACAAGTGATAGTTATGAGGATAATATCGTCTGTCCCACGCCAAAACCGCTAAAATATGCTGATTCCAGTGTTCTGACTTCAATATGTAAAATACTAATTTACTACCAAAATTTTCAATGCCAAGCTTACAAAAGTGCTACCAGGTTGTCTACTGTGAACGAGAGTGAATTCGCGAGCAACAAGCACGAATATTCGAAATGACAAATTGCATATTCGTGGTTTTGGCATGAGACCGACGATATGATGTTGAATGAATTGACGATTTTAGCTTCCATTGTACGGTAAATCAGGTAAATGAGATAATGCACGATACTGGACACTTCATCAAATATCAAAAATGTAAACTTTTAATCCGGTTTCTGAAAACTCTTTGTTTTGACTTTTGAGTTTGACAGATCTAACTTGGATCGCATTCATCGCTGCTAGTCGAACGGGCAGTAGTTCATGCACTTTCGATGTCTCAAGGCCAAAGAGGGGAATATAAAAGTGGGCGTGTCAATGCGCTCCCAATGTAGGAAACGAAACGGTCAAATGCGCATTATGTCCTCAATGCATGAAACGGAACACGCCTTTCATATGCATTACAATGATGACGCACGGGTAAAGATAAAATAATTGAACTGTAAGTATGAATAACATATCCAAACGAAAAGGCTAATTTTATTGATTGAAATTAGATGAATATTTTGTGTTGTAAGAGTTAACCAGTATCTTTAGGGAAAAACCAAATTGAAATAACCATTATGCATTCAAATTTGAGTGGTTCGAAATATTTGCGAGACTTTTGCGTTTTTTTGGCACTCAAAATTATGCAACAAATTACTGAAAACCCCGAATTAATTACTTTCCCGACATCGTACTAGGGAGCAAATTCAGATCCATCTTTCAATATTAATTTTTAATCTTCAGATAAATCTGCGAAAATTTTGTATTATTTATAATTTAAAAATGAAAAAAATACCATTGGCGGTGGCAAATTTGTTTACTCTGATGACAAACTTGGAGAAGGTCGCAAAATTGGGGAACAAGAAAGGATTATTTTGTTTTTGTTTTCACAATTTTGTGAATTTTTTGCATTTTTTCTTCGAAAAAATAATCAGAATTGTTTATATTTTACATTTTTAACAATGTTGCAGGCCTTGTAAGAGGAGGCAAAAGTTTATGGTTTCAGTGGAAACTAAATTACAACTTTTGTGAAAATTTGCATTTTTTAAATTCAAATGCTCAATTGATTATTGGCCTCATACTGAAAAAGTTTACTCCAGTATCAGTGAACGGTTAACTATATAGAACTAAGAAAATAGGAAACCAAAAATATTGAATTTATTTAAATCCTTTGGTATACTTCGTAGCTGAGATTGCCAAAAGTGAAATGAACACAGAAAATGATGGATTGAGGGACGAATCTATAAATATTATTCAAAAGTTCATGCCTCAACACAATCTGTCAGTCTTTTGTAAATACAGAGTATCAGTAAAACTAAAAAGTTATCTGTATATTAACTAGTCAAAAGAGAAATGTTGTGTGAATTCAAAATTGAAAATGAACGTTTTCAGTAATTTTTAAAAAAGTTTGTGTATGATTAGTAATCCATTTAGTTATTTGACTAGTCCAAAAAGTTTTGTGTATGAATAAAAAAAAGATAAATGAATGAACACCTGAAAAATCTGTTTCTGTAAAAATCGCGAAATAAAATATAAATAACCAATAAAAAATATTTTTTCTTACCCAACGAAATCAATCATCCACGTCCATTTTCCTTCTCTTCTCCGGTCTCTCTTCAGCTTCAATGACTTTCAAGCGAATACCAAGGACTTCTGCACCATGTAACGTCTGAGAGATAAATAATAATGAGCAAACATTCCACATTCTCAACGATCTTACCTTAATTGCGTCTTCCGCAGACTGTTTCATAGCGTATCTTGCATATCCACAATTCCGGTTGGTCAGCATATAAACGTCAATCAAATTTCCGAAGCGGCAGAAAACGTCCTTCAACACCGAACCAGGCAGAGGTGATGGCATGCAAACAATGAAGCACCTGAAATATGAATTAATTTACTGTTATATTATTTATTTTGTTATATTACATTTGTTTTAATTAATTTTATTTTGATTCCTTCTAATTTATTTCATTTTATTTATTTCAATTTAATTGATTTTGATTTATTCTCATTTATCTTATTTATTTAAATTTTTTAAATTTATTTTTCCGCCTACCTCGTATTAACATGTCTATTTAATGTTCTTCAATCGAGAAATCGTTCATAAATTACCCCTATTAATAGTCGATTCCAAACGAATTCAGACGCTAAACTGGATATTGACGATAGATTTATGTTGCCAGATGTTACGGATATTAAAGTGCGATTAATGATCTCGAAAATTATCGCGCTCGCTTCGTACATGCGTTAAAATATCATTAATCGCCTTCATTAATACCCTAGTTGATTAAATAACTATTGATTTACTTTTTTTTATTTATTTTAATTTATTTTATTAGTTTATTTTTATTAATTTTTGATTTTTGTATATGTTATATACGCAATTGTATTCGAAATAGTAAGTTATAATTATGTAACTATTGTATTTCATATAAATACTTTTGTGACAAGCCTCAAACAGTCATAAACTGACACACTTCTGTAAGAACTTCCATATAGAGAATGATTCATATTATACTATAACTAGATATGTAACAGTATAATATATCAAATAAATTTATTGTCTGGACTAATTTTATCAACTTCAACTCAGTCAGACGCCAAAAAATAATAAAAATAATTTATACCGGGTGACACAGCAGACATGTAGCAAGCTGTAGTTTTTTTATTTGAAGAGATGAAGATTTGAAATTTGCAGAAGTTACATAATCAATGATAGCGCTTCATTTCAATCTAACGACAACTTTTTTCAACTACCTGTTTGATCCGTAGTAACTCCAACTTCTTTTTTTTGAATGACACCCTGTGTATTTATCCAGCCTATCTTATTTGTCTTGAAATTCTCTATTCAACCGTGTATCACAAAGTGGCATTCGTTACTCAATTCGCAGATGAATTACATTTTATTAAAAAACATCAAGTTGGCTGCTATCCGAATTCGATAATCTTTCGATATAATTTCAGTTTTTTCCATACCTGATCACTTCCTACAGATTGTCAATAATTTCTTTAATAAAAAGAAAATAACTGACGATATTGCGAAAACTCAGAAAGGAACATGATTTTATCAATTTGGCTACTTGTAGCCATGTAACCATATCATGATCTTTCCATTTGGAAGCATAAAATGAAAATTGTTCCCCCGATCCACCAATTCACAAGTCTATTAGTCTAGATATTTGCAATAATATTTTGCCTAGTAGGCGGTGTACACAGAATGTTTTGTGTTTGACAGGTAAACTTCATTTGATTGTACTGATTATCTCCGTCAGTTTTATGCTGATTAAAATTGCATCGTTTAATTAGATACTAAATATGTATTCAAAGAATACAAGGTCGATATGTTGTTGATATTCGGAGAGTGCAAGAGAAATTGTAGACAGGCTATGTCGAAAGATTTTCGGAAAGACGCCATCCGCCTAATAATTATTTCGCTAGAGTAGAAGAGCAGTTCAGAAGAGAACCGGAAAATCAAATTGAGGACGAAATCGGCGTGAATCGAGAGATCGCTAAAAGAGTTTTGAAAAGAACTGCTCTGAATTGCTCTTTTACTCTAGCGAAATAAATATCAGGTGGGTGGCGTCTTGCCGGAAATCTTTCGACATACAATTGTTCAGCCTGTCTACAATTTCTCTTGCACTCTCCGAATATCAACAACATATCGACCCTTTCGTTCTTTGAATACATATTTAGTATCTAATTAAACAATGCAATTTCAATCAGCATAAAGCTGACGGAGATATTCATTGCAATCAAATGATGTTTACCTGTCAAACACAAAACATTTTGTGTACACCGCGCCTACTAGGCAAAATATTATTGCAAATATCTAGACTAATAGACTTGTGAATTGGTGGATCAGGGGAATAATTTAAATTTTATGTTTCCAAATGGAAAGATCATGATATGGCTACATGGCCAAAGAGAAAGACAGATAGTTTCTTCACAAGTAGCCAAATTGAAAAAAATATGTTCCTATCTCAGTTTTCGCAATATCGTGAGTTATTTTCCAATGTTTTTTCTTTTTATTATAGAAATTATTGACAATTTGTAGGAAGTGATCAGGTATGGAAAAAACTGAAATTATATCGTTTAACTGATACTCTTTGGATTTCCAAGCCTACCAAGCATCGAAAGATTATCGAATTCGGGTAACAGCCAACTTGATGTTTTTCAATAAAATGCAATTCATCTGCAAATTGAGAAACGAGTGCCACTTTGTGATACACGGTTGAATAGAGAATTTTAAGACAAATAAGATAGGCTAGATAAATATACAGGATGTCATTGAAAAAAAAGAAGTTGGAGTCAATGCCGATCAAACAGGTAGTTGAAAAAAGTTGTCGTTAGATTCAAATGAAGCGCTATCATTGATTACGTAACTTCTGCAAATTTCAAATTTTTATCTATTCAAATAAAAAAACTACAGGCTGCTACATGTCTGCTGTGTCACCCGGTATATGAAACTCTTAGTAGGTTTCGGCTAATATGAAAATTTGATATAAATGAATAAATAATGAAAATATATGTATTTTTAATGAAATTTTAAATTAAAATTTAGATTCAACCAAATTTACAAAATAATAGTCAAACAATAATGAAAAAGTACAAATTGTAGAGTTTTTTTTTCAATACTTTCAGATTTTTCCACTTTTCAATCGAGTTGGAGAAAAACGGTTGGAGATATTGATGTGACTTATAATGTAGTACGGAGCAATTTTAAGATTTTTATTCAATTCATTAGTACAGTCAATATACCAATTTTCCATTTTAAAAAAATATTTCCAGGACTACTGATTTTACTGAAGAAATTTGTGAAATTTTTGTAGATTTTCTGAAGATGGTCGAAAAAATGTCTTCGTAAATTTTAAAAATAACATCCGTTTCCAAGATATTTCGATTTTCAAGTTTCAAGTAAAAACGGAAAAAAACTCGGAAAACCCCGTAAAATGTTTTTTTGCTCACTAATGTGACAATTCAATGTCTGCTGTTCATTCACAGGTTATTTGATTTTAATCACATGTACAACTAACTAATTTACATTGAGCTTACTCAGCAAAAATAAACAAAAATATGTAATCAATACTAGTTTTCCTCACCTAGCTTCAGTTTCACAATCAAAGTTGGCCATGGGCTCCTGATCAGGTAATCTTACACTACAGAATACTTCACTCTTTTTAGCTTCTGTTACCAGACCCAATTTTTGTTGCAATAACTCTGTAAAAAATAAAATAAAAAGGCGTTAAATATCAAATATTTAATAAATAAAATTAAAGTCACGTGGACCGAGGCGTTTCCTTTGAACCTATACAAGTTGTTGCAATTGATATTGAAAATACTATACTGCTAGTAAGAAAAAAAGAAAAAAGTTCGACAGATCCATAGGATTCGAACACATGATCTCTGGATTACAAGGCAGAGGCTCCAGCTCCAGCTACATACGCTTTATTATTCAGCCCTGTGCTGTATCACTTCCGTTATGTTAAGCGGTCAGACGTTATCCCAACTAAATAGCAATTTGACATTGAGTTGGGATAACGTCTGACCGCTATACATAACGAAAGTGATACAGCAGAGGGCTGAATAACTGTGATTCCAAATCTAATAATAGGCATGACAGTGAGGCAGGTAAAAAACAATTAATAATTGTTTATTAGTTACCACAAATTAATAAAAATGCTAGCTTCTTTGTGGTCTTAGCTATTACTGCTGCAAATATAAATACAAAGGAAGTTGGAATGGATGATTTAGATTCTTCTCTTCCAGCAGAAATTCCACTATTGCTGAATTTCAGAAGTATTTTTAACACTAGCGTTAAAAGTATTTTTACACTAGCGTTAAAAATATCCTTAACACTGTGTTAAAATATTTTAAACACTAGTATTCAAAGTTACTTTGACAAATAATGTCATTTTTAATGACAGTTGTACAAAAAATACTTCACAATACAATAACAGATGATCTCACCTGGCGAAAGCCCTGCTGCTTGTATGAGGGAAGATGCCTGAGCAATAGTTTCTGCGATTTTCAAAATGTCGGGCTTTGTGGAGGTGAAAGAAGTCGATGGTGATTGTGAGTGTGATGGTAAAGGTCTCTTGCCGTATCCTCCTGAACGGGAATTGTCGGATTCTGGTCTGATAATCAGTCGAAAACCTGGCGGATACTCGAAGCCATGGAGTTTTTCTTGGGCATAGGATGCCCATTTAGGATCCATGTACACTACTTCTGCCACAGATCTGGATGGTCTGTCCCGATCTCCCTCATATCTTAGTTGACAGTAATCCATACCTAAAAATTTTTGTTCGAGAAAACCAAGACTATACAGATAACAGGATCTCTTCAAGGAATATGAGATCTATATCTACATGCAATTATGAAATAAGCCCGACCATATATTTTTTTACAATGGTCTGAATCAGCACAACTTATTTGCATTGAAACTGAAATAATGTAATTCTATAGTGACATTCAAATCACTATAACTGGAATATAGTTCAGAGAATAGACACGTCGCGAAAAGCTCGGAAGTTGTAGGGATTTTTTGAATACTTCTACATTCTACTAATGGTTCGGAAATATAACGGTTTGAGTGTGCAACAGACATTCAGACAGAGAGAAATTTTTTTTTTTTTGACGGTTATCATTTCCCCCAAAGTAACCATGGGTTCAAAACGTTGAATAAAAAAGTTGGTGTCCGCCTGGAAAACCGTGCAGTATACAACTTCCTGAGAGGTCGTAGTATAACAAATTAAAACCAAGAAAACCAAACCATATTTTAATTTTAGACAAAACCTCTAAACCACGGTCAGCAGGCCCGCAAAACACCACTAACAGAAATGATTAACTGTAACTTACTTGGAATAACGTCAAACAGTTTCCACATCTGATCCTGATTGACCAGAGGACTGGCAATCACCATAAGTCTGGTGAAACCTTCGTCTCGGTACTGATCAGGTGGTTGGGGTGCACACCTAGGATCGCCCATGGCTGGGGATCTAGCCCGACCACCATTTCTGAAACCTGAATTGGACCCCAAAGGTTTCATTGTCTCATTGCGGGACTTTCTCGGTTCGGCAAAGACAGGTTTGAACTTTCTATCGCATTTTTCAAAAGCGTTTGCGGCATGAGAGAACCTGAAACACGATAGATAAAAACGATATACAAAACGATATACGAACGATATACGAACGTTATACAAAAACATGTTGAACAATAATGTTAACAAAAAATGTTAATTAATATGAGACAAATGTTTTTACCAAAATGTGATATTGGTACCTACTAAAATTTCTTAACCCTGTTATTCATCTACTACAAATTACTTTATAACTGTTTTTTTTTTCTGTTTTTTTTTCATGTAATGGAGAAATAAATAATTATGGGCAGCTAAGGATCGAGACCAAAACAGTCCGTGATGTAAATGCTCTGACAAAAGTGCAAATTATGACATATATTGTTAGAATAAACCAAAAAACATGTGTGAAATGCATCGGACTGTACCACAAAATTTGTATCATAAAAAAAAGTGAGATATATTAATAATCAAAAAATTATTTGCAATGAGTGTGAACTGGAATCAAACCTTGAAAAACGTCGGGAAGATTTCCTGAGGAACACCTGAAATGATCTGCAGCATGAATGGGGTTGCAAATCAAAATTCATAATTAAACTCCAACACGAGTATGAGGGGTACATTTTAGAATCCCACAAACTGTAAAATGATTTGTTCAACACCATAAAGAACTATGTGTGAGACATACAAGATGGAATGAAAAATATAGCTATTAACAAAGAAAGCAACTAAAAACCAGGCACTCTAAAATTCTGGGAAGTGACTTTTGCAAAACAAAATTACCGACAATGACGAATGCTGTTTCAATAGAGATTAAATCCATTGGATAGCTAAGTGAACATAAAAAGATAATTGCTAAAATTCAAAACAAAATAGATGAACTAAAACAAAAAGTAGAAAACAATATAAAAACAACCAATTGCTTTGGTCCCCAAACTTCGTCAAACAAAAAATTAAGAGAACCTCAACAGATGAGAATTCGGACAGTGACGTATATTTTAAGGATAATGAAAATTAAAACATTATTATTAAGAGCCACCATCAGCGCGTCACACCGAAGATTTCTTCATCACTCCTCCCAACTAAATTTTGTAGGCATACTAATCACGAGTGGGAGTGAGGATATGAACTAGTTGAACATTGGCAAAACAACGCCTGTACCGTTTTCGATTACAGCGCCAATCAGATACACATTTCCCGGAGGTACAATCGTTTTTTTTTGCAAAAGCCATTGATTTCATGAAAGAGATATTTTTTGTATAGGCTCGGTGGACCAATAAGAACTCGGGAATCTCCCATTTTTTTTATTCATCATGTCAATTAATTTTTTTTTAACCAAAAATCAGTGAAGTTCTCGAATTTACACTAAAACATAGATGCCCGATTTCACCAACCTGATTTTAAGAACTTCCTACCTAAGTAATTCTTAGGCTAGGAAATACCTAAATCCGATACTTACCTGAATCGAATTTCACCAACCTAAAAATTCCTTGGTTAAGAAATTCCTAGATAAAAATTTGATTTGGAAAGTTTCCTATATAGCAGAGTAAAAAGAATAGAAATAACCCCTTTGATAGCGCATGTCAAATATATTGGTTGTGTTGCGTCAATGAAAATGAACACTATTTGTACTAGAAATAATGTTCAATGTCCTTGGCGTTGCGTTTATTCTTGTGGTTTCTTGTAATTTTTGAGTTTGTTCATATTGGTCGGAATCGAAGAAAAAAAGAATAGAAGTGCTAAAGGACCCCGCACATTTCTTATGGGAAATGGCTTTCCGTGAATTTGGCTGAATTTTCTGTATTTTGTAGTTCTTGATGAGCTGATCAAAAGTATCCATAGCCACAAAGCTCAAAAATGGACAGTTTTCGAGATACGGAGATTTGAAAATGGATTTTTTTCCATTTTTTGTAGTATTTGGTCATCAATCCGATAGCTCTTATTTCTTGATGGGATGGCATTTGAATGTTCGGCGCCCCCAATCCGACTGAGAAATGGTCTTTCTCAGCTATGTTAGGCACCGCCATCAAACAATTTTCATACACTGCTCCACACTGGTTATGAAATCAGGTACTATTTCCAAGATCTTCCATACATCTTTTTATGCTACAAGATAGCGCCGGTATAATTTTAACTGTTAAAAAACGACATATATTGGGCATTTTTTGAGAGACGATAATAACTGAAATTGAATATATCTAATGTCCAATAATATCGAGCATGTTTTCCAAAATGTTCATAACAAGGCTCAGCAAGCTTCGATGGAAAAAAAGGACAAATCATAATACTGTGTTCACAGAGACAACAAATGTGATTACTATCGATGTCATTTATATGAGATTACGTGATTTATTTCTCTCAAATCTCGATAATCTGACAATGGTGTGCCAAGACATTTTCCTCAGGGTGGCTCGTAATGGATGATAGCATCTCACAGCCAAATAAATCCGTGAAAATGTCTGCATCTTTGATATCTTATAGTACTTTCCAGGTAGAATAGGGAAGTTCAGATGTTGGAAGCATATTGGAGTCATTTCGCCTCCCATAAAGTTTTAGAATTATTTTTCCACGAATAGTTACAGAGTGTTGAATACGTTATGTTTTTTGAAGTAATATCGATATATCTCCGAAAATAACGTTGATGGATATACAAGACCCTATATTTTTTGAATGGTCAAAGTGATCTCTATTCAACCATTTGATGAAATACAGGGTGTTCCGTTACAAAAAACATAAGTTTGGTTTGGTGCACTTTTCTGGATCACCTTGTATACTTCGAAATATTTTCCAAAGATACTCTCTCACGAAGGAAACATGCTTGCATTCGAAAGAAATTTTTAAGTTGCGCCGTTTAGAAGCTATGTACCACCGGAGCGCAGTTGCAGGACCCTGTATATACGATTGATTGTGCACGTTACCGACATGCCATGGCATTGCAGTGATATATTCGTGCCTTATACTTCAAAATACACATACAAATATAAAAATGTGCTAACTTTGGAAGCCAATATCTGACGTTAGCGACATCGCATCGGTATGGCAGTGATATATTCGTACTGTATACTTCAAAATACATATAAAAATGCCAGTATGGCAGTGGGGCCTTTCATACACTCAACCTATAAAAATGTGACAACTTTGGAAGCCAATATCTGACGTTGGCGACATCACATCGGTATGGCGCTTTCAGAACTTTGTTCAGGACATCAAAATGAACAATAAAAATAAATTTCCATGGTGGGGCCTATTAGACATGTTCATTGCTAAAAATGACATATTTGGTCCAGTATGGCGGCCACTTGGCGACGCCCCAGCGGTATGGCGTTTCGAAATCTTTGTTCTACAGTTCATTGTTGACAAGGATCACGAAACAACAGCGTGGGGCCCATGATCCATGTCCACAGTGAAAAAATTACACGTTTCGGTAAGTATGGTGGGCCTTAAGTGACGCCATATTAGTATGGCATATTGAGTTCGCGGACTTTGGCGACCTCCTTGACGACATAAAACAAGAATCAAAGTGGGGCCTATGATCCATGGGCATGGATATTAATTACACGTTTGAAAATTCACCACCCCTAAAAGCTACACTTCAGAGGTGCCATACCGGGATTTCACATTGGGGAATAACGTTGTCTATCAGCCCCCAGAGTCTCAGCGTGGGGCCTATGATACATGCAAAACCCCTCTCGCCTCCCGGTCTATTGGCAGAATGTACTTGTACTCACTCACATCAGCTAATTCCCAACCTGCATTAAAAAACTTCCCTTAGCATGATAAAAGAGCGAAATTTTGATGCTTCCAGGGCACAACTGCACAAGTCTCATAAGATATCTCACAAATTTCGAAGATTACCAACGATTCAAATCAAATGAGTTAAATCCTGACTTGATTTTTTTTAATGTCTTACATTATGTGGGTAAGTTTAAAAACATAACTAATCGTCATCAGTCTAATGTAAATTTTCATAAATTAACTTAAGAAAACACAAACAACAAACAGTTTAACAACAACAGAAACAGTTTATAATATTACCTACATCAATAAATAATAACAAATAAAATTTATTGAATTTTCTGCAAGCTGTTGAAATTTTTCATGTCAACACAAGTTTTTTTGTATGTCGCCGAGGATTTTCTAACTAAAATCTAGACAACAAATGTTTTTGGGCAAATAGTGAAAAATAATGAAAATAAATGATTTTAAAGTTCATTCTTTCCATATTTAAGGAAAAAATCATGAGAAATAAAAAAAGTCATGGTTTAATAGACAAAATCAGATTTTTTGATTATTTAAAAAAAATCGTGATTTTTTGCAACTCTGTAACCAAATAATAATTTCTCAAGCCTGAAGCAAAAAAACATTGTTGAAAACTTGCCAAAGACTTTTTTTTAGGCAAACTGAAGAGAAATCTAGTTGATGAAATTGTATCAAGTACCAAATACAAATACATTGATCGTTTCTTTATCAAGAAATGCTATCAAGTCGTTCCTATATCAAATTAAAAATGTCAAAATATACAGGGTGTGTCCCAATAATAGCGCCATACTCTGAGAATTAAAAACTTATCTTCATCACTAGGGATTACTAAACTAACTGTAAATCGGCATACCAGTCTTATTTATATCAAATAATTAATTACCATGAGGTTACCTGTGTACTAGGAAGTGACCCTACCTGATGGACAGGTACAACCCCACCCAATAAACAATACGACAAAGGCATTTCATTATTCCTTTACTGGTATCAAGTCAAATAGTTTGGAATTTAATGGACCATTATCATTATTAAGCAAGAGTTTCCAGTCCCTTTTTCGAATAGCAATACTTTCATAACAATCTAATTTTCTGTAATCATCAACAGGTTTTAGTAATTTAAAATTTTGGATATTAATTTTGTGATGAGTTTCTAATAAATGATCCGCAACACTCGATATACGAGGGCTGACAATAAAGTAAGGTCTCCAACGCTGCAACTTCGCCGGATCACGCGCTAGGCGAAATCTGGCAACACCGCCGTGTTCCTTGGTTCCCCCACTACCACTTTGCTGCTGGGTGAGGCTTCCCCGACCGCTCAGTCACAGTATTATGCTTAAAAGAACCAGTAGTTGCAGTCTTGTCGGAACCTTTGATGTTTCTGTCTCACAGTTTTATTTTTTTAGGACCACTGCGCATCATGAATTTACCCGCCACGAGTGGATTTGTCAGCGTTGGACATTTCGTACACTGCTCAGCAAGTGGATACTAGATATAAACTGCTCCACAGTAATACGAATCTTATGGGAAACAAAATGGGTTGCTTTACAGTAATATAGAATTATATTAATAATAACATTTTCTAATCAAAGTTACAACGTTTTTACTCACGACTTGTACTGTTTGTCTGTTCGGTACTAATTTTGCAATTGATTTTGAACTGAGTTATCTATGAGCTAGAGAGACTTGAAACTTTAAGCTTAGAACTGGATAACAATACAATATATGTGCATACTATGTTAATAATATAAACATAACGATAGTCGTTGCCAACCGATGTTTCACCTTTTTTTACTCCCTTACACCTACAATATAGGCTGTTATGGCAAATACCTGTCAGAAAACAACTACGCCCCGGACTAGTCTGTAGGTGGTCCCACAGAGTCTGAATCAAAGATAAATTCTGCTAGTTGGCAACAAGCTCTTGCGGCATATTATATAGACAGGGGAGTAGTTGTTTTCTGATACGTACTTGCCAAAACAGTCTACATTGTTGGTGTATATGGGAGTAAAAAAAAGGGTGAAACATCGGTCTACAACGACTATTGTTACTAAACGATCTCCCAAAAAAACTGTGAGCTTTGTGCTCACTGTATGATTATAATATATAACCATTAATCAATAAAATAATTCTAGAAAATTGGGTTGAGTATGAATTAGGAATCTTCTGAATAGAGATACGGTCACGCACCGAGTGCCCTACGCATTGATTCAATATAATATTGAAATGAAAATCAAACTGAATTAATTTTGTTTGCTTTTTTACTTTTTCAGGAAAATAAAAATCAAACAGATAGATTATTGGTAGGTAGGTATAACAATTTTCTATTTCTGATATGATCAGGTGAAGGTACTTAATGCAAAAATGGTTCATCTGTAACAATTGTATTGCACTGCAAATAATACCAACTGTTGTTTCAGTTTTCTCAATAAAAGCTACTCCCTGCACACCACGTTTGTCGTTTCATAGCTATTGCAATTACTAAGTATCTGTATTGGGTTAGGAATCTGTATGAGACTAGGAGAAAGTATTTTATTCTTTTTAGTGCGTTTTCAAAACGAGGTATATTGATTTAAATTACTTTTCAAATGCCATTCATAACTTATTCAATATTTGACTCTTCTCTGAACATATTTGCCAAGTAAAATTTGATGGATGCTTGACAAGCGTCCTCTTGAGAACTCATATCCCGCTACTGCTATTTTGTACTTCTACAATTAGTAGTAGAATTATGTGACAAAGAAACTAATGAAAACCTTCCTTCAACCTGAGATGGTTTATTTTGATGATCAAGCGGTGCAAGTCCGTTTATTACTATTATATGAAATGCATGAATTTTCAATTTGTTTTTAATAAATCTTTATTGGCTAACAAAGAATTTAATAAAACCAAAAAATAGGCTGATACAGTCTTCTGAAAATCTAATTAATTTTGAAGAAGAGTATTGGCATATTTTTTGTGTGATGATGCCCATATCCAGAAAACGTGTTAGAAATAACAACACAACAATTTAATTTAAATTATTTATTTATTTGCCTTAAGCACTGGCATGAAAATGAAGCAGAATAAACTATACAATTGCACCTGCTACAAATACACTTCTGAATACAAGAGGGGGTAACAACTTCTTTCAGTAGGTGTACATCTAAGAATTTTCAGTACTTCAGTAAACTCATTATCAACGCAAGTTCCTTCGTTCCTTTTTTTGAGCTCGGTTATCGTATTCGAATATTACTGAAATGTTCCAATGTTGCCAAGTTTTACTGAAAATATTCTCGTTTTGAATATAATTATTCTGGTGTACGAGATTAAATACGGATACAATATACAGTTCATCAAAACTTGCAATATTTCAGGCGAAGTAGTGATTCTGGACAATATAAAACTTCTTATAGAATTCAACGAACCAAAAGTCTTGATTCTGATAGATCAAAGTGGTAAATTACAAGAAAATTTTTAGACATGGAAACGTTGCCGATTAACGAGGCAATTCACGGCGCATCCAAAAACTTCACGCCGCGATTCGATCGTGCGCTCTGTGATTGCATACCAAAAAGTGGGGATGCTGACACTACTGGTTCTTTTAAGCATAATACTGTGGCTCAGTCTTGGCTGAGCAGCCGTCAACGATGGAGGTACCACTCGCGTCAGCGTCCAAGTGCGAATTGCGTTCTGTAATACGTTTTTTGAGTGCGAAAAAGGTGACACCTATTGAAATCCATCGTCAACTAGTTGAAGTTTACGGGGAAAAGTGTATGGACATAAAAAACGTGCGTAAGTGGAGCCGCGAGTTCAATTCCGGGCGCACTAATGTTCACGACGAGGAGAGAAGTGGCCGACCGTCGGTCTCGGATGCGATTGTTCAAGCAGTGGAGGCAGAAATGCTCAAAAACTGCCGTGCGACAATTAGGGACTTGGAAGAGAAGCTTGGAGGAGTGTGTAGCAGCGAAACAATCCGTCATATCCTTGTGAACAAGTTGCAGTACCACAAAGTTTCTGCCCGATGGGTGCCGAAACAGCTGACCGAAGACCACATGAAGCGGCGCGTGGAATGTGCGACCAAAGTTGTGGCCCGTTTTGAAGAGGAAGGCGATTTTTTGGAAGGGTTTGTTACGGGGGATGAAACGTGGGCTCATCACTACACACCCGAAACAAAGGAGTCGTCCAAACAATGGCGCCATAGCGATTCTCCGAAACCCAAAAAGTTTAAGGCGACACTGTCAGCCGGCAAGGTGATGGCTACGGTGTTTTGGGATCGCCACGGGGTATTGTTGGTGGATTTCATGCCAAGGGGAACCACTATCAATGCAGCAAGGTACTGTGAGACCCTGGAAAAGCTTCGTCGTGCTATAAAAAACAAACGCCCGGGATTGCTGAGCAAAGGAGTGAAATTTCACCACGACAACGCGCGCCCGCACACAGCCAACGTTATCCTTGACCTGCTCAAGACATTTGGCTGGGAAATCATCGATCACCCTCCCTATAGTCCCGACGTGGCCCCCAGTGACTACCACATGTTCCCCGCCCTGAAAAAACATCTCGGAGGGAAGAAGTTTGATAGTGACGCGGAGGTTCAGAAAGAGGTCAACACCTGGCTGCGCGAGGCGGACGGAGAGTGGTATTCTGCCGGCATAGACAAGTTCATCGTGCGGATGCGCAAGGTGTTGGAAAAAAATGGCGATTATGTAGAAAAGTAGCCAAGACCTTGGCCTTTCCAACGGTGTATCGCTTTTTGTAAATAAATGTCATTTTCTATGAAAAAAAAAATTGGAGACCTTACTTTATTGTCAGCCCTCGTATTTTATCGCGAATAATTAGCATGTGCCAAATGTTCGCGGAAACGAAATTTTGGTTTGTCCATAATTTACACTAACCAAAAGATCTACAAATGTTCGTTTCAGCGAACATTTGGCACATGCTAAATATTCGCGATAAAATAAATCGAGTGTTGCGGATCATTTATTAGAAACCCATCACAAAATTAATATCCAAAATTTAAAATTAATAAGATGATTACAGAAAATTTGATTGTTATGAAAGTATTGCTATTCGAAAAAGGGGCTCGAAACCCTTGCTTAATAATGATAATGGACCATTAAATTCCAAACTATTTGACTAGATACCAGTAAAGGAATAATTAAGTGCCATCAGGTAGGGTCACTTCCTAGTGCACAGATTAGCTTTTGGTAATTAATTATTTGATATAAATAAGACTTGTATGCCGATTTACAGTTAGTTTAGTAATCCCTACTGATGAAGATAACTTTGTTATCGAAATGCGCATCTAGGAATTAAATTCCTTGTGTGGTGAAGGGGTAAAATAGTTTTTGTTCTCACTGAGTGACACCACAGGCGTCCAATATCCCATTTTCGGTTTATAACTTAAATAAATCTTGAATAACTTTGCGAAGATTCTGGAGACCATCTTGTACAGTCGCATTTATCTGTCCACCAAACATATTATATCTGAATACCAACATGGTTTTATGAATTCTAGATCCACCGTTAGTAACCTGGCTGTTTTTAATCAATATTTGTGTGAAACTTTAGATCTTAGGGGGCAGGTTGATGCGGTGTACACAGATTTCTCTAAGGCTTTCGATAAGATCAGTCATAATATACTTCTTCACAAACTTTCAATAATGGGCATTAATGAAACTTACTTACAACTTTTAGAATCATACCTCCATCAACGCAAACAGTATGTTCATTACAATGGTTTTTATTCAAATATCTATTTTGCAACTAGCGGAGTACCTCAGGGGTCCAATCTTGGTCCATTATTATTTTTGATATTTATTAATGACTTGTGCAATCTATTGGAGTGCAATAGGTTGATGTTTGCAGATGATTTGAAGTTATACGCTACTATAACCAGTTTAGATGACTGTATGATATTGCAAAATCAAATTAATACTTTACACACATGGTGTCTTGAAAATTGCTTGCATTTGAACATATCTAAATGTAAAATCTTAACATTCAGCCGGAAACTCAATACATTACAATTTCCCTACAGCATAGATAATGTCATATTAGAAAAAACTGATACCATTAAGGATTTAGGTGTCTATTTTGACCAGCAACTCACATTCAATCAACACATAAATAGTATTGTTAGTTCAGCATATCGATCATATGGCTTCATTATAAGAAACTGTAAAAATTTCAATAATATTTTAGCATTGACCTCTCTATATTTTCAGTTTAGTCAGATCGAAACTAGAATATGGGTCCATAATATGGAATCCTATATATTTTCAATACTCATCTGCTATCGATAAAGTTCAAAAGAAATTCTTAAAATTCCTAAGCTTCAAAATCAACGGAATTTATCCTCCAAGAGGCTGTAATTATCTTGATTTGTTGCATAGATTTGACTTTGTATCATTAGAAAAACGTAGAAATCAGGCTTTTGTTTTATGCTTGTATAAATTATTCAATGGTAAAATTGACTGTCCCGCGTTACTGTCGCAAATTAATATTTTTGTTCCAAGAATAACATCTAGACACAACACTACTTTCTTATGCAAAAGAGCTCAAACAAATTTAATGTTAAAGGCACCAATACATTTTATGTGCAGTAATGCAAACAAACTTTCTAGTGTTTGTGACTTCTTTTCTTGCAGTGTTTGTGAACTCAAGAATAAATCTCGTGCGCATCTTTGAATTTTTGTATTTTTTATTTTATTTTTTTTTTTTTTTTTTTTGTTTTTGTATTCAAATAGGACTTGTGATTGTCATTCATTCATATTTAGAAATTAGTGCTACTAATTAATCTTGTATTGTCATTTATAAAATTGCTCTGTAAATGGGAAACTGTTGGGCAATAAACGCTATTATTATTATTATAATAAACGCTATTATTATAACCACTTGTTTTCATAATTAGCCAAAAAATATTTATTGTCTAGATTTACAGTTAGAAAATCTCCTCGGCGACATACAAAAAAACTTTCCTGTCGGAACAAAAAAATCGTTCGTCTTGATAATGTGCGGTTGTCACGAGACGGATCATTTCTTAACTTATAGTCATCCCGATCCCATACGTTCATAAGTAAATTGCGTGTTGCGTGTTCCTATCCTTTCTTGTTTAAATCGTAGTGTAGTGCGTTTTCAAAAGATAGTTGAAATGTCCCAAAGTGGTGGTAGAAAAAATACCACATGGCAATATTTTATTGAAAAATCGAATAAATCAGACGGAAAAACGGGAAGCAGAGCGACATGTAAGAAATGCAAATTTGAATTACAAGGAATTGTTGAAAGGACGAAGAAAATACACTGAGAGATATGTCAGAAAACAGAAACAGTTCAATAGTAATAGTATTGATATTGCCAGTCAGTACCAGTACTGCTAGTACTTTCAGGATCAAGACTAGATTTAAATTTAATTTAAACTTAGTTGTGAATAAACTACCTTCCTGTTTTTGAATTTCCTGATCAGTTATCTGCTTCAGCGACTTGTTTTCACAGCAATTTATAATTGATTTAATTCATAATTAAAATAAAAAAATCAGTTCATTTAAATCGTAGCAATCCTGGTATTAACAAAATATGACTTCTGAATAAAATTTGACGCAAAATACTGTTTTCTTCAAGAATACGTAAATATATAAACAGTGGGTAATAAATATCGGCTCTCACTTGACAAAACAGAGATGTAGGACTTCTGCTACCCTCGTCAAGTCTCATTAAAGACTCATTTATTTACAATGGCTGTAAAATCTACAATCATCTTCCCAATGATTTGAAAGAAATTGAACCACCAACTAAATTCAGAAAAGAGCTAAAATATAAATTAATGGAAAAAACCTATTATAGTTTGGTTGAGTTTTTTATTGACTCAATAATTTAGTTAGTTGTTTACAAGCAGATTTTAGAACACGTTGAAAAAAATGAAATTCTAATAAATAATCAATCTGGTTTTCGAAAGAAATATTCATGCGAATCTGCATTACAACTAGCCCTGTCTAAGTTCAAAAGAGAAATTGATAACAATAATTATGTGGTAGTGGTTTTTCTTGATCTAAAAAGGGCTTTTGAAACGATTGATCGTAATATGCTTTTGATGAAATTAAGAGGATATGGCATAGATGGTAATGTTTATCAATGGTTAGCTGACTATTTGTCTCATAGAAAGCAAAAAGTTAGAGTCCGTGATGACATCTCACAAGAATCTGGTATAAATAAGGGCGTTCCACAGGGTAGCGTTTTAGGACCACTGCTTTTCATTTTATACTTAAATGACATAGACCTGTTTGTTAATGTAGACTTCGTAAATTTATTTGCAGACGATACACTTTTGGCATGCTATGATTCTAACTTAGATAAAGCTATTAAAAAAATGAATTCTGCACTAAAGGAGGTCAATGATTATCTTATCACTAATAAATTAAAACTAAACACAACCAAAACAAAAAGTATGATAATAACAACCAAATATAAGTTTAACTCTCTTGATTTGAACGAAATAAATTTGCAAATAAATAATGAAAAAATTGAAATTGTAACATCTATTAAATACCTTGGATTTCAGTTAGATAATGTATTACACTTTGGAAATCATTTCGATTATATATGTAAAAAAATATCCAAAAAACTTTATTTTTTTGCTAGAATTTCCAAAAATCTATCCACTCAGACCAGAATTACTGTATATAATGCAATTATTCAGCCGCATTTTGACTATTGTGCATCTATTATTTATCTTTTCAACTTGAATCAAACATCAAAACTACAAAAACTTCAAAATCGCGGAATGCGTATAGTACTGAAAACAAATAGATACACAGAGATACGAGTAATGTTACATTCATTGCAGTGGCTATCAGTTTCTATGCGGTTGTATTACATGACAATGATTTTTATTTATAAAATACTCAATAACCTTGCACCTCCATACTTCTGTGAATTTATCAATTTGAATTTAGATATTCATAATTATGCCACAAGAAATAATTCTAATTTGCATGTATGTAGAACGAATAAGAGAAGTTCTATGAATTCTTTGTACTTTAAAGGCTTTGATGCATACAATAAATTACCACCCATAGTTAAATCTAGTCCATCATTGAGAATTTAAAAAAAAACATTTAATGGAACATATTCAAACCATAAGATAGCATGTAGGTTTTCATAACAGTTTTTAAAAATTATTTTAACATATGTTTGTATTTTATAGTTATTTATTTATACGTTAATGTACTTACTATTATTGTTACTATTATATTAGGGTTACCTATTTCAATAAAGATTATCTTATCTTATCATATACACTTAAATCTTTTGGAATTAATTGTCTCTACTCGTTTGAATTTTTAACCTCAGATGTTTTCATACTAAATTTTGTTGTACATTTATCCTTATGACCATGATTTATTGACGCAATATTTTAGTGATGTATTGACCTGAGTGTTATTTGTAGATTAATTGTCTCTACTCGATTAAAATATTTTATTGTTGTACCTTATATGTTTATACTGATTTTTATTGTAAGTTTACCTTTACATTGTACTGCTTTGTAACCATGATTTCTTCATGAATACAATAAAGTATATATTGATTGATTGATCACCTCAGAGACAGAATAGTAAACAATCTAGTACGACATTTCACTTTTACATAAAAAACAGACTTACTTTGTAAACTTCACATAAGCAAATCCTTTGCTTTCTTTTGTTTCTCTGTCTCGTATAATACTGGCATAGTCAATTTCACCCAAATTTTTGAAAGCATTGTACAGTTCATCATCTGTTAGGTTTTTGGGAACAACAACAAATAACCTTTGAAGGCTTTCTTCTTCATTCTCTTCTCTCTTGGATCCTTTGTCACGACTGAAAAAATGTATACTTTAGATATAGTTTTAACATAGTCATTTCAATGGAATATATTGTGAAAGTTCAATCTGAATACGCAATTATTATAACAATATTTTTGTCAAGTACTGCTGATTTCTTTACAATGATTTTATGGACGGGGAAAATCTTGAACCTTGTTGATCACTCACCTAGAAGCGACCATAATCTTGATAGCCCGTCCGGAACCCAGAGTTTTGCCATTTTTCCCTTCCATTGCTCTGGCAGCTTGAGAAGTCTTGGCAAATTTGACATAGAAAACTCCTACAATGAGAAGCAATGACCAAATGTTTTTATTTTAAACAAACAATAATGTAACCTTTATTGTCTCCTGTATTTCTATCCCTAACAACTCTAATTTCTTCAATTTCTCCATATTCTTCGAAAGCTTTTCTAAAATCCTCCTCCTGTAATGTTTTTGGTCCAATTATGAACAATCTGGAGTTTGGAGGATCCTCTGAAGACGAGTTACCCCCTGAAAATCTTCTATCGGACATGATCTCTTGTGTGCCTAAAATAAAATATTTGCAAACAGATAATTAGTATTTTGTTTGTTAAAAAAAGATTTTACTTCCACTTTTCTTATGATAGGAGTTGGGCTGAAGTGCTGAGAAATGAGAATGCTAAAAACTGAAAGCAGTCGTGGTGACTGTGGTGAGGGGAGGACGAGGAGCATCTCTTGTGTCGTCACAAATGTCATACTTGTCAAAAACTGATTCAAAATTTCAAAACAAAGAATTTTAGGTGGCTTTCTTTGTTGATGATTTGCTGCTTTGATTAGTTTGTGTTTGGTTGTTTGGATTTTGTTTTCTCAGGCAAAAGAAGTTGAAAAACATTAACGGAAACAATATCGGAGTCATCGGATAAGCTGATTTAAATTCTACGGAGGTTTGTTTGAAGTCAGGTTTCTTATGATAGGAAGTTGGAGTCAGTTTTTGACAAGAATGACATTTGTGACGTCATCACTTTCCTCGTCTAAGCTGTTTTTTGTCGTATCACTTTTTTAAAATTATTTGGGCCGTTTTAAAAACTTTTCATTTTAGCGTTGAAACAGTGACGTCATAGACAGAATGTTTTCAAACGAAATGCACCATTTTGACGCCATAGTCAATTTTATGACGTAAAATTGAAAAAGTTTTTAAAACATTATTGAATAAGGTTCAACGACAAAAAACAGCTCTGGTATTTCAAGCAAGCTTCGTCTTGAGTTACGTGTTGCGTTTCTTTTTCTTTTGTTCTTCTTCCAATCTTCCGTAATCCGCAGCGACAGAATGACAACTGACAAAGAATGACAAGTGACAGAAAATGAAAAGTGACAGTAAAATAATGACAAGTGACAGTAACATAATTACAGTAACAGAATGACAAGTGACAATTTCGTGCTGACAAGTGACAGTAACAGAATGACAAGTGACAGCAACATGACAACTGACTTTCCAGACAGTTCATGGCATGGAATTGTCATTCAGGAAGCAGATTCACTTAAAGCATCTTTTGAAAACGGTTGAATGCTATATATGATTCACAAACACAAATCAATACTATTATAAAGTTGCGTTTCTTTGTTCCATTCCGATAGCGGTACTAGCGGCAGCAGGAAAAGATTGACGATTGACCTATTATGATACAAATAAAACTACAGTAAGGGCCGGTTTCACCAAATCTCATAATCTCAGATAGCCATTTGGTTTGCTGGTCAATCCCAAAGAGACTAAACTACTAATAATGTTTCCTTGGGTCAATCCGACTCCACTCAGTTTCACCATGCATCTTCCCTAGCTCACACAAGGCTTTCGAAGACTTCTGAGGGTTGCGCGTAGGGGTGCAATTGGTTGACGGAATTAACAATTTTAACAACAACAAAATCAACCGATCATCCCGTCGGAGAAGATCCTGGTTTAAGGCTCGTTCATACCCTTGCGAATGTTTGCATTTTTTTGCGATTCTACTCATACGACGAAAAAATCGCGGTGAATGATGAATCTCATGTAATTTTTCGGTGATATAGTAATATCTGAACCCGAATACTGATTGTATTTCTTCTCGAATTATAATGAAATTAACAAAACGAATCTTGAATGTCTTCCGCTTCCATACTGATTTTTGAATTATCAGCTTAGCATTTTGTGAAAATTTCCAGGTGGCTTTTTTCTTATTCCGATGCCGTTTCCAACCGAGATGGCTGATTGTAGTGTGACGCGTCTGGCTGGGTTTAAAAAAAAAGTTGTCGGTAATCAGATTCCACTCGGAGCTCCGGAGTGGATGCATGTGTCACTGTCCACAAACCCATCAGGCGTTAAGGATCGTACATACCCTCGCGAATATTCGCAATTTTTCTGCGATTCGCAAATCGCAAAAAAATCGCCGCATGGACGTTCATACTCATACGGCGAAAAAATTGCGGTAAATGATGAATCATAACATGCCATTTTTTGGTATTTGAGGTTAGACATTATGTTGTTTGTTTTTATTCTCCTTTTTCTGAAATATCAGTTGCAAATGAAGGAAATTGGCTCTAAAGGAGAATTGCTCACAGGCTCACTCACTGTTTCCCAAATGACATTACCTACTTGTTTCAACTATAATTTGTAATAAGGAGAAGTTTTCAATTTGGCATGTTGTCTCCAGAAGATAAGTACCTTCAACAACAAATTTAATAAGAAACACATTTTACAAGTATAACTAGTATCAAGAATCTAAACAGTGTCCTTAAAAAGTCAGATCCAAAGTTCTGCAACCCGCTTTATTTGAGAGGCCCTGCAAGATGCTCAGGAGTTCTTTGGCCACCTGCTAGGTACATGGTCTGTATATAGATGTTAACAGATCATTGCAGAAGCGAGATTTGATATCAATAAAAATATTTGTGGACAACAGTTCGTCGAACTGAAGCAGGTCCCCAAAATCTATTGGGATGATAGATCCGTATCTCCCGACAATAATAATGATCTCCCTGAACATTTTCATAATGGAATATTTTACAAAAACTACATGTGAATAATTTCATATAATTTGAAAAGATCTTCCATAATTAATTTACAAAATCTTATAAATGCAATTAAAATTGTTTTGTGATGAAAACTAAACATAAACAGCTTTGTCTAAAGATATATTTCAAGGTAGTTGAATGAAAATGGCGAAGATAGTGAAGGTACAGAACATCTGATCTAAAATTTTGCTCCGTGATTTGTGCGAATTCGCAAAAAGATAAAATTTTTGAACTTTATTGCATGTCTGGCAGCCATTTTGTTCGCTGAAAAATTGCGAAATTCGCACGACTATGTTTTCGCCTTTACAGAAATAAATTCGTATAATGGCGATTCATCAACTATAGTAAATGATGTTTTTACGTATCTTGATTCCCTAATATCTGAAGAATGGTCATCTGGCCAAGCTAGCAGGATATAAGGAATGCGATCATAGTACATAGTAATACTACTCAATCGTACACATTTCGTTCGTTTGAAAATAAGTAACATCTGACGGCCCTAGGATATTGGACTATCACAGAATAAAGACATGCACAGAAAAGAATGACTTTGATGTTTCATGCTCAAAAATAAATGACCATGTACACCACTAAAGCCTGATTCACATAATCGCAGTAGCAATGGCGTCACCCCCCTCTATTGATAAGATAACCAATGGCAAACATGTTTAGACGACGCTGAAAATTCAAGGTCACGCTGCTGAAAGTTTGATTCATTTAAACTTTTTGCAGTAAAATCTAGCAGTGTTCGCATTTCTAACCTTAAAATTATCATGAATTCGATATTGCTGTTATGATTCCTTTCCACTGCTTTAAACAAACAATTAGTTGAAAATTTCTATCCCAATGTCACTCATTCGGATAACAGCGTCAAAAGGGGCGGAGTCACTGCCTTTAGAGTGCCACTGCTACTGCCATTATGTGAATCAGGCTTTACTTGTACACCACTTATAGCCACACTGAGAAACGTGAAAGAGATAAACTTCATAGAACTACACTAAGAAAAACTAAACTTGGTCGTAGGTTGCAATACTATGATTACAGAATATAGACATACCATATTACATCTTCATGAGAAAAGTGTAATACACCTTTCCACATTCGTAGGAGTATTTTTAATTTTTTTTGTCGGAATTCCGAGATACCAAGTCAGAATTTAAAAATAAAATTGGTATGGCCCTTCTACGGGGCTTCGTGGAGTTCTTTCCACAATGGGCCGTGGTGGTTGAGCGTTCGCCTTCGGAGCGAAGGGTCGTGGGTTCAAAGCCTCGCATGGTCATCGGTCTCGTGTATATGGCATCACACGTCAAAAGGTAAGGGCTGCGTCTTCCCTAGCTCACACAAGTCTCTCGAAGATTTCCGAGGGTTGCGCGTAGTGGTGCAATCGGTTGACGGAAATAACAATTTTATAACAACAATTTATTTTAATTGATCATGAAAAAAAGTATGGTATCATTATTCTATAGTTTTCCTTTAATACGTCTTAATCGCTTTTTTTGGGATTGTTTAAAAATGGATGGAATTATTTGAGTAAATCAACTGGCCGGGGTCACTATCAGTAGCACATTGAAATCTAACAGACCATGAAAAATAAAACAAGCAGCAGAGTTTTAAAAAACCATCTTGAGTAAAACAACAATATATGAATATGATACGAAATTATAATCAAGTATCAGTAAAACACTAATAAGAGTCTAAATCAGTGGCGCATCCAGGATTTAGTTTGGTTGCGGGAGGACTGAACATAGAAATTCTCAAAGGTTTTTTTTTTGACAACCGGATGTTTTGATACTAGCTATCCTTGCTGCACCACTGGTCTATATAATAAATATGACTAGTTGATTTATAAATATGATATCAAATCGTATATTATTTTGCTTCAATTATTTTTGGCGAAGACTCTTCAGCGAAAAATCGGTGAGTGCCCCTTTTCCACCATCGCTTGTCTACGGGAAGTATTTTTTTTATCACATACTTGTATTCAACGGAAGGTGCATTTTCCTGACGTAACAATCTCAGCGTTATACCTATAAAAAAAACAATTGTTAGATAACCTTGTTAGTCCAGGAGGCAGCAATGCGTTTTTGATGCTGATTTGTTGCCAAATATAGAATCTAGATATAGCTAGTAATCGAAACAATTAAGCGTCTGGTTGTGAAAAAATGTCAATTATGTCAACAAAAAAAATCTGAAATTGATTTCAGGTCATTTGAAAATGTTTATTTAAAGACAATACTTGAAAAAAACCCCGTCCCATCTCATCTCATCTCATCTCGTCTCATCTCGTCTCGTCTCGTCTCGTCTCGTCTCGTCTCGTCTCGTCTCGTCTCGTCTCGTCTCGTCTCGTCTCGTCTCGTCTCGTCTCGTCTCGTCTCGTCTCGTCTCGTCTCGTCTCGTCTCGTCTCGTCTCGTCTCGTCTCGTCTCGTCTCGTCTCGTCTCGTCTCGTCTCGTCTCGTCTCGTCTCGTCTCGTCTCGTCTCGTCTCGTCTCGTCTCGTCTCGTCTCGTCTCGTCTCGTCTCGTCTCGTCTCGTCTCGTCTCGTCTCGTCTCGTCTCGTCTCGTCTCGTCTCATCTCATCTCATCTCATCTCATCTCATCTCATCTCATCTTATCTCATCTCATCTCATCTCATCTCATCTCATCTCATCTCATCTCATCTCATCTCATCTCATCTCATCTCATCTCATCTCATCTCATCTCATCTCATCTCATCTCATCTCATCTCATCTCATCTCATCTCATCCCACTCCGTTCCGTTCCATTCCATTCCATTCCATTCCATTCCATTCCATTCCATTCCATTCCATTCCATTCCATTCCATTCCATTCCATTCCATTCCATTCCATTCCATTCCATTCCATTCCATTCCATTCCATTCCATTCCATTCCATTCCATTCCATTCCATTCCATTCCATTCCATTCCATTCCATTCCATTCCATTCCATTCCATTCCATTCCATTCGATTCGATTCCATTCCATTCCATTCCATTCCATTCCATTCCATTCCATTCCATTCCATTCCATTCCATTCCATTCCATTCCATTCCATTCCATTCCATTCCATTCCATTCCATTCCATTCCATTCCATTCCATTCCATTCCATTCCATTCCATTCCATTCCATTCCATTCCATTCCATTCCATTCCATTCCATTCCATTCCATTCCATTCCATTCCATTCCATTCCATTCCATTCCATTCCATTCCATTCCATTCCATTCCATTCCATTCCATTCCATTCCATTCCATTCCATTCCATTCCATTCCATTCCATTCCATTCCATTCCATTCCATTCCATTCCATTCCATTCCATTCCATTCCATTCCATTCCATTCCATTCCATTCCATTCCATTCCATTCCATTCCATTCCATTCCAATCTATTCTATTCCAATCTATTGTATTCTAATATTTTTTAGTCCCCTGGCATTTTTTCGGTAATGATGCAATTGTGCAGTGAGTGAAGCAACTGTCGTTGATGAGGAATTGAAACATTAACGAAATTTTAATACAGTAGGCGAGAAAATCTTAATTATGATAAACTTTGTGTCGAGTTTTCGGTGAAGTTCGATTACTGAATGGATGATTCAGGTTCATCTATTGTTTTCCTGACGAAGATTCTGAACAAAAAAATTGATTTTATGTATTTTTTCGGTTGGACAGAAGATTCTCAAAACCAGTGATTCACATGTAAACGTAAAGTTGACTATTTTTAAAGTGTTTCTTCGCCCAGTTGAAACTTACAAGGATGTATTTCTGTGAAACAATGGTCAAAGGAAGTCAAAGGAAGTCAAAGACAGTTCCAGGTGAATCGATAGAAGAGGATAAAGTCGACAAAAATGAAAAAGAGAATTGTTCGAGCCCAAAAGTCAAATTGAAAAAGGAGAAAATATGGAGACCTGTTACAACACAAGATGACTCAATGGAGATAAGAACCGGACAGTATTAGTGTCTCGAGTAGAGAGAGAGCGGAGTTCTTGAATATACCGAAAGTGATATAGTTTTTGCTATTTGTTACCAATTTGATATTGTTGATTATAAATAATAAAGGTTGTTGTGTTAAATATAAACTAGAGTGTTTCAATATTGTTTTGGAATAACACAATCAGTTCGGAATATTTTCATAAAAGGTCCAGGGAAATATTGGACATAAAAAGGGTCTACACTTTCATATTACATTTTGATTAGTGGAGAAATACAAGAAGAACAATCAGAAAAATTTAAATAGTTTCAGAAATAGTCCGAAAGGAAATTATAAAATTAAAAACCCGATCTCACAAAGCCTAGTGCCATTCTGTTATGAGTCACTATATCAAGGAAGTCACCCATTTGATTGCTTGGTATTACCATGAGCAAAACCCGAATTGTTTTTGGGTCCCTTGGTATTTTTCCGGTGAAGATGCAATTATTCAGTGAGTTAAATGGGCTCCAAGCAACTATTGTTGATAAGCGGTAGAAAGATTAACGAAAATTTAATGCGTAATATACGAGCCAATATTCTGTGACGACCATTTCCGGATGTACCGGTATTATTGTTGTAATCATCATTGTATCCAACTCCTGTGCAGTGGGGAAGCACCCTGTATATATATCCATTTCATTTAGGATCGAGTACGAGCAGGTACCGGGTCTCTGACCCACCTACGTAACCAGATAAGAGAATGACTAAAGTCTTGAATCTGCTATGTGAATTGTACAAGAGTTTTAAGTTTAGAATAAATCGTTGAACCGTTCGCATGTGCATTATTTTCTAGTCGTAACATTTCTTAACTATAACAAATTTTGTTTTCAGTGGAATTTTATCACTGAATCGGCGATCCAGGTTTAATTATTGTTCACCTCTAACACGCAATGACGATTCTGAACAAAAACTTTGATTTTATAAATTTTTTAGGTTGGACAGAAGATCCTCAAAACCAGTGACTCACATGAAAACAAATAGTTGACAATATAGTCCTATAATCTGGACCACACACACCTGGTATCCCTTCAATTCTGGCATAGTGAACATAGTGATCTTTTGCAATATATTGAATTACAACTAACACACTGGGACATCCGTCAATGATATCCGCAAAAATATTTGTAAAATCCCATTCTTCATTTAATTGATTAGAGGGAATTCGTCACACATTTTTGTGGAACCGGGGAACTTCTCAATTCGTTATTGCACTCACCTTCATCAGGTCCTCTAGATATTCCCCAGATATGATGACTGACACAAAATAAAATAATCGCTATCACTTTCACTGAATCCATTTTTATTTGATTATGTCGGCGATGACCCTACCAATCGCTACTATTCACTCTGTAGGTTTTGAGTGAAGTGAACCGAAATCAATCACGACTTCTTGGAGGTTTCGTGCCATAACCATGGCCGTGAATGCGGAATATTCCACAAAATGCGCCGGTGAACCTTGTAACCAATATATGTAGACTAGATAATTCGAGTGCTGATACTGCATCATTTGTCTGATTGATTTCGAAGAAAGTTGATTGTTCGGCAGAGGCGTACGGTGTTCATCACTTACGGTAGGTAGGTAATTAAAATGGTCCATTCGATTGTTTTATTTCCAAATTGAAACTTTGACCAATCATTTTCATTGCATGCACTGCCTAATATGAATAATCGTCACTTCAAACTAGCCATTACAGATAATCTATCTCAATGAATATTTATGGATATACAGAGTGACCCACTTGAAAGCGGGACACCACTGTATATTTTTCATTTGTTGTCTGAATCAAATGATTTTTTTTCTTATTAAAACATCTTCACTGGCTCTATTAATGAGTTTGCGATATTTTTAAATTGATGTAAAAGAAATTACACAATGTTACTATAAGCTATTCTCAGTGACGGACCGAGGGCTTGTTATTTGAGAGGGGGGGTTATGGGCAATTTCCCTAACTTTCTAGAGGTAGGTACTCATATACAGTGCGACGCTAAATTATGGGCATACAACAAGGGCGTCTTTTCCATATCTCCATTACGAAAACTGATGACTGAATCGTGAAAGGCTTTCGCGACCATCGTTGAATGAATGATGGTTTTTCGGGTTTTTAGGCCGACGTTTATTTAGAGAAAAACTCGACGTTTCGCCAACACGAGTGGTTGGCATTTTCAAGAGAAATGTTTACAGTTTCGATCACTGAACACTACTTGTTTGGTATGCGTTGTCTCAGCCAGTATTTATGGGTCGACGTACTCGTACCTGCGTCCGGTGCCATCGTCCCTGCGTCGGGTACCCCCTCGGATTCATTAATTTCCCGGTATGGTGTTATTAACGTTTTCTTGAGAACAGGTAGCCATGCTTTATTCAATTGTAACCCTTCTTCAATTCTGTTGAAATTGTTGGGATGTTTTTTGATTTCGATTGCTTCTCGGAAGAGTCTTGGATAATATGCATGTGTTGTGGCAATTACTTGGGTTTCTTCGAACTTCACTCTGTGATTGTTATTGTTAAGCGCTTGTTCTGCGACAGCGGATTTTTCTGAGTGTCCTAACCGGCAATTGGCCTTGTGTTCCTTTATTCTGGTATTTGTGGAACGCTTCGTGGTTCCGATATAAACGTTGCCACAGGTGCATGGAATGCGGTACACCCCAGACGAGCTTAGTTCATCACGTTTATCCTTCGCCGATCTCAAGTTATCCTTCAGTTTCTTTGAAGGTTTATATATGGTTTTGCTATCATACTTTCGTAGTATACGGCCAATCCGATTTGTGACCCTAGGAACATACGTTAGGAATGCTTTACTTTGTTCCTGGCAGCCATTCGATCCACTGTCGCTAGAGTTCTTTCTTTTGCGTTTTATACACCGATCAATTTCGCTTTCCTTATATCCGTTTAAAAGAAGTGCGCTTTTCAAGTTTTTCAGCTCCGCTTCCAAATATTCGGGTTCACATATTCTTCTGGCTCGGTCTACTAGTGTTTTGATAATTCCTTGTTTTTGACACGGATGATGATTTGAGGTACTGTGGAGGTATCGATCAGTATGCGTTGGTTTTCTATATACCTTGTGCCCCAAACGGCGAAGGAATAACGTGACGAACTAAGCTCATCTGGGGTGTACCGCATTCCATGCACCTGTGCAACGTTTATATCGGAACCACGAAGCGTTCCACAAATGCCAGAATAAAGGAACACAAGGCCAATTGCCGGTTAGGACACTCAGAAAAATCCGCTGTCGCAGAACATGCGCTTAACAATAACAGTCACAGAGTGAAGTTCGAAGAAACCCAAGTAATTGCCACAACACATGCATATTATCCAAGACTCTTCCGAGAAGCAATCGAAATCAAAAAACATCCCAACAATTTCAACAGAATTGAAGAAGGGTTACAATTGAATAAAGCATGGCTACCTGTTCTCAAGAAAACGGTAATAACACCATACCGGGAAATTAATGAATCCGAGGGGGTACCCGACGCAGGGACGATGGCACCGGACGCAGGTACGAGTACGTCGACCCATAAATACTGGCTGAGACAACGCATACCAAACAAGTAGTGTTCAGTGATCGAAACTGTAAACATTTCTCTTGAAAATGCCAACCACTCGTGTTGGCGAAACGTCGAGTTTTTCTCTAAATAAACGTCGGCCTAAAAACCCGAAAAACCATCATTCATGATGACTGAATGTTTGTTTCGGTGATGGCATTATTTTCTGAGCTCTAGATACACAGAGTGTTCTGTTTTACTTCAGTCACACAACCCTTTCTCACTATGTCCCATATGTTGAACACTATTTCAATTCGAACTTTTGAAAACAAATATTCAGGAAATTAAATAAAGCAACTTTGAGGATTATTAGGCTATATTTTGATAGAAAAATCAAGCTGTCATTATTGCACATACCACTGAGTTCCAAATGAATAAACTCAAGTGGTCGATTGAAAACGCATAAATAGGTATGTAAGAAACAATCGGAGTGACGACTCATTACAGTCTTTGAATTGAAATCCTTGATTATATAATGATTTTTTTTTTATTTGATTCATCAAGGTTTCTGGTTCTAATGTTCGGTAATATAGCGACATCTAACCAGAAACTCTTATTGTACAAACCACAACCAATAATTATTATTGATTATGGCTTCAGAACTGAATTATTTCAGACTCTTTCATAAAATGAATAGAACTCCAAAACGATATTCAAATTAGACTATTCATCATGTATTGACAATGACTTCAATAATTCAAATATTCGTCTATTATGAGGAATATCCTTAAACAATCAATTTAGCAATTCGAATTTCGATTAAAATGATTCAGCCGTATGATTTCAGCTCTGTATTGTACCCTCTATAAGTACAAAACAAATTCGTTTCTGTAATGATTTGTCACACCTTGAAAAATTGAGCTCTCTTAAATTCTATAATATATCTAATTAACAACAATAGTTGAAATTTTCAAAAATAACACGTTATTGAAATAATTAACAAGTTATACATTCGTAAACGTAAACTAATAAAGTGCAATATCTTCATGGAATAGAGAATAATGAAATTAGTAGATTCTGTCAATCATTATTAAAATTTATTATTGGAATAAAAATTGAAAATAAGTTAGAAAATACAACTTCAGTTCAGTTCTAGTGCACTTTATTGTCTACTTTCCATTTCATACACGTCTATGAACAATAAATTTATCTTGATGTAATATAAAAGCAATTATAAAAAGGTGAATGCAAGATGTGTTGATGAGGGCGTATTATTATAATTATTATTAGTATGATATTCATCGTGAATATATTATAAATAAAATGATTGTAAGAAATAACAAGGACAAATTCAAGAAAAAGCAGATTTTATTGGAAACATTATTTCTAAAATTTATATTTGGAACTTGAGGAAATTGCCCGTGTTTTACTTATGATTAGAGAATATTTAGAAAAGATTGAATATTATTAAATCCGTCATGGGATGATTAATTAAAATCTGTATCGACATTCCCACAAATATGGAATAGATGCAGCAGTTTCTCTGGTAAATTACATGAGTTGAATTCAAATGAGGTTTTTTTGGGAAATCACGACTAGAGCTTCATTTTCAACCTAATTCAAGTTCAACATATATCACTCTATATTCATTAATTTGTCCAAAATGAAAACTTTTCAGCTTTTCTTCATTAAAATACTACCAAAATATTTGAAAAATATTCTTATTCTCAAAACTCAAAAAACTAGAACATACAGCAAAAAGTTGATGATACTTTTTGCCGACCCTGTGAACATAATATAGAAATATTTGTTTGAAGGTTGTAGATGATGGACTTACATACAAGAGTACTTGAATAATATTCTAGTCATATAAGCTTTTCTTGAATCAATTTGACGTCACCAAAGAAGAAACAATAATTTCCAGGAATATAAAATGGTTTCCACATAATACGAAAATGTATAATTTTATATGCGAACCATTACATAACGCATTCATAGAAGAAAAACAAATAGGACAATAAACCAATTTTTCCAATTTGGACTGATAATAATTTGTTGAATCCCTAGACTTGAAATAACTTTTCACATCTTTCCTAAAATCAATCAACTATCATATTTTCCTTGTTCGTACCTACTTTATATCAACTTCGAACGAACTCCAACCATTTTGTACAGTATTTACAATTTTATCAACACATTATTGAACATTTTCTTTACAATTCAGATATTCACCTTCAGAGTCATTTTTTATTAAAACCAATCTAATACAATTCCTCTTTGTCGAATCAAAAGAAGAAGGGATGTATTATTGCTAACAATGATATGTTCAAAGGCAAATCTAGAGCATTGTTTGATTATCTATATTATAGTAGCAGCATAAGCCAAAGTATTCGATGAGGAATTTTGTCTCTGATAATAACTTGACAGAGAGAAAATTATGAATTTTTCAAATACACAGCTACAGGGTCACTCAAGAACTTCTCAAAAGATATTACATGTATAAAAATTACATTCTGTAATTGAAAGAATTGCTTACATCTTACAAGTAATCAACATAAGTAAGGAACGTAATGCCCAAGCTTCATAATGCGATGTATACGTGAGAGGGCCATCTTCATCTCTATCAATATTATTATTACTCCAAAAACGTTGACCTGACACTATAGTAAATTCTCATTTCAAACACGTACGATGTTAACAATGATCAGTGCATGCTTGCCGCGTGTCCACCTCGTGATCAGCAATTTTCGCAACGCTATTGGTCGTCAGAACATCAACCTGACCAGACAGTCCAGACTTTGCAGAGTTGCATTCAGGTTGGTTGCATTAGAATTATTAAAGCTGCGTTTTGTAGTTGCCGCGGTGATTTCTTTTGTGTTTTCAATTAAATATTGATTATTTACTTCAAATATTTGTTTAGTGTAAAGTTTTGTGTTGGTTTCGGGTGACGTTAAACATTCGTCGTTTTTATTTCACAACATACCTACGTGTTGTAAGCATAATACGTCTCTGTTCCAGTTTGGCGTTTACGTGCTTTTGTTGACATCGTCTGTAATTTGCAATGTGAATACCTTATAGCATATATATATATATATATATATATATATATATATATATATATATATATATATATATATATATATATATAGGTCTAAAACCGCGATGAGAAGCTATGTCTTTCGTTTGGTGAGATGAAACTCCATATCCATCGAAAACCCCAAATCCAAATATTTTTGAAATCGCCTGTAGGTACGAAGGGAAAATATCTATCAACTTTTTCGACGATTTCTATATGTCTTATGAGCTGATAATTTTGTTCATCTGACAAAGCGGAAGACGATTTGGACGTCTCATATATGCCTAATATTGTGTCCCTTCACTTTGTTATGGTCTTTACATCGGGAAAATCTGAGTATAAATTATTTTTTCTACAAACGCTTAACAAAGTAGCCTTTGACGCTTTCAGATTTCGACGCAAAGTTGACGTTTTCTAAGATGTCTAAAAATCGTTTTTCTACAACCACACTCCAAAACATGCTTTTTTGCATAGTTTTACGTTCGCAACCATGATTATTTCTCACAATAATTGAAATTTGACATTGGTGTGCCGCAAAGTGACATTTCTGTGCAACAAAGTGATATTTCTGTGCCAAAATTCAGTACCTAATTTCTAAGCAATACAGTTTTCGTGACAGCGAGGTAAAAGTATATTTTGAAAATTCTGCATTTCGAAGGGATATTCGATCAGGCAACTTCTAGAATGAATAGAAAAAGTCTATTGGTTTATGAGGGAAATTGTCGTACAAATTCATAATATTCTGAACAAAAATCATAGACATCACTACTGCTGTCTCAAATACCCACTATCCATTGCTATAGGCGTCAAGCATAAAATATTCGTAAAATATTCTTGTCCCGTCATTTTTTAATGAGATTGAACTAAAATGGATAGCGACAGTTCTGATATTGAAAATACTCCGCCAGAACTAAGAGAACAAGTTAATTCATTGTCATTGAATTTACTACCTTCATCTTCAAGAGGAAAATATAAAAGTGAGTCACTGACATTTCATTCCGTCTTATAGTATAGTATTATTTTTAGCAAAAAGGGTGTTGTAGAAAAAGTATAGTGTGTAACACGAGCAGAAATGCAATTTCTCACTCGTTTGAATTGCAGCACTCGCTTGCGCTCGTGCCGCAACTTTTTCAAACTCGTGAGAAATTAGCACTTTTCTGCACTTGTTGCACAATATACTATTATGCACTAGCGGTTTTATAGCGCGAATCACAAATACTGACTGGAATTGCAATGGTCTACACGTTTCATACGTTATGCATAAAATAATTTAGGGTAACATAATATGAGGAATGTGAAACTATACTATCTGAGTGCTATATTGGAGAATCTATTTCAAAAAAAATTGCCAACGATTATGAACAAATGTTAGAAAGAGTATTGCTCTATTGAACTGAAATCATTCTAATTCGTGTTAGGAATTGCATGAAATGATGTGTGAGTATAGACAATTTGAGAATTTTGTCAACTTTACGGCCCGCCGCCCACGGGCGGTAAAGTGCCACTTTACGCCCGGGGAACCAAGCGGTAAAGTGTACTTTACCGCCCACTAGTGCATACATTATTTTTTCTACAAACGCTTAACAAAGTAGCCTTTGACGCTTTCAGATTTCGACGCAAAGTTGACGTTTTCCGCGAAATGTCATTTTGTGACAGCATTTGCGCTCTAGAGCGGAAATATTTCGAAAACGCTCACTTCTCCAACGTATTTCTGCATGATGATTGATGATAGTGACAGCGAATTATTAAACACTCCTCCTGATGTAGCAGAAAGTGCAAAAATTGTTACTTTGAATCTCCTACCAGAGAAATCAAGGAAGAAATATGAATTACAATACGGTAAATTCATGACGTGGTGCCAGTCAAAACATTCACCACTGAAGATATTCACAAATTTTTACAAGAAGCGCCCGATGGAGAATATCTACTAAAAAATGTAAATTTTAATATTTCATGCTTTTAGTAGTTTGCGAAGCGATTAGTATTTTTTGAATTTAGTGCAATTTGGTTAGCATATACATTATGAAAGGTTGTTATAATGTGATGTACTTTTGTTGAATAAAGCATCTGGTGTTTCTTTTTCTGAAAACTGCGTTTGTAGAAAAAATTTTGTGTGTATTTCGAGCACAAAGTGTCATTGTCGCTCTCCAAAGATTAACTCTCTTTGTCAAGCGACAATATATCACTTTGCGCTCTTAATATACAAACAGCTATTTAGTAGGGCCCGGCCTCAGGGTTGACCAAATAATAGTTATTTATGTATCAAGGGCGTAAAGTAGGCGTTTATGGCCTGCGGCGTGGATGATGGCCCGATGGAGTTAGCCGAGGGCCATCACACGCCGAAGGCCTTAAACGCATTCTACGCACGTGATACATACAAAATTATATGCATAAGCGGTTTTATAGCGCGAATCACAAATACTTACATGAATTGCAATGGTCTACACGTTTCATACGTTATGCATACAATAATTAAGGGTAACATAATATGAGGAATGTGAAACTATAGTAGCTGAGTGCTATATTGGAGAATCTGTTACGTACAAAATGGCTTTACAAGTAAGCGATGAAACAGTTAGAGGTATGCACCGACTAAAATCTCAGTGGAGTCGGGTGTGGTTTCTTTTTATTTATTTTCTGGTATAAATTTTCATAAAATTTCAGTAGGGGCGCCAAGTGATTTACCGAAACATACCCCCTCGAAAGACAACAAATCACTAAACCCTAAAGGCTTACTTGACAACCTTGATTAGTGAAAGAAAAATAACAAATACAAAGTTGAAATATAACTATGTAATAATTTTCGGAAATACCCAGTATAATATTACAAATCGTAGACAAAATTCCTTATTCCACTAAAAATATGGAAACCTCTCGAGAGTCCGGTTTAAAGATAAAGATAAAGTTATATGGGCCATCCCATAACCTTGATCCAGGAACCCCGCAGCTTATCTACTTAATATCTAGTCAACCAAGAATTTAAACAAAATCGAACACTACTATGTGATATGACTATTAAGAAATAGAATAGGGTGAGTTATGTATGGGGAAAAATACTTGTTTTCATAAGAGTCATTAAAATACGAACTCCGCATATACCACGTTACACAATTGAAATAAATAAACCAGCCACTATGTGGTACTTATCACGATCCTTTTGGGCTGCTTTTAGGAAAGAAGAGTCTCATAATATTTCCAGTCGTCAGCTACTAACTGAGGGTCCTACATCCACTAATCGTGCTCGTAGGCACGGGCTTCTAAGCTCCCGAAAAAGAAAAGACTTTCCCGGTACGTTCCAAATGTTAGTACGACCACTGAGTACCTCAGATCGGCAATGAATACTCAAGATTGCCACAAAATACGACTTCTCATGTAAATGTTCGCCGGAAAACGGTTCCCAAAAACGTCTAAAAGGATTAAATCAACGTTAAAATATGAACCCGATTGAAGCAGTGAAATGAAAATGATATTATTAAAAACTCACCTCTAGTGCGATATCCCGATGCAACCAAGAGACGTTTTAATACCAATTTACGATCCCTATATCCTTCATAATAAAGAACGTTCGACGATTCCCTCAAAATACCAGAAACCATATGAAATCGTCGTGTGGGGTGCAAATAGTGAAAAATCCGTTGAAAACGCTAAATATACCAGTCACTATTCACCCATTCGTTTCTAAAATTCCGCTGTCAATCGTTCAACTACGAATTAATACATCCAAACGCCTTTTTTCCACAATATTTCGGCAAACAATCTCGACGACAAGAAACGCTCGGTTTCACCGGCTGAGGCGACTATCAAATTAGCATGCATAAAAATATAAAATACATATACTGAGTGTTATTTTGGCGGAGTCCAAGTACCTTGGATTTGATAATTGAAAATGCGGAAATGAATGACCCTAATGTTGTTCATACCTTGATATTGAAATTGCAAGATAAATTAGGCGATCGATAAGAGTGTAAAAATGTTACAAATCTATTTCAAATAAATAGATCATCACCGAATAAATTGCCAACGATTATGAACAAATGTTAGAAAGAGTATTGCTCTATTGAACTAAAATGATTCTAATTCGTGTTAGGAATTGCATGAAATGATGTTTGAGTATAGACAATTTGAGAATTTTGTCTACTTTACGGCCCGCCGGGCCATAATGCGCCCAAGGGCGGTAAAGTGCCACTTTACGCCCGGCGAACCGGGCGGTAAAGTCTACTTTACCGCCCGCTAGTGCATAAACATGCGGGTACGGCTAAGTTGAAAAATCGAAAACATGCACTTGAGTTAAATCTTAAGCTTCCAAATTTTGCAGAGACCAGAAAATCTGATTCAGGAAGGGAAGACTTTTTGGCCAACTTTCCACCCCTTCCCACATCTTTGCATGAATTTACTCAATTTTCTCGATTTATTCCTAGTAATCTTTTTCGTCTGAAATATTTTCTCAACAGTAAAAACACAAGAGCTTTTTTTTTATCGGATAAATTTCTTTTTATAACGAAATAATTTTGCCAATCAGTAATTTTACGAGAAAAACTGACATCACAAAATCGCGAGACCGAAGGTCAGTTTTTCTATCAAAATTACTGAAAATTTTGAGTTAAAAAGAAATTTACCCTTAAAAGAAAAGCCCCATTTTCTTTTGGCAAGATAAATTAACGACCGAATATAAATTGTCTCCATATTGACGCTTTAGAATTTTTTGTAGATTGCGGGATTGGTTTTTCTATATTTTTTGTTATTTGTTGAGTCGAAACTTCCCCAAAACGACTCATGTTGTAACGTTTCAGTATCAACTATCAACAATACTTAAATAACTGACAGGGCAGACATTAAAGTGATGTAAGCATAATAAATGTAGACGCTAAAGAGAAACAGGCGTTTTTATCGGTGATAAAATACGATGCACCTTTTTTATCGCTGTCAAAATGAAGATACTGTCATCTTTAAATGACACATTTTATACAGGAGTTAATTTATCATCAATAATTCAGTGTATGAAATTTAATAAACTTACCTCAACTAGTACCTAATGATAGAAGGAATATATTCCATCTCCTATATTACGGCTGTTCGCCCCCGGCGAGTCAAATGATTTATTTGAGCAAGGAAGAGCACATAGGGAGATGAATGAATTTTATAAAATGAATTATTTGGCGTTAGGCTCCACATCGGTTTATAAATTAATGAAGTTATAGACAATTCCTACCGAAAACTAAATAAATAAAGATAATCAATCTTTACCAACAAATTATCAAAAATGATTTTGGTGTCCAAAATGATTTCGGTAATAATCAATCAGTAATATGTATCCAAAAAAAGTGTTGTAGTTGATCAAATATGAGAGAGAAATTATACCGAATTCATTTTTGATACTAAAATAATTTTTTCCTCCTACCCCTATAGAAAGTACACACTTTCCTCCCACAAACCAGGGAGGAAACTCATACTTTTCCTCCCTAGGAAGGAAAGTACTTTTCTCCCCCTCATTTCAAGTAAGTTGTAAACGATGAAACTTGTGCATCTATTATAATCAAATTGTTTCCGTAATTTCTGGAACATCTTATATATCCTGTATTTTGGTAAAAATCAAACATGAATGTTACTTCTACTCTAGTTCTTTAATAGCTATTTGTGTATTTAGAGCGCAAAGTGATTGATTGTTGCTCGACAAAGAGATTAATCTTTGGAGAACGACAATGACACTTTGTGCTCGAAATACACACTTTATTTTTTCTCAGCTCTTCATTCAAATAGGCACATAACACTACGTATGAGAAAATCACTCAATAGCAATCCGAAATGTATAAGCTAGCTAAATGTCCAATAATTCAAATCACTAACAAGAAAACAGTAAAATAACGTTCTTGAAAAAAAAAGTTGTAATTGCCAGGAGATAAACCCGGGACCTTCGGATTACAAACCCAAGACGCTAGCCATTGCACCACCGCACATTCTCAGATACACATGACTGTATTGTCTATACTTTCCATCAAATAAGAATAGGCCTATTTGCAAACAAAGTTACAAAAAGGTTTTATTGAGTGGGAAGGAGGAAAAATCATATGTATTACATGGGAGTAAAGTGCCTTTTCCTCCCTTGGATGTTTACTGCCCTCCGCTTCGCGTCGGGCAGTAAACTACATCCTGCGGGAGAAAAAGTGGCACTTTCCTCCCTAGTAATACAAATAGCTATTGATAATTTATCGGGAATAATTGTTTATAACTTTATTTCATTATTTTTTGGTAAGTGTGGTGGTCTGCCAGCCAACTCCCTATGAAGTCATGAATAGTCACGTAATAACGTCAAAATGTAAGAAAAGTAGACAAAACAATAAAAAACCCATCGTGGGACAAAGTACAAAATGAGAAAATTTCAATTGCATAAAAGTTTCCAATTAATTAGTCATCAGACAACACGTGTGGCTATTGGCTAGCCAGCAAGCAATAATAACTGTCTATGAATTTATAGACTATAATAAACAAAACGAATTTACGAGTCTTCTGACACTGTCCGGTAATAAAACGCGATTTGAGCGCATTAAAACCGACATGTGAGCTATTAAAAACATAAAATAAATTGTTAAAAAAATTGTTATTTCCTTCAACCGATTGCACCCCTACGCGCAACCCTCCGAAGTCTTCGAGAGACTTGTGTGAGCTAGGGAAGACGCAGCCCTTACCTTTTAACGTGTGATGCCATGCACGAGACTGGTGAATCGGTGGATCGAACCCACGACCTCACGCATGCGAGGCGAACGCACTACCAGCCGACCACCACGGCCCATAAATGACAAGAAGACTATTAAAGGGTTATTAACAGCTGTAATTAATATCGCTGCTGTCCGTTTAATGCTCATTAAAATAAGATATATGCGTTTCTCGAGGATTCAAAATGACCAATATCGTATTTTTCGACCACCCAGTTAACACAAACATCTAGGAGATGTTGCTTTCATGATTATTATGGTAACAACATGAGTTGCATTTAGACATCACTGTTACCACTTAGTGATGCCAAATATTATAAATTGTTCAAAATTTTCTTCTCGTTAGTGTCGCTTTGACCATAAAATGTTAAGAAAATTGCAAAGCACATGAACATGAATTTTGGGTTCATTGCGATTTTGTCGGTATAGAAGGAATTATTAGGTTGGTAACAAAATTGAGCACGACACAAAATGGCCAGAGTTGTTTGTCGAGTCGAGAGTCAAGTAGAATTTGTAATTGATTGACGCCATCCTTTAAATATTCTATAGGAACTTCTGATAGTGTGAAGTGTTCTGTTTGATCCTTTTTATTTCAATACTTAAATCAAATGTGTTTATTAACATTGCCCAATTATTATTTCTACCAAGAACTGTATGTATCCCTTCAAGGACTGAAACGGTGAGTAGAAAGGTAAATTCAGTGATTTACAGAATTTGGCATTTTCAGGATGGGTACTGATTTCGCCGCAAAGAAAATGCTGTACAGAGGATTGAAGTTGAATTATAGATTTTTCTACATTTCTGTATATTGATTTTCATGATTTAGACAGAGTTTGATATATTTTTTTTGTTTGTGAAAAGGATATACTACGTAATCAACTCACACACTTGTTTTCTAGCATTCCATTCCATATGAACCGTAATTCATCAGTAAGAATAATAACATTGAGGTTTAATTTCTATTTATGTTGAAACATGGTGATCTTCGTTTTATTCTTGACTTACAGGAGAATCAGAAAGTGAAGCGCATTTTTGAATAAGTACCAGTCCTTTCCATTTCACATTGTTACATCGAAAGGGTCTCGAAGTGCATTCGATTCCGAAGTATAAATGGAATGTCACATTGGGCTAATTTCGAGTCACATTTTGCATCATTTTGATGTCTCGACATGACCAACGGGGCACCGAATAGACGTTTATGCGATAATAATGGAAGTCGCTTTGCGATTCACTGGTGTGATCTGAAACATGAATGTGAATCCCTCTACCATCTCTGAGACCATTCTGTGTTGACTGGGCAGTTCCCAGTTAGCAGTCTCTAGTTTGCAAGTTCCTAAGTTAGCAGTTCATAGTTTGTAGTTCTCAATTCACCGTGCGCGATGTCTAGTTTCAAGGGTCCTAATGCCAAAAGTCGGTAATAAAAATCAACAGCGTTTTTCCGCTCGAAAAACGCAGTATGCCGATTATCAAGGAACAGATATAGGATTACCAAATAGTCACCAAACGTCCATGTCGATTCTACAACTGTTCCCAAATCTACTATATTTCGAGACAGTGATTTACACCCTTTTTCTCAAAAGTCATGGTGAAAGTATAAAATCGCAAGTGTCAAAAAGTTAATCAGCAACTTATCTATTTGGTGGAGTTAGATGCGAACGAAGTTCCCCCAAAATATTTTTACTATGTAAGTTGATATGGCCATCAATCTTTTCTCAGTCAAAGTCAAAATATATCGGCTTCGGGCTGTTACCAAGGAACGAGCTTTCGATTGTCATAAAATTATCTCGCCTATTATCAATGTCCTAGGGATATTACTACTGATAATCTCCCCGATCTGAACACGAGTGCAGACGAAAGAGAGTACCACCACCATATGCGCTCCGGGGCAACTTAACAAAAAAAGGTGGCGCATTTGCTATTCCAACTGTAGGAAAAACCTGGAAAAACCTATAGTACCACCCGAGGAGTCACTGAAGCGACAAAGAGCGCATATAGCTGAATAAGAACAAAAATACAACATTAACACTCATAATCGCATCAATAACCCCTTCATTTCTGCCATCTTCTGCCAGTCCAGCAACACTTGGTGAAAAGTTCCAATCCATCAATGACGAGAATGTACATGAAATCATAGAAAAAAAAGTAACTCAAAAAGTGTTCAGATGGAAACAATAAAAGATATTTGGATTCAACTGTTCGATTCATCCTTGAATAATGCGTTTCAGAACCTATCGTTATAGAACTCTTGCAAACTGCAATACACTCTTTCAGACAACAAACACTTTACTTCCTTTCTAAACCGAAAAAGTTATTTGATACTTTGTTTGATGGAAGGTGATTAAACATCTTACATCCATTATAAATTATTTAATTTTTGATCAGAGTACTTTTAGGGATTGGCAACTTCAATTCATTATTTTGTCTTAACAAGGGCGTTTGACCTGAAACACATGTATATTTAAATTCACGAGGGTTAGGCTCACAGCTGAGTCCGAAATAGATTTGTATTATTGATTTAAAAATTACTCCGCATGGATAATTTTAACGTATTTGTTCATATGTTGTCGTATGACTATGAACTTGACTTAAGATATTCTAAGTTAGCTATAACAGTTTTTAGTTCCAACTGTAAAAAGTAAGAGATGTTAAGCCATGTTTTATTTAATGTTGATGATGTATATAATATGTTGTTTATAAGTATGTATATAAGTAACCATTTTTGTGAATTCCTTATAGGTAATGTTTTTTATGCTTTTAATATCGTCTCACAATTTATTTAATTTATTGTAGAAATGTTTTATTATCATGAATATTCGAAGCCATCGAATAATTAGTGTTGAGCTGCAGTCAATAGTGGTGGAATGTGAACACCGATTTTAGCTGATAAAGTTTAATTGTACACAAGGCTAGTTTGGTTATTGTTTACTGTGGACAATAATCTTATATGTTTTTATTTTAGATTGAATTCAATTGAGATTGATTATAGTTTTTCTGAGTTTCTTTTACTGTCCTGAATTGCCAAGCATGATATACACGTTTTCGTGGGTACCCTTAATGTTAATTTATTAAATCATAACTCAGCCGCTCAAGTATTGATTTTTGATACTGCAACGCTTCAGAAGGTTCCTTTTGTTTCGACATCAGATCAGTCTCTTGGTGAAATAAAAGTGCGCTGTCCCGACAAGTATCGTTACATATGTAGTACCAAATATGGTGTTACATAAGAATTGTTTATAACTCTATTAATTTATAAACCGTTATCAACCCTAACGCCAAATAATTCATTTGGTGGCATTCATTAATCTCCCTAAGTTCATTTATGTGCTCTTCCTCGATCAAATGCATTATTTGAGCCGCCGGGTGCGAACAGCCCTTATATAGGGTTTGAAATATATTTTTTCTACTATCTCACTAGAAAACTTTATTTTCGACTCCTAAAGAAGGGAGAAAAATGGTACTTTTTCTCCCGCCGGGAGGAAAATAGTACTTTTCCTCTCGATTCATCAGGAAGAAGATGCATTGAAATCAATTTTGCCTCTTCAGCGAGATCTTTTGGCAGGTCATCTTCGCTAGAACTCATTTTCAAAACTTAGAAGCAACTTAAAAGGGTAAACAACGTGACAGCTTATGACAACTGTTATGTTTGTATTACCAAACAACGCCATAGCAACAAACCGTTGTCAACTCGAGGACGACGACGCAACGCTTACTTAATATTTTGTAATATTGGCGAAAGAAAATAAGATCGCAGCGCCACCTATAGCAAGTCTTTGAACTACGAATCACGGACAAAGGTTTTTTACTTTACACGTGTTTATATGGCGTTTTGACGATCTGTACTCCTATTTTCAAACAATTTGTGAAAATTTGTGATTTCTCTAACTAAAAAGTGATTGTGTTTCTATTGAAAGACTCTAAAGAACGTTTCAGTCAGGTGATTTAAAGGAATTTCATCTCCGATTAGTTTTAAATGCTTCTGCAATTCAAGGTTGCATGGCGTTTTGATGATCTGTTCTCCTATTTTCAAACAATTTGTGAAAATTTGTGATTTCTTTAACTGAAAAGTTATTGTGTTTCTATTAAAAGACTTGAACGATAGTTTCAGTGTAGTTTACAAATATTTTACGTGTTTTTTGAAGTCATGATTTGTGAGTTATTGATCTGATTCATTCTGTTGATTAAGGATATTTCCATAGTCGATATCTGTTTCTGTTCGTATTTTTTTGGTTTATACTGTTGATAGACTGCCAAATATGGGAAAATACAATCCTAGTTGTTTAGTCCCAGGATGCAGGACATATGGCAAGACGGAAAATGTGGGATATCACAAATTTCCCCCAAAAATAAAAGCAAGGTTAAAAAATCACCAATTGGTTCGACCAGATTGAAGAAATTGACCAAATGAAAGCATGGATTTTGAAACTGAAAATTGGCAAGCTGAATAATATCGAAGTATATGCTTGTTTGACAAAAAGACTGATGAATGAATCAGATCAATAATTGATCGCAAATCATGACCTCCAAAAACAAGTAAAATATTTGTAAACTACACTGAAATTATCGTTCAAGTCTTTTAATAGAAACACAATAACTTTTCAGTTAAAGAAATCACAAATTTTCACAAATTGTTTGAAAATAGTAGAACAGATCATCAAAACGCCATACAACCCTGAATTGCAGAAGCATTCAAAACTAATCGGAGATGAAATACCTTTGAATCACCTTACTGAAACGTTCTTTAGAGTCTTTCGATAGAAACACAATCACTTTTTAGTTATAGAAATCACAAATTTTCACAAATTGTTTGAAAATAGGAGTACAGATCGTCAAACCGCCATATAAACACGTGTAAAGTCAAAAACCTTTGTCCGTGATTCGTAGTTCAAAGTCTTGCTATAGGTGGCGCTGCGATCTTATTTTCTTTCGCCAATAGCCGCATTATATAGTTCCACAACTTTCTGCAGTTGTTCTAAGTATGCACGCATTATAATTTTTAGGCCGTTATAAAAATGACGACCTTAAAGGTGGTAGAAAAAACTATATACACACCTCAGGAGGAAAAGCTTTTCCTCCCGCAAATATTAATGCCCTCCGCTTCAAGTCGGGCATCAAACTATCTGCGGGAGGAAAAGCATGATTTTCCTCCCTTGGTATGTAAATAGCTATTTGTTATCATTAGCTACTAGTTAAGGTAGGTTTATTAAAGTTCATACACTGAATTATTGATGAGAAAATATTTCAAACGAAATATAGGAATAAACAGAGAAAATAGAGGAAATTCAAAGGGGTAGGAAGAGGTGGGCCGATTTCAAAAATATTTGGGATTTGCGGTTTTCGAGGAATGGACTTTTCACCTCACCAAAGAAGATGCATGTGGGTCATTTCTCATAGGAATAGTCAATTTCATTCGATACTCAGAATAAATTATTGAAATAACCAGATAATGGATTTAGATGCTTAAATTACGATGAATGACACTCTATAACACTCAATTTTTCAAAATACAAATGCTGAATTGTGTCATCGAGTAAGTTGTTAATAAATTAGATTAGAAATGTTGAATATTTATTTGACCGATTATTATGATTCGTTTCACGATCAATCTATTTCTGACACTGAACCTTGTAATCAGCCAATCCAAAACAAAACAAGTTTGGCTGAAAAATTAAATTTTTTTGCAAAAAAGTTTAATTTTCATGATTATTAGACATATCAATAAAATATTTTAGTGATGGAAATAAACACTTTATATAAGATCTAGTGTAATGTAGGTACCCAATAGAACACGATTACATTGAATTTCTCCGAAAAAATTGGTCACTTTGACGAAGTTTACCTTTATATAGTTATGTATTGCAAGAAAATATTAATATTATTTGTTTATACAAGTCGAAAATGTTCATTATAGCTTTCATCTATGTATACGAATTCTATGTACATATATCGCGATTTTTTATTTGTTTTAATTTAAAACACTCACAACTGTGGAATGGCTGAATTTTGCACTAGGTAGTTGATTTTTCTTCTAGCTTATGAAGCTGTTTGAAGCTCAGATAAAAAGAATGAAAAGAAAATGTTGGAATTCCTATATGAAAATATACAGAAATGCTTTGGAGATGAAAATTTTCTTCGAATATTGTATATTGGCTAAATATATGGTAACCTGATTTTATTTAAATTGTGAATTTATCTGTTTTCCTCAATATTAAATCTCTAATCGTTGTTCAAAATCCATATGATTATAAATACAATGCGTCTTTTTTAGTCCCCCTCCCTGTTAACTTTTGAACGGTTTGACGTTCAACCATGGAACTAAAACAATTTCAAATTTACTACTTTTTGAGATAAATGATTTTGTGATTGCATGACAGGGGGGGCGGGGAGCATCAGTTTAAAAATTCCAAATGGCATGAGTAGTCAAGTGACACACCGTTGAAAAGAGAATTCAATTATCATTTCTACCAAATACATTTTTTTGATTATCGTTTATACGTATTCTCACAATTTCAATCTCTTTGCCTATCGAAATTTTAAAGTTGCTGTGCTTTAAATATAATTATTATGTTTTTATATCTAATGATAAAATATTATCACAGAAAAAAAAATAGTAGTAAGAATCCAAATAGAAATAATTTTTCATTGCAATGAAATGTCTCACAACCTCAAAATGTATCGAAAGTAAGGAAAGCGTTTATATTATTGACATAGAAGAAAATCGAACACTCTTAGTAACAAGATCATAGCATTACATTTTTATTTCATTCGATTTAATATTTTTGATATAGGAATTCCACATGTGGATTCTTGAGAATTAGGAAGTGCAAAATATGTAGCCATATTTATTTTGAGTTTAACTTATTTGCTAGAAACCTTGTTTGAGGCAACATGGCTTGTGACTTAGAAGTATGCTCATCATTAGATTTCACTTCTTATATTTCCATATTCAACACCGTTATCAATTTTTTATTAGTAGAAACTTACCGACTATAATTAAGTATTAAATTTTTTCTGCCACAGGGTTCATTCAAAATGTGAATTAATATTATATATTATAATAATGCGAACTTTCAATGAAACATAAGCATTCATGATTATATGAGGACGTTTCATTGTTTCAGAGATATTCGAAACAAGTGCCTGAAACATGGTGCACTTACAGTTCTCTGACAGTTACAGTCATTCAGAAATATTCAGAATTTTCCCTGATTTCAGAATCCTGAAATCTATATAAAATAAAGAACCCCGCACCATTCTTATGGAAAATGGGTCCCGGTGAAATTCGATGAATTTTTGATATGATGTAGTTCAAGTCAAACTGATCAAAAGTGTCCATGGGCCCAACCCAATCCTATGGCTAGTTTTCGAGATACAGGGTGTCAAAGTTGGTAAGTGGCCATTTATTTAAAGTAATATTGCTTTCATCTTAAATAAAAATTTTTTGCGCGACGAATATTGCTTGCCCATAAAGCAATACTTTAAGACTGGTTTTTGATAAAAAATATTGTTGGATACAGGGTGAGTCCAGCATTATTCAAAATGAAATTATCATTCGACCCTAAAAAATGAAGATGTGGTCAAACCAAGTAAAACGCTAAAATGCTCATCGTTTGAGGGTGAGTCAAGAAGTGACAGTTCTTCTGCTGACAGTTTGTATATTTTTATTTTATATTTTGAGCTCCAGGGTCACTTGACCACGAACAATTCAACATACTTCTTGAACGAAATTGATATACAGAGTGAGACAAACACTAGGTGATAACAAAAATTGAGAAAAGGAAATAACTCATCCTGTAATTGATTTGCTGAATTTTTGATATGATAAAGTTCAAGTTAAGCTGATCAATAGTGTTCATGGGCCCAACCTCGAAAAATGGACAGTTTTTTTCTCTACAAGGCGTTGAAGGTTATCGTTTCAAATAGTATAATAAATTATTTTTACATTTTTCCTTTTCAGCCCCATGTAAAAGGAAAATTCCTGTTATGTCCAGGGAACATCATGATGTGAAGGAATAATTATCACCGAATAATATTTTAGATGACAGTTCAATAATGGTGTCCGGTTTTTGTCGTTATTTCAACATTGGTCATTGAAAATGATTCACCCTGTACATAATGAACATCCTTTACCAAATTCCTGAAATGAGATTTGAAAACAAAAAATATGACTACTTATAAGCTCGGTTGAATATGTGGATAACTGAGTTAGTCTTATCTGTAAACCTTCAACAACGTGTGGAGAAAAAACTGTCAATTTTTCAAGGTTGGGCCCATGAACACTATTATCAGCTTGACATATCGAAAATTCTGCGAATCAATTTCAGGATGAATTATAAAAAATCTCAATTTCGCAATTTTTGTCATCACCTAGTATTTGTCTCAACTGTATATCAATTTCGTTCAAGAAGGATGTTCGTGGTTAAGTATTCCTAAAGCTCAAAATATAAAATAAAAATATACAAAATGTCATCAGAAAAACTGTCACTTCTTGATTCACCCTGTACAAAATGTTGAATTTATCAATTTTGACATATTCAAACGATGAGAATTGCAGTGTGTTACTTGGTTTGATCACATCTTCATTTTATAGGGTCGAATGAGAATTTCATTTTGAATAATGCTGGACTCCCCCTGTATCCAACAATATTTTTTTTATCAAAAAGCAGTCTAAAAGTATTGCTTTACGGGTAAGCAATATTCGTCGCGGAATACATTTTTATTTAAGATGTTTTCCTGAAAGCAATATTACTTTAAAGAAATGGCCACTTACCAACTTTGACACCCTGCATCTCGAAAACTAACCATAGCATTGGGTTGGGCCCATGGACACTTTTGATCAGCTTGACTTGAACTACATCATATTAAAAATTCATCAAATTTCACCGGGACCCATTTCCCATAAGAATGGTGAGGGGTTCTTTGAAGATAAAGATTTAGTACATTTTGGAATATAAAGAGGGGTTAAATGAGTTTGGTACCATGAAGTAAAATTGAGGTAACTTGGCTTTTTCGTATGAAATGTCATGTATTTTCAAACGTTACTTCAAATTTTTTGTCTCTGTTGATGATATTATGGTATTGATTTCAAAGTCAAAGTTAAAATATACTTTAATGTCAAAAGTTTTTCAACTTATTGACTAAGCTTCTATAAATTATGGGTTTTGAGATAAAAGCCCATTTGAGATTTTTTCATAAAAAGTATATCTTTAGCACATACCTATTGTCACAGATTAATTAGTCTGCATTCAAACGCAGGCTGCTTTATAAAACATGTTTTGTTAATTAATAAAAAGTTTGTCCGTAATTCGATATTTTTAACATACTAAGTATCTTTTTTTCATGTTTGTGTTTGTGTCATAGAATTTATCAATTTCACTGGCCATTTTGAATTAGATAATTGGAAACAGGAAGTTGTGTACAGGTCGACAAACGTAAGGATGCCTCCGAGAATTAGTTGCGCAGTAGACACGACCCTGGAGTGGGGCAAGAGCTCAATCGCTGTGCATTATTCAAGCAGTTAACGTCGTGAGTGTACAGTCAGTGGAATAAAATTATTGTGGCGTTATTCTGATTGTGTTGAATTTGAAATCCTTGTGTTGTGGTTGTGATGTGTATAGTTTTGAAATATTATTAGATAGGTTATAGTGTAGTTCGTTGTGTTTGAAAATGCCTTCAAAGAGTAAAGTGAGAAATAAGATTCTGAGTGGACAAAGTAGGGAAATTGTCAGTAATGTCATCAAATTTATGCAGGCAGAAGCAATGATAGGTGAAACCAGTAGTCCTCTTGTGAAGGTTCAAGAACGAGTTGCTGCCGCAACGGGAGTTTGCGTTAGAAGCATTAGAAAAATTAATTCAGAAATGAATAAAATTGAAAAAGGTGAAATGGAACAATTCTCAACTCCAAATAAAAAGAGAAACAAAAAATCAAAAGTTACCACGGACAATGCTGATTTGGCAGTGGTCAGAGGTCATGTGATATTGTTAGTCAATTTCTGTATGTTCCTCGTGTTCTTTATTATATTTACCTATTTACCTATTTCTGATATTGTGTGGCGATGCAATCTTTTTCTAGTCGTACTTTATTTACACTTATGGCTTCGGGAAAATTATGCAATTTTCATAAACGGTCCAGTGATCACAGACAATTATATTATTCGAACAGTTCATTAGGAATTAATGAAAATTCAGATAAGAACCTACGTTCCTACGTGTTGCAGAAAAATTTCTATCCCGATTGTACATTCCGATGATAACCAGCCGTAAACAGTTGTCGATCTTTGTCGCACATCTACTCACGCTTTCTATCGTTTGCGCATCTCAGAGGCATCCTTATGCTTGTCGACCTGTACATATTATCATGTGGGGAAAATCTCTGTTTATTTTTCGGAGACATAAACATGTTTTTCTATAAGAAAAACTCGATTTTTTTTTCTGTTTTGAATTCAAAATTACTTTTTTCCGAAAAGATTGCTTATTTCGAAATATTTCAAATTCCCTAGAATCTCAAAAAAACTTTTTTTTTAAACATAGATTTTTTTTCAGACCAATTGTACTGTCTTTGTTCAATCTGAATTAGAAGAGATGCTTGGGGATTTGAGATCCACATCTTGGTTTCCTTCAAAATAAAACCTGTAATACAAGAACTAGAAACAACGTCCTTCGAAATACTGGCCTCCAGGATTTCCGGACATGACACTTCTTGAACTATAGATCAATGATAGAAGTTCCGTGGAATCAATTACACAAATTGGAATTATAATTCGGCTTAACTAATTAAGCATTAACTATTAACTAATAATTAAATCAACTTCATAACTGTAGATCAAACCATGTGGTGCAAAGATATTTTTATTTGAAGAAGACAGAAATCTTTGAGATCGTTTGATAACGAACAGTCGTTACCGACCGATGATGAACCCTTTACTCCCATAAACACCTAACTATGTAGGCTTATTATGGCAAAAACCTGTCAGAAAACAACTACTCCCCTGGCTAAGACCACGACGGGTATTGAATTAAATCTAACAGCTACTTGTGCAACGTTCCTCAAAACATCAGAGGACGCAATTGCAAGTGCCCTCTATAACCAACCAGCAGAATTATGTTTTGATTTGGACGGGGTGACCACCTGCAGACTAGTTTCGAGGTTGTTGCCTCTCATCAGTGCAAGGGCAGGTGGTCACCCCGCCCAAATCAAAACATAATTCTGCTGGTTGGTCATAGAGGGCACTTGCAATTGCGTCCTCTGATGTTTTGAGGAACGTTGCTCAAGTAGCTGTTAGATTTAATTCAATACCCGTCGTGGTCTTAGCCAGGGAAGTGTTTTCTGACAGGTTCTTGCCATAATAAGCCTACATAGTTAGGTGTTTATGGGAGTAAAGGGTTCATCATCGGTCGGTAACGACCGTTCGTTAGCAAATTTTTATTTAATTGTGGATTTAATTTCAACTAGAACTCAACTAAAATTCGTGCAAACTGCCGTAAGAGGTTTTGTGAATTCACAAATCTATTCAGAAATAGATTTTACTGACAAAATGAAAGCTCTTGACAACATAATTTTATAATTTAATCAACAAACAGCAATTAGATTTTCAGAGAAACAAAAACACAGGAGATACAATTCTATCTCTTCTATATGGAGTATATTCGGCAATTGATTATGGGGAAGTAGCAGCTGCGTCATTTTGTGATTTTTTCAAAGTTTTTGACTGTGTGAATCATAAAATACCTTGCTTACAAAAATATGCATTCCGAGGAATCATTGTCAATTGGTTCAATTATTATTTCGAAATCAGATTGTGAGAAATTCATCATATTCGGAATTGAAGAGTATCTATTGTGGAGTTCCTCAAGGTTCCATACTTGGACCAATTTTATTTTATTGTATGTTTATGACCTATTGAATATTCAGTTTCATAATATGAGAAACAATGAAACGTCCTGTAAATCAAGTCAACTACAACTACTCTTTGGAGATGCGATAGAAGTTGGAACAAATGTCAGACAGATTCAATGAATGATGATCCAGAAATACTTGTCGTTTATTTTTTGTCCCTCGATTGTTCTGAAGTTTGTTTTTCCATGATTTGACCAACTTCTATTTCATTTCCAATAACTTACCTCAGCGAAGATAACTGATTGTATTACTAATAAATTGAACATTTGAATAACTATCACAGACTGGAATAAGTCAAGAACGAAGAATGTACAAATGACCTATTTTACATATACTTATGTTACATATAAACTATAATTACGAACAAAACTTACTTGTCAGTGTCACAAGGGTAGATAGGTCGAAGAAATGTCTGTGACCTATGATATCAAGTATACAGGGTGTTTCAAATGCGATCTTCACCACTGTGAGCTCGAGATACGGGGTTAAAGAAAAAGTAATAAGCTTTTGTCTGGATATACTTGAAATTTTGAAACTTTCTCAACGGTACATTGTTAGTCATATAAAAGCCCTACTTTGTCCCAATTCAACAAATCTTCGCATCTCTTATAGTTTTCCGAATGGTGAAGATCAAATTTAAAACACCCCATGTAGGTGGCAAACATGACAAATGGATAATTATTATAGTAGTATCACCACCATCATGTCTTTAAAACAAACTTACTTTTCTGATAGATAATGTTATATATACCTTACTAAAACGTTAATATCCAAATGCCACTCTAGGAATAAACTAGAAGTGTGTGGTGAAGGAAAAACATATTACATGTTCTCGAAAGAAATACTTTTTGTCAATTCGAATAATTGAATTCTGACGATGTCATCATACCGATGTACCAATTTGAATTTCGTCCATATAATTTCAAAAATTTATAATTTTTATAAATCTGAGGTTGGAAAAACAATATTAAGGAAAGTGATAGATAATAACATGCGGTTCAACTGCGCGCAAGATGTTTTCTGTCCGATGTGTAGTTTTTGCACAATCGCGTTATAAACAAAGAAATTGTAATTTTTTCACTATTTCTTGTTTAAAAAATTCCACAAAGCGATTTTCCTGGGGCCAAAACCTGGGTTTTTATTTACGAACTATATTTTGCCGTTTGAGTCTTTTATTTTGTGTGGCCAAAAAAAGGTTGTATTTTAAAAAAACTTTGGGGCATAGCGAAGGAGTTATTAATGTTTGGTATAGTTGTAGTCAAACATATAAGATAAATAAAAAAAGGCGCAAAAAATGGTCGATTAGCATGAAATTGATTCCCATGCCGACCAGGGTCGGACTAGTACATATGCCACTAAATATTGTGATGCGTGCAGATTAATCAAGTAATTTAACAAAGGCACTGTAACTTTTGTATTAAGAAAAATCCATTTTTATTATTATTAGTATCCTTAGATTAGGTAAAAAACTGCCCCGTCGAAATCTAATTTGCTAATAGCTGCGCGTACCGCATACAGCTGTGATTTCTATTATAACTACGCCCGACCTTGCATGGAAAAAAACATACCTAATTGCTGTGCGGGCCTTTACATCTTCCGCGCCAAGTGTTACGTGGGGGCGATAGGTGGAATAATTTGAACGAATGTAGAGATGTCAATAATTTTATTTATTGATTTATTGCAATTTTTGTCTAAAAAACTGTTTGGTTATTGACAAAATAGGAATTAATTTCCTGAACTTATGTAAGTATTGATATTGACTCGCACTGAATTTAGCCAATATTCTCATGTGACTACCATTAAGGTGTGTATGGCGTGGTACTATGCATTTTTGGCAGAAATATATACTTTTTAATTGATAACTTGCTCAATTTTTTTGAAGGAAATGTGAGGACTAGCACAATATTTGCTTATACAGGATGATTCCTAATGTGGACCGATCCGTTCGTTAATTTCTCACATTGCAAGGAAAATAATGTCTATAGGTGAACATGTAAAAGACAACGATTTTCGAAATGCAGGGCGTTAAAAATGATAATTAATATTGAATTTACTTTTATTAGTAGAGGATCACAACATACCCAAGAGCAGATGAATAAAAATATGATTCTACGAAACAAAATGCCAGTGTCCAATATTGATTATATTCCCGAATTTGATTTTAGGATATGAGAGAACATTCAATTTTATGCAAGAAATAAATGAATGGTCCAGTGGAAAAACGATGAGGTTCCACTTTTTAAAAAGTTGAGAAAAGCGAAATTTAATGTGGGAGTGTCATCGTTTTTACACTGTGCTGCCTACTTTCGACCGCAGTTTTTTATGGAATGTCATTGTTTGTCCCCAGTAAGGTTTGGTATGTTGATACTTCGAGCTATAAGCTAACAGATGTCGCTACAATGTCGATTTCGGAAAATATGGAACCTCATCGTTTTTCCACTGGGCCCTTCAAATATGACTGCATTAAAACTTGATAGATATCACCGATAAAAAACGAGAAAACAATATTCGGCACCAAAATTTAATGTAATTGTGTCGGATGAAAATTCCGCTCAAGACATATAATACATATGATACATATAATTTTGGAATTTTAGCACAATTGATCATTGACATACCATAAAGAGAGCTTCCATCAGAAAAATTCACACAAGGTGCAAATCATCTATTAGAAAATCTTCAACGCGAAAGTATTATTCCAGTTCAAAGTGAAGTAATTTTTCGCAATAAAATCTGTATAAATAATGATAACGTGGCAACGCACTATCCGATCTGAAAATATAGGATTACAGAGAGTTAATATAAATAAAACACAGGGCGATTAATTCAAAAGTTGAATTTATTTTCATGGAAGACCATGTTGGTATATGCACTTATTTGAGATTATTTTTAAATTATCTGAACAAAAACATCTGAATTCCTGACAATCCAGATGTTTAGTCGTGAAGAATGCAGTACTGAATAAAAACTGTGTATATACGAGAATATTGTAAAAATTTTTATTTGTTATTCTTTTTGTTGAATAACTTTTTAATGAATGATAAATGGAATCATTATACTGCATATATTTTTTAAATTGTTTCTTTGTACTTAGAATCGATCTCTGGTATACTCGTTTATCTACACAAAAAGAATTAATTAATCCTCTCTCAATAATGAATTTGATGCAATTGAAAAATTTTGTACCCATGGCGAATTTACCTATAATGCACTAGCTATTTCAAACTCTTGTACCACTTGCCCCCAATATTATGTGGCCCTTTCCAGGCAGAGATGGACAAGATAAGACCATTTTTTGCGCCTTTTTCATTTATCTTATTTGTTTGACGACAACCGCTCATGTTTGGTAACGCTTATGGCAATTAGATTTAAAAACTTATATATTCTGGATTCATTGCAATAAAGCTGATTGGAGATTGTACCCAGTTAGTCACACTACATTTCCACTATCCACTTGATTATGGAAATATAAATAGTATAAAATCTTCACTAAACTACTCGATTCCTACGCTGAGTATAAATAATTGTGTTGTTTCAATTTTTCCAAATTCATCTCCGAAAGAAGGAATAGTTTCAAATGTAAGAAGCGTTGAAGACATCTGAAAATATCACGGAAATGCGACTGACATGAACTTGGGAAAATATTCACGCCCCAATTTTCCAAACCAATCATTATTTCAAAATTCGCTCTTGACGTCATCAACAACAACAACGACGCTCAACGACTCAAATGAGGACCTCCCGATCGATCCGCTCTTTTCATACCGGTACCGGACTCAGAGCAGTCTTTTTGTCCTTTTTCTTGCCGATGAACGTTTCGATCGTGCATTTGGGCCCCTCCTCGGGACTATAGGACCATCGCACTTTCTCTTTGATCGGCTTCTCGTCAGGAGTTTTGCTTTTACGAGTTTTGACAAACTCGGAAACCTTTTGTCACTGAATCTCGCAGAAGGGGAGTTTCTGGCTGTCTTTGCTGTCGGTATCGGCGTTGCTGACGTCATCGCCTTTGGGGCTTTCGGCATTGCTCGTGCCTCCCTGGTTGCCACTAGAAAAACATAATATTGAATTTGCGTTGGTGGTGGATGGTTCAAAAAGGTAAAATAGCGGTGAGTTTTCAAGATCAGATTGGTCTACGACTTTAATGAAGCTTCGTAAAGTTGTTCCTCATTTTGTGGAATGATATTTTTTTTTTTTAATTATGAGCAAGTTCCACCAGAATGTCACTGTGAGAGTGTCAGAAGAGAATGGCTGCAGAAAAAACCATAACTCAATTTATAGAATTTTGAAGGATTTATTGAAAACAATTGAATGATTGATTCTAATTATCCATATTTTGTCGCCTGTCAAAGACTTACATGTCAACCTATTTTTTTAAATGGATTATAAAGGTGCGTTTTATTGTAGGCAGAAATGTTCTACTCGTAGAAGTAGAATCTGACTTAGCTGTATTTTTGACACCAAATATTTCTACTTCCTCTACTTTTGCCACGACAGAATTTGATGGTAGCAAAAGTAGATAATTGGTTGAAAAATTGAACTCACTAAATTATAGCAGAAATTGACTTTTGACATTGCATTAAATTATGGACCGTATCTGTCCATTCGGCGCCATGTGGACATGCCCCGCTGCGAGAAATCCGTTTCCATCCCGCCTCTAACCGGCGTAGACGCGAAGCTGTATCGGGGGGACGCAGTTGTCTTGCTCTAGGCAATACTGCATCCCAAATTAGTTTACACTTTTTTATTTTTAACAAACACTTTAATCTTTGGTCGATGCACGTCCTCAGATGACATTACACACATTAACCTGACTTCCAACACAAGACCGCCGTCTGACCTCAACCGCTGCCGGGAGTCGAATTGGACCATATCTGTTAATTTCAGTTGTATTTTGTTCAAAAAACTTCAATTACTCACATTAAAATGATTTCGGTAGTGAAGAGCTTTTAGTTGAAATAAATATGAGTGTTATAATAGACGGAATGGAAATGTTTAAGGAATAGAGGTTGTACAACGAGTTTTATTTATATAATATAGAAGGTGAGATCATATTGATTCTCAATTTATTGAGAGCCTCTGTTGAAGCTCCATTTTAAAATCATATCTATACAAATGGATACCAGAAAAGAAGATGATGAAGGTGGGCTAATAATTGATTTGAAATTCATTTAGTATCTCTGTTGAACCTTCCTTTCAGAAAGCGGCGAAAGTTCAAAAACATCAGTGGGATGATACAGAAACATATTGTGTCTAATCGATTTACGTATGATGAATAGAGAAAAATTTACATATAAAAAAAAATCTGTTCCTTCTTGTTCCGAATCTTCGAATATGCTCTAGTTTTTTGATAATTCCGTTTTATTAGCAAGTTTGTTCACTCAACCCTGCTTCGGAAGTGGAAAGTGTTAGGTTTTGGAATCACTTCTTCATAATAATATTTACATTCTGAAAAAGTTGAGTCAAAATTATTGAAGGAATGCACATATATATATAATAACTTTATTATTCCACTAATATTTCCACCTGAATAATCTTCCAATAAGATATAATACTGCTCGCGCCTTCTTCCATTGCCTGTTTGGGCTGTGGAAGTTGTTAATTCAAACAAATTTCAAAATGACATGTAATGAAACATAAGTTTCAAACTTTTTACAGGGATTTAGGGAAATTAAGAATCATTTGACTTCGATTGGAAACACTGAAATTACGTTTTTAAGATACTCTACCTCTTCTACTAGTTGAAATAAACTTTGGTGGTCAATAAAACGCAGCTTATGTTTTGCCCATAGAAATATAATTAACACTAGAACGCCAAACAGTGTCCGACATTCAGTTAAGCCACCCCACATAGGGAATGATCAACAACTTTTGCGCTTGCGTATTAATGCTTTTTATGGTCACGTCATTGCCAAGTTTATTTTTATTTTTGTGTGTTCCAAATGAAGTTCGGAATATCATCTGTGGTTAGGGCAGGTCATTGTGGGAAATCCAGTGAACTTGGCAACTCCGTCCTAATATCCTATCGTGACGAATCAAGCGAAGAAAGAGAACAGTGTCGGCCTTGGTATTTGGCATTGTTAGGTTTTAGCAGTTGTTGATACCTAGTTTGTTTTCGTGTTTTGTAATTATTGCTTTGCTTTTGTCATTTGTGCTGTTTTCTGTATTTTCCATAGTTGTTTCTGATATTCATCTTTGAGTACTCTGACAGAAAATGTGGTTATACATATATCAGGATTTGTCGTTAAATCAATAAAAAAATTATCAAATGTAGGGTGTTTGTCATTACGGAATCTTCTGCAAATGCAGAAAACTTAAAATTATTGAATAGAAAAGATAGAGGTGGTATTATAAGACCATCACAAACTGTTATAGATATTTGTATTTTCCTTGAGAGAAAAATCCGGCAGGTTCTTGTAATTTCCGATAATTTTATGCCAAATGAAACAAATTTTTTGGAAACCTTCATACACAAAACTTTAGCAGCATTATTCCAGGATGTAAAATTATTCAGCTCCATAAAAAAATACATTTTTGATATAGCTCTCCCTATGAGGTGAGTTACAAAATAAAAATGATAAATAAGAACAAGAATATATACCAGAATTAAATTTTTTTAATATTGCAATGTCTCCAACTGAGAAAATTAGAGATGAACTGAAGAGAAAACACAAAAATGATTCTATTTTTCCATCAATAGATTTAGGAAGAAAATGACACAATTTTTGTTCGATACAAATAAGTATACAGAAGTATATAGAAGTATACAAGTATACAGAATAAAATGTGCTGAGAATTAGCATAGTCCTGTTTCCTCCAATCTTACCATTTCTCCTTATTGAAAATAAAGTGGAACAAATATCCTGTTGCATTTGACAATTTGAATTTTTGACTTTTTATATAAATTTCTCTCAAAATTGGTTAATCTACTTCTTATTATAAAAAATGCCATTTGAATTTGATGCGATTCAACAACATTTACAATGATAAATGAGAACCTCTGACCGAATGCTAAAATGTAGTTTTTCACCCGAGAAACTATATTTGACAGATTTTTTCTGAATTTTATATTTCCAATCGAGGACATTTCTGTTTTTCAACAAAAATTATGGACATACTTTCACGCATTAATAACTAATTAATTAACTTGTAGAAGTAGATTCTTTCATCACATAATATGATTCAAAATCACCATATATATTGGGTTCTTCATTGATTCAACTCACATCATGCATAACAAAAGCAGTAAAATACAAAGGTCAATCTGAATGATCAGGTGTGTTAATTTTTATCTCAAAACTATGTGATCTTACTCAGAATCGTTCCTAGAAACCAATTTAGTAAAAATAAACAGGGTGTTCCAGTTGGAATTCCCAAATTTCCGGAGATGGAGGAGTATGAAACATTGGAAATGTTTCCAATTTTTGAATTCAATACCACTGCCAAGTTTATATCGCGTAGCCTTGGAACCATGGGAACCTTGGCTTATCTAAAGTTATCATTGACACCCGGTATATCAAAACCATGTCATAATTTCTATTCTATTGCATCTGATCTTGAACACTCACTTAAGAAGTAAAGTACATTTAGCATTGAAAAGCAATTGCACATTTAACCGTTTTATCTCGCATAAACAGAATCGAAGACTCAAGACGACTGCCTTGAATAATTTATATTCCGGTGATGATTTGGAGCAAGTTCATTGATCATGATAGCACGATAGAAAGGAAAAGCATTTTTAGAATGAAAAAGATTGAAGACACCCATCCGTCATAATTGCTTTGTATCAAGAAATAGGAATAGAAACGATAATATTAATACTTAACCTAAGGTGGTTGGGAAGCAAATTATCTTGGGTTCTAGCCAAACCCACACCAATTTTTTTTATGATAATAGTTGCGGCGAAACTGAAGAAAGAAATAGAAGAGGAATTGTTGGTATGTGAATCAGTGGACACGGGAGATAGTCATGTCCACACAGCAACTAGCGTGAAGTGTACCCATAGAAGAAAACTAAACGAAATGAAATAAATAAACATCGAAAAAACTTTTTAGAGAAAAATGCACTAAATTTAAAATAATTAATTTTGAAGTGAATTAAATCCATCGATTTGGTACATTATGAGATTTTGAATGATATAAAAGCTTGTCGCGAGAAGTACCTATGCAAAAAAAAACAAACATACTCTCCACATCTCGATCCACAATAAATGCTCTCTTGGAATGAGAAATGAGAAAAATATCTTTCTACTGAACATTCCATTCATATACTCACACATTACAGTAAGAAACTCTTTTCATTGATTAGTATGTGAAATTTTCTAGTTTTAATGTAATTGTTTATATAATATCTATTTGAATTATATTTATATCATTCTTTATGTAATTTAAGTTTTATTGTTACATTTTCCAAATGCCAAACTAATTATAAAAATACACACGAAGATACTCCCTATGTTTTGTAGATAAACACGTGTACAATCACATTACTTTCACTACTATGGTACTACTGACATATTGTTACATCTTGTTACATCTTTCCTCACATGTTTTAAGCTCGTTAAGAACATACAAGAAAATGCCCACGAACAACCTTGTGTTTAGTGGGTAAACTTTTATTTATTTTCTGATCGAAACATGCATTACTTTACATTAAGGTGGCCGTTTAATCATCCTTGACAAACTAATCCGACAGAGGAGCCACCAGCCACCCGAATGAATATTTATCCAAGTATGCAACCATAAAAATGAAGCATCGTTACCGACATGTAAAATGAAAATATCACGCCGCTGAACAGTGATGTCCGATGACACAATTATTCTCGTTTTATTTTATATATTCAATCATAATCATAATTAGTTATGGCGGGTTGTACAAAACAAGTTCACCAACAGTTCAAGTAAACTTGCTTCAGTTGCTATGGATTAGCCAATGAAATTTCTAGTTCCTTAACAACTGAACTTAGTTTAGTTGAACTGTTGGTGAACTTGTATTGTACAACCCGCCCTTAGTCTCTGTGGAAAATAAACGTTATTATTATTATTTCTTGTTGTAAATTAAATTTAAAATCATCTCAAGATTTATTCTCGCGACAAGCTTTTTATATCATTCAAGATTTCATAATGTAACAAAATGATGGCTTTAATTCACTTTAAAATTCATTTTCTTCTTTTCAGTGCATTTAAATAAAAGCTTTTCTCTAAAAAGTTTTTTTTAAAGTTTATTTATTCTTTTCTTATTCAGTTTTCTTTGGATATGTTTCTTAGTCTGTTGCTTGCCTGTTCATTTACTACAATCTAGTTCTTCAATGAGGAGACCTTCCAGTGACTCGACCCTACTTTCACCATTTTTATGGATTTTTCCAATATTGTTTTCGCAAGTTTTCGCAATTTTTTTGAAAAGAGGGGAGCGAGCCCAACGGCAGAAAATTTTTTGTCGTAATTTTCCATTGGAGCTTTTGAGGGGGGAAGAGGGGTACATTTTTTAGAAACCGTATTATTCAATGGTCAGACAATTTTCACTATTACTACGGATTTTTTAGATTTCTACTTCGCGAGTTTTCCTGTTTGTTTTCGTGACAGGAAATGGGGGCGAATCCCCCGATCTATTTTTTTTCATAATTATTTACATTTTGCGAATTCCTTTGTGTTCTCTATCTAGCTTTTGAGGGGGGCAGGGGGGGGGTGAAATTCCTTTAAAATATAATATTCGACGGTCAGATATTACTCACTATTTTTACGGATTTTTCCGATTTTAATTTCGCGAGTTTTCCAACTTTTTTCGAGGAAAGGGAGCCCCCCACCTTATTTCTTTTTTCGTTGTAATTTTTGACGTCTAAATCCGTCTAAGAAAACCCTAAGCATTCTCCATCTAGCTTTCGGGAGGCAGGGGGGACCATTTCTTCGATTTTAATGTTTTGTCATCGGAACTGAACCAACATGTACAATTTCAATTCCATAGGATAAAAGGAAGTGGTTCTAATTCAGCTTGCATGATTTGTACTCACAGTACACACACAGAGAAAGTTAAATAAAAGCTTTTTTAAAAAAGGAAGAAGAATTGATCAAGACGGATAGGATTATAGGAGCTGTCAAAATGGGAAACGAAGAACGAAAAAACATTTGGAGAAAAATACTAAGAAGTTGAAAATTCTGATTATAGAATACCAGGTTCTATTTTTGGATGAAGATGTGGTGAGAACCAGTACCACAAAGGTTAATCCTCAAGCAAATGGATAGCTGGTACCCCTAGCCTGCAACATACTTTTAGCTCTGTTATAAAAACACAAGCCTTTTGCCTTTCATAAATTTTGAATACTCTTCAAGCATTGAAAAACTAAGCGGTTTCAAGGGCTTGAACCCTGAGAGACGCTATAGAGTCCGGGCAGTGAAACTACAAGCAGCCAGAAGGAGAAAATATACTTCCAGGTATTGTATTCAAAGGATATACCTATTTCACTGGTGACTAGTAACATAACCTAACAAGTTGAACTGCATTTAAATTTAATATAAAAATACTTCCTAGGGTGGGTTACTTTGGAGTGGTAGTTCTGGTTTGGTATGGGTTTGGCTAGAACCCAAGATAATTTGTCAACCACCTTAGGTTAAGTATTATACTGGTGACAGCGGTGGGGTAAGATATGATTTTATTTCCTATTGAATTTCGTTCATGAATTAATAGGCTAGGAAATCGAGTAATTCTCAATGAAATTTGGATTTGGGGATTTCTTACAGATATGTTAACAAGATGTGAGGGATTTGTTTTGTTGTGGAGCAAACGTCGAGACAAAAGCAACCCTTGTGAAGGTGAACTCAAGCTGATAAGCTATAGCTTAGGAAAAAGATAAGCAGACAACTTTGACGTGTTTAAAAGATAGCGTTAAGTTGGGGAAAAAAGCTGAAATTCGTTTTACCTTCTTATCCGATCAAGCAAAACTCAAGTGCATTGGGTTTTCTTCGCCTAAATTCAATATATTTGTTGTTATTGAGAGCAATGAGTAACAGGAGATGAATTTTTCTGCATTTACTATAAAAATTTGAAATATTAATGAACATTCTGAGTGAATAGTTTTCGACAATGGAATGTTCCACGGAATTTATCATACTTGCGACATCTTTCGCGATATTGAATACCAAAATCGCTTACAGTATAGCGAAACATGTCGCGAGTATATTAAATTCCGTGGAAATTTAATCGTGTGTTACCTTAGTGTTTATTCAATGGATTTTCATCATGTAAAGACCCATTAAATAAAAAAAAAAAAGATCTTGAAGACGACCCCATCGCATTGGCTCATCCTTATGTAGCTGCAGAGCAAATAAGCCTTCGTAGCTTTAATGTGAGCTATTAGCTGAAGGGGTTCCAATTCGGTGAGAGAATTTGAGTGTTCAGTGTCCAACACGAGACCAATATTTATTATTATTATCATAATTATTATTTAGTGATATTAAATATGGAATATTGAATATGAACAAAAAATAACTAACTATTCTGATATTGAAAGTTTTAGATAGAAAAGACGTTCTCATTATTGTGATTTCATTATTGAAACATCAATGTGTATTTCATAGTGGGATGCAGAAAAATTTGGCAAGGTACTAGTATAAATGACAGGATTTGATACTCACCTAATGGAACCAGGGGGGCACATTGATTGTCATCTAAGCGCTAGTGTTGAAACCATGGGAGGTCTGGTCGGTTTGTTTTCTAAAATACGTTCGATTTCGGTAACCATACTGGTGTTCAGTTTAGGAATGAGCTGAAAAAAACAACACGATATTGAATGCGGTAGATAAACAGACCTCTTGCATCTCTCAAAAAAATCAAACAAGAAATGAGTAATAAAAGTACACCTTCCCCAAATTCCTATTTCAAAACAATATCCAAAGTGAGTATATAAAAATTCAGTTTCAGATTCAGTTTCGTTTAACAAAAACTGGTTCTGATAAAAATGCAGGTTTACAAAAAGTTATCAGGTTTCAACAAAGAAAAGTTGAAAACTGAAGAAATATTTTTTTTTTCATAACCAGCTGATGATGACGAAATACCGATATTGAAATTCATATACAATGAGTAACTCCAAAAGTGAAAACAATGAATAATGTCTTAGTTAACTACTTGACTATATTTATCCGAATGAAGGCGAGTTTTTCTGTAATCAGAATTTTAAGAATAGAAAAGTCTTCGAGCAATATTTCTATGTTTAGACGTTTTATTCGTTTATTATTTAAAGACTATTTCAGTTCTAAATTTATTTCCATTTATTAAAAGATAATCGTCGAAAATAGGGGGATTTATTTCAACTACGTTTTGAAACTCGACAATTATAACTTTAGCACTGAATTTACCTGCAACGATTGTATACTATCGTATAATTGATCCACGGAACTCGCTCCCAACAATAAGCATTGCACCGATTCGTTCTTCAAACACCACGCTATCGCTAGTTGAGTTAAAGAACACCCTAGTTTCTCTGCCAACGCGTTCAATTCTCGTATTCTTTCTGTTTGTCTTCTTGATTCTTCTGGCTGCATCCTTTCCTTCATCCAAGTATAACCCTGAAAACAAAATATAGACCATTTATGATGACTAGAGTTTCCTATCAAAACTGCATAGTATGGAAAAGTTCATATTCTTACAGCAATCAAAAATAAAAGTAATGATATCGGCAAAATTTTTGAATGAATGAATTTCACAAAATCTTAAATATTCGAATAACCATTAAAAACAGTGAAGTGATTTTTATCGAGACAAAATTTCTATCATTAATAACCATTGCTGGCATTGACAGCGGCGTTCGAGAAAGAGTGTCTATACTTCTGTTTATCTCAGTTCTCACTATTATTTGCTTATCGAATGGGAGAATTCAATTTTCTTGTTCTCTAATACTACGAAATAAATTACAATTTGGCAATGCCCCTCAATTCGGGCACTACAAGCTTTGAAAGCCATTTGGGTACATTTTAGGCTTCAATTGGAAACTATTGGGGTATCATTTGGGCACCATTTCATCAAAAGGGACCCCACACCTGACACCATCTGTAAGGAACCCTCGTAAGAGGAAAGGTTATTTATTTTATAGCCGTGAATTTCAAACATATTGTAGGTGAAAGAGGAAAATACTGCTTGTTTTCATTGAATGACACTACAGGCGTCCAGTATCCCATTTTCAACCTCTTACATATTTTTGTTCGTTGGTAAAATTGTTGCACGAAGACTGAATCACTTTGCTAGCGCAGTAATGCTAGATAAAATACATAATTTGTGAATAGGAGCCAGGTTCTAGTGGAATATTCTTACAAGACTTTGTGTTTTTTTCCGGTGGTTTATATATATATATAGGTTTCCGCGGTCAGATATTTGAAAACTGGAAGTTCGTGAACCGCGTCTAGAATTTATTGAAATTCGACGTTTCGGCTCCGATTTTGGAGCCATTTTCAAGAAAAATAAATAAGGATAAATTGATCGAAAAGGGGGGGGGGGTGAGGGTAGATTCTACACTGAGGTTTCAATCTGCCTACTCCTCAGGTATCATTAGGATTTTGTGACTTGACGCCGGGGTCTCAATCTGCCTACTCCCCAGGTCTCGCCACTTGTTCTCTCTAAGGTCTCAATCTGCCTACTCCGTTTAACCCGAACTTCCAGTTTTCATATATATATATATATATATATATACATATATATATATATATATATATATATATATATATATATATATATATATATATATATATATATATAATCCTTTATTGTAGTCATAGACTAATTTACATTTTTTGGAGTTAATGGATAATGTCTATAATAATACACTTAAAAGTTGAATAAGTACAATTGTCACATATATACACATTGAAATTAAAATTATAAATACATGGTCAGATAGTGGCTACTGGGTTTTTTATTGATTGGAGAGGTATGATTTTAATCCCCTTTTAAAGAGAGCTAGAGATTTTATGCTTTTAATGTCTTGTGGGAGATTATGTCAAGCCCTTTAAAAAAAATTGAATTTTGTGTTTGCGTTAGTCCAACTTGTTGAATGTGGAAATCAGTTCTATTTCTAGTGTTGTATCCGTAGATTTGCTCATTATATTTGACTTTCTCTTGTAAATAGGTTGGCGCAATTTTATATCTTATTTTGAAGATTAGAATCAAGGTTTGGTAAAGAAGAAAAGATTTTATTGGCAGACATTCCAGTTGCTTCAACATACCATTTATAGGTGTTAGTCTTCCACAATTTAAAATAATTCGCATGGCTGTTTTGAAGTTTCTGCATCCGTGCTAGTTCGTTTTGGTTCAGTATATACAGGATTGTGGAGCAATAAGTAAAATATGAATGATTAGGACAACTGAACTCGTCGGTTCATTCTCGATGAAACAGCTAAGGGTGGATCTACTATGGGGCATGCCAATATAAAAGCGGCATTAAACAGATGTTAAAAATAAAACATTACCTCCTTATTAGCAGCCGCCGTTTCATCTTCGGTCCATGAGAATGAGCTGTACTTGTTCCGGAAACTTGCACGCGAGAATAATTGCACGCTGCAGCCACCCCCTACACCGTCTTCTTTCCCCTGGGTGAAGCCCATGGAAATAGGAGACCATGCCATTAGACCTGAAATTGAAAATTCTGTTGGTATATTACAAAATTCCAGAAATTGGTACGCCCTAAAAATACAGAGAACATTTATAGGTATTGAGGTAATTAATAGGACTACCTGTTTTCTTCACTGGCCCAACCTAAGCGTGGTAATGAGTGGGAGGCCCATACCTTTTGTATTCTTCTAGAATTGACCTCTTATTGAATAATACCACGCTAAGGTAGTGCCAATTAAAAAAAAACAGGTTCTCGTGTTATTTACCTTGAGACCTATACATTTTGTAAATTGTTGGAATTTCAAAGCTACATATTTTCTGACTAAGTCGATCGATTTTTGAAAACTAAGCAGCAATGTATGGGGAACTAAAAGCCCTTTTTGAAGAGGTAACACTTGACCCCTATTTCCATTTGAAAATAGTTGGGGGATGACATGCCCACTTATGAGGTTTAAGGTTTTGCTATGCTTTTTTCGTCAAAAGTTGTTCCCCTGAAAAACAAACTTGACATGTTTTTGGATTTTGTCGAAACGTTCTTTCTCAGCCTGTAACGCCATGTAACGTGAAAAGAAACCAGTAATTAGATAGAGTTTAACTGAAATGTACCAAACGCCAACTTTGAGATGAGGGTACCATACGACTGTGAAAGCTGGAACCTATTTTATGTAAAAAGATCCGAGTCATTCATTGAACGTTGTACCATCTATGTATGAAAGTACCAAGCTCCATTTCAATAATTATTTTACAGTTTTAAAAAATGATTGACTTTGTCAAGTCATTACTCAATGCCAAAATTTTCCGATTAGTACCTGTTAGTTAAACCACAGAATATTCTCTATTATGTGGTTAAACGCTATCCAATTATTATTGCACTAAGAGAAGAATAACCAACAACTGCAAAGGTAGTGTCACTGTTTTAATTATGTTCGAGCGGATGCTTGATATTACGATGGCACTGAAGGACACAAATGTAATATTAAAATTTCCGTTTATTTCCAAATAATTATCTGGAAATTTCCAGTTATTATCTGGAAATTCCCAGTTACTATCTGGAAATTTTCAGTTAGGCATGATGTTGCAGATATTCAACTGGAATCATTAGCAAAAGTATTACTACGAACATTTCAGTGTGAGAAATATATTCCAATGAGACCGGCACCCGTACTTTTGAAGACTTGCTATGGCTACATATCATCGAAAACGAAGAAATGATTTTTAAATTTTCTGAGGTACATCTCAGATTCAGAATTTGATCTCGATAAAAGGGCTTTGAGTAACTTTGACGAAATAGATTATGATGAGTTGGTCGATTTTTTAAAACTTATAATAATTGATGTAGCTTATTAGGAACTGATACGGAAACCAAGCCACTTTATAAGATGTCTTGAGATTCAGAATAGTGAGAAACCGAGTCTCACAAGCCTCTTTAGAAGAAGCTTATCTTTCTATAACACCTACTTCTAAAAATTGATTATTCAAATTCAATTGCAACAGAAGACTCTAGATCTGCGGAAATTAATATTTTTAATTACTTATCTGAAAAAAATTATCAAAGAAAGCGACAATAAAACAAAAGCTGCCTTCTTGAGTTCCAGATTCAGGTTTAGATAAAGCAATTAAAAACATTTCAGTTTAGTTTACTGACTCTTCAGGATATTCCAGAACACCCATCGCACATACCTGATCAAGTTTGTTGGAGTTACCATCTAGTTATGAAATTTTTTTTGTTCAATTGAGAATGTTTCCCTTTTCAACTTAAAATTTACATTTAATCAACGAAAAGTAACTGGAAATGTCCAGATAATAATTGAAAATTTCCAGATAGTAAATTGAAAATTTCAAATAGTGATTGGAAATTGATTATTCAAAATCAATTGCAACAGAAGACTCTAGCTCTGTGGAAATTATTATTTTTTATTATCTGAAAAAATGTATCAAAAAAAGCGATAATAAAACGAAAGCTGCCTTCTTGAGTTTCAGATTCAGGTTTAGATAAAGCAATTAAAAACATTTCAGTTTAGTTTACTGACTCTTCAGGATATTCCAGAACACCCATCGCACATACCTGTTCAAGTTTGTTGGAGTTACCATCTAGTTATGAAAATTTTGTTGTTCAATTGAGAATGTTTCCCTTTTCAACTTAAAATTTACATTTAATCAACGAAAAGTAACTGGAAATGTCCAGATAATAATTGAAAATTTCCAGATAGTAAATTGAAAATTTCAAATAGTGATTGGAAATTTCCAGAGAGTTACTGGAAATTTCCAGTTAGTAAGTGGGAATTTCCAGATAGTTAGTGGAAATTTCCAGATAGTAGCTACAACTGGAAATATCCAGATAATTATTTGGAAATAAACGGAAATTTTAATTTTACATTTGCCCTTCAGTGCCATCGTAATAGTATGATATGAAATGAAAATCTCAGTAAAATTCACTCACCGACGCCGATTTTGTTGTAAAGCTCCGGCATGTACAGCTCCGTTTTTTCCCTGCAAAACATGTGGTACTCGGCCTGCTCGACGATCGGCGTGACGCAGTTGAACTGCCTGCAGTTCGTGTACGCCTCCATTATCTCCACCGGGGACCACCGCGCCGTTCCCCAATACATCACCCATCCCTGGCAAATGACGTAGTGCATGGCCCTCACCACCTCTGCAAACGAAGAATTATTGCTTTTAGATCGATCGTATATGGGTCAATGACGTAATAGCGGTTTTGAAAAATAGCTTTTTGTGAAATTCGTAGGTAAATGAATGAAATGTAGTTGCCAGGGAATTCATCAACCATTCCAAGGATTGAAATAAAAAATGAAGAAATGAACAAAAAATGATAGAATACAAATAAAAATATATTCTGGACGGATGAAAGAGCAAGATCTGGCTGTGCTCTTCGTAGAAATTGAATCCTGTCATTTGATAGGATCTATTATTTAATCGCCATCTATATTTTCTTTTTATATGTTTTCTTCTATCGAAAAAATCTATTATTATAGTTATTATCATTAACAAATATAATTTCTTATCTTAAAACGACCTTTTTGGAAGTTGTGTTCCTACGGTTGATTCTAGGATTATATAGTTTAGAAGGAATCGGCGCATGAGTACCGAAAACTATTCCACTTCAATTTTTTTATGCGATCCTCTTCAAATTGCCCTACTGATGATATAAATGCATTTTGCTATGGGGCAACCCCGTGCCATATTGTCTAAACCGAAATTGTTTAAACAATTGCAAGGAATTGTTAGTTTTCAGCCGGACAATGTTTTTTATATTCTTCATTGAAATACAAATAAAAAAGGCCCTATGACTTTTCACGATAGTTGATATTTTTAAACATATGAATTTTTAAAGAATCGAAAAATTTCATATTTGGGTAATTTCGACCCATGAAGAAGATATAAAAAAAAAGTATATAAATAACATCTTTTTTAAATTCTTCATACAATAGTTAATAATATTGTGAATAGAGATTTAAAAAAATTTCATTGTTTATACCTGTTTTTCAATTGTTAATTTCGCGCGCTCACAAGTATGCGTCGCTTACCTTTAAGTATCGCCGTCTCTCTCTGACTCATGCGCTGCATCGGCCTCTCTGTGTCTTGAATCATTATTTATCATTTATCTTAAAAACTATCAACTTTTTCAAGATTGTTGAAGAGAGGAATGTTTTTTTTCCTTGGTATTTTGGCATCGACTGCTATGGTCATTAGCCATGTGTTCTGGATAGGCTTTGTTACTAACTCCATACGCCACTTTAGGAGTAGCACTGTTAATTTTTAACGCAACAGTGAATCGTGGAGGATTATTCCCAGCCGACACGAGCCTCAATCATTCAGACTTTCACATCAGAAAATAAAAAAAAATCGCACCGTCTGGGAATCGAACCTGCAACCTCTCGGTTACCAGGCGAGCGCTTAACCACTGCGCCAATCCCCGCCCTAAAGAGAGGAATTTTATTGATAATTAAATTGTCTACAATTTGTTGTTTACAACTTTTTTCTGAAATAAATTTTTCAAAAGTTATTTAAGCATAAATCGGAACATGCAATTTAAATTACTTTTTTATCAGTTTATATTACTCTTTTGTTATTATCATAGTAATTTATTTCAACAATAATAAGATATAATGGTATTTAAACATTTTTTGGAATCACAATTATATACAGTGAGTCTGCTTAAGTTGGCTTGTATGGCAAACTTTTTTATTATTTATTTTACTAAAAAAAGTTACTCTTCATAAAAAGTTCCGATTTTCCGTTTTCCGATTGAAAAATTATTGATTTTGTCTAGAAACTCCAAAAACTCGAGAACGAAATATCTAAAAAAGTATAACAACAGTTTTATAGTCCCCGAAAAAAATTCTAAAAAGTTCCCTTATATTTTTTTCATATTGCTAAAAAAAAAGAGTTGTAGCAAAAGGACCCCGCACTTTTTATATTGTAGTGTTCGAGTTACTGATTGAACGTGCAGAATCGCAAAGTTCGATGATGGATAGATTTTGAAGTACAGGGCGTTCAAGTTGAAAATCAGTAATTTTTATTTCATTATTGTCTCAGGATTTGAAAGTGCCAACTGAATTTTTTTTAGCTCGTATTATCAACGTACCTTCATATTACTAAATATCATTCAGATGGTGCAGGTTATATCAGAGTGAAAAATAAAAACATTTTAGTAATGTCCGAAAATTCGATGGAATAATAAAATATTGATAAAATTATTTTAGCATGCAATATACCATTTTTATTCCATTATTAATCACAATTCATACATTTCGTACAGGGTGATTTGAAAAATTGGTGAAATATATAGCCAGTTCTTTCGTTCAGATCCTGTAAATTCAAGTAAATTATCATCCTCCAAAGATAGCTGATACCGTATAAACATGATTTCGGTGGGTGATCATGAAAATTTTCGATGATAAAAATGACAAAATATCAACGTTTCAGAAATCACCCTATAATTCACGATTACCTCGGTGAAATTCCTTTATTATTATTTGATATCATTCTCTCCTAAACACTGTGCCAAGAATTCAGTTTCCTACTATGACTAGTTTCATAGTTATTAATTGAGAAACTTATCACCATTTGCATGACGAGTTGAAGGAACTTGTTCACGCGTACATTCCACTAGTAGAAAATACTTTTCACAAATAGTGAAACGTGAGAATGTGGAGATCAAAATAAATGTAACATTATAGATGCAGAGAGATGACCAATGACGGTCCATCCAATTCCATCTACCATTTAGGAACTAACTGAATATACGACACATCAAGAACAACTTACAACTCATGAGCCAGATAAAATTCGTAATGTTTGGATAGTTTGACTCGTTCCGGTATGGGACATCACCAATAACTGAAGGTGACAAGGAACAGCCTTAACCGAATCCACCTCCCCCGTAGCAGCGCTACGGTCCTCATACAACAAGAAAACCCTATCGGCTATCGTACATTTTGATTGAAGTTTAATGACGTTTGCAAGACGTTCTTTGTGCTTCGGGTGCTGTTTTGGAAATATCATCATATTAAATAGCTACTATTTCTGTTATTATTAATGGGGTTGGAGTTTCAGATTATTTCCCAGTTCGTTTTTTATTCCAACAAAGCTTAAACCAATAAAATTCACTTAACTATCTGTGCCTCACATTATTAAATTAATATATCTTCACCCTCTTTTACATTTATTTTGATCTCCACATTCACACGTTTCACTATTTGTGAAAAATCTTGGCCATTAGTAGAATGTACGCGTGAACAAGTTCCTTCAACTCGTCATGCAAATGGTAATAAGTTTCTCAATTAATAGCTATGAAACTAGTCACAGTGGGAAATTGAATTTTTGGGACAGTATTGAGTAGAGACTGATGAATATATCAAATAATAATGAGGGAATTTCACCGAGTTAATCGTTAGTTACAGAGTGATTTCTGAAAAGGTAATATTTTGTAATTTTTATCATCAAAAATTTTCATGATCACCCTATATATCCCAACGAAATCATGTTTATAGGGTATCAGCTATCTTCGGAGGATGATAATTCACTTGAATATACAGGATATGTACGAAAGAACCGGCTATATATTTCACCAATTTTTCAAATCACCCTGTACGAAATGTATGAATTGTGATTAATGATGGAATGAGAATAGTATATTGGATGCCAAAATAATTTTTTCAATATTTCATTATTACATCGAATTTTCAGACATTACTAAAATGTTTTTATTTTTCACTCTGTACATAATGATATAATCTGCACCATCTGAATGATATTTAGTAATATGAAGGTAAGTTGATGATAAAAGAGAAAAAAAAGCTGTTGGCACTCTCAAATCCCGAGACAATAATTGAATAAAAATTACTGATTTTTAACTTTTTCAAAATCTATCCATCAAAGGACTTTGCGATTCTGCACTTTCAGTCAGTACGTCGAATACAACAATATACTAAAACTTCAGACAATTTCACCAAGAACCATTTTCCCTATAAAAAGTGCGGGGTCCTTTATCGCTGTTTTTTGTAATCCCTAAAAGTCAAAAACTTCACTAGTTAGATGTGTATTTTCAGTAGAGACCCAATGGTAGAAGCCCCATCCCTCTAGCTCTTACCGTTCGGGAAGAGAGGGCTAGGGAGGAGTAGGAAGGGGTAAGGAGGGGATGGGAGGGAGGAAAGGGGACAGAAAGGGTAAGAAGGTAGCGTTTAGATACAGTTTCTTAAAAGAAACCCATCTGTGAAAGCCTCATACGTCTTCTCTTAAAGTCGAGTATTGGTGTTTAATTATAGTTTTGATCGTATTGAGATAGTAGTATTAAAAAAATCCGTATAACTTCTAGACCCTGTATCTTATTTCTCAACATATTGTCAATCAGCCGAAAACAAGATTAGGGAACAAGGACTTTTCAACAGAACACAAATACTTGTCTGCCAATCGAGTTTATCGATCGCAAGAAAATACCGCGCCGAGCAAATATACGATATTCGCTTCAGATCGAAACAAATACCATCAGTGCCAGCGAGATATCTCATGGCATATTTACCTTCCATAGGGCACATGGGATCCGCTTTGTGAACGATAACTACGTCGATATAGGAAAGTTGCAGGCGCACCAAACTGGCTTTCACGCTTTCTATAATATGTTTGCGAGATAAACCTCTTTCTTCGGATCTGAAACAAAAAAATACAGTAAATAAATTACAGAAATTGAACCGTGGTGGTACTGAATGAACTGTATAACATGTCTCATTATACAGGGTGTATTTTGCCGAGTTAACTCGAGCTGTATACAGTGAGTTTCGAAAAGTGTTCGGAAAGGTGTCCGCGGCCAGATATATGTACATTACTGAGTTCATTGGTTGAACCGCGTTGAGAGTTTATAACTCGACGTTCGGCTCCTGGTTTGGAGCCATTTTCAAGAGAATGACTACGAGGCCTCTATCTGCCTACTCCTTGTGTCGTGATCTGATGAAGTAACAAGGTCTCTATCTTCCTGCTCCTTGACCTCAAAAGACGATCTGATATTTGTTGCACTTTGGTATTTATAGGTGGATAGCTACCTGAGAGTGGGCTGTTCTTACGGATTTTCTCGTTAATCTTATCTGTGGGTTCCTGCTGAATATTTAGGGTTGGGGTAATTAATTGTTGACAAATTTTCTGTAGCCTGGGAATTACGGTTGGAAGAAGGGGCCAAATACTTTCATACCGAAACCTGGAAAAGCTGGACAGGACTCGGCAAAGTCCCTAAGACCAATCAGTCTTATGTCATTTGTACTCAAAACTTTGGAGAAGCTAGTGGATAGACATATTAGGGACGGCGTGCTGGTGGAGGGACCACTGCACCGTGAACAATATGCCTATAGGACTGGCTGTTCAACGGAAACAGCACTTCACCAAGTAGTAACGAGGGTGGAAAATAGCTGGAAAATAAAGAGGTACTGCTAGCGGCCTTTCTAGACATAGAAGAGGCTTTCGATAATACCTCTATAAACTCAATCACAAGAGCTCTTAGATGTCGAGGAACCATGTGTTGCCTGGACAGATTCAATGCTAAGGAATCGGTTGATACACATTACAGTATTGGAGGAGACCATAGTAGCAAGGGCGACCAGAGGATGCCCGCAAGGTGGAGTACTATCTCCGCTTCTGTGGAATCTGATCGCGGACTGTTGGAAACACTAAACGACGCAGGACATAGAGCCCTTGGATATGCTGCACTGATTGTATAGCACGGTGGTCAAGCCTTCCATCACATACGCCTCTTTGGTGTGGTGGCCCAAGATACAACAAAGAGGAGCCATAACAAGACTAAGCAATGGGACTACCTCCTCTCCACTTAGTGGTGCAAGGTGAGGCAAGGCTTGGTGTCTCCAGACTGCAGAATACACCCAACTTGAACGTTGGAATGGGACACATGAGCATCGTTAGAATCGTGATCGGGGACGTGCTGGAAACGAGAACAGACCACATTCCGAAATGATACTGCTTCAACAACCAATTCAGAGTGATGATTCCAGACAGAACTGAGTGGGACGGCTCGCAGCTCAAGGACACTCTACAGGGGGAAAGCTGGTACACAGCTGGATCCAAGACTAGGAATGGGGTGGGCTCAGGAGTATTCTCCAGGAATCCGAGTACTGGCATCAGCTGCTCAATGGGCAAACACACCTCTGTCTTTCAGGCAGAGGTGTACGCCATTCTCCAATGCGCGAGGGAGAACAACAGGAGAAACGTTGAAAACGCACATATCAACATCCTGTCAGACAGCCAAGCGGCACTTAAGGCCTTGTGCAACAAGGAAGTGACGTCCAAACTGGTATGGCAGACCAGAATCAAGTCAAACTGATATTGGTCCCAGGACACCGGGGAATTGCAGGCAATGAAAAAGACGAACTAGCGAGAAAAGGTTCGGAAAATCCCCCAAACCAAGGGCAGACACTAGGGGTACCGATGTGTACGGTAAGAGCGTATGTAAGAGAGTGGATTGGGGATAGTCACAAAAACTACTGGGAAAGCATACCAGGAAATAAACACGGGAAGAAATACATTAAAGGACCGTGCCAGAAAAGAACGACAGACCTGTTGGCGATGAACAGGAGCCAGCTTAGAATCGTTACGGGACTCCTGACTGGTCATGCACCAGTGAAGGAGCACCTCAACAAAATGGGATTGTATAATGGAGACCTGACCTGCAGACTATGCGGTAAGGATCCAGAAACAGTGACACACATACTGTGCTGTTGCGAGGCACTAGATCGCAAAAGATAGGCAATCTTCGGGCAGCCATCTGGCGATCCAGAACTATACAGATCGCACCTAGTAAAGGACTTGTACAAACTCGTACAAGGCACGAAATTACTGGATTGGGTACTGTGAAAGTACAACTCACAAGCAAGGTACAATGGGCCAATAAGCCTAAGTGTCACCGGGGGCAACAACCTGACGGGCCTAGAGGTGGTCTGGAGTCTTGAGACGGAGACTCTTTACCTCTCTATACAAGATTTCCTCCAAAAAAAAGGGCCAAATAGGATTCAATTTACGGTTTTATCATCTTTTATGCTCAGGCAATCAGGTCGTTTTTCGTTTTCGATGGCTTCTCTGATGAATCGGGAAGTTTTTGAACGCACTGGGGCGATGGTTTTGGTTTTCTAAACATCGATGTAGTGACCGGTATGAATGAAATGAAGGGCTAATGCGGAGCTGGCGTCTCGATTTCTAACTGAAAGACAGTGTTGATAGCATCGGAAATGGATCTGTTTTGAAGTTTCTCCTATATACGAATGAGGACAAGTAGAACATGAAATTTCGTAAACACCGTGGTCTTCGTTGGGAATTTTGTCCGTCGTTGATCTGATGAGGTGTGACAGCTTTTGCTCTGTGGTGAAGATGGTTTTGATACTGGCTGTTCTGAAAACGCGGCTGACTTTATCTGTTACCCCTTTGATGTAAGGGAGGAAGACTTTGGATGGGCAGTCTTCAACTTGCGGTTCAATTTTGTTTTTGAAGGTTTCTGTCTATGTGGTCTGATCTGTAGCCGTTTCGAAGACGAGCTTGTTGCACGTTGTGAAGACGAGCTTGTTGCACGTTGTGGAGTTAGGATGGTCTGTTGTGGTCATCAGTTTATCAAATGGAGCGAGATATCAGAGTGTTTATGACGGAGTTGAGTTGCTACGGATGATGTGGGACTTTGAGTTGAGATATCGGTTTGTGTGTGTCGGTTTTCTATAAATAGTATATGAAAAACCTTGTTGTTTTTTTTTTGATTTGTAAATCTAACAATGACAGAGTTGAATTGTTCTCTATCTCTATCGTGAAGCGAATGTGAGGGTGTACATCGTCCAGATGGGTCTCAGGAAAGAATCCAGGGTATCTCTTCCGTGGGGCTAAATGACGTATCGTAACCCATCAGGAAGTGGCTGAAGAAAGGGCTTTGGTTTCAAAATCTTCCATGGAAATGTTGGCAAAAGTTTGCACCATATGAGAAACTTTTTTATTATCCATTTGTCAGAACATTTTATTCTTCTTCTTGACAAAAATTGATGTCTACGAAGCCAGCAGAGCAAGGAGAGCAGACTGTATATTTCATTATCAGATAATGAGAAGCTAATTAGAAGCAATTTAAGTGCTCTTTTCCGAAATTTTGAGATCCTTTTTTTATTATCATGTTCTTCTAGATTAACAAAAAGTTAGCAGTGCAAGATGGCTTATCCATATTTTTTCAATAGTGAAATTAAGTTGTTTGAAAAAAGTTTGAAAACAATATTCAGATTTGAAATTACAGCCACTAGGCAACAAAACAAAAAAAAACTTTTTTCAATGTCCTGGCCTCATACTAGTATCTCATATACACCTTAGGCGTCTCCCTTATATTACTTTAATAATATTTCAAAGCGAAATTTAGTCTTATTTATCATTCCAACCAGTATATCTATCTTTGTTCAAAATGGTTTGAATGTTTCCTAGTTATTTGGTGCAAATTTGATATTTTATTCTGGTATGTCCATAATAACTATCAGTATGATTTGATGACAAGAAATAATTGACTAAATTAATTAATGCTAAACAATTAACTGATAAAAATCTGTAAGTTTTTTGTTTGGTTGCGTAGGTGGCTGTGATTGCAAATGAAATTTTTTCAAATCTTATAAACATCATTTTTCAATAAGCTTTTTTAATAATGTCTACAATAAGAGTAATCTTGATAAAATTTCAATTTTTTGTTCTTCCCAGTAAATCATTTGATGATTTTGAATTTTGACAACTCAAATCCAAGTTTCCCGTAATGCACCAATTTTTATCAATTATAAAATTTTCTGACAAATTAATAATAATAATTTTTTCTTATGACGCAAACTTTTCGAAACTCGCTGTATAGGAAACCAAAAGTAGGGCGATTATGAACATGGGTAGGATGGCTGAGGAACTAATGAAGAATTCAACTAAAATATTTTCGTTATTTAACGTTTCCGGTTTCATCGGGAGTGATGTCATCTTTGTTATTTTCAATGGCACACCCTGTATTGCTCCTTATTTTTGAATTCTCCTTATGATATATGGGGCTAGGTAGCCGAGTGGTTAAAGCGACATTATTTCAATCACTTTTGACTGCCAGTCAAAGGTTCAAACCCTAGCGACTGCAGAAATTTTTCTGATGGCCCGAGAAAGTGCTAGGAATCGCACGTAAAAAGGTAAGACCTCGTCAATCCTTGGCTCGCACAAGTTTCGACTTCTGAGGGCTGCCGTTCGTAAGGGGGCGATTTTAAACAATTTCGATTCTAACTCATGTATTATACCCTCTATGCAAAATGAACCGTTTTTGAGTTTTTTGTTTTTGTTTTTAGAAAGAGTGACAAATGCAGCCTCTCGAACACGTAATTTTAATGGAAATTAACATGAATATTCAAGGTTGAACAGATCACGCACCACAGGGTGTGCAAGAATATGAGTTCAATAAGTGAGTGAGAAAAATAAAAAAAACTTTTTCGAATGGAAACCCCCTTTTTTCTTTCAAGGTTATAATACATTTCCTAAGCTTAAGTAGTAGTATAGTATAATTAGTATTTACCTAATGATTGAAATAGTTTGTAATTCAAATCAGGATCTGGAAAAATTTAATCTTATATAAAGCATATTCTCAAGGAAAATGCTTTTCCAGATCAAGTAGTGAATAAAGCCATACATGAAATTGAAAATAGTAATACACCAAACGACCAAACAACACAATCAACGGAAGGACACATCCAACAACAAACATACTATCTTATGTCCCCAGATTGTCCGAAAAGATAAGACGGATTGGCCATAGCTATGACGTAAGAAAACATTTAAAACAACCAACACATTGAGATCAATACTTACACAAACAGAACCAAAAAACACTGATGAATGTGCAAAAAATTGTGCTTACAACATACCTTGTTCGTGTGGTGGAAGTTATATAGGTGAAACATCGTGACCATTGACTGTGTGCCAGAAAGAACATAAAAATTATAGGTATAAGAAATCGAAAAATAGGCGATTGAAAAATATCCGAACATATTCTCAGATTTGATGGCAATCTTATGATGGATTGGAGTGAGGAACAAATTTAAATGAAAGAATCAAGAAAGGAGAAAGTTGAAGGAAACTGCCTTCATTCTTTCGACGAACTCAGTCGGAATGGACTGTACTTACATCTTTTGAGGAAAGAAGTGAGGAGAAATAACAGAATGTTGATTGATATCGAACAGCCTAGGTATCAAGATAACAAATGACACCTCAGAAGAATATTTTGGCAGACCTCAATTGACTTTGTCATGACTTCGTCACAAAAGATCTTACTATTTCCAAACCTGGTCTCTTTCTATTTTCGAAGATATAGGGATATTTTGTTGACAGATCAAATTTCTGTTATTAAAAACACATAAAATTTGTTCTTCTTCTGATAAAAACATTACACACACTTATTTATTGGTCTTCATCACTTTAGCAGAAAAAACAATAATTTTTTTAAGAAATTTATTCTTCTTCAAATCGTAACAATTTCTAACTATTTCATTGATCAACACTGAATATCTGGTATTTTTTTTTATAATGGTGATTACGTTACTGTCGATGAATCTACGAAGTCGCCTATGTTTTAAAAAAATAATTTATACCATAATTTTGCCTCTCACTGTATAATGGTAATTCACTTTCAACCCTCGACCCTATTATGTGCTGAATACCACACAATCTCAGATTTTTATGGATGATGCAGGATGCAAGAATTGTTTTTACCTTGTACTCCAGTAGATTTTTGTCGTAACAATGTAGCTTGTCCTTTTCCAACTTCGCCTGGAGAGAATCCTTCCTAATTCGACTTCCGCCCTAGTTCCTGAAAACAAAAGACTATGTTCATGTCAGATGCAACACAATTCCTCTGCATTTTCCATTAATGACTCTTCATTTTATTTGTACAAAGAATTCGACTGCTGCATACGTGAGTCTAGAAAACAGGAAATGGAAAATACTCTAAAAGAATACTAATAGTTACACGATATGATGATTCTCCAGTTTTTTAGAAAGAATTTCATCGCAGAAACAGTTGGTGGCACCAATCAACAGATTTAGGCCAGTCACTTTAAAAAAAAATAGCAAAACAATGCAAACTTTCAATGGTGAGAGTCTTAATTTATCTCGAATGTGCCATGAAAACACGAATTTATACACGAAATACAAACAATATTTTTTGTACAACTGTGAATGTCTGAAATATATTAAAAATAAATACTTTCAATACATAGGATAAGTTATCGCTTTTAAACTATTACTAGTGGTAATTAGTAATTTACGAATAGTTACTGAATGGGCTTCAAGGAATCATCCAAAATTAATGCAAATATTGATTATTCAAACGAAGTTCTTATGAAATCATTTATTATACACGAACATTGACAAAACTTGCAGAAAATTTATTCTTTTTTTTATGTTCTGCTGATCACGAAGAGAAAAATTCTGTAATGTTTAAAGAACATATTGAAAGTCTAAAGAAAGCAGGTAGGAATTGGAATGTATCCTGACTTACTACCAATGACCAAGAGGAAGTTTGTAAGATTCCAAAGAATTTCATCAACTATGGCTCAATGTATACAGAAAGCAATTACACCAAAAATCAGCTTTCCATCTCGCATGTCTGCGTAAAAAGCTAGATTTACTGAACTATAACACGTGAAAGTACAGAAAATGACAAAATTTTAAACAAAATATCACACTTTTACGATAATTGCTGGAAATGTCCATTACATTCCAAACATTTGAAAATGTGCTTTTGTACGCAACTCGTTATTCCCTTGCCAATTTCATGGTGATTGAGATTTTCAATACACCGCACTATTCGCCGTCGTAGTTCTTCTTTGGTAGGCACTGGAGTACTGTAAACTCTTTCTTTTGAAACACCCTGTAATAAAAAGTCAAGCATCGTGAGATCGGGTGATGTCGGTGGTCAATCCCACGGCCCTAAATGTCCAAACCAATGATCGTCAGACATTTCGTAAACTTCCCTGGAAACTTCCTTAGTGGAATGAGCTGATGCTCCGTCCATTTGGAATAACGAATTTTTATATTCCTCTAAAGGCAAATTTTCGAGAAAATCAAGAGTTGTCCTTAGTATTTGAAGATAAAGAAAAAAGCTGATTTTATTGTTTTTTAAAATACAGACAATATTTGGGTTGAATTTTTCTGGAAAACCCATTTCTGTTGTCACACGAGGATTATGATCAGCCCAAAATTACTAATTCCTTCTATTGAAAATCATTTTCTCTTAAATTTTGACTCGTCGCTCCAAATAATTTTCACAAAAATTCCCGATTATCCTGTGTATGTATCAAAAAGGATTCGCAAAAGTTGTACTCTACTTTCAAAGTCTTCTGCCTTGAGAGCTTTAACTTTGGTGAATTATACGAAAGCATTTCGTGATTTTCCAAAATTCGTTGTACTGAATCATGTGATACACCCAAATTTTTTCTGCACTACAAATGGAAGCTTCTATGTATGCATAAAAATATTCGAAACAATATTGTCCTCATTTAAAGTAAAAGGTTGTGGTAATGGTGGAGGAGCTTTTAACTTTGAGCCACAGTCAAGAAAATTATTTTGTAATCTCAAAAACTTCCTCTCGCTCATTGTAGTTAATTTGGGATACATTTGGTTGAATTTTCTGCATGTTCTGGCAATACACTGAATCCATTTTATTCACTATAACTTACCAGAATGAGCCTCAGATAAATCAAAGACGTTTATCCCGCTCTCGACAGCAAGGACAATGATTTGCTCCGCCTGCTCCTCTGTCAAGTTTGGACTGAAAGTTGGCCACGTGCCTGCAAAAGGTTGATGAAAAAATGTTGCTGTTGTTCAATACAGAAAGTTTTGAGTTTCAAAGATAAGTACAAACGAAACTGTAAGTACAAGCAAGAGATTATTAGAAGGAATTGATATTCAAAATTTCCACCTCCAAGATCTAAACATTTTGCATTGGCTTGAACCAATTTTGCAAACACTTTTTCTCAGAAGCAGTATTCTCAAATCGATTCATTTAAGGCCGGTTGTATACCTTCAGTTCAAACTCCGGTTCAACTTAGTAATGGTTAGAGTGTGAACCCTGACAACACCATTTAATGAATGTTATTCACTCCACCATTGTCTATCGGTAGTTTAACTGGACCTATACAAGTTTCCCTTAGGTTCTGTGGTTGATAATCGCCCTCCACGCTTTTCATTTTTGACAGTCGGGAACAAAAGTATATTGTACTCGACAAATTAGGCGAATAAGGATAGTGAGATGTTTTGGACTTTCAAATACTCGATTTTGAGTGGCTGTGATTGTCATCTAAATAAAGCCCCGCGTTCAGGCTGTCTTATATTTGGCGAAGTTGCCGGACCGTCAAAGATTTGGTGGATGCGTTGGATAATAGGACATATTCAAAGGGATGTAATGCTGTTCTCCCATCCTGTTACCCCATTCCACTCCTCAATTGACGACGTCACTATGCCAATTACAGAGCATCGTAGCAACGCTAGTCAGCGACTCATTTTGTGCCGGGCCGCGTTTGCGAAAACAAAAGAAAGTCCAATGACAATTTGAAACATGCCGACTATTTACACAACCCCAGAGAGAGTAGAGATTGTTGAGTGGTACTTTGGGGGTAATTCTGTAAAAGACATAATAAATCTATTTATAGTGGCTTTTGCAGATAGAGCTATACCTACGGACGCGACTGTACTTCCAATTATTCATAGATTTGAAAATTTTGGGAATGTGAAAGCATATTGCAAAAAATGTTATCACACCAATCCACCGCGTCCAAAACAAATAACTGAGGATAGGAAAATCAGAGAAACACAAGAGAAGCCACATCGTGTTCAAGAGGGCAAAGTTAATTTGAATGACAGAACTGTTAGGAATATTGAGTGCAATATAGCATTTCGTGTAGATGTTTTACCTTGTTCTACCCTGTTAAAAATAATATTAGTTAAATTTCTAAGATGCGTTCAATAACGTTGCAACAAAAATGAAGTTTGTGTTTCGCTAAAAAAATTAAAATATAAGGTAATTTCACAAATATGCTTCAATTTGGACAAAGTTATGCGCAATTTGATCTGCGCTTTTTTTTATGAAGTGTTTAAAGGAATATGAAATATTAAAAAAATTGGGGAATTATACATGTTTAAAAAAAATAGAAACATTTGTTAGTATTTAGTTCTCTGTAGGGATTCTATCAGAACCCTTTCATTAGTTTCGGCGTTGATGGGCTAGTTATTTGGTGTGTTCCTGTGCCTATAGATGCCAACTGTTCTTAACAATTAACAACAGTAGCTTTTTGCGGATAGGGTACGTTTCGCCGGCAACGTTTCGCCAGCAGTGTATTTATGAAATAACTTTAGTTTGTTCTAACCAGAACGAACTAACCATACGTAGACATTTGAATGCGTGGACATAAGACCCTTACGTAATTTTTTAGTCTGTTTTAACCAGAACGAACTAACTTTACGTAGACATTTGAGTGTGTGGAAATTTGATCATTACGTAATTATTTAGTCTGTTCTCAACAGAACGAAATAACCTTACGTAGACATTTGGTTGTGTGGAAATTAGACAACTACGTAATTTTTTAGTCTGTTCTAACCAGAACGAATTAACCTTACGTAGACATTTGGGTGCGTAGAAATTAGACCACTACGTAATTTTTTAGTCTGTTCTAACCAGAATGAACTAACCTTACGTAGACATTTGAGTACGTGGAAATTAGACCACTATGTAACTGTGGAAGAGATAACTAAAGGAACCCACCGGCGAATCGTGCTACCGGCGAATCGTGCTACCGGCGAAACATTCCCGGCGAAACATTACAGGCGAAACGTTAACGGCGAAACGTTGCCGGCGAAACGTTGCCAGCGAAACGTACCGTTTCCACTTTTTTTGGAGAAAAAAATATAACTTTTTGAACTTTAACGACACATAACCCTCATTTCCACGCCACGGACTCAATTAAGTTCAGCTATTTCAAGGGACCCCGCACCATCCTTATGGAAACTGGCTTTCGGTTAAATTCCCTGAATTTTTGGTATGTTGTAGATTTTGACTTGGTTCGAAAATAGGGGTACGTCAACCCCTCGTTTTTTAGTCTGGATAGGGGAGAGCATGTCATATTTATGTCAAACATTCATGAATATTGAGAACGTCTCATGGTTATATCATGTATACAGGGTGAGTAAAACGAAACGGTCCAAGTTTTTTAGAAAACTGCTGTTTTTTTTTCAAAATACCCTGTATTTCAAAAAAGTCTTACAGCCGTATGCATAGTCAATTCCAGCGACTCGTCAGAGTTTCGCCGCTGGCTATACAAGAACTATAATGCACAGTCGAGCTCCAAAAAAGTGGTACATCGCCAGCGATTCGCCAAAATGTGACTTATCGCGTAGTTGTCACTTTTTCGGAGCTCGACTGTGCATTATAATCTTTGTGTAGCAAACGGCGAAACTCTGGCGAGTCGCTGGCGATTGACTATGCATACGGCTGTTAGTCTTGATGCAATTTTGACTCTTCAGATAAATTTTATCTTTCAATATTCAATAATAAGTTTATTCACAAAAAAAATATACAGATATTGGGCATTAATAAAACAAAAATATGTGAACAAAGTGGTTTAGCGATAAGAGCACAGCTCTTGTTTCGCAAAAAGTGATAACTGGAAATGAGTTAGATACTAATAATAGCAGTAGACGAAATATTGTGATAGATAAAACCTTAAACAAATAATATAACATATTATAAAAGTAAATTAATGATGTACAGGTAAATACAATCTTAGACAAATATGAATAAAATTATGCTATATACATTATAGTAGAAAAAAGTTAGTTAGATCAAATGCTAAACAAAGGTAATAGATAAAATTTTGGACAAACTAATATGACTAGACTAACAATCAGTGGAAATATATAAAACCTTAGGCAACTGTGACTAAAAGTAAGATACTTATGTACAATATAGTAAAAAATCGAAAAGAGTTCATGGATAAAATAAAATAAAGATATAGACATGTCAATTCAATAATAATGTTACTCTAAGAGAGTTATAACGAAGTGCCTGTCTTTTTCGAGAATAAATTTCTTTATTTGCTTTTTGAATATTGGTTTCGATTGAGGATTTTTTATTTGTTCAGGTACAGTGTTGTATAGCTTTATTGACATGAACGAGTATGCTCTTTGTGAAATTGACTTTCTCACAGTTGGGTAGATAAGTTTGTTGTGATGTCGTGTGTTGTATTGGTGGTTTCGTGGTGTTGCTTTAGTTTTACTGAAATGATACTTTACGTTTGCGCAAAAATAATATAATTGCCTCATGTCCATAACTTTACATTCCTTGTACAGAAGATCCGACGAAAAAGGCGAATTTTTAAACATTATCAATTTCATGAACCTCTTTTGTAATACCTCTAAGGGATTGAGGTGTACACGCAGAGCTGCTCCCCATGCCGTAATAGCATATCTCAGATGGCTTTCCACTAGGGCACCATATAATTGTTTAAGTTCCCTGAAAGGTAGGCAATTTTTCAGGACACGGAAATTGTGAAGGATTGTCTGAAGCTTTTTTGTTGTATATTTTATTTGAGAGTCCCACCTTAAATTTCTATCTATGTATACGCCCAGGTATTTGATTTCTCTCAAAGACTCTATTTTTAGTGTATTTCCTTCTTCGCCGACTTCAAGAGTTTCAAATGGACAATCACTGGATGAATTGCAGCTGAAAGGAAGAAAGTTAGTTTTTTCCAGATTCACTGTTAGGAGCCTCTGGTCAAACCATTTTTTAAGCATATGGAAATCTGCTTCCACTTTATTTTTCAAGTCGAGCCAAGTGTCTGCCTCATAGAATATTGCGGTATCGTCTGCATAACCAATAAATTTTCCAAAGCTGTTCAAATGGAATAATTCATTTATATATAAATTGAACAGCAGAGGACCCAGTACCGTTCCTTGTGGGACTCCACACTCGATTTGTTTTTGATTGCTCATTATATCTGCAATTCTCACAACTTGCATTCTATTTTGAAGGTAGCTTCCAAATAGTGTTAAGCAGTTCCCTCTGATACCATTGTCTTCTAGAGTTTGCAGTAGAAATTTATGATCAACAGTATCAAAAGCCTTCGTTAAGTCTATGAATAGACATAAAGAAGGTTTTCCTTTCTCTAGTGATTTATGTATCATTTCTGTCAATTCAAGAATCGCATCTTCAGTTGAGGTTTTTTCCTTGAAACCAAATTGTTTTTCTGAGATCAATTCGTATTTGTTTATGAATGAGGTTATTCTATTCTTCAGCAATTTTTCGAAAATTTTTGATAGATGGGTAATGAGCGAGATTGGTCTATAGTTTGTGATTTCAGCTTTATCTCCTTTTTTATGGATTGGGGTCACTACTGAAGTTTTGAATGAGTATATACTACTAACTTTTAGTCAAACTTTGTACAACCGATCATCATTTTTGTTTTTCCTCTTTCCTCTTTTTTTCAAACAAACGTTGCCTAGCAACTATAATTATTATTATTTCTGTTATTGTTTCACTATGCAACGGATTTATTTTCATTATCCAGGGCGATTTTATTATTTCTTCAGAATGCATTGAAATTTGCTTTTGTGAACTATAAGGAACGAAATTTTCAATTCTGAACAACTTTTTTCTATAAGAATTTTCGATATTTTCAAATATAAAGGTACTTTACTCTTGAGTAAAATTCATATTTTTTGTCACACCGCGTATACGACTGAAAAAATTTGATATCTGATGATTGTATTCCAGATTTTATAAATGGCTCCAACTTAGTGAGACAAACTGTATAATGAATTTAAGAAAAATCTTTTGTTTTTTGAGTATACGCAAAATGTCAACTCACCCAACCCGATGTTCGACACCCTCAACCCGCTCTTCCCCAAATTCCTGTATCTCAGTCCCGGCGTTATGGAAGTCTGTCGAGCTAATTGAAGGGGAGCTGTCGGTACCGAGTGCGCAAGACCGCTCAGCAGGAGTTGCTCTTTGGTGATGGTACTTTCGCCGGGTCGTTCCGCCAATGCGCTGAGGGCGCTGCCAGCACTAAACTCTTCCATACAGTCAAGGCTCGCTATCGGTGCTCGACACCTGAAACAAAATAAAAGAACATTTTGGACAGCTGCGAACACTAGGTTGTTTCATAAAAAAAGTGTAACCAATGAACGTGTTCTCTTAAAAATGGGAATATAATTTTCGATATAGGGTATTTATCTACAAAAAACCATTTGAGCCTTGGATAACTAATACTGTTAAATATTTAATAGAATCAAGAAACATGGATCTAACAAAATTTAAAAGAACCAAATCTGCTGCTGGACCAGCTATAAAGGACTACATAGATAGATAGATCTTTATCTGAGAACATTGCAGAACATTTTAATGATTTTTTCGTAAATATAGGTAAAAAATTGTCGAAAGATATAATTCTAGATAAAAACTATAAAGAAAAGAAAATCATAATTCCAAATACAATTTTTTTTTTGTTTCCAGCTAAAGAAACAGAAATTATAAACACTATTCTGAGCCTTAAAAACAACAAATCTCCAGGCCCTGGTGGAATAAAGTCAGAATTGATAATAGTTATTTATGCAACAAGTGCAAAAAGTGAATGTTTATTGCACTCGATGTGAAATTGTCCGACGAGGCCGTTAGGCCGAGTTGGACAACACGTCGAGTGCAATAAACAATTTTTGCACGAGTTGCATACAACATTTTTTCTACGTTCATGCAAAAAGCAAAAAATGATTTATTGAGGTGCGGCACTAGGTGTAGGAAAATGAAAAGAGCAACTTTATTATTAATATCGATTTGCATTGAAACAGGAACTAATACGTTACGAACAATTTAACTCAAACTTTATTATATAATGTTGAGAGTGAATGAACAATTGGTGCAATTTTCAAAATGAATATTTCGTAGTGAAGTACCTATTGCCAATCTCACAGAATATCTGCTAAATATGTAGTTGGTTTAAACGTTTATGTTTGTCATGATGACAGCACGTTGAAGTAGAATGACAGATGAGTGCAATAAAAACTGTATTGCACTAGTGCAATAAAGAACTTCTTTTTTCACTGAATATAGTTCAATAAAGTTTTGCTTTTTGCATGAATGTAGAAAAAATCTATTATACCACAAATCATAAGACCACTATCATACATTATAAATAAATCACTGGAAACAGGACAATTCCCCATACTGTTCAAAAATTCAACGGTTATACCAATATTTAAGAGTAAAGAAAATACGGAAAGAACAAATTACCGACCTATTGCATTGATCTCTAGCTTCAGCAAAATTTTAGAAAAAATTATCAAAAATAGGTTAACTAACTTTCTGAAGAGGCATGAAATCATTTCAAATCACAGTTTGGATTCCAAGAAGGAAAATCGACACAAGATGCTATTCTACACCTTACCAAAAATATATATATAAAGCAATCGATAATAAAAAACCATGTATTGGAGTATTCCTGGACTTGACAAAGGCTTTTGATACAGTCAACCACCAGATTCTACTAGAGACTCTCTAAAACATAGGTGTAAGAGTTACAGCACAATCACTCTTCGAATCGTACCTAACGAACAGAACTCAACAAGTCAAAATACAAGACTCGCAGAGCAGCAAAAAAATAGTAGAATGTGGGGTACCACAAGGAACGGTGTTGGGGCCAGTATTGTTCACGATATACATAAATAACTTATTCTTGGTGGAGTCTGAAGGGAATATTATAAGTTTTGCTGATGACACGGTCATCTTATACGAAGAAGAAACATGGTCTAAATTAAAAAAGAAAGTAGAATCTGATCTCCCTCTCATCAAAAGATGGTTTGATAATAAATTATTATAAATTAATTTACAGAAAACATTCTACGTGCCTTTCTGTAGCTATAGTTCGCAACTTCCAAATTACAATGAAATTAGTTTCCAAGATAATTTACAAATAAATTGTACCAACTCTATGAAATATTTAAGAATAAAAATAGACAGTCACCTGAAATGGGACCAGCAAATTAACTTTCTCCTCAATAAACTAAGATGCGCGGTGTATAAGATAAAGCAAGTCTCAAGAATACTCGAAGAACATCAATTGAAAACGTTATACTATACATGTTTCGAACCTCATTTGAAATATGGAATCATCGGATGGGGAGCTGGAATGAATGTACACCTCAAAAAAATAAAAATCATACAGAAACGAATAATAAAAATAATCTTGATTGATTTGGCCGATACTTGATGGATATCCATAATTACTCAGAATTAAATAAAAAACACTTGTTTTTTGATATCCACAATATATTACTAGATGTAATATGTGACGCGTTTCACTGTTAATACAGCTTTCTCAAACATAAAATGGAATTCAGTAAATGTACAACCATATTTATAGTAATTTGAAGAAAGGTAAACAATAGAAGAACGGTACAATGATACACATAATGATAGACAGGTAGCTTGCTACCTGTTTATCGAGGATCCCTTCAGGGTCAACACAGAGATGCATTTAATTATTAAAGAGATTAAGAAGTGGTGAATAATTTAAATCTAACTGGTCATTGAGTAAATTATTGGAATTTTTTCTTTTGTTGATCTCTAATGCTTCTAAAAAGTTAAGTTTTAGACCTTTTCTTTCGAAATTTTGCATTCAGAAAGAAAATAAATTTAAGTTTTCAAAATGAGTTGTCATTTGAATTTTAAGGATAACTTCAAATTTTTTTGCAAATGTGGGCATAATGGATATAAGTAGGTCTGTAGTTTGTTTGTACATAACTTAAATACAAGTACTGTTGCTCTTGAAAAAAATGCATATCTAGCCAGTGAATTTAGAAAAGATAAAACATTTGTGTGGAAAGCTTTAAAAACCCTAAATATTCACAATTATGAGAAATTTACTGTTTTGTCATTGCGTATTTCCAATGTTGATAACATAAATAATCATTTTGTAGACTCTATTTCCAAAAGTGGGGACGAAGATGTAAGCAAGTACTAAGAGGGCTGCCTATTGAGGTAGATTTTTCATTTTTTTATAGTTTACATTAAAAACTCTGCAGTTGGATCAGATAAGAGAAATTTTAACTTCATTATTTTTGCTGCCCTTTTATCATTCCCATCATAACCCATATAGTAAATTTCTGTATATCACACTCTGTTTTCCCACGACTACAAGCTTGCAAATATTATCCCATTGCCCAAAGTTGATTCGCTTAAATCTCTCAAAGATCTCAGGCCTATTAGTGGTATACCTGTTGTGCCTAAGTTATTGGAAAAAGCTATGAAAAGATAACTAAATTCTTCCAGAACTACAGTAGGGCTTTAGAGCAGGGCACAGCTGTGCCACTGCGTTTCTTAATGTAACAGAAGACATTTTTATAATCACAGATATTAGTGTTTTGACATTACTGGATTATTCTGAAGTTTTTGATACTTTAGATCACAAAACAATTCTGAAAATTTTGGGTTACATCAGATTGAGAGTAAACTCACTTAAATTTTATCAATCATATCTAACAGATCGCAGGCAGCGGCTCATTTTGAACAATCAAATTGCTGAGGCAAGTTATACACAACAGGGAATACCACAAGGATCCAAATTTGGCCCTGTTCTCTTCTCTGTGTATACTGTATATTTTCAGATTACTCTTAATCACTGTAGGCACAGCGCAAACCTATACTGATAATATGAAATTTTTCTACTCTACTATGTCGGATGATTAAAAATAAATAAATAAATTCGATAATAAATAGGCAGCTCTCTAACTATAACCATTCATCTGTAAAAAAAATATTTCTGTGCATTTCTGTTAACTGAACCATTTTTCTGATATTCTGTTAACGAAATTTAAACGATTATAACACTGACAACTACTGTCATTTGCTAAGAACAGGCGTTTGACACAAAAGTAAACAAATTTTTTATGGGTTCTTTTATTTCATGAAAAGGATCGCTGAAATAGTGTTTGATTACTTTCACATCATCGGGCTCTATATAAGTATAGAAAGTTTCTGTTGAAAAATTTGTTTATGTTAAAAATACCAATCGATGTGTCCTTGCGTATTTCAAAACACGCCCTCGTTTAATCATTTTCCAATTTATTTCAATTGGCTGAAACACATTGTATAGACTCGTGCAATATTCAAGAGCTACAAGTTTAATTTGAAAAAGTTTATTTTTAAAAATTCAATTTAGATTCATTTCATTTTCAGTGACCTTTGCTACATTTCCCTCTGCAGATTAGCTTTCATGTACGTGCCCATTTTCCCTAACACAAGGGACCATGGAAATATTTTCATGCGGCCATAAATCCTTCACACCAAATGTCAGCCTACCTTTATTGCATAAGCGAGTTGAATTTAGCACCCTAATATTTAAAGTAGAGTCAACGCTTCACTCGCTGATGGGATCTGATGAGAACCAATTATTTTAACGAGATATTAAACTGCCTCTCCTTCTAAATAACGTGTTATATTTGAAGTCATTTACCCAAAAATACAGCCTTTTCAATGGTAAGTGCATAATATTGTATGTTCTATAATAGTAATAATAATACTTATTTTCACTATTCACATAAACTACATGATGAAATGATGCATATAGTTACAGATTTACTCTTATATATACTAGTAAAACCCATAAATATTAGAGGAATCCCACAATAGCTATTAATATAACGAGATTATTATGCGATCGCTAATAATCCAGTTACATTCAAAGCTTTATCGTATCATTGACAACGGCGATGCAAAAATAAAAGTACCGAGGTTTTGTGTCATTTCATTTTGGCATCTCAAAAAGTCATCATTAAAATCATGCACGATTTTGATATTCCTGACTATACAGGCCGTTTCTTTTATCATGTGGTAACATTGCTATATTCTAAACCGTAACAGATACGAAGACGATTAAATGGGAGAAAAGGTAACTATTGTGGAGAAGAGTACAATGGTCAAAGAAAATTTACAGGGAGTCTCGCCCTTCCCGAGTTATACAGGGAAAACAAAAAATGCTGTTATTTGTTTTTTACGAATAGAATTGTTATTTCTGAAAATATAAAAAAATGGAAAAGGAAAGTTTTAATGTATTCTAAATGTACTATAAAAATGTAACAATGAATCTTTGATTAAACGTTTCGTGTCAACACGGCCACCATCAACATTTTTTTTTTCAAATACGGACCTGTCTATTTTAGTACAAATATTGATAAAGCGATAAAATCACAATTCAGTGGTATATCACACTTGATATTTTTATAACGTTTCATTTAAAATAACTAGCATCCTCAGCGACAACAATTTTTAATTACGGTCCTGTCGTTAGTTCTTTTGTAAATTATTTTGATTTCTTCAAAACCTATTCAATTATTGGCATACTTCAGACTTCACCCAATAATTTCGATAAGAAGATACCCCAACACAACGAACATTCGTATTTTTCCTTCTTGGGCATTTTTGTATTACATAAATCCTTGTTTCAAGGCTGATTTCTTCTGAATCAATTATCATACTGAATATTTCTATAATTCTCAATCCTGGAAGTAACGAAAATATTAGTTTTTGGTCAAAATACGACTATTGTGTGATATGGTACAATTAAATAGCATCTCACTTCATTTACCATTTTTAAACAAGTAGGTTGCTTGGTTTCTATGGCAGGACAAATAAATGAGTTGTTGATACGTGTTAAGAACTGTCAGTCGTTTATACACTCAGTCATATCAAAGATGTATTCAAATGACGAAAGGACTGATATGCTATTTGCTTATGCAAAATCAAATAGAAATCCTCTTTTGGCAAAAAATATGTATGGTGAGCTATACCCAAATCGTCGTATTCCAAAAATTCAAATGTTCAGACGATTAGAAAGAAATTTGAGAGACTGTGGTGCATTTGATAGAAATAAAACTAGAAAATGTGTTGTTACTAGAAGTATGCGGAACCAAATAAATGTTTTAGGTAAGCAAATATTACTTCATAAAGATTAACAAAGTGACGAAAATATTTTTTTTCAATTTAGGATTGGTCAGTTACAAAAATATTTCTAATCAAGATTGTTCTTTACGAGAAATTGCCCACGAACTAGAGATTTCTGTAAAATCTACCAGAAATATTTTGAAAAAGAACAAATACAAATGCTACAGGATACGCAAAGTTCATCACCTCAATGAAAGGGATTACGGAAGGAGAGTACGATTTGCAATGTGGTTGAGACGTAGAAATAGGGAAGTTGGAAATATTTGTAATAAAATAATATGGATGGACGAATCAAAATTCGCCAATAATGGTTGGTGGAACGTATTTACATTTTTTATCCAATGAGTTTGATGGCTACTTAGATGAATTGCCACTGAACATCCGCCGTGAAATACAATATTTTCAACAAGACGGTGCCCCTCCCCATAATGCAGCAATAGTAAGGGAACATTTAGATGCAATATTCCCAAGAAAATGGATTGGAAACAATGGACCAATTGCCTGGCCAGCTCGATCCCCAGACCTGACTCCTTTAGATTTTTTTGTCTGGGGATACATAAAGGATAAAGTTTTTTCGACAACTAGTACAGATATCGACCATCTCAAACAAAAAATAAGAGATGCATGTAATAGCATTACACCCATCATGCTAGAAAATTGCCACAGAAATTGTATGGACAGACAACTTATGTGCATTCAACAAAGAGGTCGGCAATTCGAGCATTTAATGTAGGTTATCATGAAGAATTCATTTTCTGTATTGGTTTTATTTTCACTCAAAAATTCAATATGTAATAAATTGTTTTCTGTTTGTTTGATTTCTTCTACTCTTAAGTAAGTTTATTTCCGAGGGAAATTGCTATCGTTCGTCTCTGAAACTACAGATATCTTTTATTATAGTGTAAACATAATTTTAATAGATACATTTATTCAAAGCGTCACTGATAATTTTTATATCGGAGAGTTAGGTTTTGTGGAATCCATAAACGACCTAACGATAGGACCGTAATTAAAAATTGTTGTCACTGATGATGTTAGTTATTTTAAATGAAACGTTATAAAAATATCAAGTGTGATATACCACTGAATTGTGATTTTATCGCTTTATCAATATTTGTACTAAAACAGACAGGTCCGTATTTGAAAAGAAATGTTGATGGTGGCCGTGTTGACACGAAACGTTTAATCAAAGATTCATTGTTACATTTTTATAGTACATTTAGTATACATTAAAACTTTCTTTTTCCATTTTTTTATATTTTCAGAAATAACAATTCTATTCGTAAAAAACAAATAACAGCATTTTTAGTTTTCCCTGTATAACTCGGGAAGGGCGAGACTCCCTGTAAATTTTCTTTGACCATTGTACTGTTCTCCACAATAGTTACCTTTTCTCCCATTTAATCGTCTTCGTATCTGTTACGGTTTAGAATATAGCAATGTTACCACATGATAAAAGAAACGGCCTGTATACTGAGTGGTATTAATAAAAATCAGTAGATACTTAAAACTTACGGTTTCATAAGTTGATACTGAAAAGTGTATTAATAATAATAACTGATACTCAAAGTATGTACTGATGGAGTATAAGTTTGTACTTATGCTGACCAGTTGTTACTTAAATCTATATTAATAAACGATAGGTTATAGTGATTAAATTAAGTATGTTCTTTTCCATTTGTCTGCTTCCTAGTATGCTGATAGTGCTTGCTGAAGGAGAATTCCCATTCATTTACCTACCTAATTAATTACCTTTGAAATCGTAGGACTATGAAGCGATACAACAGGAAAAACAAAAATGGCGAGCTTTTTTTCGCTTTCTAACTGCTACAGGTGCAAGTGGTTGTACGTTGACACGAAATAAAAAAGTTGTGGAAATTCATCATGGTGAAAGAAAACATTTGTCGCAAACAATTTCCCGCAATACTTAACCCTTTGAGGACTACTGGTTATCAGTGAAAACCACATTACAAATTGCCATACTTTTATTTTCCTACCGGTTTTACATCGTAGCCACAGTGTTTATTGTGTTGCCTACGCATCATTTTTACTCTTCTTGCCGATTGCAACGAGTTTTGGTAGTCTTTAGTGACATTTATATCATGTCGAATCGATGGCGTTTCGAGCCCAAAATTTGGAAATGTTTAACGTGCCAAGTTGGGTTCTTCATAAATAAAGACAGGTACTGTTTTGCGCTGTGTCATTCAAAATGAAAGAATAATTAAGTTTCAGTTCATTGTAAACAAAAAATGATAATTTTGAGGCATTTGTTAAGTTGCAAATTTGCAATTTTGCACGATTAAGTTGCTAGTGGTTAGCAGTAGTAAAACCACATCCTGCAGGATAATTTGTTTATTTTTTGTCTTATTTCCACTGAAGCTTATGTTAATGAACGTTTCTATCGTAAATTCTCATTATTTTTCACTTTTAAAAATTTCGAATTAATTTCGGCCTCAAAGGGTTAAATGTACAGTAACATGTAACGCTGATGAGTTATTTACAAGTGTCAGTGGAGAATGGTCAGGTTCTGTACATGATAGCAGGATTTAGAGGAACTGTCATAACTGTGGTGTATTCAGATCATTTGACAATTCAGTAACAAACTTTTGAAAAATGAACGTGTTATTTTCGGAAGATGCTTCAAACAGTCAAAGCAACGATCCCCTTTATTACAAAGTACAATTAGACTGCCATTAAGAAAAGTGCCATCCATTATGACAGCATGCTGTGTCTAGTTAACTTACAACATTTTATAATAAGGCATGATACCTTACTTTCATAATAGTGTTTAGGAGTGGCTAAGACGTTTTGTTTTTGTTATTTATTGCGGGAGGTTTCTCTTTATTTAAAATAATAGGATTATCCCTCATAAATTTGGCCACAAATGTTAAATTCGACTCTTTAGTTTGTGAAACACTCTCATTATTTTTTTCACTTTCTGTCGAAACGAACGACATGGTGGTCGATAAATAAATGTAGAAGAGTGAATTCTTTGAGGTTTGTATTCATCTCAAGTGTAAATGAATTGAACAAGTGTTATCGTGCGTTTTTTAAATTTTTTCCGTGTAATCAAATTTCGACTAAATAAGAAAATGATTAAGAATATCAGTAGATACTTCTAAGTATCAGCATTTATTTTTTAATATACAATTCAGTATTTACTTAGTGCTGATGATCATACTTTTAAGGAAGTACTCATAAGTAAATACTGACTTTTATTAATGCCACTCATTAGCTGCAGCCAACACCATAAGGTTGAACTTCCGGACAAATCTAAAATCCCTTATGAAAAAGAATATCGGCAGTTTTGTGAGTGGCGAAACAAAGTACATGTTCAAGGTGCAGAAGAAACGGCGTTACTGGCGAATTTCGCAAAACTCTCTGAGGAATATTCTGCTTCATCCTTATGGCCGAAATATTCCATATTACGAGCGACTGTAGAACTGAAAGAAAGAGTGGAAATCGACAAATAAGAGTACGGCGCCTTAATACGTTTCATCAAGAAGAAAAACATTGGATATAGAGCAAAAAAATCAAAGGTATTCACAAGAGAACAAGTAGATTTCACCTAAAAAGCTTGGAAATACTCCAAGTTTGAGAAATAAGAAATTCGAACAATTTCCGAATTTCCGACTATATCCCGAAGGCAAAGTCTATTAGGCTCCGCCCACTTCGCGAATTCCGCCGAGCCGCCTCGCCACTGGCCGTGCTATTGTACATATATTATCGTTCTTGGTGAAATCTACGAACGGAAAAGGGGAAACTCGTGTGCTTAAGGAAATCTCCAGCAGTTTTTTTTTACTTTGACAAACTTGGTTGAAAGTCCAGTTTTGGATGAAGGTTGGTGTTTATTTTTTGCAACCTACCCGTCCACAGGAAAGTGACTTTGTGAACAATTAAACTCTAGTGCAGTGGTTCCTGTCCGACTTGAGTTCCTGCAGGGAAGAGAAAGAAGAAGAATAGACTCTAGTGAGCATTTCACGTACGAAACAAACTTGTTATTGCCTGTATTATTCCTCCTGTGAGGTCATCTGTACATTGGGAAAGTACACACGGCCACTCATCGATATTTGGGTACGTTGCTTCTGCAACTATATGAAAGAATTCACTACGTGGTCTAGGGCCGTAAAAAAACCCTGTGGTGTGTAACTGACCCTTTCTAGGCATTTCATGTGTATTATGTATCGTTGTGTTTCATGTATCTTTTAAAACTTTTGCAATTATCATTCAAAGATTAAACTTTAGGGACCTTCCTCTCGCTCTGACGAGGCTGTTGCTTCGTCAAGCTGTTCACCATTGCGAATAAAGAAAAGTTCACTGTCTTTTCAGGATTATAATAAGAGACTATTCTTTTCATACATTAAAATTTTTTTTACTCGTACCCGTTGACCCGATACGAGTTCGAGAGGGTTCATCTAAACTTGAAAGGATGAATTCAGTCGATCCCCGTCAGGCTGCGTCCGAACCCAGAGCTAGCCGGAGCGATAAGGAAATCGGTCATCCGAAACGGAGGAACCCTTTTCTACAAATCAATCCATCGCAGCCTAGACGACAGAGTGTGTAATGGTTTGGACGGAGAACAGATGGCTTCAGTGCTGTCTGTGTTGACCTATTCTTCAGTGATCAGAGGCAACAACCTCGAAACTAGTCTGCAGGTGGTCACCCTGTCCACATCAAAACATAATTCTGATGGTTGGTCACAGAGGATACTTGCAATTGCGACCTCTGATGCTTGAGGAACGTTGCACTAGTATCTGTTAGATTTAATTAAATACCCGTCGTGGTTTTAGCAAGGGGAGTAGTTGTTTTCTGACAGGTACTTGCCATAATAAGCGTACGTAGTAGGTGTATATGGGAGTAAGGGGTTCATCATCGGTTGGCAACGACTGTTCGTTACTAAACGATCTCCCAACGAATTCTGTTTTCTGTCAAAATGTTGTTTTACATGTTCATGAAAACTAGTTCTAATATTATTTGGTGTGCAACGTATTATGCTTTCGTAACTAACGTATTAAATTATGGTAACTAATGGTAAGTCGCCTGGATGTAGTTTTAGAATTCCTCCAGGTCAAGGTCAAGGAGGGGGGGCGTTTGAAAACCAATCAGTTTATGGACGTTTACTGGTTTCACATTTCGGTAGATATGGTGCTGAACATACCGTCTGCCAAAAAACGGTGATTTTTGAAAATCGCTGTTTTTTCGGCAGTTTTTCAATTTGAGGAAAGAAACTTATGAAATCAGCATTTTTCCACACTAACGCACCCTTCACCTAGAAAACTGGTCATAGGATCGAATGCAGAAATCATACCTCTCAAGAAGTTATTAAAATAATCCTATACAGAGAAAATTTTAGGATGCAGAGTGCCCATGGGATCTGTACTTTTTTTAAAATTTAATACCTTTCGACAAATGAACCACATTATAGGTATATCGTGAAACTTTGAGACACCCGTATATTAGCGGTATTAACGCTCCCACAAATAAATCCATAAGTACAGGGTACTGAATTAATCCTTGAAAAAATTATTTGATATTTTGGTTCTCTCTATGAAACGCCCCGTATGCAAAATGTGTACTATGCGATATTTCCTTCCCAAAATACTACATTGATGAATACCTTTCGGAAATATGCTTTCCTAAGGTCACAATAGAAAAAGTGAAATATTGCAAAAACTACTGTCATTAATTTGTGAGTCACCCCGTAAATATGAATATTTCTAATCATACGTATCCACCATTGTATTACTAAAACATGTAGTGAACGTGAATTTGCAACAGGAATTCAATCTAGCTTGTACGTTAACAAAAAAAATCCGAAAATCTGGGCTATTTTCATCTTCAACACCCCGTATGTAGCAAACTAGTCATATGATTGAGTTGGGCCCAGTGACACTTTTGGTTAGTAGGTCGAATACAACAACATACCGAAGTTACAAAAATTTGACCAGTCGCCACTTGCATAAGAACAGTGGGGTCCTTTGAAACCTATAACTTCAGAAGTATAGCAAAATTGAGAGTTTCCTCACCTCGTGACCACCAGGTATATACAAAATACTCCTGTTTAATCACACAGGAAATTGTCGTTTCTATCTCAATTTCCACGATTTCTTCTTGCAGCTCGTTTTCTTTTCACGAGGAGAATGTGAATTCCTATACGCGGTCATAAATCTCACAATATTACGATAAGAAAAATTTTGTTGACAGGCCATTTATCAAAAGTCGGGTATTATAGGAGTATGATATAAAGTACGGGAGGTAACAGTCATTATCTTACCCCCATTAGGAATGTAATATTCCAGATATTCGAGTCTATTGACAGACTCTTCGGTCCAAGGTAATCAGGTCTCGTTTACAACAAGTATTTTGTGGAGTGTTCTTCGGAAAGTTAGTGGTACCCACCATTTTCTTGATTTTCATACGTGCCACCATTTCATCGTGTACAGCAACTACCTTCAAGCTATATCTTGCAATGATAGAAAATAGATCACTGAATTCTCTACAGAATGAACTCATCAGAAGTACGATATGTTTTTGGAACGATATAATCTATAGAGTGGCCCAAAAAGCGGGGAACCACATGTCTGATTCAAATGATTTTTGTTCTAAAGAAAATATATTTTTCCCGCTGCCGACACTGTAAATAGTCCATACATGCTTAGCAACAAAACAGGTAAATGGCCTATATCATTCGTTTACTAATTCATCTTGACAACGGAATATAAATGTCATTTACATGCCTAGGGTAATAATGACTTTGCCTTTGACAAGTAATACCTTCAGCTTCATTCATATCAATTTTTAGGTTATGAGACCTTTTGAATATTATTGTTGTCTGCTTATTCGGTAACTTAGTTACACGCACAAGCAACTTAGAATGAAATAGCGAACGAATAATCATGAAGGAAGGGTAAGAAAACAAACTTCAATTCAGGCAAATTTTGAGAAATATCAACAAGCAGCGGGAAAAACGTAATAAGTAACACGGAATGTATCGACTGTTATCATCCTCGGCAAGCGACAAGCCTCGGCTTTGCCTCGGCTCGTACTCGCTCACCTCGAATGTTAACACGTCTCTACATTCCTTGTTACTTAAATAACTATACTATAATACCGCTATAACTTTGAAATGAAATTTGAACTATCAAGGTCTTGAAATCCAAATTACAATTACAAATAATAATTATAAAAATACATACTTGCAATAATTTATTTATTTGCTAATAAGAACTATAAATGAGAATTGAAAAGCACAAGAGACATTCTTAGCAAATTTATAGGGTTTTTGCCCATAAAAGGTAAGATTGTGGATGAGCAAATAATTTAGGATTATAAAAAAGTAGAAACGTCAAAATGTGAGATGGTCAAAATACTGAAATATATATATATATATATATATATATTAACACCTAGAAATGTAAAAATATGAAATCTCAAACAGATTTTTACATAGCGAACCAAACAGGAAGCTAACTCGACCTCTTGAGGGTTGGACATTGACTACGTGCGTGTCCAAGTTTCCTACAGTTCCGGCATCTCACTAGTCTTCTCTCAGGCAACATCTCCTTCACGACCTTTCTTATGGCAGCTTCCAGGTTAGTAGGCTCCTGTGGGTATTCTTAAATAACTCGGACTTTACTCTGGCTTCTGTAGGATTGCTTCGCCGCCTCAAATTCCAAAGCGCGTGTCAGTGCATCCACTTGATGTGTTGGACGAGCTAGTGTCAATGCTTGTCTGGTTTCCTGATCACGAAGTCCATCTAAGAAGGCCTGAACTGCTAGTCGCTCCATTACCTTTTCCGGTGTAGCTGGGTATGCAAGGCGAACCAAACGTGCAATGTCTGCTTCAAATTCCTGTAGGGACTCGCTTGATTTCTGGCAGCGGTTTTTGAGCTGTGAGTGGTATACATGTTCTAGATGGGTCTGTCCATGCCGTAATTCGAGATGTTTAATCAGCTGCTCGTAGTCCTCTTGTTCTTGTGCCGTGAGGGTTTGTAAAATATTTGTTGCTTCTCCACGCAAAGTCAGTGTTAATGCCACAGCTCTTACTCCTGCATTCCACCCATTCGCCTTTGCTGCATCTTCAAATTGTCTGCAGTAATTTGCCCATGGCGTTTTTCCATCGAACTGAGGTGGTTTCATGGAGAGCTTTCCTGTTTCCAAACTGATCTTTACATCTTTCAGACCCTTCTGAACATCACCCAAGTTCCAACTCAGTTCCAGCATTGAATTTTCATTGACAGATTCTGTGGTGTGGGTAGTGTCATTCTGGTTTTCCAACTTACTGATTTTCTCCTTTATTTTGTTGATTTCCGCCTCGAGTCCGCCTTGGATATTGTCACTGACTGATTCTGTCATTTTGTCCATTTCCACCACAATCTCATCTTTGATTTTATCACCGATTGTTTCTTTCAATTTTCCTATCTCTTCTTCAATTTCATCTTTGATTTTCTCCATCTCTGTCTCGACAGTCCACATTATTTCTTCCAATCGGTTCGCCACGCCACATAGTTCTTCTTTCATGCTCTTCGAGTTTTCTAGAAGCTCTTCCCTCAAACCCTTCGAATTTTCTAGAATCTCTTCTCTCAAATTCCTCGAACTATCTTGAAATTCTTCTTTCAGACTATTCGAATTTTCCAGAAGTTTTTCTTGAAGTTTTTCTTCCAAATTTCTCGAGTTTTCTCGAAGTTCTTCCGTTAAAGTATTCGAATTTTCCGGAAGTTTTTCTTGAAGACTTTTCGAATTTTCTTGAAGTTCTTCTTTCAAAGTACTCATTATGAAAGTCATATCCATTCCAAAAACTTCGAATAGAAATGTTTCTGGATCCTCGCCCTCCTGGATTAATCCCTCAGAAAGTATTGCCTGAAGCACGGCCTTTTTACCACTTGTATCAGGTTCCCTCTCCTCCATTTCTTGCTTCAATTCCGCAACCTTCAATTCAACCAGGCGAACTTTCTTCGAACACATTTTGTCTTAGTCTATGTCTCACAGTCTATTTCACGGGTCACCAGTCTATTATTATTATTATTGTCTATTTCACACAGTCTATTTTCCGGACACCAGTCTATTATTATTATTATTGTCTATTTCACACGCGAGAAGTGTATCAGTTTATACTCCGTTAATGCACACAACTGTCACTTCACGAAAAATGTTTATCAGTCACTGTCTATTTTTCGCGAAAACAATTGTCCGAAATACACAAACTGTCTACTAACACGAACACTATTTATCTTTAGAAATCGCACTTCTAACACCAACTGTAGTATATTTAAACTCTAATTCACTCCAAAATAATTTATTTAACGAAATACAATGATTCGCAATACTCTAATTTATATAACAATTACTCTACTATTTATCTTCGACTTTCATTTCACTGACTGCCCGTCTGTCTGCTGCGTCGTTCTTTTTATATTCACTGTTGACTTCTCCGAATGCTCTAGAATTTTCCATAGAATCGTCCAGATCCATCGAATCGTCTGGATCTCTTTCTCGGTGCATAGCGTATAGAAGGTCATATGCGGCCTGCGTGAGTGTTCAGGCCCGGCGTCGCCCACAGCTTCGCCACAGGAGTTTTTCAAAAAATGATTATCTAGAATATATGCATAGGAACTTGATTTTTTTTAAAGGTCTAATGATAGTCATATCGGATATTGCTATATCATATTTTGACAAGGATATATTGTAGCTACTGAATAGTAGGCAGTACGTTTTATCAAAATTTATTGATAACAGTCTATACTCCAACCACTTCTTTATGCGGCTTAATATGTGTTAAGTTGTGTTTAAGTTTTGTTTAAGTTTCGAGTGAGTATTCAATAGGATATTGTTGAGGTTGAATTTGAACAGAATTGGTCCTGAGACCATTCTTTGTGGTACGCTTTATAATATGGGTCTTTCGTCACTAATTCTATCATCAATTTTTACTCTTTGCCGTCTATCTAATGAATGGTAGCCAGGTAGCCGAGTGGTTAAAGCGACATTGTTTTAGTCACTATCTGCCGGTCGGCGGTGGTTCAAACCATGACGACTGCAGAAATTTTTCTGATGGCCCGAAAAAGTGCTAGGAATCGCACTTAAAAAGGTAAGACCTCGTTAATCCTTGGCTCGCACAAGTTTCGACTTCTGAGGGCTGCCGTTCGTAAGGGGACGACAGCTGGTTAACGGAATAAATCAGTTCTAACAAAACAATTTTAACAATAACTTTTGAAGAGGTTGTGTTTCACCCATTTCTTCTGGTGTTCTGAGTAATATAAATTGGTCTACGGTACCAAAAGATTTCCTCAAATCTATAAAGATACCAATTGATGATGCGTAGACTAAACACTGATATAGATTTTGGTCGATATTTTCATGGATTTTTGAGAAGATATATTTTTCCTGAAACCGTACTGCGATTTAGACATGAATTTCTACTTTTTGGGAAATTTATTCAATCTTCTCTGGTTAACCTTTTCCAAAATTTTGACTAGACACGTTATCAGGGTTGTAGGCTTATAATTTGAAACATCATTCTCACTTCCATTATTATGAATCGGCGTCACCACGGCCATCTTGAGTGCTGAGGGAAAATACCCATGTTCCAGAGATTTATTTACTACGAAAGTGGTTTTGTAATGTAGTTGGAGATAAGTTTAATCGTTTTTGCTTTGATAGTGTCAATACCGGCGGTTTTTTTATTTTTTAGTTCCGATATTATATCTTTTATTTCATTTTCTGTTACAGGGAGCAAATTATTGAGTGATCACATACACTTTTTTTCTGAATTATAAATTTTTTTATATTTTCATTTAATTTTTCACCTACTGATAGAAAATATTCGTTGAAATTATTTGCTATTTCGACAATGTCACTAAATGTCTCTGGCCGTAGAGATTTATGAGAAAGTGCAGTAGTTCATACTCGAAGTGGAAGACCAAGTTTTTTTTGGAAAAAGAACACAAAGTCGTCTCCACAATATTTAATAATAAAAATTAATAATAATAATTTCTTTATTGCCATGAATTTCCTATGAAACATCAGCAACGTCATATACATTTAGTTTGTATAAAAACACATATATATATATATATATATATATATATATATATATATATATATATATATAACAAATCCTTGGAATTAATATGCAAGAATACAAATACAGATACGAACATTTACAGAATACATTAATGAGACTGTATAAAAAACCACATGTAAATAAAATTAGCCATACATTACATTTTACAGAAATTAAAAAATTCGTCCAGTGAATAAAAGGAATTAACAGTCAAATATTCATTCAACGTTTTTTTGAAAATAATCATGGTATTGATTTTTTTGAAATGAGGAGGCAAAGCATTATATATTTTTATACAATTATAGTACGGACCCTTCTCAAATAGACTTGTTTTATATAGTGGAATGCGTAAAAGTTTGCTTCATCTTGTCACCATATTGTCTATTTGTTGATTATTTGTAGGAAATGTTTGCAAGTACTTTTTGGCAAAAATGGCAATGTTATATATGTAGGCACAATGAACGGTCATAATTCCTAAGTTAATGAACCACTGTCTGCAAGATGTGTCATTTTTAAGGTTAAGCATAGTTCTTATGATTTTTTTCTGATAGATGAATATATCATTAGATGTTGGTGAATGATACCAGAAGATTACGCTGTAGTCAATCACAGTGTACATAAGCAAAATAAAACATTTTGATATTGTGAATACTTATTTGGTCCCTGAGGTATCTGATAAGACAACAAGCTGTCGACAATTTACATATTATTGCTTTTACCTGATCGGTCCAACGTAAATCTTTATCTATCATTACCCATAAAAATTTGGAGGAGTTTGTTTCATCCATTCGGGAGTTGAGAACATTAATTTGAAGTTGGTCTTCCATGACGTTTTTGAAAAACATGTAATTGGTTTTATTTTTATTTATTAAAAGAGAGTTATTATCACACCAATCTACACTGTTACATAAGATGTTTCAGTCAGAGTACAAATATTCCTTTCTGATACAACAACTGAAATGTCATCTGCAAATAGAAAAACTGAACTGATGTCAATTTGGGAGCATAGATCATTAATAAATATCAAAAACAGAATTGGGCCGAGTATAGAGCCCTGAGGCACCCCTACGCCAATTTGTACTTTATCAGAATAGTATACCGAAGACTTACAGTTATTTTTGGATGAAATACTGACTATTTGTGTTCGTTTATTGAGGTATGATTTCATTAGATCAAGCGCTTTTCCTCTGACACCATAGCACTCTAGTTTTTGCAATAATAATTCATGATTGATGAGGTCAAACGCTTTCGATAGGTCAAAATAAATGCCTGTTACTTTATTTCCTTTATCAAGTTGGTCTATTATATAATTAAGAGAATCGTAGATCGCAGATTTGGTAGACTTATTTGGAAGAAAACCGTGCTGATTCATCACAAATATATAATTTTATCCTGTTTTATTATTAAATCTTGTGGAGACGACTTTGTGTTCTTTTTCCAAAAAAAAAGTAGAGATTTATTTTCAGGACTGTATGCTCATCTCTTCGTTTGATGGTGATGTCTTGTGAGATTGATATTCCAGTCCCATTTAGTTTTTTGCAATTTGCGAATACGTATTTCTTTGTGAGATTTGATACGAATTCAATTTCCACAGGACAGTTTTTTCCTATCTCAGGCAGTAATTGTTGAATCTATTTGCCTGAGGATTTCAACTGGTCTTGAATGACTATTTTAATGAAGGTTATTGTGTACATAAACATTTCTATTGAGAGAAAATAAATTCGAAAGAATGTTCGCCAAAAACTAAATAATCAATTCAAAGACCTATACCTACGTAATAATGAATTCAGTTCAGTATATTTCATTTTGGTCATTTCGTCGGCATTTGTCAATAAACATATTGAAATATAAATTGATTCCACGTGAAAAAATAACAATAAATTATTGTAGAACATAATAAAAGTACTGTTAAAAAAATAAAGAAGGAATTGAAGTAAATCTATAATCAACTGTACATGTATATTTTATTTGGATTTTCATGGGAGTGAAAAGTATGTAATACTACTCGAAATATACAAACTGTTGATGTATTGGAAACACACATTCATTTCGAATCTTCGACTGATAATTGATGAATGTCGATGAAATGAAAGTTGATTGCTTCATTTACTGAGAAATCGTTAATGAAGTGGAGTGTTCAATGAGCCAGCCGTTCCAGTAACTATTAAAGTTTATGAGTTACCAATGAAAATATTGTTGCAACGAACCATCAATACAATAAAAATGTCAGTTGCCCCAAACAACGTCAATGAGATCTCTGTTGATATGTTTATCTGAAAGTGATATTTCCACTTATAATCTCCCTAGAGCTTGAATAATTATCGAAAATTTTTGGAGTGCATGATTTTTTGAAAATTAAAGCTGAAGTATAATTTAGCGTATACTGTCCAGACACTAGTAACTTTCATAGAAGTCAAGAACTAACAAAACACTAGAATATAAAGCAAACAAACTTTGGAAATTACTTAACTTTTTCTTCTTTAGTTTTTTAGTAAATCTAGTGAGAATGTCCCTAGCTTTTATCGTCTACCACAATTACAAAATTCACTAACTGTTGGCAAGTTGAAGTTCCACGAGTTGAAAAATACGATTGTTGATAAATGTTATTGTCGTGGTTGTTTGTTACTGGTGGATTTGGAAAGTACTTCGAATATTAGATAATTAATTCACTTTGTATAATGCCAGGTCAACATTTTACTAGAGCTGGAAAAGTGTATCTTCATATTTATCAACTTTGGGTCTCTGACAAGTATATCATTACAACAGAAACTCGTGTTATAGGCATGATACAATAATTCTTTTGCCAGTAGAACTTGGTGTTCCTACGGAAATGTACTACGGGAGTAACCGTCTCACCTGTTGTTGTTATTTCCGTCAACCAATTGCACCCCTACGCGGTACCATGATTATGGTCCATTTGAAGTGTTATGAAGTGTATGTAGAATAGAATACTTTATTTAACTATGTTACATACAGATGTATATTTATAGCAGGTTACGGGTAGTAGTAATAGTAATAACAATGACATATACAATGTACATTTCAAGTAAAAACACAAGACAAAACAGAACATGTCAACATTTGAAATATTTAAAAATTTATATTTACAATTTAAAAAGCAGAGCTCACAATTTAAAATTCAGTGAGTATGTTCATATCAACAAAAGAATTAGAAGAACTTTCAGAAATGTCTTCAGAATATCCACTGACAGAATAGAAACAGTTATTTGTGAAGTATGTTTTTATAACTTTTTGGAACTTTTTCAAATTCAGTATTTTAAGATGATGAGGAAGTACATTCTATAATTTATAATCCAGAGAATTTGTCTGAGATATCGAAAGCCTATGTCGTGAGATTCTGATGTTATCAGCATTTCTAGTGTTATAATTGTGAATATCACTCTGTACTACGAGATTACTTGCTCTCTTATGAATTTCAGTAATTACGTTATATAGACATAAGGACGGAAGGGTCATAATTTTAGATCTCAAGAATAATGGTCGGCAAGTTTCTCTCGAGCCAACATTTGCCAAAATTCTAATAGCTTTTTTTGCATAGTAAAAATTGCACTCGCTGCTGATGAGTTGCCCCAGAGAGAGATGGCGTATCTCATGTTGGAATGGAAGAGTGAAAAATATGCTGTTCTTTGAGCATCACTATTTGAAATATGCCTTAACTGTCGTAAAAGAAACAATACAATGGATAGATTAGGCTTTAGTTGTTCCGTATGAGCATTCCAGTTTAGCCTGTGGTCTAAGGTGATACCTAGTAGCTTGACAGTTCCTTCATGTTGTCTGCTTTGATATGTAGTTATGTTTAATCTTTGAGACTTGTCGTTATTCAATTTGAGATTATGGGATGTAATCCATTTTTCTGCTTTTTTTTCAATTTCTTTAGATTGGTCTGTCAGTAATTCGTAATCTGTATTTGAAAAGATAAATGACGTATCATCAGCAAAAAGAACACATTTGTACGGTGACATAAAATTGGCAAGGTCGTTTATATAAATGATGAATAAAAGCGGTCCCAGTACAGAGCCCTGAGGCACTCCGTGGTTTATTCCTTTGAAGTCAGATATCTCATTTTTGTAACGTACACTCTGAAAACGATCTATTAGGTATGTCCCCAGAAGAGAAAGGGCAACCCCTCTCACATCGTAGAAATGAAGCTTTTGTAACAGAATGGGGTGATCGACGCAGTCGAAAGCCTTGGACAGGTCGCACAGCGTAATAGCTGGATGATTACCCTGTTCAAGACCCCCAACTGCAGTGGAACACCCAGATAGGAAGCCAAACTGAGTGTCACTAAACTATTTTTGTTTTCGAAATATGTTGTTAATCTATTTTTTAGGATGTTTTCAACTATCTTTGAGAAGATACATATGATTGAAATAGGACGATAGTTGTCGATAAGTGATGTGTTCCCTTTTTTGTACACAGGAATAACCTTTGAATATTTGAAAATATCAGGAAATTGTCCACTACTGAAAATGAGATTTATTAATTCTGTTAATGGTTCTATAATAATATAAGCTGTTTCTTTTATAATCCTACTATCTAATCAATTCATCAACACATGAGGAGTTTTTTAGAGAGTTTATATTATCAATAACTTCACATGGAGTTACTGGATATAAAAATAAAGAAGAGAAGCCGCAGGGAGGGTTTTTGAAAAATTCAAAATATGATTTTTGGGGATATCAGGTAGATATTTGATAATAGATTCTGCCACTCCTACAAAATGGTCATTGAAATCATTTGAAGTAATGTTTTCCGTCGTTAGTGGAGTTGATTTGGTTTTGTTTCTCTCGAGATTTAGAACCTGCCAACTAGCTTGAGATTTATTTTTTGCTGAAGAGATACATTGATTATAGGCAGAGTTTTTTAGTATCATCTTTTTGTCATATTCTTTTGTTAGTAGTTTATACACATTTACATCATCTGAATTTTTGCTTATTTCACTTATTAATTTGACACTTGACAAGATAGATCTTTGAGCTTTCAGCTCTTCATTGAACCACTTTATTGACCGAGTTTTGCGTTTGATTTCTTTCTCTTTGGAAAATTATCTTGTACTAGAGAATGGTAGGTATCTACTAAGAATTTCGAAAGATAATTTGCATCAAGTTCGCTATTTTTGAAATCACTCCAGTCAATTTTTTGTAACTTCTTTCTCAATTTTTCTATACCAGATTCATATGAATCAGAGTTGATGGAATTTGGTTTTTTATTTACTATAATATATTGCCCTGCATGATCAGGGTTCAAGAATACCAGTTTTGATGAGTTTTGAATTGAAATTTGTCACAATGTTATCTATACAACTAGATTTTACTTATGTGATTCTGGTGTTTTCATGGATAGCTACTGATAGTCCCAAGGAATTTAGCACACACAAAAGCTCTTTCAACATTGGATTGTTTATCATTTCAAAATGAATATTGAAGTCTCCTAAAATCACAATATTTTGACCTGCTTTCATAGAATTTTCTGAGAGGCATTCCAAATTTTCCAAAAATAGTCCAAAGTCCCCAGAAGGGTACCTGTATAGGGTGAGTATTAATATTTTTGGTTCATGGTTCATGTATGGGAGAGTTTCATTGAATTCCGCAATCAACAATCTATATAAAGAAAACAGAATTCTTTGGGAGATCGTTTAGTAACGAACAGTCGTTACCGATCGATGATGAACCCTCTACTTCCATATACGCCTACTAAGTAGGCTTATTAATAATATACAGGGTGTCAATTTGAAAACTTCCCACCCTTAATATCTTCCTTCCAGTAAACAATATGAGTAATCGAAAAAACAGGTCAATTTTATTGTCAAGGGGGACACTTTCAAGGACTATTTGTAGCCCTCGTGGTTCAACCCCCTAGGAGGGGTAGATGTTACCCTTAGAATTTTAAATGGGAAGGGGGGTCAAGTGGCACATCATTTTGATGGGCGTTCAATTCTTGTTCCAATGGTACCCTGACTTGTTATTTTTTGGTGAGCATTTTCCGAAAAATTGCGTTCTAAACTAATAGAAGTAATTATTAGAACGCCTATACTGAGATGCATTATTGTATTGACTCCCTTTAATAAAAATGGTTAGAAGAGTAGGTGGCACCGCTCCAACCCTTGAATGACAGGAATAAATTTATTACGCATGGGATTTTTTATTTGGTGGTTATTTTCCTTCTACACAATAAAATTTAATTTGCGAGAAAGACATTTCCAACATAAAATCTACTTACGCTTATCTTATTAGCTGTTCGAAATGTTGTCCATTTTGCTCTAAACAGTAATACAGTCTGTTTTCGAACTCCCCTCTAACATTACGGAAAACTTCACTAGGAATTGACCGGCATGCTGCTGTAATTCGTCTTTTAAGTTCGTCAATATCAGAAGGTTGTGTTTTATAAACAACGGATTTAAGATGCCCCCAAAGAAAGAAATCTAAGGATGTTAAATCCGGTGATCTCGGAGGCCATTCAACTGCTCCCCTTCTGCCAATCCATCTACCCGGAAATTTCTCGTTTAACCACTGTCGGACGGGAAGAAAATAATGAGGTGGAGCACCGTCCTGCTGGAAATGTAACAGATCCTCCTGCAAAAGTTCATTACCTTCTGCATCAATTTGAGTTTCTAGCTCGTGAGTTATAAGAGGATCGATAGTCTCTTCAAGCATATCAAGGTACAGATTGCCAGTCAAGTTTTCTTCCAGAAATAATGGACCAAGAATGGCATTTCCAAGAATACCAGCCCAAACATTAACTTTTTGTGGGTGTTGTGTATGCCCTTCCCGAAAAATATGTGGGTTTTCGTCACTCCAATAGCGACAATTTTGTCTATTAACATTGCCATTCAGAAAAAATGAACACTCATCGCTGAAACAGATGTTTAACAGAAGATTAGGGATGGTATTGACTCGATGAGACATGATTTCACAAAACTCTATTCTTCTATCATAATCATCCTCGTGGAGCTCTTGAAGAATCTGCATTTTATATGGATGAAATTTATGCATTTTCAATGCTTTTCTCGTGGGCTCGTGGGCTCTGCAGCAAATGTTCCCAAAACTTCAATTTGAGCTGCTTCATTTAGTACTCTGGGGTTATTTCTTTTTTTATTTGTCACTGAAACAGTTTCGTAAAACTTATTCACCATATCAAGCACATACCGGTGACTTACATTACAATTTGGATGTCTTTCGTTAAAAAGACATGCCGCCCTTCGTGCGCACTTTCCAACTTCTCCATAAATTACAATCATTTCAATTCTGTCTTGAAGAATGTAAACCATTTTTACACTATTATACACTTATTAAAGTAATTCCTAAACAGCCCAACAGGTACAACGGTATTCACAATACTACCACATAGTTCAAATTTGCTAACCAATTTTTTGCCGGAAAACAGAAACTTTTTACAGCAGAAGTAGCAAAAAAGGAAGGCTATCTATACAATTTCTGCGATGACACTTAAAAATTCAGCATTTAATAAACACAACTTTACTACCATCTACGTTTTACTATTAGACTACTTTTTTATGTAAAGTGTTTGGAGCTAATGGCTAATGTTACCCCTAATAAAGGGTTGGAATGGTACCACCTAATATTCTAACCAGTTCTGGCCAAACCATGCATCTCAGTATAGGCGTTCTAATAATTACTTCTGTTAGTTTAGAACGCAATTTTTCGGAAAATGCTCATCAAAAAATAATAAGTCAGGGTACCATTGGAACAAGAATTGAACGCCCATCAAAATGATGTGCCACTTGACCCCCCTTCCCATTTAAAATTCTAAGGGTAACATCTACCCCTCCTAGGGGGTTGAACCACGAGGGCTACAAATAGTCCTTGAAAGTGTCCCCCTTGACAATAAAATTGACCTGTTTTTTCTATTACTATATTGTTTACTGGAAGGAAGATATTAAGGGTGGGAAGTTTTCAAATTGACACCCTGTATATGTTAATCTCATTCGTAGTTGTACATTTCAGTGTGATAATTTACTCATCTATTAATTTTCGCTAAAAAAATACCGAATTACGATTCTGCCGCTTATCCGCATCTGAAAAGAAACACAAATAATTACCGAATCCCAAATGCCATCGATTTTCCGCAGCTAATAACATTGAGCTTTTGGTAACCGTTCGAATTGGCGGACTCATGGTGTATTCAGCATAATCGGCTTTTGCCATTTATTTCGGGACAGTTAATGTCGATCAGTGTTCGTCATAATATTATTTATACTGATTACAGCTAGGAAATCAATTTGACTTTTGAATTCTTTGATTTTTTCAGCAATTTCTAAGTACCAGGAAATGTGGAATAGCCGTTCTGATCTGTGGAGTATCAGTAGAATTTAAGAATTTTATTGTCCGAGTCTGTCTGAGTGACGTTTCTGTAGACGAAGATCTTTCTCAGACAATTTCCCTCTTATTATACAGGGTGTAAACTAAATGATGTCATTAATTTCAGGTGGTGATTCCTTGTGTAATATTTCATGAAAAAAAGTTCACATACACGTAAGTCCTAACTTGCTTTTTTTCAAATGACAGAGTTTCAATAAAAATTCGGTTATTTATTAATTAGTGCTACAGGGGTACTCAAAAATTTAAAAAAACGGAACGTTGACTTGAAATATAATTCAACTCTCAGGAATTTAAATATTTGGCTGGATTTGCTTCTGGTTGGTTTATAATAATGAGATATGCAAACATTTTGTACAGGGCGAGTCAGAAAGTTGATCGCTCTTGTATCCTATATTTAATAAAATTTTGTATACTTTGTACTGCATGATAGTAGGTGACATTAAGTCATTTTGAAATATACATAATTTATATATGATATATAGGGCTATTCAATATATATGTTTGGAAGAAAATCCGAGAATCGATTCTTTTTTGAAAATCTTTCTGTAATTAAAAATTTCCTGGTTAATTTCTGTGATACTTTCATATTACCTTTACTTTGAGTTTGTTGTTCGGATGTAGAAGTTTTGTCAACTTGCTATGATTAATTTTTTTATCCTGACAATATGATGACTAGTCTACCATTATTTTCTTCATATATGTATGTCGGTGTTCTCGATGTTGTTTATGTTTTACCATGATCGACATACACATAAAAACAAATAAAATACATACAAGCTAAACTTGATATCGGAAAAACAATTAACATAAACATGTCGGAACGAACTGAAGTTACTGAAGGAATTTGAAGGTCTACAGTATCTGGACTATTATCCTTTCAGCTGCAACAGTTACTTCATTTAGGAAATGAGTAGATGGATATTTCACATTCTGTTCGTAATCCAAAAACCATAAAACACTGGCCACATGAGCACATGTACCTAAAGTTTTAGCTCCCGACTTACAAGTACAATAATAGTGAAGTTCCAAAGGTTGAATTTCGATATCATCTTCAACAGTGAAAGCTATCCACAACATATATTTACATGAATTACGAAACCTGGAGTAAACTCGCATCCGTAAAATGTTCGGCTCCTCCACCATTTCATCGAATTGAAATAACTTTTCTACTTTCTATTTTCATATATTACCCCTCGCTATATCCATCCTTATTTATATATATATATATATATATATATATATATATATAAATAAGGATGGATTTAGCGAGGGGCAATATATGAAAATATAAGTAGAAAAGCTATTGGGTATAACCCTCAAAATGTATATATATATATATATATATATATATATATATATATATATATATATATATATATATATATTTCAAAATGACTTGATGTGACCTCCTAACATGCAGTAAAAAGTTTATAAAATTTCATTAAATAATGGATACAGGGCTGATCAACTTTCTGACTCGCCCTGTAAAAAATGTTTGAATACCTTATTATTATAAACCAATCAGAAGCAAATCCAGCCAAATATTCAAATTTCTGAAAGTTGAATTATATTTCAAGTCAACGTTCCGTTTTTTTATTCTTTGAGTACCCCTGTAGCAAATGAAACTTTTTCTCATGAGGGACTGATATTTAGTGGCATTAGAACACTATCACAGAAAAAAATTCTTGATACATTGAAGAAAATAAGAAATACATGCTTTTAAAAAATGGCTATTTTCCAACTTCAACACCCTGTATCTCTGAAACTAGTCATAGGATTGGGTTGGACCCATGGACACTATTGTTCAGAAAGTCGTCAACTACAATATATTAACAATTCATGAAATTTCACCAAAGCCCTTTTCTCCATAAGCCGGCTGCCTGATCCTTTACTATTCTTTTTTTTTGACAAATAGTTTCAACCTACCCATTACAACAAGAACTGTTAGACTGAGAATAATAAAACAGCTAAATTTTCGAAGAGCAGTTTTTGTTCATTCCAAAAATTACGCAGTGAAGTTAGTTTCAATACATAACAGGACATAATGCTGCGCATATGTATAACGCTGATTAGCATTCTGTCACAATAACACTAGAATATATCATTGGAATCCTCAATAAATCAACAAGTGAACAAATGAATAATATGCGTGCTTCCAACTTTGCACTACTTACTTACTTTACCGGTATTTTATAAAGTACTTGAAAGCACTACTTGCTATCCACTAGCCTATTTTCAAAGATGAATCTACTCTAACGCATGCAATAGAACTAGAGATAGTTACCTATAAATAGTCGGCAGTTGACTGGAATCCTCACTAATGTTGTCGTTATTATTGTTAGTATCGTTGTTTCCATAGTTACACAATGCAACTTGAGACATTATTTTACGATTTGATTATATTATGAGCTTTCGAGTTTAATGTTATCACTGTAATTTATCGGTGTTTACTTATTTAAGTATATTGACGGTGCTTATTGCAAGTTTATTTGACGTTTATAAACGAAGCAGTCAGGCACTACTAGGTTGTTCCTTTTTCATTTCATAAGGCGATTAAAAGCATTTGTAAAAATTGTCTCTGAATCTGGAAAACAATTCAAGCAGCAATATTACGTCGCGCCAACGTTCTCCAACGCAACATGAAGTCAACATGTACCATTTATTTTAATTTTATAGTCACCAAAAATTATGACTATGGTGTCATTCGATTCGTAATGTCATGTAGAAAGTTTGAGAAAAGGTCCCAATAGGGGCCGAAAGAATATAAACATTTATGTGAAAAAGACAGTGGGGCTTTGGTTTTTTGAATAACTCGAAAAACATCAAATATTTTCGGAATGTTAAAAAAGATATGAAAAGATCAGCAAATTTACTGAAAAAAAGTTAGAAATCCCGAAACTGTATCTCCAATATTTATAATTTTTACAGAGCCCTGAAAATAGAGCCAAAAACGGGTAGTCTGGCTTCCGCGCGCGTCACTCTGACACAACAACAATAAAAATTATTTTAATATACAGTGTGTCCCACTTACTATGCTCACCATAGGTATCTTTTTAATGGTGAGAGATACGAGGTTGGTTAAATGACACCAAATGTGGAGTTTATCAAGGCAAACTAAAATGTAAAAAAATATTTTGATAAAATCTAGTCGTTTTTGTTTTATACGCAAATGACAAATTTTGATCATTTTCATGTCTCTTGCAAGTCAATTTTGACCCACTTCTGGCGGTCCTAATAACTTGAAATTTGGCAGATGTTCCTAATTCTGGTGACAATGCACTATGAAATTATTATTGAAATAAAAAATAAAAAATGGCGGCTCCTCCAATATGGCGGATGAGATTTGTGATTATGGTCCGATTCCATTCAAAATTGGTATGCGGGGGTTTTTGAGGTCGGAGATCATGATTTTTTGTTAAATTCAAGATGTCGACTTCAAAATAGTTCTTGTTTTTGTATAAATGACGATAACTCCCGTTGTTATCAGCAAAAAACTATTACTGTGACATCTGTAAGAGAAAAAAAGTTATTCCTAAATAAGTTATATTGAGATATGACCTACATTTGAAAAATGAAAGTTGCTATACTGATATCTCAAATTCTAGAAAATCAGTTTTTTGCGTATAAAACAAAAACGAATAGATTTTATCAAATTATTTTTTAACATCATAGTTGGCCTTGATAAACTCCACATTTAGTGTCATTTAACCGACCTCGTATCTCTCACCATTGAAAAGATACCCATGGTGAGCATGGTAAGTGGGACACACTGTATTAAATATGAATATTGAGGATTAACAAACTTCACGTACTATTCGGATATATCAATCAACAATAATCTGTGGTTAAAAAAATTTTATCCGAATTTCTCCATAAATTATGCATTTGTTAATTAACAAATTTTTTTAAACTGAATGTTAACATAAAAATCCCGATAATTATTGAACTGAAACCCTTGGAAGTTATTCTTAATAGGGTTAGAAATAGATAACCGTGGCAAAAATTGATTTTCCACTTTTTTATTACCCATTTAAAATAAAAAAGTTAATTACATTTTTTTAAGGAACAATTAATTTTTATTAAGGAATCGTTTTTTCATTACAAAAAAATTTTTGATTTGGTCGTAAACAATGAATTTGTTTATGACAATCGTTTAAACAATGGTATTAAAAAATAAAAAATATTCATATATAGGGTGTAACTAAATAAGTGTAAAACATTTAAGGGGGTGATTCCTCATCGCAAAAAAGATAGGATCTTTCATATAAAGAAACTTCATTGGAGCATCCCATGTTAAGATACAGCCCCTTGAAGGGGGTACATAAAATTTCTTTAAAATTTTTTTTCACAAGCACTAATAAAGTTACAGTTTTGAAATTAACCTGACATTTTCTACTACCAAAAAGACACTTAGCCAGTAATTTATTTGGTTTACCTCATGATTGTACGGGGTGGAAAACGCAACCCCTAAAATTTATTTCTAATGTAACTTTTTGTCTTATTATTTGTTTACCATTTTAAAATGTTATTCCAATAGCTTGTTTCATTCTAAACAAAAAATGTCCTTTGAATTTTTTGCCCAAAATGAACCAGTTCGAAGCAATAATAGTTATTTTCCTAACAAGTGCGGAAAGTGATACTTTCCCGCACGCGACTGCCGTTGACCCGAACGACGCGAAGCGGAGTTCGGGCAAGCAGTCAAGGGCGGGAAAGACACTTTATGCATGAATTAGGAACATTATTTTTTCTACGACCGCATAAAGATTCAAAAAGCACATTGAAAATATATATTTTATTTCAACATACAAAACATTCCATGAAAATCCTCTAATTATTATTAATATTAATGTTGAAAACACAATTTGTTGCATTCTGCAAATGCGTCAGAATAGCCGGTCCAGAGTAGTTAGTTGGTGGTAACTGGCTGTTAAGAGTAACACTCGTAGATTGCAAAGTGCACGAAGATGACGGAGACGACATCGGTTGCAAGTTGCCAGTACATGAAAGAATTTTATTCGAGATGGTTTTCTTCTGTTCTACGGAGTCCTCCAAATAACTCTCAGCAATAATGAAATGTACATTTAATAACGATAAATTGACATATTTTACTTTCCCGCACTAGTGCGGGAAATCAAGTTTTCCCGCACTAATGCGGGAAATCAAGTTTTCCCGCACTAGTGCGGAAAAGTGACACTTTCTAAACTAAAACGAGTGCGGGAAAGTGGGTAAAAACGCACGGTCGTAGAAAAATGATTTTACGAACCACTACAAAGATACATCGTCATAAATGCAAACTGGATTTATTTTTATTTTGTAGTTACTTCCTGCATTAAATGATTAAAGGGGGATAAACAAAACTAATTTATTAATAACAAAACATACAACATGTAGAAATCATAGTAAATGTTCAATATGTCTACCTTCAGACATTACGCATGCGTCTAGACGTCTTCGCATTGAGCCACGTATTCGCTCAAATATTCCTGGAGTCTCTCTTACTACCCTGCACGCATCGATGATGCGGTTTCTTAAGTCCTCTACATCGATAAACCAAATGCTGTAAATGGCCCCAAGTAGAGAAATCGAGAGGATTGAGATCCGGGGATCGAGCGGGCCAATTCTGTGGTCCTCCTCGACCTATCCACTGATTTGCATATCTTTCAGTTAAATGCTGACGTGCTACTTAACTATAATGGGCAGGAGCCCCATCATGCATAAAAAACATATCCCATGTGACGCCCAAAGGAACTTCCTCCAGCAGTACGGGAAGCACTTCTCTTAAAATTTGAACGTATGCCTCACCATTTAATCGAGGAGGTAGAAAATGAGTCCCAATTAAATAATCCCCAATAACTCCGACCCACACGTTAAGAGAAAACTGTTCTTGATGGTTAGTTTTGACAATAGCGTGAGGGTTTTCATCAGCCCATATGTGGTAATTATGAAAATTAATAATCTTGTCCCGAGAAAAACTACATTCGTCTGTGAATTCGATCGTCACGATTTCTTCTAATCATTTCCAGCATCTAATTGCAAAATTCAAGACGGTTCGGAAAGTCTCGCGGTAACAGTGCCTGTACTCGTTGCAGATGGTAAGGGCATAAGAGTTGTTCCTTTAGAATTCGAAATACCGTCATATGATCAACATTTAGCTGGAAATCAATCTTTCAAGTACTGGTAGTAGGTTGTTCTTCAATCAAATTAGGTACTGCTTCCTCAAGCTGTGGTGTTCTTACTTCTCGATGGCGACCACAATCCTGCGTTCTTTTGTCGAATGAACCATATGAAGTCTGGAAAATATTCTATGTGAAGGATTCTGCCGTTGAGGATACATTCCAGCATATCTTCTAGAAGCTTCTAACCCATTCCCCTGCGACAGACCGTAAACGTAATGCATATCAGCCATTTGCTCATTTGTGTATGCCATTTTAATAACAAGTGAATTATTAAAGTAACAAATTAAGAACAGAACAACAATACACAATTAGTATTACTTTATGTTTACAAATTTACAAACTGACAGCTTGATACCAATTTAATTGTCACTATCGCTAATATCTGCCTACTAGATAAATTAGTTTCGTATTTTCGTTTTATGGCGATATGTATCTTGTTCGTAAAATATTTTTTTGCTGCGAACTGGTTTGTTTTGGGCAAAAAATTCAAGGGACATTTTTTGTTTAGAATGAAACAGGCTATCGGAAACAAATTCAAATGCTAAACAAATAATAAGACAAAAAGTTACATTGTAAATAAATTTTAGGGGTTGCGTTTTCCACCCCGTACAATCATGGGGTGAACCAAATAAATTACTGGCTAAGTGTCTTTGTGGTAGTAGAAAATTTCAGGTTAATTTCAATACTGTAACTTTTTTAGTGCTTGTGGAAAAAATTTTTAAAGAAATTTTATGTACCCTCTTCAAGGGGCTGTATGTTAACATGGGATGCTCCAATGAAGTTTCTTTATATGAAAGATCCTATCTTTTTTTCGATGAGTAATCAATCACCCCCTTAAATGTTTTACACTTATTTAGTTACACCCTGTATATTAACTTTAGAAATAGAAACATTCAGGATATTTGAAGAAAAAAAAGTGTTTACTTTTTCAATTTTTTAAATTTTTGTTAATAAAAAAGTAGAAAATCAAAATTTTACCATTTTTACATCGGTTATCTATTTGTGAGCCTATTAAGAACAACTTCACACTAAGTGAAAAAAGCCTAGGGTTTTAGTTCAATAATTATCGGGGTTTTTATGTTAACATTAAGTTTACAAAAATATATTAATCAACAAATGCGTAATTTATGGAGAAATTGGGATACAAATTTTTTAACCGCGGGTTATTGTTATTTGATGTATCCCAATAGTACGTGAATTATTTTATTCCTCAATGTTCATAGTTAATATGTTAAATTATTTTTATTGTTGTAGTGTCAGAGTGACGTAACGCACGTTTTTGGCTCTATTTACACGCCTCTGTAAAAATTATAAATATTGCAGGTACAGTTTCGGGAGTCAGAACTTTTCTTCTGCAAAGGACCCCGCAAACTCCTTATGGAATTTGGGTCCCGGTGGATTTTTTTGAATTTTTGGTATGATGTAGTCCATGTAATTCTCAACCAATGTTACCATTGCACCAACCCAAAAAAATTAACAGTTTTGCTGCTAGGGGGCTTTGAAATCACCCCTTGCGCAGATTAGACTATTTATTTTTGAACCCGGTAACAATATTTTCACTTGTTTTATTGTTGCTAATGTTGCACAATATTGTGCTGTTTTATAAAAAAAATTCTTACTCCCTCCCCTTTTCCCTCAACTCCTATTACGAAACGCAAAAAAAATATTTTTGGAGTGCCTTCAAATGTATCGTCGAATGTTTAAATATGCCTAAATAAGGGAAATTGCAGTTTTTTATGAATATCCCCCACGCCTCAAATGACACAAAATGAAAAAAATTCGGTGGATTTTTCTGAATTTTTGATATGATGCAGTTCAAGTTATTTTAAATAGAAATAAATCGGGTAACAAACCCCAAAAATGAATAGTTCTCGTTCTGATGCTAGGGAGCGTCGAAATCATACCTTGCTCAGAATAGATTATTCATTATTATAGGCGCAAACAATATCTGTACGTATTTTTGTTTTAATTTGTGACAAGCAATTGTGTAAATTTGTATAAATTGAAAATCTAAAACCTCCCCCTTACCCCCAACCCCTATTTCAAAATACGAAAAAAATGAATTCAGGCACCACCTCAAATTCAAATTGTGGATGTCTGATTTTTTTTTATTTGATTTTCACCCAATTAATTGATATTCAAATAACATGAACTGCGCCCTACTAAGAAGTCAGCAAAATCCACGAATAGTTTTTTGAAGGGAGGGAAAGGTGAAACAACTATACGATTTCCTTAATTTGAGCTGATTAAAACATTTATTTTGATAAAGCATTTACAAGTAGTCGGAAATTAATTTTTTTCGAGTTTTAAAATAGGGGTAGGTGGTAAGGGGGAAGTTATAGATTTTCAATTTATAAAAAATTACACAATTGATCAGCATAATCTAAACTAAAATACGTAGAGCTATTATTTCCGCCCATAATAATGAATAGTCTATTCTGGGCAAGGTATGATTTTAACGCCCCCTAGCATCAAAATTATTAATTTTTGGGGTTTGTCACCCGACTCATTACTAGTCAAAATAACTTGAACTGCATCATATCAAAAATTCAGAAAAATCCACCGAAATTTTTTCGTTTTGTGTCATTTGGGGGGTGGGGGGATAATCATAAAAAGTAGCTATTTCCCTTATTTAGGCATATTTATACATTCGACGATACATTTGAAGGCACTCAAGAAATATTTATTTTGCGTTTCATAATAGGAGGTGGTGGAAAAGGACGAGGGGGTAAGATTTTTTTTTTATGAAACAGGACAATATTGTGTAACATTAGCAAAAATGAAACAAGTAGAAAAATTGTTACCAGGTTCAAAATTAAATAGTCTAATCTGCGCAAGAGGTGATTTCAACGCCCCCTAGCAGCAAAACTGTTCATTTTTTTGGGTTGGCGCAATGGTAACATTGGTTGAGAATTACATGGACTACATCATACCAAAATTTAAAAAAAATCCACCGGGACCCAAATTCCATAAGCAGTTTGCGGGGTCCTTTGCTGATCTTTTCATATCTTTTTTAAAATATCGAAAAATTTTAATATTTTTCGAGATATTAAAAAAAAACCGAAGCCCCGCTATTTTATTCACCTAATTGTTTATAACTAGTGCAATATTATTCGACCCCTTTGGGACCTGTCCTAATAAAACTTTCTTCATGACATAACGAATCGAATGACACCATAATCATAATTTTTAGGTGACTATACAATTTTTTTTAAGGTACATGTTGACTGGACTATTACAATCTAAAGTCATATTACAGTCCTATTAGACTGGTGCCTATAATTTTTCAGAAAAAGAAAAATATTTAAACACGAGAACACTCAAAATTATGAAATGGGGATGCAGTTTAGGAGTTGAATACGGTTTTTTGCGATTTGCGGCAAAACGTGACCTTCTAGCTTAAAATGTTCACTGGAAAAGTTTTAGATGATAAAAAAATCGAAAACTTTTGTATCCATCACATTTTGACATAATCTCAAATTAACCGTCAAAATGATGGAAAACCGATTTTTCAATATTTAATTTACGGTTCATATAAAGTCAAATATTTCGCGTTTCTGAACTGTAAGATGGCACTGACAAGATATGTTTTTCAAACCATAGTGACAGCGATCTTTTATGATATTTCCAAATAAATCACAGTTTTCTGGTAGAATATCTACCGAATATCTAACGGTCAACCCTACTGCTAATGCATTGTTGCCAAATCTCAACATTATTCGGAGTACTGCGAAATAGCTCACAGGATTATTGATTATTACCTGGTACTGGTATTAATTGTGGTAATATAGTTCAATGCATAATGTAGCTTAGTGGCTATATTACGGATAGCCGGATTACTAATAATAGTTATTATTCTTTGGTGTTTTGGCATCGACTGCTATGGTCATTAGCCATAATAGTTATTATTATTACACTTATTGTTCGTTATGGAGATGGAGATGGAGATTTTGTAAGTTCTCTCTCTTCAATAATGAATAATTTAAGAATTTTGAATGCGGATGGATCTTGAGGATGCAGTCAAAATACTGAGCTGTTTAAAAGAATACTCTTTGTTATTTGGTAGAGCTTTCGGATATGTTTATTTTCTTTATCAAGACATTAAACATGAGGTTTATAGTAAAAAGTCAACATTGATGAGACACATACAAAGTCATGATTCATGATGGTGAAAAACATTCAATTCCTTTTTTAATAATTATTATAATAATTTCTGTTCAAACATTTCTATTATATTTGTTGATACTTGTACACATACGGGGTGTTGAGTTTGAACAATGAGGTCTCCATGCAAGACAAATCTGAGGGCGCGCGCAACGTATTTCCTGAAACTTGTTAACACAACACAGCAAGGGACATTGAAACCGATTAATGAGGACCCCGAGGTCTTCATCCAACCAAAACCGAAAGCACTACACCTTTCACCAAATTCACGGATGCCTTTGAATTCCGATAGCGAGGTCTCCACCCAACAAAAAACCAGGCACACTACAAATTCAACCAAAATCATAGACAGGACTCAGCAGAGGCCACTGAATTCGAATAACGGTGACCTCTTTATTCAAATTCAGTGGCCTCTGCTGATACCTGTCTGTGAATTTGGTGGAGTTTACAGTGCCTCCATAATTTTGTTGGGTGGAGACCTCGGTGACCTCGTTATTCGAATTCAGTGACCTCTACTGAGTCAGGAAATTTGGAGCGTCCTCAGATTTGTATTGGGTGGAGACCTCGTTTTTCGAACTTAACCCCCGTGCCGAATCATGTCTTCAAGTTTCGGAAAATTTGCGTAGTCTTCAGGTTTGTAATTTTGTAACGGGTATACACCATATTTTTCAGAAACTGATGTATTTTCCTTGTCTGCAAATTTCGGTTGATTTACAGAATATCCAGGCTTACCATGGATAGAGAACTCTTCTTGTTCTAAAACGGGTTATATTTTCAATCGTTTTTAGTGTTTCCAAAGGTGGGGATCATTTTCTTTAAAGTTGGTTCATTCTTTTTCTAAGATTTTGGTTTGTTGATGATGCTTGTGCCGTCGGTTTTCCTGTGGAAGGAGATCTTGGGAATCTTTGGTACTGCCCCTTTTTTCCGGTTCACCTGTATATTATTCATTGTATTCATTTCGTTTGTTTTTCTGATATTCAGGGTTGCAGTGCCCATGGCTTTGTTATAGATATAGTCAGTCTTTGATCTTGCTTAGATTAGATTTGCTTTTAGCACAAACAACAATATTGTTGTTAAAATTCAAAAAGAGCAGCTAATATGAACAAGTCACTATAATTTATTTTTATCGATATTTTTCAACTTTGTAAGCTGAACTCCGCCTATCATGCCATTATTTTTTATGTATATAATATAATGTTATTTAAAAACAACTGGAATGGACAATAAAGACGCTATTATGATTATTATTATCATTTTTCAATTCTGTTTTGCTTCCTGTTTTAATTTAAACTTATTACTTACACACTTTTTCAATTGTGTCGTGGTGTTAGAGCGTTTGGCTTCCACCCAGACGGTCCGGGTTCGATCCCCGGTCGTGTATCACTGAGCTGAAGTGGTTCGGATTCCACTTTTATTTAAATTGTAGGTCCCGGATCTCCCTTGCTCGCACAAGCTCTGCTTTTGAGGGGTTTTCTCCGAAAACCTGGGAGTTTCGTAAAAACAAAAAAAAAATTTTACTCCAAGGCTTTAGGCGGACCAATCCAACACCCAACTGATGAACTGATAAACCCCTATCGACGTAAATTTCATTTTCGAAAAATAAAACAAATTACCACGAAAATGAGAAATAAAACTTTCTATGTTTTTATACCACTTCTATTTGTAACCAACGTTAATGCAGTTTCGTCCTATATGGACATTATCAAACAATACAATTGTATTGTTTGATAATGTCCATATAGGACCATATAGGACGAAACTGCAGTAACGTTGGTTACAAATAGAAGTGGTATAAAAACATAGAAAGTTTTCTCATTTTTCGTGATGATTTCCTACCACGTAGTAACGGCTACTCCATCAATTTATTAAAACAAATAACATCGGTTACCGCTGTATAGAACTATTGGCAACGCTGTACAGTAAATATGACAGTGACAATAAATCTGTGCAATCCCTTATGGACAGTAGCAGAACTATTTTTGTAGTTTATTTCATGTACTACAGAGGAATCACTTACTGGAGCGATTTACCGTTTTTTGTCCGAGGTTTTGAAAATCATTATTAAAAATATAAATCGTTTGATTTTATGTGTGAAAAATAGTATGAATAGTTCCTCAATATTCAGTCTTCTAAAATTCATATAAATATCACTTGCAAAAGCGATTCTTCTCAACTGTCTTTGATAGCCAAAAAGGGGAATAAAATGTCGAAATTTTTTGCAGGGGTTCAATTCGAGATAGACTAATTCTGAGATTGCCAATCGATATAAAATGGTCGAATTAGTGTATGATGTGAATTTCAGCAAATCAAAAAAAATTAAATTACTCTTGAAATGTTAAAAATCACGAAAAATACAATATTGTTAAAAATTGTTATTGTAAAAATTGTTATTACCGTCAACCGATTGCACCCCTACGCGCAACCCTCGGAAGTCTTCGAGATACTTGTGTGAGCTAGGGAAGACGCAGCCCTTACCTTTTAACGTGTGATGCCATGCACGAGACCATGCAAGGCTTTAAACCCTCGACCCTTCGCTCCAAAGGCGAACGTTCTACCAGCACAGCCACCATGGCCCATATAAAAATAAATAGTCAGATACACTTGAAATCCGCGCTATATACGTAAAATTTCATGTTGACTCCAAAAAAATATGTTTTGTATTTGCTCAGATTCAAGATATAGCCGAAACGGGGAATAAAATGTCAAAATTTTGAAATTGCATTGGATCAATTCTAGAACGGTTAGAGATAGACCAATTCTGCGATGGCCAATTGATTCAAAATGGTCGAATTATTATGCTGTGAATTTCTGCAAATCGAAAATTGAATATTACTCGTGAAATGTTATAAGGGGGTAGGTACCCTTAGAAATCACGAAAAATACAAAATGATCAGATTCACTTGAATTTGGGCTATATACAGTAAATAGGGGAATGAAAGTGTCTCGACTCATTGGGGCATATAGTATGAAGCATCTTTATACTATGTTTGAGGGAAGCACTCTCTGTAAAATGCAATTTGGTCTCTCGATTTGCAACTAGAAGGTTGAAAGAATAGGTGTAAAATTTGAGTGAAGCCATACTATTTTGTCAATCTCCAATTATCTGGGTTGTTGAATATCTGCGATCATTAGGACTCCGTTAGTATTATCTCTAACTATCCTGTTCCCACAAAAGAGCATACAATAATTCTGTCTCTGGGTTCTATCAAAGTGATCTCAAGTTTCCATTAGGATAACAGGAGTTAGGAATCATTCAACAATTCTGAGTTTCAATACTACGACAGCTGTAATTCTCTCTAACAAATGGCACTACTCGGAGATTTGAAAGGATCGAGACGACGGATTTCACACAATAGATAGTGTGCGACGGATGAAGTTTTCGTTGCAGCTGGTACAATCAATCAACGAGATTTTTTTCCATATCTACCTTTTCATGAAGTGATCCGAATCAGCCAATCAGATTAACAGTCAACTGATAAGTGTCTTGATAAATTATCACGTATGAGTTGTCAAAATTCGAAAATTTTGAATGTTATTTGTTTCACGACGTAGGTAGGTACGTGTGCAAAAAGAAAAAATAGATGTTTCATTCAACGGGCGAAGAATAAAAAAATTATCTAAACCATGTGAAAATGACGGCAGGAGAGTTTATGATATAAAGGATTATTAAAAATATTACAGATTTGTTACGCTACGCTCGTACTACAAAATTTCATAAACCTACTCGTGGGAAATGTATGTCATTTCATGCTCATTGTACAATATACTATTATACGTGACTGTTTCATTCGTTGATATTTCGAACAATAGCACGCCATTGACAATATTCCATAGTCTATCGGTGATAAATTTTTTGCTGCTGATGACTAATGATTGTAGAAATTATATGTCAGTTGTCTTAGTCTTTTTGTGGATGGCATGATCCCTACTCAAAAGCTGGTCCAGAAGGATTCCTGGATATTTGATAAAAGCCACTATTTCAGTTGTTGACAGTCCAAGTTTCTTCATTGGTGTTCAAACTATTTTTGTATATGTTATTTCCCTCTGTATATATTTTCATTTTACTATTGAGGCACCTATAAAAATGTCAATGAGAAAATTATAATTTTGGAAAACTGTCACAAGTATTTGAATCCGAGGTTTTTCAACGATAAATAAGTACATTCACAACAATTGGTGCAATTGGGGGAGTGTATTTGTAAGGAATTCAAATGAGGTTGATCAATTCTCATCAAAGTAAATGTGATAAATTTAGTTTTCTTGACATTCAGACTTAAAATATTAACATCAAGCCAGACTTGGATAGCTCTTAACCCTTTACCAGCGTTATCATATGCTTAGGCCCATATTTCACCGGTGTATATTAGTGCCGTATCATCACCGTGGGAGAGAATATGACCTGTGAAGCCATTTATCATGCTTATGCTATTGATATACACAGTCCCAATACTGTTCCCTGCGGCACACCGGCGGTGATTTTTAATGATACACTTTGTTAATTTTCAATTTTGACTCTCTAGCTTCTAATCGATAAATAATTCCACAAAACATCTAACGCTGGTCCTCGAATTCCAAATTTATGAAGTTTATTCATTGATTCATCATGTGACACTGTATCAAATGCCTCGGCCAGATCAAAAAAAAAAACTGCTAAACATTTTCAGATCTGTCCAGTGCTTCAATAACTTCATTTGTGAAATCGAGTACTGTATTCTCATTGCTAGAATTTTTTATGGTCCCATATCGCCCCGTAGTTATCACATGATGGATTTAAAAAAGTTAACTAACCTCGTTTTCATTGAACGTTCAAAATTATTTACAAAATTATCAATTACAGAAATTGGGCGGTTTCCCAAATGACGTTTATTTCCAGCCGTGTAAATTGGCGAAAGAAAATAAGATCGCAGCGCCACCTATAGCAAGACTTTGAACTACGAATCACGGACAAAGGTTTTTGACTTTACACGTGTTTATATGGCGTTGTGACGATCTTTACTCCTATTTTCAAACAATTTTTGAAAATTTGTAATTTCTTTAACTAAAAAGTGATTGTGTTTCTATTGAAAGACTCTAAAGAACGTTTCAGTAAGGTGATTCAAAGGTATTTCATCTCCGATTAGTTTTGAATGCTTCTGCAATTCAAGGTTGTATGGCGTTTTGATGATCTGTTCTACTATTTTCAAACAATTTGTGAAAATTTGTGATTTCTTTAACTGAAAAGTTATTGTTTCTATTAAAAGACTTGAACGATAATTTCAGTGTAGTTTACAAATATTTTACTTGTTTTTGGAGGTAATGATTTGCGATCAATTATTGATCTGATTCATTCATCAGTCTGTTTGTCAAACAAGCATATACTTCGATATTATTTAGCTTGCCAATTTTCAGTTTCAAAATCCATGCTTTCCTTTGGTCAATTTCTTCAATCTGGTAGAACCAATTGGTGATTTTTTAACCTTGCTTTTATTTTTGGGGGAAATTTGTGATATCCCACATTTTCCTTCTTGCCATATGTCCTGCATCCTGGGACTGAACAACTAGGATTGTATTTTCCCATATTTGGCAGTCTATCAACAGTATAAACCAAAAAAATACGAACAGAAACAGAAATCGAGTATGGAAATATCATTAATCAACAGAATTAATCAGATCAATAACTCACAAATCATGACTTCAAAAAACACGTAAAATATTTGTAAACTACACTGAAACTATCGTTCAAGTCTTTTAATAGAAACACAATAACTTTTCAGTTAAAGAAATCACAAATTTTCACTAATTGTTTGAAAATAGGAGAACAGATCATCAAAACGCCATGCAACCTTGAATTGCAGAAGCATTCAAAACTAATCGGAGGTGAAATTCCTTTAAATCACCTGACTGAAACGTTCTTTAGAGTCTTTCAATAGAAACACAATCACATTTTAGTTATAGAAATCACAAATTTTCACAAATTGTTTGAAAATAGGAGTACAGATCGTCAAAACGCCATATAAACACGTGTAAAGTCAAAAACCTTTGTCCGTGATTTGTAGTTCAAAGTCTTGCTATAGGTGGCGCTGCGATCTTATTTTCTTTCGCCAATTGTTGTTATTAAAATTGTTCCAATTCCATTTTTAAATGTGAGATTTAAAATGTAATGTAATGGGGCTTACCGAAGTGCACGGTAAGAGCGTCTGAAAGACAGTGGATTGGGGACAGTCACAAAAACTACTGGGAAAGCATACCAGGAAACAAACACGGGAAGAAATACATTAAAGGATCGTGCCAGAAAAGAACGGCAGACCTATTGGCTATTGACTCCTGACTGGTCATGCACCAGTGAAGGAGCACCTCAACAAAATGGGACTGTATAATGGAGACCTGAACTGCAGACTATGTGGTAAGGATCCAGAAACAGTGACACACATACTGTGCTGTTGCGAGGCACTAGACCGCGAAAGACAGGCAATCTTCGGGCAGCCATCTGGCGATCCAGAACTATACAGATCGCACCCAGTAAAGGACTTGTACAAACTCGTACAAGGCACGAAATTACTGGATTGGGTACTGTGAAAGTACAACACACAGGAAAGATACAATTGGCCAATAAGCGTAAGTGTCACCGGGGGCAACAACCTGACGGGCCTAGAGGTGGAGGTTTTAGTGAGTAACCCTGTAATCAGTGGAGTCTCACAGTAGGTCTGGAGTCTAGAGCCGGAGGCTCCTTTCCTCTCTATAAAAGATTTCCTCCACCTCATCACAAAAAAAAAATGTGGCTGCTATACAGGGTGTTTATTTAGTACTTGTTCGAACTTCAAAGGGTAAACATTTGACTAATTCCAAGAAAAAAAGTTCATATTAACACAAATGTTTCGTTTCGGAGATACAGGGTGAAGTTGAAATTTTATTTTCATTTATTTTGAATAACTTTTGGGAAATATAAAGTTTTTGTACAAAATTTGGTAAATGTTGTTTTTTGAAGAGAAAAATCAAAATTTGGTATTGATTTTCATGTAGCACTTGAAGAGCACTGCGTACGCTATCATTATTTATTTAAATTAGCCCTACTTTTTTTACAGTAAACTCTTGGAATTTTTTATATTTGAGTCTTGTTCCTACACCTTTTCCAAACAAAAAAGGTATACTTGTTCAATAAAGCTAGGGATAAGCGTTTTTGAGAAATTTACAAATTTTTTCATCGATGCAAGTTAGGCGCCAGATGAAGTTGTTCAGAACTTTACAAAAACTGGATATCTGATAGATCTCGCCAAAATATTATTCGTTCTCAAAATACAGGGTGTTGAAATTTAAAAACACTAAATGTTTTTCAACATTTTGTTTCTTGAGAATGAATTATTTCTCGATTCATCTTCGTTGAAAAAAAGTTTGTGTCAAGTTATGAGCAACTCAATATGGCGCTCAAGTGACCCCATAATCTGCAACGATGCAGAAATTTGCAAATTTCTCAAAAACGGTTGCCCCTATTAGCGTTGTGGAGCAGGTGTAACTTTTCTGCTAAAAAAGTTGTAGGAACAAGTTTTGAATATAAAAAATACAAAAGTTTCATTTAAAAATGTTAGGGAAAATTGAAAAGAATAATGAGAGCGTTCGCAGCGCCCTCTCAGTGCTTAATACTAATTTTTGATTTCTATTCTCAAAACAAATCCTTTCACCAAATTTTGTACGAAAATATTATATTTTGCAAAAGTTATTCAAAATTATTGAAAATAAAATTTCAACTTCAACACCCTGTATTTTCTGTATCTCCACAACGAAACATTTGCTGACACCTATTAATTAGAAATTTTTATCTCAAATTTTTTTAAAGATTTACCGTTTGAAGTTTGAACGAATAATAAATAAACACCCTGTATGTTGATGTATATCTTTAATTATTTATGACTTCATTCCATCTGGCCTAGGAGAACAACTGTTTTTGAGATCTGATATGATATTTATAATTTCATTTTCTGTGATGTTATTCTGATTCAGGAGATCCTAACATCATCAATTGTATTTGATCTTTGTGTCCTTCGAAATATTTGGAAATGAATGGAAATCCACAACTCTATTCTTTAGAAATCATGTGATCCGCACTATCTGTCCAATAATTTTTTTTTCAAAATAATTCCAAAAGTGGAGTTGTTTGAAAAAGTTATGAGAAATAGTATATTGTACAATGAGCATGAAATGACATACATTTCCCACGAGTAGATAGGTATATGAAATTTTGTAGTACGAGCGTTATACTTTTTCTACGACCATCTGAATCATTAACAAATCTGTAATATTTTTAATAATCCTTTTCCTCATAAACTCTCCTGCCGTCATTTTTACATTGTTTAGATAATTTTTTCTTTCTTCGCCCGTTGAATGACACATCTATTTTTTCTTTTTGTACACGTACCTACCTACGTCGTGAAACAAATAACATTAAAAATTTTCAAATTTTGACAACTTTGAAATAAAAAAACTTTGTGCGGAAAAAATCAAACACTAATCGATTTCATAAAATGAAAAAAAAATGTGGCTGCTTGGATTTGAACCCTCGCTCCCACCATCCAAAGTCCATCTGTCATCTGAATCAACACTCGTCGTTACTAGAGCACATAATAATCTGTTCAAATTAACTGCTATATAGAAAGTATCTGTCACCTATTCAAAAATATAGAATCCGACTGTAATCAATCTTTTTATTGAAATTATTCTGGTTTTATGAAAAGAAAATCATACCTTTGTCAGAAGATAGGCATTATCAGGAGCTTCTGATATAAATTTATTAATTTGATTGTTAAATCATCCTCACTATCGCTAATCATTTTTAATAACTTAATTTTTTCAATCGAATTTTGTAATTATCTACTGATGTGAAATGTCAAATTATTAGACAGACGTAAACAAACTTGATTCGATATTATTTATGTTTATAAAATTCGATAATACCTACCTATAATGACAGTCTAGTAGTTCATGAAAGTCGTAGGAAATGAAATATTTTGATACAGCTAGCCCGTGGGAAATGAAAATCGGTGTTCCAACGCGGTAGGTTTCTTAATCGAAGACGCAATTGAAATGTTAATTTTTCTTAATGGTCGTAGAAAAATAGAGTTTTGATACAGAAGAATTTTTAAGTTAACAGAAAACAACTCCTTCCCTGGCTAATACCACGACGAATATTGAACTACATCTGACAGATATTTGTGCAACGTTCTTCCAAGTACTTCGACCTTGTCGACTTTATTCGAACTTTGTTAATTTTCGCATTTACTCTCCCAATAGTAATTGCGTCCGAAGAATGCTTATTGACTATCCTGGCAGGTGGCGCTGCGTCTGACTTATTCTAAGTCGCTGCTTCATCTGTGAGAAATTATTAAATGAACAATTGATTAGGATTCATTGTGCAGGGCCAAAACGACTCTACAGTTGTCGGACCTACCCTTGCACTGAAGAGAGGCAAGAACCTCGAAACACATCTGTAGGTGGTCATCCCCACCCGAATGAAGACTGATCTTTCGTTTGTTTACAATAAGCACTTGCAATTGAGTCTTCTTGGAAGAACCTTGCACAAATATCTACCAGATGTAGTTTAGTATCCGTCGCGGTATCAGCCAGGGAAGCAGTTGTTTTCTGTAAGATGTTTGGCTTATATTTTCCACTTGGTGGAAATATTTAGAGAGAAAGGGTACTTCGACTTTGACGATTTGATCCATGTCATTTGTCTTATTATAATTTTATTCAAGACAACACTCTTGTAAACGCAGTAACTCATTGGGGTAAATTGATTCATTTGTCCTTCTTCGCTTGTATAGATTTCCTTGAATTTCCATTATTTACATTGTCACACTGTGGACGGTTAAAACACCCTAAATAACATGACTATTTATTTCTCAATAGTCGGAATAGCTGTAATTACTGGAAATGGAACATTTCTGAACTAGCCTTAATATTGTCATCAATAAATTTTGTAGTTGTGGTGTTGATTCATTATTAATGCGTGCAGAGCCAATGGAGTATTGATTCATTTCGTACCAGCTGGAAAATCTAAATAATTCTTAGGAGCATGAATATTAATATCATGCAGGCTATTTCACAGTTCTGTTGTTCGGCATTTCTGTCATGATTTGCCAAAAACAGCCTTACTGCAAGAATTTCTCCTTTGATTATATCAATTTCAATCTGCAGCGTCGATCATTTCATTTCATATTTTATTTTCAGTCACGAAAGAATATAATACAGTAACATAACTATACAATACTGTGACAATATCAGGAGGTAGACAGATACAGTAATATACGACAGTAATTAAAATACTAATAAAATGACATGCGAACAAACAGACAAAGGCATATATAAGTAAGTATAAATAAAAACAAAGATTTAAAATAGATAAGAATTGTCTCCACAACATTAATCAGAAATAACTATAAATTTTTTCTAACGAATAGTATGTCATCTTTAATTATAACTCTTTCATTTCCTTCTTGAACTTTTGAATATTTTACAAGTTCTGTATTGCTTGAAGAAGAATATTAAATAATTTGCAACCATTATGAAAGAGACTGGACGCATGTTTGGATGGAAGCAATCTGTTATTCATGCGGGTTTCATAGGTATGCTCTACTATTTCAGATTCAAAATAAGCTTCATTTTTGAAAACAAAACAAACAACATCATAGATTTAGATCGATATCATTGTAAGAAATGAAAGGCTTTCTGCCTGACTCCAATGGTTCGATTCCCAGCCTAGAATGCAGCAGAGTGTTTTATTTGTTTAAGACTATTTTGATGTCAACGTTTTGGCAACGGTTCAACAAGAAGATTACCCACCAAACTAACCTCTAAATATCCTTGTACATCAAAATTCGACAAAGTGTTTCGATGTATCTACCAGAACTATTCAAATCTGAGAAAAATGTTCACAATGTATCACAATTTATTTTAAAGAAAAAATAGTATAGGTACTGAATCGTTTCGAAATGAGTTTGAAACTGTGTTATGGTTAGTTGGAAACTCGGTTTGTGTACACTTCAACACTACTCTTTAACATAATTGACAATTTAACCAATTATTCAACAATTGGTTGGAACAACACCGTCTGTATACATTTTTTAGTGTTTTAATAACTATATTTACTACCGTCAAACAAATTTGAAAGGTGAATTAGTGTATCGTCCGCATTTGAGCATATTCTAACATTATTTACCACATCGTCTACGTATATTAAGAATAATAAGGGACCAAGTTCACTACCCTGTGGAACACCCTGTTCGTTTATGATTTCTTCAGATATGATAATGTTCAATTTGAGTTTTTGTCTTCTATTCTCCGGCTAATGAACCAACCGGACAATATCGATTCTTTCTAATTTTATCAACAACTTATCCCTCTCCACAGTTCCAAGGCTCTTTGAAGGTCAAGAAAAATTACTCCTGTTATTATACTTTTATCCAGAATTGTTTCCGAAATCATCGTAAGCACAGTGTAAAGCTGTCTCACAACAGTGCCCAGCACGAAAACCTGACTAGACACTACTTATAAATATACCATTTTGATCCAGAAAATCTAATATTTGCTCAATTTGAAAGCTTCTCACCCTTAATTTCTTTCTTTCAGTAAATAATATGAAGAATTGAAAAGATTCATCAATTTTATTTTTAAGGAAATTGTATTGTAATTCGTCTTTTAAGTTCATCAATATCAGCAGATTGTGTTTTATTAATAAGGATTTGAGATGGTCCAAAAAAAATCTGAGCGAGTTGAATCCGGTAATCTCAGAGGCCATTCAACTGCTCCCCTTCGACCAATCCATCTATCTGGGAATCTCTGGTTCAACCATTGTCGGACAGGAAGAAAATAATGAGGTAGAGCACCGTCCTGCTGGAACTGTAAAAACTCGTCTTGCAAAAGTAACTTCTGCATCAATATTGAGTTTCTAGCTCGTGAGTTATACGAGGATTAATAGTCTATTCAAGCATATCAAGGTACAGATTGTCAGTCAAGTTTCTTCAAGAAATAAAGGACCAAGAATAGCATTTCCAAGAATACCAGCCCAAGCATTAAACAAAAATTATGCAAGTTTTCGTCACTCCATTCACTGCAATTCAGAAAAAATCAACATTCATCACTGAAACAGATGTTTAACAAAATATTAGGGATGGCGTTGATTCTATGAGACATGATTTCATAAAACTCGATTCTTCTATCATAATCATCCTCATGGAGCTCTTGAAGAATCTGCATTTCATATGGATGAAATTTATTCATTTTCAGTGCTTTTGTTAGTCTTTCCTGACATTCCTGTCTGTTCTGCTACTGATAGTAAGGCGCAAGTAGGCTTTGCAGAAAATGATCCCAAAACTCCAATTAAATCTTCTTCATTTGATACTTCGAAGATTTTTAAAATAATTTTTCACTGTAATAGTTTCGTAAAACCTTGTCACCAAATCAAGCACATACCGGTGACTCTCATTATAATTTGTATTTCTTTCATTCAAAAGATATGTTGCCCTTCGTGCGCACTTTCCAACCTCTACATAAATTAAAATCATTTTACATGGTGGTTCTTCGGGTTGTAAGGCCGACGTATGTTCAGAGAAGTTCTCGATGTTTCGCCAACACGAGTGGTTAGCATTTTCAAGAGATATTTTAAAAAATTTCGCTTTCTGTAGTCGCTGTCAAATGCTTGACATTGGTAATACGTTGTCTCAATGAATACCTGTGATTTGACGTTCTTACATCCGATTGGTCCATAGCGTTAGCTGACATCATAGAATCGTTCGTTCTGCGACAGCGGATTTCTGTGTGTGTCCTAACCGACAGCAAACCTTGTGCTCTTTGATTCTTGTTTTAACGGAGCGTTTCGTGATTCCGATATAAACGCTGCCACAGGAACATGGAATGCGATAAACCCCAGAAGAGTATAGTACGTCTCGTTTGTCCTTCGCTGATCTAAAGTGGTCTTTCAGTTTTTTTGAAGGTTTATAAACGGTTTTAATCTCATATTTTCGTAGAATACGGCCAATACGATCTGTAACTCTGGGAACATATGGTAAGAATGCTTTTCTTTTTTCGGTGTTGGTTTGACTACTACTTGGTTCACTGGATGGACAGTCATTTGGTCTACTATTGATTCTTCCGTCTCTTATTTCTCTTCTATTTTTCATACACCTCTCAATATCTCTTTCTTTGTACCCATTAGAAAGAAGAGCGAACCTGAATACCTGGAAACTGAACTGAGACATCTAAAGAACGCTCTTCTTTCTAATGGGTACAAAGAAAGAGATATTGAGAGGTGTATGAAAAATAGAAGAGAAATAAGAGACGGAAGAATCAATAGTAGACCAAATGACTGTCCATCCAGTGAACCAAGTAGTAGTCAAACCAACACCGATCAGCGAAGGACAAACGAGACGTACTATGCTCTTCTGGGGTTTATCGCATTCCATGTTCCTGTGGCAGCGTTTATATCGGAACCACGAATCGCTCCGTTAAAACAAGAATCAGAGAGCACAAGGCTTGCTGTCGGTTAGGACACACACAGAAATCCGCTGTCGCAGAACATACTCCCAACAACGATAACCAAAGAGTGAAATTTGAAGAAACCCAAGTCATCTCTTCAACGTCTGCCTATTACCCAAGACTCTTCCGGGAAGAAATTGAAATTCAGAAACACCACAGCAACTTCAACAGAACCGAAGAAGGACTACAATTGAACAAGGTTTGGCTTCCAGTTCTCAAAAATTCTCAATTAGCTCCCTACCCACAAAATAACGGTACGAACGATTCTATGATGTCAGCTAACGCTATGGACCAATCAGATGTAAGAACGTCAAATCACAGGTATTTATTGAGACAACGTATTACAAATGTCAAACATTTGAAAGCAGAAATTTGTAAAATATCTCTTGAAAATGCTAACCACTCGTGTTGGCGAAACGTCGAGATCTTCTCTGAACATACGTCGGCCTTACAACCCGAAGAACCACCATGTAAGTGACGATGGCCGCGAAAGCCTTTCACAAAATCATTTTAATTCTTTTTTGAAGAATGTAAACCATTTTCATACTTTTATACCCTTATTAAAGTTATCACTAAACAGCCCAAGTAGAAGTTTTTTACAGCAAAAGTAGCAAAAAGGAAGGAGTTCTGTGGAATTGCATCAGCGATGAGAATTAAAAATCCAACAACTTAACTATAATCTACAATTCACTATTAGATTACTTTTTGAAATACAATTTTTCGAGCTAAGTAATGGCTGATGTTGCCCCTGATAAAGAGTTGGAACAGTACCACCTAATCTTCTATTCAGTTCTACCCATGCATTTCAGTAGAGACAAGTTCTTATTACTTCTGTAAGTTTAAAACGCTATTTTTGGGAAACTGCTCATTGTACCAATAGAAAGAGAATTTAATGCCCATCAAAATGATGTGTTACTTGACCCTCCTTCCTATTTGAGATTCTAAGGGTAACATTTATTCCTCCTAGGAGGTTGGACAGTTTCTATAATTCATAAAAATAGATTGGAGTATGATATCAACAACACCCCCTATAATACTCGCCAGAACGAAATTCACTTGAAGCTTCATATTCCCAAATCCAATCTAGTGAAACATTCTCTAATTTACAATGAAGTGAAAATGTATAACAAAATACCATGCGATTTTAAAGAGAGGAATCTCCAGACTTTTAGGAACAAAACTAAAAATCTATCAAGTGACAAGGCCTACTATAGCTTGAAAGAATTTTACGATGATACACTAGGTTAATGTTTACATTTACTGTTATTGTTAAATTTGTTCATATATTGTATTGTAAAAGTATTCAAATAACGCTCAATATTTATGTTTTTATCATTATTTTTATCAAGTGAATCCTTAATCAATTTTTGACAGTAACATTATATATTTTCATCCATATACAGTAAATTTTTATACATGTGTTTGTCAACAAGAGTTATTCTTATGTACAATAAACATACATTCACTCTCTCTCTCTCTCTCTCTCACACACACAAATATTCATTGGAAGTGTCCCCCTTGAAAATAAAGTTGACCTATTTTTTTCTATTTTTCATAGTATTTACTGGAAGGGTGGGAAGTTTTCAAATTGAAACCCTGTATAAAGCTTTCTCTAATATTTTATCTATAGAGGGTAGCATATTAATTATATATTATTAGCATTTTTAGAGTTTTTTATTTATGGAATATACCAGAAACAGGTAAAGGTAAAGTTATCGGGCTCATTCTCAAAATAAAAAGTGAAACTTACGTAGTTTTGTCTCCTGAACACGAATCTGAAAGAATTTTGTGGGGGTCTTAATTACTTTAGGAGTTATAGCCATTTTAAAGTCGAAAATTGTAGATTTTCAGACACGAATTTTGCAGTCAAAATTTGCACAAAATGCATGCTTCTTTTTGTTGACACTGTCATTAAAAACTAATCTATCCATATTTCACGTTTTTAAACACAAAAACTAATTTTTTCACACAAAAAATTGAACTTTTTTTACTAGTGATTCTAACCTATTTGTTAGTTATTTACATGCTCATAAGAAGTTGGTATCACTGAATCTGCACCGTCAACTATTCGAATTCAAATATGAGCAATCAAGAAGGCTAAAAATAAGGAGGGTTTAATAAGCTCTAGCCAATCAGAAACTTGTATCATCAACGCGTCATAGTGACGTACTTGGGTATGAGTACAGAGTCGAACTCGAATCAAGCAACAAAACTGTCAGCAGTAACTCTCATATACCAAGAGCTAGTCCGTCACTGTCTGTAGAGAACGGCAGCCATGACATGTATAACTACGTCACATTTCGTCACAAATGTTCTTTCATCTCTTTCTACTAGTGTCCCCATTGTCTTATGGGAATCAAACACTGTGTTTAGTCTTCTTGATGAGCAATAACTTCCCCTTCATTCTTATGTTCAATTGTTTTATCTATGCCATCATATTTGAATTTGAATAGTTGGCAGCGCAAATCTCAGGTAACCAACCTACTGCAATCATGAAAATTACTAAAAACCAAACAAAAGTTGGGTTAGAATCGCTAGTAAAAGAAGGTCAAGTTTTTGAGTATAATTTTAATTTTTGTTGTTTGTATTTGTGAAATATGGATAGATTAGTGTTTAATGACAGTGTCAATAAAAAGAAGGAGGCATTTTGTGCAAATTTTGACTGCAAAATTCGTGTCTGAAAATCTACAATTTTCGACTTTAAAATGGCTATAAGTCCTAAAGTAATTGAGACCCCCACAAAATTCAGATTCGTGTTCAGGAGACAAAACTACGTAAGTTTCACTTTTTTTTGGAGAATGAGCCCGATAACTTTACCTCTACCCAGAAACAGTCTCGCAGATGAATATCAGTGATTATTCTTACAATAATCCAGAATATACCAGGAATCCTCCCGTGGAATATCAATGATTATTCTAAAAATAATCAGGAATATTCTTGGAATATTTACTTGAATACTCCTAGGACTATTTCATAGTGAACGTTTGAATCATCTTAGAATAATCATTGGATAATCAGAGAAACGATCAATCTTCTTGGGGGATTTTCAAGGCATTTTCTAGAAATATGTGCCATCTGGAATGCTTTCTTCTATCAAGGAAGATTCAAATCTTTAACCAGTAATACGAAAAAGCAGGTTATAAATCTATACCTATCGCTAGATTTTTCTATACCTAATCCCTATCTATAATGTTTACGCAGTACATCCATGCCAAAACAGATAGAAATTTGAAAAAAATTACCTGAAATAAACATTCAAGACTGACAAAAACGAGTGGATCTCACCCATAAATCCACGGAAACAACTATTGTATAACATCAACCGGATGAAAACACTCAATTTTGGTGCACTGCAGGAAATCTGTGACACAGTTTCATCTCTCCAATTTGAAAACAACAAATTCTTGGCATTCCCGGTCGATGAATACAGCCGAGTGTTTTATTTGTACCAGACTCTTCCGAATGTCAACGTTTTGGCAACGGTTCAACGTGAAGATTACCCACCAAACTAACCTCTAAATATCCTTGTACATCAAAATTCGACAGAGTGTTTCGATATATCTACCAGAACTATTCAAATCGGAGAAAAATGTTACAGTATCACAATTTATTTTATTGAAAAAATAGTTTAGGTACTAGAATGTTCCGAAAGGGGTTTAAAACTGTGTTATGGTTAGTTGTAAACTCGGTTTATGTACACTCAACACTACTGTTTAACGTAATCAACAATTTAACCAACTATTTAACAATTTTATTGCAAGTTAACCTCCAATTGATAGAAACTCTCGTTTATTTATCCAGTGTGGTTTAGCTTTCGAGTTAGTTTTATTCACAACCTTATGGTAGAAGTATTAACGTTTTGTTTTAAACGTGTTTTAACGAAGGATCACAATATTATTATAACAAAAATTAACAATTTCGCGGACGATCTTATAACATGGGCAGTCTAGAGTTGTGTCGTCATTGCAGCAAAACGCGACTGCTAGCGATGGCGAACGAGATGGCGCCTGAGCTTTTCCGGATTTTCGATAGTCGATGCGCTGGGGTTGGAAAGCTCGTTGTTCGAGGTTGGGGCGATATTCCTCTCTGAAAGCGGCGTTATGTCAAAACCCAGTCAGCATGGCATTTTGAAGCAATTTAATACACGCGAAACACGTAAATATTTTAAAGCAGTTGTTAAACGCCACTTCCGTATTTCAAGTTGCTGGTATCAGAAGGACTCAGTTCTTGAATCTTTACTGTTCTACTGCGGAATGAATATTCGACATAAAAAATTTTCAGGCTGTCTTTTAGATACCAAATTTGTCAAAGATACAATTCTGTCCCCACTTCTCTCAAACAATTAAATTTCATCAAATTCAAAACTAAATATAAGAACTACTTGTTCGACTGAAATGAGAGGAAATGTTTGCATGATATATTGTTCAGATTAGGTGAACTACATTCGTTTGGTAAGGTGTTTGTTCGTATTCAAATTATAAATAGTATTATATAATAGTATTATAATAGTATTATGTCACAGGTTTTTTAGGGTTACGTGGAAGAACATGTTCTGTGATGCTTAGGATTACAGACGATGAACTTCGCCCTTTATTTCGCTTGATAGCTTAAATATATTAATTTTTTTAAGTTTTCACTTTATGAAATAATAAAGACGATATTATTATTATTATTATTATTATACCGGGCGACTACCCAATTTTTCCAAAGCTTTGAAGACTCAGATTCAAAGAACCACGCACACTTCTTATGCAAAAAATATTTCTGTCAAATTGTCCTAAATTTCAATATGTTGTTGAACTCGACATAGTGAACAAAAGTTACCATAGGCACAAAAAATGCTATTTGTGGTTTAAGAAATACAGAGTGTTGAAGTTGTAAAATGTCACTTTAATGTGGGTAATATCACTGAATTAGAAGTTTTTGATCTGAACCATAGTATTAAACTTGGCCAGTGCAAAATTATGGTTTCTGAGCCTTTTTGAAAACAATATACAGGGTAGATCAGACTTTGTCTGAGTTAGACAAAATTGAAATAATGTCAGAACGAAGCATCAACGTTATAAGTATAAATAAAGAGGAAATAAAATCTTCCAATTTACACAAAAAATATATACTTGTCACGTGCTTACAATTGTTTCGACACACGGTGTCATCATCTGAGCGAGTTATTAACTAAAGAAACGTCAAAATCACCTTCTTAAATATTAAAATAACATGCATGAAATTTCACTAATGACAATTGCAGGTATGAAATTTCCTAATGACATATAGCTTGGATTAGGGAGCATTTGAGTAGTTACTAGTGAGATAATTAATTATAGGTGAATTGTACAGGTCAATTTGGTCATTGAGAACTAAATTGCTATTGTTACGTAAATGTTTCTTGATTTCTATGGATTCTAATATGTTTAATTTTTGACCTTTAGGTTGAATATGCAAAATTTCAGGATTTTGTGTGAAGTTATGGTTATTGTCAATAAGGTGGTTGGCATAGTTTGAGTCCTGTTTATTTAATCTGTAACTTCTCAAATGCTCACCGAATCTTTGATTAAAACTACGGCCTGTCTGGCCTATATATAATGCATTGCAATCCTTACACTCAAGTTTGTAAACCCCCGACTTCTTGAATTTATCCCGTACAGATTCTGCGTTGTTAATAAAAGAATATAAGTTATTGTTGGTTTTGAATGCAACATTTATATTCCGTTTCTGAAGGAAACGGGATATTTTGTTCGTATGCTGACCAAGATATGTTAGACATGCAAAACGTTGATCGGTTTTTACTTTGATATGCGGGTATATTAAATTTAGAGTTTTCTTGTTTTGTTTTTGTTTAAGCAGTCTATCTATAAGTGATGTTTCATATCCATTATTTACGGCGATTTGTTTAATTTTGTTTAACTCACACTTGAAATCTAAATCGCTTTGAGGTATATTTACCAGTCTATGAATCATATAATGATATGCAGCTAGTTTGTGTGATTGTGGGTACATAGAGTGTTTATGTATTGTAGTGTCTGTATGTGTGGGTTTGTGATATATAGAGAAGCCGTGCGTGTTATTTTTACGGGAGATAGTTAGATCTAAGAAGTTTAATGAATTGTTATCATCCTCTATTTCTGAAATCATCTCCTAATGCAATTTGGAAAATTCAGTCTCATCTCGCTGTAGTTTATCTTGTATATATGCTGGAGCTAACTTAACGTATATTTACCCATAGTTGAGTTTCTACAGAAAAAAAGGTGGGAGTCGTACTATGAGAGATTAATTTGAAAGATGCTTCAAAACAATAATCATCCGGATTTTCTGCATCTTCATCCATTAAACGAAAACTAGACACAGAAAAATCTTTCATTTTTCACACAAGTTTACGTGATATATGCTCTCCGAAATAAGAAGAAATAAAAAAAATAACACGTCAAATTTTTATATACATGGTATTTTGATAATTTTTGGAAATATTGGTCTAATATATTCTTGAGTCACACTGTATATAATACACGTAATTTCTGTTTCTGGAAGTGGCCACATGGCACATATAACCGGTGCATTGAATTGATCAAATCGCGTTATCTGAAGCAAATATAACGGTTATAGTTATACTTTCAATTTCCCCTGTATATTTGAAAAAATACATATTTTTTGGGTTCAGTCGATCTTATTGGATACATCCAACACAAAAAATTCAATTTCGATACGGTCCAACTTATAACGTTTGTGCCTCGTTCTGACATTATTTTCAGTTTGTGTAACTCAGACAAAGTCTTGATCCACCCTGTATATTGTTTTCAAAAATGCTCAGAAAATATATTGTTGCACTGGCCAAGTTCGATACTATGATGTAGATCAAAAACTCACTAATAATTCAGTGATAATAAAGTTCAGTTGATAATGGTAAGAAAGTGACATTTTACAACTTCAACACTCGCTACGCTCGTACTACAAAATTTCATATACCTACTCGTGGGAAATGTATGTCATTTCATGCTCATTAATATACTATTTCTCAAAATTGCTGAAGAGTTAAAGAAATGGCATTTTGTGGGCGCGTTCTAACAATAAAAAGCTCACCATTGAATATTTTTTATATTTTTTTGTGATTTTTTGAAGGGATGAAACATGCAACCCCTATTCCATTTTTCACCAAAAGTTTGAGGAAAAAAAATTATTATTAAAAAAAAAATTGTTAAAAAGGAAGATTTGTTGCAAAACGATTTCAACTCCTGTGTTGTTTCAGAAAAGTACTAGTTTCCTGATAAAAAAAAAACAGAATTATAGAATTTACTTCTTCCAGATCGATCTTCATCGCAGTTCTGTACCGTGGATAAAAAATAGACCTGCTTTGATTCTTTACTAGATTGCACATTTAAATATCTTGACATTCTCTAGGTTTCTCAAGAGTTATGAATCTTTTCATCGTTGCTAATAAAACTTACATACGCTTACAGCGGCGGGGGCAAAATTGTTCAACTGTTTGTATGTATTAAAATCATGATTCCTTGTTTTCATGGCCAACTTTGTTCACTTATTGAAAGCTCTTTCAGAAAATCACTAGAAATGTACAGGGTGTGATTTGAAAAAAGGGGTTTGGTGTCAATTCCGGTTAAATCGGAAGTGGTAAATTCGCAGTTGTGGAGTCAAAATTAGAGTATTCAAGTACTATAGCGACATGCCAAACTTGAAAAGTTGGAGGACGTACCTTACCTCGTAGTCAACCGATTCTTGTACATAAACACATATGGAAACAGAACCTTGGAAAAATTAGCAAACCAATTGGTTTTTTGACACGAGTCAGTTGAGCATCACCTAGGTCAAATTATAATGTTTTTGAATTGTAAATCTCGTGATAATAATCACGAAAGCATTTGGTAACTATTTTGTAGTGAGAAATACAATTAATAGCGAAATAACTGAATGAAAGACCGCTAGTAAGATCAATAGAGACAAAAAATCACTGAAATTATGACGAAACATTCGAAGATTACTCAAAAATAACATACCTGAATTCCATTGGTCTGTTTTGGTCCATTATTTTAATCAGCGAATTTATGCCATAATTGTTATCCTATAATGATTTCGCGCGAATAACTCGAAATATAATAAAAAACCCGTAAATACTCGGTCAGCGACAACACTGTTATAGTTTTATTAATAAACTGTCGGACACACACATTTCTAGAGACTAATCGGCTCTGACATAATGAATATTCCGCCAAACATCGGGAGAGGTTTTTTTTGTCACTGGTTTACCGCTGCCAGAATGTAAATAGCTTTCGTAAGATTTTGTTTTCCTACGAGTTCAACTTTTTGAATTCCTCAATCTACATTTAGACTGGTGCCTATAATTTTTGGGAAAGAGAAAAAAGTAACAGGCAAGGACCAGGTGGAAAATGTTGTTGAGGTTCCAGCTTCAAGGAGAAAAAAAATTTAAACACGAAAGCACTCAATCACCATTTTGAGGGATGTAGTTTAAGGGTTGAAAATGTTTTTTTTGCGATTTGCGGTGAAACTTGACTTCCAGCGGAAAATGTTCAGTACAAAAGTTGTAGACAATAAAAAAATTAAAAACTGTTGTTGTTGTTAAGTGTTGTACATCTTCGCACTTGATTTTACCATACTGATGAGAGCTTAAGCACGAAACACGTGTCTACGGTTGTACAACAATTTGAGGGTTATACCCAATAATTTTTCTATTTATATTTTTATTATTTTATGTACTTATTGTAATCTTGTCGAAAATAAAGACCTTTATTATTATTAATAGAGAAAGAATAGAGAATATCCGAATCAAACAATAAAATGAAAAAACTAGATGAATTTTGCAACAACAAAGACGAATTTCTGGAGGTGCATTTTTTTCTAGTAACAGGCCAATGTGGGTATTTTCTGAGCAAGATATGACATTGAAGTGTCGTATTCATCTAAATTATAAAATTTGAATAATGTTTCGTTAGAACCGGTAGAGCGAGAGATTCGAAAAATTAAAAAAAAATTGGAAAAAAGTCGAAGTGGCAGTAGAGAGTTCAAATTTTTAGCAAAGGTATGAAATTGGAAACTGAACAACTTTATTCTTTGGCATTTGGCAAAAAAAAAACTGATGTTTTGAGTATTTTCGCACAAATGTCTAATTTGACAGGTTTAGAGTAGCACATGACAAATGGAAAGAGGCTGTTTTACTCATTTTTAAAGCACAAACTAACTGCGAAGTCAGGCTTTCACTATATCTATCTATTAATAAAATAAACTTCCATATGTTGCGAACTTTAATGTGTGACTCTGATGATGATTATGTTCATTTAATCAATACCAATATATAGTTTTCAAATAATCTAATTTGTTTGATGATCTATTTATTTTGTGGAAGTTCATGATGAAATAAGAAAAGGAAGAAAAAATATAACTTTTGTCCAGTTTCCACTAACACTTTACTACTTTATTACGACCGGTTTCGGCTTTTACACCATTTTCAAGTAACTACAGATTTCATCAAGTTCCTGAATATTTATACATAAGAAAGTAATTAAAGAAAGGTTGGGTTTAAATTACCTAACTGATGTTTCAAAACAAGTTGGGAAAATACCTGGAATCTACCTGATGAGTCAATCTAATTTATCTAATAGGGGTTCATACAATCGGTGGGTCCAACTTTGTTATCAAAAGTCATAAATTCAAAAGTGGAGAGCTACATAATTCAAACTGGTCATTGAGGGTATCAAATTTGGGGTTTTTATTCAAAAACCCCAAAAGCCTTGGAAATAAACAAATTGAATAAAAACACCAATTTTGATACCCTCAATGACCAGTTAGAATTATGTAGCTCTCCACTTCTGAATTTATGACTTTTGATAACAAAGTTGGACCCACTGATTGTATGAACCCCTATTAGATAAATTAGATTGACTCATCAGGTAGATTCCAGGTATTTTCCCAACTTGTTTTGAAAGATCATTTAGGTAATTTAAACCCAACCTTTCTTTAATTACTTTCTTATGTATAAATATTCACGAACTTGACGAAATCTGTAGTTACTTGAAAATGGTGTAAAAGCCGAAACCGGTCGTAATAAAGTAGTAAAGTGTTAGTGGAAACTGGACAAAAGTTATATTTTTTCTTCTTTTTCTTATTTAAATAATCTAATACTAATACTAGTCAAAATATTGAATTTTTTAAAAGGTTTCTACATGTACGGTTTCAGGTTGTGATCGATACAAGTATTCACAGAATTTTGCAAATCACACCTTTTCGACAATATCCTCTGGGAAGGGCCAAGTGACGCTATTGCAGAAAGAATGCTAGACATTCACGAAATATCCAACACGTTCTAACGATTCTATAATTTGACACATTACAAAAGATTCCGCTCACTCTGCAGGAGTATGCGTCCTGCGACAAAGGCGCCTAGAGCTGAATATTCTGCGGCTTTCTGCACCGTGTCGGGCATACTTTTCGAGTCTGAAGGGCTGACGGATAGTCAGTGGGCCAGGATGTTTATTTTCGAGAATTTGCAAAAATAGAGTCTTTTATTTACATAAACCAGTGCTGATGAACGCTAAAAAATATAAAAAAGGGAAAAAAATTAACATCATGAGACAGGAGCACAGGAGCAAAATATTGTTCGGATGACGGGAAAAATAATTTGGAGTCGACAAAATGGAGAAGGGTGGAACGGGGTGAACTTTTAGGGGTTGAAAGTGGTATTTCGCGGTTTTTCGCGATTGGCAACGAAAGTTTTAAAATGTAACAAAATGATGGGTTTAATTCACTTTTGAATTTATTTTCTTCCTTTTAGTGTTTTTGAATGAGCTTTTCTCTGAACATTTTTTAGTTTATTCATTTTATCAATCATAATAATAAAAATACTTTCTGATAAACACTCTAAGAGTGTGCCGAGAGGCAAACCCTATGCGGATAGATGACGGGTATTATTATCATATGATATAAAGGCAAACTTGACAATTCTCGCATCCCTATAACTACTCCGTCCATTATTTTCAAACTTATATAGCAACTCTCATCCGTTATTGCTTGGCGAAGATTAATCTCACAAAATACGCTAGCAAAGCAATCGTACTCAGTCGATGTTTCAAAAATCCTCTCTCGTAAATTTACAAAATTTCAACAGAGCGCTCATTTCTACTGTTATTATTTTGTAGATTTTTCCAAACTGTATGTAGAAACGCCCATCCCCCTTTTATTTGTGATGAGGTGGAGGAAATCTTTTATAGAGATGAAAGGAGCCTCAGGCTCAAGTCTCCAGACCTACTATGAGATTCCACTGATTCACAGGGTTACTCAATAAAACCTCCTCCTCTAGGCCCGTCAGGTTGTTGCCCCCGGTGACACTTAGGCCTATTGACCCAGTGTATCATACCTATGATGTGCACTGTCACAGTACCCAATCCAGTAATTCCGTTCCTTGTACGATCCTGTACAAGTAAGTTCTTTACTGGGTGCGATCTGTATAGTTCTGGATCGCCAGATGGCTGCCCAAAGATTGCCTGTCTTTTGCGGTCTAATGCCTCGCAATAGCACAGTATGTGCGTCACTGTCTCTGGATCCCTACCGCATAGTCTGCAGGTAAGGTCTCCATTGTACAGTCCCATTTTGTTGAGGTGCTCCTTCATTGTTGCATGACCAGTCAGGAGTCCAGTAACGGTTCTCAACTGGCTCATGTTAATCGTTAACAGGTTTGCCGCTCTTTTATGGCACGGCCCTTTAGTGTATTCTTTCCCGTGTTTGTTTCCTGGGATGTTTTCCCTCTAGTTTTTGTGACTGTCCCCAATCCAATCTCTTACAGACTCTCTTACTGTACACTTCGGTACCCCTAGTGTTTGCCCTTGATTTGGGGGATTTTCCGAACCTTCTCTTGCTAGTTCGTCTTCCTTTTCATTGCCTGCAATTCCTCAGTGTCCTGGGACCCATATCAGTTTGACTTGATTCCGGTCTGCCAGCACTCCTAGTTCTTCTTTGTAGTCTCATACCAGTTTGGACGTCACTTCCTTGTGGCACAAGGCCTTAAGTGCCGCTTGGCTGTCTGATAGGATGTTGATGTGCACGTTTTCAACGTTTCTCCTGTTGTTCTTCCTCGCGCATTGGAAAATGGCGTACACCTCAGACTGAAAGACAGAGGTGTGTTTGCCCAGTGAGTAGCTGATGCCAGTACTCGGATTCCTGGAGAACACTCCTGAGCCCACTCCATTCCCAGTCTTGGATCTATCTGTGTACCAGATTTTCCCCTGTAGAGTGTTCCTGAGCTGCGAGCCGTCCCACTCAGTTCTGTCTGGTATCAGCACTCTGAATTGGTTATTGAAGCAGTATCGTTTCGGAATGTGGTCCGTTCTCGTTCCCAGCACGTCCCCGATCACAATTCTAACGATGCTCATGTGTCCCATTCCAACTTCCAAGTTGGGTTTGTTCTGCAGTCTAGAGACACCAAGCCTTGCTCCCCCTGCGCCACTAGGTGAAGAGGAGGCAGTCTCAGGAGTGTCTCCATGGCTGCAGTTGGTGTTGTAATTGCCCCTGTGATTCGGAGACAGGCAAGTCTTTGTACCTTGCTTAGTCTTGTTATGGCTCCTCTTTGTTGTGTCTTGGGCCACAACACCAAAGAGGCGTTTGTGATTGAAGGCATGACCACCGAGCTAAACAACCAGTGCAGCATAATTGGGTTCAGCCCCCATTTTTTTCCAAAACATCGTCTGGTCATCACTGGTGAGGTAACCGAATTTTTTGTTGTTTTTTCCAGATGCTGGTTCCACGTCAGCTTGGAGTCAAGAATCACTCCAAGATATTTGACTTCCCCTTTTATCTGTATACTCTCTCCTCGAAGTCGTATAGGTTCTAGGCCCTCTGTTTTTCGTCTTCGGGTGAATGCTACTATGGTTGCCTTGTTAGGGTTGACGTTCAGCCCCTCCAGGTCCGTCCATCTCGTGACCAGGTTAAGAGCCTCCTGCATGCGGTCTCTAACCGTTGTGTTAAATTTTCCTTGTGCTAAGACTACTATGTCGTCAGCATATCCAAGGGTTCTATGTCCTGCGTCGTTTGGTGTTACCAACAGCGAGTCCGGCGATCAGATTCCACAAAAGCGGAGATCTTGCGGGCATCCTCTGGTCGCCCTGGCTACTATGGTTTCTTCTAATACTGTAATGTGTATTAACCGATTCCTTAGCATTGAGTCTATCCACGCAATACATGGTTCCTCGACGTCTCTGTGTCTAAGAGCTCTGGTGATTGAGTTTATCGAAGTATAGTCGAAAGCCCCTTCTATATCTAGAAAGGCCGCTAACAGTACCTCTTTATTTTCCAGCGTATTTTCCACCCTCGTTACTACTTGGTGAAGTGCTGTCGCCCATCCCTCATTTCTAAGTGAAGATATATAGCAAGAAATACGCGAGCGAAGCTAGCACACGCATTCCTATTACTACTTTATCCACTATTCCTTATTTCTTGGTGAAGATATCTAGCAAGAAAACGCGAGTGACATTTTGTAAATCGTTGGTGAAGATATATAGCAAAGAATACGCGAGCGAAGTATTTCTTGCTATATAATATTCACCAACGAATAAGGTATGAGTGTTTTTACATAAAGTTAAGAATAATTGACAAAGTACCAACAGGAATTAACGCTCTCGCTTCGCTCGCGGATATCTTGACTTGTGCTTTACTAACAAATAAGGGATGAAAGTTTCTACTCAAAATTGAGAGAAATTGAAGTAGTAATGGGAATGCACGCGCTCGCTTCGCTCGCGTGTTTCTTGCTAGATATCTTCACCAAGAAATAAGGGATAGAAAAGGGGAGAAATGTGTGCTGGAAAATGCCAGTTATCATTCAAGAAAAGCCCGTGTCTCCTAAATTACTCGAGACCGCCCATAATTTCAGGAGACCAAACTACATAAGTCCCGAATATACAGGGTGGAGCATCGAAAACGAAACAGATCAAATATCTTCAAAACGAATGTGTTGTGAATAAAATGCAAAAACATGTCGATTTTTAATCCAAGCGGGACATCTTGCTATCATAACCTCAACTGTCATACCTCTCCCCCCACCCCTTGGGCACTATCACCCAAACAATTTGAATAGGGAAAGTAGTAAGTGTGACACATCATTGAAAAGGTAATTTCATAAGGAATTCAGCCATGTCAATTTTTGCCACCTAACTTTTTATTTTGGCGCCCTCTTGCGGGAAAAACAAGTGTTCCGTATTCTAAATTATAATACTGCATTTGCAAGCTATTTTGATATAGATTCGGTGGCAATGCATTATGGAATTTTTCTAGGAGAAAAAACAAAATGGCGGCTCCAAAATGGTAATTATGATCCGAATCGATTCAAAATTGATATTTGGTGGTTTTCAAGGTCGGAAATTATGATTTGTTCGTCAATGCAAAAAACAAGATGGCGGCTCCAAAATGGCGGATGAAATTTGTAATTCTGGTCCGATTCGAATCAAAATCAGTATGTGGGGATTTTCAGGGTAGAAAGTTATGATAGTTTTATCAGTGCAAAAAACCAAGATGGTGGACGAAATTTATAATTGTGGTTCGATTCGATTCAAAATTGGCATATGGGGGTTTTACAAGTTTTCAGTATGACTAATATCAATTAATCAAATTGATAAAGAAAAGCTTTGTTACAAATGCGCTAAATAGGAAATCATATTTTTCTTTAGATGTGTAACGTAGGTTATTCTATACGTAACAGAATCAACATTTTACCGAGCAAGAATACCTATTTTGTACTCGCGGTAAGCTTTCGAATCTGTTACGCACAGAATAATCTAGTCGGACGCTCTAACCACTGCGCCACGCCCCGACATAAAAAAATATAAAAAAAATATTATTTCCTTTTTAGCGCATTTTTATAAAAGCTTGTTTTTATCAATTTAATTAATTAATTTTAGTCATACTGAAAACTTGTAAAACCCCCATATGCCAATTTTGAATCGAATTGAACCGCAATAACAGATTTTTTTCACCATCTTGGTTTTTTGCATTGACAAAAACGTCATAATTTTTTATCCTGAAAATCCCCACATTCTAATTTTGATTCGAATCGGACCAGAATTACAAATTCGTCCGCCATCTTGGAGCCACCATCTTGTTTTATTGCATTGACGAACAAATCATAATTTCCGATCTTGAAAACCACCACATATCAATTTTGAATCGAATCGGATCATAATTGCAAATCATGTCTGCCATTTTGGAGCCGCGTTTTTGTTTTTTCTCCTAGAAAAATTCCATAATGCATTGTCATCGAATCTATGTCAAAATAGCTTGCAGATGCAGTATTTTAATTTGGAATACGGAATAGTTACTTTTCCCGCAAGAGGGCGCCAAAATAAAAAGTTTGGTGGCCAAAATTGACATGGCTGAATTCCTTATGGAATTACCTTTTCAATGATGTGTCACACTTACTACTTTCCCCATTCAAATTGTTTGGGTGATAGTGCCCAAGGGGTGGGGGTAGAGGTATGACAGTCGAGGTTATGATAGGAAGATGTTTTCTTTGGATTAAAAATCGACGTGTTTTTGCAGTTTATTCACAACACATGCGTTTTGAAGATATTCGATCTGTTTCGTTTTCGGTGCCCCACCCTGTATAAATTTTTTTCATAGCTTGATTCTCCCGGTTGACGGAATTTTACCTCTCTTTTTTTACAAATGTTTAGTGTCGATGCTCTTCTGAATTATCGTTATGAATGATTCTCATTGGTTGAGAATGATTTCTCCTAAACTTACAACTTCCAAGAATTCAAAAGTGCTACAAATGCTCTTTCCTCTCTACCCTTGATGCATTTTTCCTGAACATCACATGGTTTGAATTAAACTAATTTGTGAAACCAGCTACTGATAATTCATTTATTCAATACACTAAACAGTATTAGATGAAAAAAATACAGTAATAATGGTTATCTCCAAATAATGATCATGTACTGAAACATAATTGAGTAATTTAGGACAAGGTATTTAGTCATGCAATCCATCCATCGCATTGTCAATTAGAATATTGTGCATGTTCTTTTTTCTCAGTCTACTGAACGACGCGAAAGTTTCCAGCGGCTTAATCTGAAGCACTCTAGGGGCTCTAGTACTTGTAACATTTTCTAGCATCTGGTCTGTTACCTCCTTTTGATTATTTTTCTTCGAAGATCGTATAAGTGAAAACAGTCTAGACAAGTAACCGAGATACTCGACTTTATTGCTCGCTTTCTGGAAGATGTGAGTCTCTATCTCGATAGCAGTCTTGGAAGTATTAATTTCATTTTCTTTCACTACTTCATTAATTTTGGTAATGACGCTCTCCAAGAAGGATGGGGTTCTCCACTTGTTCTTCTCGTCTGCCATGAATTTAAAGAGCAATTATTTTGAAACTTTTAGAAATTATGAATTTTATTTCCAGTTGACATACGTCAAAATCACGACACTGAAATTCAGTTTTATCATGAAGTATGCTCTGTCTAGTGTTCGTAACCATGGGCTAGGCCAAAACAAATTTTAATCGCTTGAAAAAAAAAGTAAGAGGCAAGGACCAGGTGGAGAATGTTGTTGAGGTAACTTCAAGGAAAAAAATGTATTTAAACTCAAATTGGTGAAATGGGGATGAAGTGTAGGGGTTGAAAATGGTTTTTGCAATTTGCGGTGAAACGTGACCTTTTCGCAATTCACAAGTTTTCGAAAAAAATACCCTTATCTTCCACGAACAATTATTTTCGTGTTTTTTTGTGTTTCTAAGATCTATAACCCAGGTAGCAGATCATATCGGCTGAATCTTGGTTCCATATTGGGCCAATATAGATATATTGTAAATGTAAATGTATTGGTCCAATATGGGTGAATTTTCAAAAATCAATATTATAATTGTAATAATATAATAAATAACTATTGCAATCCAAATATTACAGTAATATCGATTATAGGGGGAAAAAAAACTATATTGTATTTCCAAATTTGACAAATTGTAATAACTCATATTGAGTCAATATTGGTTGAATGATATTTACCAATACCGATAAAACAATATTGTCTTCACATCGTTTTTACCATCTATAATAAATATTGGAATCCCAATATATACAAAACTTCATATACCGACGAGTGGGAAATGGGTTATTTCATGCTCATTGTACACTATACTTTTTCTACGACCATCTGAATCATTAACAAATCTGTAATATTTTTGATAATCCTTTTTATCATAAACTCTCCTGACGTCATTTTTACATGGTTTAGATAATTTTTTCTTTCTTTATCCGTTGAATGAAACATCTATTTTTTCTTTTTGTACACGTACCTACCTACGTCGTGAAAATTATTATAAAAATCAAACACTAATCGATTTCATAAAATGAAAAAAAAAATGTGGCTGCGTGGATTTGAACCCTCGCTCTCACCATCCAAAGTCCACGTGTCATCCGAATCAACACTCGTCGTTACTAGAGCACATAATAATTTATTCAAATTAACTGTTATATAGAAAGTATCTGTTAACTATTCAAAAATATAGAATCCGATTGTAATCAATCTTTTTCAATCGAATTTTGTAATTATCTCCTGATGAATGTCAAATTATTAGACAGACGTAAACAAACTTGATTAGATATTATTTATGTTCATAAAATTCGTTAATACCTACCTATTCCACCTATTCCACCAAGTTCATGAAAGTCGTAGGAAATGAATATTTCGATACAGCTAGCCCGTGGGAAATGAAAATCGGTGTTACAACGTGGTAGGTTTCTTAATCGAAGACGCAATTGAAATGTTCATTTTTCTTAATGGTCGTAGAAAAACTATATTGTATCTCCAAGTGTAATTACACATTGGTTGAATATCATTTCACCAATATTCAACAAATCTTATTAATTAATATTGGGTCAATATTGGTTCAATAATATTTATCGATATCGTTAAAACAATATTGTCTTCATATTGTTTCCTATATCTAGATTGAGATGAATTTTGAATATTGTTCGAATATTCAATGAAACATATTGAAATTATTTCAAGATCAAACCTGGATAAAAATCCGCTAGGTGGCTCTACATATAGAACGTCTTCTAAAACCTACGAAAGTATATTAAATACTTCCCATAACTTGTTTTCAAGACTCACTCAGTGGTTATGGCGATCAAAAGGCAGACTCTGGTGTCACCTTCATCAACTAAAAGACATTCAATAATTTACCAAGGTATATTGACATCCACCAATGTATCCAAATGATATTGTATCAATATCGATAAATATTTTGAGGCCATTATTGCTTCAAGAATATTTTACCAAAACTATTTCTAAAATATTTAAACAATATTCGACGAATATCGCAAAATGTTCACATTTTACTTCTCAACAATATAACTTTTGAATATTGTGCCAATTTTGTCAGAATATTGTATCAGCGATATTGTACCAATATCGCCGAATATTTTGAGGCCAATATTAGTTCAAGAATATTTCGCCAATATTATTCGAGTAATATTGGACCAATATCGCCGAATCTCTCGCCAATATTGCATTTCAAATATTTCTCCAATATGTTCACTATATTGTACCAATATTTTACCAATATATGTGTGCTACTTGGGAAGTGATCATTTTATTTGTTGAAATCTCTACTTTCAAATGGTCTATGTAACTTGGTGGTTCATTGATCGTTAAATCGCTTAAAATTGAGAAAAATGTCTTTCTGAATCATGATTTTCTCAATTAATTAATTAATATTCGAATACCTACAGGATTACACCACAAAATTAATTTACTAATATAATTTTTATTTTTTTTACAACTATTGAAAATCATTGAAAATATTGAGAGAATCATGATTCAGAGAGACTTGTGTGTTAACCGGTTCAACGATTAATAAATCACCAAGTTACATATACCGTTTTGAAGTGAACATAAAGACCTTCGAAATACAAAAAAAACACCAAGACAATTGTTCGTGGAAGATAAGGGTATTTTTTTTTAATGTACCTAACTCGAAAACTGAAATTACTTTGGAACGTCATAACAACGCTCGTGTTGCAAACGCTCACGTTTTCAAATAAGAGGGAATGTTTTCAAAGTTAAAACTGGGGGATTGAAGGGTAAGACTTGAACTTTCAGAATCTTGGGTATAAAATAGGGAGTGCATTCTTCCATTATCCAGAAACTTCTATGAATTTCCGCAACTATTGTGTTTTCTAGTACAATAGGGAATATGCATAATTTTTTTTTTGTTTAATAATTTTTTTACTTCGTTACAACATAGTAAAAAATATAAATACAGTTGAAAGTCTTGAAATTAATTTTTAAAATAATACATAAAAACCGATTGAATTTGACCTATTTGAACGCCTCCATTTTCGCGCGCTGTGGATGACATCACATGGCGCGATCAGTGTTGTTCTTCTTCAGTGTCGTTCGTTGAGACGTACTCTGATTGCTCTACTTGCTTGAAGTTGATATTTTATAAAGAGTAAGACAAATGCAGTACAAGTGTTAGAGAGAGATGAACATATATGAAAGTGATCTCGATCAACCAGATATTGACACATTTTGAGGTGACGTCACGACAGGTCCGCCATATTGCCGGTAGGGCATACAAACCGTTCGCGTCATTGTAAACAATAGGAAAGATCGATTTTTAAAGTGTGCATAATTATTCTGTTGTGGGATGTTCTAAAAGGGCAGAAAAGGATAAAATTCGGTATTTTAGAATCTCGAAAGCCTTATAAAACCGAGGAGAAATGCTGGACGCCTTATCAAAAGAACGTCGAGAATGATGGGTTAGGGCTTCAAAATTTGAGCGATACATTCCTTAAACATGCACGAATTTGTGCAGATCATTTTGTATCAGGTAGGTAAATAATATTAATACATAAGAAAAACAAAAGTTATCATCCAAAATGTTTGAATTTTTAGTTAAATATGGTGTTGAACTAAACGTATTTTTTCAACTTTGTAGGAGAACCAGCCAATCTGGAAGAAAGGGATAGCCCTGATTAGTGATTAGGTCCCTTCAAAAACTTAAATTGCTGGTCAGTTCATTTGCACCAAGAGATTAGGTATCAACATTGTCTATAATTTAAAGTTTGGAGTCGTAACGCGATTTCACGTCTCCTTTGAGAGATAAGAAGTATTCACTCCTAGCCATATTGTAGTTGAAGTTGATAAAATATGGACTACACGCACTAAAAACTCGAATTAAAAAGGACAAACTTGCAGATAACAATGAAAACTCAATGGCAGACCCGTCCTTGTGTGCCCTACCGACAAAATGGCCGCTCTGTCAAAGTCACGTGACTCAAAATGATCAATTGACAGTTATTAATTAGGTTAGGGATTTGCAGTTTTAATCGCTATTACGATAATGGAAAATGCTAAAAAAAACATTTTATAGGTATTGTCTAGTGCCGGAATGCAAAACACAATTAGAAGTACACCAAGTAAAGTATTTTTTCTGTTCCAAGAGATGCGAAAATACGTAAACAATGGTGTAAGGTTATGAGAAGAGGCGAAGTATCTCCAATATCACATTTACATTGTTGTGAAGATCATTTCAATGTGAGTACATTGTATTTCGATAGTTAACATGAAGTGAATTGATCAGAAGTAAGTTATGTATTCATAAATGTTTTGTATATACCTGCCTCACCTAAACACCTAACAAAACTCTACCCTAATGATATCATTTGCGAAAAATCGGTCTCTGACATTCAATGAGAAACAAACTTTTTTGAGGTTACAATTGTCCTACTTTTCGAGTGTTTTTCAGAAGTTAAAGATGCTTGCGAAAATTTTGAAAAAATTCCAGAATGATCCGAAATCCATCAAGTACCTGTGAATTAATCTCAGGAAAAAATCAAATAATTTATTTATTTAAACATTCAGCCGAAAATCCATATCTTTACTGTTTCTCCAGGTTATTTTTGTATTCAACTATTCTGAGTACGTTGTCAGTGGAAAATGAAAGCTGAAGTCTCACTCTCCAAATCCCATATAGTGATATATCTCTTCGTGAACTGGTTTTCAAAGGACAGGTGTTTCTTTTGTGTCGTTCAGGGAGTATTGGGGCGGACTGGAACCACATTTTTGAATAGCTCGGACTGACGCGTATTGCGCATGCCCTTCCCGGTTGCAGTTATTTGTTCCCAACACGCGTGTAAACAAACCAGCGTGAAAAGTCAGTTCCGGAGTGGGTTTTTAAGTTCTTCTCAACCAAGATTGAAATTTTAGTTTTGGCCTTATTGTGATTTATAATAAAATAACTTTTAAAGTGGATTCCAAAAAGGATAACTGTTCCCATCGAAGATCCGGGTTGTTGTGCAAGGCAGCATGTAATCTTTACTACACCAATGGTTGCAGTAATATGCTTCCTATTTGTGACGCTGGAGAGAACTCGGATGGAGATATTGAAGAAGAGCTACACGATCTCGATGATAAAAATCCCGAGACATCTAGCGATGAAGATTAATTTTAAATAAATCTATTTAGTTTCTCAGTGTAAACCAAAATGTTCTCTCTTTTGTATTATTTTTTGAATACTCGGATGAAGATATGGAAGAAGAGCTAGACGATCTCGATGATAAAGATCCCGAGACATCTAGCGATGAAGATTATTTTAAAATAAATCTATCTAGTTTCTCAGTGTAAACAAAAATGTTCTCTCTTTTGTATTTTCTTTTGAAAACTCGGATGAAGATATTGAAGAAGAGCTAGACGATCTCGATGATAAAGATCCCGAGACATCTAGCGATGAAGATTATTTTAAAATAAATCTATCTAGTTTCTCAGTGTAAACCAAAATGTTCTCTCTTTTGTATTTTCTTTTGAATATTCGGATGAAAATATTGAAGAAGAGCTAGACGATCTCGATGATAAAGATCCCGAGACATCTAGCGATGAAGATTATTTTAAAATAAATCCATCGAGTTTCTCAGTGTAAACCAAAATGTTCTCTCTTTTGTATTTTCTTTTGAAAACTCGGATGAAGATATTGAAGGAGAGCTAGACGATCTCGATGATAAAGATCCCGAGACATCTAGCGATGAAGATTATTTTAAAATAAATCTATCTAGTTTCTCAGTGTAAACCAAAATGTTCTCTTTTGTATTTTCTTTTGAATACTTGGATGAAAATATTGAAGAAGAGCTAGACGATCTCGATGATAAAGTTCCTGAGACATCTAGCGATGAAGATTATTTTAAAATAAATCTATTTAGTTTCTCAGTGTAAACCAAAATATTCTCTCTTTTGTATTTTCTTTTGAATACTCGGATGAAAATATTGAAGAAGAGCTAGACGATCTCGATGATAAAGATCCCGAGACATCTAGCGATGAAGATTATTTTAAAATAAATCCATCGAGTTTCTCAGTGTAAACCAAAATGTTCTCTCTTTTGTATTTTCTTTTGAAAACTCGGATGAAGATATTGAAGAAGAGCTAGACGATCTCGATGATAAAGATCCCGAGACATCTAGCGATGAAGATTAATTTAAAATAAATCTATTTAGTTTCTCAGTGTAAACCAAAATGTTCTCTCTTTTGTATTATCTTTTGAATACTCGGATGAAAATATTGAAGAAGAGCTAGACGATCTTGATGATAAAGATCCCGAGACATCTAGCGATGAAGATTATTTTAAAATAAATCAATCGAGTTTCTCAGTGTAAACCAAAATGTTCTCTCTTTTGTATTTTCTTTTGAAAACTCGGATGAAGATATTGAAGAAGAGCTAGACGATCTCGATGATAAAGATCCCGAGACATCTAGCGATGAAGATTATTTTAAAATAAATCTATCTAGTTTCTCAGTGTAAACCAAAATGTTCTCTCTTTTATATTTTCTTTTGAATACTCGGATGAAAATATTGAAGGAGAGCTAGACGATCTCGATGATAAAGATCCCGAGACATCTAGCGATGAAGATTATTTTAAAATAAATCTATCTAGTTTCTCAGTGTAAACCAAAATGTTCTCTCTTTTGTATTTTCTTTAGAAAACTCGGATGAAAATATTGAAGAAGAGCTAGACGATCTCGATGATAAAGATCCCGAGACATCTAGCGATGAAGATTATTTTAAAATAAATCCATCGAGTTTCTCAGTGTAAACCAAAATGTTCTCTCTTTTGTATTTTCTTTTGAAAACTTAAAAATGTGAAGAAAAGAATATATTTTCGAAATAATTTTTCATCTTTTATCTTGAGATTTTCGATCAAAAGTCGGAGTGGATGAATTTTTTTTCCTTCTCTTTTATTTTTCGATCAAACATGAGGTTTTTCGGAAAAAGTGTAGTAGAGTTTTTTTGTTTTCAATTTTCCTAGCTTTATTTTTGGTTTCTTGATATTTTTTCAATTTTCAAGTTCTCTCCGAGTTACGAAAAGCGTCGGAAAATTCTTTGAACCAGATTTTCTTTAGATTTTCACAAAGTAGTGCACGGAACTTATTGGACACCTGTTTGTCTATTATTAAACTTACCCCATACCAAATTTCATGAACTTCCAATTTAAATTGAAGTTTTAGTGATTTTTTAATCTGGGAGTTTTACTATATGACAGTTCAGAATTTGAATTGTATTCTTTTTCTATTACCGTCGAATTCATGCGTTTGGTGGAAGATATTTTTACCTTTTCCATTTAATCTTATTATTAGGTTTCAATCCAATTAACAAACGTAATTATAGAGTAGAGTTAATTGGGTTAATTATGTTTGTTGCTTCATTATTGTTGCTCTGAATGTCACACCAGACAAACAGAATGTTCATTAAAGCTTGAGATTAATTCTTCTTCATTTAATGCTATTAGTGGCTTCAATGAAAGAGACAACTTTATTTCATTAAGTTTAACCCTTTATAGGTCAAATTTTTTAAATGCGTATACATGGTGTCCTGATACTTCCTGTTTTCCTCTAATGCACAGATGGGGTCAATAAATCACCACTACTTTTTATGTATGATTATTTTCCCTAAAATCCTTCGTTACTGAGTAATGGGCCTTTTGGAAGTTACAAAGTAAAAATGTTTTTTATTTATAACTTTTCAAGCGAATATTGAAAATCAACCAAATTTTGTTGATTGACTAAAGAAATGAATTCCTTTGATGAGGATTCATGCATGACTCAGTTGTTTTGCTACAAAGTCAGGAATGGATTGCCCCCGATGGTCCAGACCACAAAACAGAAAGTCTTGTTGTTATTGGATTAGATTGAGAAAATTATGACATTTGATTTGATATAATATGAAAGAAATTGTCACACAGATACACACAATATCATTGAAGGAATCCTGGTGCAACGTGGACTGCCTCAAACCCTCGGTCGCAAAATGAACTGAAAATAGTTTTCTGGAAGGATCAAAGCTGAATGAATGAATGAATGAATGAATGAATGAATGTTTATTTGAATAGGAGGAAATCCTAATATACAAACATTACATCAATACACATGAAATTCAAGTAATACATAGATATTATACACTAAAAAACTACTTATTTACTATCATTTTGGAAAACTAGCCTTGATACGTAATAAATAACTAGATAAATGCATAAGTACAGAGTAATCATTGTAATATATTATTCAATTTTATATAATCATTAAGTTTGGCTTTGAATATATATATATATATATATATATATATATATATATATATATATATATATATATATATATATATATATATATATATATATATATATATATATATATATATATATATATATACATACATATATATATATATATATATATATATATATATGTTCCAGTGACTAAGACAGTCGAAAACAATCCTTTAGGAACTCACTATACCTTTGTATAGATTGTATGGCATATGTCCGACAGAAAACAACTACTTTTCTGGATAATACCTCGACAGATATTGAATTATATCTGTCAGACATATGTGCAAAGATCCTTACTTTGAAGGAACAATTTTGCAAGAGCTCTCAGAGACAGACAGCAGGACACCGCCTGATCCAAACAAGGAACCAACTGCAGACCGGTTTCGGGATGAAGTCCCTCATCAGTGCAGTCCTGGTTGTCACGGTTATATACACGCGGGGGCCCGGTGCCCGTCATCGTTCGCCGGGATGAACACTGCAATCGCTTACAGGATCCACCACGGCAACAGATTAGAGAGCGCTCCAGAAGGACATTTCGGATGCGAAATGGTATATGCTGAATACTTGTTTCAAGGAGCAATAAATGTTCGAGTGACTGTAAAACAGTCGAAAACAATCCTTTAGGAACTCACTATACCTCTGTATAGATTGTATGGCATATGTCCGACAGAAAACAACTACTTCTCTGGATAATACCTCGACAGATATTGAATTATATCTGTCAGACATATGTGCAAAGATCCTTACATTGAAGGAACAACTTTGCAAGAGCTCTCAGAGACAGACAGCAGGACACCGCCTGATCCAAACAAGGAACCAACTGCAGACCGGTTTCGGGATGAAGTCCCTCATCAGTGCAGTCCTGGTTATCACGGTTGTATACACGCGGGGGCCCGGTGCCCGTCATCGTTCGCCGGGATGAACACTGTGTATACAACCGTGATAACCAGGACTGCACTGATGAGGGACTTCATCCCGAACCGGTCTGCAGTTGGTTCCTTGTTTGGATCAGGCGGTGTCCTGCTGTCTGTCTCTGAGAGCTCTTGCAAAGTTGTTCCTTCAAAGTAGGGATCTTTGCACATATGTCTGACAGATATAATTCAATATCTGTCGAGGTATTAGCCAGAGAAGTAGTTGTTTTCTGTCGGACATATGCCATACAATCTATACAAAGGTATAGTGAGTTCCAAAGGATTGTTTTCGACTGTTTTACAGTCACTGGAACATTTATTGCTCCTTGAAACAAGTATTCAGCATATATATATATATACATATATATATCCATATATATATATATATATATATATACCTATATATATATATATATATATATATATAAACTTTTGCTGTCCTTAATATCCTGAGGTAACTTATTGAATTGATTTACCCTTTGTAAAATAGTACTTTCATTGAGTTAGATAAGCTGCATCTTGGCAGATGAAGATCATTGATTTGTCTTGTAACATAATTATGAGTACTATTTCGATATATAATGAATTCATCAAAATATGATGGCAGCATATCATTGATAGTTTAAAAACAAATATCATTGCTGCTTTGTACAGCCTGTCTTGTACGGAAAACCACTGTAGTGTATTTAGCATAAATGCTATACTGGTATACCGATTGCATTTCAGAATTACTCTCATGCCTCGATTTTGTAATTTTTGTAATGACCTGATTTTGTTTTGATCGAAACTATATAACAGGGTACTGCAATAGTCAAAATGCGGTTGTATTATAGTGTTATATACCGTGATCTTGGTATCAGTTGACAAGTGAGTGGAAATTCTTGTGAAAAAATAAAGTTTCTTTGGTATTTTTTTTCTTACATATGTGTGATGTGCATCAAAAGATAATCTGTTGTTCAACATAAAACCCAGATACTTAAACTCTGTTACCAATTCAATTTTTTCGTTAGTGATTTCCAATACGCAGGAATGTATATCAAGTTGTTTGTATTTGTATGGTGTAGTTAGAATCATAGCTTTTGTTTTGGATGCTTTTAACTTCAATTTATTGATGTTCAAGTAATTGTATATTTTTTCTAAACAAGCATTCATTTCAGTTAGAGCTACATCTAAATTCTTATGAGATACAGACAACAGTGTATCATCAGCAAATAAATTTATAAAATCACAGCTGTGACATAAGCCGATATTATTAATGTAAATTAAAAATAGCAAAGGGCATAGCACGCTACCGTGGGGTACACCATATTTTGTGACAATAGGATTCGAATAATAATTATCCACTTTAGTGGTTTGTTTTCTGTCACTCAAGTAGTCCTTAAACCATTTTAGTACATTTCCTTTAATTCCGATAGCTTTCAGTTTTTTAAGTAGTATATCACGATCGATTGTTTCGAAAGCCCGTCTTAAGTCCAAAAAAACAGCAATAACATAGTCTCCATTGTCGATAGATTGGGTCCATTTACTTATAGTCAGTTGTAATGCCGATTCGCAAGAGTGATCCTTACGGAAACCTGATTGATTGGTCATGAGAAGATTATTGCTTTCAACATAGTTCAGAAGCTGATCATACACAGCCATTTCTAGTATTTTCTCAATGCCTGGCAAGATGTTTATTGGTCGGAATTCATTAGCTTTACATATGTTTTTAACTTTGTGTATTGGTATGATTATGCTAGTTTTTAGTTGATCGAGAAATTGACCATATTGAAGTGAAATATTAATGAGGTGTAGCAAAACATGGCCTATCACCCCTATGGTTTTTTTATAAACCTAATATCAACAATTTCGGCTCCTGATTTGTTTTCCAATTTATTAACAATTCGAGTAAGGTCTTTTAATTCAAGTTGGTTAAATAATTCAAAATTACACTGAACTACAATTTCATTTTGCCATTCTTCAGTAGCGTTAATCGAGTTAACAATATCTTCTAAACTTGATTCAAAATATTTATTAAAAGCTTCTGCTATTTCAGTTACATTTTCAAGAACTTTTACTTGACCTTCAGTTTCAAATTCTATATTGTTTATAACACTGGTATTAGTTTTGCTGAAAGACATCTAGTAATTCTGATCTCTGAATAACGAAAATTCGTTCAGGTACACAATAGAAATATCAAGTATTGTAATTATCTTACCTATAGTACTCCAAAACTGGGCTTTTTTCCCATCATGATTACCTGCTATTTAATTCTACAGCACATTTTATTACATTGTGTATCTATCAGTCACATCTACAAATACTCCATAAATGATTTTGTTGCAAACTTCAGAAACCTTTTAAATAATTCATCCTATTTTCATTCAAGAGCTTGTTAGAGTACGAAATAAATTCGAGCTAAGTCGAGGATGCAGCTTTCTCGTATTTTTATGTGAGGCTTCGGTCTTCTCGAGTGAAATAAAACCCATGAAATTGAAATAATGTACATGAAAGGCTATGTACACTAACGTGTATGGCAGAATTCTCATTATATTGGACAGTAATTGGTTGAGAACGGAAATAAGTGTTTTCTTCCATATAAAACATACAGAAGAATCTCAGTTCTAGTGTTTCTCTGAAACAAATTATCCACCGAAGGGTTAGGGGCGATGATAGTACTCAAGTCATTTGAAAGAATATGGAAGTTTTTTGGACATTTTTCTTCCAAGCTAAATATTCAAGAACGATATAATATTATGTTAATGATTATGTACGGAGTTGTCCACCCAAGCTATCATTTGAGAAAGTCTAGTTATTGGAGTTGTCACACAAAACGATTCATCCGTAACCAAAAATCCTTTATGGCGACTATTTCGAATGGCGTGGCTAAAACCAAGTAACCATTAAGGGGGAAAAAGTAAGTCGAGCTTATATTTTTGAGAATTCACAAAAAGTCAGTTACAATGTAGTTTCTGAACCAGGAAGTTGAATTTAAATCATTTTTCGAGTCGGTTGCGTTTTTATCATTATTCAAGTAAATTGCAGTTTTCATACTGGCTGACACAGCAGACATGTAGCAGCCTGTAGTTTTTTTATTTGAAGAGATAAATATTTGAAATTTGCAGAAGTTACGTAATCAATGATAGCGCTTCATTTGAATCTAACGACAACTTTTTCAACTACCTGTTTGATCGGCAGTAACTCCAACTTCTTTTTTTTTGAATAACACCCTGTATATTTATCTAGCCTATTTTATTTGTCTTGAAATTCATTATTCATCCGTGTATCACAAAGTGGCATTCGTTTCTCGAATCGCAGATGAATTGCATTTTATTGAAATACATCAAGTTGGCTGTTACCCGAATTCGATAATCTCGATGCTTAGTAGGCTTGGAAATCCAAAGAGTATCAGTTAAACGATATAATTTCAGTTTTTTCCATACCTGATCACTTCCTACAGATTGTCAATAATTTCTTTAATAAAAAGAAAAAACATCTGATAATAACTCACGATATTGCGAAAACTGAGATAGGAACATATTTTTTTCAATTTGGCTACTTGTGAAGAAACTATCTGTCTTTCTCTTTGGCCATGTAGCCATATTATGATCTTTCCATTTGGAAACATAAAATTAAAATTGTTCCCCTGATCCACCAATTCACAAGTCTATTATTCTAGATATTTGCAATAATATTTTGCCTAGTAGGCGGTGTACAAAAAATGTTTTGTGTTTGACAGGTAAACATCATTTGATTGTAATGATTATCTCCGTCAGTTTTATGCTGATTGAAATTGCATCGTTTAATTAGATACTAAATACTGGGTGAGTGAAATTCGAGTAGATGCATGAGGATCTCGGAAACGGTAAGAGCTACAGTATGGGTTAAATAGAGGCAAAGTTGCGTATTATGGAGTTCATTACAATGCTGGTAAAAAATCTGAGCTAGCCCTCTCAGTTTCAGAGATATACAGCAAAAAACGAAAAATTTGGTTTTGGTTTTTCACTCATATCTGCTTTAATACAATAGATTTCCGGAAACTGTTTGCACTTTGCCATTGCAACTTTCAATGGGCTGTAAAAATATGTAAACGAAAGTGTTCTACAGGGTGTTGTTTTTCTTGGGCCACCTCTAACTATGAAATTTTAAATACGGACCTGGATTTTTTATCTCTTTTTTTACGCCTCAATGGTCATATTTTATCATGATTGTGAATACCACTTGAAATTTTTAGTCGTTTCGATGGTATCTGGTATTAAAGCAGAAAAATAAAAATCAATTTTTTTGTTTTTTTCTTTTTATCTCTGAAAGTGAGAGGTCTATCTCAGATTTTTTATCATCATAGTAATGAGCTACATAATACGCAACTTTGCCACAATTTAACCCTCTCTTTAGCTCTTACCGTTTCCCAGATCCCCATGCATCTACTCGAATTTCACTCACCCGGTATGTATTCAAAGAACGAAAAGGTCGATATGTTGTTGATATTCGGAAAATGCAAGAGAAATTGTAGACAGGCTGAATAATTGTATGTAGAAAGATTTCCGGAAAGACGCCATCCACCTGATAATTATTTCGCTAGAGTAGAAGAGCAGTTCAGAGCAGTTCTATTCAAAAGTCTTCTAGCGGTCTCTCGATTCACGCCGATTTCGTCCTCAATTTGTCTCAGTGCAGATATTGTCGGATCTGCATGTACTATGGCCAAAACGTTTACTTCCATTTCCTCGTCGAAAATGTATTGGAGATTGTTTTGATTTTCCGGTTCTTTTCTGAACTGCTCTTCTACTCTAGCGAAATAATTATTAGGCGGATGGCGTTTTTCCGGAAATCTTTCGTCTTACAATTGTTCAGCCTGTCTACAATTTCTCTTTCACTCTCCGAATATCAACAACATATCGACCTTTTCGTTCTTTGAATACATATTTAGTATCTAATTAAACGATGCAATTTTAATCAGCATAAAACCAACGGAGATAATCATTGCAATCAAATGATGTTTACCTGTCAAACACAAAACATTTTTTGTACACCGCCTACTAGGCAAAATATTATTGCAAAAATCTAGAATAATAGACTTGTGAATTGGTGGATCAGGGGAACAATTTTAATTTTATGTTTCCAAATGGAAAGATCATGATATGGCACATGGCCAAAGAGAAAGACAGATAGTTTCTTCACAAGTAGCCAATTTGAAAAAAATATGTTCCTATCTCAGTTTTCGCAATATCGTGAGTTATTTTCAGATGTTTTTTCTTTTTATTGAAAAAATTATTGACAATCTGTAGGAAGTGATCAGGTATGGAAAAAACTGAAATTATATCGTTTAACTGATACTCTTTGGATTTCCAAGCCTACCAAGCATCGAAGGATTATCGAATTCGGGTAACGGCCAAGTTGATGTTTTTCAATAATTTGCAATTCATCTGCGAATCGAGAAATGAATGCCACTTTGTGATACACGGTTGAATAGAGAATTTTAAGACAAATAAGATAGGCTGAATAAATATACAGGGTGTCATTAAAAAAAAAGAAGTTGGAGTTACTGCCGATCAAACAGGTAGTTGATAAAAGTTATCGTTAGATTCAAATGAAGCGCTATCATTGATTACGTAACTTCTGCAAATTTCAAATCTTCATCTCAAATAAAAAAACTACAGGCTGCTACATGTCTGCTGTGTCACCCGGTATAGTTATTCGGGCATCGGATCCCGATCCAAGCAATTTCGTAATTATTCATTAAAGTCAAGTCACTAGTTCGCCGCCGTGATGAAACATGTTTCGATATCCATGTGAGTTCTGGAAAGGTAGGTATTTGGTACAGATGAATACGAAGGATTGCATTCAGAGTTAGTTTTGTCATATTCGAGTTATGAATAAACTATTTGCAGATTTAATTTTATTGTTTTGGTAATTAGAAGTATTTCAGAAAGTCTATAGTAAACGTTAATGTATCAATTCCAGTTCTTAGTTCACATATTTTAATTGTCCAGTCATTTTTACATATATTTATTCTATTTTCGCACATGACTTTTCCCTGCCAATAACTTTGAAAACAACCAAAATCAATCGAGTTTCCTTATAATTAGTACAATTTGAATCCAGTCAAAACTACCAATATTTTCATGAAAATATTAGGGAACCAGTACATGTGGGTATTCTCACGAATGTGTAAACTTCGAACCCATTCTGGTATCCACCAATAAGGCGAAGGAGACAAGGTAATCAGGTGAGTAAAATCATTGTTATTTATTTATTGAGAAAATACATCCAACAGGTCATAAGACCCAATTACAGTAGTATATAATACAAAATGAAAGGCTTATATTAATCATGAAAAATAAAACAAAATCTGTATTATCATAACATACCACGTAACATTGTAACTTGTTAGCATCAGTCTAAATCAGTCAAGTAGTGCATTATATAGTGCTTTCCTAAACTGAGATACAGGTAAAAAGAATATATCAATATTTTGTAAACTATTGTAGCTTCTACGCATAGAAGTCAAAGGACAGTGAAAGTGGTGTTGAGAGTTAGGCACGTCGATGTGAAATGTTATTTGTGATCTGGAAGTTATACGGGGAACATTAAAATTCAAAGATGAAAGTAGGGTAGATGAATCAATTTGATTATGTATGATTTTGTATATGAAAATCAAGTCGTTAATTTGACGGCGTTTTTAAGTGATGTGTATTTGAACTCTTCCAGGAGTAATTCATAGCTATGCCCTCTTATGGGGTATGAACCATGCTTTTTTAAGTAAAGAAATTTCAAAAACTTTTTCTGAACAGCTTCAATACAGTATATATATTTTCCTTGGCTAGGATTCCATATGGAGCTACAGTATTCCAGTTTGCTTGTAAGCTAATTGCCTCTATTGAAGAAAACTCTTTGCTGTTACGCATCACAAATCCTAGAACTTTCATTGCACTGGATATTACTTGTTCGATATGAGAAGAGAACGTTAGTTTTTCATCAAAAATTATTCCCAGATCTCTCGATTCGGTAATTCTTGCCAATAATATATTATCCAATTTATAGTTATACATTTGAACAGAAGGTTTCCTTGCAAAGGTCATTATTTTACATTTAACAATGTTTAATGATATTTCATTTATGATTGAGATCACATATGAGGGTTTATAGCTGAATTAATCTCCACAAAAAGGTTATTCTGTGAAGTTGTTTGTTAAATGAGAGTATTTTGAGACAGAATAGAACCAAACATATTATTCCACTAGCTTAAATAATTCACACACTAAGGGCCAACCAGCGCATTTGAATTGTATGTATAAATAAATAAAGGGAGGGGACATTTAAGAGTCATTCTAATCTGATATTCAATTAATTATATTACCTATACCTAGTATCTATTGTGAAGCCGGTGAACCCTCCCTACATGTCAGACGCCAATATCTAAGCCTCTCATTCGCCACTACCATTTCGTCCTATGAAGATCACCCAACTCACAAATATGTATTTTCTAATAGATACAAAAATTTATTCTCGAGCAGAAGTAGAATAGCCATTCCATTCTTTGAGCGATTGAATCGTAACCCACACACATCCAAAATTGACTTCCATAATATATTGAAACCATTTTTCTCGAATATACCCCCGTGGCTGATACCCAAACCCAAATACGACACATCTCTAAGCCTCTATCAGAAAAAAGAAACACCGACCAAACTGATCACTCAGACCTTTCATTGTATACTTTCTCACTACCCAGATCATATAAAATTTTACACCGATGCATCTAAGTCAGGAAACAAGGTTGGAGCAGCTTTCATCTTCCAAGATGAAATGAAAAAATTTCCTCTCCCACCGAACTTTACCGTATACAGTGGTGAAATTTATGCCATTCTTCAAGCCCTCAAATTTATTGCTAGTGATGGGATACAGAAGTCACTCCTCATCACTGATTCACTCAGCACCATCGAGAGCATACAGCAAATCTACAATGGCAACCCGAATATCTTGGCTATGAAGGAAATAATATACAACCATACCAGCAACTCCAACAATAAAATTGTCCTTTTATGGGTACCTTCACACATAGGTATTCCCGGAAATGAAAAGGCAGACCTGGCGGCCCGAGAAGCGGCAAATGAACGGGCGGAAACTCCAAACGAGCAGAAACTCCAAACGAGCAGATCTGTATTAAGTCGTTGGTCTGGGAAGAATGGCAGAAGGAGTGGCAACAAAAAAATTTCAAACTCAATGAAATCAAAAACGCTGTGAAACCATGGACGGCGTTTCCTCATAAGAGAAGACATCAGGTAGTTCTTTCCCGATTGCGACTGGGCCACACAAGATACACCCATGAACATATCTTCAAAGGGGAACCAGCGAAAACCTGTGATGACTGTCAAGTGCTAGTGAGTGTTAAACATTTTCTTATAGAGTGTCCCAGGTATGAGGAAATAAGGCGGAAACATAACTTGGAGCGAGATCTAAAATCATTACTGGGAGAACGCCACGACACCTCCAACCTCATGAACTTTCTAAACGAACTAAAAATTACATCCAAAATTTGACGGGGAACAGAAACACATAGTGTGAATACTGTGAAATAGACATTGTACTGTATTTATTGTATTGATAATGTATTCGTATCGTAACTGTACCTAATGTTGCTAATGACCCACTGTGGTCGATGCAACTTCTTTTTTTCAAAATAAAAAAAAAAATTAATTATATGTTCAATCCAAATGATTAAGATTTGCTAATAGAAGAGTTAGTACATCCTGAACTTCTTGAAAGCCATAGGACTGGATACATTCTAATCGTCTGAGAAGCAGAAAGGGACAGAATATATCTTATATGTATTGACACCCCCACTATACAGAATACAGAATAGGGAATACGTTTATGGGAACTTTTATCCTTAAAATGAAGTGAGGATTCTACCATCGGAGTTTGTTCCCTTTATTCTGGGACATCCTATATGTTATCAAAATAACTTTGGTTTGCTATAATTCATGACATGGATTATTTGTTGAAAATGTACTTTAACGAATTCGGGAAATATACCTCCTTTCCTTTCATATCCACTAACCGGAACCATTGGAATCTATAAATATATAATCTCACCCTGTATTGTATTCGACTTTAGTCCAGATGTATTTTCAATTAGTTAGCTCCAACCACGACTGGAAGCTATTTCGCGAACGTTGATATAACAATCAACATTGCGACAGTCTAAACTTGCGGAGTTAGTTCTATTTTCTATTTACTCAAACATCAAAGAAATTCTACGTAATATACTATGTAAACAATGCGTCAAACAAACGAAACTCGCTAAGCAAACAGATAAGAAGCCAAACTTGAAATAATTGCACGTACCTCCTTTTTAACGGTAACCTTTTCTTTCTGAAATGAAGGAGAATTGTTGAGATTATATGAAAAATACGGAAATTTGAAAATGAATGAAGTTCAAAACAGGTTCAAAGGCAGGTAGGTTTTCCAGATTTTTCCAAAATTGAAAATTTGATTTTTTTCTGAAAACGAGAAAAACTCGAAAACTGAACTAACTGTAAATGAACAGATTTTGGCCTTGAGCAGGTCTACAAACAGTTTTCATAAATTTAAAGTTAAAATGAGATGTGGACTTAGGATATCGAAAAATTGTACCTAAATCAATAGTTTTATTTTTCATAAACAGGTCTTCAAAAAGTTCCTATAAATATTTTTCCTATTTTTAAAATAAATAGAATATTGATTTTTTTTAATGAAAACATAAGAGATTATTTGAAAATTTCCTCCTTCCACCCTCACCCCCAAACTTTTCTGGGTGCTTTTTACCCTGGTCTTCCTTTCCGCCCCTACAAAATTTCCAACAGTTTCCTCCTCCACACTCCCCGAATTTTTTCGGGCGACGTGCGCCCGGATTTTTATGATTTCACCTTCGCGACCGGATTTTTGACATTTTCCCCTCTCCACCCCCCCAATTTTTCGGGCGCTTTGCTCCCGGTTGTTTGATAATTTTCCCTTCCACGCCTCCCCTGAATTTTTCCTAACGCTACGCGCCCGGATTTTTTATGATTTTTAAGTAAAAAGTTTACCATTTTGTTTTGAAAACACCAAAAACTTGAAAACTGAACGAGATATCAAGAAAATGTTTATGAACAGTTTTGTTTTTCTCGAACAGGTCTACAAAATAACTCAATGACATTTTTTCTAATCTTGACAAACAAAATTTTAGATGTGGAGTTGAAAAAATTTTCCGTTTTTTTAAACACCAAAAAATCGGAAACGAAACGAAATAACAAAAAAAAAATTATAGAAACTCAAAGATATTTTTGATAATTTTCCCCTTCCACCCCCCTCAAATTTGTCCAGGCGCTTCGTGCCCGAATTTTTGACAGTTTTTCCTTTCCTCCCCTACAATTTTTCCGGGCGCTGCTCGCCCTGATTTATGATGATATCCCCTTCCACCTCCCTCCAAATTTTTCTGTGCGCCTTGCGCCCGGGTTTCTGACAGTTTACCCCTCCAGTAGGAAATAATGAATTTAAGATATGCAAAAGTGGTTTTACCAAGAAGGAGTGGAACTTTTTTATTAAAAATCAGGAATCTCATCTGGACCGGAAGAACTGCCTCGAATGGACCTGTCCACGAGATATGAGAAAACACTGTAATGAAAAAGTATATACGACCGTTAGTTTCTCTACGATAAGAAAAATAGTGATTCGTAACGTCACGTTCATCAAAACTAGACTTGGCAACGTTGTAAAAGTTGTACACCATGGAATCTCAAATTCTCATTCAAATATAATGTGTCGTATGACAGTTGTCATTTGATACCAGATGGGTTCGGTCGTCTGTTTCACGGAGCAAGAAATAAGAATCGTTTGTCTCTGTTTAACTCGTTTGCCTACATTAAAATTGGATAAGCTGTTCTATCAAATATCTATGCTGCACACGAACAGGCCCTACGTGATTTCTTATTTGAGGTTAATGCGGTTTTCAAAGTTTTGAATGTTTTTGTTGTTTGTATTCTTCATTTTTTTTAAATTCCTTCATCTATATCCCTTCAATAACTGTGAACATGTCGAAAAAGTGCTTTGTCTGAACACCAGTGAAAATTCTAATAAACAATTCTTTTATGCACCTAAAGATGAAGCGCATCGTGAACTGTGTTTCGAAGCAGTGAATAAATAAACCCTGTGTTGAAAGCGGAAATATATGTTATTGTGAGGAACATTTCCAAGAAAGTACTATACGTTATGTTATTATTGTATTCAAAGCAGAGTTCAAATAAAGATGTAAAATTTCAGTCATTGCAAAAAAGACCTTGAACTATACTTGAAAATCCAAATTCAAAGAGATGAAAGTTAAAATTAAATCCTAGACATTGCTTTATCTGATTTGATTTCATCCGATGAATAATAAAACGTTATTACGAATTGCGGTATTGCCATTGCTCGTTTATCAACAAAAGGAAGGTCCGTTCACAAAATTTTAAAGCTATAAATAATAATATTTGTAATATGTTGATTTTTTCTCTGAGTTGATCAAGTGACAAAGTTTGAATTATTTCTCAATGGCTTATATTAAGCTAGAAGCTATATTTTTAAGAAGAACGGTATTGCATGTTTCGGAACGTGGATTATGGTGGGGGGTGTTTCCGATGAACGTGACGTCAGCGGCACACTTTCAAATGTGATATTTTATCAAAATAAAATAAAAAGTGTGTGTCAAATGGACGTTTCGGACTAGAAACTATCGATTTGAATGGGTTTTGCAATTTATTTTTCGTAAATGTAAAGGTCCATTGCAAGAACTCAGAAACAAAGATGCAATGTAGATGTTGTTCATTCAGAGTATTATTATTTCATCTCTATATATGTTCCATTCGTAGATGCTTTTTTAAGTAATATGAAAGAACGTTTCTCAAATCACAAATACGTTTTGATTGGATTCCAAAGTTCATTGCAGACAAATCCCAATAATCTGACCGATAGTATAAACATTCTGGTTCCCTGATTATGATCAAGTTTCGATGATAATCGTGCAAGATCGTTTCACTTCGCACATAAACTTGAAAATAGTGCGTCAAATTAAAGAGGCTTAAAGTTTATGTCCAAAGTGAAACGCTCATGCATAACGTTATCATCAAAACTTGACTATAATCAGGAAACATGATGTTTCTAGATTGCCACATCATCACTATAGTCTTGGAATTCTGATATAACTGTTAGATACGAACCAATGTAACAGCGAGGTTTATGGCAACCCATTTTCTTCAATTAAGTGCCATCTGGTGCGAAGAAAATGAAAGACTTCTGTCATCATTATCAAAATATAAATGTTCCACTCATAGACAAGCCATTCAGAAAAAAAAACTTTGATTTTTGTAAACAGATCGGAAAATATTCAAAAAAATTGCAATTGCAATACTGTTACTTTCCCAACTAAAGATAAAACCATTATTTTCATAGCATTTGGAGATGTATTTTGGATTTTGGAATTTAAAATAAAAAAGAGGCATAAGATCTCCGGAGGACTGCTTAATGCTAATATCCTATGCAATCATAAGCTCATTGTGACCTACAGATTTCTTTTCCGTAAAATAAAAAAATTAACATATTTGTTATGACTTGCTATATGTTGAAATGATGGATGTGGACTGTATCACTTTAAACTTTTATTTATGCATGAAACTATAAATGAAATTCTAGTGTACTTGAAATAACTCGTAACATTACATGACAGTTACGTCTGGACTACAGAATGACAAATATAACAGAAAGACGGTTGAGTGGTCGACTGTCTCTCTCACACACTTGTGTCTTTTCGCGCGCTGCGTCCAGGAATTAAAGATCCCTAATAGCACACCATGTCCCAGAGACGACCCTATTTGGTACAAATCATGTCCGAATGTCCGGGACTTGAAATCATTGTCCTTGGGACGTCCGATTCAGTGCATTTTCATGAATTTCCCCAAAGGACTTCCTATGGATGTCCCAATCGGTACATCGTATAAAACGTCTCTGCGAGGACGTCTTTGGGATGTCTTGGGTCGGATATATTTTGTAATGTTTCCTAGGACATCCATCGGACGCCCTGGTTAGTAAGTATTCTGCCATGTCTTTGAAAGGACGTCCCATGGTTGTCCTGGTACGGGACATTTAGGAACATCCCGCATGAATGAATATTGGACGTCCCAATTGGTTAATCTTAGAATATCTATCTCCCTGCGAGGACTTCCTTGGGATGTTCGGATATATTTCGTAGAATTTTCTAGGATATCCATTGGATGTCCTGGTTGGCATGTGTTTGGCATGTCTTCGAAAGGACTTTCTATGGTGGTCCTGGTACGGGGACATTCTGGAACGTCCTTGATGGATGTACATCGGACGTCATCCAAATCAGTAAATTTCAGAAAATGTCCCTGCGGGGACTTCCTTGGGATGTCCTGGATTGAAAATATTTCGGAATGTTTCCTAGGTGCATCCATCCAAAGATGAAGGATTGATGATCATAAAAATTAAACAAAATTCGAAAACAATTACAATAATCAGGCATCCATGTGTACCCAGTACCCGTGTATACATCCCAGCTAGTGGTTTTACAGAAAAGGTATAAAATGGATCGCATATTTACAATAGGGCTAAACATTGTAGCGAAAACAACCTATCTGAAATAAAACCCTTTTCACTATCATTGAGGTCATCAGGAGCCATATTCTCGAGTGCGTATGTCGATACGATTCACTACAATGAAAATAAAAAATTTATGTTTGTCTCTCTTGTTCGTATACGGATTGAAACCACTGAAATGAAATTATATAATTTCATTTTAATGATTGAAACCGAACAATTCCTCTATGTATGGATTCCGTGCATAAAGTTGTTTTCTGTGTTTTGTGTTCTGTGTTCAAGTGAAGTGTTGACGAATTGACAGACAATTGTTGCAGCTATGGCGGCTTTTCTATCGTCTTTTGTGATTAATTAGTTTAGTGACTGTTCTGTAAGTTATTTTGTGTTCATTCAGTGTAGTTATATGTATAAATGAAAATAAAAGTTTTGTTATACTATTCAATAGTTATTACTAACCTATTCAACACTGTTTTGAAAAAGATGTTTCCGTAAGACAAATAGAGTTGTGTGTATCCTTTAAACATGTACAAAACCGAATTGAATGACTCTGAGAGAGTGCTGAGCTTACCTAGTAAGTAAATCTTCCTAAGGACGTCCAATATGTACTTTCCATTGATGTAATTCGGAGACGTCCGATTAACATCCCAGGTGGATGTCCATTGGATATCCTTATAGAACGTCCAATTTTGGTGAGAAGTCGAGACATTGGTGCTTCCCACGGATGTCCAATGGACGTCCGCGGTACCAATACTGCACGTCCTAAGGACGTACCAATATTGCACGTCCTAAGGACGTCCAAGATGTACTTTCGATTGATGTAATTCGGGGACGTCCGATTAACATCCCAGGTGGATGTCCATTGGATATCCTTATAGAACGTCCAATTTTGGTGAGAAGTCGAGACATTGGTGCTTCCCACGGATGTCCAATGGACGTCCGCGGTACCAATACTGCACGTCCTAAGGACGTACCAATATTGCACGTCCTAAGGACGTCCAAGATGTACTTTCGATTGATGTAATTCGGGGACGTCCGATTAACATCCCAGGTGGATGTCCATTGGATATCCTTATAGAACGTCCAATTTTGGTGAGAAGTCGAGACATTGGTGCTTCCAATGGACGTCCGCGGTACCAATTTTGCACATCCTAAGGACGTCCCGAATGTCCTGAGAGGATGTGTTATGGATTACCATCGGACGTCATGGTGCTATTAGGGGAGACAGTAGCGGCACCTTTTCGGAGGGGTTCACTTCGGAACAATATTCATCTCCCCAAAAAAAATCCTGGGTGCGTCTCTGCGATTCATGATTATTTAAAAAAAAAATCTAAATGATGATTGTATAACTCAAGTGTTCATTGTAATGAGATGTGTTATTTTAACTGCGGAGGGTTGAAATTTGAACTTGCATAATATTTCATCAAATTTCGTGGGAAATAATTTGCACATGAGTAATGCCACCATTTGCCCTCCGGCACATGCAAATAAATATGAGATAGAGAGAGAATGAATTATTCTACCAGATTAATTCGAAGGAACTGTAATGTGCGGTGATGACTTTGCAGTAAATTATACTGTCGCTCATTTCAACTACGTTATGGTAAGGAGGGAATTGGGTAGCTATTGATATTCCGGAGAAACCTCCCTAATGGCATTCGAGGGCTCTGTCATTTTTCTCTATATGCAATGCCAGTCCTCTATCGCATAGCTAAGAGAATTTTTTGTATGGTGTACGGACAACTTCAGGGAATACAACGAATACTATCTATCCTTTAAGGGCGTACACCAGGTACGGTGAAATAGGGCATCACTTTAGTCCAAAACTAGTGGACCGATTTTGATGAAACTTCGTCAGTTCGATTGAGAGACTCACTCTCTTTGGAGAAAAGTACCTACTCATTTTTTCTGTTCAGGTGAAAGTAATGAAATGAAATAAAATAAAAAATTATTGTTAAAAACAAGCTTTTATTTGGAAACTATTGAACTAAAAAACAAAAATAATATTCAATGTACGAAGAACTCGACGAAGAACATAAACTTTTGAAAAATTTAATAGTCTTCAAAAATTGAGGCTTTCCTGCAAGTCTTATGCCGTTGCAACCCTCTTTTCTTTAAAGTTAAATAAAAAGGAGCAATGCAGACGGCAGCTCTTCGTTGGTAGGCACTATGGGTTCGTTTATACTTTATAACAGAATTAAATCACTGAACAGTAACAGAACAGTCACAAAAATGAGAGGAGGCTCCACAGCAACTTTTAATATGTCTATGTGAAAGTGTATTTACTTAGAAGCTGAGCAACCGAATAATAACAATTTAGATTTTTTTTTTCTTTTTTCTTTGGTGTCTTGGCATCGACTGCTATGGTCATTAGCCACGTGTTCTGGATAGGCCTTGTTACTAACTCTATGCGCCACCTTAGGAGCAGCACTGTTAATTGGAACGCAACAGTGAATCCTGCAGGACTCACCCCAGTCCAGCCACGAGATTTGAATAATTTAATCGGTCAAATTAAAATAAAAAATCCCAGCTGTACCTGGGGCTCGAACTCCGGACCTTTCGACCCAAAGTCGGACAATTTACATGTTATACCCAAAACTATAAGAGACTTCACCATACGATGTTGTCAAGTTGAAGAGTGTTGATCAATGAATAAATAAAACATAAATAAACACACAAACATTTTTAATATGAAATAATCTTCACTGGTCAGAGTAACAGTTTCCAAAAATAAGACTATGATTCTAATAATATTCAATATTCGATTTCTGTTGCATACGAGGTTAAATGCATTACATGTAAGATTTTATTAGGAAAACAATTTTCCCAGCGCATAGAACTATGTGGTGGTTTACACATAGTCGTTGAAAGGTATAAACTTCAACCGGAGATAATATCGATATTGAATAATAATTAATTAATTAAAATTGAAATGGTAGGATTTCATCCTATACATAAAAATGACAAAATCACTAGTCTCGACCGTTCTGGATCAAATGGTTCCGTACAGCTTATCTCGTCTTCTGTTTCTATCGTTGAAAGATATAAACTTCAACCGGAGATAATATCGATATTGAATAATAATAATTAATTAAAATTGAAATGGTAGGATTTCATCCTATACATAAAAATGACAAAATCACTAGTCTCGACCGTTCTGGATCAAATGGTTCCGTACAGCTTATCTCGTCTTGTGTTTCTAGATCTTTCGCTGGAAAAATCATCACTAGTTTATGTTGTTGTGCATGTTTGAGAGACAGTAAAAACGTATGTGACTTTCTGGAGCTTCAACTAGCATTTCCTGATATGTCTGATAGCCAGTCCGTGCGGAGCTTGCTGTTTCATCATATGAAAATAGAACTTTTAACTGGTGATGATCAACTGTATTGCCCAATATGCGCCAAATTGACTGATAATTATAAGACAACGAGTATAACTGAGGCACCAGTCAATCTGATAATAACACTGATGCTCTGCAAACATGACTCAACCTCTGGCAGAGGCACCAAACTTATACGAAGATTGGAAATAGATGAACACCTCAATTTAGCAGACCACAATTATAATATTCATGCAGTCATTGTTCACTGTGGTTCCGGCGTTGAATGTGGCCATTATTACGCATTGGCGAAAGATGGAACAGACTGGTTTAAGTTTGACGATAGTTTTGTTTCTAAATGCTCTGACGATATCTTGGGTTTATTGGAGCATCTGGAGACACCCTACATTTTATTTTATGAGAGAGAGGACATTGGCAGATCAAGATATTCAGATGATGTGGTGCTGCAGGTTTTTCCGGGTTTTCCTGCAGCTGAAAAAGCAAATGCGCCACTGGAATCAATCAAGTCGCCCGGAGCGCCAATTAATTTTTGTTGTTGTTTTATATTTTTATATTTATTGATTACTTTTCTGTTTAATAAAAAATTGTAAGTGAAACCTGTTCCTCTGGTGACACCAACGTGAACATTTTGGACTAGATCCTAGGCCAACCAGGACTGTAGTGATGATGAAAGGGAGTCTATAAAGACTTTCATATCTGACAGCAATCAGGTAGTCATTCAATTTCTGAACACGCAGCACACCTTACTGAATACATACATACATACGTACAGGTCAAGCTGAGAAAATTATTCGACGACACGATGTTTTTCACCATTCTTACTGACTTTTCCATTTTTTTTTTCACGAATATTAGCAATTTTTGTGTGTCTAGCCTTCAAATATGTATTTTTTTCAATTATTGCATTCTCGTCGGTTCTCATTGTCCGATGTTTTCCACTATTTTTTCGAATTTTCTGATTAAATTTTCACAAGTTTTCATAATTTTTATAAAGAAGGAGATGGGTCTGAGCCTCCCGACCGACATTTTCCACGTTCGAAATGTTTCCGATTTTCTTCGCGTTCTCCATCTCGCACGGGAGAGTTTTTTTGAGTAATTACGTTGTTATCGATTCTCATAGTCAAATGTTTCTCACTACTTTCACAGTATTCTCTGTTTTTTTAGAGAAATTACTCAATTTTTTTAGTCAATCCACATTTTTGAAAGCTTTTATTTAACTTGCTCTGTGTGTGTGTGTTTGTGTGTGTGTGTAAGACTAATGCAAATCTTGCAAGCTGAATTAGAACCACTTCTTCTTATCGTATGGAATTGTAATTTTACATCTTGGTTCAGTTCCGATGACAATACATTGCCCCCCCCCCCCCCCTCCCCCCCCGAAAACTAGGTAGAGAACGCATAGGGTTACGGAAGTATTCTTAACAGATTTGGACGTCAAAAATTATACCAAAAAAATCAGGTAAGAGGGGGCTCACCCCCGTACTTTTCTCGAAAAAAGTTGGAAAACTCGCGAAATTTGAATCAGAAAAATTCGTAAAAATAGTGAAAAATATCTGACCGTCCTCAAAAGCTAGATAGAAAACGAAAAAAAAAATCGGAAAATGTTTCAACATTTTCGGACACCAAAAATAATGATGAAAAAAAACGATCGCTCTCTATCTAGCTTTCGAGGGGGAAAGGGGGGTGAAACTGTATTATTCAATGGTCAGATAATTTTCACTATTTTTACGGATTTTCTCGATTTCTATTTCGCAAGTTTTCTTATTTTGTTTCGTGACAGGAAAGGGGGGCGTGCCCTCTTTCATGTCACGAAAATAATTCGGAAAACTCGCGAAATATAAATCGAGAAAATCCGTAAAAATAGTAAAAATTATCTGACCATCGAATAATACGGTTTCAAAAAAATGAACTCCTCTTCCACCCTCGAAAGCCATGTAGAGAACGCGTAGAAATTAGGAAAAAAATTCAACGGTAAATTAACAGGAAAACAACCGTGCAATGACGCATTAATTGAATTTAACAGACTAAGAAACATATCCAAGGGAAACTACAAAAGAAATACATAAATAAACTTTAAAAAACCTTTTTAGAGAAAAGCTTTTATTCAAATACATTTCAAAGTGAATTAAACCCATCATTTTAGTACATTATGAAATTTTAAATATAAAAGCTTTCGAGGGGGGAAGAGGGGTGAAACGGTATTATTCAATGGTCAGATAATTTTCACAATTTTTACGGATTTTCTCGATTTCTATTTCGCAAGTTTTCCTATTTTGGTTCGTGACAGGAAAGGGGGGTGAGCCCTCTGATTGATTTTTTTTTCATCATTATTTTCCATGTCTGAAACTGTTGAAACATTTTCCGAATTCCTCTGCATTTTCTATGTAGCTTTTGAGGATAGACAGGGGGAGGTGACATTTTTTTAAAACCATAATATTCGACGGTCAGATATTTTTCACTATTTTTACGCATATTTCCAATTTTAACTTAGCGAGTTGTCCAAGTTATTTCGAGAAAATTTAATACCTAATTTTTTTTCGCTGTTATTTTTGACGTCCAAATCCGACAAGAAAACTTCGATCAGATATTTTTCACTATTTTTACGGATTTTTCCGATTTTGATTTCACGAGTTTTCCAAATTTTTTCAAGAAAAGGGGAGGGAGCGAGCCTCCCCTACCTATTTTTTTTTCGCTGTGATTTATGACGTCCAAATCCGTCAAGAAAACTTATGACTTATTACTGCTGCATGAATCCACCAAAAGTGTCATGTTGGGGTATGAAATTGACAAAAAATCTAAAAGATAAAAGTCGAGATGATTAGTGTATAGATAAAAAATATTGAAAAATTGTAAATATATACACAGGGGGAAAATACACTCACATCAACGGAGAGGAGTTATATGAAGATAAATATTCAATATTCTTAACGTAATTCAATGATGTTATGATTATGATTATGATGACGTGTTTGGGATATGATCAATTCTTTAAGTTTTACTTTGAAGGTGAAATAATATTTTTAATTAAGAAATTGTAGATCTTCGGACTGAGATAATTGACACTTCATTGTCCTATGGTTTTAGACATAAGCGGGGTTACGTAATTTTGTTGCCGGTATCTGGTATTGCAATAATGCTGATTTTTTCGTAGGTTAGATTGGGATGTATGTTCAGTTACAAAAAAAAGTTCGGCTGACGAGTGGTCGTTATTCTTCCTGACAATAATTTGAAAAAAAATTCAGGATGGTCTCTAGTTTTTTAAGCATGAATTTTTCAACTCCGCCCCAAGACATTATTCCATTATATAATATGAGCTTCTACTAGAGAATAATATAGTATCTTCACTTGAACTTGAACATTGAGTGCTGGATTTTTTTGATGATGAATTTTATGTGTTTTTCCCATCTAAGATTGGTGTCTATAATTATTCCAAGATATTTAATTTCCGTACATGGTTTAATACTCAGGCTTTTGTATATATGGAAATTATGAAAGTTTGAAGAGGCTTTATTCGTGAAAAATAGTAAATAAAAAGTCTCATCAATGTTTATTGTAAGGAGCTCATTTTCAAACCAATGTTTGATATTCCTAAAATCGGTTGCAACTAGATCTTTTATGGCCGATTTCACCAAATGATTCCTAAAGTTAGGAAATACCTAAATCGAATTTAGAAATGCCCAAGTGCGATAAGCATTTTATTGCTTAAAAGTAAATACCCAACGTAGGTATTTCCTATCAACTCTCGAGCAAAAATTAACGCGTGGTGAAACGCAAATTGCAATTGGGTATTCCTAAATCCGATTTAGGTATTTCCTAACTTTAGGAATCAGTTGGTGAAATAGGCCTTTAGAGATGCCCAATTTTCAGAACTATAAAAAACTGCACTGTCATCGGCATATGATGTCATTCTTCAACAGCTCTGGACAGATGATGAATCATTCAGGTATGTATTGAACAGTATTGGTCCTAGGATAGTGCCTTGTGGTGCGCCATACTCTATCACTTGGATTTCACTTAGTGTACTGTTTATTTTCACCCTCAGTATTCGGTTAAATAAATATGATTTTGACAAATTGAGTTGATTTAAACAAACAACCAGACAAAAATTGAAAACATCCCCACTCGACACGCTACTACATTCAACGATACTCAAATCCGATCCCAACTTGAAGTAAAACTCCAGAAGGTTGTTATGCCCTTTTCAACACACCCTTACTCTGTACTCACAGTGATTGCTGGCTGAACTCATCCTGTTCCGCATCGACCAAAAGACGTTGGTCGGCCAATTCTCTCTGTTCTCGTTCTCGCTCTCTCTCCGACTGCCTCTGCTGCAGCAAGTCGTTATCCAACTGGCGGATCTCCCACTGCTCCCTTTGCGATCTGTGGTGTTCCTGCAAAAGCAACAGGGTTTGAGCAAACGCTAATTGGATGGTGGATTTGGAAGATGACGTCAAGGACGACAGCTTTGGTTATAAAAGCATAATGTGTCTGGTAAATATTCCGCAGTTGTGGAGATGAGGATACTTTACTCGTGAAGATATTTTCAAATGAAGTGGGTTTCAGTATTATGAGCAGGGCCGGATTACCCACAGGGCAAGAGGGGCAACAGCCCCGGGCGAATCCAGAATTCGGGGCGAAAATTTGGTCAATAAGTATCTTAATGTAATAAATATTATTAGTATTAGGGACAACTTCGAATCATATGAAATTCTTGGAAAAATTTTAACAAAATGCTTGGTGTATGAAAGCGAAATTAGAAGGAAAAATATAAAAATTAGCTGGTGGTGAATCAAGGCAAAATGTCGTCGAATTTACAGGTGCAAATAATATGAAAATCAATGTGTTTTTTATTACCGTTGATGCCATAGTAGCAGAGCTGAGCAGAAGAAAATGTTCCTATACGAAACTATCAGATGATTCAGATTTTTTTAAAGCAGAATTGCTTACCAAAAACGGATGATAATGAAATTATATCTGATGCCGTGTACCGAATTTGAATAAGATGACTTGCCTCAAATCGGCGCATTTAGAAAGATTTGCCCTTAGATTGTTTATAAAGCGATTTTGCAAAAACTACATATCGGACAGAAACCATCTTGCGCACAGTTAAACCACATGTTATTATCTATCAGTTTCCGCAATATTGTTTATCCAGCTCCAGATTTATCGAAATTATGAATTTTTGAATAATGTTCTCTTTTTCGAGGTTTTCTCGGATTTTCTCAGTGAAAAATGCACCGATCTGGTCGTACAAAAAACCATTTTGCAGGTTTTATAATTCTCTACAAAAGTAGTATAAAAGTAGTATAAAACGATTTCTCCAATACTTTTTGAAATATTCGCAAAAATACAAAAAAGTTTTTTTCACTACTTCTTGTTTAAAAAATTTCACAAAGCGATTTTGCTGGTGCGACGTGGAAGAAGCGGTTTGAGAGAGAGGTAAGTAGGCTTAAAAAAGCCCCAGGAAATGAGCAAGCTGACATGCTCATTTTATGTATGGGTGGTAAAAGTGAGCAGATTTTTTAATCATTCAAGCTAAGTGACGATGACAGTTTGAACTATGACAAAATTCTTGAAAAATTTGACGGGCACTTTAACTCAAAGAAAATGGTTTATTGTGTATCTAGACATCAATGCTTGTTGGCCTCGGCTTAACGCCTCGGCCAACAATTTACATTGTCGTCCGGGAATGTATTGCTTTTACTACGAGGTACACGTACTATTTTTTCTGAAATCGCAATCAGCATTATCAAAAACTAAGGAATTCTACATTTTGTTTGCGTGAATTCAATAACTGTCTAAAATGTAAACAAGCCGGCAAAAAATTTCTCGGATCGTTTTCTGTACGGGAAAGTACTTTCCCGTACCGTTTAGGTCCGATAACGGTCAGAGAAAGTTCGTTGCTTAGCAACTGACTAAAATACTAGATTAGCGTATTTTGAGGCCTGAAGTTGCTCCGAGAAAGTGGGCATTCTTGAACGATTTCAGAAAAATGTTATATACGAACGTGCAAAGTTTTCGAGGAGGAAACAACAACCTACGTAAAGTATTGAAGATTTTTTTACCGATTTACGAACTTTATCTAAAACCTGCGATTGGGAGACATCGAAAGATGAAATGCTCTTGATGGTCATCATCGTAGGGATGAAGGATCAGGTTTTGAGTGATCGTCTCCAATTAGAATCTGATCTTAAATTGCAAATTGCAGTTAGCATGATACGCAAGTCGGAAGAACTAGCTAAACAGAAAGCTGAGCTCAATACTACTACCATCAACACATATATCGAAGAGGTCAGACGCGGTAACACGGGGACTAAACCGAAACCCACCCCGATGTATTGAACTCCTAACAATTCTTACCCTCAAACCTTTCGAAAAACTGAAATTGCTAGACAGGCATGTGGATGGTGTGGCTATGTGCCGTCGCACAGGAGAGGTATCTGCCCTGCCGGTGACAACAACTGTGATAAATGCCATGGAAGCGGACATTTTGCTCGGATGTGTCCCCACAAACAAGTCAACGAGCTAGAGGTTGACTATAAATATCCCGTTGATATCCAAAAGATGAAGGATGTTCACACGAGGAAGAGACTTCACCTCAAGATAGATGCCCTCATGGACCCGACCCAAATCTCTTTATTGGATGTGTAAATATACATAATGTGGAATCAAATAGCCCTTAGATGATAAACCTAGGATTTACTAACGAGGATACCATCGCTTTCAAGATCGATACTGAGGCAGATGTGTTTGTCTTGCCGTCGGACATAAAATTAAAGAAAAAATAAAAGTGAACCACACCGGTAAAATTTTGAGGGGACCTGATGGGTCCATTCTGCCTATTTAAGGAACTGTTACGGCTAAACTCTCATACAAGGATAGAAGCTACACAGATGTCTTCTACGTTTCGGGGAATCCAGGGAACCCACTTCTTGGCAAGCCCGCTATTGAGAAATTGAGAGTACTGGCAAGAATAAATGCTGTTTCCGTAGCTCCAACTTGTGACTGGTATGCCAAACACCCCGCCCTGTTTCAAGGACTTGGTTTGCTTCCTGGGAACTACAAAATTGAACTATTGGAAAATGCAAAACCCTTTGCAATTTACACCCCTTGGAAAGTTTCACTTCCCCTTTGGGAGAAAACCAAAGCGGAACTCCAGCTGATGGTGCAACTTGGGGTTTTTACCAGTGGGACATGCAACTGAATAGTGCGCTCCCATGGTTGTGGTGCCAAAAAGGGGATCCGGAGAGATTCGCATTTGTGTGGACCTATCCAAACTCAATGAAAATGTAAAACGCCACTTTTATCCCATTCACGCAGTTGACACTGCCTTAGTATTGAGTCTCAGGACCTCATTACTTTCCTAACTCCATTCGGGCGATTCAAGTTTGCCAAATTACCATTGGGCATCCGATCCGCACCAGAACTATTTCAGAAAAGAGTGAATGACGCTCTCCAAGGACAAAACAACGTGCACATGGACGATGTTGAACATGACGAAAGACTTGAAGAAGTTTTAAATCGTCTGTAAAATTTGAGGAGTCTTTTACTTCAATATAAGTAATAATGATAGTTTGGTTATTTATTAATTTGGACTGTTTTTTGTTTCAATACCGATATAGATTTGGTATACATTTGTGTATCAACTCTGTGCGATTTGAGTGAAAATTTGCCTCTGTTCAGTTCCAAAATAACGTAAGGAACCAAGACAATATTCTTATCCACTCATCCTATATAACATTTTATAATTAGGTACATCATCATCCTTTCCTTTCAATACTGAAAACTTCAACAGGTTTGAAGATTTGAAATGAACAAAAGTTGAATAGAATGATGAAATTCTTGCTAATATGGTGGAATCTTTAATCGCACTTATTTCCTCGACGCCATTCCCAAGTTCAGAATCGGCCTTGTTTTCGATCGTAGTCAGTATCTTCTTTCAATTTCGATGCCAATAAGCTTTCAATTTAGTTAACGTTCTCTTGGAACTTTCGAAACTTTCGAATGCTCTAGTTCGCGTGTAATTTCAAATCAAATTTATTGATAGGGCGTTTCTACTTCGTTTCAACATGAGACTCCATGGAATTTGCTTCAGAATTTATTCAGAATGAGTTTAAATTCCAAATTCATTTTCTGCAGCTAAGATTATTCGGGGACGATGTATTTTCATCTATTCGTTTGAGATGGACCAAAACGTGACCAAATACAAATCAGTTTCATAGCGACCTAGGCTCTAACAGAGTACCAGGCACCAACAATAAGAAGAAAATTTGATGATAGCTCTATGAAATCCATAGTTCTAGAAACCCTACATGCCTCTATATAAAACAAAAAAGTTGCAGGAATTGAGGTCCATCAACTTTTGTTAAGTTGATACTGTATCTCTAGATGATGTCGTGCTACAGGTGTTTCCGGGTTTCCCTGCAGCTTTGAATGCAAATGCGCTATTGTATCATGAGTGCTTTCTGGATTTTCTGGACCCTTATTTTTTCTGGACTCTTTTCCTTCCTGGATTATTTTTTTCAGTATCTTTTTTGGACTCTATTTTTAAATCTTTTTTTGGACTCTTTTAATGACTCATTTTTATGGACATTCTTTTTTCTAGACTATTTTTCAGACATTTTTTTTCTCTGGTCTTGTTTTACTCTTTTTGAACAATTTTTTGGACTATTTTTTACTATTTTTTACCTTTTTTGCTATTTTCTTGGCTCTTTTTTTGGTCTCTTTTTCTTCTGGAGACTTTTTTTGGACTCTTTTTTTACTCTTTTTTCGGACTATTTTTTACTCTTTTTGGACTCTTCTTTTGGGCTCTTTTTCTACTCTTCTCTAGACTCCTGTTTTTTACTCTTTTTTATAGATTCATTTTTGGACGTTTTTTCTGGGCACTTTTTTTCTGGACTCTTTTTTTATTGACCATTTTTTCTACTGTACTCTTTTTTGGACTCTATTTTATCTGGATCTTTTTTTGAGTCTTTTTTTGTGCTCTTTTTTGGGGATCTTTTTTGGGTCTCTCTTTTACTCTTTTTGGTACTCTTTCTTTGAGCTTTCTTTCTACTCTTTATTTGACTCTTTTTTTGTTCTGTTTTCTGGGCTCTTTTTATAAATTCTTTTTTAATCAATTTTTCGGATTCTTTTTCGACCCTTTTTTCGGCCTTTCTTTACCTCTTTTTTGACTCTTTCTTTGTACTATTTTTCTTTGGACTTTTCTCTTTCTCTCTGGACTCTTTTTTTTCTGGCCATTTTACTCTTTTTTGGGGCTCTCTTTTTGTACACTTTTTTTGAACTCCTTTTTTTCTGGTCTCTTTTTTACTGGACTATTTTTTTCTGGACTCGTTTTTTTGAGCTGTTTTTTTCCTGGACTCTTTTTTTACTCTTTCTTGGACTTTTATTTTCTGGACTCTTCCACCACGATTCACTGTTGAGTTAATAATTAACAGTGCTGCTCCTAAGGTGGCGAATGGAATTAGTAACAAGGCCTACACAGAACACATGGCAAATGACCGTAGCAATCAAAACACCAAAGAAAAATATAATTCGAAGCATGTTTGAGTGGTATAAATAAAACATTACCTTGACAGCAATATCGTGTTCCAGCTGTCGCTGCTCCTTAGACGTCGACCTCTTCTCCTCTTCCTGGGTCTTCTCCTTGTCCTTGGTGCTGGTGGAGCTTCCCGCCCCCGGCGGCGGGTATGAAATCCAAAACTGATGGGCCAGTTTGAAATACTAGGGATGAAGGCAGCTTCAACACCAGGTGTCAATCTGAAACAATCATTCAATAAATGTGAAAATGAATAATTGAACAATCGATTAAAAATATCAAAATTTGAACGCTAAATATAAGAAGAAAAGTAACAGGCAAGGACCAGGTGGAAAATGTTGTTGAGGATACAACTTCAAGAAGAAAAAAATTTAAACATGAAAACACTCAAAATGGTGAAATGGGGATGTAGTATAAGGGTTGAAAACGTTTTTTTTGCGATTTGCGACGAAATGTTACCCCCTAGCGAAAAATGTTCAAAAGGAAAGCTGGCAACGATGAGTCAAGGACTGTATCTCTTTATTACAAGCGAGGCAAAAATGGTTCCAAGGTGGTCATACAAAACTCAATTCAGATGATTTGGTACTAGTCAAGGAGGACAATCTTCCCTCGTAAAAGTAGAAGACTGCCAGAGTTCTGGATATTCACCCAGGAACTGATAACGTTACGCGAGTAGTGACTATTAAATTCAGTGATGGTTCTACTACCAAACGTGCACTTTCTAAATTGTGCTTACTGCCATTATATAAGGACAATTAGAAACACTTGTGGACTTGCATGTGTGGTGTTTAAACAAGGACTTAATATTTGATTACTTATATTTCGGACGTCCATCATCTTAATGGTTCAAAGATTTCTATCTCTTTCAAATTTTTTCACAACGTTTCAATTGCTTGAATCCGCAATCGTCTTCTGGTGAATAGTGACAAAATCAGATGCTACGCGACCTTCTATTTCCACGCTTGGTTGACTGAAGGCACCATTGCCTTCAGTCAACCGTCAACCAAGCGTGGAAATTAAAAACGTATGGAAACCGCTCATGGACCGTTTTGGAGGGAGAAAAAGCGCGAAACCACGCGCGCCACAAGACCGCACGTAATTACACTTCAATTATAGACCTATAAAAGGTCGCGTAGCATCTGATTTTGTCACTATTCACTAGAAAACGATTGCGGATTCAGGCAATTGAAACGTTGTGAAAAAATTTGAAAGAGATAGAAATCTTTCAACCATTAAGATGATGGACGTCCGAAATATAAGTAATCAAGTTACTACACCGTCTAAAACATTCAAACAAAGGACTTAATAGTTGAAAATATCATTTCAAGGCGGCCGGGATGTTCGATATTCAGATTTACATCAAGATACATCCGATAGTTTTTTCATTCGATTTTTGTTAGTTACAAAAACAATTTGAAAGAATTGTGACATTACGAAAAATAAAAAATACATGTCAAAAAGTTCAATACAAGAATTAATACAGTCCAGACAGTATCATGTTGACTAACAGGGCTTTGTGTACAGATATTAATCATATTCTTATCAATATTATCAATCATTGAATCGTAAAAATAATTGCTTTTGTTTTGGTAACATTCAGCTTGAGTATATTTAATAATGTTTGATTTATCTTGGATATAGCATTTTTGAGGTTATCATCATTTGCTGCGAGCAGGGTATCATCAGCAAAAATATTGAGGAATTCACAGTCTTTGATATATTTGATATCGTTTAGATATACTATGAACAAAAGAGGACCCAGAACGCTCCCCTGAGGTACTCCTGAATTGAGCTTAATTCCTTCAGAATCAGAGGCGAAAACTCAGATAATTTACTTTGAATAACTGGAAGATCATCACAAGTCCAAGGTCTAGCTCGTTTAATTGTAGCTCAATATTTTGTTATACTTTCAATGAAAAAATTGTTGGACATTTCAGCTTTATCGTAGTTTGAAACGATCACCTGTCCATCGAATATGATTTCTATATATATTCTATATATATAGTACTATTTTCAGGTTTCACTAAACTTTTCAATGTTTTTAAATCACATTTTTTTGGAATCGTCTGAATAATTATTAATATGTTGTTCATAGTATTTTGATTTTTGAGTTTTAATTATATTTTCCACTTCATTTCGTTAACTCTCGTGAATAGCCCAATAGAGTTTTTCATCATTCACATTTAAACTATTTTGTCAAGCCCCAGGAATACATGTATCCAGTGCTATGTCCTTTGGGCATAAAAAAGTTGAACCAAACCTGTAGCGCGCCACTGGTTGGAGTGATTGCTTATAGTGCTTATAGATCACTCATTATATATATTATTGAGCTGAACCTGCTGAACGACAGCCTTCCTAATACCCTAAGCCATTGTGAGAAAATTGGCAACACCGCACGGCAGTCAACAAAACGACTATCGGAAGTAAAACGCTTTATTCGTACTCAATTACTGCCATTACTGGGCTTATTTGGCAAGTTAAGAGAATGAAGTTGTGCAGAAAATAATGAGGGTTGATGGGGTATCTTCATTTTTGTTATCACAAACTGGAATCGTAATCTATTCAAATTCTTAGATATAGGAAAACTGTCAAGTTCTATTTTTCATGCCCTGAAATTCATATTTTTTTCATGGTGTCTGATACAAGGTGTTATGTAATAGGTGTCCGATATTATACAGGACGATTCCTCAGTTATTCATAAGGTGAAACGTTCATACAAGCATGGGTTCGCAAGGCCTTCATTTTTAAGTACATAGTGTAAAAATTTATTTTGTTTATTCGTAAATCATTTTTAAAAGAATGCCGAAATATGGACGATAATTGGTAATAGGAGATTTTTTAATATGGGAAATCCAAATTTAATCTTAGTTTGGCACTTAATTATAGGAGGCGCCACCTACAGGTCTTTGTCTTTTTTGAGAAGTCATAACTTGGTCGTGCATGTATCTATCACTTTTTCTAGAAGAAAAATAATTTTTACTTGAAAAGAAATGCATGTCAAAAGTCTCTACAAGCAGCCGTATTCGAGATATTTTGATTTAAATTAATCGATGCATGTGTTTGTCAAAAAGTGAAACAATTTTGAATAGTTTTTTTTGATTCAACATAGTAACATTTCAAATGCTAATTTTTGAACAACAATAAACAACGGGACACCAGATATAAATCAAAATCACATTAAATGTTCGAAATGGTCATCTGCTGCCTGTATGCACGCATCCAATCTTCTTCTCGTGGAGTCACGCACTCTTTGGAAAATTCTTGGAGTAAAAATGATAGAAGAAACGATTTCTTTTCTAGAAAATGTGATGCATACATACACGACAAAGTTGTGACTCCCCAAAAGAGACTAAGACTTGTAGATCAAATTTGAATTTCTAATTTTGAGAAATCCCCGATACCAATTTTTGTCCATATATTATTAAAAATTATTGACGAAAAAATAAAATAAAAATGATATTTAACACCATTTGTCTCAAAAATGAAGGCTTTGCGACCCATGCTTATATGAACGTTTCACTTTATAATAATAATAATAATAATAATAATAATAATAATAATAATAATAATAATAATAATAATAATAATAATAATAATAATAATAATAATAATAATAATAATAATAATAATAATAATAATAATAATAATAATAATAATAATAATAATAATAATAATAATAATAATAATAATAATAATAATAATAATAATAATAATAATAATAATAATAATAAATGGAGTTTTCCGCTCCAGGCGAAATTAATATCGTTCGAAAAGAGGAGGAAAAACGGACTAAATATCGAGATCTTCTCTTTGAACTCCGCAGGTTATATCCGGACCATTCTGTCAAAATGGTGGTTCTGATCATAGGAGTCCTTGGTGGAATGATGGACACACTGCTCTCCAATTTGAAAATAATACCTGCTTGCCGTAATATGGCAGAAATCTTAGCATCAAGAATGCAGAAGGCCGTTATACTTGGTTCGCTTCGTCTACTCAGGGCACACGATTCTCGGACCCAATAATCACTCACCCTACGGATGTAGGGAGTGGTTATTGGGGTTAACGACACCAGCGCGCCCTCCGGATGGGTCGGAGCACCGGAGACAGGGCCTGACTGGTACACTCCTAAGGAGAAAAAAAATAATAATAATAATAATAATAATAATAATAATAATAATAATAATAATAATAATAATAATATTTATTCACACACCTGCATGGTACAATACAATTAAATATTAATAATTAACTGTGAATAAATGAATACTCGATAAGTGTGAAACACTTGTTTCGAGAAGAAAACCTAATGAACAATTACATGACAAAATGTGTAAAGATAAAAATTTCTAAATTCAATCTAAATATAAAATGTAAAATTATAGTCATCATATTGACTCATAAAAACAAACATATATATACAAATATACACATACAGACACTTTCACGCATACATACATACATACATACACATATACACATATAAACTATATAAAAAGTACAAACATATATTATAAAAAAATTTTAAAAGTATATAAAGTTTGATATAAGGAATGAAATGTATGAAAACAAGATCATTTCAAAATACCAAGTGGATAATACAGCAAAGGTAGGTAACTTTTTTTATTTTTTTGTTTCCTTATCTACTCGAATATTCTATGTAGTTCAATTCTCTTACTTCGAAGTATATGTTTTTTAGTTCTTTTTTGAAGCGATTGATATTTTGTAATGATTTTATTGTTTCAGGTATACTATTATAAAGTTTGGGAGCGAAGTAAGAGTATGATCTTTGGGCAGCGACCCTAACCATCAGGGGTGTTACATAACGATCTTTTTGGCGAGTGTTATATTGATGAAGGGGGAGCAGTGCTGTGTGCTTATTTGCGTGATAGTTAATACAAGAACAAAGAAAATACAATTGTCTTATGTCCAGAATTTGAGTCTCAGAGTACAAAGCATCAGAGGAATATCTACTGTTTTTAGAAAATATCAATTTCAGAAAACGTCTTTGCATTACTTCGATAGGGTGGATATGAGTTTTCAAAGTTCCCCCCCACACTGCTATTCCATAACGAATGTGACTTTCAACTAAAGAGTAATACAATGTTTTAAGGTGCTTCAGTGGTAGTAATTCTTTGAGTTTCCTGAATTTGTATAATATGGTTCTCAATTTGTTTACACTATATTTTATATGCAAATCCCATTTCATATGAATATCAATTATTATCCCAAGATATTTAATTTTGTTATCGGGCAGAATGTGGAAGGGGTTTTCTGTCCTGATTACCAATTGATCAAATGGAGGTGTTCCAGCTGAATTACAACAAAATGGTAAGTAATGTGTTTTATCTATGTTAACTGTTAATAGTTTCTTATCCAACCAACATTTTATCACAGAAAACTCGGTTTCAACCATAGCTTTCAATGAGTTCCAGTCATCTGCTTTATAGAAGATGGCTGTATCATCCGCAAATCCAATAATGTCTCCATTGTTACTCAATGAGAAAAGTCCGTTTATGTAAATATTAAATAGTGTTGGTCCCATCACGGAACCTTGAGGTACTCCACAATCAATCACCTTTTCACTGCTCAGTACATCATCTATTCTTACCGCCTGGCATCTTCCTGTTAGATAACTGTCGAATAATTTCAAAGTGTTACCTCGCATTCCAATATCTTCCAACGACTGAAGAAGAAGGTGATGACTGACAGTGTCGAAGGCCTTGGACAGGTCGATGAACACACACAAGGACGGTTTCTTCTCATTTAAAGCTTGAGTAATTTTTGAATTCAGTGACAGAACTGCATCCTGTGTCGAAATATTTTCTCTGAATCCGAATTGATTATCTGAAATTATTTTATATTTGTTGAGGAAGGTGACGATCCTTTTTTTAATGATATTTTCGAATATTTTCGATAGATGTGTAACAAGTGAGATCGGACGATAATTTGTTATGACGGACGTATCCCCTTTTTTCAACAGTGGTGTAATAATCGACTTTTTGAACATAACAGGGTAAACACCTTTTTCCACACATCTATTGAGTATATACGTCAAGGGTTCTAGGATATAATGATATAAAGAGGACAAATTAATCTTCTGATTCCTATGCAGCTAGTGAGTTGCTTTTAGAGCATGAGATAATACCATGTTTTGAGAAGAACTTTGGGCAATGGTCCTCACATGGTTTAACTAAAGAAGGGAGTAGAAAATACGTTCCAGGATTTTCTTTAGCTAGCATTGCACCAAAACATGGGATTTCACTACAATTTTGGCCAGGTCCATATTATTTATATCGGTGAACTTCCTCCCACATTCTTTTAAGATCAATAGGAAAAGCTGCATGAAGACCACCATCAGCTATGAAACTGTATACTGAACATGAGGTAGACTCTTTTTGGGATTTAGCTTTCTCTTTGAATAATAATAATAATACTCTCTCACAAACACTATATAGCCTGTGCGGATAGATGTCAGCTATATTATTTTATGAGAAAGCTATTTGAGGTCCACTGCCAAAACTGTCTCTCAAAAACTTGGTTTTCTGATTCGTGTTTTGTGGGAACCAAAACTTCAGTTGTTTTATTATTTTCTTGGTGAGAGAATTATGGAGAAGAAAATAAGATCTTGACCTCTATCAAGTATTTGTATTTGTTGGAAAATTCACAGACACCAGGCCCGGACTGGCCAGGTCCGCAGGTCCACGATCGCGGAGGGCCCCCGGCCCGAGGGGGCCCCGGAGGGGCCTCCACATAACTTACAACAAAAAAGTTTTGTCTTGTTAGAAGTTATTTTGTGTTCTTGGTAATATTTTGTTTACATTTTCCAAATTACATTTTTCAAAAAAAAATATGTTTTCCAAGTGGAACACGCCCAATAACTGTTTATATCTCGCCGTTTAGACGAAAGCTTTATACAACGAGCAACTACGTGGCGGAGGAAACAATTTTTGATGAAGAATTCTCAATGAGTGAAGACAGTGTAAATTCAGCTAAATTCTTCAATTTTATTCCTGTTTTTAAAGAAATCTCCGATGGAAGTTTTGACAGCATAACTCGATTCACAGCAAGAAACCCTGCTAAGTCAATGGTCCAAATTAGAAAACTTGTTTATGTCGTATGTTTCACTAGATTTGTTTTTGGTCACTTCCCCTGTTTCTGAGTACTTGCAAAGTGAAACCACTGATAATGCTGTAGCTGTACAAACATTGATTATGCTGTAGCAGTACAAACACTGCTCCAGCAATTTAATTTCAAAGAGAATGACGCGCATTTTGAAGTATTGTACGGAAAAACAAAAACCTATGCAAGTGCATTTTATCTTAAGCTAGACGAAAATGACATTGATGTCGCCTAAGAGTTGGACTTAAGAGAAAAGAAAGTCAAAGAAAAAATTGATACCCGGTGAAAAATCAAAAGATGAATCTGACTATGCAACAGTTTAAAATTACAAAATTGTATATTTTGATATTTTAGATTGTGCGAGAATTGCGCAAACAAATATGTTTTACAGGATTGCTCTTGGTAGAGGCCCCTTTACAGGTTTTAACTGAGGGCCCCAAATGGTCCCAGTCCGAGCCTGACACACACTGATCTTATTTACTATCCACTAACTGATACATTTTCAGTCACTAGTCAAAGTAATTTGTTTAGCGTATACTACCACTGGGTTGAGGCGTAATTCATTTAATTCGAAGTACGTAATGATTTATCGACGTGTAGCATTAAATGAACGTTCGGCAGCCTTATATTAAACAGAGTCGAAGCCGACTTTATAACACGCCTTGAGAATTATAAACCATTTAACACTTCATCAGCGCGAAATTTATAGATAGCAACACTTTGTAAAATCGCTTTCTGCTTATAAAAACAACAATTTGGTTTTTGAATTCATTCTGCAGGTATTTCTCCTCATGTAGTTTCTGATAGCTCTTCGAGAAAACTGTGATGTTAAATAAGAATTGAAATGAGAGTAGTATGCCAGAATCGATAATTTTTGAACAGGATGATAACTATTGGAAAAGTAAGAAAATATAACGAAAATGAAAGGTAAAATGATTTACGAGCGATTTGAGGTCGAAAAGTGGAAGGGGTGAGATTTTAAGGGTTGAAAATTTCCGGGAAAAATACGAGTCCTATAGGAGAAAGTTAAGTAGCAAAGTTGTAGGTAATGAAAAATTTACAACTTTCACATAACCTCAAAATTAATGCGAAAAATCCAAAAAACCGACTTTTTGGTTATCTCCAACAAAATATGTTTTTTCACGTTACTTGGTGAAAACTCACCTTTTTATGTCCTAAACACACTGTAATTTTTTTAATTTTTCCCCTTATTTTCATAAAAATGTCGAAAAAGCACCCAAATTTTCAATCGAAAATTCTCACGTCAAAATATCTACATTTTGTAAAAAATTGGTGTGCTTTTTGTTCGTTGAAACCTCTACTTTCTAGCGGTATAAAAAAATGTACATTTCTATGCATTTCTGGGCATACACATTGACAACAATCTGAAATTTGAGTCTGCTACGTTGTCAATATAATGTCCCGCGAACTTGGAATCATTGAATCTCATCTACGGTATGGCATTCCATTCTGGGGTTCTTGTAGTCAGGTTCTATTACAGAGTATATTCGTCCTCCAGAAACGAGCTTTGAAATAAATTTTCTAGCTATATTCTATCTTTTATATCTATCTTTTGTGATACTGTGATATAGGTATATATATACTAAAATGTAAAATTTTACATATCTTTCTCTGTTATGTCCTCTTCAAAATTAGAATTAGTGTTTTTATCTATATGAGAATTTTTGTTCCCCCAACGTATATATTTACATTTACATTTTATGTATTTATTCTATAAGGAAAATGATAATTATGACTTTGTCGACAAATGTTTCATTTAGACAATAAAGCTTATCTATCTTGGGCAAATTTTCTCAGAAAATGTATAAAAACTAAAAAACTCTAATTCGACCAAAATTTTTTAATCATTATGTAAATTTTTGAACTACTCATTAAAATTTACACTGTAATTAGGTACTCGAAAAAATGTAGGTTTCCATGTTACATGATGGGCCGTGGTGGTCGGCTGGTAAGGCGTTCGCCTCGCAAGCGTGATGTCGTGGATTCGATCCACCGATTCACCGGTCTCGTGCATGGCATCACACGTTAAAAGGTAAGGGCTGCGTCTTCCCTAGCTCACACAAGTCTCTCGAAGACTTCCGAGGGATGCGCGTAGGGGTGCAATCGGTTGACGGAAATAACAATTTTAACATTTTTTTTTAACATTGATAAACCTAAAAATTGCAAATCTATGAAAAACAGATTGCAAAAAACATGCGAAAATAGTCAATAAGTATTAAAAATTATTAGAGATAGGATTTGACGGGGATTTTATATTTATAAATTTATGAATTCTAATCACTCATCAAATCAAATCATGTTGTGAAAGGCTTTCGCGGCCATCGTTAAATGAATGATGGTTTTTCGGGTTTTTAGGCCGACGTTTATTTAGAGAAAAACTCGACGTTTCGCCAACACGAGTGGTTGGCATTTTCAAGAGAAATGTTTACAGTTTCGATCACTGAACACTGAACACTGAACAAGTAGTGTTCAGTGATCGAAGCTGTAAACATTTCTCTTGAAAATGCCAACCACTCGTGTTGGCGAAACGTCGAGATTTTCTCTAAATAAACGTCGGCCTAAAAACCCGAAAAACCATCATTCAAATCAAATCATGATTTATTTCTACATCCTTTTCTGTCATTGTCATCTACATGAAAAAAGTAGACATTTTTAAATCAAGACTCATATTATAATATAACAAAAAGTTACTTATGACATCTACAGTCACTAGTTGAAACTTAATTTGACACGAACCAAGGAATCCAATGTTAGATGTTTATCAAAACGAATCCACTCAAGAATTAGTACCCTGAAGGCAAGACAGATATAACAGAAAGTTACTAGTGACCGTAGATGTCATAAGTAACTTTCTGTTATATCTGTCTTGCCTTCGCGGTACTAATTTTCGAGTGGATTCGTTTTGGTTTCGAGAGCTCCATACATCCTTTCTGATGAGTGGGTGTCCACGAAGCAGCTGTCAAAGGTTGGAACTCTCGGAATTAAAACGAAAAATACTCTATTTTCACTTATTATAATATAACATATTATAAATAAGTAGGTACCTATACTGTCATAATCCATCAGGAGAACCATTTTCGAGTGGGGTATCAATCTCCCGAGACCTGATGTCCAATATATTGGACATCGAGATTTTACGGTTTTTCTAAATATGTCCTAGATTTCCTGCAGCGAAACCCTCGGTCCAACGTATTGGAGGTACGAACGCAGGCATTTCGTGCGAAATTGATGCAAGGTCATGTTGTATTGTGGTATTGAATGCTTAGTGATAAATGCGTTAACAATGGCGGCGTTTCGTCGTGCAACGATTGACGGTAAGTACCGGTTTTATGCATTTTATGCGTATTTTTTGTTTTTAATTACTGGAAAAATAGTTTAAGAATAGGTCTAGATTAATTTTAGTACATAACATAAGTTATTAAACTTACTTCATAGGTTATTTTCCCGTGTCCATTTAGTTGGACAGTAGGACGTATTCCCAACATTTTTCTCTAGATGGAATTTTTCTTTTTAGCATTATTTGGAACAAAAAAATGGATTCGCCCTGGAGAAGACGATTATAAAATTTAGCAACTTTTTGATGCCGACTGCTCCGACCTTGAAATTGATGATTCCTCTGACGATGAAGGTGGTTTTGACATTCCTGAAGTTCAACAAGATCTTGAGGAAACAGAAGACGTCAACGAGGAATTTTTAGATGAAGAAGATTCCGATGACGAGCCTCTAAGTGTGGTTCGAGAAAGAATACTCGCCGAACGGGTACTTGCTACTGGCCGATTAAAGTGGGAAAAATCGGAAAATTTCATTCCCCCAAACTTCGAATTTCAAGAAGTTTTTGACGAAATCGAAACACGACGTGAGTGGAAAGTTCAAGACTACTTAAAAATGTATTTGGATGATGAAATTTTCCAAAGTATTTGTGACTGTACTAATGTAAGATTTTTAGAAGAAAAAGGAAAACAAATGAATTTAACATTACCTGAAATTAAAAAGTTTTTTGCCATTTCCTTACTCATTTCGTGCTTGAAATACCCCCAAGTACTGGGCAAAAACAACCAAAGTTAATGTCATCGCTTCTGCAATGACTAGGGATAGATTTTTTAAAATCAGGAATAATTTGAAAGTTGTTATTGATAGTAACGTAACACTGCAAGAAAAATCGTCTGACCGTTTGTACAAGATTCACCCTCTAATTAATCGAATTCGAAAGGGATGTTTGATGTTACCAAGGTTTTCAGAAGTCGCTATCGACGAACAAATGATTCCCTTCACCGGCGTTTGTAGATTGAAACAATTTGTCAGAGGCAAGCCAAACCCCGAGGGACTGAAAAATTTTGTCTGCTCTACCCCTGACGGGCTAGTACTCGACTTTGAAATTTACCAAGGAAAAAATACATTTTTAGATGAAAAATCAAAAAACCTAGGAATTGGCCCTTCAGCCACTATCAGATTATCGGAAACCTTAAAAGAAGGTACACATATTTTCATTGACAGATATTTCACTACGATACCCCTCCTGGAACAAATGTTTGAGAAAAAGATCACGGTCACTGGTACGATAATGAAGTCAAGAATTCCTAGGAGTGTGCAGTTAACATCTGAAAAGACAATGGCAAGACTTGGGCGAGGTTCCTCTGAAATGTCAGTTAGAGCAGAAGGTAAAATTTCTGTGATACAGTGGTTTGATATGAAAAATGTACTGCTTGCTTCTACAGGTTTACAGGTGGAACCTCAAGACGAGTGTATATAAGCGCTGGTCTAAAAAAGAATCGAAATACATAGTTATTCCAAGACCAAATGTTGTGAACAAATACAACTCCTGCATGGGAGGAATTGGTTTAATAGACAGAATGATAAGTTAATATCGCCTCAGTACAACAAGAACTAAAAAATGGACCATTAAATCTATTCTCCATTTATTTGACTTGGGAGTGGCTAACTCGTGGATTTTATACAGAGGCGATCGAAAAAAATTAGGAGATAAATCTGCAGACATTTTGAAATTCCTAGATTTTAAAATTTCTTATGCCAATTATTTATTTGAAGAAGCTAACATTCAAACTGCTGGTGAAAATAGATTACCCTTGATGGTAACTAGAAGCAATATCTCCCTGTCTGTTCCGAGAAACCCTACGACTGCAACAAAACAGAAGACTCTACATCTACCAATTGTGGCAAGTGATCTCAAAAATGCTGTCAGATGTAAAAATCCAGGTTGCAAATTAAAAACAAAATTTTATTGCGAAAAATGTAACCTATTTCTGTGTCTAACGGGCAGTAATAACTACTTCAGAAGTTTTCATTTACGTAATAATTAGTAGTGATCTCGCCCTGATGTCCAATTTATTGGATATATTTTTTTTTGTACTTTTTGGTTAATAAAAATTTTCAAAAAAATTCAGTGACGTTTTCGTACCAAAAGAAACAACGTTTCCAAATAATAACTTCATATCACTTTAAATGTAGTCTCGGGACTCAGGAGGTTAAGACAGTATTTATTTGTGATGAGTGATGAGTGACTAAGAGAATTGCGATGGAAGAAAGACTACTATTGTGGTATTACTTTAGCTATTTTTTACGAATTTCGAATTGTGATAATAATTATGATGAAAACAATAGAGAGGGTATCAGTGAAATATTTCAAATTTATTTGGGCACTCTACGAGTAATTCTTTTATTTCATTTTTGAATGCAGATTTTTTGAAATTTGTTTTATATTAACAGGCAGTTGAAAAGCTTTGGATCATGGTAAAAATAGGTTTTTTGTGTGGGAGTTTTTATGAATACATTTCTTTGTTTATTCTGTTTAGTAGCAGATTGGAAGTTATTTTTGGATATTTATCTTGTTCAGAAATAAATTTATCCATTAGTTTTTGCTACTTTAATAGCATTTCTTCATCGTTAGATTCTACAAATGTTCCCGATTTTAGTAGATCTTCGAAATCTTCAAGACCATCATGGTCTACGTTTCCAATATTTTTTCCATTCTGCATTGGTTCTTCATCCACAATTTCATCTGAATCATTAACTTCCTCATAGGTTTTCTCTTCAACATTGATGCATTTCCCGGAACCATGACAATTTGAACATAAATTTATGCGAAGAAAAGAGAATTCTTTGGGAGATCGTTTAATAACGAACAGTCGTTGCATGCCGACCGATGATGAACCCTTTACTCCCATATACACCTACTGAGCTTATTAAGACAAGTACCTGACAGAAAACAACTACTCCTCTGGCTAAGACCACGACGGGTATTGAATTAAATCTAACAGATACTTGTGCTACGTTCCTCAAAATATCAGAGGACGCAATTGCAAGTGCTCTTTGTGACCAAACAGCAGAATTATGTTTTGATTTGGACATGGTGACCACCTGCAGACTAGTTTCGAGGTTGTTGCCTCTCATCAGTGCAAAGGTTAGGTCAACACAGACAGCACAGAAGCCATCTGTTCCCCGTCCAAACCAATACACACTTCGTTCCTTGGTCAACTCTGGTTCACGCGATAAAGCCTTTTCTAGGTCGCTCCACCTAGCGAGCAGAGGAAGAACACTCCGAATCTCCGGGTTGAGAGATTTATGTGAAGAAAAGAGAATTATTTGGGAGATAAATTTATGCATTTCAAACTGTTTTCGGCAGCCACATTTTAGACTGTTACCTGCAGTTTCACAGCTGCAGCAAATAGCTTTAAGCAATGGAATTATTTCTTTTTCTGTCAATTTGGACATAATGCCACGTTGATTTTGCTTTCAGCCCTAATCTGTTGCTGTCAGTTAACCAGCCAAGTTTGAAGCTGATAATATGCCCTGTAACAATGTTGTTCTGTTAGACTTTCTGTTGGTGGGAGATTTGCCAATATGAAAGATATTCGATATTTTCAAAATGATTCAGTTGAAATTGTGGATGAAAAACCAATGCAGACTGGAAAAAATATTGGAGACGAAGACGATTACGGGCTTGAAGATTTCGAAGATCTACTAGAATCAGGAACATTTGTCGAACCTAACGATGAAAAAATATCATCAATGATGCAAAAACTGAAGGATGAGTGATTAGAATTCAACATGAAGACAAGTATTTATAAATATAATATCCTCTTCAAATCCTATCTTTAATACTTAGAAAATTAACTATTTTTTCATGATTTTTGCAATCTCTGTGTTTCATTGATTTTTCAGTTTTTCAGTTTATCAGTGTAACATGAAAGCTTACATTTTTTGAGTAAATGAAATGTAAATTTTAATAAATAGCTCAAAATTTTACATAATGATTTTAAAGAAAATGTCAAATTCGAGTTTTCTCGTTTTTTCGCATTTTCTGATAAATTTTTTTCGATAATAAATGAAAATAAGGGAAAACAATTTAAATATCTTGAAACAAAAATTCAATGGTTTGAGACGTAGAAAAGTAAGTTTTCCCAAAATTTTGTGGAATTTTTTTGTGGGATTTAAAAATTATAAAACCAAAAATCAGTTTTTTGGATATTTCCGTTAAATTTTGAAGTTAAGTGAAAAAAATTTGGAAACAAAAGTTGTGAATCTACTTATTAACTACAACTTTGCAATTCCACTTTTTTTGATAGGACCCTTCCACTTCCGGACCTAAAATCGCCTGTAAATTGTTTCCTTTAATTTTTGTTATATTTCCTTACTTTTCCAATAGGAATCATCCTGTTCTAATATTTTTTCAGTTTTTACCATTTTCATACCACCTGGCCTATATGTATTCGAGTCAGAGATGATGGTAATGATGATAATAAATATACCAAGCACGGGGTTACTAATAAATATTAAGAAAAGAAGTAATTACGTAGAATGCATTTGAAAAAAACATGTAAAAGCTCTGAATCTCCTGTGGGTTTCAAAAACCCTTAAAATATCCTAGTTCAACAAACAAATCGGTAAGAGAAATTAAAACAGGTAATAAATAAATTCTGTACTAACAACACGCTGTAATGGTTTTCATAAACACATCAATCAATCTAACGATTTGATTGTTTTTTGTCCAGGGAATTAGACGTGTTGAAACAACAATAGAATCAATATAAAGAGTTACAACATCGTAAAATGGAGTGAACGACTATAAATATATTCGGCCTCAAATTCTATTGATATTTCAATAGTTGCATGTTTGAAATGTTCCTATTTTGCACTTCGCCAGTTTTCAGTGTTGCGTATGGTAGAGGAAAAAGTTTTTGCGGATGTTAAAGTTTCCTACCAGTCTCTCCTAACAAGCAGATTTTCAAGAAAACCCTCAGCAATCCACAACTGAACAAGCGGATCAAAATAATATGTCACGTACATGCTGAAAAAAAAAATTACATCGCTATAAAATAAAAATAGTTCACGAATTTTCTGAAGACGATCCTGATCGTAGAATTCAGTTCTGTGATCTGATGAGTGAGAAACTTCGTCAAAATAGGATGCATGTGAGCAACATTTGTTTCAGTGATTGGAGCACTGAAAATCCTCATGAGTTCAGAGAAACACATACTCAGTACATCCAAAAAGTTAGTGTTTGGGCGGCATATTGGGCAACCGTATCATAGGCTCATATTTCTTGAGGGAAATTTGAACTGAGTTAGATATTTGAGGATGTTACAAGAATACATCTTTCCGGAAATAACTCAGGTGGTTGGAAATAACATAGAAAATATTCATTTTCAACAAGACCTCATTATTTCAGGCCAGTAACCAACTTTTCGGAAAGCTGGATCGGTAGGAGGGGCCAGCTCGCTCGCCTGATTTGATATGCCAGAAAGTCAATGACGAACATTTAATTTGATTTTCTTTCTCAATTTCTCATATAATTATGTAAAATAAACATTGTTCTTTATTCTGGACGATTTTCTTAATTTTGCTGAAATTCAATAAAACAATCACCTGCCTTGTCACTTAAGTTGTCACTTAAGCTGCCACTTAAGTTTCATTCGAAGATTTTTAGGAAAAATACTTTCATTTTTTAAATCTACCAAAATAGATTTGATTTTACTCGAAAAGATCCTCATATGGCAGAGCTCCAACATTATGTACGGCCATTTTGTTTTGGGTGAATCTTTTTGTTTGAAATTTTGTTGTCGTCCTTATAAAGAATTAAGATACAATTCAAATGATGTATCACTCTACCCCCAGCCATTTCAAAGAAAAAATCAAAATGTCGGTGGGGTGGGGTTACTCTAAGAGACTTCTTACATTATGTACCACTATTTTGTTTTGGATGAATATTTTTGTTTGAATTTTTGTAGACGTATAGAGAATTGTAAGACATTTCGATCGAGGTGTCACTCGACCCCCATGCCATTCAAAAAAGTCTTTCAAAGTGGCGTTGGGCTGCCATTTTGAAGGATAGACATTTTTTTCAAAAAGTAATTTAAAACCTACCTAAAAATTCAAAATAAAATTCCATCTCGTTCAAAAGTTAGCATCCTCGTCGAAGTTCAACCCGAAACTCCAAGAGGTAATCAAGACCAGCTTTCTGCGGAAATATTTTATTTGTTATGGGCGTCGAAACGGTTCACTCTTTATCAAGATAACGCCGGACATATACATTGGCCCGATAATTCATCGCGGCTTTGTCGAGGACGATGGCCCTGGCATATTAATTAGGAATTTTGCGGAAAGTGAATTATTAGATAGGGGATGCTGAACGCTGAATCCGTCGAGATGGGCACAGAAATTATGTCGAGGGGGTGAGTTTGGTCGCCGTTTTTGAATCAGTTGTTGGTCCAGATTTGGTAACCTCATAATTATCACAATGTTATACAACAAGTGTAACGGTGTCTATCGAAATACAAATTACTTAGATTTAAATAAATATGTTGTTTGGCAACCACACGTGCACGTAGCGGTAGTGTTTTTTTTTTATAATCAGCCCTATGCTGTTTCACTTTTGTTACGTTTAGCGGTCAGATGTTATCCCAACCTAATGACGTTTTCCCAACTTAATGCCAATTTTCCATTGGAAAACGTCAGACAGCTAAACGTAACGGAAGTTGAATGTTGATTGAACGAAAGATAAGGCAACTTTCTGATATATTCAATGGACCTTTCCACGACATATGAGAGAACACTGTAATTAGACGCTAATATCACTAGGGATTTTTTATTTATTTTCTCTGACTGCTATTTTCTCTATAATCAGAAGAAAACTGATTCGAGACGTCACGTTCATCAAAACTAGACTTGGCAACGTTGTAAAATGTGTGCACTATGGAATCTCAAATTCTCATTACACTGGATTGTGTCGTATGACAGCTGTCTTTTGATTCCAGATGGGTTCGTTCGTCTGTTTCAGGGAGCATCAATATGAATCGTTTGTCTCTGTTTAACTCGTTTGCCTACTATTTAATACAAGCAGAGCAGTTCCATCAAATATGTATGCTGCAAACGAACAGGCCATACTTGATTTCTTTTTTGAGGTTAATGCAGTTTTCAACGTATTGAAATGTTTTTGTTGTTTGTGCTCTAAATTTTTTTCTTAATTCTTATATCTGCATCCCTGCGATAACTGTGAACATGCCGAAAAAGTGTTTCGTACCCGGTTGTCTGAACACCAGTGAATATTCTAATAAAAAATTTGTTGCATGAGAACTGTCATAATGATTTGCGGTGTTGTCAATGCTCGTTCTTCATCGAAAGGATGGTCCGTTCAAGAAATTTGAAAGTTACAAATACAATAAAAATTAGCTAATATGAGGATTTTTTCTATGAGTTGATCAAGTGATGTAGTTTTAATTATTTCTCGATGGCTTGTACCAAGCTAGAATCAATATTTTTGAGGAGAACAGTATTGAATGTTTCGGAACGTGGATTATGGTGGGGGTTGTTTCCGATGAACGTGACGTCAGCGTCATACTTTCAAATGGGATATTTTTTTCAAAATGAAAATAATATAGTGGAATTCTTTGTTAAAAGGACGTTTTAGACTAGAATCTATCGATTTAAAAGAGTTTTGCAATTTTATTTTTATATTATATATGGAAGTTTCGTCAATTTTTTATGTTGCAAGCTATTAATTTTTAAATTTTACGGTGTTACGATATAATATGGGGTTATCGAAGTCGTTAATTCTAATATGTTCTTGAGTTTGCGTGTATTGATGAGTTCAATCTTGTTGTTGAGTGTAGTTTGTATTGTTTATAGTATAGAACAATTAAAAATTTATGTAATAGAATTTAATTTATCGAAAAATTCCCTAAAGTTTTGTTCAATCGATATATCGTAATATCGTGAACTTTGAAAATGCATATCTTAGAAATGCAACATAGAAAGTTCACAAAACTTTCATATCTAATAGTCAACATTTTCAAAATAGTGTGATTAAAATTATGTCCAAATTGACGGAATAGTTTTTGAGATATTCAATAAAAGTTTAAATGATATAACAAAAAATGTAACACACCCTGTATCCAAATGAAACGTAATTTTTAACACCGAAATTCGTCAGAAAGTTACCTCATCTTTTGTTCAATCAACAGCAGTAAATATTTTTTTATTAAAAAACGACTTGTTAATTATTTTCAGTATAGGGGTATTATAGTCCAAAATTTTAAAAATTCATATTTCATACACACAGTCATCAAGAAACAAAACACGTTAGATAGAATGAAACTATAATGTCTGGCCCAAATATAGCTTGTTGGTTCTGGAATGGTGCTAGAATAAAAATCCCGAAAAATGACCTTTTTTACTATTCCCGTTATGGTGATTATTCCCAGTGCTTAGGATGCCAAAAAATATAAAAGCGGAAAAAATTAACAGCAGGAAGAGGAGCAAAATATTGTTCGAATGACGGGAAAAATAATTTGGAGTCGAAAAAATGGAGAAGGGTGGAACGGTGTGAACTTTTAGGGGTTGAAAGTGATATTGCACGGTTTTTCGCGATTGACAACGCAAGTTGAACTCCTATCAAAGAAAATTGAAAATGAAAAGATCTACAACTTTTGTAGCAAACATTTTTCCATACTACCTTAAATCAGAAAAAACAATTTTTCACTTTTTCTCGCGCAAAAACTAATTTTTTTTTCACGGTAACTTATTATGTTTCAAGTTAGCTGTAATTTTTTTGTAGCAAAACACAGATTTTTCCTTTTTTTTTGACAAATTCAGAAAAAACGACCTCATTTTCAACTGAAAGTTCTAAACTCACATTTATTTATTAAAATTATTGTAATTAACAGTTAAAACATTTCGAGAATATCAATTTCATGTTACCATAAGAGGTACAAAGAATGGACAAAAACATAAATGAGGATTTGATTTTGATAGAAGGGAGAAAGGAGGATAATTTTAAGCGGTTCAACTATCAATAAACCACTATTCGGAAGTAGATATTTCAACAATGAAAATGATCACTTTACTCCTTCGAAATACAAAACTCGAAAACATTGTTGTGAAGATCATTTCAATGTGAGTACATTGTATTTCGATAGTTAACATGAAGTGAATTGATCAGAAGTAAGTTTTGTATGCATAAATGTTTTGTATATACCTGCCTCACCTAAATTACAAAAGGAAAACTATCATTTGATAAACTATCACTACTTATCAGTCATAACGTGCAATGTGACGTCATTCTTCGTTTCGACCAATGGTGATGCGTTTCGCAAATTTGAATTCCGCGCTCTTATTATGCACTTTTTGATTGAAGTTTTATGGAGTTAAATACAAACTAAATGATAAACTAATGGTTTAGGTGTAATTTCGAGACAAAAAAGTATATGTGGTAAAAAAGTCAAGTAAATTTAAATCACTTGCATATTCCCTATTATTACACAAACAAATTAAAACCAAATTAAAACGGTTTTTCCGATTTTCCCGGAAAATTTGACGTTATGTGGAAAATTCTCAGATTCAAAAGTTGTAGATCTTTTTATTAACAATGACTTTTTTCCTTTACTTTTTTTTGTATGAGGTTAATTTTCGATGCAAATCGTGAGAAACCATTTTTACCCCCAAAAGTTCACCCCCTTTCGCTATTCTATCATAATCAAATCCTCATCAGTGTCCTTGTCTATTTTTGTGTTCAGGATAACATGAAATTGATATTCTCGAAAGGTTTCAAGGTTTCAATAATTTCAATAAATAAACATGAGTTTAGAACAAAAATTAAAAAATTTTGTTTTGTATTGTATATAGTTTAATTCGTTTTTGTGCTTATTTGGTTTTAAATTGATAAATTAGTATGACAATTGTTGAAAAGCTTGGTTTATTGACAGTGATACATAAATCTGACAGTTCATCAACATGAACGGTATCCATAACAACGGATATCTATAGGGCTAATATATTATACATTGTACAAAATTGATTTCATAAAATCTGTTTTTTCATTTTCTACCGTTTTCTGGAAAAAATTCCACATTAGTGCTACTCTTATATCACCTAATCTAAAAGTAGACGCTTCAATGAAAAAAATGGCTGCCGGCGAGCTTGAAAAGACGAACTTTTCAGTTGAAAATGAGGAATTTGTCGAAAAAAAAAAGGAAAAATCTGTATTTCGCTACAAAAAATTGACAGCTCACTTGGAACATAATATCTAAGTTATATTTCCACCAAATTTCGAAAAAAAAAATTAATGTTTTTGCAAGAAAAAAATTTAAAACTGAACAATTGGTTTTTCCGATTTTCCCGGAAAATTTGAGGTGATGTGGAAAAATGTTTGATACAAAAGTTGTAGATCTTTGTATTTTCGAAACATTTGCTATTCAACTTTGAAGAGATAGTAGTGTCAGCTTTGATAAAAATTATTATTTTTTAGATGTTGTTAGAAACTGTCATATACTTGTCAGAGAATAAAAATATATTATTTGCCATTGTACGAGCAATTGAGTATTTACATACGATAAATCTATTCCACAAACTTTCTTTGATAGGAGGTCAACTTTCGTTGTCAATCGCGAAAAACCTAAAAGTTCATCCCGTTCCACCCTTCTCAATTTTTTCGACTCCAATTTATTTTTCCCGTCATTCGAACAATATTGGAAAAGTGGAAATTTCGACATTGATCTCGAAATTTCAAGAAAAAAGTTGAAACTTAAAGAAAAAGTCGAAATTTTAATGCCTGTTACAGTCTGCTGATGAAACGTAACGAGGTGGTTTTCGCAACATATTAAGCTGGTAAGTGAATAATTTATAATCCTAATTTCGGTATTGTTCTCGAAATGTCGACTTTTTTGTCGAAATTTCGACATTTTTCAAATTTCGACTTTATGTCGAAATTTCGACTATTTCTCGTCAAGTCAAACATATTGAAACTCCGGACCCCGTCATTCTTGTTGTTTTTTATTTACGCTCCATGATATGCTTGTGAATATTCTCCGAATCTGAAACAACACCGTGTCTTCATTTCATTTTCTAGATCTTGCTACTTCTACCGATGTTTTCAAAATCAATTTCTATTTCATTCATAACATGAAAGTATAGCAGGTCCTGAAATGAATGAAATATTCAATGGAGTTTTCTATCCGAAAAGTGCCAGACTAAGAAATCGGTAAGAATGTTGGTAAAGTAGGAACTATTTCTCGCTTTATGTCTGAATTTGTCTAATTTTGTCCATTTCGTATTCAAAGTTAATCTTCCAAATGAGTATGGGTATTTCCTTTGAAATGAAACCGATACAAAATCATAATTTTCGAAATGAAACCAATCTAATTATATTCAATTAGAACTCCAATCCTTTCTGAATTTACCCACTAAATTTGAGTTCTCCAGGTGTAACCGTATTTTTTATGCAACTTTATGGAACACGATATTAAACGCCCACTTTTAAAAAACAGCAAATAAGAAAAACCCTTCATCAAAACCACACTTTAACAAATGGTCCTCCAAAATGCCCTCCTTCAACTTCAATGCAAGCAAGACCTCACCTTAACATTGAAAAAATTTCATATATACGCGTAGTTTTTCGAGATAATTTTGCATAAGGTTATTGTTGTCTGAGGATATTATTGGGCGGGTGATTATTGGCAGAATATTTTTGGACGGGATATTCAGTCGGTAGAAGCAAGAACTTTTCCAGCAGATTTTTAAGCACGAAACTTCTTAGGCCTTGGAGAACCAGAGTGTCTCCATTCCATTGATGGCTGCTTTGTTTCTGGGTCGTAGAAAACTCTGCCAATAATCTATCAGATATAATTCCAGTAGTTGTTTTTTGTTGGATGCTTGCCGACAAAAATACCTATGGCATAGGTTTATGCAAAGGATTGAATTACTTCCATTTTTCATTATAGGAAAACATGCTCTCATTTATTTTGTAGTCTTCTATTGGGAATAGTATATTGTGTATCTAGTAGTAAAAGCAATACATTCCCGGACGACAATGTATTCTGGGAATGTGCTTTTACTACGAGGAACACATACTATTTTTTCTGAAATCGCAATCAGCATTATCAAAAACTAAGGAATTCTACATATTGTTTGCGTGAATTCAATAACTGTCTACAATGTAAACAAGCCGGCAATAATTTTCCCGTATCGTTTTCGATACGGGAAGTACTTTTTCTGAAATTGTTCAAGAATGACCACTTTCTCGGAGCAACTTCAAGCCTCAAAATACGCTAATCTAGTATTTTAGTCCGTTGCTAAGCAACGAACTTTCCCGGACCGTTTTCGGACCTAAACGTTACGGGAATAGTAATTTACGTAACAAGTCCGGAAAATACTGTTTTTTTGGACGAGTAGACCAAATTCTAGGACGAGCGTTAGCGAGTCCTGGAAGTCTACGAGTCCAAGAAAACTGTGTTCGGACGTGTTGCGTACACAATTTTTTCGGCAATCATGTAGAATAACAAATCAATGAGACGCATTTAGTCTAAGAGACGAAGAGAGGTCGACTTTCACCCATCTGTTAACCGGATGAAATGATTCCAAATTTGAATATTTCGAACATTTCAGTTCTTATTTGTATTATATATTGAAATTCGAACAGAAGATAGGTACCAACAGAAACATTCTAATTCTTATTTATATTAATATTTGTATTAAAATTCGAGCACTTCCCGGCCTAGTCCGGGAAGTACGTACTTCCCGGACTAGGCCAAGAAGTGCTACTTTCCCAAAGAAAAAGTGAACACTTCCCGGATGGTTGCCGAAAAAGTACTTTCCCGTATCGAAAACGATGCGGAAATATTTTTTTCTACAACCACACTCCAAAACATGCTTTTCTGCATAGTTTTAGGTTCGCAAACATGATTATTTCTCACAATAATTGAAATTTGACATTAGCGTGCCGCAAAGTGACATTTCTGTGCCACAAAGTGACATTTCTGTGCCAAAATTTTTCAGTACCTTATTTCTAAGCAATACAGTTTTCGTGACAGCAAGGTGAAAGTATATTTTGAAAATTCTGCATTTCGAAGGGATATTCGATCAGGCAACTTCAAGAATGAATAGACAAAGTCTATTGGTTTATATAATATGAGGGAAATTGTCGTACAAATTCATAATATTCTGAAAAAAAATCATAGACATCACTACTGCTATCTCAAATACCCACATACACACTATTCATTGCTAGGCAACGGAGCAACATCTATCGAATCATTTAAATGTCAACAAACGTCAAGCATAAAATATTCTTGTCCCGTCATTTTTTAATGAGATTGAACTAAAATGGATAGCGACAGTTCTGAAATTGAAAATACTCCGCCAGAACTAAGAGAACAAGTTAATTCATTGTCATTGAATTTACTACCTTCAACTTCAAGAGGAAAATATAAGAATGAGTCACTGACATTTCATTCCGTCTTATAGTATAGTATTATTTTTAGCAAAAAGGGTATTGTAGAAAAAGTATAGTGTGTAACACGAGCAGAAATGCAATTTCTCACTCGTTTGAATTGCAGCACTCGCTTGCGCTCGTGCCGCAACTTTTTCAAACTCGTGAGAAATTAGCACTTTTCTGCACTTGTTGCACAATATACTATTGCCGGCTTGTTTACATTTTAGATAGTTATTGAATTCACGCATACAATATGTAGAATTCCTTAGTTTTTGATAATGCTGATTGCGATTTCAGAAAAAATAGTATGTGTACCTCGTAGTAAAAGCACATTCCCAGACTTCAATGCTTGTTGGCCTCGGCTAAACGCCTCGGCCAACAATTTACATTGTCGTCCGGGAATGTATTGCTTTTACAACTAGATACACAATATACTATTCCCGTACCGTTTAGGTCCGGGAAAGTTTGTTGCTTAGCAACGGACTAAAACACCAGATTAGCGTATTTTGAGGCCTGAAGTTGCTACGAGAAAGTGGGCATTCTTGAACGATTTCAGAAAAATGTTTTTGATCGATACCATTGAATGGGATACTCATCATCAGATATGCCATGAAAAATGCAATGGCACGTATTTGACGTTTCTCATTCGGACTCACTATTCACGAGACGTAACGGTTGATTGAGTTATTTCAACAAATTTACAAACTACGAAAACGTTCAAATTAATTTTCCCAGCTTTTCAACTACCACCATAATTTATCGATCCGATTCTAATTACATTTTCTGCCTTCTCCACCACACGACGAAACTCTGAGTTTGCACGCAAAAGACGGCCTCATAATTCAAAAACGATTAAAATTAACAATAAGTAATTATGGTGAATATAGTACCAGATGAATACTGAAAGAAACTAGAAGTGGTTTCAACACTTCACTTTAATGAGATAAACTTCCATATGAGTAATGAAATATATTAGATATGAACCTTGTTACAGTGGCTTTATTTTTAGTTTTGAAAAAGGCGCTTGAAATAATTTTTAAGGGTATATTAATAAAAAATATAGAAAGTATTGGAGAGAATCAACAATTACTAAATAAATAGGAATCTAAAATTAACAATTAATGAGATGATGACGCCTGTTATCAAAAATGACATAGGGGTTCCACAGTGTAGTGTCCTAGGTCCACTATTATTCCTTTTATTTGTTGATGACATAGTAAATGTAACTGGACCTTGTACCATCATACATCTATTTATTTATTTATTTATTTTACAGGTTTAGATAAAAAAGTGTTGGTAACAACACTCAATACTACTTTGGAAAATATCAACAAATGGTGTTCCTCTAACCAATTGAATATAAATACATAAAAAAAATAAATTTATGATCAGCAACGATAATAATTGCAGATTGTTTTGCGAGACTCAGTCAATTGAAATGATATGGAAATTTAAATATATAGGAGTAATTATAGATAGTCAGCTTAAATTTAAGGAGCATAATTTCGAATAAAATCAACTACTTGCATGGATGTTCTGCTTTTCTTACAAGATGATACAAAACTTTTTTGTTTAAGATACTATAATATTACCCTATTTCACATACTATTCCACGATATTTCACCTGATGCTCAATCAAAATGAACATTTCTGTTTTATAAAACTTCAAAAGTTCAAAGAGGGCATCTATTGGGTAAATGTTAAAGGAAATGCAGTGGCTGTCAATAGATGAATTCTTTGAGTATAATACTCTAATATTTATAGTCAAGATAAAATCAAGTTCAAGTTATTTGAGAAAATTGCAATTCTGATGTGCACACCAACAACACAAGATATAGATATGATTTCCACATTGTACTGCTGGCAGAGAGACAGACACAAATATCTTATATTTTTCAAAGGCCTGAAGAGATTCAATCAGCTGCAACTAGTAATCAAATCATCTAATGACTAGAACAATTTTAAAGTAAATTCAAAAGTCTTTCTTCGCTCTTCTAGAACTGGAGCTTAAAAACGTATATTATGTTTCTTGATGATTTTATTTTATTATTATATTTTATTTCACTATTCTGCATAGGTATATACGAGGATGTATTGATATCTAGTTAGCCTAGACCAGTTCCCTGCGTAAACAAAATATTGCGTTACCATAGCAACGAACAATAACTTAATAGAAGTGTCAGTGTAAAGTTTGATGTCAAAAAAGTAAACCAGAATTACGCAATAAATTAAAAGAAAAAACATGTCCACCGAAATTGTGAAAATCGAAAAATTGGAGTATCGAGCCATCATCAAGTACCTGTATTTAAAAGGGTTAAGAGGTAAGCAGATTTACGAAGATATGCTTAATACCCTTGGTGATCAATGTCCTTCGTATGCGACCGTGAAAAATTGGACTGCAAGCTTCAAAAGAGGTAAATTTTCCATTGAAGATGATGACCGATCGGGAAGGCCAGTTTCTGTGTCAGTCCCCGAAAATACCGATGCAGTTCATGACATGATTTTAACAGACCGTCCAATTGGGCTAAAACGGATATCTGAAGCACTGAATATTTCATACGAACGCGTTTATCGTATAGTTCACGTCAATTTGGACATTAGGAAAATTGCTGCAAAATGGATCCCCAAATGTTTGAATGTTGACCAAAAGCGTGCAAGGGTAGTAGCATCGCGTTCGATCTGTGCTAGATTTGAAATCGATGTAGGCTTCTTAAACCGAATTGTTACTATGGATGAGACTTGGGTAAATTTCTACGATCCAGAAATAATCGATGGAATGGCGACACTCCGGTTCTCCTAGACCTAAGAATTTTCGTGTCCAAAAATCTGCTGGAAAAGTACTTGCTTCAGTTTTTTGGGATTGCCATGGAGTAATCATGTTTGATTTTTTGGATAAGGGTAGAACAATAACTGGAGATTACTATTCGACATTACTGACCACTCTACGGGAAAAAATTAAAGAGAAAAGACGCGGAAAGCTATCCAAAGGTGTTTTGTTTTTGCAGGACAACGCCCCTGCACACAAATCTCATGTTGCCATGCAAAAAATTCGTGATTTAGGGTTTGAATTACTAGTACACCCCCCTTATTCACCAGATTTGGCTCCATCCGACTATCATCTCTTTCCTCAAGTGAAAAAAAGTTTAAAAGGTCGTAAATTTTCTTCCAACTAGGAGGTAATATAAGCTGTGGTGGTCTGGTTTGCACAGCAAGAAGAAACATTTTTTTTTTAAAGGTCTAGAGACGTTGCAGGTTCGCTGTAATAAATATATCCAATTAAGAGGAGAATATGTTGAGTAATGAAATATTTTGACATTGAAATTTTGTTTGGTTCTATAGTAGGCTAAGAATTTTTCAATATTATATATATATATATATATATATATATATATATATATATATATATATATATATATATATATATATATATAACAGGAAGTAATTTATGACATCTACAGTCACTAGTTGAAACTTAATTTGACACGAACCAAGGAATCCAAAAGTAGAGGTTTGTCCACAAATTGACAGGCAGCCAACAATTCGTTGTTCTGACCAACCCAAGGTTCAATCAAGTTTCTAATACGTTATGAGGAACGCAAGCAGAATCTAAGTGAAAATAGAGTATATTTCGTTTTAATTCCGAGAGTTCCAACCTTTGACAGCTGTTTCGTGCTATCGCACTCATCAGAAAGGATTTATGGAGCTCTCGAAATCAAAACGAATCCACTCAAGAATTAATACCGTGAAGGCAAGACAGATATAACAGGAAGTAATTTATGACATCTACAGTCACTAGTTGAAACTTAATTTGACACTTTTGGATTCCTTGGTTCGTGTCAAATTAAGTTTCAACTAGTGACTGTAGATGTCATAAGTAATTTTCTGTTATATTTATATATATATATATATATATATATATATATATATATATATATATATATATATATATATATATAGGAGAGAGGTAGTCTTTGCTGACTAGTTAAGATCAAGCTAGGGAACTTGTTGGGTGAGCAGCATGCAGGAAGTATACTCTTATAACACTTTATTCCAATATTTCGACAAGTATTATTGTCATCATCAGGGAAAGGTGTAGATGAGATTGGTTGCAATAGATGATATAAAAAGACTTTTTCACGCCTGCCTCTCAACCGGTGTGACATCGGTATGATATCCATTTTAATAAATTTCAATAGAATTAGATTTTATACACAACTGAGTTGGTAATAATGTGTGATGATTACCTTTAAGATTATCTCACAACTTGTTTTTTAATATGTTCAATTACTGTACACGTCTTTTTATATCATCTATTGCAACCAATCTCATCTACACCTTTCCCTGATGATGACAATAATACTTGTCGAAATATTGGAATAAAGTGTTATAAGAGTATACTTCCTGCATGCTGCTCATCCAACAAGTTCCCTAGCTTGATATATATATATATATATATATATATATATATATATATATATATATATCAGAATAGATTTATCGAGGGGAAATACAGTGTGTCCAAGATAAGAATGAACAGCATGGGGATATCGGAAACTTTAAGAGATAGTGGGTCGATTAAATTAGAGAAAAGTAGCGCATTTATGTGCCCAACAATATGCCATTCAGAAAGTTTTAATATTCCAAAAAAAACCGAAATTTGAGAATTTAGTTTTTATTTTCTCCTAGGTTTATTTTCGAAGGAAATGTAAAACAAATAGCACTTTGTCATGGCCACTTTTTAAGGACTACCTGATAACGTAAGCAGAATTTTTCTGAAAAAAAAAACAGGTTAAGTAATCTCTAAATTTCATTTTGCGCGAGGAATGGTTCTGAAATCATACTGTGTGATACGTTGCTGTATTCACAATGAAAAATGGAGTCGTATACAGGGTATACTTTAGTTTCTGCCCATATAAAAATAAAAAGTTGATGATGTTTTCTAAAAGACGAAACGTCGCAGAAAAATTCTGCTTACGTTGTCAAGTATTCCTTAAAAAGTGGCCATGACAAAGTGCTCTTTGTTTTACATTTTCTTTGAAAATAAACCTAGGAGAAAATAAAAACGAAATTCTCAAGTTTCGGTTTTTCTCGGATATCTCCGTAACTACGTTGGAATATCAAAACTTTCTGAATGGCATATTGTTGGGCACATACATGTGATACTTTCCTCTAATTTAATCGACCCCGTATCTCTTACCGTTTCCGATATCCCTATGCTGTTCATTCTTATCTTGGACACACTGTATATAAAATATAAAAAAGTTATTGGGTATAGCCCTCAAATATATATATATATATATATATACAGTATTATGATAAAGTAATGCACAAAATTCATAAAACGTACAACGATCACTTTTGAAAAAAATGCAAAAACACGTCAAACTGTTTTTTTTTATTCCGCATCTTTTGACATAAGTTACAAAAATAACACGTCAAAGTTGTCAAAGTTATGACGTCATCAAAATTTTTTTTAATGGGAAGCTAAGATATTTATTACATTATGTGATAGAGCTTGTGTTTTTACACAAGGGAAAAATAGTTGTAGTAGGGCTCACATAAGAAAAAAAACGAGAAAATGAATAAAAAACGAAATAAACGTAAGTTTCATAATAACTTTTCAATTAACTAAACAGTCCATTAAACCAACAATATATATATATATATATATATATAGGAAGGGTAGTCGTTGCTGACTAGTTAGGAATGGAACTAGTAAATAGTGGGGCTTTGCAGCAAAATCAAAGCAAATTTAAAGTTTGTCCAAGCTTTCGGAAATTTAATAACTTATTTCCATCATCAGGGATACTACAATTTGCATGTGTAAGTAATATAAAAAATATATATGTACGGTTAACTTACATCTTTGTTGAGATTGTTCGACGCGATGTTATTCAACCATAAGTGGCACATTGTGCACGATGAAAATTGATATAAAACAAGTGAAATTGTAAAGATGTCATAAAATATTTGGATAAAAATACGTTACATTTAAAATGTTAAAATATAAAGTAATTTTAACATTTTAATTTATCCAAATATTTTATGACATCTTTACAATTTCACTTGTTTTATATCAATTTTCATCGTGCACAATGTGCCACTTATGGTTGAATAACATCGCGTCGAACAATCTCAACAAAGATGTAAGTTAACCGTACATATATATTTTTTATATTACTTACACATGCAAATTGTAGTATCCCTGATGATGGAAATAAGTTATTAAATTTCCGAAAGCTTGGACAAACTTTAAAGAGTACTCTTTGATTTTGCTGCAAAGCCCCACTATTTACTAGTTCCATTATATATATATATATATATATATATATATATATATATATATATATATATATATATATATATATATATATATAATATATACATGTTCTTCTACTCGCTTCAACTGATTTTAATATGTAGTTTTTAAACAAGTATAGTGACATGTTTATATAAGTTTAAGCAGAAGAAATTTCAATGCGCTTTCTAATTCTAGTGACTTACATTTTTTTAATTAGTTCATAAGACTGAATTTTAATGTATACATTTTTTTATAAATGAGTATTTGTATTAGTTTATACAACTAAATAAAGGAATTATAATATATGTTCCCAAGATTTGAAAATAAATCCCGGTTGTTTTGTATATAATGCAGGAAGTTCTGTTAAATAAAATTTCTGGTTACATTACATCATCGCGATAATTTCGTGCTCATTTAGTTTCTTTATAAACTCCACAGTTGAGGCATGCAATCGATCAAGCAATCTTTTTGGTAATTAAGTTAGATAGGTGATGATTTTATTACTTATTCATCATGATGTTAATCATCAGTGAAAATATATAAATAAATATTCAAGGCGCTTGCTAAGTTTTTAAGTACACAGAAAAAAGATAATTTACAGCCGTATGCACCGAAGTAGTTTAAACGAGATTAAAAATTGAACTCGATTAACTCTAATTTTTTGTATGCACCGTATCGAAATACGCCTTAATCGCGATTAACTTTAATCCAATGATTTTCGAGGTTTAAGCTTAGCAAACGCACGTGTGACTGTTGGGTTGGTTGTTTCTTTGTATTCCTCGATAAAAAAGGAAAAATGGAAGTTGATACGAAATATTTTTAGAGGATGACGGAGATATTACTGATGTTATAAATTTTGGATTTCCTAGAAGATAATGTAATCGGGCGGAATACTTCCATATAACATGGACAATATGTTTTTTTTTGGGGAAGTTCAAACTTTGAAAGGAGACAACTCTTCTGGTTCTTCAGCAAATTCAGAAGGAACTGCAGTGTTACATATATGTCGGATATGAATGGAGGGATTTCTGCCCCCCCCTGAAAATCTAGGAGAGCACGAATCGGAACACATGGTTGAATAAGTGGGGAATATACCCAATATGTATGATATGAGCAATCGTATGGAAGGCCTAAGGATTCTTTAAAATCGTAGAGAGAATTCAATCAATAATTATTTTACTAGTTTGTAAATATTCCATGGTTCGATTATATATTTGGCCAAATTCTGCTGTACACTTTTTATGAATACCTACTCGTAGAAAGATTTTGTACTCGTGAAAGGTTTTGTAGTTACACAAAATCTTCCACTTGTGACAAAAATGTGGAAAATTGATTTTCTTCATACTATCTACGAATCTGAAAGTCACATATTTTAACTTTTTAGGAAATGAAATAGTGTTTAATGAATAATACACCATGAAGAAATAACTGTATTCCACTCTACAATCAGAACATAATTATCTACATTTTCTTAATGAAATGAAGAAAAACAAAGACAAACTTGCTGATCTAATTTCAGAAATGTTGCCTAATTTTTCAGTTGTATCTGATTTGGATAGCTAGAAGTTTCTTCAAAACATTCTTTTTTGGTTTGTTCAAGTTGTCTTCAATCTCACCTTCCCTAATTTTTGGCATCGTTCCTCATCCAGTCAAGTCTCCGCTACCTTTCATGGTAAAGGTAAGTTTATCGGGCTTTTTCTCAAAAGAAAAAGAAAAGTGAGTATATTCATTTCGGACTTCCCTCATCTTATGATTTGTATAAATCTCAACGTTTCAACTACTGCTTCTATTCGCAGTCGTCTTCTGGTGAGAAAGAAAAGTAGTTGTTTTATCTCCTGATCACAAAACCGAAAGAATTTCGTAAGGGTCTCTAATAGTTTACGAGTTATGACTTTTTGAATCTTGAAAATTAACAATATTCCAACACGATTTTTCTGTAAAAAATAACATAAAATGCCATCTTCCTTTTGTAGCCACTTTACCAAACGTTTTACAAATAAAATTAACCTTCTTATATTACTATACTCAACTTTACTTCTCATAGAGGTTCATTCTTGAAATGAGTTGGTAGGGTTATGTATGGGTACTTCACAAGAAGGTTGATTTTTTTTTGTGAAATGTTGGATTTGGGTGCTTGTAATTGTGAAATACATGTTGATTAGGATCTCAAAAAAGTGTCGACCAAAAGAAGGAGGAATTTTGTGAGATTTTTTACTGAAAAAATCGTGTTTGAAAATGGTCGATTTTCAAGATTCAAAAGGTCATAACTCGAAAAGTATTGAAGACGAAAGACGAAGACGAAATTTTCTCGGAATCGTGTTCAGGAGATAAAACTTAGTGAGTAACATTCCTTTTTTTATTTCGGGAAAAAGCCTGATAAACTTACCTTTAATACCACCTGCAATTTTTTTTTCTCACCTATTTTTCCTTATTTTTTAATAATATTTTGGTAAAATTCCGTTAACCGGGCGCTACAAGCGGATTTGCGAAATGTCGGGAGAGCGCGCGCATTCCCATCACTACTTTGTCGATTTCTGTCAACTTCGCGCACGCAGATTCGCGAAATGTCGGGCAGGCGCGTTCGCTTCTCTCGCGTATTTCTGGTCTTGTTCACTAACAGATAAGGCATGAAGATTTCTACTCAAAGTTGACAGAAATCGACAAAGTAGTAATAGAAATGCGCGCGCTCGTGTCTGTCTCGCAGATATCTTCACCAAGAAGTAAAAGATAAGTTACATAAGTTACAAAGTAGTAATAGGAATGCGCGTGCTCGCTCTGCTTACGTATTTCTTGCTGAATATCTTCACTAAGAATGGTTCACTCTTCGAGTGTTTATGAGGAACTATCATTATTATTATTATTTGTGAAAAAAGTGCCAGTCTCTATGGCGCCAATACTTCTGAAAATTATCCACTACAAACACTTCATATTCATGAGTATTCAGTATTCAGGAATTTTAGGGAATCTGACAACGTCGCATTGTATTGTAAAGTTTTTAAGACTCGCTGTTGTTGATTCAATGAAAGACATTGATACTGGCTACCTTGTTATGAAACAAGCCATTTAGTTGTGAGAACAGGATTTGGAAAAAATCTTGGTATTAATATTTTGAATGCACAAAAGATATTTTTAAATAGACAGAGCTAGGAGGCATTTTTTGCGAACATATAATTACTTAAATAAACGTGTCGGATCTCAAACATTCATTTTTGGTAATTGCGCATGCGCAAACAGATAGAAAAGACGCAACCTAACTGTATTGTATAGTCGGGTAAGTTCGGTTGGGTTTGCATGAGATCGGGTCTGTCGGGATAAGTTATAGTCATTGAAGTAGGTTCATTTTATGTGAAAAGTGCTCATTATTTTTTGTGCGCATGTGTATTCATGTTATGTTTGCGCACATTTCCGTGATCTGTCTCGTCCTTTGAATTTTGCTAGTCATTTAGAAACAGTATAAGTACCATTGTTTCATAGGTGCAGTTAAAGTGTTGATGGGAAAATTTTGTGGTTATCAATTTTTCTTACTCATTCACTAAAATATTCCACGTTAAGTCTTGTTCAAACCCTCGCGAATTTCGCAATTTTTCTGCGAATAAAATGGATGCCAATCATGCCAGACCAATCGTCGATGCAGAACCATGTCGGCAGACATTTTATTCGCAGAAAAACTGCGAAATTCGCGAGGGTATGAACAAGACTTTATACGTTATTTGAATATTTCTAGAATCACACTGGCAATGTCGCTTCGCCCTTACGTCAATGCCATTGTGACCAACCTGACATATTAACTAAACAAAACAGCATGAATTTGTTGATTTTGTTATTGCTAAAATAAAGTAGAATTTGTTGATAAAAAACTGTTTTCAATGAAAAAAAAAGTGTAAAACTGGTAAATTATAGTGTGTATATTGTGCTGGTGAAAATCAGGAGGCATTTGAGTGTGTTTTTCGAAGAAGAAACGTGTGCTAGAAAATGCCAGTTTTCATTCAAAAAAAAGCCCGTATCTCCGAAATTACTTGAGACCGCCAAAAATTTCATTTGGATTTTTTATTCAGGAGGTCAAACTACGTAAGTCCCAAAAAAATTTTTTTTGATAGCTTGTAGCGCCCGGTTAACGGAATTTTACCAATATTTTGAGCGACTCTGTAGTAGGATAGAGACCAGGACCACTTGCATTGTATTCGTTTTCGATATTTTTCCATGCATTTTTCTCATCATCCAGCGATATTCGATTCGTTTTCTCATCTTTTAAAACCGTCGCATATTCCCAATTTCTAAATTAACCAAACACTGTTTTCCCAATATTGATAAATTTCGAACTCTCTATACCTTCATATATCGTTCACTCAATTTTGTTATCAGATTCTTATCTTTCGAAATTATTTTGAGTTTGCGTGATTCTCTTGAAATGTCAAAGTTTGATAAGATGATATTAAAAACGTCAAGTTGTACAGATTTTTGCAATGATGCCAAACTGTTGTTTGGATTAAGTAATCCGCACTTTTCATATGTCGGAGAATATAACTCAACCCAAGACCACTTAATCCGGTTTAGTAGGTTAGTACTTTGGTTTATTTGAATTAGGTATAGATAATTGGTTGAAGTAATATTCAATTCACTTGCACATTATTGTTTTGAATGATGTAAATCGGTTTATTTCACCCAAATAATAGGTTTGTAAAACTTTTTTTCATAGAAATTGCTCAAATCAATGCAATTACTCAATGAAGTGAAACGAGCATCATTTGAGATAATCAAGAATTTGAATCACTTGATCTTGAAAAATATGTTTTTACTTATTTTATCTACAATCACCTTATAATTGAAGTTTTATCCAAACTTATGAACCGTATAAAGTACCACTTTATCCAGTAGTGGAATAATGAAATTACTTTATTCCACTAGTGGAATAATAAAAAATACAATCGTGAATATCAATCACATTTTATATTCTTTCTTGCATTTTTCACCAACTTCACTAATTTTTACAAATGGAGTCGATAAACAATCGAAAATACATAGCAACCATTCAACACCTCCCGATATTTTTGTATGTTATTTCAATGATTTTTGAGGAGGTGTAAGCCGCTGTTAGAGCAAAACGTCAAATCATTTTGTGATGAAAAATTTCCGCGATTCTGATTCTAAATGAATGTGATTGTGAATAAAACGTTGTATTGCATGCGTGTTTTAGATACATTTTATTTGCTTAAGAAATTTAAACGCTCGATGCTGTGCCATGATGCTGTGCTCCTAGAAATCTTATCGATTCAGTTTGCTGAATTATTTGGTGATTCATTTTTACAGTTAGACTAGGATCAAAGCTGCTATTCTTAGGCAAGAATGTCATAAAATGAGTTTTTTCTGTGTTAACAGATAATCCGTTATTGAGGCGGTAGTTATAAAATTCCTGAGCACTCACATCTGCTCTAGCAGTACATTCTTGAGCTGTTGAGTTCCTTAAGCAGAAGTTTGTGTCGTCTGCATATACTATTTCTAGATCTGATTGTGTAACTGAGTTAGTCTGGTCAATTATGAACACTATGAACAATAATGGACCAAGTACCGAACCCTGTGTTACATACTGTTTATCAGATATATTATTGTTCAGTTCAACAACTTGTCTCCTTCCGTCAAGATAAGAGCGCAGCGAGTCATTGCCTATTCCACTTATTCCCAGATACTCCAGTTTGCCAAGGAGTAGCTTATGATCTATACCAAATCAAATGCCCTACTCAAGTCGAAATATAGTGCAATTGGAGTTTCTTTTTCATTCAGTGTGTCATAGATAAAGGAGGTAAGTTGAGCTATGGCAGTAGTTGTAGATTATTTTCTCCTGAACCCGTGCTGGAAGTTCTGTATCAGATCATTTGATTCAAGGAACTCTACAAGTCTGGAGTAACAACACAAATATCAAAAACTTTGGCTGGTTGACTTTGCAAATAGATGTTTCTGTAGTTCTTCGGGTCGTTTTTTAATCCTTTATTTTTATAAATCGGTATTGATTTCGACAACTTTAGTATACTGGGGTATTGCCCGCAAGAGAAGAACTCATTGACGAGATAAGTCAGTGGTTCGCAGAGAGCATGAGCAGCTGCACTCAGCAGTTTTCCGCTCATCTTTTCAATTCCAGGGCAGGGTTTCAGCGAAGATCTTTTTAGCAGATGTTCAATTTCGTTAGTAGTGATTGGGAGGAAGAAAAAGGTTTTATTTTTACGGGGTGGAAGTTTGATGTTGCTGTAGTTTGGTTAGTTATGTGTTTGTATGTGTTATGTGTTCAGTGCAGCGAAATTCTGAGCCAACCAATCCTTTCTTCGGAGTATTTTTGAGTTTCTCTTGAACTTGGTTGAGAATTATATTCGAAGTATATTTTTGAAAATTATGGTTCATTTTATGTAACTTCCAGTAAACGAGTGCATTCTTAAATAAACTTGCAATTTTCTGAAGTATCTCGAATCTTCATTTCCCGAGCATATACCGTTCAGATCGTAAACCGCTGGCTTAAATATTGAAATAAAGAGTGAGTTGTGAGCCAACAGTCCCAGCAATGCACGAAATGTTCCTAACTTTTCAGCCTGCTTTCCCACACAATGGAAAGCCGAAAACAAACATATGCACCTATAAACGTCGCGTTCCATTCTGCATTGTACCGTGTCTAGTTTGTTTTATTCAAGCCGAAGAAAATAAGAATTCGAAGTATTCGGTCGGAATGGTAGAGTGCCGTACTAGGTTGATGCATGGAAAATAAAAGTACAAAGGAATGCACGAAGAGGTTTGTTTGTTATATTGTGTTCGTTTTTGAGTCATTCGCTTATCTTCCTAACTTCAGAAGTCAATAATCGTTCCTTAGAGTTGCATAGGGAGAATTCGCTGGAAATTGACCTTTATAGACCTTTATAGGCCTATAATTTTTATGAAGAAAAAAGTAACAGGCAATGACCAGGAGGGAAATCTTGTTCAAGAAAACAAATTCAAACACGAAACCACACAAAATGGTGAAATGGGGATGCAATTTAGGGGTTGAAAACGGTTTTTTGAAAAATCTGTTTTTTGCCATTTTGAGGCAGAAATACTAACAGAAATACTACACCTTTTTCAATTGTAATTCAGAAAGTATAACATGTATTTCAGAAAGTATAATTTGTAATTCAGATTAGTAAATTGTAATTCAGAAACCGTAACATGTAATTCAGATTAGTAAATTGTATTTCAGAAACCGTAACATGTAATTCAGATTAGTACCTAAGTTGTATTTCAGATTGTGTAACTTGTAATTCAGATTAGTGAATTGTTAATCAGAAAGTGTGACATGTAATTCAGAAAGCGTGAGTTGTAATTTAGAACGTGTCAACTGTAATTCAGAAACCAAGAACAACCCGTATTAGACGGAGAGCTGACTACGTAGAAATACGGGTGACTCGGTGCAAAGTGAATTTTAGCATTTATAGGTTCGGGTGTCACCAACGTAGCGTGAGACGGGCCGCCAGAAGGCACCCCGGAAGAATAACGCTAGGGTAGAGGGTTAAATATGCATTTTTTACGTAAAATAAGTTATAAGGTGCAAGGCTGGAAATTGGCAGAATAATCGGATGTTATACAAATAAGGGGAGAAAAAATTGCCAGAAGACTAGGTGGAATATAGGTTTGAAATATAAAAAAAAAATCATACGTAGCTTTTTGTAGTACTGAGTTAGTACAATGAAATTGTTCGTACAAACTTTTCGATATCTCGTTTTGTTTTTAGATTTTGATGCTTTTATAAAAAAAGTTTCCAAGTCCCATTTTTTTTTCGATTTTATTTTTTCCCCGCTCTGTTAACGAATTCTAAAAACTGAAATTTGAAGAGTAGGTAGATTTTGTCAAAAGGTATTTGCTGTAAAAAAACAATTTGGATTTTTTCAATAGTTTGGGAGATCTATCGATTCCCCGGTTTTTTTGGATTATTTCACAGTACATTGATTTTATGGAAAAAATTCATTCACATTTTTTATAGATTTTCTGAAGGCAATCAAAAAAGATTTCCTGATAAATTTTCCGAGATATTTGGAATTTTAAAAAATTTCAATTTTTTTATTCATATTTTTAAAGTTTCCTCAGTTTTCCAATCATTTTTTCAGAAATTTTCAAGTGACATGATTTATTTGCATTTTCCAGCTCTATCCATTGCACTATCAAAAATTTCGTTTCAGTCATCGATACGGTTTTTATTCGTGTTTTTTTTCTTTTCGGAAAATTGCCCGGGAAATCGTTATGCAATTTCCGATCCTTCTCAAAATCTATACAGACCCTCATTGCATATTGACGCATATCTCAAAAAATCAATCAAGTCAAACAAACAAAACCCTGAACCTTTCTCATTGAATTTATGAAAAACTAATGAAGACCACGGGTGTGAAAGCAGCAACGGTTTTTCCAGCAACGGTTTTTTTTTTTTCTTTTTTTTTTGCTTCAAGTGTAACCGTTGCTCCAGGTTTTTCGACGAAAATGAACTATTGTGAACCTCCTGAATATGTTCCATGGGGTTAAATCATTTGTGAATCAAAAACTACCCCTCCACACCCCTCTAAATTAGAAAAATCTTGAAACAGTTGAATTACCCGTTGCTCGAGGTATTTTGACGGAAATGCATTATTCTACAGCTACTGAACACGCTCTGTAGGGTGAACTAATTTGGGAATCAAAAACTACCCCTCACAACCCTTTGAAGTTGAAATATCCTGAAACAGTTTATAAACTCGTTGCTCGATGTTTTTTGGCGGAAATGCATTATTCTACAGCTACTGTACACGTTCTATGGGGTAAAATAATTTGTGATTCAAAAACCACCCTCAACAACCCTCCGAAGTGGAAAATTCCTCAAACAGTTTAAAAACCCGTTGCTCGATTTTTTTTTTGACAAAAATGAATTATTTTACAGCTACTGAACACGCTCTATCGGGTGAAATAATTTGTGAATCAGAAACTACCCTCAACAACCCTCCGAAGTGGAAAAATCCTCAAACGGGAAGTCGAATTTTCTGATCAAACAGTAAAGGAGAAGTGATTTGCAACATTTTGACAAAATCTGTTAGTGCTCCGACGACGACTTCACTCATAAGTCGAATTTTTAAGATAAGTGCTAAATGCACCACCTGGCTCCCCCGATAGTAGGGTTGAAAAATCCACAACGGGATCCCAACGGAGGTCAACAATTCTCTAACGGAATGGTCCTTTTACAACAAAAAATGGACATTCAAAATATGTGTATGCTAGAACCAATTTGAAATAAATATTCAAAATTTTAGGGTTGAAAATTTCAACCCTGAATCCCATTATTCAGTACTTTACGAAAATTGCATATTCAAAATATCCAACCCTTGTCCAAAAGCGAAATTATTTTATTACAATAACTAAATTTGCCGGAAGTCATTTTACGCTATAACCGCATTATTCACCCACCAACTTTCAACCCTGTCGTCAGTAAAGTTATGCAAAAGGTCCACATACTCTATTTTGTAGATATTTGTTATTATTTATCATAATAGCTCCCTTTTGGTGTCTCCGGGGTGTCTCCGGAGATTTCGGCTGCTATATTTGGCCGTTCCTTTCACACCGGTCAGATCTTTGATGGTTTCTGAATTACAAGTGATGGTTTCTGAATTACAATTGACGCTTTCTGAATTTCAAATTACACTTTCTGAATTACAACTTGCTAATCTGAATTACATGTTACGGTTTCTGAAATACAATTTACTAATCTGAATTACATGTTACGGTTTCTGAAATACAATTAACAATTCTGAATTACAAGTTACGTTTTCTGAATTACATTTTACTAATCTGAATTACAAGTTATACTTTCTGAATTACATATGAAAAAGGTGTAGTAGGAAACCTACTGTGCCATCACATGAAAGACAGTCCGTAGTTATATTCTGTTATGTTTTGGACTTGTAACTGTCGTTTACTAATTTGCTATAAACATTCAAATACAAAAAAGCATGTCAATATAGCAATATGGTATGTAGCAATCTGGTAGCTTCAATCAGAAAAAAATTTGAGAATTAAAATATAAACAAAATGAGATTTTTTACGACCCGATCAGATCATTAGTAACAGAAAAAACTGTCAAACCCGGAAAATATTACAATTTGCGATTTGCGCCTGTTTTGTGCCCACATAAAGTACACATGATTTAATAATTTCATGAGAAGGGCCAACCCTACAACTTGAATTTCTAAAAAATCGTAAAATTTTCCTGTTTTTTCAGTTTTTCTCCGTTACTAAAACTTTCAATTTGTTCGTATTTCAATTTACTATAATTTTACTCATTGGAGCAACCACATTGCTGTAATAGTTTTTATTTTATAAGCCAAACACCTTTTATGTATTAAAATGTTTGTAACAAATTAGTAAATGACAGTTGACAGTCCAAAACAACAGAATATAACAACGGACTGTCTTTCATGTGATGGCAAAATCGGTTTTCTACTAGTATTTTTGTTAAAAAGTTACTCATTTTATGCTCCCTTAACTGGTGTATTTTCAAACCTGAAATGTGGATCGACCAATTCAACCTGTTGTCTAAAGTAAAACCTGATAATTGTGCGCACTGAAATTCAGGAAATGGTAAACCCGTAGAAACTATCATAATCTGTGATTTTTCGTTATTCATCATGAATTTGTTGACATTGAACCAATGGTCAGCTCTTTCTTGATTTCCACGGGCTGCTCAACAACAGAGAAATAATTGTTTGAGCGGTATATCGTTGATGTATCGTCGGCAAATAATAATTTGAGAAATGGTTTCATAAAGAAAAAATGATTACCATAAATAATAAACAAAAGTGGACCCAAACCCGATCCCTGTGGTACACCTAAATTAACCGTTCTTTGCTCCGAACATTTATTGCTGTGAAAAACATTTGTTCAAGTAATTTTCAATCAGATTGAAAGCGGTGCCTCTAACACCATAGTATGAAAGTTTGAAGGCCTTTGATAAGTCCAATAATGTGGCTCCCACAACTTTTCCGATCTCAACACCTTCCTATGTTTCCGACAACACTCATGGTAGCATCGGTGGTAGAGCAGTTCTTGCGAAAACCATACTGATAACTGCAAAAAGAATTGTTGATTTCAAAGTCTTTTCTTGATTAAATTTTTGAATAATTTTTGAAAATAGAAACCGTTCTATAGGTATCACGGAACTGGATTCTGTGGTAGGTATCGATAATGTCTTTGTCTCCTTTTTTTGCATATTTGAAGATGTCTGGAAATTTACCTGTTAGAGAGATTGAATTGATCAAATTCGTTAATGGTGAAAGAATAATATCATGGGTTTCTTATGACTTTAATATTCAATTCAAGATATTTAGTAATATCTTGTACTTCATCGCAAGTAACAGTGATTAAAAAGAATGATGATCTAGGAGAAAGAAATTTTCCATAGTTCACCAGTTCAGATATACTTGAAAAAAATACTATTAAAATCGTTTTCAGCTATAATATCTCAAGGACATTGATAACAAACGAAATAATTTTATCACAGTTTTCGAAAGCACGTTAATTGGCAACAGCCCTACGTCGAAGGCACTAAAAACCCTTGGGTGGCAACTCACCTCTTGACCAATCAAAAACCAACACAACGGCTCATAAATACTGGTTGAGGCGGGTACAGTGATCGAAGCAACTGTAAACATCTTTCTCTTGAAAATGCCAACCACCCGTATAAGCGAAACGTCGAGAACATCTCGCAATACACATCGGCCTAACAACCCCAAAAACCATCATTCAAGAATTTCGAAGTGTTTCTATTAGTTTTCTCCGGCACTGATACTGCTATTGTTAGAACTATGAAACACAAATTGATGGATCATTAGTGCGGAAGCCAACTTTTAGGTAACATAAACAAACTCTGCAGTGGTCAATGCAATGGCAACTCGCCAATGGGACTAATTTATTCCTGAAATGAGATGGAATATCTTTATTTACATAATTTCAAACAATTATAGCCTATAGTAACAAACATATGTATTCAGTTTGATTCTGTCAGTGATAAATATTCAAATTCTGTTTTAATTCTGGGAATAAATTTATCTCAAATATTTGGTCTTTCCTGATTCGAATTAGTTTATAAGTAAATTACACTATTCAATCCAATATTCCAGTACTGTGATTCAAGATAAATGTTAAAAAGAACTGAAGTGAAAATTGATTTAGCAAATTGGTGCAGTCGGTAGGATATCTAAAATGATGTATAATCAAAAGAAGAAACAACGGTTGTCACGAGACAAAAGTACCTTTTTGGTCCCTAAAGTGCATAAAGAAATTTCAATAGTAATATTACGCATATTGTGAAACATGATGAATTTGATTATCAATACGAGAGTTTGTATGACCATACAGACCAAGACAACGACTAATTCTAGGATAATAGTAATTATTTTCAAGAAAAAATTGCACTTTTTCAATTGCCCTTTTGTAGAATTCAATAATTTTTATGGTGATATTTTACAATTTTTATTTTACTTGATATTATAGAAAATTTCCTACGAAATCCGAAATTGTACTTGTTTTTTGAATTAGAGTGCTATTTCATTCAGAAAATATCGATTTTGTGGATGGGTTCATTTCTTCGACGAAAGAATTGCATTTTTTCAGTTACCCTTTTGTCAAATTAAATTTTTGAGGTGATATTCGAAATCAGCTCGTCGAGATATGTTTGAGTAAAGTTCGCGATTTTTTGAAAAATGGAAAATAAAAATTTTCGAAAAATTCGATATCCTACTATATTGAATATTGCATTTTTCGACTTTGATCGACTGGGAATATCTTGAAAATGCGGAATCTTCACGGGTATTACTTGATACTAAAGAAAATTGCCTACGGAATCCGAATTTGTACTTGTTTTTTTAATTGGAGTGCTTTTTCATTAGGAAAATACCGATTTTGTGGATGGGTGCATTTTTTCGACGAAAGAATTGCATTTTTTCAGTTACCCTTTTGTCTAATTAAATTTTTGAGGTGATATTCAGAATCAGTTCGTCGAGATACGTTTGAGTAAAGTTCGCGATTTTTTGAAAAAGGAAAAATAAAAATTTTCGAAAAATTCGAAATCCAACTATACTGAATATTGCATTTTTCGACTTTGATCGACTGGTAATATCTTGAAAATGCGGAATCTTCACGGGTATTACTTGATACTATATAAAATTTCCTACGGAATCCGAATTTGTACTTGTTTTTTTAATTGGAGTGCTTTTTCATTAGGAAAATATCGATTTTGTGAATGGGTGCATTTTTTCGACGAAAGAATTGCATTTTTTCAGTTACCCTTTTGTCGAATTAAATTTTTGAGGTGATATTCAGAATCAGCTCGTCGAAATACGTTTGAGTAAAGTTCGCGATTTTTTGAAAAATGAAAAATAAAAATTTTCGAAAAATTCGAAATCCAACTATATTGAATATTGCATTTTTCGACTTTGATCGACTGGGAATATCTTGAAAATGCGGAATCTCCGCGAGTATTACTTGATACTTATAAAATTTCCTACGGAATCCGAATTTGTACTTATTTTTTTAATTGGAGTGCTTTTTCATTAGGAAAATATCGATTTTGTGGATGGGTGCATTTTTTCGACGAAAGAATTGCATTTTTTCAGTTGCCCTTTCGTCAAATTGAATTTTTGAGGTGATATTCGGAATCAGCTCGTCGAGATACGTTCGAGTAAAGTTCGCGATTTTTTGAAAAATGGAAAATAAAAATTTACGAAAAATTCGATATCCAACTATAATGAATATTGCATTTTTCGACTTTGATCGACTGGGAATATCTTGAAAATGCGGAATCTTCACGGGTATTACTTGATACTATATAAAATTTCCTACGGAATCCGAATTTGTACTTGTTTTTTGAATTGGAGTGCTTTTTCATTAGGAAAATATCGATTTTGTGGATGGGTGCATTTTTTTGACGAAAGAATTGCATTTTTTCAGTTACCCTTTTGTCAAATTAAATTTTTGAGGTGATATTCAGAATCAGCTCGTCGAGATACGTTTGAGTAAAGTTCGCGATTTTTTGAAAAATGAAAAATAAAAATTTTCGAAAAATTCGAAATCCAACTATATTGAATATTGCATTTTTCGACTTTGATCGACTGGGAATATCTTGAAAATACGGAATCTTCACGGGTATTACTTGATACTATAGAAAATTTCCTACGGAATCCGAATTTGTACTTGTTTTTTTAATTGGAGTGCTATTTCATTAGGAAAATATCGATTTTGTGGATGGTTGCATTTTTTCGACGAAAGAATTGCATTTTTTCAGTTACCCTTTTGCCAAATTAAAATTTTGAGGTGATATTCAGAATCAGCTCGTCGATATACGTTTGAGTAAAGTTCGCGTTTTTCTGGAAAATGAAAAATAAAAATTTTCGAAAAATTCGAAATCCAACTATATTGAATATTGCATTTTTCGACATTGATCGACTGGGAATATCTTGAAAATGCGGAATCTTCACGGGTATTACTTTATGCTATATAAAATTTCCTACGGAATCCGAATTTGTACTTGTTTTTTGAATTGGAGTGCTTTTTCATTAGGAAAATACCGATTTTGTGGATGGGTGCATTTTTTCAGTTACCCTTTTGTCAAATTAAATTTTTGAGGTGATATTCAGAATCAGCTCGTCGAGATACGTTTGAGTAAAGTTCGCGTTTTTTTGAAAAATGAAAAATAAAAATTTTCGAAAAATTCGAAATCCAACTATATTGAATATTGCATTTTTCGACTTTGATCGACTGGGAATATCTTGAAAATGCGGAATCTTCACGGGTATTACTTGATACTATAGAAAATTTCCTACGGAATCCAAATTTGTACTTGTTTTTTGAATTGGAGTGCTATTTCATCAGGAAAATATCGATTTTGTGGATGGGTGCATTTTTTCGACGAAAGAATTGCATTTTTTCAGTTACCCTTTCGTCAAATTAAATTTTTGAGGTGATATTCAGAATCAGCTCGTCGATATACGTTTGAGTAAAGTTCTCGTTTTTTTGGAAAATGAAAAATAAAAATTTTCGAAAAATTCGAAATCCAACTATATTGAATATTGCATTTTTCGACTTTGATCGACTGGGAATATCTTGAAAATGCGGAATCTCCGCGAGTATTACTTGATACTATATAAAATTTTCTACGGAATCCGAATTTGTACTTGTTTTTTGAATTGGAGTGCTATTTCAATAGGAAAATATCGATTTTGTGGATGGGTGCATTTTTTCGACGAAAGAATTGCATTTTTTCAGTTACCCTTTTGTCTAATTAAATTTTTGAGGTGATATTCAGAATCAGCTAGTCGAGATACGTTTGAGTAAAGTTCGCGATTTTTTCAAAAATGAAAAATAAAAATTTTCGAAAAATTCGAAATCCAACTATATTGAATATTGCATTTTTCGACTTTGATCGACTGGGAATATCTTGAAAATGCGGAATCTTCACGGGTATTACTTGATACTATAGAAAATTTCCTACGGAATCCGAATTTGTACTTGTTTTTTTAATTGGAGTGCTTTTTCATTAGGAAAATATCGATTTTGTGGATGGGTGCATTTTTTCGACGAAAGAATTGCATTTTTTCAGTTACCCTTTTGTCAAATTAAATTTTTGAGGTGATATTCAGAATCAGCTCGTCGAGATACGTTTGAGTAAAGTCCCGTTTTTTGGAAAATGAAAAATAAAAATTTTCGAAAAATTCGAAATCCAACTATATTGAATATTGCATTTTTCGACTTTGATCGACTGGGAATATCTTGAAAATGCGGAATCTTCACGGGTATTACTTGATACTATAGAAAATGTCCTACAGAATCCGAATTTGTACTTGTTTTTTGAATTGGAGTGCTTTTTCATTAGGAAAATATCGATTTTGTGGATGGGTGCATTTTTTCGACGAAAGAATTGCATTTTTTCAGTTACCCTTTTGTCAAATTAAATTTTTGAGGTGATATTCAGAATCAGCTCGTCGAGATACGTTTGAGAAAAGTCCGCGTTTTTTGGAAAATGAAAAATAAAAATTTTCGAAAAATTCGATATCCAACTATATTGAATATTGCATTTTTCGAATTTGATCGACTGGGAATATATTGAAAATGCGGAATCTTCACGGGTATTACTTGATACTATAAAAAATTTCCTACGGAATCCGAATTTGTACTTGTTTTTTGAATTGGAGTGCTATTTCATTAGGAAAATATCGATTTTGTGGATGGGTGCATTTTTTCGACGAAAGAATTGCATTTTTACAGTTACCCTTTTGTCAAATTAAATTTTTGAGGTGATATTCAGAATCAGCTCGTCGAGATACGTTTGAGTAAAGTCCGCGTTTTTTTGGAAAATGAAAAATAAAAATTTTCGAAAAATTCGAAATCCAACTATATTGAATATTGCATTTTTCGACTTTGATCGACTGGGAATATCTTGAAAATGCGGAATCTCCGCGATTATTACTTGATACTATATAAAATTTCCTACGGAATCCGAATTTGTACTTGTTTTTTTAAGTGGAGTGCTATTTCATTCAGAAAATATCGATTTTGTGGATGGGTGCATTTTTTCGACGAAAGAATTGCATTTTTTCAGTTACTCTTTTGTCAAAGTAAATTTTTGAGGTGATATTCGGAATCAGCTCGTCGAGATACGTTTGAGTAAAGTTCGCGATTTTTTGAAAAATGGAAAATAAAAATTTTCGAAAAATTCGATATCTTACTATATTGAATATTTAATTTTTAGAATTTGATCTACTGGGAATATCTTGAAAATGCGGAATCACCTCGAGTATTACTTGATACTATAGAAAATTTCCTACGAAATCCGAAATTGTATTTGTTTTTTGAATTGGAGGGCTATTTCATTCAGAAAATATCAATTTTGTGAATGGGTGCATTTTTTCGACGAAAGAATTGTATGTTTTCAATTACCCTTTTGTCAAATAAAATTTTTGAGATGATATTCGGAATCAGCTCGTCGAGATACGTTCAAGTTAAGTTCGCGATTTTTTGAAAAATGGTAAATAAAAATGTTCGCAAAATTCGATTTCCTTCAATATCGAATATTGCATTTTTCGACTTTGATCCCCTGGGAATATTTAAAAAATGCGGAATCCCTGAGAATATTAATTGATCCTTCAGAAAATTTCCTTCTGAATCCAAAAATGTACTAGTATTTCGAATTAGAAGGCTAATTCGTGTGGAAAATGTCGATTTTGTGGATGGTGCATTTTTTTTCTTCGAAAAAAATGCACTCTTTCAGTTATCCTTTTGCCGAATTAATTTTTTGAGGTGATATTCAGAATCAACCTGTCGAGATTCGATTGGGAAAAGTTTGCGATTTTTTGAAAAATGAAAATTAAATTTTTTTGAAAAATTCGATTTCCTTCTTTATCAAATATTGCAGTTTTCGAATATGATCGTCTGGGAATATTTCAAAATTGCAGAAAAATAGTTTGAACAACCTTCCGAAAAATAGAAAAATAGTTTAAACAAACTTCAAATGAATCAATACTTTGACTATGAAATGGAACAACTTCAATCGGATCTTCCCAATGCCGTGTCGGTAGACAACCCTCCTATAGACAATTCACCTATCAGTACTTACAACTACCAACCCGTGTAAAACCTAATTAGTAAATTCCAATCTCCAATCCCGACAAACCCTATATCAGACAATCTAGAAACGGAACAGCAACAGCTGTGTTGCCCATTAAAATTAAATAGAATCTCGCAGCAGTAATCAATACTCGCGAATTCGAGCCAGCAATCAAGAGAATGAACAATCTCAAGAAGTGTCTATAAAACTTGACACGAGTGATTTGTACTATTTAATCAGCCCGAGTAATTTTCGAATGTTGATTGCCACAAGCGCAGGTATTTCAAATTTAAAAAGTGATCTGCTATTCCCAACTAATCAGCACAGCATCGCATGGTCAGAAGCCGAAGTTATCCACAAAGAACAACATTGGTATAAGAGAAAGTTTATAGAGTCGGCTTATATTCAGAATAATGACGTGTTCAGTCAGCCGAGCATAGAGATTCGGAATGTGTGGAATCCACTTATCACTCAGTTAGATCGATTGAGATTTCAATAAAAACTCTGTGTCAAGACCTGTCAAGATCGGTCATCAAAAATAACACTCACCAAAAAAGGTCGTTGTATCACATTAATCAACATTGATGACCTGAGAGAGACCCCACGAAGATCATAATTAGGTACATCAGTTGCATGCTATATAATAAGTATCCGAGAAACTTGGTGACTCAAACACACGCAAAAAATTTATTTTGTTTGTTTCTAGACAATGGAAGTCCAGTACAATTCTACTAACACCAATAGATTGTCAACCACTTTCAAACAATAATAATAATGATATGAAAATTATTTTATTATCTTTTAAGACAATCAAAAGGTACAAGAGAACTTTAAAATGAAACTTAAAGTAAGTAGAAAGTTTACAAAATAATATACATTAAAATAGTATAAACAGGAATTATTCAATCATTTCCTGTACTAGTCGAAGAGCTAGTGACGCGCGTTTCATGAAATGTCTGATGCACCTTGAAATTTTGTGTATCTACTGGATAGATGAACAGGTATACATGTGTTAGCTAGACCTACCTGGGGACACCAGGTTAGGTTTGAACGTGAGTGGGCCCATATCAGGCACTTCACTGCGGCCAGTGGCCTATTGTGGCTCACCTTATGGTTATATTTCGCCCAGTATATCCAATCTATCAACAAAATTGAGGAATGTATTGGGAGAATAATTTACCAGGTTTTCTGGCCTTACTGTCGTATCGCCAACTATTAAGAATCTGGTTCTGACCGCTGCAGGGCATGTACACATAATGTGTTTAGCCGTGTCATCATCCTCCGCATAGCCGGCACTCTGCATCTTGTGTAAGTCCGATTTTATGCATGTGATGTTTGAGTTTGCAGTGGCCAGTAAGCAAACCTACTATAACTCTGAGATTCGCTTTACTGAGTGCTAGCAGTTTGTCAGAGTCCTGTTTTTTTCTTGTAAAAGCAATAAATGCTTTGGAATGGGATAGGCCCGGTAGACTACGTCAGTACTCGAGTCTTTTATTGTCTGCCCAAGCTGTTATGACATTCTTGGCAGTGCTATATGCTAAACCGATTACCGGTTCTGGTCCAGTGAACGTTGTTTCGGCCCCCCCTTTTGCTAGGGCGTCCGCTATTTCGTTTCCTTCTAGCCTGTGTGACCTGGTATCCAGACTAGGGTAACGTTGTTGAGTTGCGCCAGTCGGTTTAAGGTGTCTCTGCAGTTCCATACTGCCCTAGATTTAAAGCAGTTGGATTCAGGCGCTTTCAGTGCTGCTTGACTATCTGAAAATATTTTTATTGTTTTTCGTGTGTGGTATCGATTTTCCAGCTCCCTAGCACACATTTCAATGGCATACTCCTCTGCCGGAAATATCGTAGCTAGTTTGCCCATACTGAACGAGTGTTTCACTACTGGGTTCATCCCATATATTCCGGCTCCGACGCCTTCCAGAGTTTTGGAAGCATCTGTGTACCAGCGTTCATTTGCCCTACATAGGTTGGTTTCATGCTGGACCCAGTCTTCTCTTTCGGGAAAGACCACAGTGTAGGACGTGTGAAGTTGATAGTTTCAGGCATGATATCTGAGGGCATTCCAAGAATGTAGTGAGCTATTATGCCCTCCAGCATGCTGCTGCCTCTCATGACACATGCCTGCGGTAGACTAATGGCCGCATAGAGTCTGTATGTTGCCCATCTTGCCTCTCTCTCCAGAACTATGTGGAGAGGAAGTAATTCAAGGAGGGCTTCCATTGCTGCCGTTGGCGTGGAGCGAATGCTTCCAGTAATCGCCAGGCACGCTTGTCTCTGTAGTCCGTTAAGTTTAGCAATGGCAATTTTTTGTTAACCATTGCTCCACCAGACTATAGAGCCATAAGTTATCATTGAACGGATGACGGTCACGTACAACCAATATACGTGTTTTGGTGACATGCCTCATGTTTTGCCACATATTCTGCGGCATGTCCATAATGATATGCTAGCCTTTCGGATAGTCTTTTCCAAGTGCGAGTTCCAATTTAGCTTTTTATCTAGGGTTATCCCAGATATTTTGCTTCACTCGCAAAAGGAATTGTTACACCAATGATGGAAGGAGGTAATAAATGTTCCAGCTTCCTTTTGCTGATGAATGGTACTATGACCATTTTGAGGGGGTTAATGAACATTTCCTCCCTCTCACACCATTTATATTCAATATATCCTGAAGGACGTAGGACATCGTCTCTTCGGATTTATCGTTTATTACTAGGACCAGATCGCCAGCTTATGCTTGCAGACAACCTTCCAAAGCAGTGACCATAACAGAGGGGAGAGGACTCCCCCTGGGGACAGCCTCTGGCTTGCTTGAAGCTCTCACTTTCCCCCTGTAGAGAGGTCGTTATAGTTCTGTTGTGAAGCATATTTCTTATCCAGTCACATAGTATCGGTTCAATCCCTCTAGACACAATGGCCTCGTATAGGGAGTGAGGTAGTGCATTGTTGAATGCTGATACTATGTCCAAGAATGCAGCGACTGCTATCTCCTGGTGTTCTAGGGCGTCGCTTATTCCTAAGACAAGGTTATTGAGGGCAAGTTCTGTTGATTTGCCAGCCTGGTAGGCATACTGGTGAACATTTAGGGGGTGCTTTGTTAGTGCCCCACACCTTATGTGCCCATACAGTACTTTCTCCATGCTTTTCAACAGAAAGGATGTCAGACTAATAGGTCTGAGCGATTTTGGGTGTGGGTTATTCCGATCCACCTTAGGAATATACCAGGTACAGAGAAAGGTGTAACAAAATATGTCCCAAAAGAAGTGTTTGATTCAGAGGACAACAAACACTAATTGAAAGTTAAGGGGTTAACATTGAACAACAAAACCTCCAAGTTGTTGTTTTATTAAATACGAAATGAAGTGTTTTATTCACGCTGGAATTTTAACGGCGTCTTTATTACATGTAATAAAACATAATTACAAAAAGCCACTTTTTCTGGGGTTTACTTATTGGCAAACATGAAAATAAATGTAGCTTATAACGGAAAGAGATATAGACTGGTGCTTGTAATTTTCGTGAAAAAAGACAGTAACAGACAAGGACCAGGTGGAAATTGTTGTTGAGGTTCCAATTTCAATAAAAAATTATATTGAAACACGATAACACTCAAAATGGTGAAATGGGGATGCAGTTTAGGAGTTGAATACGGTGTTTTGTGATATGCGGCGAAACATGACCTTCTAGCGGAAAATGATTCATGAAGAAGTTGTAGATAATAAAGAAATGAAAAACTTTTGTATTCTACACTTTTTGTCATTACCTCAAATTAACCGTCAAAATGGCGGAAAACAAATTTTTCAGTGTGTCATTTTTTTCTCGCGTATAAATGTTTTAATTTAGATGAAAATTTGTTGAAATATGTCTGTTTTGGTGTAGAATGGTGTAGAAAAAGTACCATTATCATCCACGAATAATTGTATTGAAATTTTTTTGTATCTCAAGGGTCTATAAGTGATCATTTTAATTGTTGAAATGGCCTAAATAACTTGGTGGTTTGATCATTTGAGAAGACATGGGGGTTCAAATTCGTCCAAAGGCGCAGAAGAATATATTGACGATTCTGCTACTAACAGGTTAAATATTGCCAATAAAATTATGGGTGCCATCAGCAGTACTTCGAAAGCCGTTTTACTCCGCCTCTTAGAGAAATTGACATCAAGTCTACTACTGTACATAGTGTACAAATAACAGAGAGAAATCTGTCTAACTCCTCATTATTGCAAAGTCCATTACAATTTACTAATTGTAATAATAATAATATTATTTTTAATTTCTACAATTCTAAGCAGTAATCTTGTTCAATTATTACTTTTCTTTGTAAAATTCTCAAAATAAAGTGAAAATATATTAATTTTTTTTGCAATTATACATTAATCTGTGGTCGTCGACAAAATAGTGTACATTACTTGTGTGGAAAGTGCTATTTCACACTCGTGGTATTGTCGCACTCGGCTGAATCTCCCACTCATATGAAATAGGTCACTTTCCACACTAGTAACGTAATATACTATTTCACAAAAATCATAGGCACTAGTCTATAGAGTATTTCACGGTTTCGTATGGAATATAAACCGAGTTAATTCAGAGCTCAATCCAGCCACCCTGTTAACGATTTTCAGAATCCGAATATGCTCTAATTCAACAGGAGATGGTCAGATGAAACGGTTATCGAGTCTCACATTCATTTGCATCCTTGTCACAATATTTCTGATGAGCGTTGAGAGTGTAAGTTATCTGAACTTGCATGTGATGAAATGAATAGGAACGATCGCAAACACCACGCTGCATTGCAGTGAAGTACGAACTCAATACTTTAATCAACAGGGCTGGATTCGACCTATTCGTAAGCTGCGGATATTTTGCCGCACCGAGGCTCTTTCTTCATTATGCATTGTCGTTGTTTTGTTGTTTGTTTTTAAAATTGTATTTTTCCGTTAACCAGCTGTCGTCCCTTTACGAACGGCAGCCCTCAAAAGTCGAAACTTGTGCGAGCCAAGGATTAACGAGGTCTTATCTTTTTACGTGCGATTCCTAGCACGATCCGAGGAGAATATCGTAAGGAGGTCCGTTGGTCACCCATTCAAACCCCGGCCTCGCCTAGCGTTGCTTGGCTTCAGATATCGGTGAACTGGCGCTCTCCGTTCGAGCTATCCCCGCGGATTAAGTGTGGAAATTTCCAGTTTTTGATATGGCATGTAATATTAGTAATAACAAATCATTGACTATTTACCAACTGCGTAGAAATTATGTTTGCACCACTCTAGAGAACTAGAGAAATTATCAGATTACAATGAATATAATAAGAGACCTAGAATGCATCCTTGGGGCACTCCGGATGTCACTTCTAACGAAGTAGAAGACTGGTTATCGATTTCAACAATTTGAATTCTATTTTCTAGATATAAAGACAAGTCTGTATCGCCAAAACCTAGAATGTGTAACAAAGCTAACAAAGTTCTATGATTTTTCATGTCAAATGCTTTCTAATAATCTAATAAAATCAAGATACAGATTTCACCATCATCTTTAGCCTTGAGAATATTGTCGACAACATCAGTGGGATGCCGACTAATTTGAACTTCCATGATTTCTTCAATCAGTTTGGAATGCTTATCGTTCTAAGATCATTGAATTTTCTGGCTTATTTTTTTTGGTAATGGGTTGACTTTAGCAGATTTCCACGATGAAGGAAAATAACCACGTGCTAAACATTCATTTATGATATGAGCTATAAGGGGTATTATTAGAGTGCCGTGCATTTTTTGAATGGTTATATTTAAATCATCAGTGCCATGTGACTGTGTTTTTATGTTTTTTATAATTCTCGTAGTCACTTCATCTCATCTTCAGATGTTCTCTCAAATGCAAAAGCAGTATCAATGCCATTTATTATATTTGAAAAGTAGTGCTTACTGAGAAGAGCATTCATTGCAGTGGCATAAATTGATATGTTAATGTAATGATCATTCAAAGCATTCACATTCTTGAGAGATTTAGGTATGACTTTATTTGAGGCATAAAATGTCCGGAGGACTGCTCATTGCTAATATCCTATACAATAGGAAAAGTTGGGTCGAAAATCCATCAGAAAACAACTACTTTCCTGGCTAATACCACGACGAACATTGAATTACATCTGATGAAATTTCCGTGCAGAGTTCCTACAAGGCTATCTCTGCAATTGCTTGTTGCATGGGATTGTTCATCGAAACATTCGGACCACCTATATATCGATTTCGGAGTGTTGTCTCTCATCACTATAGGGTAGGTCTAGCAGTCAATAACTAATGACTGCAACGAATGAATCGACAACCAAATACATTTCAAGACCGAAACTGAGATCGCGCCCGCACAGTGGATAACTCCAAAATGCGAGCGCTATCCCAGCGCCGGCCACCCAACTAAGCAATACCCATGAACCACGATCGTCAAGACCGTATAAAACGGAGAAGAAATCTGTAGTTCACAATGAGCTTATGACTTGAGGCATAACATGTCTGGAGGACTGCTCATTGCCAATATCCTATACAAAAGGTCTTGAAATGGATTTGGTTGTCGATTCATTCGTTGCAGTCATTAGTTATTGACTGCTAGACCTACCCTATACTGATGAGTGGCAACACTCCGAAATCGATATATAGGTGGTCCGAATGTTTCGATGAACATTTCCATGCAACAAGCAATTGCAGAGATAGCCAGGAAAGTACTTGTTTTCTGATAGATTTTCGACCCAACTTTTCCTATTGTATAGGATATTAGCAATGAGCAGTCCTCCGGACATCTTATGCCTCAAGTCATAAGCTCATTGTGAACTACAGATTTCTTCTCCGTTTTATGACTTTATTTCTTGTAGTTGTAAGAGAATTTATTTTTCTTTCTATTGCAACATCATGTTGGAGATTTTTTATTTATGATTAAGGTTTGGTTTTCTTCTCTTTTTAATGCAGAGTTGGTACCAAGTTGCTTGTAATAAGTCCAGTGATGTGCTGAACGAGCAAATTTAAATCTTTTGAGACCTTTTCTTCTCAACTTTTGCATTTATGTTTGGTAACTTCTTCCGAGTTTGATGTGATACCAAAGGTTCATGCGAATCAAGGACACTTTTTATGAACTCATTGAGTAGCTCGAATTTGTTATCTATATTGTCGGCTTCAAAAATTAAGATACCAAGGAGTAGCTTCAAGATCACTCCTGTACTGATCTAGATTAACTCTATCTAGTGGCATGAAAGTATTGTTTGTGATTTCAAAATCACAGTAGGTATATAAAACAGTAATCAGTTATACAACTATCCATAACTCTAGCAGAACAATTTTCTGTTTCATAATTGTACATAATCGAATCAATCAAAGTAATACTATAAGAAGTGTGGGCTCTTGAATAACATGTTTGAAATCAAAGGTGTTTAATATCGACATAAATTGTATCGTATGTCCAGACTGGATTTCTAACATATTGAGGTTAAAATCCCCCGTGCATACAATATTATTTTAGTCGCTGAACATATTAGTGAATAGGTTCTCTATTCCATTGAGAAACTGCTGTATATTTGAATTAGACGGTCTGTATATATTACCAACAGAGCAGACAGATTCTCAATTTTTACGATCGTTACATCCCGATCGGTTGGTCACGGTCGGGAACGTATTCGGTGTACAGTCGTTACCGACTGCTGAGCAATTCTTAATGTCTCCCGACTGAACTTACATTGGCAGCAGTGAAAAATGAAAGGTGTCCGAAATTTCTCAATAATTGTTTCCGTTTGAAGTTTACGAATTGTCAATTTGGGATTTTAGTGAGGAATATCGACATCAATTTGGATTGCCTCAAAAAAGTTTAAACGCGTCCGGTGAATTTCGAGATGTTACCCATTGTGAACGAAGTAATTAGAGCTCAACAGAATATCAATTTTAAACGTCAACGAATGAGGTGCCGTGATGAATTTGATATCAATAATATCAGTGATGCTAGGTTCATCGAATTGTTTCGAGTAAATAAAAATCTTTTTGAAGAATTGCTCAGACTCTTGGTTCCCCATATACAAGTGCCTTCCCATTCTGATAAAGTTCCTGTCACACAAAAGATATTAGTTGCTTTGCGTTTTTATGCAACTGGATGCTATCAAAGGAGTGTTGGTGAAGACTTCAATTTGGCAGTTAGTCAAACGAGTGTTCATAGGTAAAAATGAAAATGCATAAAACGACTACTAACATTTTGATTTCGTAATAATTGTAGGTACATTCATGAGGTAACTAATGCAATTTATGAACATTTGACAGCGAGATTCATTAAATTCCCAACTACAAGAGCAGAACAAAATGAAAGCAAAGAAACTTATATGGATAAGTTCAATTTTCCAGGAGTTTTAGGAGCGGTGGACTGCACACATATAGCTATATTGAAGCCTAAAGTTGACGAGCACAATTTTTTCAATCGGAAGGGGTATCATTCCTTGAACACTCAAATGATATGTGATGCCAATTTGAAGATTCTCTCAATAAATGCGAATTATCCTGGATCCACTCATGATTCATTCATATGGAGACAATCACAAGTGAGGCAGTACTTAATGAACCAATATCACCAAAATAACTTACATGGATCTTGGCTTATTGGGGATTCAGGCTATCCTTTAGAGCCTTGTCTCATGACACCTTACCTCAATCCTATTCCAGGATCTCCCGAGGCTCGCTATAACTCAACACATATACGTGCTCGAAATACTGTGGAAAGAACATTTGGTGTTCTCAAGTCAAGGTTCCGTTGTCTTCTCAAAGAACGAGTAGCTCGATATGAGCCAAGATTTGTAGCAGTTTTGGTAAATGTGTGTGCTGTCTTACATAATATGTGCATGGTATTTGGAGTTGAATTGGAGGAAAATATGGCCATGGACAATGATCACTTGGCACATAATCACCCTCCTATTGACGTTCGTCTTTTTCATGAAGGACAACGAATTAGAAACAATTTGACCAGAAATTATTTCAATCACATTTAATATTAAAGTCTATCTGTTTGAAGTATATTTTTTGTAATTTTAAATAAGCTATGCCATAAGATATGTATTCAAAAACAAATTTCTGATTAAAAGAAAAAACTCCAAAGTAATCATTTTATTGTGAACTGGGTATCAAAGTAACCTAAAACTAATGTAACCATTGAAAAAAGTAAACAAACAAAACTCGCCTATACGATAACACGAAAAAACAATAAATGAAATAATAATAAATAATGAAAATTTGAGAATTCAAGTATGGGGCTGTTTCCCTTTCAGCACCTCTGTCAACTCTTTCAAACCATCTCTGATGCTGTTATTTATAGTATTCAAACCATTGGCAAGTGTGTTTTCTATATTTTTTAGGCAGTTGATGGTTTCTTCGTAAATCAAATTTAAATTCTCAGTTTGACTCTTTCTCTTTTTCCTGCTTCCATTCTTATTAGAAAAAAATGAGATATTGTGGTCATTTTCACAACCCAATTTTCTTTTTTCTGAAGATTGGTTAGGCAGAAGAGTAACCAGTCCTATATTTCCATTTTTTTGGAAATTTTGGTCAATTATATGGCTAGATGTTGAAGTCGCATCTGGTGTGATAGGAACTGAAGTCACAGTTTCTGGTGTATCTGGACATGGAGCTTTAACATTAATCTAAAAAGATCATAGAATATTGTAACATTATCAAAATTCGATATATTTTTGTTATTAACTTACACCTTTCTCTTCTATTCCCACACCCTTAAAAAATGTGGGTCCAAGAATCTCCAATATTTTTTTTCTATATCTGTTAGGTCTTTTATCGATGGACCTCCTCCTGTTGCCTTCAGTAGTGTATTGATTTCTGCTGCTTTTTTCTTCAAATTCCCTTTGTAATCTGACCATGTCTATAAAACATACGTGATATTTGAAGTTCCGCCAGAAGTAAAGTCGAAAAGAGAACCAAAGCATAGCTACTCTTGTATTTTCAAGTAATCAACCATCTCACTTAAAAAGTAAAATAAAAATCAACTTCATGTACTCACTTTTTGCCATTTGTCAACTGATTTTGTCCCAAGGCCTAAGGAATTGAGTTTGTGAGCCAAATTTGACCACAACTCCTTAAATTTGGTTCTCGAATTTGAGACTGACAATCTGCCCTTTGCAAAATCGGTGTGATTCTCCATAAATACCGATATCACCTCTAAATGCTCAATTTGCAATTTCATTGTTCTGTAGGAAAGACAAGTTTGAAAATTCATCAAAAGTAATCAAAACTACAGACGTACCTTTCCTTGAAACTTCACTCGGAACATTCGGACCTACCGACTGAAATTGACGTTTGCAAAAGGTGACAAGTCGTTATCGAAACGATTGAGAATCGCTATTTCGGTTGCCACTCGGGACGGTAGGTAACGAATAACGATTGAGAATCTGCGTACAGATTTGGTGTTATTCTTACAGAACATTTTTAACCAAATTATTTCACAGATGTCAATACATTCTTCGAATATTATCATATTTAATATCTTTTTTTTCTGAGACAATAGACTTTGGACCGCAGTGGAGAGCCTGATGTAGACCCACACACACCCAAAGCTAAAAGTTGGTTTAGTGCATCGATTAGAGATTGGGAGGCTCAAGTTCTAATCCTGACTGGTCCACATTTTTATTTCAGTTTTTCAATTTCTATTTTTCAAGTTTGAAATGCTGCCAAATTATTTCTTTAAACTCATTTACAGACACCAAAACTACTTTATAGAAATTATTATCAAATATACAAGGTGCGCCAGAAATATATTAAAGGGTCGAGCGTCGTCTATCAATGGAATTCCTTCTAACTCAATACATTGTTCAACTTTCCTCTTCAGTCATCTGCACATATAATATTATCGGCTATCCATCAACCATTTAGTGTTCATTATCATTTTTGTTTCTTCTGCAAATGCACATTGAAAAATCACTACATCTACATTATTTATGGATTTCAAGAAGCTGTCAAGTAAGAGAGGCCTGCGAGATGTTTCCGAAAAATTTCCACAGCTTAAAATATAGAGATTGGCAAACATCTTGACTCGCTTTGTATATTCGAGAATGAGTTCTGGTTGTGATATTTTTCTATATTTACTACTATCGAATTCAACAGAACTATTGTCCTACATATGTTAATAAAACTAGAATATTTTGAAACCAAGTGTTTTAATAGTTATAAATATTTTTACATACCTTATCTCCATCATTTTCAATTTTACTATCAATGTGGACCAAAGATGAGAATATTTCAATCGGAAGTGAATGAAAGCTGGACGTAATGCAATAGAAAAAGAAGGCTCATAAATATCATCAGGTGAAATTCCAGTAGGTACCCTTTAACCTGATCACTTTTCTGAGTTCTCTTCTGAACGATATTTTTTTTTTGATAATAAAGAATTATTTGTAAGCCACTTTTCTGTCAATGACAAATTTCGAAGATTGACTAATCAAACAAAATTTCAAAATGGTTAAAAAAAAATTTATTAGACAATTTACATTCAAAAATCCACTGGGACATCAAATTTCATGAATGAGAGTTCATTTTTAGAACAAAAAATTTTAAAAGATTTTTTTGGAAAAAATCTGAATACACCACTGGATTCACGATATTTCAAATTATCGTTGAAATGTATCCATCAGTAAAAAGTTTAAAAGGGAATAAAATTTGAAAAACATACCGTTTAATCATCCCACCACTTCAGTTCGAAAACACTTATTAAAATTTTGACTGAACCACTGGATTCAGGAAGCTTTAAAATATTACTGATCAGAATTTTATCGAAATCTGTTCATCAATAAAAAAAATTCTTTTACAAGAATTAATTTTCAAATTTCATTCCCTCAAACGACATGTATTTTAAATTTTATTACGATTTAATGTTTTCAATAGTGAACTACTATATTGATGAAATTCTGATCAGTGATATTTTGAGACTTCCTGAATCTAGTGGTGTAGTCAGAATTTTAATTAAAAAAGGAATTTCAGATTTTATTCCTTCGAAACATTTTTATTGATGGATGCATTTACCGGAAATCTGACATACACCATCTAAAAATGTGGTGACTCCAGTGGTAGAGTCAGATTTTTTCTGAAAAGAAAGAAAAGAAAATTTAAAAAAAAACATTACCTTGAAAATTTTGAATAGCTGACCCTGAAAATGAAGATTCATTCATGATATACCTGATAAAAAATCATTCTAATCGGTTGTAACAGACATACAGGGTGTCCCAGAATAAAGGGGACAAACTCCGATGGTAGAATTTTCACTTCATATTAAAGCTATAAGTTCCACTAAACATATACCCTAAGATGAATAATAACCGAGTTACAGGGTGTTGAAAAAGACAAAAAAAATTATGTTTTCCAGAATAACTCCATAACGGCTCATTTTTTCTTGATGACATTTGGTATGTCACTTGACAGCATTCAGTTCCAAATTTCAATGTGAACCATGAGTTTGTAACTTCGAACAGAGGCTACGGGAGGTGGGTGCCCCTAATCGCCCCTGGATTAATGTCGATTTTATCTTCTTTTTCTTAATCCCCATCATTTCCTATACAAAAAAAGGGATAGGTTTCATTATTAAAAATATCAACGGTTTTCAAGATTTTTAAGTTGAATAAGTGCGTGCGTATGTGATAAGGAAAGTCACTGTTGATTATTTTGTTAAACGTTGCTATGTCTTTTGTATTGAAAATCATGGCATTATGGTGAAATTTCAAATATATTGTGCCTACAGTGGTATTTCTCGATGAATTTCAGAAGATGGCGGAAAAAAATTAAAACATTACCTGCTTACTAAGGATTAGCAACCCATAAAACTGTAGTACAGAAAAACATTTAAAATTTAACAAAAATCTCCTCATTTCTGAAAGGAATGTATAACTATTTATAACAATATAACCAACAAAGAGATTTCACACCATGCAATGAGTACAAATTCAAATATTTCGAAAATTGTTGGCAGTTATGAGGGATCTTTTCACAAAAATTTCCCGATATTTGAAACAAATTACATAGCAACTTCTAACAAAACAATCAATAATGAGTTTCCTAATCACATACGCACGCTCTTATTCAACTTTGAATATCTTGAAAACCGTTGACAATTTTTATAACGAAATCTTACCCTTCTTTGTATAGAAAATATCAAGAATTGAGAAAAAGAAGACGAAATAGATATTAATCCAGTGGCGTGAAAGTTGAGGAGGGGCGATTAGGGGTACCCGTCTGCCGTACGCCCCTGTTTGAAGTTACAAACATGTGATTTGCATTGAAATTTATAACTAAATGCTGTCATGTGAAACACCAAATTTCGTTAGGAAAAGTTGAGCTATTATGGAATTATTCTTGAAAACATCTTGTTTTTGTCACTTTCAACACCCTGTATCTCACTTCAGAGTATATGTTTATTGAAACTTTTAGCCTTGAAATGAATTGTGGATTTCACCGCCGGAGTTTGTCCCCTTTAATCTGAGACACCCTGTATATGTTTTTTAATTGTGCTTTCATTTTAAATGGGCCACTGTGTATTTTCTTGATGGCAATCTTGTGTCAACCATAATAGATTTTAACCTTGGTTGTCACTGTCATTAACTACCAAATTATTTACTGTCATTTATTTCATCTCAGACATCTGAAAACAAAGCGCAAAGTTTTTTCAGGAGATCGTCTAGTAACGATATTCGTTGACGACCGATGTTTTGCCATACTTCTATATATTTTAAGGTTTTCCCAAAATTGATTTCAGATAAATTTTGTAACTAGCATTACTGTATTTGTATTTCCAACATTCCTCCTATCAGTACTTACCATCACATTTTAGGACCCTGAAGAATATTCGAAGCTGAGAAGTATTCTTCATTCATCGTTGACAGAAGATCCTTGTAATTCCTCTCTGTTCATACCAATTTTCAGTCGCTGATCACAAAATTCATAGTATACCGGGTGTTTGTGAAGTAAATGGAATAAAATTTAGAGGATCTGCTTAAGACACAACACTGCGTTTTTTGACAAGTATCTCACGTGCAAGCAACTTCCGGTTTCACCGGAAGTTACATAAACTTTCGACTTTTAAAAAGGACACCCAGTATATTTTCACCTCTTTTGTCTCGATATGTCATTCTGAATACATCCATGTATCACTTGTCACTTTTTGTAACCAAATTTTATTTTTATTTTGAATTCATTTTTCAATCTTGGGTGCTATAGGTACATTCAAATCACTGCTTGCAGCCCTAAAATTTTGGGAAAAACGCAACTTCACTGTTTTCGATCAAAATGTACGTGATATGTGATTTTTAATTTTAAAATTGAAATTACTCCTTTTTAATGGCACCGTAGTGGCTCGTCGGGTTAGGAAAAAAGGTCATTTTTTTACGAATAATTTGATACTACACACTAATAGGTTTTAAACAAACTTCCGTTAAAAACTCATAAAACTATGTTATGTCTTTCTTCAAATAAAGCATCTTCTGGTAATAAGATAAGATTTAAATAAATCAAGTAACCTGTGACCAAAAGAGGAATGTCTAATGTAATCAGTTTTTTTAACGGAAGTTTGTTTGACACCTAATAGTGTGCGGTATTAAATTAATCGTAATAAAATGCTCTTTTTTCTGAACCATGTTGCCATTTGAAATAAATTAGTAATAGAAAATTAAAATTAAAATGTTACAAAGCAAATACATTTGGACCGAAAACAGCGAAGTGGTAATTTTCCCTAAACTTTAGGACTGATATTAGTGATTTAAAGATATCCATAGCACTCTAGAATAAAAAATAAAAAATAAATTTGGTTACAAAAAGTTATAAATTAAACATGGTTGTATTCGGTATGTCATATGGAGACAAAAGAAGTGACAATATACCGCGTGTCCCATTTAAAATTCGAAAGTTTAGGTCACTTCTGGTAAAACCGGTTGCATGAAGCTGAGTTATTGTCAAAAAATGCAGTTCAATGTCAGATACAGATCGTCAAAATTTCATAATATTATTTTCAAAAACAAAAAAGTTATAGGGCTACCCACTTTCCACGGACACCCGGTATAACATGATATATCTATAGGATTGACAGTGAGAAATTATTTCAACTGCACTTAACATAACATCAAAAATCAGTCAGCTCAGGCATTTGTGAGACTTTAATTGACACATTAATTACTTCAATGTTCAAACCACTTTGAAATTGGGTTTAGAGTTATTTATACATAAATCTCACAAAATATTGGATATCTTTCAAAGATATATTTAATCATTGAATGCATTGAACGTATTCATGATTCGTTATTTTATCATTGTTGTTTTAGGTTTCTCTCTCAATATGAAGAGGCTTGAGGTCTGACAATGGTTCAAACTTTTTGTAAAATGTAAACAACCAATACTATTATCAACGATCCAATCTCAGTGCTAGTCGTAACAGTTGATCCACAGATAAATGATTATTGTTTTTTATGGAATATCAATCCCATATACTGGGAGTCCGCGTTTTTTTACAAATGACTCTTCCGGTTTCATCAGAAATGTAAACTCTCCATTTCTAAACGGGACACCTAGTATATTTTCACAACTTTGTCTCCATATGACATTGTGAATACAACCATGTGTCATTTGTCACTTTGTGTAACCGAACTTTCTTTAGATTTTGAAATTTATTTTTCAATCTTGAAGGCTATGGGAAATAACTAATTTCAGTCCTGAAATTTTGGAAAAAAACAGCTTTACTGTTTTCGGTAAAATGAACCAAATATGAAATTAAATTTTCAAATAGGCATTATTAGTTTTTTTTTTAATTGGCAATGTGGTGGCTCGTCTGGTTAGGAAAAAAGGGAATTTTATTACGGTTGATTTGATACTGCACAATATTGGTTTGAAAACAAACTTATGATACTAAAATAGATCTTTCTTGAAATGAAGCGTCTTTTGAAATTAAAATAAAATTTTAATGTATTGAGTAACTTTTCACTAATACAACTGATAATATAAAATCGTTAAAGTGTATTGAAAAAAATTTACTTATTGACATCTTATTTTACCTCGCTTCTGCAAAAGTAAATACAAAACTATTGTGAAGTTATGTTATTTTGTTTTATCAGGTTGGTCATTTAAATATTATTTCAAATAAAAAAATGATTTTATAAAAGATCTAACGTAAACTTTTCAAGTTTTTTCAAGGAAGTTTGGAACCCAATAGTGTGCGGTATCAAATAAATCGCAATAAAATGTTCTTTTTTCCCAACCCATGTTACTTTTTGAAAAAATTGAGTAAAATAAATTTATAAATTAAATTTTAAACCGAAAACAGTAAAGATGTATTTTCCCAGAAATTTTATGGACGAAATTAGTGATCCCATGGCCCTCTACCTTAAAAAATGGATTTCAAATAAAGAAAAGAGTTGATTACAAAAAGTAACAAGTCATACATGGCTGTAATCGAAATGACATAAAGAGGCAAAATAAGTGAAAATATACCAGGTGTTCCATTCAAAAATCGAAAGTTTATGTCAATTCCGGTGAAACCGGAAGTTGCATGAAGTTGAGTCACTTGTCAAAAAGTAGAGTTTTATGAATACATACAAAATGTACTCCCTTGCGGTAGTATGGCGGCCATTGGGAACTAGTCCAGGGCATTTAGATCAATATCAGCCGCAATAACTAAATTTGGCCGTCACACAGATATCGAGATGCGGTTTTCTGCATTGTGTTCAGGAAGGTCACCGCAAATGAGTCTATAGGGTGTGGTTTCTCGCTTTTTTGAAAAATGCTTTCTGGGCCGGAAAATGCATTTTCCAATTGCATTACTAATTGTACCATTACAGGAACGACTGGAAACTCGGAAAAATCGCTCGGAAATTGTTACTCGGGGGTTGTCGGGGCTGCCGAACTCGATTCTGGCATTAGAATCACCCGGGGGTGCACGAGGGTGGCTCTGTGGGGGTGCGCAGGGGGTGAATTGGGGGAGAAATGGCAGCGTACATGAAACTCGCTTCAAACTCGTTACTCGGGGGGTTTTCGGGAATGCCGAATTCAATTCTGGCATTGGAATTCCTCGGGGGCGGCTCCATGGGGGTTGCAGGGGTGGTCAATTGGGGGAGAAACGGCAGCGTGCATGAAAATCGATCCAAACTCGTTACTCGGGGGTTTTCGGAGATGCCGAATTCAATTCTGGCATTGGAATTCCTCTGGGGCGGTTCCCTGGGGGTTGCGAGGGTGGTCAATTGGGGGAGAAACGGCTGTGTGCATGAAAATCGATCCAAACTTGCTACTCGGGGGGTTTTCGGGGATGAAAAATTCAATTCTGGCATTAGAATTACCCGGGGGTGCGCGGGGATGGCTCTGTGGGGGTGCGCGGGGGTGGAATTGGGGAGAAATGGCAGCGTGCATGAAAATCGATCCAAACTCGCTACTCGGGGGTTTTCGGGGATGCCGAATTCAATTCTGGCATCGGACATCCCCGCAGGCCTTTGGGGTCCCCCAGGCTGTGACCCGAGATGCATGCAGATATAAAATTTAAATAATTGAAGAAAAGAAGAAAAATCGTATAATTCAAGATTAATAAGAACTTCAATCTGTTATTTTAACTAAGTATTATTTTCATAATTTGCGGCACGGAGAGGAAGAAGAGTTCGAACATGATGTTTAGTATTTAAGTTAAGAATTGACATTTATGGGTCAAGAAATAAAAACTCCTATCTGTTACTTGAATAAAGTATTCTTTTCATAATTTGTGATTTTTCACCTTCTCCTTTACCATTTGCCACGGAGCCACCTCCGAGCGCCCCCGGGGGAGTGTTCTCATGAACGCTGCCATTCCCCCCCATACAACCCCACAGAGGTGCCCGCGAGCGTCCTCGGGTAATTTCAATGCCAGAATTGAATTCGGCATCCCCGAAAACCCCCGAGTAACGAGTTTGGATCGATTTTCATGCACGCTGCCATTTCTCCCCAATTCCACCCCTGCGCACCCCCACAGAGCCACCCCCGCGCACCCCCGGGTAATTCCAATTCCAGAATTGAATTTTGCATCCCCGAAAACCCCCCGAGTAGCGAGTTTGGATCGATTTTCATGCACGCTGCCGTTTCTCCCCCAATTGACCACCCCCGCAACTCCCAGGGAACCGCCCCCGAGGAATTCCAATGCCAGAATTGAATTCGGCATCCCCGAAAACCCCCCGAGTAACGAGTTTGGAGCGAGTTTCATGTAGGCTGCCATTTCTCCCCCAATTCACCCCCCGCGCACCACCACAGAGTCACCCTCGTGCACCCCTGGGTGATTCTAATGCCAGAATCGAGTTCGGCAGCCCCGACTACCCCCGAGTAACAATTTCCGAGCGATTTTTCCGAGTTTCCAGTCGTTCCTGTAATGGTGCAAGTAGTGTTGCAATTGGAAAAAGCATTTTCCGGCCCAGAAAGCATTTTTCAAAAAAGCGAGAAACCACACCCTATAGACTCATTTGCTGTGACCTTCCTGAACACAATGCAGAAAGCCGCATCTCGATATCTGTGTGACGGCCAAATTTAGTTATTTTTTTCTATCTTCCCTCGACTAAACCGTTGGAAACGTATGGCAAGGTGATTTCCGTGAATGGATACTCGACGATGATTAACTGCGCAAATGGTTGAATTGTTTTGTTTTTTTAATCAATGTATTCGTGTCAGTATGGCGGGCTGTAAGGCACACCGGAGAAGTATGGCATTACGCTACCGCCTACTACTTTTTTTATCTACTATCGAAAAATACAAGCATTTTTGTGGAACAAATCGTTCGACACTCGTTATTTATCCGACATGTTCGATTCCCAGATAGCACATGACGTCCCGAGGATGTCCATTTGATGTCCTAACTATAGCCGAATGTCCTGGTATCTATTTTGGACGTCCTGAGGATGTACGACTCCAACCGTTTCAGGGACGTAAGATGAGAACGTTTTCAGGACGTACAAATTAAGTCCAAATCTATACTATAATGATATTGAATATCAATAAATTGTATGTCACAGATTCTGAGAATTTCAATTGAGGTCGAAATCGATTTTGTGATTTGAAAAATAAATATGTGAAATTTGGAATGATATGCCTTATCGAAGCATGGTCATATTCAGTAGTTCTGTCTACTTGTATACGTCCGAGCATATTTTGTCTGTGCCCTTTGCAATATGTGATCTGTGTCACTCCTTTGTGCTCCAAGGCTACTTTCAGACTAGGCGAAACGAATATCGCGAAATTGTTAACTTTTTATTCAATTGAGACCAATCGAGCCAAGTGTGAATTTAAATTCTAAAATTTCGATTATCCTAGAATTTAAATTTGACATTTTCATCAAAATGTTTTCTAATAATACAAGATATACTATGTGATAATCTTCATAATATGGTGGTACTCACTTTCATCGGTACTGGATGTAGATGAATTATTTTGTTCGTCTCTCTGGATTGCCCACAAATGATACAAAAACGGAACATGATCAAATTATTATTGTACAGACTACACAGAAAACGATTAGATATTCACAAATTTTATTCAATGTTTCGCCAACACAGCAACTTCTTCACTGTCTGATTGAATAAAGTTTGTGGAGATCGAATCGTTTTCTGTGTATTTTATACAATTACTATGGATCTTCATCAAGTAACGGCCGAGTCAATCGGTCAAAAATTGAAATATCATTGAATGAATGATGGATTTCTAAGAAAATATGCAGCAAAATGGACAAACACATTAATAATAGTCATCAATACAGGGAAATTGCACTATGAAATTTAGATTCCGTCACAACTATTCATTTTTGAACAGTATTTGAAGTTTGTTGACATTCCATAAAATTGACAACAGTCGTCAATCACCATATCCCTGGAATATTGACAGGACTAAAATTCTATAAAGGCGCCATCTCTGGGACCGATTGAAGAAGCAGACCACTATTTCGTTTGTTTATTTGTCTTCTGAAAAATCAAAACAAAATTGAATCACTCGACACACCAGGGTTTTTATACATCTAAGGCTGGATTCCCACAGATCCGATGTCCGATGATCCGATGGTACGAAAATGTTCTGATTGGTTGAATTGGTAGGTGTGACAACAAATCAACCAATCAGGACATTTTGCCAACCAATCAGAACATTTTCGTACCATCGTATCATCGGACGTCGGATCTGTGGGAATTCAGCCTTAGGCTGTCCACACGTCATGTCATATTACATTTTACGCCATTTTTCAGTTTTACGAACGTTGTGAGCTTTGGCCTTTGCTGCTATTTTACTAAAACAACGTGGATATAAAATGTTTGAAATAAATTGTTATTTTTGCATAGCCAGTGCTGTTATCGATATTGTAAGTAAAGTGCTTGGTGGGTAGTTTATTTCATCAGACTATAGACGTGAATAAAAGTATTCTTTTTTAGGTTAGGTAAAGGTAAACTAATTTCACTGTGGGTAAGTTGAAATTGATTGTGAAATAGCAGGTAATAATAGAATCATACTTTTCAGGATATTCCGAAAAAGCTAAAGTTTCTGAAGACTTCAGAAAACTTGTAGATATGTGCAATTATATACAGGGTGTTTCTTAAGTACGTGTAGAAAATTCAGGAGCGTGTTGCTGACATCAAAATAAGAAGAAAAGTTCGTATAAATATACGTCCGTAAGTTGTTCGTTTCTGAGATACAGAGTGTCAAAGTTGAATTTTTATTTTTTGTGAATAATATCAAAATAATTTTTATATTTGTGTAAAGTTTGGTATCTGGGAATATTTATTATTTAGTTTGTGTAAAAAATATATTCTTAGTAGAGTTCCCTGTGAGAAACTGTTTTCGAGTTATTGAGATTTGAAATAATCGATGCAAGTGATTTTGAATGACTAGATTTTTAAATTTAAAATGAATTCAATTTGAAATGAGTTTTTCCACAATTAACATAAAATTTGATTTTGTCATTGAAAAATCATCCGAGATACCTAACTTTACTCGAATATCACATAAATTAGAATTAAACTTTGACACTCTGTATTTTAGAAACGAATAACTCGCGGACATGTGTTTATGGGAACGTTTTTTCTTATTTCAACGTCAGCAACATGCTCCTAAAGTTTCTACACGTACTTAAGAAGCATCCTGTATATTTATAAATACAGTGGTATGCTCTGTTTTAGCTACAGAATACATATTATTTTGAAAAATCTTCAGTTTTTTTTTGTTTTCCAAGTATATTGGAATATATGATGAAGTGTTCGTTCAAGAAAATGCTTTTCATTAACACAATGAAGTTCAGTTGCAATTAGAGATGTTTTTAATATAGACGTGAATAAAAGTATTCTTTTTTAGGTTAGGTGAAGGTAAACTAATTTCACTGTGGGTAAGTTGAAATTGATTGTGAAATAGCAGGTAATAATAGAATCATACTTTTCAGGATATGCCGAAAAAGCTAAAGTTTCTGAAGACTTCAGAAAACTTGTAGATATGTGCAATTTTATATATTTATAAATACAGTGGTATGCTCTGTATTAGCTACAGAATACACATTCTTTTGAAAAATCTTCAGTTTTTTTTTTTTGTTTTCCAAGTATATTGGAATATATGATGAAGTGTTCGTTCAAGAAAATGCTTTTCATTAACACAATGAAGTTCAGTTGCAATTGAGATGTTTTTAATAAATATTTATGCATTTTACCTTACGGATTCAAAACCTTGATAAAATAGTAATTCTGAGAAAAACGAAAAAGGCGGTCTACGAATCCATAAATGGACGTCCCCAAAACATCCCGAAAATGTCCATGAATCCTTAACATGGGCCCATGATGGACGTACCCGGGACGTTCCAATTTGTAACATTGGATATCCTCAGAACGTGATTGGGCCGCCGGTACCAGCGCTATGACCATCATTTTTTTTTGTCATTCTGTAGTTAGACCCCTGAATAACTGCCATACTGGTACAAATGATCTAATATTTTGTGTCACCATCTCCCGGACTAACAGCACAGCATTTTAACATTAGTTGCAGTGGGTGACGTCGATTGAGCCACCCGGATAGTCCTTTCAGGAAATTATCCAGTCAGTTGTGAGAGAGTTCCGGAGAAAATGGAATAAACCAGATACGCGCTGTTTATTCTCACGTTTTCACTGATTGCATACAGATAACGTTATGACTGGTGTAACTATGATCTAATTATACAATAGCTAGTGTATTTTTTGAATTCATCAGCACTCTGGGTGTACAAACGTGCACTATCATTTTGTTTTGTACAAGCTGTTGTATTAGATTGTTCAAGGGTGCGTCAATATAAATATTTACCTTCAATAATTTCTTCTGGGAAAGTCGGATATTTAACAAACATTAATTTTGTTCGAAACCAAATGGAAAGTGTGTGCTCGCATAATGGATATTTCTCGAATTTCTGATGTTTTTGAGTGTTGACTTGCTTCATGCTAGGTTCTACTATAATTATACAGGGTGTTTCATGATAAATGCGCAGGACTTCCGGATGTGATAGCTCGTTCAAAAATATGAAAAAAAGTTTCTATTAACTTACCCTCTAAAATTCAACATTTTCGAAATACAGGGTGTTGAAATTTAAAAAAAATTATAGTTTTTTGCGAATATCTCTGGAACCGTTTATCGCACAAAGAACAGATTTTGAATGCATTTTCTACTCATAATAAGCTATGTTTTGTGCAGATTTTTTATTTTTTTAAATTCATAATTTGTGAAGATTTTGAAGGGGTAGTGGGTGTTTTTTTCTCCAACTTCTACGCCACTGGAAAAAGTATGATTTTGAGCCGCTTACTTGAACTGCCAATGTTTTCTACACAAAAAATGTACTCTTGGTCATAAGCTCTAAAGTTGACCGTTTTCAAGAAAAATCAACTTTCATGTTGAAAAAATTTTTTAAATAATGTTTTTCCTAATTATACAAAATTTATTTAAACGTTAAAACAAAGTGTAGTAGATTTATAGTCCAATTCACTCTAAAATAATTTATTTAACGAAATACAATGATACAATAACACAATACTCTAATTTACATAACGATCACGGAACTAGGTATTTATATTCGACTTTCACTTCACTGACTGTCCGTCTGTCCGCTGCGTAGTTCTTTTTATATCCGATTGATCTTCCTAGAAATTTCGAGTAATTCTCGAATCGTCCAGATTCTTTTCGGTGCAAGCGCATCGACAGTTATTCGAGGTCATTCGCTGATTACGTGATTGATCAGGTCCGGCATCGCCCGCAGCTTCGCCACAAAAGTAACAAAACCAAACGTTGACTTCTTAATTGCAAAAAAAAACATTAACAATCATACTCAGTTGAATTGTTGGAAAAGTCCGCCGTTAGCTTCAATGCACGCAGCAATTTTTCGAGGAAAAAACATTATTTAAACAACATGAAAGTTGATTTTTCTTGAAAACAGTCAACTTTAGAGCTTATGACCAAGAATACCTTTTTTGTGTAGAAAACATTGACGGTTCATATAAGAGGCTCAAAACTGTACTTTTTCCAGTGGCGTAGAAGTTGGAGAAAAAAACACCCACTACCCCTTCAAAATTTTCACCAATTATGAATTTGAAAAAATAAAAAATCCGCACAAAACATAGCTTATTACAAAATCTGTTTTCTGTGCGATAAACGGTTCCAGAGATATTCGCAAAAAACGATTATTTTTTTTAAATTTCAACACCCTGTATCTCGAAAATGGTGCATTTTAGAGGGTAAGTTAACAGAAACTTTTTTTCATATTTTTGGACGAGCTATCACATCCTGAAGCATTTATTATAAAACACCCTGTATTTCAGAATATCGCCTATAAACAGGGTGTTCATTTATGATGTGCGGATATTTAAGGGTGTGATTCTACATGGAAAATTAATGAGAGTTTGTATTATAAATTATGGTCCAAAAATGTCCCCTTTACGAAAATACAGGGTGTTAAAATTGAAGAAAAAATAGAGAAATAATTCAGTATTCTCGAAACCGCATGTGATATTTCAATGATATTCAACAGATAGTTATATTCAATAAAGATGTATGTGTTTGGTTTTATATTATTTTGAAATTATGAATATTCCTCTATAGCGGATAAATGAAGTGGATATTATTCTGACAGAAAAGTCATTGGTATTATTTTCAAATAGTACTCTGAAAGAGTTAGAAAAAAGGGATTTCAAAGCTAATCCAGACAGCATATTTTTAAGTACTAACATAATATTCATGCTCAAAAGTTGCCTCTTTACGAGAACTGACTTCGATATTTTTTAATACAAAAATGGTACGCCAGTGGTTTTTTTCCAAACAAAAATTATATTTGATTGCCCTGTTTAATTTGAATAGTTTTCTCTTGAGTCTTTCTCTTGCAATGTGGAGGAAAATGAAATGAAATCCGTTGTATTGTCTGAGAGAAAATTAATATAATTGCTGAAGGATACAATTTTACAATAAATCTAGTTGCCTGGAAATATCACCTGTTTTATAATCTGACATTTTCGAGTAATGTCATTTTTGTTTGAATCTATTCACTGTAAATATCTTATTTTTACATTCTTGCTAATAATGAATTAAAAATGAATTATTCCAATGTAGTCCAGCAAATGAAGCTCAAAAATTGACAAAACCTCGCAATTTTTTCGTCCTGCATCGATTTGCATAAAAAATTGTAATTATGCTAATCTTACCCTCTTCTTCAAAGTCTATATCATGCCGATGGGCGCTGTTTATTTTTTATGGGTAAAAACTACCCCTAATTGTCAAAACTTATAAAATAACATTTCAAAGTTTAAGATGGGTAAACTTTAAGATGGGCAAACTTTAGTGTGGATTAGTTGAATAATGATTTTTTTATACTGTGGAACACAATTTCAAAATATTTCAAACCTTAAAAATCAACACTTGTTAGAGCTTAATGAAAAGAAATATTTACCCTAAAAATTACTAATTCATCACATTGATTTAATTTAAGATTTCTCTTACTTAAAATATGTACTAAGTTCATAAATCTACCCCAATTGTAGCTTAATTTAAAAAAATACCCTCAAAAAATGTCATTATTCATCAGTGTTTTAATTTAAGAACGTTATTGCTTAAAATACCCTAAGAGGGTAGATTTAAGAAATCTACCTCTAGTGTAGCTCAATTAAAAAAAAGATTCACCCTGAAAAAATTAATTGCTTGACAGTTTTTCAATTGAAACTGTTACTGCCTAAAATATTACCAATTTCATTACTTTGCAACCAGTAAAAACCCACAATTGAATAATTCTAAAAAAATTGTCAGCGCATGTGCTATTTCTTCCGTACTTGAGAATACATTGGCGAGGAATCAACGAGATATGCACTCACATACGTAGACACAGATATTTCTTCACTGATTTTTTCGCAGAAGATTGTAGGGACCGACCTTATTTTCATCGTATAACTGGCTTAATTTAAATGCTACCGACTTCTATTTTTTTTAAAGAAAGGTTTCTGTTGTAAGTTTTTCTTGTAAAATGCACATTTTTATCGCTATTTGACTCTGATCTCTCAAATTTAGCATTGGACGAAAAAAGCTAACCATTAACAAGCCATAGCTCAGTCCGTATTGGTCGTATAGGAATTATAAAAAAAATTTTTTCTTTGTTTTTTCATAAGCTACGCTTCCTACGGTTTTTTGATAAAATGCATATTTTTCGAGATATTCGCGAAAAAACGATTTGAAACGTTGAATTTTTCGTCGAAAAACTGTTTCTTTCAATCTCAAATAACTCGATATATATTAATTTTACAAAAAAAGTAAATGAAATATTTTTTACTCAGATTTTCCATCTATTCCTGGTGGTTCGAATGTAATAAAAAATGTCCACCCCCGAGAGAGGGTGGCAACCAACCCCAGGATGAAAGCGCCCCTCGGCATGATATAGATTTTGATCCTTCGGCTATGGCCCACCCCTGTCAAATTTCAAGTAAGGTGCATTTAGTCAATATTATGTTAAAATTGTGCTTAAATATATGTCAAAAGCAAAAGTTGAATCTGTTAAATCAAATGGCGCCATTTATACAACAATGTTAAGTTTGTTTGAAAGTGGTTGACAATGTTTCACTTTGAGTAAGGTTATTCTGGACTTTCATTGTCTAAAAAAGAACAAAGAAAAATTCAATTCTCTGCAATTTTTAATCACGACGTTTCAACTGTTGAAATCTACAGTCGTTATCAAGTGTATAATGCGACAATCTCAAGGATACTTCTTATATATGCTGTGGATAATTTTGTGTCATTAGCCTAGGGGTAATTTGGCGGTATTCTGGTAAGCTTGTTAATTACTGTGCCAGGTCCCTCCGGTACAGCATTGTTAATTCTTATCGCAATTTCAATTGATCCATGCCACTAATTAAGGGTTTCCACACATTACGGATTTCTATGCTGGCCTGACTAAAGACTTTGTTGTTCATAATATATGCACTCTCTTTAAACTTCCTTCTATACCAGCCCTATTCTTTATGGATGACTTCGGCTTCAGTCCATTTTATGTTGTGTTGGGTCGTCCAGACATGATCCGCTATTCCTGACTTTGATGTTTCTCCTCGTTGAGTATTTCTCTTGTGTTCAGCGAGTCTAACGCTAAGTGGTCTCTTAGTTTCTCCAAGATAAGCTTCGCCGCATTCACAAGGGATGCGGTAGATGCAGTTTTTGGAGTCAATGTCAGCGTTACGTGGTCTGGTCTTTGTGAGATGGCTGCGAATAGTGTTACCTGCCTTGAAACATGTCCGTATTTTGTATTTCGACCCAATTCGCTTTATTCTTTCCGATAGACCTCTAACATACGGAACGCACAGGGTGGTTTGTGTCGGCTCATCTGGTTTCTTGTTCTTATCCCCCCTGCGAGCTAGAACCTCTTCTATATGTTTTTTGGGGTACCCATTTCGTCGCAGATCATTCTTGATATTGTCCAATTCGATGGTAAGACTTTTATCTGTGTTACATAGGTTGTAGACACGGTCCACCAGCGATCGAACAGATCGACAGAAAGCCGACTCATACCGGACAATACCTGAACTTCGAATCGAACCATCATGGTGCTACAAAGAGAGGGGTTGTTCGATCGCTGGTGGACCGTGCCTACAACCTATGTAACACAGATAAAAGTCTTACCATCGAATTGGACAATATCAAGAATGATCTGCGACGAAATGGGTACCCCAAAAAACATATAGAAGAGGTTCTAGCTCGCAGGGGGGATAAGAACAAGAAACCAGATGAGCCGACACAAACCACCCTGTGCGTTCCGTATGTTAGAGGTCTATCGGAAAGAATAAAGCGAATTGGGTCGAAATACAAAATACGGACATGTTTCAAGGCAGGTAACACTATTCGCAGCCATCTCACAAAGACCAGACCACGTAACGCTGACATTGACTCCAAAAACTGCATCTACCGCATCCCTTGTGAATGCGGCGAAGCTTATCTTGGAGAAACTAAGAGACCACTTAGCGTTAGACTCGCTGAACACAAGAGAAACACTCAACGAGGAGAAACATCAAAGTCAGGAATAGCGGATCATGTCTGGACGACCCAACACAACATAAAATGGACTGAAGCCGAAGTCATCCATAAAGAAGAGGGCTGGTATAGAAGGAAGTTTAAAGAGAGTGCATATATTATGAACAACAAAGTCTTTAGTCAGGCCAGCATAGAAATCCGTAATGTGTGGAAACCCTTAATTAGTGGCATGGATCAATTGAAATTGCGATAAGAATTAACAATGCTGTACCGGAGGGACCTGGCACAGTAATTAACAAGTTTACCTGAATACCGCCAAATTACCCCTAGGCTAATGACACAAAAATTATCCACAGCATATATAAGAAGTATCCTTGAGATTGTCGCATTATACACTTGATAACGACTGTAGATTTCAACAGTTGAAACGTCGTGATTAAAAATTGCAGAGAATTGAATTTTTCTTTGTTCTTTTTTAGACAATGAAAGTCCAGAATAACCTTACTCAGTGTTAAGATTATGCTAAAAACCTTTGATGTTACCGCTATGTTTATAATAATGCTTGAGCTAAAGTTGACTGAATCCACTCTAAATCGATGTAGGACGAAAAAATTGCGAGCCAAAGTGCTTCATTTCCTAAACTAATGTGGAAATGACGGAAATGCATTACGTGTATGGCCCTTGCCGAGGGAAATGCAGGGAAACCCAGACATCTTCCTCACCAGAGATATCCCAATCGTGCTTTGTCAGAGAGTCGAACCTTTTCTAATATTCGTCGCTGTCTTGTAGAAACTGGTACCTAGTGTCCGAAAAGTTACAGACGTGGATATCAAATATTGAATATATTAAAATTTCTCATATTATTCGTTATTTTATTGACACACCCTGTGTTTGAGATGTAGTGGAGTTTGTGTGTTAGCATACCAAACATACAGGGTGTTCATTGAGTACTTGTACAAACTTTAAAGTGTGAATATTTGACTAATTTCAAAACAAAAAGTTCATATGAACATGTATCCGCAAATGTTTCGTTTCGTGGATACAGGATGTTGAAGTTGAAATTTTGTTTTCAATTATTTTGAAATAATTTTACACAAAATTAATTTTTGCCAACAAAATTTGGTGAACCGGTTTTTTTGATGTGAGAAATCTAAATTTAGTACGCTAACATTATTTATTTTAATTTGCCCCTAACTTTTTTAACAGTGAACTTTTGAGTTTTTTATTTTTAAATCTCATTTCTACACCTTTTCTGCATCGATGCAGGTAATGGGGTCACTCATGCGCCAGAACTTTACAAAAACTGAGTATGTGATAGATCTCACTGAAATAAACAACTTTTTTTCACGAAGATGTATCGAAAAATAATTCATTCTCAAGATACAAGATGCAGAAAAACCTATTTTTTTTTCAACACCCTGTATTTTGAGAACGAATCATTTTTTGATAGGAAAAAAGTTGTTTATTAGAGCGAGCTCTATCACATCCTCAGTTTTTTTTTAAATATCTGAGCCATTTTATCTGGCGCCCAAGTGACCCCAGAACCTGCATCAATGCAGAAATTTGCAATTTTCTCAAAAACGGTTGCCACTAGTGTTGTTGAGCAAGTATACCGTTTTTGCTTAATGAAGGTGTAGAAATATGATTTAAATATAAAAAATCCCAAAAGTTCAGAATCAAAAAGATAGGGCAAATTCAAAAAAATATTGATAACGTACGCAGCGCCCTCTAAGTGATAAATACAAATAAATAACAAATTTTGATTCCTCACTTTAAAAAAACACCGTTCACCAAATTTTGTGCGAAAAATTAATTTTTTGCTAAAGTTATTCAAAATAATTGAAAATAAAATTTCAACTTCAACACCCTGTATCACCGAAACGAAAAATTTATGGACACATGTTCCTATGAACTTTTAATCTTGAAATTAAATAACTATTTACACTTTGAAGTTTGTAAAAGTACTTAATAAACACCCTGTGTAAATTTCTTATATTATTCGTTGTTTTATTTACACACCCTGTGTTTGAGATGTAGTGGAGTTTGTGTGTTAGCATACCAAACATGTATCCTCCTATTCTATTGATGCGTACAAGAATGGGTTAATGCACTGTTAAATCAAACAAAGATAAAATTGCATTCATTGTTTATTTCATGCTGTTTCTATAGTTGTATTCACAATGCTGTGGGAAAACATTCATGTTGTTAAAGTGTGTTTGGCTGAAGGAAGTTGATACGATATAAAAATTGGGTGAGGTAAGTTTATAGGGCTTTTTCTCGAAACAAAAAGAAAAGTGGCGTTACTTCCGTTATCTCCTGAACACGAATGGTTCTAACACTTTTGAATCTTGAAAACCGACCATTTTTTAATTTGATTTTCTCTGCGAAAAATAGCACAAAATGCCTCCTTTTCTTTGTTGACACTCTTTTGAGACCCTAATCAACAGATATTTCACTATAACAAGCACCAAAACCAAACCTTTTACACAAACATGTTGAAATGGCAATAGGGAATATGCAAGTGATTTAAATTTACTTGATTTTTTCACCTCCTATACTTTATTGTCTTGACATTACACCTAAACCATTAGTTTATCATTTAGTTTGTATTTAACTCTATAAAACTTTAATCAAAAAGTGCATAATAAGCGCGCGGAATTCAAATTTGCGAAACGCATCACCATTGGTCGAAAAGAATAATGACGTCACATGGCACGTTATGAAATTTATCTGTGTTGATATTCATACTGTGCTAGTCGTCTTTCATAGATTATAGACAATTGTAAATTATCAAGAGCAATGACTGAAAGTGGTTTTGTCAAAGCATAATCCGACAATACTTGAACTGATAAGTAATAGTTTATCAAATGATAGTTTTCCTTTTGTAATTTAGGTGAGGCAGGTATAAACAGAGTTATCTCCCGCTTGATATACAAAACATTTAGGCATACAAAACTTACTTCTCATCATTTCACATCATGTTAACTATCGAAATACAATATACTCACATTGAAACGATATTCACAACAATGTAAATGTGATATTGGAGATACTTCGCCCCTTCTCATAACCTTACACCATTGTTTACCTATTTTCGCATCTCTTGGAACAGAAAAGAATACTTTATTTGGTGTACTTATAATTGTGTTTTGGCACTCAGGTACTAGACAATACCTAAAATGTTTTTTTTTTAACATTTTCCATTATCGTAATAGCGATTAAAACTGCAAATCCCTAACCTAATTAATAACTGTCAATAGTGTCAATGGCCATAAGTATAGAAAGGCTTCTTCATTGAAGACTGCTCTGGTTGATCGAGATCACTTTCACATATGTTCGTCTCTCTTGTACGGACTTGTACTGCATCTGTCTTACTCTTTTATAAAATATAAACTTCAAGCAAGTAGAGCAATGAGAGTACGTTTCAACGAACGACACTGAAGAAGAACAACACTGATCGCGCCATGTGACGTCATCCACAGCGCGCGAAAATGGAGGCGTTCAAATAGGTCAAATTCAATCGGTATTTTATAAATTATTTTAAAAATTAATTCCAAGACTTTCAACAGTATTTATATTATTTACTATGTTGTAACGAAGTAAAAAATTGATTAAACAAATAAAAAAATTATGCATATTCCCTATTATCATCATTTATAGTTAACTGATATTCTGTGAACATCTTGTATTGTTTTTTATATACCTAATCGTTAATGTCAATAATGATGTATTTTGTTCTAAACTAGTATAAATAAAATTGTTTTAGCCCTTGTTGCAAATAGTCTTTTTCTGGAAATACAAAGTAATAGTATATTACTGGAATATCACGCTACGTCAACAAAAAAATCAACCTTCTTATATAAAGTATACATAACCCTTCGAACACCTCTAGAATGAACGCCAATGGTGAGTGAGGTTAAGTATAGTGTAACATAAGAAGGTTAATTTTTTCCTTAAAACTGTTGGCTTTGGTGCTTGTAATTGTGAAATAAGAGTTGATTAGGGAATGAAAAAAGTATCGACAAAAAGAAGGAGGCATTTTGTGCAATTTTCAATGAAAAAATCGTGTTTGAAAATGGTCGATGTTCAAGATTCAAAAGGTCATGACTCGAAAAGTGTACGAGACCCCTACGGATTCGTGTTCAGGAGATAAAACTACGTAAGTAACGCCACTTTTCTTTCTGTTTCGAGCCCGATAATCTTACCTTTACCAAAAATTGTTATTGATCATTGCATTTCATAAAATGTTGGCCTCAGTTGAATGCAGTGACTACTTATGTATTGGTACTTATATGCGAATCTTTTCAAATAGCCTGAAAGACGTGTTTTCGCTTTGCACTCATTCCTGAAAGCTTTGCCCAATAAAATCATTTCGTTTTGTTATTTACAGTCCCCTCGATATTTCTCTCTTTCTTTAAAGTACAGATCTTCGCTAGGGGTTGTATTTTGAAAGTTCAGATGCGTTTTCGCGATCAGAAGTATTCAATTCTTTATTAATCCATTAAGAAGAGCTCAAAAAAGGCAATTGAACAATTCAGTACATATCAAATTCAGATATAAAAAAAACTATACAAATATACAAACACATTCATAAATAACAAAAAAGTATTGAAACAATCAAGTGAGGGAACAAAAGCAACAATAACGAAAGAAAAAGAAGAAATACAAAACATTTTACTAACGTAGGTAAGAAAAAAACTGGATTGTATAGGGGCTAATCTCAAAAAGTAATTGTTTTGTTATATTTGAATACTTGTTCCTTGGTTATAATTTAAAAAAACTCCGGAAGTGTAGAAACTCGAACGAGCTGACGTGGAGACAAACGTGTGTGAAAATCTTTTCTGATACGGGTATTATAATCATGAAAGGATTGGTTCTTTTCAAAAACTTCTTTATTTGTATAAACTAAAGACGATTTGATCTTCACACACTTTTATTTCACCACGACATGTTTCGCTATCACAGTAGCTTCTTCAAGTGATTATACAATAAGCTATTTATATACCCTGAACATTAATTACAACTAAAAACACACTTAACCAGACAGTTGATAATTCTAATTAACAATGGTATACCTGCCCTACCTGCATTAATAAAATTATATCCGAGATGACAAAAGTAAACATTCTAGTCTTAAAATAACAATCAAGTGAAGGAATTTCTATTCAAAAACATTAATTATAACATAACTTAGCAGATTGATTATAAGACTATATGCACATTAGTTCTCTCTAAGAAAACAAATTCAACAATGGTGAATTATTCAAATCAAGTTGGTCATTGAGTAGTAGGTTTGTATTTTTAAGTTTATTTATTTCTAATGATTCTAAATGATTTAGCTTTAATCCTTTATTTTCTATGTGTAAAATCTCGAATTCTTCATCAAAAGTGTGATTTTCTTCTAAAAGATGATTTGAATATGTTGAATTTGTTTTCTTATTCACATAACTCATATGATGTTCATGAGTGCGATTTCTAAATGTTCTACCAGTTTGACCAATATATACCTTAGGACAAGTACCACACTTCAATTTATATACCCCTGATTTCTCGAATTTGGGAGTTCTGTCTTTATTATTTTTGATAAACCTTCCCAACGTATTATTTGTTCTATATGCGACTCTTATATCTTGTTTATTTAAAAATGAAGCTACCTTTCTTGTTGGTTGTCCAAAATATGTTAAAGCTCTATAATTCTGATTATCTGTTTTTAATTAAATTAAATTCACTGATTGCAGATAAAAAACCAATCCAAATTACAGACAATAAATTTACGGATCATCAGTTTTTTGATAGATTCGTCAATATATCAAAAACTCATTTCACAGAAACTGAAAATTTGTTAATAGAGAAAGGCTTCAAATATAATATTGCAAACGGAAATAGTACTAACAACTTTGAAATTCTAGGTATTGAATCAGAAATTGCATTAAGGGGAACTTTGAATAACATAAATAATAAATACCATGTATCTAATATAATAAAATCAGAATTTTTGAAAGACAGTAGTTCTATGAATGAAATGAGGCTTGTTAAATCTATACGAAGTGAAATTAGCGATGATGATGTTACATTTACCAGGGCAGATAAAGGTAACACGGTTATTGCTATTAATAGAAATGACTATGTCCAGAAAACCCTAGATTTCTTGAATTCAGGTAACTTTGACATGCTAAAACGTGATCCTACTAATTCTTATCAAAAACAGGTAAAGGATTATTTGAAGAATTCAAAAGTACTTTTCGATGAAAGAGAAAAATTCAGGTTAACTTTAATGAACCCTCAAACCCCAAAATTATATTCACTTATAAAATTGCACAAAGATAATTATCCTATTAGACCCGTAGTTTCCTTTGTTACAGCACCGTCAGTAAATTTATCGGAGAAATTAATCACTATCATCAAGAACCATTGCAAATTTCAACCTAAATTCAGTTTACGAAATTCATATGACTTGGTAAATAAAATACAAAATGTTACTCTTCCAGATAACGCTAAATTAATATCGTTCGATGTGCAGAATCTTTTTCCTAGTATACCTCCTGAGGATACTATAACTTTAGTCAGAGAATTATTAGACAAAAATCTAGTAAATCCGATTATCCAACAAGAGATCATAGACCTTTTGTCATTATGTCTGAAGCAAAATTATTTTCAATTTGATAATTAAATCTATTCTTCTTCAAAAGGTTTGATCATGGGAAATCCTTTGAGTACATTACTCGCTGAAATTTTCATGGATAACCTTGAGAAGTTGATTCACAAACATCCTTTAATTAAGCATTTCTTGTATTGGTATAGATATGTGGATGACGTTTTAGTATGTTTCACAGGTACTAACAGGCAATTAAACATTTTTCACGAATATATTAATAATATTCATACGTAAAATTCACAATTGAAGTTGAAAATTCAAACTCTTAGATCTGACCATAAGTAAAATAAACAAAAAGCATCATTTTTCAATTTACCACAAACCTTCCCACACATATATTACTATTCATTGCGATTCTACCCATCCTTTTCAACATAAAGTAGCAGCTTATAACAGCATGATTCATAGATTAGTAAATTTGCCCCTTTCAGCAGAAAATTTCAATAAAGAACTCATCATTATAAAACAAATTGCAGTGAACAATGGGTACAATAGTAAATTAATAGATACAATACTTTCTAAAAAACTCCACGCAAAAGCTATTCACAATGTTTTTCCGGTCACAAAAACAGATAATCAGAATTATAGAGCTTTAACATATTTTGGACAACCAACAAGAAAGGTAGCTTCATTTTTAAATAAACAAGATATAAGAGTCGCATATAGAACAAATAATACGTTGGGAAGGTTTATCAAAAATAATAAAGACAGAACTCCCAAATTCGAGAAATCAGGGGTATATAAATTGAAGTGTGGTACTTGTCCTAAGGTATATATTGGTCAAACTGGTAGAACATTTAGAAATCGCACTCATGAACATCATATGAGTTATGTGAATAAGAAAACAAATTCAACATATTCAAATCATCTTTTAGAAGAAAATCACACTTTTGATGAATAATTCGAGATTTTACACATAGAAAATAAAGGATTAAAGCTAAATCATTTAGAATCATTAGAAATAAATAAACTTAAAAATACAAACCTACTACTCAATGACCAACTTGATTTGAATAATTCACCATTGTTGAATTTGTTTTCTTAGAGAGAACTAATGTGCATATAGTCTTATAATAAATCTGCTAAGTTATGTTATAATTAATGTTTTTGAATAGAAATTCCTTCACTTGATTGTTATTTTAAGACTAGAATGTTTACTTTTGTCATCTTGGATACAATTTTATTAATGCAGGTAGGGCAGATATACCATTGTTAATTAGAATTATCAACTGTCTGGTTAAGTGTGTTTTTAGTTGTAATTAATGTTCAGGGTATATAAATGGATGTACGTAGCTTATTGTATAATCACTTGAAGAAGCTACTGTGATAGCGAAACATGTCGTGGTGAAATAAAAGTGTGTGAAGATCAAATCGTCTTTAGTTTATACAATTACTATGGATCTTCATCAAGTAACGGCCGAATCAATCAGAAACTTCTTTATTTTTATGTACAACAAACCTTCTACAATATAGAGACCTGAGTTTTCTTTGTCTTTTGTTTAGTTGTCAATAAATACCTGTCACTTCAATTTACCAAGTGTTTTCATTCGAATTCCTAATTATTGAAATCATTTCACAATGAGCTTCTATTGCAGTAAACTAGGAATGCCTTATTCCTCAAGTGGAAGATGGTGAATGTTGTTTTAAACGATTTTGTCTACTTTTGTCGACTAATTGACATTTTAAATGAAATTAAAGTCTGACTGACAATGTGACTTTTTATTTCAAAAATAACTATCAAATTGACTAAAAATTTGTTTGAACACCAGTAAAAGACATAAAACTGCACGACGAACTAACATTTCTTCTCCCTCTAGAACAGGCGGACATCTAGTCGGCAACTTTTCCTAATTTGGAGACTGGCCTCCTGAAAACTCCATTTTTTGTTTTAACATCAACAACACGTATTCTTCCATCGGGACTAGGAAATATTTTAACAATTCGACCTAACTTCCAAGAGCTTCTTATCATATTGTCTTCCATAACAACAACAATATCATTTTCTTTAACAGGCTCATTATCTACGGACCAACGGTTTCTCTTTGTGAAAGTTGGTAAATACTCTTTCACCCATCTCTTCCAGTATTCAATCTTGAGAGTCTGTACTTTCCTCCATTCCTTCCGCAAGTCATAATTTGCTCCGAGTTGGTCCATATCATTTTTAGATCCAATGAGAAAATTATTGGGTGTCAGCGCCTCAAAATCATCACCCCACCTTTTTCCTTCCTTCGGCCTACGGAAACTAGAAATGGTCCAAAAAAGTCCATGCCAGTAAATGTAAAAGGTGTCACGTTCGGCGTAAGTCTTTAAGCTGGCATTTGTCCCATAAGAGGAATCATAAACTTCAGATTTTTCAATTTACAAAATTGGCAACTTGAAAAAACTGATTTTACCGCTAACCTGCCATCGATTATCCAATATTTTTGTCTTGATTCACTGAAAACAGTTTCAATTCCCTGATGTCCAAATTTTTCGTGAAGATGTTGGAGGAAAAGTGTTGTAAATCGATGCCTTTTCGGTAGTATTGGCGGTCGTTTTGTGGATTCCCTCATAGTTGGAGCCAAGTCTGTTCGTCCTCCTAGTACTATTATACCTCTTTCGTTTAGCATCGGTATCAATGTTCTCAAGCGGCTATGCCTGCTGATCGGCTTTTGTCTTTTGAGCTCATTCAGCTCTCCTGGAAAACTATCTAGCTGACACTTTTTGTATCCATATTATTTCAGCTTCATTAATGTCCTCCATAGTCAGTCTCTTAGAACAGTTTTCTTTTCGTATTTTTGAAATCCAAACTTTCGTTATTTTTATCAACCATGCTGTGACTCTCAGTAATTTGTTCCAATTAGAAAATGTTTCAATGTCAGGTAAATATGTATCTTTTATATCGGTTGTGATATTTACACTTTCGACAATTTCAAAATCTGTTTCTAAATTTAAGTCTTTTGTTTCAGGTACATCTTTCGTTGGCCAAGTCGTTAATCAATATTTTACTAAGGTCATATTGTGATATTCTGGTAAGTCACGAGCTGGACTATCAGCCCTCCAAAGGATGACGTTGAGTTTTGGGACACCCAGTATATTGTGTGAATATAATCTTCAAATTAGTGTCAATCAAATTTATAGTTTTGTTAACTAGGTAGTTTCTTTGGAATAGGCATAAGACAAAATTGGAATAATGAAGATCTGAACCATTATTTTTTTCTCTCACATTTATCTCGAAAGGGAGATGTGTGACATACAGTGTGACCCATTTTTAATGGAAACACCCTCCTAAAATTTGAAGTTGTAAACCGATTTAAATTTTTTTTTTTTAAATGTCAAGTACTAAAAGGTCTACCTTGGGACAGAATTTGAAATGTTTATTCCAATTTTCAGGGCATACTACGATATTTTTTCATAGTCGAAAATCGGGATTTTTTATTAGCGATTTTTTAAAAGAAAAAATCACTACGCCACTGGATTCAGGTGTGACCAAAATTTCATGAAAAAATATTCATTAATAACAAAGTTATGACAACTCAAAAATTCGAAAACTCGATTTCAACAATAAAGTGCCACCAGATGAAAAAAAATTGATAGCGTAAATTTTTTTAATGAAAAAACGGAATTACATTCACACAATTCAACTAATAATGAAGCAAAAAAATTTAATAAATGTAACTATGATAACTAATTATTGAAATGTTTCGATTCAGTGCAACAATTAATTCTAACTCATATTCTAGTAGCCTCTACTAATCCACCATGTATTTCGATACATTTGTCGTAGCGCTTACGAATGTTTCTGATTACGTTCCTCAGTTCTTGAGGGGTAATATCTGCACATACCTGTCGAATACTTGCACAAAATTCATTTCTATCTCTTGAGCGGTTTTTGTAGACCTTTTGTGTGAGAAGTCCCTAGGGAAAAAAGTCCAAAACTGTGAGGTCTGGAGATCTGGGTGGACACTATAAACGGAATACCACGGCCTATCCATCGGTTTGGAAAATGTTCGTTAAGCCATTGCCTCACAGCTCTGGCATAATGAACTGAACACCCATCTAACTGGACAATTAAATTTGATCGTTCATTGATTGGCAGATCGTGAATAGCATCCCAAAACTCTGTTAAAAATTCTAGAATCCTCTGCGCATTAATGTTTTCCTCAAAAAAGAAAGGACCAATAATTCTTTCGTTCAATATCTCACACCAGACGTTGATTTTTTAGGAATACTGGCTTTTACAGTTTCCGCTGCCCAATAGCGACAATTCTGTGATGACACTCCTCTATTTGTAGTGAAAGTGGCTTCGTCGGTATAAAAAATATTTTATGTCATACTAGTTCATTATTGTGTTTTTATTGCTTAGTTATCAACTATCTAATGTCGTACTTTATGCCCGTGCGGGCATTAAGTTCACTTTATGGCCCGCGCGGGCATAAAGAGAAATAGTTTCGTCAGGAATTCCAAAATCTTCGTTCATTTTGACTTCTAACTTTGACACATATAAAAATTATTGTGATTTTATGACATTTATGTTTGTCAACATTCACCTAGCAACGATAGTGTCTACTATGATAAAATGGCAATGTTATTAAAAAGCCATTAATCAACAGATTACTGATTATGTTTTTTCTCACGAGATCATTCCGCATTCACAATCAGGTTTCAGAGGGCGGCATAGTACAGCAACGGCCCTAGCCAATATCACTGATGATACTTTGCTGGCCACTGACTCGGGAAATGCGTCTTGTCTCCTGCTGCTTGACTATAGCAAAGCATTTGACACTCTGGACACTGAGATAATCTGTAAAAAATTAAGTTTTTTTGGTTTCAATGCCATGTCTGTTTCACTGGTTCAGAGCTATCTGGATAATAGGAAGCAATATGTATCTCTCAAGGACAGTAATTCTGATCAATTATCAAGACGATATGGAGTACCACAGGGATCTATTTTGGGTCCAGTTCTCTTTTCACTTTACATATCAGATTTTAGTGATTTCGTTCAGAACTGCTCCTTGCACCAATACGCAGATGACACGCAGTTGTACATACATTTTCCAGCCGAATCAACGTTACAGTCTCTCGACAAAATCAGTAGTGACCTTACAAGCTTATTTAACGTATCGTCAGCTCATAACCTCAAGTTGAATGCTTCTAAATGTAAGGTAATGTTTTTCGGGCCAAAAAGAAAACGTGAAATAGCAAAAAGACAATCTAATATCAGTCTCTTGGGATTGCTGATTCCAATCGTTGAGGTTTGTAAAAACTTGGGGTTGTGGATTGATGATCTTTATCCCAACCGAAAAATCTTGAGCAGGGAATTGAAACTGAGCATATGTGAATCGACCATTATTTCTAGATTGTCTTACTGTGATTTTGTTTATGGGCCCAGTCTCCGTATGAGTGATAACCTGCGTTTACAACGCATACAGAACTCATGCATGCGATTCTCATTGGGAATTCGCAAATTTGACCATATCAGTCACACTTTCAAGGATATGCAAAAACTTCGTCTGTTAGAACTTAGAAAATTACATCTATACAGCGGTTCACAAAGTTATTCTGTTTCGAAGTCCACGATATCTCTTCGACAAACTGAAAATGTTTGAAAACATAAACAATTTGCCAACAAGAAATCGGCACCAACTTGTCATCCCTAAACACAAAACAGGTATTTTCAAGAGCAGTTTCACTTATAACGCAAGTAAGCTTTTCAACAAACTTCCGCCAGAATTCCTGAACTATTCAATAATGAATTTAAAAAAGAAACTCAAGTCCAAACTTCTCGACATCACATAGGTTCACTTCCATAAACTGTTCACATATATTATTAATGGTCGTATCATTTATGTATAACTAAACATTTATGTGAATAAAGTCGTATTATTATTATTATTATTATTATTATTATTATTATTATTATTATTATTATTATTATTATTATTATTATTATTATTATTATTATTATTATTATTATTATTATTATTATTATTATTATTATTATTATTATTATTATTATTATTATTATTATTATTATTATTATTATTATTATTATTATTATTATTATTATTATTATTATTATTATTATTATTAATTCAAACAAGATTTTTTTAAATACTGATTTGTATTGAGATTGGATTGCAATAAAGAACTAGTATGACATAAAGTTGTGTATGTATCGCGGGCATAAACAGATGTGTATACCCTCGGGCGACTTACAAACCCTCAGGCCAAAGGCCCTCGGGTTCGTAAAACGTCGCCCTCGGGGCATAAACATCTATTTTTACCCTTGGTACATAAATAACTATTGTAGGAAATTTCTATTGTTTAAATATTCCCCTTGGGCCCATAATAGTTATTTATGTATCAAGGGCGTAAAGTAGGCGTTTATGGCCTGCGGCGTGGATGATGGCCCGATGGCGTTAGCCGAGGGCCATCACACGCCGAAGACTTTAAACGCATTTTACGCACGTGATACATACAAAATTTTATGCACTAGCGGTTTTACAGCGCGAATCACAAATACTGACTTGAATTGCAATGGTCTACACGTTTCATACGTTGTGCATACAATAATTAAGGGTAACATAATATGAGGAATGTGAAACTATAGTAGCTGAGTGCTATATTGGAGAATCTATTTCAAATAAATAGATCATCACCGAAAAAATTGCTAACGATTATAAACAAATGCTAGAAAGAGTATTGCTCTATTGAACTGAAATGATTCTAATTCGTGTTAGGAATTGCATGAAATGATGTGTGAGTATAGACAATTTGAGAATTTTGTTTACTTTACGGCCCGCCGGGCCATAATGCGCCCACGGGCGGTAAAATGCCACTTTACGCCCGTCGAGCCGGGCGGTAAAGTGTACTTTACCGCCCGCTAGTGCATAAACAATATTCCAGACGTCTTGCTTCGTCGCCTTCTTGCCAGTGTTTGTAAAAATTTTGGCTTGAAAGGTTAAATATTCTTCGCTTTGAGACATCTCCGAATAGTTTCTCGTGGAATATTCAAATCTAAAGTGGCATTCCTTATACTGGCATTAGGATTATTTTCGAAATAATCTAAAATGATTTGATCATTCCTGTTTCGTCTTTGTACAGGATTACTTTTTTATATCATTTTTCATACTGCACCAGTTTCATTGAATATTTTAATACCGTACCGCAGCTAATAAGAGGACGATCTGGATGTCTCTCATTAAATACTCTACAAACCTCTCTAGCACTTCTAACCTCATCTCCCGAAAGGCGTACAATTTCAATTTTCTCTCTTACGCTCAATCTTGCAGCCATGACACAAAATAATTCGAAGAACTGTAAGGTGAATATTGTTGACAATAGTACACTTAAATCTTTCACAAGTGTCAAACTGTAATACCATTTCCATGGCAACTAATGTTTAAATTTAATAATCTATTAGGTCTTAGTTTTAGTTAATTTGCGTGAAAACTTGAATGTAATTCCGTTAGTTTCATTAATAGTTATTTATTGTATAAGTGTTTTAGATATAATTTTATTTGCGCAAGAATGTTTAAACGCGAAAGCCAAGCTCGAGCTTTTAAATTAAGCAAATAAAATGTATCTAAAACACGCATGCAATACAACGTTTTATTCACAATAACATTCATTTAGAATCAGAATCGCGGAAATTTTTCATCACAAAATGATTTGACGTTTTGCTCTAACAGCGGCTGTCACCTCCTCAAAAATCGTTGAAACAACATACAAAAAACATAGACATTTGGAAATATAGTATTATAGTAAACTCACTGCCTATCTGAAGAGTGAGTCGGGAGGATACAAGGCGAAGAAAGCTGCAGTATTGGAAAGAGCACACGTGGAAGAATTTTTGACGAAAGCTTGCATTAAATAAGTAAAATGTGATTGATATTCAAAATTGTATTTTCCATTATTCCACTAGTGGAATAAAGTAATTTCATTATTCCACTAGTGGATAAAGTGGTACTTTATACGGTTCATAAGTGTGGATAAAACTTCAATTATAAGGTGATTGTGGATAAAAATATTTACGCAATTTGTTGTTTTTTTTTCATCTGGCGGCAATTTATTGTTGAAATCATAAAAAAAATATTGTCATGGCTATATCTGTTGATATAGTGTGTTTTTTGTGACTGTTAGCTGTGTGAGTTTTCGAATTTTTGAGTTGTTATAACTTTGTTATTAATGAATATTTTTTCATGAAATGTTGGTCACACCTGTTCAGAGGCACTCTGAATCCAGTGACGTAATACAGTGGCGTAAAACATTTCAATAATTAGTTCAATCATAGTTACGTTTTACGTTATTAAATTTTTTTTCTTCATTGTGTGAATGTAATTCCGTTATTTTCATTAAAAAAATTTACGCTATCATTTTTTTTTCATCTGGTCTCACTTTATTGTTGAAATCATAAAAAAAAATATTCTCATGGCTATATATAGGGTGTTTTTTGTGACTGTTAGCTGTGTGAGTTTTCGAATTTTTGAGTTGTCATAACTTTGTTATTAATGAATATTTTTTCATGAAATTTTGGTCACACGTGAATCCAGTGGCGTAGTGATTTTTTCAATAAAGAAATCGCTAATAAAAAATCCCGATTTTCGACTAAGACAAAATATCGTAGTATGCCCTGAAAATTGGAATAAACATTTCAAATTTTGTCCCAAGGTAGACCTTTTAGTACTTGACATTTCAAAAAAAATGTATTAAAATCGGTTTACAACTTCAAATTTTAGGGGGGTGTTTCCATTAAAAATGGGTCACACTTTATGAATAGGTTTAAACAGTTTTCTGAACTGAAGCTATCCTTGTTTTCAGTAGCAAAACATTTCAAAAGCCATGCATAAAATACCTTTCTGTTTTTTATTTCGATTTTATTGGACCATGAATTGTTGTTCAACCTCTAGTTATTTTTCTCTGGCACAAAAATTATTGAATATTTTGGTTTACATTTTTCGTTTCTGAATTTTCACGGCTGTAGATTAGGTATGTACATCGAGGTTAGTTCTTGGTTTTGGATATTATAAGTAATGCAATAATTTCAACGGATTGTGGAGTTCAAGAATGCAGGATATCAACTTTCTTCAGCCAAGTATCAATATGTTCAAACAAAACCTGACGACAAAACAGGAAAAAACACCGAACACTCAATCTACCTTAGTCTTATCCATTTTCTGTCTATCTAGGTTATAAATAGAGGGTCGTCGGGGTCAAGGGCGTTATCTAGGTTAAAAATAAACACAAATTTCACTCGGGGTTAGTCTCGTCGCGGTCTACGCATTCCGATGTTCCACACGGAAGGATTTTGACATCGTCTCGCCGAGGAGGAGGCGGTGAAGAACGTCTACGCCGAGGAAGGGTTCGAAAATAACTGCTTTTCATTTTCAGGTTTTCGGTTTTCCTGCAGAACGGGAATGCGCGCCGTTGCCAACTCGCGCGGTGGGAGTTCCTCTGTGCACACGCTCTTCTACGAGCTCTCGAACTTGCTACATGCGGCAGCTGGGAAACTGAGGAGAGTTTATTTCTATTCCCGACAATACGGATTTCCGTTGTAAAGTCCAAAAGAGCCAAGAACACTGATAGTGCAGAATATCCATAAAATTCTAAAGGAATATACCGGGTGTCCACACATGAATATACCGGGTGTCCACGGAAAGTTGTTTTTGAAGATAATGGAATGAAATTTGGAGGATCTGTATATGACATGAATGTGCATTTTTAGACAAGTAACTCAGCTTCATACCACTTTCGGTTTTAACGAAAGTGACATGAGAGGTATAATCACAAAACTTGCCATGTCCTTTCTAACGGATTTCCAATAAACCAATGAAAACTGTCAACAGTAGGTAATTCGATTTATGGCGATCTGGTTCAATTTGATGGGATCTCTACAAATACAAACATATACAAACTCTCCCATACAGATTTTATTGAAAGAGACCCATTGATTCTGCCAATTTTTCATTCCAAAATTCAAGTTATGCAAAAAATTCTGTAATATCAAACAACTGAAGTGCCCATATTCTGCATTAGTACAGCCTCATTTGAATTATGGAATCATTGCATGGGGGGGTTTATCGAACTATCTAAGGAACAGAATTGAAGTTACTCAAAAGTGGATTCTCAAAATTATATTTAATAAGAGCTACCGATATCCAACAGACTCCTTATACAATTTAAGTGGCATGCCTGACTTGAGGCAAATATATTATAAAACTCTAATAACACAACAGTATCGAAGTAAGAACCAGAAAGTCGAACATGTATATAATACTAGATACAAAAAATTTTCATTAACATTACCTACAATAAATAAAATCTTGATTAAAAGAAGTTTTATTTACATGGGTCCAAAACTTTTTAACATCTGATCTCAAGTCGATACACTCACAAAAAATGTTCAACTCAAAAGTAAAAAAATGCGTATACAAGTTGACGAGAGAAGAAATCCACAGACAATTGGAAATTATTATAGTATAGGTGTATTAGGAGATGTTGAGCTAAAACCTCAAATTAAATTGGGCCCTTTTGATTTTTTAGATTCTAGGAGGTTTAGGGGTACCGAATAAGTCTAGCAACTTTTCATAAAAGTACGGGCACGGATTTTCGAAATGTTGGGACTTGAAACTCAAAAATATTTTGAATCGCGAATAACTCGAAAACTATGAGGAATTTGAAAAAAATGGTCAGAACAAAAAATGTAAATCACAAAATTCTCTACAAAAAAGTATACTAGGTATTTTTTCCTAACCTCAAAATTTTCACCTTAAAACGGGTTTAAATACTCAATAATAGTTTGAATCGCGAATAACTCGAAAACTACGAGGAATTCGAAAAAAAGACCCGAAGCACAAAATGTAGAGCACAAAATTCTTTACAAATTGGTCCTTAAGAATTTTTCCTAATCTCAAAATTTTCATCGTAGAATGGGTTCATGTACTCAAAAACACTTTGAATTGCGGATAACTCGAAAACTATGAGGATTTCAACACAAAATGCCGGCACAAAAAATTTAGAGCTCAAAATTTAGTACAAAAGAGGTTTCTCTTTTGTCCTAACCTAGGAAAATATTTTGATTCAATTAGATTTATGATCCACAATTTTTGCACTGGCCCCAGTGAACAATCCAATTTTTTTATGTGAAAAACACCGTGAAGACTACAGAAAGCAGTACGCACTTGACAAATGTTTACTACACAAAACACGTCGTCTGCACCACAGAACTCATAATTATATCTTATGATATAATTATGAGTTCTGTGGTCTGCACACGTGCGTGGTTATCGGTGATAATGGCTGTGGTTGCCGAATTCTTCGCGGGAAATAGACGAAAAGAAAGCTTTCGTATTCTTAAACCAAGTAATTGAATACAATGTAACGACCCGCAATCGATTCTTTGTAACGTGTTTTCACAAATACAACATGAATTTTTCGAAGAGACTTACTCTTGGATAATTAAGGAAATATTTACGGAAAAATGGGACATTTTGACCTTTCTATGCATTTTCAAAATCTTCATAATGAGGATACATCATACTAAGAATGTTTTTATATGAACTTGAAGCTGAGATTCTACGCTTCAAAATGAATACCCTCATCTTTGGATAAGAGAAACTATTAAAAAGTCTGTGAATATCGAAATAATAATCAATCGAGAACGAAGATCGTGTTCATGATCGCGTTTTTTGAAAGTTAGTTCATTTGAAACCAAGAAGTAACTCATGTATGTTATATACATGAAAATATTGATAATAATACGAACGACAAATCTCTCGTTGGATTTGCTTGTTTATATTGCGAGTGATGAAATATATTCATTGAAACTTCAAGTGCTTGTGTGGCCAATATACCTCTTCATCTCGCAAGATTTTCGAAAATTTCCTAAGTCGAAAATTATGCTACCTTCCCAGAGTACAAAATAGAGAACTTACCCATCATTATGCATTTTTATTCTTTGAAAACGGAGTAGTTTTCAACGAGTTAGAGCAATTTTAATTTGCGCTTGGGATGTAAATTTGCTTGAATTCGCACTGGCGGGAATTCGCGAGCAGGTGCTCCGGCTTTCGGCTTTGAGAGAGAATTACTCAGAAATAGTGGCTCCAACGATAAAATTACTGGAGACCTTTTTTGTAGAAAATTTTGTGTTTTACCTTTTTTGTCACGGCAGTTTTTTTCGAATTCCTCATGGTTTTCGAGTTATTTACGATTCAAAATATTTTTGAGTTTCAAGTCCCAAAATTTTGAAAATCCGTGCCCGTACTTTTATGAAGAGTTGCTAGACTTATTCGGTACCCCAAAACTTCCCAGAATCTAGAAAATCAAAAAGGCCCAATTTTTTTTTTGGGGTCTTATCCTATTTAGCCTGTACTATTAATTAACTCTTCTATGTTTATATTCGTTCATATTAGTTTATATTTGTTTATATCTGTTTATACTTGTTTATATTTGATTAAATTTGTTTATACACAAAAATGGAACATGGAAACGAAATATATCTAGGTGTATATATGTATGTGTGCACGACCGCGAGCGGATGCTATATCCATGCGGTTTATCCTATTTATTTATATTCACTGTAAATTTAAATCAAGGTTATTGCAAAATTTTATATTATTGTGTTATTGTGTTTGATAAATAAATATTACTATTACTATTACTTAATTCATTAATTAATGTATTCATTATTATTATATTCTTCGGTGTTGGCTTTCTGCCGAGAATCAGTTTCATCGAATTATTCGAGGTGGCGACACTGTCATGGTGGTCTTAAATCATCAACGCTTCAAGCATTTCTTCTTCTTCTTTCTACGATTCCTTTCGTAACGCATCAACCTATTTTATCTTGTTATTCTCGAAGGCTCATCTTCCTCCAGGTCTTCGATTTTCACATTGATTTTCTGGATAATCTGATAGAAAATGCTTTCGGGTATTTTCCTACAACCAATCACTCTTGTTTTATCTCTGTCTGTATTCGTCTTCCCCTTGTTTATATTTAGCTCATTTGTCCTTTCACTCGGCTGGCTGCTACTTAATAATTTCCATAATGGCCTCCATGTCTTCGCTATATTTCTTGTATTCACCACAATGTTCGTGACTAATGAAACACTGAACTAATTATCCTCCATTTTTCTTACAGCTTCTGAATAGACAATACTCCAACAGTTCAGTTACTCGATTTAATTCACCGTTAAAATACTCACTGGATTCTATTCGCTGACTTCTTCTAACTACAAAACCATGTTACAAAGTTGTATTTACAAAAAACTTGTATGATTTATTGGATTTTCTTCAACGAAAGATCTTATTATCTCCAAATATAACACAGAGTTTCAACAAGTTTTGATAACGGAGATAAATATAGCAAGGTTTTTTTCAAAAAGAGAAGCATTGATTGAAAGTTATATTTTGTAGAGGAAAATCTTTTTTTTGGAGATATAAACTTCCACAGTTTGAAAATGAGAAAAATAATTGAGGAAATCTATACAAGTGAAGGATTTCTTACATAATTATAAATTTTTTAAATAGGTACATGGCAAAAAACAAATTTCCTCCACAAAATCAAATTTTCAATCAATATTCGACCTTTTCCTTTTTCAAAAATGTAAAATAGGTGAACAACCCAATCTCACTCATTTCATTATATCAAATGAAAACGAAAATGTGAAGAATAAAATCCATGAGGAAAATTTCGAACAAAAATTGAAAATGTGGTGAAGGAGTCCAAAATTGAAGTGCACTGCACTTCCTAAATGGAAAGTCACGAGAAAGAAGAAATGCCCCACGCAAGAAACAATTCAACACACTTCCGAAAACACGGAAATGGTGGTAAGAACAGTTATAACATCACTTCTACAGGACTCCTGGAAAAAGTCGAAAATTTGGCGGAGGAATTAGTTTCACAAATTTCAATAATAGAGAGTTGAAGTGATTACAGTACGTGAACCTACGAAATATAACGTTTACGGGTTGTTATGAAATTGAGTTGAAGTTGAACGTATGGCAACCGCTAACCGTAACATGTTAATTTGTGTTTATTTTGCTTTTATGTTGTTTTCTATGAACAACTGGATTAGAGTTCATCTTTGCGGATCTTAATAGGGATTTTGACCATATAGATACCTCCATTGCCAAATGCAAATCAAATTCTTCCGGAAATGACTTTTCGAAATGTTCATTGTTTTAAATAAAGCGATATACCGAGCAAGATCATCAAAAATACATTGAAGAAATGATGATGTAAACTTGTAAATAATGCTTCGTCACTTTTTGATTTTATGGCTTTAAAGTCAAAATTCGCTCATTCGTAACTCATCGGTGTGATTCGTATATTCTTCGGTTAACGTGCGTTGATTTTTAAGGTATCCGTGTGGGACCGTTAGGTTACGTATGCCCGTAAACCTATTTTCAACGTTAACGTGAATAGCTGAAGGATGCGCATGCGTAGATGTCAATTTGTACGTTAACGTTTACGTTCATGGCAGCACTTCAACTCTCTAATCTCTAATAATTCGATCAAGTGGATAGCGTTTAGCTAAAAGGTACCTAGCGCCAAATTATGGCATTAAGTAATGACTTGATCATTTTTAAAAATTGTACAATAATTATTGAAATGGCGCTTGGCACTTTCATCAATAGATGGTACCACATTCAATAATTCACTTGGATCTTTTTACATAACGTAGGCTTCTAGCTTTTAGAGTCGTATAATATATCCTTATCTCAAATTTGACGAGTTGGCGTTTGGTACCTTTTAGCTTAACGCCATCCAAGTAATGCTTGAAAATAGGTTTACACCAATCAATAGAGCATAAAATGAGTGATAACCTGAGAGACAGTCCTTAGTTATATTCTGTTATTGTCGACTCGCAACTGTCATTTACTAATTTGTTATAAACATTTAAATACATAAAAACGAGTTTTTGTTCATTGTTTTGCTTATAAAATGGAAACTCATTCAGCAATCTGGTTGCTTCAATCAGAAAAAATGTAAAAAATTAAAAAAGAACGAAATGGGATGTTTTACGACCCGATCGGATCATTAATAACGGAGAAAAACCGGAAAATTTTGCGCTTTTTTTATTCCTATCTCCGCCATTTTTCAAAAAGTAGGGTTGGCCCTTGTCATGAAAGTATTGAATCATGTGTACTTTATGTGTGCACAAAACAGGCGCCGGATCATTAGTTTTAGCACAATTGCAATTTGATTTTTTTTTGCTCTATCTTTCAGCGTGCCTGGATGCTCTAGCGATAGTCCGATTTAAATTTCTCAAACAGATTTTGAAATTAGAAGTATAGTACCACAAAACGTATTATATTATTAAAATTTAAATTCTTTAAATCGCTCCGAATACGACTTTACTTGTGCCACTGAACCTTTTTTCTCCAACTCGATTAGAAAGTGGAAAAATGATCAAAAGCTGAAAAAAAAAATACAAAATTTGCATTCTCTTTAAAATCACCAAAAAGCCAAGAAGAAACGAGACATCGAAAAATTGTATAGTCCTTGAACAGGCATTTTTCCACCAGATGTTTTCCTTCGGATTTTTTCCACCAAATTTTTCCGCCATATTTTGTTTACTGATATTTTACACCAGATTTTACACTAGACTTTCCACTCAATTTTCTTCTCGGACTTTTTCCACAAGATTATTTCCCCTGACTTTTCACACTAGATTTTTTCCCAAACTTTTTCCGCCAGATATTTTCGATTCCAATAGATTATTTTCTCGGTACAGATTTTTTGCACACGAGATTTTTTCCTGCAGATTTTTTTCTTAGACTTTTTACACCAGATATTTGACACCAGTTTTTTTTTTCCTGGACTTTTCAAAACAGATATTTTTTCACCCAAATCTTTTCACCAGATTTTTCTTCCTGCACTTTTCCACCAGATTCTTTTCCCGGAGATTGTACATCAGATTTTTCCACCAGACTTTTTACACTAGATATTATCCACTCAATTTTTCCCCGGACTTTTCACACCAGATCCTTTCCATTCCATCAGATTATTTTCCTGGACCAGATTATTTCCACCAGATTTTTTTTCTGGAATTTTCACACCAGATTTTTCCCATCAATATTTTTTTCCTAGGACTTTTTATCAGATTTTTCCACACCAACTTTTGTGATGTGGACTTTTTTACATAAAAAACTCGAAGAAGAAACGAGATATCGAAAAAATGTCTGGAAACAATTTCATTGTCCTTGAGCAGGTCTACGAAAAGTTTTCATGAAATTTTTTCATATCTCAAAAAAAATGAGATGTGGACTTTAAGACGAAACAAGATATCGAAAAAATGTATATGAATAGATTTATTGTCCTCGAACAGGTCTACAAAAAGTTCCTATGAAGTTTTATCATATATTTTCAGTTTTCTTTCAAGTATCGCATAAGCATAATATATGGACTAGCTTTCATTTTTTTATTATGGCTTAATTCTAAAAATATTAGTAAAATGAAACAAAAATGTGAAAGAATCAGTAAAATATCTCTAGAAATTAAAAAGTTATGGGACTTTGAAGTTGAGCTTGGAAGAATAATTTCATAGTACGCAGCGCTCTAGTGTGTGACGTCACGCCACATGAACGTTTACAATCACTTTTTCCGATCGTGTCGTGTATTGTTCATTACACAATGGCTGAAATTAAAAAAAAGTATCCTACAAATATTGTATTGTGCCTATGTGTGAAAGCACGACAATTAAAAAAAAACCAATAAATTGTTTTTTCATGTACCAAATGACATGAATAAAAGTAAGAAGTGGTTCAAACTAATGAGGCGTGACTTAATTGAACCTACTACATATTACATATGTGTACCCTGGCGCAGCTAATGATCTAATACGTAACTATTTGTGGTGTGGCGATCTCAGACATGTGGCGTGACGTCACAGACGAGTCGGAGACCAAAAACGTTCCGCCCTAAAATACGTGAATTTAAATAATCTATACCTCAGTCATTTAATGATGAATTTTAAAAAAACACTGACCTACTAGTTCTGATCTATATTTTAATTCAATCGCGTCACATATAGTATTTTCAACATCACTAAGCTAGTCCATTAAAGATGTAAACGGATTCAATGTTATATGTATTCATACTATTGGTGTACAATTATAGTTTCGAACGCATTAAAGTCGTATCCATACTACTAGTGTCCATTTATAGTTTTAAACTCATTAAAGTCGTACTCATATTAATGGTGTTCAATTATAGTTTTAAACGCATTGAAGTCGTTGTATTTATATGGCTGATGTCCAATTATAGTTTTAAACACATCGAAGTCGCAGTATTCATATCATTAGTGACAATTTAGTGTCCAATTACAGTTTTATATTCATAAAAGTCGTTGTATCCATATTATTGGTGTCCAATTATAGTTTAAAACGCATTAAAGTCGTTGTATTCATATTAATGGTGTTCAATTATAGTTTCAAACGCATTAAAGTCGTATTTATATCACTGGTGTCCAATTATACTTTTAAACACATCGAAGTCGCAGTATTCATATCATTAGTGACAATTTGGTGTCCAATTACAGTTTCATACGCATTAAAGTCGTTGTATCCATATTACTGGAGTCCAAACGCAATAGAGTCGTTGTATTCATATTAATGGCGTTTAATTATACGTTTAACCGCATCAAAGTAGTTGTATTTATATAACTGGTGTCCAATTATAGTTTCAAACACATCGAAGTCGTAGTAGTCATATTATTGGTGACAATTTGGTGTCCAATTACAGTTTTAAACGCATTAAAGTCATTGTATTCATATTATTGGTTTACAATTAGAGTTTCAAACGTATTAAAGTCGTTGTATTCATATCAGTGGTATCCAATTATAGTTTCAAACACATCGAAGTCATAGTATTCATATTATTGGTTACAATTTAGTGTCCAGTTATAGTTTTAAACACTTAAAGTCATTGTATCCATATTACTACTGTCCAATGATAGTTTCAAACGCATTGAAGTCGTTGTATTCATATTAGTGGTGTCCAATTATAGTTTGGAACGCATTAAAGTCGTTGTATTCATGTCTCTGGTGTCCAATTATTGTTTTAAACACATCGAAGTCGTAGTATTCGTATTATTGTTGTCCAATTATAAACTACTCAACACTAATTTCGTCGCACCCCAAAATTTTGACCATATTAAAATCTGAATAACTTTTTTCTGCATTGAACAATTAGAATTCTGTAAACACTGTTCGCTAGCCCAGTTCTTCAGCTATAATCTCGTACTTCTTCACAACATAAGGTTTTCCGCATAAATTCGCTACAGGGTATTATCTGAAACTGTGCAAAATTTCTGAATTTTCAAAAGGATCCCAAATGAAAATCCACGATCTTGGATTACACGCAAAGAGACGAGCTGCCTGCCCCTTACTGAAACCTGTACATCGAGCAGCAAGACGATTATGGGGGGAAGAACATCAAAACTGGGGAATAGCAGAGTGGAATAGGTGTATGTTTACGGATGAGAGTAGGTTCAATTTGTTTCGAAAGGATGGTCGTGTGTTGGTTTGGAGAGGAAGGAATGAAAGGTTTTTGGAAGGAAATATGGAGGCGAGAGTGGCTTTTGGAGGTGGAGGAGTGACTGTGTGGGGTGGAATATCGATGAATGGGAGGAGTGAATTGGTGATTGACGAGGAAAAAAGTTATGACTGCAAAACCAAAAAGTTTATTTTTTGAGATCACCCTGTAAACAAAAGAGATAATAAGACAATTCGAAAAATTTCTTGAGGTAATGAGTTTATCTTCATGCCACTGCTGTCAAATTTGAAAAAAAAAATCTTCATTTGGGATCCTTTTGAAAATTCAAAAATTTTGCACAGTTTCATATAATACCCTGTAGCGATGTTATGCGGAAAACCTTATTTTTTGAAGAAGTACGAGATTATAGCTGAAGGACTGGGCTAGCGAACAGTATTTACAGAATTCAAATTGTTCAATGCAGAAAAAAGTTATTCAGATTTTAATAGGGTCAAAATTTTGGGGTGCGACGAAATTAGTGTTGAGTAGTTTAGTTTAAAACACATTAAAGTCGTTGTATTCATATTACTGGTATCCAATTGAAGTTTCAAATGCATCAAAGTCGTTGTATTCATATGACTGGTGTCCAATTATAGTTTTAAACGCATTAATGTCGTTGTATTCATATTATTGGTGTCCAATTATAGTTTTAAACGCATTGCACTCGTTGTATTCATATTACTGGTGTCCAATTATAGTTTTAAACGCATTAAAGTCTTAGTATTCATTTTATTGGTAACAATTCGGAATCCAATTATAGTTTTAAATTCATGGAATTCGAAGTATTCGTATTATTATTGTCCAATTATAGTTTTAAACGCTTTGAAGTTTCACAAATTCATAATCAGAAAGGGACCAAATAATTTTTGTCTTGTTCAGTGATTTCTTTTGAAAATCTGGCAACTCTGCCGAGCATTTCACAGATCAGGATAGGCGGCGCTCGCTACGGAGGATGAAGGAAACAAATGCCTTTTTTAATGGATAGGTCGCTGCTCTCTCGTCGAGTCGGTCTTTGCGAAGAGCAAGAAATGTGGTCCAAGTTTAATCCGATTCCCGTTCGGTAGGTGTAATCTTTATTGGGGTTTTTTTCTCGATATTTTCACCCTCCGAAAGGCCTAATAAAAAAGGGTGTGATGACTTTGCTACTTAGATGACGAAAAAATACTATAATTTTTTTAGTAGATGAAACGCTGATGAGCTTTTTGAATTATTCTGAAAGTATTTGGGATTTTCTATAAATTCCTCGAGTGTGTGATATTTCATTGAAAAGGGTGGATGTTTGAGAAGATTTGTAATAATAATTATAATTATGTTGTAAAGAGAAACATTCATTGATAGATATTGAGAAAGACCCTAAATAACTTGAGAGAAAAAATCTGAAAGTGAAAATTTGCAATTTCACTCAAGGTATTCTATTATAAAATGACGTATTTTCGTAAAGGGTTGTAGAAAAAATTATTAAACACTTGCTGCTCATTTTTTTAAAGAATAATGAGTAATTACGTTCGGTCTAGACAAAGAAAAATATTACAAAAATCTGAAACATGAAGGAATAAATATTATCTATTGTGTGGTTGGTACACGAACAAATATGTATCAAGGGAAAGTCCTTCGGTGAAAGTCCTTCAGTTGTACATCATTCGGACGCCCCTGCCTTATTGAATGAATTCATAACAAGCTACAATCAGAACAGTAAGGTCAAACCATTCGAGACAAACATAATCATGCGTGAATTAATCATACCAAATCTCAAATTACCCGTCTTCGACAGCCAGAAAAACAAACAGCCTAAATCTGATTCTATCGAAAAACTTCTCGAAAGTAGTGATGTGTGTTTCTCAATCGAACTGTGCCCCAACAGATTTCTAGATACGGAATCGCTTTCAAGAATTCAGAATCGGTTTGTTTCTGTCACTTGGCACAATTCGTATGAAAGTGATTTGGACGATGCGAAGAAAATACCAGCCATTTCTCTCGTTGAGAAGCTTCATTTCCAAGGATACAATGTCTTGTTACACTTGGCAGGAAGAAATTTGAGCAAATGTCAAGTGGTAAAAATTCTGGATGTAGTTAAAAGTCTTGGAGTAAGGAATATCTTCGCTGTCCAAGGAGGTACGTATCATGAAGAAAAAGAGAAAAAAATTAGATTATTTAAAGCAAATCTGTATCGCAACCCGGGTTTTTAATAAAATATCATTTCTCACACCCTACCGTTACGCTTTCCCAGATAGCACAAACATATTCCTGGAATATACCTAGAATATTACCCAAGAAGATTGAATGATTATTTTTAGTTGATTCAAATGTCCGCTCCCAGAAAGTCCCAGGAATAATCAAGGAAATATTCCAGGAATATTCTGGAATATTTTCAGGATAATCTTTGATATTTTGCGAGATTGTTCCTAGTATATTCCATAGGAAGACTGAATGATTATTCAAATAGATTATTCTATAATCATTCAAATGTCCACTAGAACGATATTAGGACATTTGGGCGCGGCCAACTGGGCGCGAATCAACTGAACTGCATCGATATTTTCGGGGACTGACACAGAAACTGGCCTTCCCGATCGGTCATCATCTTCAATGGAAAATTTACCTCTTTTGAAGCTTGCAGTCTAATTTTTCACGGTCGTATACGAAGGACATTGATCACCAAGGGTTTTAAGCATATCTTCGTAAATCTGCTTACCTCCTAACCCTTTTAAATACAGGTACTTGATGATGGCTCGAAACTCCAATTTTTCGATTTTCACAATTTTGGTGGACATATTTTTTCTTTTAATTTATTTCGTAACTCTGGTTTACTTTTTTGACGTCAAACTTTACACTGACACTCCTAATAAGTTATTGTTCGTTGCTATAGTAACGCAATATTTTGTTTATGCAGGGAACTGGTCTAGGCTAACTAGATATCAATACAACCTCGTATATTGAATCTTCGAAGTATCGGCAGCCTGAAACAAACGATTGAACTAATATACAAACCTTATCTGTGTCCAAAATCACTAAAGATGACGTTCCGAAATCGCTGAAGAAACGCAAAACAAAAATGACAACTCGTCCCGATGGCATTACATCTTTTCTCTTGAAATATTGTGCTTAATATTTGACCACTATCTACTATTTTCAACATGGCTCTGGCGTTTTCTCAATACATGGAAAAATGGTAAAATATGCCCTGTCTTCAAGAAAGGTGACAAAAATATAGTTGAGAATTACAGATCGATTGTTAGGTATACTATGTAACTTCAGTAAACTGTGTGAAATGGTTTTATTTGTTGTATGATTTGCGCATGTAAGATGTCAGATTGTAGAAAATCAGGATGGGTTCATTCAATCTTCTTGGGGTTCATTAAGGGTCTATCAACCACAAGTAATTCAACATGCAGCATTTAATTCATAGCAGATGCATCAGAAAGTCCTCCCAGGTCGATGTTACACAGGTTTATACGGTAAACTTCTTAGAAAAATTTCATCATTTGGCTGACCAACATTTTCATTCTTTTTCTGAAGTCTTATCTGATCGGAAGACGGTTGAGGGTTCAGTACCACGGTTTCAGGTCTATCAAAATAGTCATCCTCTGGTGTCCCTCAAGGATCTGTACTTGGTCCATTTTTATTCATTATTTTTATAAATGACAATTGACAACAATAACTCTTAAATGCACATTTGAGATCGAAACTTGAACATGGCAGCGTTGTATAGAATCCTGGATACATCACTTATATAGAATATATTTTTAATTTTGTAGATCCCTCCCAAATTACAAATCAAAATGTTGAATATTGTGACTTTCCATATGCTGCTGATTTGGTGAAATTTATACGGACACATTACGGGCAATTCTTTACCATTGGAGTAGCAGGATATCCAGAAAAGCATCCAAAATCTGATACCGTAGAGGCTGACATTGCGTATTTGAAACAAAAGGTAGGAGCAACCCTGCTGTAGAGTTGAATCTATATCCACAATCAAATCATAAACGGTCATTATATAGACCGTCAGATAGTGACAGATTTAGGTGCCCCATTTTGGCATACAAGCCTCGAATAGGGTTGAAAAGTACATCGATGTTGAGTAAAATGGAGGGAAATTTACGAGTGGCTCCTGAGGAAAACATATGGGAATATCAAAAAGAATTTCCATTGAATTTTCCGACGACAAAATTTACTTATCCATTGGCGACACTCAAGCCATTATGTTTTTCGGTCTAGTGACAATGTAGGTTTTCATATTTTCGATAGGCTTGTGTGGGAAAATCTGTTAAAATCTCGATTTTTCCTTACAAGATTACGCCCTCATTTTAACCCTTTAGCCACCTGCAACACTCAAGCCTTTGGTACTCCGAAGCCAGGTGCTAATAATTAATGATTAGGTGAACACGGTTCGCGTTAATATATGGAAAATCGAATTTTCCATATGTTCTCCCCAGTAGCAACTCGTAAATTTCCCTTCATTTTACCCAACATCGATGTACTTTTCAACCCTATTCTTGTATGTGAAAATGGGGCAGCTAAATTTGTCACTATCTGACGGTCTAATAGGTTATAATTGCAAAAGTGCATAAAAATTACTAATAATTTTGCAAGGAAGCGTGTTATCCAAAAATTGCACGAGTTTATTTTCGTATTTTGGCGAAATTTTGGGATATTCTATTATCTCAGTCGATAGTGTCAATCTTAATCATGATATTCTAAAAACAAGATTGTCAGAATATTGAATGAGAGTCCTTTGAACTGGATTGACAGTTTTCTTAGCAATAGGAAACAGTATGTCACTGTCAACTTCACTGATAACAACAAGGTAAAAGAAGCAACATCAAACACTGTTCTGATATATCTATGGGTGTTTCTCAAGGGTCAATATTGGGACCTGTCTTGTTTTTTCTGTATGTTAATGATCGAAATAGATAAAGTCTCATAAGAAGGTCATTTTGTTACATACGCTGATGAAACATCATTGTTAATATCAAGTAAATATGACAATTGTGTGTAAAATGAATGTAATACAGCTTTGGGTAATTTGTTCAGTTGGTTTAGTTCCGACTCAGTACAATTCAATACAGAAAAAAACAATATAATAAGGTTCAAAACCCATAGAGTAAGTGTGAAGATCTCGATATTATTGTGGATGATAAAATTGTCAGTACTGCAGAATCAGTGAAATTACTAGGTATTACTGCAGACCAACACCTGACCTGGAGGAAACACTGTGAATCTCTTTTATCAAAATTGTCTTCTTTTTCGTTTTCATTTCATAATCTTAGATCAATCTTGACTGTAACAATGTCAGTTATCCTGATGTGTAACGACACTACAAAAGGATGACTCCCATGCTGCTTTTGTACGATTGACTGTTATAAGTAATTCGCCATATTACATGGGTTTAAACATTTACAATGCACTCTCCTCCTCAATTGGTGTGATAATGAAACAACTTTTAAAAGAAAAAGTCGAGAAATTGTTCTATGGTGTTGGCATCTAATGTGTCTAAATTCATCATGGCTGATAAATAGGGAGGAAATAAATACTTCCAATAATTTACACTTGAAAAAATATATGTAAATATATATGCTGACAATATTGTTTCGACACACAGTGTCATCTTCTGAGCAAGTTATAACTCGCTCAATGAATACCCTGTATTTCGAAGAAGAATCGGTTAATTTTCTTGAATTTTTGATATTATGTTTGATTTGAGGAGTCCGAGATATTGGCATCAATCTCAGCATAGGTCTCCGGACTCGTTTGTCGGCTATATACTTTTGAATGTACGAATTTTATTGATACCCGATATACTCCATTGGAGACCGAAATGGGCTATTTTCCAACAATTCTTGTTGAAAAATATTCGGCCTAGATTAGTGCGATACCTATTCCAAAAATACAATAACTTATATACATGGTGAATGAAATGTTTTTCATTTGAAAGCCCTGTTTCCGAAAAAAACTAGAGTAAATTGAAATGTACCAGAAGCAATATCTCTAGTTGGGACTAATTTTACAGTATTTGAAAGCTATTTCAATTCCGATGGAGAAATATTTTATGATTTCTGTGAAATGTGCGGTTTTCTACAAAATTGGGATAATTGGTACACAATGAACAAATGATGAATGGTGAAAGTATTATACCTTAGTATTGATTTCTGTTGCCTTAGTTCCAACCACCCTCTTAAATCGCAGTTTTCAAGTCTTTGAATCTATTATAGAATCGAGATTGAGGAAGTTCATCCAGGCTCAATGGACCATATTCGTTAAGGAATAAATTGGTGGCACATCAATTTTCTCTATGATGGCATACATTGATCATGTACAATAATATCATATGTTCATGGTTGCCAACACGGTGAAAATGAATGTGCCACCAATTTATTCTTTAACGAATATGGTCCATTGGATCTTTAATTCTCATGAACGAACTTATACTGGTTGGTTTAGATTTAATCGAATTGGATTTTTCTTTGTTTATCCTGTTGTAGAACACGAAACGTAAAAATATAATGGATACGAGATCCAGATGATATTGTACGATCGTTCAGACATGTTATTCCATGAATAAATGGGCGTTTTGTCAATTCTCGGAGTTGTTAAAAATTCTGAGCAGAAAGCTTCACTTTTCATTTTTGACACCCTGTATCTCGAAAACTAGTCGGCCGATTTTTTTGTGCCTGTGGACACTTTTGCCGAGGAAATCGAAATCCAACCCAACCCAAAGTTATTGCAAAGTCTTGAGCTACTTTTCATTATTTTTTTTCAGGTGGACAATGGGTCAAATTTCATAATTACGCAAGCCTCCTACTCCTATGAAGCGTTCGAGAACTTCGTAAAACAATGCAGATGTATCGGTATAAGTGTCCCAATCATACCTGGAATTTTCATAATCAGTTCCCTCAAGACTTTGACGGCCATGACGAATTACTGCGGAGTCCCTGCCAGTAGGGATATAATGGATATAGTAAAGAGAAATGAACTCAACAAATCTGCAGTTATGAATTTCGGTGTTTCTCATGCTACAGAGTTGATAAAGAAGATTCTGGGTAATCGTGACTTCTGCGGATTCCATGCATTTTCTTTGAATAACTTTGTTCTTCTGGAAAAAGTTCTAAAAGGGCTAGGATTTCATGAAAGCCACATAGAGAGGCCTTTTTCACATGAAAGATCAATTGAAATTAGAATACCTAACTGCTGCAAAATCAATAAAACCATATAGTATTTAGTATTCAACCCGAGCGGTCAACTGGAATTATTTTTCGTTTATTTAAAAGATCGCAATTAACAATAAACTCCAATAAATCAAACCCTCTAACTCCTGCAACGGTCAAGGACATCCATTCTCTGTTTAAAATACACACAAAAGTCACGCATAAGCTCTTCAGAATGCGTGAATTCTGCACAATATCGGCCCATTTCTTAAGTAATTACGGATCTGCCGACTAAGACCATGGAGACCAAAAGTTTCCCGCAAAAGCGCAAAAGCGGTATACAACTGGCTTTCCTTATTCCTTCCTTTTCCGAGAAGGAGAATGAAGAAAAATAGTGTACATAGTTACGGATGGTTATATGTTAATCTTAACCATGAGATCCCCGGTTCGAATCCCGGTTGATCCACCTTTTTTTAATTTAGTTCTGATTTTCATTTTACTGTCTGCTATGCCATTAACTTATTTTCGAATTTAATTTAAATTTTTAATTTGTTCAATAAACTTTTTAATTAAAATAAAGAAAACTTTGTGTTTTTTAATTTTTAATGATAATGATTCTATTTAGATGGCCAAAACTTGCTTAACAAGCAAAAACGTAAGGAAGATTTGAAGAAGAGCAACTTAAAGATTACCATCTATTTTGGAATCAACCACATATTCAGCTGCTGCTATTAATAACCACAACAGCGGTTTTCTAATTCCATCTGAATTTTGTAAACAGCTGGTCATTGACAATCTTTTTACTGAATTTGCCAATTGTAGGTAAAGCAAGAAAAGTACAATTGCTATCAGACATTTTCTTTATTTTCCATAAATGTATCTAGTTTTTAAGTTTTGTAGACGATAATGCAACTTGAGTAGGTACATTCATTTCGGACTTAAAAAACTGACATGTCAGTATTCGCCTGAAGATGATTGCGGATTGAAGCAATTGAAACATGTTGAAATATGTGATTTCAATGGATTCTTAAGACGATGGAAATCCGAAATGAATGTATTCAAGTTGCATCATCGTCTACAACATTTAAAAGAACATAAGAAACATATTCAGAAGAAAATATTTGATGACACTACTTGGCAGAAGCCCATTAAACTAATAATAAAATGGATTAAGCAATCCAGACTTCTGCATTTAACCTATACAATAGGTATAATCGTCGGCAAGTCTCCAACAGAAAACAACTACTGCCCCCTACGACCATTGAATTATATCTGTTAGATTCTTGGCAAAGTATTCTACAAGAACTACTTTGCAATGTTCTCCAAATCTCAACGCCAAAACATGTCTCAACCCACTCGAGGGAACACCTACGGACCGGTTTCATGGTTCCTTGCCAATCATCAGCGCAGGGTAGCTCACCCAACGCAATTGAAAAATATATTGACCCCAAGATTCGAAGAGCACTCCGACTATGGTGTCGACTTCGTCTGAAGCCAAATAAATTCAGAAGAAAATATTTGATGACACTACTTGGCAGAAGCCCATTAAACTAATAATAAAATGGATTAAGCAATCCAGACTTCTGCATTTAACCTATACAATAGGTATAATCGTCGGCAAGTCTCCAACAGAAAACAACTACTGCCCCCTACGACCATTGAATTATATCTGTTAGATTCTTGGCAAAGTATTCTACAAGAACTACTTTGCAATGTTCTCCAAATCTCAACGCCAAAACATGTCTCAACCCACACGAGGGAACACCTACGCCTTGCTTAATCCATTTTATTATTAGTTTAATGGGCTTCTGCCAAGTAGTGTCATCAAATATTTTCTTCTGAATTTATTTGGCTTCAGACGAAGTCGACACCATAGTCGGAGTGCTCTTCGAATCTTGGGGTCAAGATATTTTTCAATTGCGTTGGGTGAGCTACCCTGCGCTGATGATTGGCAAGGAACCATGAAACCGGTCCGTAGGTGTTCCCTCGTGTGGGTTGAGACATGTTTTGGCGTTGAGATTTGGAGAAAAATGCAAAGTAGTTCTTGTAGAATACTTTGCCAATAATCTAACAGATATAATTCAATGGTCGTAGGGGGCAGTAGTTGTTTTCTGTTGGAGACTTGCCGACGATTATACCTATTGTATAGGTTAAATGCAAAAGTCTGGATTGCTTAATCCATTTTATTATTAATAAGAAACATAATTTGGTATTTTCGAAAATTAAATATCTACGAGATTCAATGATACCAGCAATCTGAATATACCGATTTTATTTGAGTTTTTATATTCCAATATTTTTATTTTCCATTATTATACAGTGTGTCCCACTTTGAGCAGCCACACCCTCATATTTCGTTGAGCATGAAATAATTCGAAATTTTCTTTGACTCAAGTTGTAGTACTCGGAAATACCTACCTTTATGTTTACGTAACCTTTGTATATCCATTTTCTACGGCTAACTACGACCAAATGAAAAGTGAAAAATTGGGAAAAACATACTAGGCATTTTTTTATCGCAAAAATAACACCAGATTCTGTTTCAGAACATCTTAAAACCCCCAAATCTCAATGCTTGAATCATTTGAATATACAGGGTATCATTCATTCTGATCAGAGTTAGCCTTGGAAAAGTGATATTTGGCTATTTTTCAAAGTATTAATTAAATATTTTTGGGAATTTTGTGACAAGAGAAGACATTTTGGAAATTTTCCAAGCATTATTTATGGATTAGAGTTGATAATGCTCCCAGCTACAGATGATACCCTGTATATTCAAATGATTCAAGCATTGAGATTTGGGGGTTTTAAGGTGTTCTGAAACAGAATCTGGTGTTATTTTTGCGATAAAAAAATGCCTAGTATGTTTTTCCCAATTTTTCACTTTTCATTTGGTCGTAGTTAACCGTGGAAAATGGATATACAAAGGTTCCGTAAACATAAAGGTAGGTATTTCCGAGTACTACAACTTGAGTCAAAGAAAATTTCGAATTATTTCATGCTCAACGAAATATGAGGGTGTGGCTGCTCAAAGTGGGACACACTGTATATATATATTCAAAAACAAGACAAATCAAGATATATTTTGTCTGAGGCTGATTTTTCAATAATTTGGAATGTTTCATAACTTTATTACTGTAAGTTATTCTGTTGTTTCATGGTGAAATAAAAATTTAAATAATACATTTTTGTATGTGTGTTGTTTGCATTGAATAATAGTTATTTATCGTATAAGTGTTTTAGATATCATTTTATTTGCGCAAGAATGTTTAAACGCGAGAGTGAAGCTCGAGCGTTTAAATTTCTTAAGCAAATAAAATGTATCTAAAACACGCATGCAATACAACGTTTTATTCACAATCACATTCATTTAGAATCAGAATCGCGGAAATTTTTCATCACATAATGATTTGACGTTTTGCTCTGGCAGCGGCTGTCACCTCCTCAAAAATCATTGAAATAACATACAAAAATATCGGGAGGTGTTGAATGGTTGCTATATATTTTCGATTGTTTATCGACTCCATTTGTAAAAATTTGTGAAGTTGGTGAAAATAAGTAAAATGTGATTGATATTCAAGATTGTATATTTCATTATTCCACTAGTGGAATAAAGTAATTTCATTATTCTACTAGTGGATAAAGTGGTACTTTATACGGTTCATAAGTGTGGATAAAACTTCAGTTACAAGGTGATTGTGGATAAAAAATATATATTAGCAAGTCTAAAGAGTTTGTCATAATTTTAAAGTTAAACATTGAACTGTGGGGGATTGGGTGATTATTTTGGCTTAATGAATATAGGGTAAAGGCGCCAATGATTTCGCACGACTAGGGAATGCAATCTCGTTCTCGCGAGATCTCGGCCTTTTTTAGCGAGATTGATCTCGACCGAAAAATGGGCGAGATCTCGAACGAAAAATGGGCGAGATCTCGTGAGTTTAACGAGATTGCACTCGAGCATAAAAAGGTCTTAAGGTTTCCAGAAGCCGAAGCGGAAACGCGGGAGCAGGTAGGACAGGAGCCTAAATTCTAAACCAGGATATAAAAACAAACATATCGGTGCGATTATTCGTATTTAGAATTCTTTGGACATTTTGCACTTTCAAAATAATTCGTATTAATGGAGTGAGATGTGAACTGAACAAGCCTTTCATTGGATTGGTATATCTCCAGTTACTAATAGATATCTGAGTAGGTGAAAAAAAGAGTATTTTTCTATTTGATTCCGAGAGTTCCAACCATTGACAGCTGTTTCGTGGTAACCCACTCGTCAGAAACAATTTCTGGAAACTATCAAAATCAAATCGAATCCACTCATAATTAATGCCGATAGGCAACGACAGTATACAGTGAGCACGTAAAGGTTGGAACAAATTCGTTAAACGCTTGATATGGCCATTAGGAAAAATAAGCTGAGACACGCCGATTTTTTTTTTCAGTTGCGCATTTTTTGGACTACTCGGATTTTTGATAACGTCATCGCTGTTCGAGTTAAGACGTCATTTTAATTTTTTTTAAATGGCATTATTCTATTTTGATAATACTTTCAAAAATAACGCATTTTTCTGTGTATGAATGTCATATTTTTTCTTATGTTAGATAAGCGTATGTTGGAGAAATAAAATATATTTCATTCATAATAATGTAATATTAAGTCTGTTAACGTGAACTTTTGACTTGAAGTATCTCCACAAAATGAAATCTAGTGGGGTTAGATCAGGAGATCTAGCTGGCCACTCTAAAAATCTTCGTCTGCGGGTAGAGGACGGCTATTATTATCATTTGTCGTTGCGCTTCGGGAGAACTTTCTGATTTTTGGTGGCGTATCCACTTTTAAGCTGCAGAAAAACCCGGAAAAACCTACAGCCCCACCCCGGTTGGTTGGTTGCACACTTCGAGCAAACACCAGACGACGGGATTGGCATCTAGGCAACTCACACTTGCTTCACAACAGAGTATGAAGTAGCCTATCGATACTTGAGAAAAATTCCCTCATACTCCGGATTTCGATCACAGACGAGGATTTTTAGAGTAGTCAGCTAGATATCTTCTGATCTAATCCCACTGGATTTTTTTTGTGGGGATACCTCAAGTCGAAAGTTTACGTTAATAGTCCTAATTACGAATGAAATATCTCTTATTTCACGAAAATACGGTTATGTAACATAAGAAAAATATGACATCCATACACAGAAAAATGCGTTCTTCTTGAAGGTATTATCAAAATAGGGTAATGCCATTCAAAAAAATATACAATGACGTCATAACTTGAACAGCAATGACGTCATAAAAAATTTGAGTATACCAAAAAATAAGCAGCTGAAAAAGAAAATCGACGTGTCTGTGCTTTTCTTCCCCAATGGCCGTATCGAGCTTTTAACGAATTTGTTCCAACCTTTACGTGCTCACTGTATAACAAAAAGTAACTATAGATGTCACAAGTTACTCTCTGAGTAGGTATATAGTTTTCTTTAATTGATAATAATATCTCAATTTAATAGTCAACTCAACTTAGTTAATAAGTTTTGACTTCTTGTTGTTTTGTTATAAAAGAACTGTTTTAGTATTAAAAGACTTTTGTTTGACATTAGAAGAGACGACTGGTTGTTTATTTCATTTCTTATTTGATTAGATACGTCAAAGTTTACCACTAATAAAAAAAATATAGACGTCAAACAATATTAAATACATAAAAGTTTACTGAGAGAATTCGTGAAAATGAATGTTTAATTCGTAATACCTATAATTCTTATTATTTTTTCCTAATTCATGCAAATATTATGATTATGTGCTAGAATAAACACACAAAACTGCCAATCTCGCGAGATCTCGAAATTGGCGAGATCTCGCGGTATTGTTATTAATAAACTCGCGAGATCTCGCCTGAGCCCCAATCTCGCGAGATCTCGCCTGAGCCCCAATCTCGCGAGATTGCATTCCCTAGGCACGACGGCACTGACCTGACCTACCCTTGCACTGATAAGTGGATAAGTGGCAAAACCTAGAAACTAGTCTGAAGGTGGTCCCCCCCTGTCCGAATCAAAACATAATTCTACTAGTTGATTACAGGGAGCAATTGCAATGGTGTCCTCAGCAATGTTAAATATAATTCAATACCCGTCGTAGACTTAGCCAGGGGAGTAGTTGTTTTCTGATAGGTACTTGCCATAATACATCATAGGTGTATATGGGAGTAAGCAGGGTAAAACATAGGTCGGCAACGACTTTCGTTACTAGATTCCGTCTGTATCGTTCCGTTTATTTTAGAGCTTAGATCATCAACATGCAACGCAAGGAATCCTGCAATATTTTGCGAGATTATTTTAGAATCATAAGAACTGACCCCTGGGATACCGTATCTTAGGCTTCCCACCGTGCTCTATTATACTGGGAGAGTGAAGCATATCACTTTAAAATAACTGACGCCCGAAGATTATTTTGGGTTTTTATTGGTTTCCATTGTTAGAAATTCATCAAGATCCAACAGCCGAAATAACGTTACTATAAACAATTGAAACCATCAACCAATCAAGACGATGAGAGTCAGCAACAGGAAGGAGGAATCGGGCTTCATTTCAGTACGTGCGTATTCAAAGATTTTTTTTTTCAATCCATCAGTACTTATGTAGCAAATTTTTTTCTGCCGATATGTCATCCAAGATCACTAATATCAAACTATACTATAGGACGGAAATAATAGTCAGTGATGTCAGTCACTAGTTCAGAAACAACCCAATAAGAGCAGCTGGAATTCCCTTGCCTCATTTGGGCACCCTAAAGTTTAGAATATGTCACTGACTATTATTATATTATTATTACGGTCTTATGGTATAGTAATATTACTCAATAAAAAATTCAATAGTCACCTATTTACAATTTATTAATATTTACCTTTATACATTATTCGCCTAGGATTAAAACAAAAATTAGGTACACTAGAAAAAATATAATATGAGCGACTTGTGGAAAAAAATCAACTAAAACTAGGTTCGTCTTTTCCAATTACGGTTTGTAATAATTTGACAGAAACCTGGCGGTAGTTTTTGAATATCACACTTATATCAAACCACATAAAAAAGTATGAAATATCGTTATGCAGAATAAACAGTGTCGACAGTAAGGGAAAAACAAAATTATAGTTCTCTCAATATGAGAAATCTTTTCAAAATTAGTATTATCAGTGCACAATAAGAAATCGTTTCAGTTCTGGAAAATAGTATAGAAAAGGCATGAAAAAAAATAAAGTCTTATTCAATGTTTCTTCTTTTTGCTGCTGTTTGTTTTATATTTCAATGATTTTATTTAATATTCCAATGTATATGTAATATTGCAAATGTATTCCAAGCAGTAACCGGAAATGAAAGGATTTCTCCGCTTCTTATGTGCACTGTGCCGACTCACGAAATATATTTTACAATCGGTTCCTAATAACTAAATTAATGAAAGACTAAATTCTAACCGAAGTAGAGACTGTGTCATTTCCTCTTCAATCGACTAACTATCCACTCAAGTCCTTGGTATAACCTGAAAAAAAGAAACACTAAGTAAAATACATATGAAAAAAAAAACAATTATTTTATTACTCTGTTTATTCTGGTTATATTCTTTCGATCCAGAACATGTAATATGAAAGATTTGTAAGTAAATCAATTCATGCATCAAATACCTATATGTTAAATTAACAGAATTCTCACAGAGCAGAATAGTACATTTTGTACCTAGTATTAAAAGCAATACATTCACATTCAATGTGCTTTTACTACGAGGTATACATACTATTTTTCCGAAATTGCAATCAACATTTTCATAAAATAAGGAATTTTTATAAATGCAGAAAAATTTTTGATCACCCTCTCATTGCCTATAATAGTATATTCTGTAACAAGGTTAGAATGAAAATTCGATGCAAATTTTGCCACTACGATGACAATCAACTGCGTCAAGGCTAATGTTATTATTGCTAACCAGTGTGAGAATATTATTCTATCACAAGAGAGAGAGTGTAAATACATTCAAATTGCATGGGGGCAGAGGTGTTGCAGAATATTTCTTCAATCTCAAGAGAGAGAATTCCAGCATTCTGTAATCAAATTTGATTTCAAAATTGGCAAATTCTGTGATGATCGTGGAGAAAATAGATTCCTTGATAATCACTGTTTGTTCATTGTTGTGACAAAAGTCAGATTTACTACTTATTTCGGTTCAATACCTACTAAACCCTTAAGAACATTTTAAGATATTTAAAACGGACAGGGATGATGTAGTCCAGGTATACGGGACACCACCGAAGTTAGTAAATGCCTGTTGAAAATGTTGTCTTAAATTTATTCATTAAAGATTAATTATTATTGAGATTGAAAGTAATAACGATTATTAACAAATGTTTGATACCGAGTATTGAATTACATACATACATACATGTTTATTCATATAAAATCACAAGAATTTTACAATTGTCACAGGAATACAACACAATATTAAAAATATTAAGGTATAAAAATAATTCATTAAAATTGCAATTTTAGTTTTAGTTTTGTACCTGAGAAAGAAACAAATAAAGATGAAATAGAGAAATCAAAAATTAGAGAAATGTCCACTCTATGATTCAGAAAATTAAATATTTAACAAATTAAATATTCAACTCGCATGTACAGGAGGGCATATGTAAGAGGAACTCCTCAATTGTATAGAAACAATGTATAATTAATATGTCATGGATTTTTTTCTTAAATGTATTGTAAGTTAAATCTTTGTAGCGGTGAGGTAAGGCATTATAGAGCTTAACGCTTATATATTTATATGTATCTTGTGTTTTCTTTATTCTGCAGAAAGGTATGCAGATGTTGTCGCTGTTTCTAGTTGAGTATTTGTGTATATCATTGTGTCTAGTTATACCTTCAGTTAAACATCTTTTATGAATGAATAAGAGGCACTCCAATATGTAGCAACAAGGCAGTGGCAAGATTGATAGGATTTTAAATAGAGGTTTACAATGCGTTCTAGAGCCGCTGAAACGCATAATACGTATCACCTTCTTTTGTGCAATAAATACTTTTTCTTTGTTAGTACAGTTTCCCCAGATTATCAGTCCGTAAGTTAATATGCTATGGAATAAAGAGAAATAGGCCATTCTTAGGTGTTGGTTGTCTAACTGGTACCTTAATTGTCTTATACCAAATGTCGCTTTAGCTAGGCGCTTGCACAGATCTTGAGTGTGGAATTCAAAGTCTAACTTTGGGTCTAAATAGACACCCAAGAGCTTAACTGGTTCGATGTAATACCTGGTTGTTGTAGAAAAGCTTATGTTTTGGGTTTTTTTTTTTCATTGAGAGTCATAGAGTTTATGCAAAACCAGTCTTTGGATATGACCTCAGCCTGTTCTAGGTTTCTTCATATGTAGATAGTAACGCCTCCTGTATTTCTCGAATAGGAGTCTCAACTAACTAGAGAGTATTTTTTAATTCATGATTACTCATTTCAACTGTAGTTCAAGATGAATGCTGGATTGTAGTGGTACATATCCGCTATAAGTTGACGTTTATGTGCTACTAGACTTTTTCAATATCTGAATAATATTCAACTTTGGTATGATTATTGATATCATACTATCTGGGTCTTTTTTGTCGTATTTATCATTATCATTGTTTGGTTTCCACCGTGACCCGTCTCTTGATAACTATACTACTGATTCTTGAATGGAATTTGAACTTTCGACTTCATTTTTAACTAGGAACTTGCTCTGTGGAGTGTGAATATCAGGGCACCCTGTACAAGAAAAAGTAAATCTGTTCTATAATGTTTATTTCAATTTTAACTATAATGTAAACATCTGATATTAAACCATTTGTTTATAACTTTGTGGTCACAAAAAGTTCACTGTATTCATAAATGACAAACACAACATGTCTATGCACAACATTTGCCTTTTTTAACAGTAGTTGATGTGAGATCACCAATTAAAGCACTAATTGAGTATTATCTACAGACTAATGGGATTATTATCTTGTTATATTAGCTATTTTGAGCACGACTATGAAAAATACAAAAAAATACAATTCTGAGAAATTTCGTTACATATCAAATAGCCAAACTTGCAATACTGCTTATAATGATTTTTGTGTCATTACTATTATTTTGTCCAGTTACTGTTACTAGCCCTGTTTCCAAGATTCCAAGAACATTGCAACTCGAACGTAAATATTTTGACCCTAGAACGGTTTTATTGCAATGAAGATTTGTTTGCAAACTGTATCTGCAATATAATGAATAGCCTTCAGCTATTCTTATCGATTTACACCATCCGTATTCTCATTCCAAAGTCTTCACCTTTATTAGCTTACAATGTCGCCGAACTCCGTCAAAACGAATAACCCGAGTATTTTAATGTCAAATATTGAGATATTTTCGATAACCAACTTATAGTTGTAGTCAAACATATAAGATAAATAAAAAAGGCGCAAAAAATGGTCGATTAGTACGAAATTGATTCCCATGCCGCCGACCAGAGTCGGACTAGTACATATGCCACTAAATATTGTGATGCGTGCAGATTAATCAAGTTAATTTAACAAAAGCACTGTAACTTTTGTATTCAGAATAATCCATTTTTATTATTATTAGTATCCTTAGATTAGGTAAACAACTGCCCCGTCGAAATCTAATTTGCTAATAATAGCTGCGCGTACCGCATACAGCTGTGATTTCTATTATAACTACGCCCGACCCTGCATGGAAAAAAACATACCTAATTGCTGTGCGGGCCTTTACATCTTCCGCGCCAAGTGTTACGTGGGGGCGATAGGTGGAATAATTTGAACGAATGTAGAGATGTCAATAATTTTATTTAATGATTTATTGCAATTTTTGTCTAAAAAACTGTTTGGTTATTGACAAAATAGGAATTAATTTCCTGGTATTTTCCTGAACTTATGTAAGTATCGATATTGACTCGCACTGAATTTAGCCAATATTCTCATGTGACTACCATTAAGGTGTGTATGGCGTGGTAGGTACTATGCATTTTTGGCAGAAATATATACTTTTTAATTGATAACTTGATCAATTTTTTTTAAGGAAATGTGAGGATGACTAGCACAATATTTGCTTATACAGGGTGATTCCTAATGTGGACCGGTCCGTTCGTTAATTTCTCACATTGCAAGGAAAATAATGTCTATAGGTGAACATGTAAAAGACAACGATTTTCGAAATGCAGGGCGTTAAAAATGAAAATTAATATTGAATTTACTTTTATTAGTGGAGGATCACAAAATACCCAAGAGCAGATGAATAAAAATATGATTTTACGAAACAGAATGCCAGTGTCCTATATTGATTAGGTATATTCCCGAATTTGATTTTAAGATATGAGAGAACATTCAATTTTATGCAAGAAATAAATGAATCCAGTGAAAAAACGATGAGGTTCCACTTTTTAAAAAGTTGAGAAAAGCGAAATCTAATGTGGGAGTGTCATCGTTTTTACACTAAGCTGCCTACTTTCGACCGCAGTTTTTTATGGAATGTCATTGTTTGTCCCCAGTACTTTAGGTTTGGTATGTTGATACTTCGAGCTATAAGCTAACAGATGCCGCTAAAATGTCGATTTTGGAAAATATGGAACCTCATCGTTTTTCCACTAGGCCCTTCAAATATGATTGCACTAAAACTTGATAGAAATCATCGATGAAAAACGAGAAAACAATATTCGGCACCAAAATTTAATGTAATTGTGTCGGATGAAAATTCCGTTCAAGACACTCATATGATCCATATGATACATATGATTTTTTAATTTTAGCACAATTGATCATTGACATACCATACTGAGAGCTTCCATCAGAAAAATTCACACAAGGTGCAAATCATCTATTAGAAAATCTTCAACCGCGAAAGTATTATTCCAGTTCAAAGTGAAGTAATTTTTCGCAATAAAATCTGTATAAATAATGATAACGTGGCAACGCATTATCCGATCTGAAAATATAGGATTACAGAGAGTTCATATAAATAAAACACAGGGCGATTAATTGGAAAGTTGAATTTATTTTCATGGAAAACCATGTTGGTATAGCTCTTATTTGGGAGTTACCTTCTCTAGATTATTTTTAAATTATCTGAACAAAAACATCTGAATTCCTGACAATCCAGATGTTTAGTCGTGAAGAATGCAGTACTGAATGAAAACTGTGTATATACGAGAATGTTGTAAATTTTTTATTTGTTATTCTTTTTGTTGAATAACTTTTTAATGAATGATAAATGGAATCATTATCCTGCATATATTTTTTAAATTGTTTCTTTGTACTTAGTATCGATCTCTAGTATACTCGTTATTCTAAACAAAAAGAATTAATTAATCCTCTCTCAATAATGAATTTGATGCAATTGAAAAATTATTTACCCATGGTGAATTTACCTATAATGCACTAGCTATTTCAAACTCTTGCACCACTTGCCCCCGATATTATGTGGCCCTTTCCAGGCAGAGATGGACAAGATAAGACCATTTTTTGCGCCTTTTTTTATTTATCTTCTATGTTTGACGACAACTATACTTGGGTTTCTTTAAAGTTTTACCTAAGATTTTGGAGACATTTTTTTAGGTGTTATATTGAGGTTCCTGAACACGAATTCGAAATCAAAACGCAACTCTCTCACATACTTACACATACGGCACCTCAAAGGTCGAAAAAAGGACTTTGTTAAAGCCAATCTTCTTCAACAAAACCTAAAATATAAAATATTGCCTCTTTCTTTATATCAGGACAATCTTAACACCCTTTTTTATTTTTTAAAGAGAAACATCCTCAATTGAAACAATACATGACTCCTCTGGAAATGGAAAAACCTTACGATAAAATTGAAGTTACTTTTTGTAATATCTAACAGAAAACAACTACTTCCCCGGCTAAAGCCTCGCTGAACATTGAACTACATCTGATAGATACAGTTCAATTATTTTATCTTTACCCGTTCGTCATCATTGTAATGCATATGAAATAAGTCGAGAAATTTTAGTCAAAACAAAGTCTAAATGTAAAACGACGTGGCTGATATCCCGATAAGAATTACAACGTGTAGATAATGAGATAAGATAATGAATTATTAAATTAACTAAATTAACATTTTCAAATTCATGGAAATGGAATAGAATTAGGTAAGGTTTTTCTCTTAATAGGGTTTCCACCCTCTGAATTACTGTTGAGTCACATATATCAATTGTGGGGTTAGAAATTTCAAAGATTATTTGTGAAAAAAACACATTGTATTGTACTTACTTTGAAATTAATGATTGTAAGAGACGTTTAGTTTTGAAAAAAACTGTTTTTATAATGTATCTGACTGCAAAACGAAGTAAAAGTAGTGACATACAATCCCCAATGACAGAAAATAATGACGTGATTGATGGTACTGCTCTAGTCAATACACTATTTGGCAAGTTTAGTTGAAATGTAAAAACACTGTCAGCTTTATGGCTATCTCTTTTCACTGTTTTGAGTTTCAATGGATCATCACAATACCATAATTCTTTGCTTAGAAGACAAATGTCAACGAATTTTGATTTTTATTTATTTATTTATTTATTTATTCACCTTCAGAAACAGGATGCTAACATACTGTTAAGAAATGTCGTCAATGTAAATAAATCAAAATGTAAAAATATGAAGAACTGCTAACAAATGAACAGATATTTAAGTACATGCATAAAATTCCCTAACTGTGTAACAATTTGTTTCTAACAGAAATACTTTCACTTTTTTCTTAAAACTATTCAAATTTCTACTACTTTTAATACTATCTGGTATCTTATTGTAAAACATACATCCCATTTAAAATAAACCTTTCTAGTACAGAGTAGTATCATGCTTGTTAGGTAAGAGCTGATCTTTTTTTCTTGTATTATATGAGTGCTGAGCTCTTACTTCGTTGAACCTATCCCTATTCTTGAAAACATAACAAACAACTTCATATATATACACAGATACTAAAGTTAAAATTTTAGAGGATTTAAAAATATTTCTGCATGAATCATAAAATCCAAGATTGCCTAAAATTCGTACCGAACGTTTTTGCAATTTAAAAACTCTCTCAGCATCTGAGGCATATCCCCAGTGAACTATAGCATATTTCATACATGAGTGAAAACAGGCGAAGTAAAGTTGTCTAACTATATTCTGACTGCAGTGCTTAGACGTTACTGCTAAGGCATAACAAGTTTTAGACAATTTAACACAAAGCTCATGAATATGATCTGACCATTTGAGGTGATAATCTATCTTTAAACCGAGCATTTTAGTTTCTCTTGTATAGACTACAGTAGTTTTGTCCGACAATACTATTTCGTTGCTGTGCTCTACCCGCGACTGCGATCTTTTGAACATGATACAAGTAGTCTTACTATTATTAATACCCAATTTATTGTTTTGAACCCAAAGCGACATATTTCTGAAGATTGATTTTGCTATATTTTCGGCCTCATTCACAGTATCACTTTTAATAATAAAGTTTGTATCATCAGCATAAGAGACAATCAATGATGAAGGATGCTGAAGAAATTTCAACATATCATTGATGTATTCGCTCATAGCGGTTGATAGACAGAGATGTTACAAAGAGGGATAGAGGGATCATAAATTGATGACGCATGGGTAAAGATAAAATAATTCAACTGTATTGAGAAAGACCCTATATAACTTGAAGAAAAAATCTGAAAGTGAAAATTTGCATTTTCATTCAGATAGTTGATTATTTATTGAATGTCCAGTTTCCTTTGGAGATTCTTATCTACGAATGAGATAAGGGAGAATGTTATTCAGAAGTATCACTCACAGAAAATCGATCATTCCATTGATGCGTGAATTGCATCTCTTTCGCTAGGCCTCCAATACATTTTGGTCGACAAAAATCTATTTCACAAAAAAAAAATTGGAAAACATACTCTTCAGAAGCAATTTCACACTGTAATCTGATGATCTTAGGTGAGTGAAATAGATTTTTGTCGACCAAAATGTAGCGAAAGAGATGCAATTCACTCATCAATGGAATGAGCGATTTTCTGTGAGTGATACTTCTGCAAATTTTCACTTTCAGATTTTTTCTTCAAGTTATATAGGATCTTTCTCAATATCTATCAGATGTAGTTCAATGTCCAGCGAGGCTTTAGCCGGGGAAGTAGTTGTTTTCTGTTAGATATTACAAAAAGTAACTTCAATTTTATCGTAGGGTTTTTCCATTTCCAGAGGAGTCCTGTATTGATTCAATTTTCAATTGAGAATGTTTCTCTTTAAAACATGAATCCCTTCCAAGAGAGGTTATCTTGTACGATGGAAAATAGCGACTAAATTCCAACTTTCAGTCGCAGATGATTCCACAACTCACTTTATGAACATCCTGTTCATATTTTCAATGAAATCAACATCATTTTTATATTTTTATTATAGGCGATATAAGCTTTTTTCAAATCACAACACAAAAATCAATCACAAAATTGCAATTAGTATTAATTACTGCCATTGTTAGTGTTGGTTATTCAGTGGAATGATTGGGGAAACTACTTTTTGGAAAAATATATTTCGTGACAGTAACTACATAAATATTATTGACAAAACTTATCATACATTTCAACATAAAACAACTTGATGAAATATGTACAAAATACAAAGGGTTCATGAGTTGCATTACTTATTCAACAGTTAGATTTTAAAATAGCAATAATTAAACATTCCTCAAAAAAATCATTTTACATAATTTTTTTGTGTATTAATTTTTTCTTTAATTATAAAAAATTATAATAAACAAAATAATAAACTTTTATAAATTTTCATCATGTGATCTTGTTAAGTAGGAATATTAGAAGGGCTCCAGGAAGCCATCAATTTATAGGTCGATTATTTAAACTTTTACGTCGTTATTTATGAAAACGGAGACTGCAAAAAAATTTGTTGATCAACAATAGTATAACTTTTTGAATAATAGACTTACACATTTTATTCCAATGGTGTTTAATTCTTTCGAATGTGCACATGATATCATGATTTATTAAAAATTTTAAATTAACATTTAATGCTATAGACAATTTATTTTCTGTGATATACTGTCTTTTGCAGCGGTGCGTCCGTGTTGTGACGGCCTCGCGGAGCACTAATTTCAGCGTTAAATTAAAATTATAAATAATGGAGATAGAGTTCCGGTAGTTTGGACATTTTTATTGGAAATTTCCTCCTCTTTACGGAACTTTTTTCAAAATTTCTTAAATATCGATAGTTTTTGATTTATTAACAAAAAACTAAATACCTTTTTTTGTGACATCACTTTTTAACTGAAGTTCATTTTCTGTATATTGACTACTGAAAAGTACAAGAATGATATACCGAGAGATGGTTGATCTGAAAAACCCGAGAATGATATAACAAGAGATGGTTTATTTGCAGGCCGTCTAAGGGGCAGTTTACACTTGTCGATTTTTGAAAAATCATTCTGAAACCTCCATCAGAAATGTTTAGCCAAGGTCAATTTCTGTACACAGACTACCAAAAAGCCCAAGAATAATATACCAAAAAATGGTTGATTTGCAGGACCTCTAAGGGGTAGTTTACACTTGTCGATTTTTGGAAAATCATTCTGAAACCTCCCTTAGAAATGTTTAGCCAAGTTCAATTCCTGTATATAAACGACTGAAAAGCTCGAGAATGATTTTTGGAAATCATTCTGAACCCTCAATCAGAAATGTTTAGCCAAGTTCAATTTCTGTATATAGACTACTGAAACGCCCAAAAATCATTGTTTGGAATAAGTAATCAATTTTTTATCATCATCATACTAATAAGGAGATGACCTACTGTCAAGTTGAAATATTTCAAAAGGGAAGTGATATCAACATTTGCCTTCAAATGTTGCTCAGTGTTATAATATATCACATGAACGTCTGTACAATTCAGCAGGGTTCCTGAGGATATACATCCAGTGATATATATCATGATATATATCACGATATTTATTACTTGATATGTATCTGATATATTCGATAATTTGATTTATTAAATTAATTTTTTTTCCATTATTCTATACATCCGAAAATATCTTGAAAGGGCCTTTTCTTCTTTCGGTTTGGTTCAATCGGATTTACGGAATCGCTTGGGAAACCAAAAAGCCAGTAGACTGGTTTTTATGTTCAAGTATGAATCAAAATATAGATGAAAAGAAAACCAACCTTGACTGGGCATGGAAACCAGCCATATCTGAAGATTCTGACGTAATTGTCAATAATAGGAATGATATTGATATTAATATTTCATCTGATGAGGATATACCAATATCAATGTAGACATAATAATGTTAATAATGTTATTTAAAATTTAAAATCTATTTGTTTTTAGTTTTTTCTTTTTAATTAGAGTTATCAATGTTAGAAAAGGTTGTTTGGAAAAGGTTTTTAATTGTGTGTTTGTGTTGAAATAATAAAATAATGTTGAAATTTGTTTATTTTATTAATTGTTTTTTCTTTTTAATTAGTTAGAATAAACCGTTTTGTTGTTTAAAATATAGGTTTTTGTTAATGTATTTGTGTTAAACAATAGTTTGTGCTAGAAACAATGATGTTTTTTAATTAAATAATTAAATTTTAAATATGATATATATCGGATATATATCGGATATATATCGGATATATATCCGATATATATCGGATATATATATATCATATGATATGATATTTATATAAATATCATGATATTTTCGAACCCTGCAATTCAGGTACCAATTACAGTAAAGAAGCAAATCATTCAATGCATTTGTATATTTGCTAAAATTCCTGAAGTATTTTTTTTATAGCTGCTAAAATCTTGAGTGGCTTTAATTGAAATAGTAATGATATTGTGATCAGTGATTTTTAGGGTATCATGGAGCATAGATGAAGCATAAGTTGTCACTGAGTACATGGAAAATGGTTATTTGTAACTCTGGAAGAATATGTGTCTGTCTGCTCAATTCCCAATGAAGAAAATGAAGTGTTTGAATTGACTAACATATCTATTATTACCATGTAACAAATTGAGACTGAAATATCCTTTTGATACACAAGTCAATGATCATTAAAAATATTTTCTGACAAATCAATGATCACTGCTATCATTCCTACTTTAAACACAATAAATTTAAGAAAATTTAAAATTCCATTTGGTAGTGTCTATGGTTCTGGGAGCCCAATAGGCATCAAATACCTGAGAATTGTTACTTACCCTTCCCCAGTGAGAGCACAGCAAGACTGTATGTGCCACTGCTGTTGCTTGATTGAAGTTAAATCTAACTCTTTGGATATTTCTGAGGCAGTCATTGATCCTTTAACGTCCTGTTTGTTTGCATACACCAAAACTCCTGCCTTTGATAATTCTTCATTGGCTAACATTTTGTACAATTCTTCTCTTATCATAGATAACCTCTCTTTATCCGTTGAATCCACTACTAAAATTACAAACTGAAAGAGAAAATGAATTTTGCTGAATTGAGTAAATATTTCTGAAAAATGGGACTTTGCATAAACCTCGACAAGGTTCACCCACAAAAGAAAAACGAACATCAAATCAACAAGGAGAAAAATGCTTTCAATAAAATGACAATTATTCACCAGAATGTTCAGTCTATTGGTAATTGTATGAATTTTCAATGATCCAAGTCAAAAACAAGAAGTCTACCCCAGTACAGCTACAAAAAAATTAACCTAATTTTTCCATAAACAAAATTGATTTTCTGAATAAATATTATTATTACTCATTTAAGTGTTGCATTGAGGCATTATGGTTGAAGGCAAGTGTGATTGATTATTGATATTTTTCAGGATAGTCCTAGTTTGCAGATATTTCAGCAAATGAATTAAATACTATGAAAATATCAATACTACTTTGTGTACTAAATTATAAAATAGTTGCCATTTCCAAAATAGTATGAATGAAGAACCGTTCACCTATTCTCACCTCTGTGTTGGTATAATAAGTACTCCAAGCTGCCCTCAGAGATTGTTGTCCTCCCAAATCCCACATGATGAAGTGAATATTTCTCCAAACAACTTCTTCCACATTGGACCCTATCGTAGGACTAGTATGTACAACTTCATTCATCAAAAACTGGTACAGTATCGTCGTCTTTCCAGCATTATCCAAGCCCACAATGACAATCTTGTGTTCTGAGTTGACAATGAAATATAAGATTTTCTAGGTTATCAGTAATATCAGTGAGTTTCAGGTTTACCTTCAGTGCCAAACAGACTCCAGAGCTTTGCAAACAGTAATCCCATGATTCTACACTATTTTTGGCACGAAAATATGTTTGATTAGCCCAAAAAAAACTGTATCCAATGAAAATAATAACACACCTTTTTCACTATAATCTTTAAACTGAAGTTCTGTGTAACATTTCAATAAAAACTCCTTAGAAATACCATCACCATAAATTAATTGTTTAATTTGATCATATCAGGGGCTGTCCCGTTCGTCATAACTTAAAGTTTCCCTTGTCTTTCTTGTGAAAGCACATAACTTAATTAGAAAGGAGCAATTTAATCATATGGAATGAAGATTGACGGAATGACGCACCTTTGTGACGTATATGACGTCATTTTAGACTAGACATTCTTTTGAGGCATGTTTTCTCGAACAAATTCGTTTTCAACCGATAGGAATAGGTGTTGTGAAGTAATATGACGTAGTTCCTACAAGAACACCTTGGGGTACATACCGTTGAACAGTTGATCAATCATATTTGTAATCTGGGCATATCATCTTTAGAAGTTAAATAAGGGGATCTGATCAGATTCTTATTTTTCAGACTTCCATTAACATTTTTATATTTCCGTCGGCCATAAAAAATTGTGTATCACACACCAATAAACTGTTTTACAGGTGCTGGTAATCAATTAATGGCCTCTGTCACCAAATATTACTCGCACTTACAGAAATATAGTTTTTTTTGTCTTGAAGCTCAATTTATAAATACCGCAGCCGTAGCTACAGTTGACGCAGCCGAAGATGAAATATGCTTGATAAGTGTAACTATAAACTCCACAGCGACACGTTGCTGCAGGAAGATAACCAGCTTTTATCTCTGACAGCTATGGCAGCGGATTTCACCATTTGTACGTGCGGACACCAATCACAATACAGCTAGTCTAGTGACAGCTGACCCGTGAAAGTACTCGGTTGGTTTTCTGTCTCCATCACTGATCATCAGTGTGAAATATAATTCTATACTGCTGGTGCAGGGGTCGGCCAGTTTATAAATCAACAAGTTTTTCCACAACTGCAACTGCCACGGCTGAGTCAACTGTAGCTACAGCGGCGGAGTTTATAAATTGATCTCTATGCGACGATAAGATGATGCAAAATAAATACTATTGGCTGATTATTTAATATCAACTAATAATAACCTCCGAACAATGAAAGGCGATGCCTTTTCCGTCCTTCTCATACTTGGATTTGTTTGAACACATCTTCCCTGGATCATGCTAAGAAAAGAAATCGGGTATTTTCGTTTTCACTCGTAATGAGGTTGGACTTTCGCTTATTTACTAATTTGCGACTCCTTTTCGGCTTATTCCCTCCTTATATAAATGCTGAGCACGCCACTGCGTCCAGGATACCATAATAACAATAACTAGCCTCCCTTGCTACCCATTCTCCAGAAAACTCTTAAAACAAGATAACTTCATGTAGCTAGTTTTGTAACTAAACAGCGGAATTTTGTTTTGATTCAGACCAACAAGTCGACATAAATAGAGGGTGAAGTGAACAAACCAAAGTGATGCAAATTTTTCCTATGCAAATAACGCAAGCGATTAGCTGAGACATTGGGTTTGTTTCGCGTGCTAACGAAAGTATAGCGAATCCATTAGAAACCTCCGAACAATAAAAGACGTAGAGATGACTTTTCTGACTTTTCATACACAAGACAAGCATTCACGAACGGATAGATCAAAAGTTGCGTTTCGCATGGTAAAAATGTGATTGGTCAATGTAATGGCGGGAAGTCTAAATAACAAGACAAGAAGGCAAACTGAGTTGAAAATGCGTAAATTATCAGACATCCTAACCTGACTAACCTTACGTAAACATAATAACTATAGAGAATTGTCACGATATAAAAACTATTAAACCAAAATGTTAATAATATCAATATCAAAACGCGGAACGTAAACTGTGATTTAGCCGCTTTTGTACCATTCTACTCTAGATTCCGCGCCAAATTTCAAACGCCGATTTCCTTGTTGAAGTATTGCAATGATTTTTTTTTACTTTTTTGGTGTGTTTCTATCGTCTCACCTTCCTACTAAGGATCCCATTTTTAGCAAAAGGAAAATATACAAGAGAACGAAGACAGCAAATATTACACAAGGGATGCAACATGGTTTCTTTATCAGACAAGTTTGCAACTCTTAGGAATCGAGCTGGCCAAATTTACCTTATGGGAAACAACGGCTATCAAAACAAGAAGTGTGTTTTTTTTTTATTGATAACTGATTTGTTTATTTTGTTTCTTTTTTTAAATAAACTGTTTGAAATGACTTGGTGCACTATTTGTAAAAAATCGTTTTACGATGTTAGTAGTTTGAGAGGGCATGTGAAAAAGTTCCACCCAGGTTAGTACATAAATATTTTTCTCTGTACATCGATAAAATATCTTATATTCCTAGATGAACTGGATGAAATAGCCCCCAAAAAAAAGAAAAGCGTTGCAGCTAGTTGTGTTGAATGTGGAAAATCATTCTCAACATATTCAAATTTTATTCGACATGTGAAAACTTTCCACTCTGGTAAGTGAATTTTTTTCGTAAATGAAGGCTCATGTTTTTCTTATAACAAATCTTGATTTTCAACATTCTATTGTTAATTTTTTCTTCTCCAGACAAAATAAATGATCTTAGGAAGTCGAAGGAATACACTTATGAATGTGAGGAATGCGGTAAACATTTCATGCATTCAAAAAATTTCAATTATCATAAGAAAAATCATGGCTCAGAAAAAACTGAAGGGACATCCGATGAGAGTGTAAAGAAGGTAGAAAAATACAAATGTTGTTTATGTAGTGAAGGAAATTTTGAAAAATCAAAGATATTGGAACACTTTAAAGTAGTTCATGACATCCAACTCTCTTCTTTGAACTTAAAATTCTCCAATGAGGAAGAATTTGATTGCTGGAAAAGAGAAGTTGAAAAAGAAACCAGAAGTAAATTTATAAAGAAACATGGTTCTTACTCCACGAAGAATTTCAAAAAAATTAGATTCATATGCCACTGGTCTGGCACATACAATCCAGAGGGTTCTGGCATGAGAAAGTTGAAGGTACAAGGAACCGATAAAATCAACGGATATTGCCCAGCTCAAATAGTACTTACAGTATTAAATAATGGAGAATGTGAAGTGGAATTTGTGGATAGCCATGTTGGCCATAATCAAGAATTAGGTCACATAATTTTGTCAAAATCTGAAAGAGAAACCATAGCTGCCAAAATTGCTGCTAAAATCCCCTTCCAAACCATCCTCGATGAAGTCAGAGAAGAATCTCTTTCACAAGATAAATTAGAGAGAATGCACCTTCTCACCAGAAAGGATTTGTATAATATTGAACAATGTTATAATTTGAGCAGTGAAGCGGTGAGGCATGTTAAGGACATCGAAAGTGTTGAAGTTTCTGTTAAAGAAGTCGAAGATATAGGCTATGCTTTATTCTATAAACCACTGACTAATGATGAGAACTCCAATTTTGACTCTGACCAGCAGATAATATTGGAATTTCCTACAATTGGTGAAGAGAAAACAGAAAATGATTTGTATTCAGATAAAGAAAAACTCAAACTGAAGTTGAATGAACTTATTGATAGTATAGAGTCGCGTGAAGAATTGAATACTGTTGAAAACTTATTTGCACGTGTACAACAAACATTAGTTACCATGAGGAGTGAAAAAGATCATACTGAGTTTTCCAACAGAATACCCTGTGAAACACCTCACAATGAAAACGTTATTCAGCAGAGATGTCTATTCAAAACTAAGAAAGTCGTTTCTAAGCAATCCAGTGAATTAATCATTCCAGATGAGGAGAATATTGCTATTCATTTTATGTATCCACCGAATACATAGGTAATTTTAATAAAGTTCTTAATAAATTACTTTGTGTTTAACATGTCCCGTTAACATTAAAAATGCATTAGAAAATCGAAATGTTCAACACACAACCTCAGTTTTGTCAAATATCAGTGATGTCTTGCATATTACACATGCACAAAATATTTTGTGCACACGTGTTGAATTTCTATTTTGAATTTGACGCGGCCACAATACCAAATGAACGCTAAAATAAAAATATTCGTTCGGTTTCAATATATATTGATTTCAACTAATAAATATATGGATCTGAACAAATATATAAGTGAAAATAAAATATGTGAGAACTTTTGACACTAACGGTGCACCGCACTTTTTCTTTTAAAGATAACTGTTTTTTTGTTTTTGATTTATTTTTATTTAGTTTTGTGATTCAGCAATTTTACACTTTTTACAACATCCAATTTTAAACAAATTTTATAATTATATAATTAATGAAACGTCAGTATATTGAGAGAATATTTATATTTACTGTTAATGAGTCCTTGTTTATTTTAATTTTCGAGGTAAACCCATAAACGAAATAAATAAGCGTAAATCAAGAATACATTCAAGTAACAGCCAAAAATTTTAAGGTAAAATTAAAATAGTCAAGGCAAGAAATCCAAACACAAATTACAAACACGAATAACTCAATAAATTTGTAGGAGCCACATTATATTTCTGAAAATGCATTTTCAAGAATACTTTCAAATCATGCAAATTCAGAAACGTAGAAAACTACCCAATCGCCAAAGATACCTGACGAATAAGCTATACTTTGTTGGCGAAACGCGCGCCGAGTGAAATTCACGTTAGTTTTAGTATTTGGGTAGTTTTTGCATTTGTATTCAAACCCAAGGTTCCAAATATTCATACATGTGCAATCATGCAAACATTTTATTGAAAACAATGTTACTTATTTTTTTTCTCTTGACAAAACAGCTCACCTATTAACTTTGAAAATTCTACTAGCTACTGGTTATCACTAAATTACAGAATTATTTCGAGATCACATCTCTAGTATAGATACATCTTGGATGATATCTTCTACCACGGTGAAAAATATACTCCCGAATTCCTGGAACAACTTCCAACAACCCCCCCCCCCTCCCAACAACTGCTCACTGCCAAGCTCAGTAAAACTACAGAAAATTTCTCAAACACAGATCAAGTACTGTACAACAATTTGATGCCGCAACGATTGAGTTTAACTCCTGTTCATTCGGTTGCCCCAACCTCGTCTGTGGTCGTCTTTGAACTCGTCCTTGGCTCTCATACGAGCAATGTTTTCATCGTCATCTTCCTCTACCAGCTTCTCTTTCATTTCCTCTTCAGTATCGTCTGAACTGAGAGAAACGCCTGCCAAAGCTGCCTCCTGCAGACTGGTGGGGACCGTTTTCTTTTTGTTTGGATCGGGAAAGATGCCGTCTGCTACACGTTTATCGTAGAATTCTTTTACCTGAGGATGAAGATGTATAATTAGTACACAGATTGAGAAAATCGGAAAAACATAACAAGTGATAGCTCGGAAGTTTAGGAGCTTGGATGTTGGAGGGCTCGGAACTTGAAAGACTCAGAACTTGAAGGGCCTAGAACACTTCGCAAAAAGCTCGGAAGTTGAAGAGCTTAAAAGTTGTAGGGATTTTTTGAATACGCATTCAATTCGTTTAAAACTATAATTGGACACGAATAAAATGAATACTAAGACTTTAATGCGTTTTAAACTATAATTGGACACCAGTAATATGAATACAACGAGTGCAATGCGTTTAAAACTATAATTGGACACCAATAATATGAATACAATGACATTAATGCGTTTAAAACTATAATTGGACACCAGTAATATGAATACAACGACTGAAATGCGTTTAAAACTATAACTGGACACCAACAATATGAATACAACGACTTTAATGCGTCTAAAGCTATAATTGGACACTAATAATATGAATACAACGACTTTAATGCGTTTAAAACTATAATTGGACACCAGTAATATGAATACAACGACTGAAATGCGTTTAAAACTATAACTGGAAACCAATAATATGAATACAACGACTTTAATGCGTCTAAAGCTATAATTGGACACCAACAATATGAATACGACTTTAATGCGTTTAAAACTATAATTTGACACCAGTAATATGAATACAACGACTTTAATGGGTCTAAAGCTATAATTGGACACCAATAATATTAATACGACTTTAAAGCGTTTAAAACTATAATTGGACACCAGTAATATGAATACAACGACTACAATGCGTATGAAACTATAATTGGACACCAATAATATGAATACAATCACTTTAATGCGTTTAAAACTATAATTGGACAGATGCGTTTAAAACTGTGATTGGATACCAATAAAAGGAAATCCGGCACGAAGGACCAAAAATTGCTATCTCGAGAACGGTAAGACCGAGAGGGATGGGGTTTTTACCATTGGGTTTCTATTGAAAATACGCATTCTGCCAGTGTATGAACATAGTGTTTTAACAATCGAGAAAAAAGTTAAAACGCAAAAATGGAAAATCTGACTTGTAGGACCAAAATAACAACAAAAAAATGCTATCTCGAGAATGGTAAGAGCTAGAGGAATGGGATATTTACCGACGGATCTCTATTGAAAAAATGCATTCAACCGGTTTGCGAACGCCATATTTCAACGATTAGGAAAAAAGTTGTGACTAATTTTTTCACTTTTTTTGGGAATAACTCAAGAACGGAGACACTTAGGAGGACGGAACTTTCACCATTGGGTTCGTAATGAGTAATTACACAACGACTCGGACAGTTGAATTGATCCGTTCATAAAGTCAGAAAAAAATTATTTTTCAATCTCTAGTTTCATAAAACGCAACTTGCGTAACCAAATAACTATTCTTTATAATTTTATGAAGCTTCAATTTTTATAGTACATCATGTAACAGTTGTTTGTTCTAAGCTACCCAAAAATAATAAATGAAATTAAACCTCACTGTCATTGTAGGCAAAGAAGGATAGCCTGCCCCAAATACTGCTTTCTGTACTTCATCTTTTGTTATAATAATTGGCCTGAGAGGAGGAGGAGGAGGTCTCTTTGGCTGTGGTTTGTCATCCTTCTTCATATTAGCCATATGCTCCAGGATCGGTTTTTCCATTTCAATGCTGCTCAATTCTTCAATGGCTTCATGAATGAAAAGTTTAATCATTGTAATGAAATATTTTCGTTTGATTTCTTCATCAACATGTTCATTTTCCATATTTTTCTTCAAGTCCTCGAGTTTAGATTTCAGTTCTTTCTGCTCTTTGAACCTACAAAAAATAATGGAAATCATATAAACATTATAAACTGAGAATTTCCTTTAGCACAAATTTTTTTCTTTTCTTGTTTCTAGTCGCAGATTTGTAATATACATCTACTGCTCAGAATAAAAATAAATCAATTTTTTTTAATATTGATTGTTGTAGGTAACAAACAAAACTTCTAATAAAAAATGTGATTTCTGGAACACATGAAAGGCATTTAAGAATTTATAGAAAGAATATAGAATAAAGTTACTCTTTCTCAACTGGCTCAATGAAACCTACCTTTGTATTTTATTAGCTCTGGTAAATACTGCAGTCTCTAATTGTTCTAACTCAGTCTCAGCCCTTGGCTTTTCAGTACTTTTCCTTTCTTGATAATCACTCAAGCCATATTCTGTGCAACGATTCAAATAATCCTTAAAGTAGATTTCAGCAACATCTACAATGTCTTTACGTTCACCTGAAGTTAATTTCAAACTGAGAGAACCCAAAAGTGCGGGTAACAAGAAATATTGGAGATCGCTCGTTGCGACTTCATCTATTGTCTCATTGTCACTAAAAACGCCAGCCAACGAAACTAACCTAGTGGCATCTTCGAGGGTTTTCATTGTTCTTTTTATACTCATCTGAAATAGAATTGTTTGATTTTTTCAGTCTTTCATATAAATAACATCACCTGTATATCAGAACTATTCGTGGGTTGATCGCTATTTATGATGTTGTTGTAACTTTCTAACCCTCGATTGAAAATTGATGACAAACTTTGAATATCGTTTTCAGTCATTTCAGCGCCCATATTTTCAATCATTTACTATTTTCTAAAATATGCAGTATAGTATAGACATCCAAAGGGATTTCCGATTGTAGACTAAGGAGGGAGGTTGAGGTTAGGATGAGTGAGTCACAGAACTCGCAGTCACGTCAGTCTTGTCCAAAGCACAGATTAGAAAACATGTTAAACGTTAAGGCTGTTTCACATAATGGCAGTAGCAAAGAGTAGGTTTAATCTTTGGCAGTAGCAGTGGCGTCGCCACTAAAATGAAATTATATTATAATTTCATTTCAGTGAACGTCGCCTATCTCTAATAATAAGATAACCAATGGCAAAACATGTTTATAGACGACGCTGAAAATTCAAGGTCACGCTGCTGAAAGTTTGATTCATTAATGGTGGATTTATGCAACAGTCATAAGTTTTAAGTCATACGAAAGAATATTCGTCAGTGATTGGTTGGAATATACGGACCAACCAATCATTGACGAATATTATTTCTTATGACTGCTGCATAAATCCACTATTAAACTTTTTGCATTAAAATCTAGCAGTGTTCACATTTGTAACCTTAAAATTATCTTGAAATTGCTTTTATGATTCCTTATTTCTACTGTTTTTAGTTGAAAATTTCTATTCCAATGTCATTCATTCAGATAACAGCGTCAAAAGAGGCGGAGTCACTGCCACTAGTGCCACTGCTACTGCCTTTAATGGTGGATTTATGCAGCAGTCATAAGTTTTAAGTCAAGGAAGAATATTCGTCAATGATTGGTTGGTCCGTATATTCCAACCAATCATTGACGAATATTCTTCCTTATGACTTAAGACTTATGACTTATGATTGCTGCATAAATCCATTATAAGCCTTTATTTGACTAAGAGAGTCTAATCCAAAGAGACTAAACTAACAAGGAGGGTTTAATAAGCTATAGCCAATCATAATCTTGTAGCATCAACGCGTCATAGTGACGTACTTGGATATGAGTACAGAGTCGAACTCGAACCAAGCAACAAAACTGTCAGCAGTAACTCTCATATACCAAGAGCTAGTCCGTCACTGTCTATAGAGAACGGCGGCCATGACACGTCTAACTACATCACATTTCGTCACAAATGTTCTTTCATCTCTTTCTGCTAGTGTCCCCATTGTCTTATGGGGATGATTAAACTCTCCTTGTTAAATTTTTTGGTGGGTTTATGCAGCAGTCATAAGTTTTAAGTCATAAGGAAGAATATTCGTCAATGATTGGTTAGAATAAACGGAGCAACCAATCATTGACGAATATTCTTCCTTATGACTTAAAACTTATGACATGACTGCTGCATAAATACACCATTAGTCTCCTTGACTCTAATCCCCATAAGACTAATGGTGGATTTATGAAGCAGTCATAAGTTTTAAGTCATAATAAAGAATATTCGTCAATGATTGGTTGGTCCGTATATTCCAACCAATCATTGACGATTATTCTTCCTTATTACATATGACTTATGACTGCTGCATAAATCCACCATAATAGAAAGAGATCAAAGAACATTTGTGACGTAGTTGGACATATAATGGCCGCCGTTCTCTAAAGACAGTGACGGACTAGCTCTTGGTATATGAGAGTTACTGCTGACAGTTTTGTTGCTTGGTTCGAGTTCAACTCTGTACTCATGTCAAAGTACGTCACTATGACGCGTTGATGCTACAAGATTCTGATTGGCTAGAACTTATTAAACTCTCTTTGGTTTCTACCCATAATGTCATAATGATACTCCATCTTTGGTCAATTTCACCATTCGTCATCAAATTGTTTAATTTTTCAGTAAAGACTCGTTCATACCCTTACCAATATTCGCAATTTTTTTTGCGATTCGACTTTTACGGTGAAAAAATCGATGTGAATGATGGAACATCATGTAATTTTTCGGAAATGTATCTTACCCCAAATACTGAAAAGTGACATGTCATGATTCATCATTCACCAACATTTTTTCGCCGTATAGTCGAACACGATCCGCATCGAGTTTGACGTTAATCGGATTTGAGCACTGAAATGAAATTATAAAAATCATATTATAATTTCATTTCAGTGGATTTGAGCTATTATGAGAACCAATACAATTCGAAATACAATGCTACTTGAGTCGATGTCAGTGGTCTATAGGGTAGATATAATTCCATTCTATACTACAAACCACTAATCGCATTATGTTTTGAATGATATTAAATCCAACGAGTATAAAATTCGCTACGCATCGAATGTCATCATTGTCGAAGTCGAGTGTTCATGATCCCACCCCTGGCCTTGCTGTCACAAGTGACAATTGACAGATGCAATGTGGAGGTTCTACATTCTACCTCTACATGTACATACTACATATCATCGATCAACATTCAACTACAATCTAATGGTGGATTTATGCAGCAATCATAAGTCATAAGTCTTAAGTCATAAGGAAGAATATTCGTCAATGATTGGTTGGTCCGTATATTCCAACCAATCATTGACGAATATTCTTCCTTATGACTTAAGACTTATGATTGCTGCATAAATCCACCATGAAACAACATAACCAAAACTTTGGTTGTATTTTGTATTAGTAATTGCATTGTAGTATTGCTTTTACATTACTAGGAATACAAATTTTCCTCATTTTTGTATTCATTACTTGGAAATTAGAGATTGATTATGGCATCTTTAAAACCAAGAAGTACCGCTGGAAAAATTGCACTGGATAAGTTGACAAAAGAACTTTTCTTAAAAAACATTGTAGAATCAAGACAATCTCAGGGTGAAAGTGATGAATTTGAATTCAATAAAAACCGTTGTCGAGTTTTATCCAAAAATGAAAACATTAAAGACAATTCTAATGGGATACTGTACTGGATGTACAGAGATTGCAGAGTTCAAGACAACTGGGCCATGATATTTGCACAAAGATTGGCTCTCAAACATAAACTACCCCTTTATGTTTGCTTCACAGTGAAAGAAGCTCATGAGCAGTACCCTACAAAGCGCCATTTTCAATTCCTATTAGAAGGTTTATGTATATTAATATTATAATAATTATAAAGTAACTAACTGAATCATTACCAAACAGATATAAATATGTATAAAATCATGCACAAATACAGACATCTACAAGTACATTCTAACATATACAAAAAATAAATTCCAGTAGTGACTCTAAATAATCATTTTGAGTATGGCTCTTAATGATGAATTACAAATTTCTTGCTTGAAGATTTTTATAGAGGAGCTAGATTTAAATCTTACTGATAACTTGGATAAAAATCAACTAGTGTAGTACTATTAAAGTATATTTTTTCAATAACAAGTTGATTATACTAGTAGTACTATTAAAGTATATTTTTTCAATAACAAGTTGATTATACTCATAGTTCATGTTTCTGGTATTAAAATTGTTATAAGGTATAACTTTTTTAGCATAAAACAAAAACAGTCTTGAACACATAATTATTGAAAGTTATTCAGACTGAACCTTCCACGTGATTCTTCATCAGATTTCTGTTTGTCAATGTCTGTAATCCTATCTACTTGTTCTCCAAAAATTCATGAATATAATTTTTTTGTAGGTTTGGAATTTGTTAGAAAAGAATGTGAAGAGTTGAACATTGGTTTCCATTTACTGAACAGTTCACCTGAAAAGTTGGCAAAATTAATTGTTGACAACAATATAGGAGGTGTCATTTGTGATTTTAATCCCTTGAAACATCCTAAGAAATTACAAGAAACCCTTTTGGAACATCTACCTGATGATGTGCCAATGGTTCAGGTAATGAATTTTATTATTGAATTGTGAAATTATGTGGTATTGATTAACAGTTTGTTTGGGTTATCAAATAGTTTTTAAGATACAGGTGTTCAAGGGTGTAGAATAATGCATTCATTTCTACCAGAATGTGAACTATTCCAAAATCTAAACATGAGTTTCATATTATGGAAAACAATCAATGCTTTATTTTGATTAGATTTTACATTAATTTGTACTACCAAACCACCCATTATTTATTTCAACTCTTGTTTATGTTAACATGGAAAGTGTCCATTTAATCATAGTTTAAAATCTTCACTTCTCGTTTCCTATAGGGTTTTCAGTTTGAGACTAACCAGTCTGGTCATTATTTAATATACTCTAACCACCTTAAAAGATTATCCTAAACATTTAAAATACAATACTGGAAAATTACACCAACCATACAATTTGAATACTGATAATTTCATTTGTTGCCATTATTTTTATCATCCAACATTTGAAGCAAAGCTGCTAGTACACTTGTTTTCAACAAGAGGTGACAACAAAGTTTGCAGCATTCGGCCATTTTCCAGTAGCAGCATTGCCAGTGTTGTTATACTGATGTTAGAATAGAATTTTTTTTTTTTTTCAACTACATTGATTCTTACAACATTTAATATATTTTATACATTATTTTTAATATCTTTACTAAATTTACTATGAATACAGTGAGACCCACTTAATATCGGAGAACCCTAATAATATCCACACCAACCAATTAATTTTTTCATTTATTTTTTCTGCCGAAAGAGTATAAACGTTCTACGTTTACACAAATTAGCACAAAGATTTCCAAATTTCAGGGCTTGGTATGATTTTTTTCATTTAAAAAATTGGTAAATGTCATTAGCGATTTTTTTCGTGAAATTGACGAGTTCAGCCACATACCTATTGCAAACCTTGTAAATGGTCAAAAATAGTCTACTATTGGAAACGCATTTTTTGCATTTTATCTATACTTTTCGGTTTCCTTAATCATTTTACAATCCTAGAAATGTCCCCGGTTTGAAGTTCCATGTCATTTGGTAGAAAATTGATATAAAGTGATTTTGAGGATAGTTCTGATTAAAAATTGGCCGCCTGAAACATTTTTCATGTTTTGTGACTGCAAAGTTTCAATTAATATTATTATATGAAGCTTCGTCTATAAGTTTTTATAATTTTGACAATAAGGTATATTTTTATTTTGACTTTGAACAGATAAATCTGTCAAATCTACCCTAAAAAAGATTGTTGCTGGTAAATTCCAAAATTTTATTTCATTGGTAAAAATTATTTTTGGATGTTTCTGACAAACTCTGATAATTGGCAATAGTATCAACACAAATGTAGGAGATCGTTGAGGTTTATCGAGATTTGAATTCAAAACACAAATAGGTATTAGTCTGATAAACACTGCTACAAAAAACAGCAATTCACAGAAAATAATTTTTCTATAGCATTAAATGTTAATTTAAATTTTTTAATAAATTATGGTATCATGTGGACACTTAAAAGAATAAATCCCCATTGGAAAAAAATGTAAGTCTATTATTCAAAAAGTTATACTATTGTTTATTAACACATTGTTTTCCAGTCTTCGTTTTCATAAATAACGGCGTAAAAGTTTAAATAATTGACCTATAAATTTTTGGCTTCCAGGGGCCCTTCTAATATACCTACTTAACAATATCACACGAATTTTGTTTATTATAATTTTTTATAACTAAAACAAAATTAAATATCCAAAAAAATTGTTGTTAAATAATTTGTTATCGCTGTTTTAACATCTAACAATGGCAGTAATTAATACTGATAACAATTTTTTGCCATCATTTATTTATAAACAAATATAATATCAAGGTTTTTTTTTCATGATGCTGTCCTGGAAAAACAATTATTTAAAAATTATTTTTTTCTCAAATTCAGTTGTGGATTGTTTATAATCGTTTTTTTTATTTCGATTGTTTAAATAATTAGGAAATTATTTCCTTCTTAAAAATCATAATTGGTACTTCTCAACAGGTAAAAAAATGTTTTCTTTTTAAATAATTTTATTGTTTATTAACTTAACAATTTATTATAAACAAATTATGACAAAAGTTTTATTTTTTTCTGGAACTAAAAAAATGTACAAAAACAGCCATATATCAATTAAAAATAATATTGAAAAGTGTTAAAAAAATAGAAAAAACGTTTTTTCTACTTTGTTATATATACTTATGGCTGTTTTTGTAAATTGTTTTAGTTCCAGAAAAAAAAAACGATGTCAGAATTTGTTTATAACAAATTGTTAAGTTAGTGCTTAAATAATGAAATTATTTATAAAGAAGATTTTTACGTATTTAATTTAATTTAATTATGATTTTTAAGAAGGAAATAAATTTCTAACTAATTATTTAAACAATCGAAATATAAAAAAAGATTGTAAACATTCAATAAATTTATTTAAGAATTTTTTTTAATCCTTGTTTCCCCAGGATATCATGGAAATAAAAAAAAATCTTTAATATTATATTTGTTTATTACTAATTTATAAACAAATTATGTCAAAAAATTGTAACCAGTATTAATTTCTGCCATTGTCAGATGTAACAACAGCAATAATAAAACATTCGTCAAAAAAAAAATTATTCAACAAGATTTATTGGATAGTTTGAATTATATATGTGTTTTGAATAATATTTATCTAACTCGTTTTTCGTTACATATGAATTTTTATATCCTTATTACACCACCTACCTATATTTTGTAATATTTCCATTGTCTATGCTTTATAATAAGTTATTGTAGCTTCTAACTAAAGATACTTCTATTTTTTATTAAAAGGTACAGGTATTTTTGACCTGACCGGGTATTTTCGGCTTTAACAGGTATAAGGGATCAAGTGGAAGGGATTTAACAAAAGAATTGACCTTCGCAAGAAGCGGCTGCCCACTTAAACGTTCAGAAACTCAGAATAACTTATTATAAAGCATAGAAAATGAACATATTGCAAAATATAGGTAAGAGATGTAATGAGGATATAAAAATCCATTTGTAACGAAAAACTAGTTAAATGAATATTGTTTAAACACATATACAATTTAAACTATATGAGATACAGATATGATATAAAGGTCAATTTATAGACATCACTTAACAAATTGTACCAAGGTTTATAGCTGTATTTTCATTATTTAACAAGTTATAAGTCATAAAAGAAAAGAAAATGCTAAAAAAATCTCAAATTTTTATAAACAAATGCTTATAATAGCGGATAAACAATAGTTATGAACTTGTTAATCAGCTTATTTCGAAGATTATTCAATCCTTTATAAGAACAACCTGGATGTCCATTATAGTATCTCTAATAGTTTATAAGTTATAAGTATCAATTATTTGATACTGGACAAATCATGCTGCCGGTTCAACTTCGGTTCGGTGTAATATTTAAAAGTTTTATAATAAATAGAAGAACAATTTTTTAGTACTATGATTTACATGCCTGTTTTTTAATTTTTTTTAGCACTTCAAAAAGAATATAACGGTTGTTATAACAAATTGTAAAGTTAACAAACAATAAAATTATTAATAAAAAAATATATATTTTTTGTTATTCGTTAAAGAAAAAATAATTCCTTAACTAATTATTTAAACAATCCAAAAATGATAAAAACGATTACAAACAATAAAAAATGTATTCAAAACATTTTTTTTGTTTTTCAATCATCATTTTTCCAGGACAATAGAGTGATGAGAAATGTATTTCGGAAAATATTAATCTTGTCTATTTGTTTATGAAAAATTGTTTAACAAATGATGTAAATTTTTTTTCCAACTTTACTGAATGCCATTGTTAGATACAAAAACAGCAATAGCATAATATTTTGTGAAAAAAATTTTACAAACAACATTTCTTGGACATTTTATGTTTTGTTAAATTTAAAAAATCATTATAAACAAAATAATGAACTTTTATTAACTTTTATCGCGTGATTTTGTGTAGTATATGTATAAGAAGGGCTCCACGAAGCAACATTTTTAGATATATTATATTATTTAAACTTTCATGTAGTCATTTAAGATAACAGAGATTGGAAAAAAAAATTATTGATTAACAATAGTATAACTTTTTGAAAAATTTACTTAATTTTTTTTTCAACGAGGATTTATTCTTTCAAGTGTCTTGATGATACCATGTTTTATTCAAATTTTTAAATTGATATTTGTCACTAAAAAATAAAATAAATAAATTCGTACATTTTTATTACTTGAGTTTCCTATTAAACTATTCCTATATTTATAAAATTAAAAATTTTTGTTATATTTTCCTTATTTTTTAATTTTTTGGTAAGCAAAAAACAGTAGTGTGTCACATGCAGAAAACGCCTTAGCTGTCATAAAAAATATCTAATAGCTATCATAATGGCCGCGGGCTGCTAAATCTCATTTTCTGTCTTTGTGACACAATACACTATAGTGTGTTTGCGGTTGAACGAAAAAAATTATAATCTGTGCGCAATCACTAGTAATTTATTTACCCAACTTGGTCCCTGTATAATTTCACCAGCCTCACCAAAATTACAGGTAGATGCACACAATATAGTGCCAGTATGGAAAGCCTCAGATAAACAAGAAGGAATGGCAAAATTTCTGAGGACCAAGATTACAAAACATCTACCTGAGTACCTGACAGGATTTCCCATTATTGGAAGGCACAAATATTCCGGAAAGGTGGACACTAAAAATGAGCTCAAAAATCTAAATGATGCTTATTCACATTACACTCCAAAATGGGACGTACCTGCGGTCAAGTGGGGTGATGGACCTGGGGAAAAAGCTGGATACTGTATGCTGCTTGACTTCATCATTAAAAATCTGAGACACTATGGAGCCACTAGTAATGATCCGTCCAAGGATAATTCTTCGAAATTATCACCTTGGCTTAGATTTGGTATGGTTATGTATAAGTTATGTAAATTGATTAGATTTTGTAAGAAATTATCCTTTCAACCTGTTCCAGCGACACCTTCAAAGATCTATTGTGTCCTTCTGTTAGTTCCTAAACGTCGTCCAGACTGGCCCTGTTGACTGATATCTTGCATCTGACCGTCATTCTTTCTTGTTGCTTTGTTCTGATTTGAAGTATTTCTCAAAACTGAATCTCTTAACGAAAAAAAAAATTAAGTAAAGGTACTAGGGGAGTTCTGCCTCATTTCTGATGTAAATGAACATGGGAAAACCCAAGATCCATTCTGGCAATTTCTGGCTCATTCATGGTCACACCATCGACCAATCAGAGCCCACCAAATTTTCACGTGGTACCCCCACCTATACTTTTCTCTATCTGAATCTTTATTTCTTCTTCTCAACCTTTCAAGAGTTCAATATAAAAAGTTGCGACATTTCAGCTGTTCATTCTCTCTTTCATCAAACTTTCCTATATTTCTTGCATCTTCTACCCTGAATTCGTCAAAAATGTCGTAAAAGATGATAAAGAACACGCTTGGTGTTTATTCCATATTTTGTAATGCATTTTTATAGGTCAAATTTCTGGACAGAGATGTGCCTTAGAAGTTAAAAGCGTGGATTCTATATACAAAGAACAGTGTGATAAATATTTAGAAGAACTAATAGTACGCAGAGAATTGACTGATAACTACTGCTTCTACAATAGCAATTATGACAATATCAACGGAGCAGCCAATTGGGCAAAGGAGACGCTCAAACTTCATTCGTAAGTGAAAAATATATTAAATTTGTCTCATTTTTGGAGGGAATTGAGAGTGTGTTTCCATTAGTATCTCAATCCGTTTATTTTCATTTTTTGAGGTAGGGTTTTTGATGAATTTTCGTAAAATTTCGAATTAGGCGTTACACTGCTCATACATCGTAAGATTGCAACATATTCAACATTGCAACAGATATTTAAAAGTTGCCGGAAGTAGGAGCAACATAAATTATTGGAATGGTCTCTTAATAACAATAATGATGATGCTATTTTAACTTTTACGTCAATTACAAATGGTTTTTGTTCCAAGTTTGTATGTCAAACCGTTCAAAAGTTAACACGGGTGGGACCAAAAAAAGCCGCACTGAATATACAGGGTGATTTTCTACCACTCACACAAAATTAAATGGGGTTTGATTTGCAAAAGTGATCGTATATTGACGTCTTTCGTAAATCGGTACTATTCGATATACCAGCATTTACCTCTAGCGACTATTGTGATATTATTGTTACATATGGTGAAGTGAATGACATGGCTTGTGTTCGAGAATACGCGAGAAAATTTCCAAATAGACGCCATCCAAACGCTTTTGGGTGCAGTACAAAGACTTTATGATACCTGGTCATGTTTTCCAACTCACGTCGAACGTGCAGTGATGAATCGTGATGTTGTTGATGAAGCAGTTTTGCAACTCCTCGACGAATATCTTAGCAAGCACCCGTGTGATTAGTCGGAAACTTGGTTTAACGCAAACTATGGTATTATACGCGAAAAACGTCTGCATCCATACCATTTCCGAAAGGAACAAATCCTAGAGCCACAAGACTTGTCACGTCGTCAGGAGTTTTGAGAATGGCTTCTTGAGTGCACCAGACAAGATCATCATTTTAACCGAAATATATTATGCACAGACTTGGCTGTATTCACCAGGGACGGGATCTTCAATTCCTACAATAGTCACGTTTGGGCTCAGGAAAATCCGCATCTCTTTCGCTCATTTCGGTCACAGTATCGATTTTTCATAAACTTTTGGTCAGTCCCCAACAACAATGAGTTGATAGGGCCCTATCGTTTATCAGCGGGGCCAACTGGTGATGCTTATTTGGCCTCTTTAAGGAATCTACTCTTTGATGAAATACCTTTAGCAAGGTTAAGAGGAATGTGGTTTAAGCATTTTATTCATGTGGTGAGAGACTTTTTGGACACCGAATGCTCACGCCTCCGTTGGATAGGTCAGTGTGGATACATTCCTTGGTCCCCAAGAAGCCCAGATATTATTCCTATGGACTTTTTTTGTGGGGTTACATGAAAAGTTTGGTGTACAACCCCATTGTCTCGCTACTGGACCCTAGAGCAAGCCATCGCTAATGACACTCGATTCAATATAATAATCTATTTGGAATGTGATTATTATTTCTCTAATAAGGTGGGTGAAACTTAAAACATTATATCTACTATGTATGGATTTTCGACCCAACTTTTCCTATTGTATAGGATATTAGCAATGAGCAGTCCTCCGGACATCTTATGCCTCAAATTATATCTACTACTTCGAAGATAGCGGACAGGCTATAAAAGATTACCTAAATATTGTAAAATCATTAAACAATGATAAAGGAGGTCTTTAAATATTGAGTATATTGCAGGAGTCGTCTCGCCAAATTACCACTGAACAAAAAAATTAGGTAATATTCTCATTCTCAGTTTTGTAGTTTCAGAAATTGACATTGTCTATTGTTCTTTCGAAATTTGTCCATACATAGATAGTTTGAATAATTAACTTCAGCTTTATAGTTATTTAAGTAACAAGGAATGTAAAGACGTGTTAACATTCGAGGTGAGCGAGTACGAGCCGAGGCAAAGCCGAGGCTTGTCGCTTGCCGAGGATGATAACAGTCGATACATTCCGTGTTACTTATTACGTTTTTCCCGCTGCTTGTTGACATTTCTCAAAATTTGCCTGAATTGAAGTTTGTTTTCTTACCCTTCCTTCATGATTATTCGTTCGCAATTTCATTCTAAGTTGCTTGTGCGTGTAACTAAGTTACCGAATAAGCAGACAACAATAATATTCAAAAGGTCTCATAACCTGAAAATTGATATGAATGAAGCTGAAGGTATTACTTGTCAAAGTCATTATTACCCTAGGCATGTAAATGACACTATTAAGTTCCGTTGTCAAGATGAATTAGTAAACGAATGATATAGGCCATTTACCTGTTTTGTTGCTAAGCATGTATGGACTATTTACAGTGTCGGCAGCGGGAAAAAATATATTACTTTACTTTCTTTCATATTATTATAAACCTGAGAACATTTCTGTCATGGTTATCGATAGAGAGTTTTTGAAATATGATAGGTTGGTGTCTTTTTTTTGCTGAACTGTTGGATGTCGAGCAGGAAAGACAAACGAACTTGGGTCTATACTAGAGAGCAGTTAGAGAAAGCGGAGACGCACGACGAAATGTGGAACTCAGCCCAACTACAAGCACACCACGAAGGTAAAATTCACAACTATATGAGAATGTACTGGTGCAAGAAAATCTTGGAGTGGACGGCGTCTCCTGAACAGGCAATCGAGTATGGGTTATGGTTGAACGATACATTTTGTTTAGATGGGACAGATCCTAACGGATATGTGGGTAAGTTCAATTTTTTTTATGACCCCGTCAGATCATATGAACTAAAAAAAAAAAACTAGACTTATATGTTTATAACGATGAGAACAGTATGAGGTAACAGTGTGTATTCCAGAACACATTTTGTTTATTATTATTTTGTCGACTTCTTGGGCTACCTACCTACCTTTGAATTGAATCTAGAGATTAAAAATTGATATAGATTTCTGGTGAGGTAAATAACACAGTGAGAGAGAGAGAAAAAAGAGGGAAAGATAGGGAGAGAAAAATATATATATCTATCGAGAGAGATCTAGATTGTGTGAAAGTTATAGGGAAAGAAAGATGTGAGGAGAAAAAGAGATATAGGGGTGGGAAGGAATATATTAGGAGAGAACGAGCTATATGGGGGAAAAGAGGGAGGGAGAGAGACGCGGGGGTGCTAGAGCAGAAGAGAAGGGGGAACGAGATATAGTCTTTCCAATATCAATTGCCTTACCGACAATTTTCCATAGTTTTATGTCGCTATAGTACTTGGATACGTTTATTTTAACGCCACAACTGAGAATTTACAACTTCCGGTTCAACCGGAAGTGACCCCAAACTTTTTTTCCCCTTAAATCTCTTATTCTATTCAACAGTCCTTCGATTGACTCAGGTTTCGTGAAGTATACTTAAGGTTTACGAACCCCACAAAAATCTATGGAGTGATATCAGGAGACCTAGCTGGCCGTTTGATATGCCAACACCTCATTTACACGATGATTTATGACTGTCCAGCCGAATATTTTGCATTTTGCCGCACGTCAATTGAGGTCACGTGGACCGCGGTGTTTCCTTTGAACCTTTACAAGTTTTTGCAATTGATATTGGAAAGACTATACTAAATATGAATAAAGAATGAACTCTAATGAGCACATTATTTTTATAGATTAACAATGACTTTAGTAATTTTTTTTACTTCAGAAATGGAAGCTTAATGAATGCTTTATTTTAATTCCATGAATTTCTACAATGCAGTTTTTTCTAGGGGTGATGTGGTCAATATGCGGTGTACATGACCAGGGGTGGAGGGAACGAGAAATATTCGGCAAAATTCGTTACATGGTTGATTATAGCTTGAGGCGTAAATACAATATGGATTCTTATTGTGCAAGATTTGGACGTAAAATTCTGGGAGACTCTAAACAAAACGCTGCTATCATTCCCAAGGAACCAAAGGAGCCCAAGAACAAGAGCGGGTCCAAAAAGGGGAAGGGGATCAAAAGAAAGGCAACTTGAATTTTGTGAAAAACACAAAATTGTATTTCGATCTGGTTTTATTTAAATTAACTTTAATCTTTTTTGATACAGCACCCATTTCTCTATACTAACACTTCTCTCTTAATTATTTAATCACGTTTAATTATTTTTTTATTCTACCAGTATGTTGAAAAAATTATTTTTTCATAATAGGTAATTACTAGAGACATGTGGAATCAAATGTGATAATTTCCATCAAAAGGGATTTTTTTTGTTTATGTTCTGTCTAGTACGGCAAATATATTTCCCACCAACCACTCAACACCACCTGAAAAACTACCTCATTTTATCTGTTTAAGTTGATATGTGTTTGAATAATGTTCAAGAATAAACAATGTTTTCTACTTACCTGAGTTTTACTTAACCACCTTATTAATATTGAAAAATATCCTGTGTGACCACGAGGTAAGGTACGCCCCCCCAATTTTTCTATAGTTTTGAAGATATAGTTTTATGTTGCTTTAGTACTTGGATAAGCTTATTTTGACGCCACAACTGAGAATTTACCACTTCTGGTTCAACCGGAAGTGACCCCAAATTTTTTTCCCCTCAAAATCTCTTTTTCTATTCAACAGTCCTTCGATTGGCGATTGAGGTTGCGTGAAGTATACTTTAGGTTTACGAACCCCACAAAAATCTATGGAGTTATATCAGGAGACCTAGCTGGCCATTCCAAGAGACCACGTTTGTCTATCCACAGGTTATCCAAAATACCCGCCCATAATTTAATTTTCGGTGGAGTTTGATTTACATCGACCAATAACACACATTTTGCCACCGATTCCTTTAAAAACACGTACTCATCGCAGAAACAAATGTTGGTAATGAAATATTGTGTTTGCAGTCAGGCATGACCTCTATCGGAGTTGTCTTCTGTTAGTTGGTGCTGGTTCAGGTCCTTTCTTTACGGTGCATGGACATACCTCACAATCGAGTAGGGTCTGGAATATACGGGGAGAGACCAAGGCTTCACGGTAATTACGTCGAGCACATAGAAATATATATTATATACTTATTCTAGAATGCTAATCTCATATGTCAAAAGTGTTGTAAAAAGTTCGGATTAGTCCGCAATGCGCATGTGCGTCATCAGTGTTTTTGTAACAGGTTTTAGTAAAATATTATGGTACTGGTGAAAAATTAACAAACGTTGTTAATTCTGAATCTCGGGGTATAAGGTATTGGAAAACTCAATGTACTTATACCTGCTATTTAGCCGATTTGAATACATCTTTTCACATATTTAAGATCCCAAATATTCAGAAAAGGCCATCAGAAAGTAGAGTACTGCTATTATTAAATAGCACTCTGAAGCGACTCATTGATTTTTGGTATCACAATCACCTTTCAGCTGTAGATAAACTCAACAAAAAACTACGGAACCACCCCAAGTAGTTTCAAGCAGGCACTAGATTGGAAAATAAATTGAAAGTACAAAAAACTATGAAAATTGATTTCAGCAAATATTGTGAATAATTTAAACTCAAATTTGTATTTATAAAATTGGATGCGTCCATATTATAAGAAGCTCAAAGTTTTCTTTTTATAGAAGAGATTAACATACTATTTCTACGATTATTTCTGGTTGTGTTATCTTAGTGCAATTTCCATAATGGGGGTTTATGAAAAAGACCAGAAGCATTTTTCTTATCATCAAAGAAAAGCACTTCCATATTGACATTAATTTTCTGAGGAGACTCTATTAAGTTTTGTACTTTTTATAGGAATCAAGAACTAATTCAAAAATAGTCAGAACTTAATATAAGCGGTGTGGCTAATACTTGAAATTTGTTTGCAAAAAGTTGTATCACTCGCCTTGCTTACGCAGACACACTGTTGGTACGGCATTAGGTTTCAAATGATTCTATTGCATTTTTACATGAATCTTCAAGAGAAAAATGCCTCAAATTATAATTTTCTCACTCAAAGGTTCTGCATTGGGTCTTTTCCTAAATACATTAACCAGAATCATGCCTTTTGTGTCAAGCTATATTACTAATAAGCTATTTTGAACAAAGCATAGGTACATAGGTCATTATCTACCAAAAATAATTTATTACAGGTAGTTTTCCTTTACTTCGTCACTACAACACTAAACAGTTCATTTTTATCTGTAGGAAGAAACGATTTTATTACAAAATATCTTAAAGGAACACGATTAATGCAAATTCACGAATTATGAAAGAACCAACGACAACAAATACTACATAAAACGACAAGACAAAATCTGAAATTCTAAAAACCGTCTCTGATCTCTGTCAAGAGTTAAAGATCTTAGTGACAAGTCTTCATGTTGATGAAAAAGCACTGTTGCACGGACATTATAATTACAGTAAGATAGGATACATTATCGTATTAAATGAGTTTCTTTCGCGCCTAATGTTCGGAGGAATCTATCTCTAAAAGGTTATTTCGGTTTAAAATGGTCCTGAATACGCTGACAAATTTCTCTCTTTCATATGACATGGGTTTCATTGCCTCATGACACAAAACTCTGAATTGGAACATCAAATAATGTTCAAACTTGGCAACGATCTACCTAAACTACACTGATGACGTGCATGCGCACAATCGTAAACGGGTCACATACGCGGCATGCTTTTCGCCGAGAAAATTGGCGGGATTAGCATTCTAGAGTAAGTATATAATATATATTTCTCCACGATCATCACCGAATTTGCCAATTCTGAAATCAAATTTGATTACCTCTTGAGATTGAAGAAATATTCTGCAACACCTCTGCCCCCATGCAATTTAAATGAATTTACATTCTCTCCATTGTGATAGAATAATATTCTCACACTGGTTAGCAATAACATTAGCCTTGACGCAGTTGATTGTCATCGTAGTGGCAAAATTTGAGTAAGTGTCAAAATTATTACTGTCACGTTTCCTATCTTTGATCGTGGAGAAAGTATAGTCTGCTACTCGGTTAGAATGAAAATTCGTGATGCTCGTGGTTCCTCACGCTCGCCTTCGGCTCGCGCTCGGAACTTTCCACTCGCATCGAATTTTCATTCTAACCTTGTTACAGAATATACTATTCTATGGTCGAGCCTCAGAATTCGAATCATTGTGAAAATAAACAAAAGCGCAAATAGAAATACCTTCACTGACAATCACTTTGACAGATTTTTAATGAACCAAACCGATATAAAAGTCGGAGTCGCAATGGGCAATTTTTAACTGTATAGAGTGAATCGAGTTTTTGAATAAATGAACCGTTGGAATCATAAGATCAAAATTTGCTACAGAGATGAAGGGTCAGTATATTACGTTATGTCACTGATGGCAACCAACTCTGAAATCAGAATGAGAAAAAAATCGATCAGGGCGAATAACACTGGAATAAAGAAGTACCTACCTACAGAATAACTATTCGAAAACGATTAGAAGTAGAAGTAGAAGTATTTATTTCGCTACAATATACAATAGTAATAGTAGAATGTCAAACAAAAATAATAACATGAAAAAAAATACAATACAAAGATATATAAAGTCACAGTGTAAATAAACATAACAATATGAATATATTTAATTTGAATTGTGGCGAGTGTCCATCACATACATTCAAATTCAGACTTGTTTAAATCAAGATACTCATTTATATCATAAAAACATTTTTTTAATAGAAACGTTTTAATTTTTGTCTTGAACTGAAAGAAACCTAGTTTCTTTATCCTTGAGGGGAGTATATTATATAAATGTAGGTTCACCGAATTCTTTTGCGATATCTGAAGTCTGAACCTAGGAGTTGAAATGAAGTCACCATGGCGAGTAGTGTAATTGTGGATTTCTGATTGAATAGAGTATTCATGCTTAGTTTCATGAATTTCAAGTAAACATGAGTAAATGAATAAGGTAGGAAGCGGCATTATTTGAAAACTGACGAAGAGAGGGCGACAGTGTTCACGATGATGCACTCCCGCCATAACTCTGATCACTCTCTTTTGAAGAATAAAAACACTATGAGAATGGCAAGAATCACCCCAAAGAAGAATTCCGTAAGACAAGTGACTATGGAATAAACCGAAATAACAAGATTTGAGTATGTGATAACTCAAAATATTTTTCAAACGTCGAATCAAGAAGGTAATACTGGACAGTTTCTTAGCTAATGCTGCGATATGTGAGACCCAGTTTAGTCTGTCATCTAGATGCATGCCAAGTAGTTTAACACTGTTGCCACTAGTGAAATTTGAATTGGAGTATACAAGGATGGACTGATTTTTTTCCAAATTCAGTTTGAGTTTATTGCAAGTAAACCAGGTTTTGGCTGAATCCATAATGTTATTTGATAAAGTGGACAGATTATCAATCTTATTACTCTGACAGATAAATGTTGTGTCATCTGCAAATAAGACGCTTTTTGTCGGTAAAATGTGAAAATATAAATCATTTATATAGACTAAGAAAAGAAGGGGACCCAGAACCGAGCCTTGAGGAACACCGTGATTAATGACCCTACGATTTGATAGCTCACCATTCAATCTGACATATTGAGATCTTTGGGAGAGGTAAGATTTAAAGAAATTCAGAGCTACGCCCCTGATACCATATCTCTGTAATTTTTCCACTAGGATGTGATGTGAGACACAGTCGAAGGCTTTCGAAAGGTCACACAACTGAAGTTGTGAGTGGATTCCTTCCTCTAGGCCCTCGACTATGTTCGACACGACTTTGAGTAGAGCTTTCGTCGTGGACATCTTTTTTCGGAAACCAAATTGTCCTGGACAAAGCAGAGAGTTTACTTCCATGAAGTTATAAAGTTGTTTTTTAACGATAATTTCAATAATCTTAGCAATTATTGGTATAATGGATATTGGACGAAAGTTATTCACGTCATCATTAATTCCGTTTTTCAACATTAAACAGGCAACGTCGCATTTTGTAATTACGACCAAGTAACGGAAGAATCCTAAAATTGTAACACACCGAATTTAATGAAATAGTGACATAACAAGAGTATTTTGTTGCAATGTTTGTTGCATACAATTTTATTTTTGTAGCCCATTAAATCGCAGCCATACCACTGCCATCTAACGTTTTTAGGTTACCAAGGATGTTGGAACTCCGTCCTTGAGAATAAATAGTCACAGCTGGAGATTTCAATATATTTATTTTCATATACATTGTACATCTGACGATTAGTCAAGACATTCACAGTAATATAATGCAAGTGTGGGCTATGCTTGAATAAATAACAAAGATGTGTTTAATACTTATAAATAATTTTATTTAGGCAGAAGTAGCTCTCTGTTTCTCAAACTTGGCCATCCTGTCTTCGAGTTCTGGCCGGAAATGCCGAATAAGACCCTGAACAGGCCAAGCTGCACCATCACCTAGGGCACAAATAGAGTGTCCTTCGATCTGTTTACTGATTTCCCACAACATATCGATCTCCTCGGCCTTGGCATTACCATCAACAAACCTATACATCATTTTATTCATCCAGCTGACACCTGAAAATGACCAAATGAGAGAGTCATCAACCATATTAAGCACAGCCGAGGCATAGGGCAAATACAATTATTATTTGCACACTCACCCTCCCTGCAAGGTGTACATTGTCCACAAGACTCATGTTTATAGAACATGATCAACCTAGCAATTGCCTTCACAACATCTGTTTGTTTATTCATCACGATTATTGCTGCAGTACCCAAACTTGTTTGAGCAGCCACCAAACCATCGAAATCCATTAACACATCTTCACAAACTCTGAAATAGAAGGTGAATATTAAATCTGACGAATTCATGCATTGAAAAATCAATCAATTATAGTTAAGTAGGTAACCAGTTACTCCAATAACGAAATGATTTATTATTTACTGGATGAAGCCTTCAGAGAAAAACGCAACCGCAGACCCGTTTCAGGATTGTTGGCCTTCATCAGTAAGGTGTAGTAAAAAATTACGGAAGTTTCCATGAGAAGTTGCACAAATTTGGATTTCTCAGAACGAAATTTTTTTTTTGGAACAAAGTGAATCAGAAGTAAAATGATTGGTCCGATTATGAATCTAAAGACATTTTCGACATATTTTACCCCCTAGTAAAATTTTTCAGAAATGTCCATCATGAAATGTACATTATTTGAAATAACCTCTTCTAGTAAATTTTGTTAATTCTGTATGTATCTATCGACTAAAAATTTATGGAAATTACGGGGGTGTTTTCGTAAATGTTTCCACAATCGTGTCAACTTACTTTTTCGGAATTAGAGGAGTAGAGGAACCTCCAGGTATGATTGCCAAAAGATTATCCCAGCCACCTGTCACACCTCCTGCGTGAATCTCGATAAGTTCCTTCAAGGGGATGCTCATTTCCTCTTCAACAGTGCATGGCCTATTCACGTGACCGGAAATATTGAAGAGTTTCGTCCCAGAGTTACGAGTTCTGCCAAAAGATGCAAACCATGTACCACCTCGACGACAAATAGTCTGAAAATTTAAACCTCTAATGAAAATGCTTCTGCAGGTAATAAAATATATTCAGATATATATATATATATATATATATATATGCCTTTTGAGATCAAGGAGTAGGCAGGTTGAGACCTTGATATCTCTCAAGACCACGACTCGAGGAGTAGGCAGATAGAGGCCTCGCAGTCACACTCTTGAAAATGGCTCCAAAGCAGGAGCCGAAACGTCGAGTTATAAACTCTCAACGCGGTTCAACCCATGAACTTAGTAATGTACATATATATATATATATATATATATATATATATATATATATATATATATATATTATAGAGTAAATATAAAATACAGATACACTTATCACATACATAAAACATATTAAAATAAATTAAAGTATTTGTGAATCTGTGAAAATCTTATTGTCTTTACCTCCTCAGTGTAATATATACTATGGATTTCCAACAAGTAACCAAATCAATAAAAAAATATAAACATAAAGTGAATGAAAACAGAGGTTTTTCAATTAATTGACTTCATGCACTAATATTCACTTTTGGTGCTGAGTCACAATCCCCCAGGAATTATATTAAAGAATATTGAGAATAACTGCGATAATGTAATGTTACAGAATTTTAAGATAACGTTAGTAATTGCACATATAATTAAGTTAGCAAGCTTGCAGATACTTACAGGTGCTACAGCAACTGTTTCCACATTGGTAACAGTTGTAGGGCATCCAAAGACACCAACGTCAGCAGGAAATGGAGGCTTCAACCTAGGTTTGCCCTGTTTACCTTCAAGAGACTCAATAAGAGCAGTTTCTTCACCACAGATATAGGCACCTGCTCCTCTGTGCATGAAAACATCAAAGTCATATCCAGAACCGCAAGCATTCTTACCCAAGAAACCTGCCTGATATGCCTGCAATTTGGAATTATATGCATGATTTCAGGTAAAAAATTTATACATTGTTAATGAAGGACAGAACAATTACAAAGTTGAACAATGGGTTGTATGGAATAGGATCCTTATCAGCATTCAGACCATTTTACACTTGACAATTTCCAGACTCATGAAAGCATCAAGAAATCTATGGTCATGAACCTGTCTAATTAATTTAAACCAGTGTCATCAAATTAAATTAATTAGGAAGTGTGCATTCAATGATTGACAAATACTTAAAATTGGATAATGCAAATGAATATACTTGACACTGTTTGAGAAGAACTCTTTTGAGGCCGGTGTTAATTCAGACCGGTGCATCGTATGAAACTAAAAAAAAGGACAGAAAATGGAAGAGTACATCTGTGGCGGAAAGTTACATAAAACAGATAGGCCAGAATAAAGGTTTCCCCAAACCAACGCGGGAGCGGGAAAGGAAAATGGAACTGTCCGAATTGCTAGAAAAACAGTTCAAGGAGCAAACCAATCATATTTCGCTGTTTGCCTGCATTTCGGAATACGAATAATCCCAGCGGTATGCAAGTTTACATATCCTGCTATAGAATTTAGTCTCGCGTTCATCCCGTTCCCGCCCCGCGTTGGTTCTCTTTTCACACATAATACAAGACGCAAACGGCCTATACTACTTTTTATAAGATAGTTCGTAAATGAAAACCCCGTGTTTCCCCAGCAAAATTGCTTTGTGGAATTTTTTAAACAATAATAATGTGATAATTTATTTATAATTTATAAGAAACAGGTTTGTTTATGATAGGGATACAAAATAATGATAATAATAACAATGCCTTACAAATCTACAGAAAAAATAATATACAATTGATATAAATACAATTCATAAACAACTTAAAATAGTTGAAAGGAAAAATAAAATAAATTATGGAAAAAAAAATCATTTTAGAATAATTGACGAAGAAAATGGGTTTTTATTCTATTTTAAAAAATCGTCACTTTTGTAATTTTTTTAATTTCATTTGGTAGTGAATTGTAGATATCTATACCATCATTGTATATCGATTTTTTTCCAAAATATTATTGATTAATTTAAATTAGAAACTTTCTGTTTCAATCGAATAAAGTGAAGAATTTAACAAATTTTTACTTTATAAAGGGAATTCAAATTTAATAAACTCTTAGGTTTAAATGAGTTTGTTGTTGGTTCTAAAAACGGTAAGTTGTAAATACATTTCAAAGATTTATTTTATATTTTTTTTTTGTCGGTATTATTTCAAAATGCCAAAACCAAAGTATTCAGTGGGTAAATTTTGTTTGTATTATATAATAATAACGTTATTGCTTTTCTATTTTCATGTTGATATATTGAAGACTGAAGAGTATATTAATTTATTTCAGAAGGAATTTATGTTTTTGTTTGAAAGGTTATTTTTTTATTCGTTATTTATAAACACTTTTTTCCCAAGCACTTTTTTCCCAAGCACTTTTTTCCCAAGCACTTTTTTCCCATGCACTTTTTTTCCCAAGCATTTTTTTCTCAAACACTTTTTTCCCAAGCACTTTTTTCATAATTTCATTTCACATTTTACTAACATACTTGATCTATTTTCTAGTTTTACATGTTTTTTATATTTATTTTATATTTCTACCTTTTGTTTTTCATTTTATGAGTTTTTTCGAAAATATATAAATATCACATTTGGATATATATCAGATATATATCAAATATATCAGATAATTTGATATTTATATAAAATATGATATTTTTGCTCTCTGATATAAATCGTAGATATTGATCTCTGCTATTTACAGAATTTGAATACGACGATTTCCCTTAAATCGGCGCATCTTGCAAGATGTGCCCTTGAATTGTTTAGATTTAGATTGTGCAAAAACTACACATTTGACAGAAAACATCTTGCGCACAGTTGAGCCACATAATATTATCTATCAGTTTTCGCAATATTGTTTGTCTAGCTTCAGATTCATAAAAATTATAAATTTTTGAAAAATGGTCTTTTTCGAGGCTTTCGCGGATTTTCTCAGTGGAAATTATAATGTTTTATAACCCTCTACAAAAGTTCTATTGACTGTAAAACGATTCCTTGAATAATCTTTGACATATTTTCAAAAAAAAAAAAACAAAAAAGTTGTAATTTTTTTCACCATTGCTTGTTCAAAAAATTCCATAAAACGATATTGCTGCAACCAAAACTGGAGTTTTCATTAATGAACTATCTCATGAAATTAGTATGAGCCATTTTCGTCTTTTATTTTGTGGGAGAAAAAGCCTCTATAATGCTAGTTAATTCGGTTATAGAATCACTTGAACTTTCTAGCAGTTTTTTATTAAAGAACATCCAAGTACTAGTGGTAGTTTTTTCTTCTAAGGTTTCGAAAAAATCCGAAAATTACGGGTCACATAATTTTTCTGGAAAATTCGAAAATTGCACTTTTAATTTTAATTAGGTAAGATTATTGAAAAAATTGATGTTTGACTTAGTTTGTTGTTGTCTGTTGAGTTGTTGTTTATACTTGTATGAACATTTATCTGAATGAATAATTTCGTTCTAGCTTTTGCTTCATTTCTTCTCTACAATGAGAGGGTGTTATGGCCATAACACTCTAGGGCATTAAGAGTGCATTTATAGCAACCGTATCCAAGGTAAAATGAACAAATAATATATAAGTGAAAAATTAAATCATAATATTATCTTTGAGAATACTGTCCACCTCACATTCAAATAACGAATACTAACCTCTGCAATAGCAACCTGCATATTAGAAGCTTCATTATAAAACTCGCCTCTGATATAAATGTAAGCTGCTTTGGCTCCCATAGCCCTACCAGCAATGAGACAACCTTCAACTAACTTGTGTGGATCATGCCTCATGATCTCCCTGTCTTTGCATGTACCTGGTTCTCCTTCATCTGCATTCACAACTAAATATTTTGGCCTACCATCGCTCGGTTTGTTCATGAAGGACCACTTCATTCCAGAAGGAAATCCAGCTCCTCCTCTGCCTCTGAGTCCAGAAACTTTTACTTCATCTAAAGAAAAAATCAGACTTGATAAAATATCATAATTCCTGGACAAAACTTGAAACAGTTAAATTATTCTATAACAGAGTTTGTACAAAAATCAAATTGACTACAACAACTTTTTTCTAACCATATGGACGCCACAAGTGTTGAAAGTAGCTATTTTTTAAAAATCTGGAAGGAATTTGTTTGGTTTGATTACTCAGGAGTTTGACGAATAATCTTGACACAATAAGTCCAAGGATTCTCTGCCATTTTCTGTGTATTTTCCACCTAGTTTTATCAAAATTCTGAATCTACCGGATTATTTTCCAATATTTGGTGTGATCTTGCTACTTCAGATGTGATTTTGAACTCTTGGTTGGCTCTAGCTACATCCTCCTCAAATTTTTATTGACTTACCATAACCGTGGATGTACTACTAAGACTGAGATCCTATTTTCTGGATAGGTTAACAAAAATACTTACAAATTCATGAAAAATAACGTACTTATAATCCAGTCAGACCCCTTTATTAAAATCTCCTTCGTTTTGTACCAGTCACCTCGTTTCATGGATCCTTTGAGCCTCCAATCATGTCTTCCATATAAATTTGTGAAAATCCTATCTTCGTCCGCTAACGGACCAAAGGATGTTTTGGTTTGTGGAGGCGGTGTGCCTGCTGGTGGTGCTGAATACCAAGCAATCTGGCCATTGGTAATTGCTGGTAGGAATGACCCTGAAATTTTACAAATGACTTGTACCAACCATCGTTATTGTTTAAATTTTGACTACCTTGTATATACTCCTGAAGAAAATGAAAAAATATATTATATAATGAGAATAGATTCATAAGTTAGGTTAATGCTTTTTTTTTTCTTTCGAGGAAATTACTTCTTCAGAAATAGTGCTGAATTGTGATGTCATTTACCTTTTGAAATATTTGTTATTCTTGCTAGAGCACCAGCCATTTCAGTATTTCACTTAAAAATAATCTGAAACCTATTCTATCCAAAACACCATTCCCAAAAGCCAAAACGTCAAAATACGAGGTCCGTTCGTCCTATGTTCTGACTTCTGAGTATAATCTGTAATCGTACCGACTGGTACAATAGTTGCGTTTCATTTGTCTAATTTTATTTGTCAAAACAAACCAATACAATTTTTCCTACACCAATAAAGGTATGTTCATGCTCATACGAATTTCGGAAAATTTATGCGAATAAAATGGCGGCTGAAAAAATCGCAATGAAGTTGAAATATTTGAACTTTTTTTGCGAATTCGTATCAAATCACGAGATCACAGAATGCGTAAAATGTGTTTTTGTTATTATTTTATTAACCTCAAATCCTCAAAATTAAATACATATGCAGGTGAACAATCATATCATTTAATAATTCTTCAGTTCTCATATTATAAAAAAAAAACAATAGGAAAGTGCGTTGATGTGGTTGTTATTCGCATTATAGGATTTGGATGGGTTCGTTGTACTCTACCGTCAGTTGTATCGGCTTTGGAAAGAACGAAAAAAAGAGGAGTTGTTCGACATTTTTAAAAACTCGAAAAATTCATGGTGATTATCACAGCCTCGCTCAAGAAATGAGACTGAATGATCCCAATTCTCAGTTTGATGAACTCTTATCAATAGTGAGACCAGAAATAAAGAAGTCTTATATCACAACAAAACCCATTCCTCCCGCAGAAAGGCCATCACTTTTATATTCTATTCCTTCGGGAGGGAATACTTTTTATTACCAAAGAAAGAATAAACCATTATTAACAAAACTAAAAAAACCCACAAAACATTAAATTGTAGGTACTTTGACTTACCCGCAATGACAGTGACCATCAAATTTTGTCGCATGATTATTATAAACGTCAAATTTTGTTGGTAATTTCATAAGAACCCTGGTAATTTCCTAATTTGCGATTCGCATAAATTTTCCGAAGTTCGTATAAGCATGAACATACCTTAATGCAAGTGATTGGCTGAGACATTCGGTTTGTTTCGCATGCAAACGAAAGAGCCTTATTAGTGTTCTCGAAAAAACACCCTGATTGTAACTTTTATCGCTTAACTTAACTTATCTTATTACCACAGAATACTGAACTACAATACAATATTCTGTGTTATTACCATACGCCATCCTTTTTCGGTAGACTGGAAAGTGATTCGTGTGCTTCGTTTCAATCTTATTGCTTCACTATCGATGACGAGTTACATAGTCCAACTCCTTTTTCTTTTCGATACAAATGAACAAACCTCGAGTGCAACACAACATTGAGGTTTCCGAACGCGGGATGGTAGTTGCTTTCCATTTAACGTAAGGAGCTCCTCAGAGCTACCCAGGGCGTATTACCTTGCGTTCCATTAGTGGGGCTTCAAGCACCGATTGACATTCCTCTTGCCCCTCGAGCACCACCCGTTTTATTGGTGCATGAAGTACAAGTAGACAAAAGTCAAAACGCGAATACACAGTTTTTTTGGAGAAAAAGTCAGTGATAAAGGCTGAGTCAAGTCTCCGGTCTGACCAATATGATTAGACCAGCGCGGTCATTTGGTTGACTTGACGACCTAATTAGAACTGTATCTATGTGACCAATATTTTCAATCATCTGATCGGTCCGACTCATCGTCATACTTCATACTGAACGCGCGTGCCTTGTCCGACCGGTGACTTGACACAGCCAAAGTAATTTCCGATATCAGGGGCTTGCAGCTAAGGGGCTTAACACTCCTAAATGGAAAACGCCTGGAGTCTCAGGTTAATCAATGAACGTGCCAGATGGCTTCTTTTTCCAGTTCAGTAAGTAATAGTAACTATAGAGAATAAACTCTTGAAGTGTTTTTGTTGTAAATTATATTTTGCATTGGTTTGACTACTGATTCTACTTCACCAATCAGATAAAGAAACGAAAAAGTAAATCATTAAAAGCTTGGTTGCGAACTATGCTTTATTTAGGGTATGGTCCGTATATCGCCGAGAATTTTAGAACGGTTACTAGTGGTTTTCAACATTTCAGGTAACCGGCTCCCTATATACGGACCGCTTGTCACTTGTCATTAGTCAACAAAAATTTTGATAAAGAAGGTTGGAGGTTAATGTAACGTTGATACTTCTGTACTTCTGTTTTTGAATTGAAAAATATTTATTTGTGTATTTGTAAAGTTATTAGTGCCAGACAGTTTGAGTGTTGGATGCCATGGAAGAAGCTGCAGGTTTCTGGGTTATTATCAACGAACTTTTTTCTTCAGAAAGCAGTTCTAGTGAAGACGAATTTGTTCCAAGGGGCCCTATTGGTGAGTACCTACTTCAAAAGGATCGAAGGTGACCTGACTTGATGTCATTGAGTAGAAAGTGTTATCCAATAAAAGTTGCCAATATTTTTACAATATTAAAAAAATTGCTTTTCAGTTTTGCGTCCAAGAATTCTTGGGTTTGTGGAAGATGTTGTGGATGACTATAGCAACGCAGAATTCAGAGAACATTTTCGAATGAATAGGCAAACATTCCAGCATATATTGTCATTGATTGAAGACAAAATCAGTGCACTTATAGTTGAGAGAGGCCGTCAAGTGATACCACCAAAGGTTCAACTTTTAGTTACCCTTTGGTACTTTGGGACTCCTGATTCATATAGGTGTAGTAGTTTTGTATATATCAAAAATAAAACATATTGACCACCATTTCCCTTCAAAACATGTCTTGACTTGGTTGTTCATATCTAAATTTATTAGTTAGCTATTAATAATTTCAAGTTCTGTTGTAGATCAATTATAAGTCGCTTCAATATAGGCAAAGCAACCGCAATTAGAAGTGTGCGAAGAGTTACAAATGCTCTCCTAGAAATAAGTAACAATGTAATATGTTGGCCATCACAGGACAACATTGATGAAATAAAAAATAGTTTTCATGAAATGGGAATGCCAGATACCATTGGCTGTATTGATGGGATGCATATTCGAATTCCTAAGCCTAATGACCATGGACTTTCTTATATAAATAGAAAGGGATTTCCTAGCATTCTATTACAAGTAAGTTAAAAATATCTTGATATTTATTGAAATATGTTCATTGATTTTGTTTTAGGGAGTATGTGATCACCGCCTAAAATTTATTCATGCATATGCAGGAGAAGTTGGTTCAAACCATGATGCTACAGTACTGAAACGAAGTGAGATATGGACTTATGTAAATGAAAATTTCAATGAGAAGTTTCCAAATGATACACACCTGTTAGGTGATAAAGCGTATCCCTGCCTTCCTCAACTAATAACCCCATATAAAGATAACGGTCATCTTACTGTCTCTCAACGAAATTTCAACTTTTTATTGTCAAGAACCAGAAGTACAATTGAAAGAGCATTTTGTTTATTACAAAAAAGATTTAGGACGTTAAAAGATCTATTGGATGTACGCCGTATAGATTGGATCGCCAAGTATGTGATTGCTTGCTGTGTGCTTCACATTATATGCATCATGCAAAATGATATACTGGAGATTGAAGCAATTGAGGCGGTTGATAACGATCCAAATGTCAATGATGACATTTTTGTTGGAGCTATTAGACCAAGACTTGTACAGGGTCAAGCCAAACGCAACCGAATCTGTCAAGAATTAAATTGAAATTCCAACAATCATGTATTCTTCACCCATATAAAATGTTCATTGTCACAGTTTGTTTTTTTTTCATCCCTTAGGCATTGCATAATATAATTAGAAATGAGCAAAATACATTCAAATTAATCAAAAAGTTTTAGAGGTGGAAACATCTCAGGATGTCTGCTGGCATATTGAGTTGAATCATCGGTCAATCTACTGAGTAGAACATACATGTTTTTGCCCTTTGGGGTGGATTTAAAAAAAAATTAATAAGTGAAAAGAATGATGAGGTAACAAAAAAATAATAGCTGTCAAAAAGATATATATATTAATAGAAACTTAAAAAAAACTACAAAAATAGAAACAAAATATACATTCTCTCTTATTAAATAAGAAACATCACATTGTAGCTTTCATTTCAAAAAACGAGTAAGTCAAAAATAGATGGGGAAACAATAGTTCTGCCAAAAAGAAATATTCATATATATATATATATATATATATATTAATAGGAACTTAAAAAAATATCACATTACAAAGGTAGAAACAAAATATACATTATCTCATTAAATAACAAACATCACACTTAAGCTTTCATTTTTGACCAAAATTTTCATCTGCTGGCATAGGCATAGTAGAACATACAGTGAGGACATTCATTTTCTACGTTATTAGCCATTTTCAAGAAAAACCCTGAAACACGTCAATTTGTCTTTGACACTGTGACATAAAAAAATCGCCCCTCCACCCCCATCAAAGAGACAGCCACCCCACCAATTTTTTTTTTAAATGAAATAGTGTATCAGGTAATACCTCATTTGGAAAGGCATTCAGTTGTCTATACAGCCAAGTCTATTTTTTGAATTTCGATCATGAGTTATAAAAAAAAAAATTTCAAAATGTTAAAAAGTATCACATATACTATTAAACTCGCTGTAATATTCACTGCACCTCGATTTTTTCACATACAATTTTTTACTCTACTGTCACGTATGACAAACGACAGTTGGTAAATAAACCAAAAAAAAAATTAAGGTGCATTGACTATACAGCGAATTTAATAGTATATTTGATACTTTTTAACATTTTGAAAAATATTCAATTTAAAAAAATAGACATGGCTGTATAGAAAATTGAATACCCTTCGAAATGAGGTATCATTTGACTCCTTATTTCATTTAAAAAAATGGAGGGGTGGCTGTCAATTTGAGGGGTGGAAGAGAGGCGATTTTTTTTATGTCATGTGTTTCAGGGTTTTTCTTGAATATGGCTAATAACGTAGAAAATGAATGTATCTGTTACTTTAGGACCTCACTGTATATATTATTACAAACAAAATATATATTTTCTCTTATTAAATAACAAAAATCACATATACCCTTTCATTTTTTACCGAAATTTTCTTGCATCCAACGAAACATTTCTTTTTTTAAATTCATTTTGTCCTCATGGCGCTTTTGCCTTCTATTTTCTATTTCATAAGAAGACAGAGTTCTTTTCCTGGATAATTCTCCTGGAGAAAAATTTTTGCTTCCACCTGGTTTATTTGCATCATTATCAACTGGTTTTTCACTACTTGTAGTCTTTGTTAAACCAGTGCTACTCACAGAAACAATTGGTTTGAAGTATGGATCACGAAAGTATATTTCGTGAAAATCTTCAAAATATCTCCAGTGTACATCGTGATTCCCAGTTTTATTTTTTCTGCCCGAATTTTGTCGTATGTTTTTTTGAGGTTCCTCCATTTCTCATCACATTTTTGATAAGTTCGTGCTATCCCCTTTCTCTCAAGTTCATCACATATGATTTGCCAGACTTTTTTTTTGTATATGTTGGACTATCAAACTTATCTTTATTCTTGATGAAGCTAAATATCAGTAGCTTTATAGCTTCGTGTGTCCATGAACATTTTCCCTCGCCAGTCTCACCGTTCCTTGCGTTTGCTAGGTTAATATTTTCTTGCAAAGTAGATGCAGGAGCAGGGTCAGTCACAGTAGAGGCACAACAGGTGCTGGTGCTTGGCTCTGAAGATGAGTCTAGTTCGCGAATGGATCCATATATTTTTTTAGTATCAAAATCCATTTCTATATTTTCAAAATTCCTAAAACAGTGATGCTTTGAAGCGAGATCTTCCTCTATAATATTATTAATCCTCCCCACATCGACATTACAATGGCCGCATGTTAATACACAGTTATCCTAAAATAATTGTTTTATAATTATAATTTTTATTTCATAAGAAATAAATTACCTCTGTGTCTTGCAAAGACATCTTTATTCTTTTGAGTAATAACTTCTCTTAAATCAATCAAATTTTCTAATAAACATAAACAAAAGTGACATATGACAGGACAAGTCGTAACATCCTTTTGGTAACCAAACTTCCCACAATTAAAAGTACGGTTGCTCTGGTGACAGATAATTCACCGAAATTTCAGGAAATGGTCACCGCTTTTTCAGGAATTTGATATATACGGACCGCCCAGTTACTAACCAAAGTAACCAAGGATATATACGGACCATACCCTTAGCCGTTGTTCTTATAACTGCCTTTATTAGCTCGGGGCTCGGGCCAAAATGAGATGGGGATATTTTGTCGCAGACATTTGAGAATAGGGTTCCTGGGCAATAAAAATATATAAATATGCCGTTTCTGTCCTTTCCTTAAACGCAACATACCGGACCCAGTGTATTTACATCGTAGCCTGGATCATGTTAAGAAGAGGCATTGGTCGGGTATTACCGTTTTCACTCGTACATACTCAATTTGTAAATTCTGTTCGGCTTGACCAATCTCCAATCTCCCCTTATATAAATGATGAGCATGCCACTGCTTTCAAGATATTCATAACTATAACTGAGTATCTAATAACCAATACCAACACATAATTCGTATCTCCTCACTGTCACTTGCGCTATGCAATCTTGAACTGGGGTATGAGCTCTTCTGCTGAAAGAGTATTCATTCTGCAAAAGTATGCTGTCAGAATAATTGCCAAATTAGGATGGCGGTAGACATGAGAGATGTGCATATACGATCATAAAAATAAACAAAAATTTATGGCAAATCATCAAGACCATCCTAGAGCTAGGGGTTTACTAATACCGAATCCCCACCGAATCTCTTTTTATCAAAAGAGTCATCTCTACCTCGGACCGAAACTATATAACAAGTTACATACGTCTATTAAGGATTCAGTGAATATTTCCATAATCAAGAGAAAACTAAAAGCATATCTTATAGAAAAAAATTGCTACACTATTGAGGAGCTTTAATAACAATTTTTTATAAAATGTAACATCTCCATATGATTAAGTAAATTTTTTCATGTCAATTTATTGTTTTTATCTATATATTATTTATTTTTACACTGACGTCTTCCTTGTTATTGTATTAAATTGTTAATTATGATAATTTTATACTTTTTATCATGCGAAATAAATATTATTATTATAACCAACTCTCACAAAGAGAGCGATGTAGCTTCTACAGGCCTACAGCAATATATATGATATATAAATAAAAAAAATGTATTTGTCTATGAAATGGCATCTCTATAATCCTGTCTTTTATTGCTCGGAGGCACAGATTGTATTGTCCCAAAACTCAGCATGTGTTTTGTATTGGTTCAGTTGAGGTTCAGTGTAGGTTCAGGCTCAGTCAGGAGTAACAAACTTTCAATTGGAAAGCGCCTCTGATTGAATAGTTCTGTAGAACGCAGAAGGCTACGAAATTTTTTCGTCATGTCTAGTCTACCAAAAGGATAGATATCCAAACATAAGTCGCAAAAAATATAGCGGGGTTGATGTCAGCGAAGTATATTCTTAAATTCTGTTGAAGAAACCTGGAGTAGTGTATATGATTATATGTGAAGATATATGAATGCAGATTGAAATGGAGAAAAATCCTTATTCATTGCTGGTAGCTATATACTTACCCCTCATGTCAATCAAAATAATCTGAAAAATCATCCCAGATATGGTAAGTAATGATATATTTTCTTACTCTCATGGCGATTTTATGATAATTGGCGATTACAACATTAATGAGATAATAGAATGGGTTCCAGATAAATTTATTGATTCTTATGGTCTGATGGGTTGTGGGAGATAATTAAAATAATGGAATTTTAATAATATTAACTTACCCCGGTTTCATCAAAAGAACAAACATAGTCGTAACAAGCCCCAGAGTTAAAATATTTCATTCCCATCTGTCATGCACCTCCAGTGTATTACCATTGTTTATATAGAAGTAAAATAGTCAATAGTCAATGCCTGTGTAATAGACGAGGAAAGTATGTCGTCACAAATGTCATACTTGTCAAAAACTGATTCCAAACAAAGAATTTTAGGTGACATTCTTTGTTGATAATATGCTGCGTTGCTCATTATTTTGTGTTTGATTGTTTGAATTTTGTTTTCTCAGGCAAAAGGAGTTGAAAAACCTTAACGGAAACCATATCGGAGCCATCGGACAAGCTGATTTAAATTCGACGGAAGTTTGTTTGGAATCAGTTTTTGACAAGAATGACATTTGTGACATCATCACTTTCCTCGTCTATTGGTGTTGGACGCAAACGCGAGTGTCATCTAGCGTGATTAGTTACAAACATGAATATTTGACGTCATTTTAATGAAGGTTCCTTCAAAAAACCCTGATTCTAATCATTGTTTATATAGAATATAGTTAGTCAACCTTATGGGATTATAATTGGATCAAAATGGATGCGACATGTAGATGGCGATAGTGAGCTCGCATCCAAGTCATGTCGTTACTTCTGTGATCTGGCCTCCAAGTCATGTCGTAACTTGATTGAAACAATGGGGCAGCATTAAAATCAGGGTTTTTTGAAGGAACCTGCATTAAAATGACGTCAAATATTCATGTTTGTAACTAATCACGCTAGATGACACTCGTGTTTGCGTCCAACACCAATTACACAGGCATTGACTAACTATCTTACTTCTATATAAATAATGTTCTAATGCTGTCCCATTGTTTCAATCAAGTTACGACATGACTTGGAGGCCAGATCACTGAAGTTACGACATGACTTGGATGCGAGCGCACTATCGCCATCTACATGTCGCATCCATTTTGATTCAATTATAATCCCATAAGGTTGACTAACTATCTTCTATATAAACAATGGTATTACGCTATTGAAAAGTTTAAAAAATTGGGTCATAAAATCTTCAAAAGAATCTGCCGAGTTGCCGAAAGTAAGCATTCCAGAGAATGCAGAGTGAACATCTGACTATATAGACTATACAGGTACGCGTTTTTTTCTATCCAATGTTTTATTAAAACCGAAAAATAAACTATACCATTAGAAAGTTCAGATTTCCTACTTGAAAATAGAGTATTTGAAATTCCAATTTAATATCTCGTACGTATCAGATTATAATGTAATACGTCCGGTTCTAAAAAATAGGTCCTCACGCGGCTGACCAGGCATCCCGTGCGTAGTATCATTGTTTATAGAGAAGTATGCATAAGTTTCTATATGATTTTTTTGCGTACAAACTATAACTCTCACCAAAAAAGTACGGAATATCTTTTTGGAAGAAAAAACTTACCCTACAAGATGGTATTTTTTATTTTTCATTATATTCATCTCAGCCCAAAATATTTTTCGAATTTTTTTTTGACTTTAAGAAATCGATTGACCAATGAACTTTTTCTTATATCAACCAATACCTATACTCTAAACTAATTATTATTTAAAAAAACTCAGCGAGATTGCTAATTACTTATTCTCGTGACCTCCGCCAACTGGACTATTTAGCATTAAACCGAAAATAAGTTTGGTAATTTTTTTAAAAACTTTTTCGTAACATCTCTGGTATATTAAATGCATCGTCTTATTATGATGAATAAACAATCGAGCAGACACAGCTGATTCTTTGGAATGAAGAAGTTCTGAGGCAATATGTTGAATGAATGTTACAAATAGTTCAAAGTACAATAAACACTTGAAGTAAACAACGTATTGGTTTTGAAACATTGAGACGAAGCATAGGCAGTAAATTAAGTGAAAGTAAACACTATTGATTAGCGTAAATACCCTAAGATGATCCCGATGCATATTATGCTACTATTATTATCAAATCGTCAGCATTTCAGCATCTACAGCGAACAATAATTAAGGAAAAAAATCTTCTGCAGATAATAAACTATTGACAGAACCAAAAGAATCTTTTTCCGAAATCAGGTGCGATTCATGGCTTCAAAACATTTCGAAACAGAGCTTCCAAAGTTGTTTTGTAATAATAATAATAAATTTATTCATATAATACAACACCGTGTCAAACCCTTATAACAGTACGCCTTTTTTCGTGTCTATTTTTGTGCCTATTCGTTGGCTAAATTTCTCGAAATGACTGGTGGCATTATTGGGGTAAAGGCGGCCAGGCGGGTAATACCGGCCTTTAGACTTTTCCTATAGTAAACTAATATTTTCCTGCAAAAACACGCTACGCCATCTCTTACGCAACTCAGAAAGGTTTGTTACCTTGCCTAACAATATTTGACATTTGTTGATGTAGCCGGAAGAAATATTTCACCTTAAATGTATTCGTGTTATAGTATGTTTCATGCACTATTCTTTGGTACATTTAAATGTGGAAAATTTTGTGATTTACAAGACAGCGGCCGGCCGTCATTACCCACCTGCATTAAACGAATTTATTTATTTATTGCATATTTTTGGATACGCCTTGCTCAGGATTATTGTTTAAAATTTAAATTGTCGAAAGTCGAAACTTGTGCGAAACAAGGATTAACGAGGTCTTACCTTTTAACGTGCGATTCCTAGCACGATCCGAGGAGAATATCGAAAGGAGGTCCGTTGGATTATACGAGGATATATTGAAAAATTCTTAGCAAACAAAATTTCAATGTCAAAATATTTTATTACCCAACGCATATTCTCTTCTTGATTGGATACATTTATTACAGCGAACCTGCAACGTCTCTAGACCTTTCAAAAAAAAAAGTTTCTTCTTGCTCTGCAAACCAGACCTCCACAGCTTTTATTACCTCCTTGTTGGAAGAAAATTTACGACCTTTTAAACTTTTTTTAGTTGAGGAAAGAGATGATAGTCGGACGGAGCCAAATCTGGTGAATAAGGGGGGTGTTCTAGTAATTCAAACCCTAAATCACGAATTTTTTGCATGGCAACATAAGATTTGTGTGCAGGGGCGTTGTCCTTCAAAAACAAAACACCTTTGGATAGCTTTCCGCGTCTTTTCTCTATAATTTTTTCCCGTAGAGTAGTCAGTAATGTCGAATAGTAATCTCCAGTTATTGCAAGAACTTTTCCAGCAGATTTTTGGACACGAAACTTCTTAGCTCTTGGAGAACCGGAGTGTCTCGCCATTCCATCGATTGTTGCTTTGTTTCTGGATCGTAGAAATGTACCCAAGTCTCAACCATAGTAACAATTTGGTTTAAGAAGTCTACATCGCTTTCAAATCGAGCACAGATCGAACGCGATGCTACTACCCTTGCACGCATTTGGTCAACATTCAAACATTTGGGGATCCATTTTGCAGCAATTTTTCTCATGTCCAAATTGACGTGAACTATATGATGAAAGCGTTTGTATGAAATATTCAGTGCTTCAGATATCCGTTTTAGCCCAATTCGACGGTCTGTTAAAATCATGTCATGAACTGTATCGATATTTTCGGAGACTGACACAGAAACTGGCCTTCCCGATCGGTCATCATCTTCAATGGAAAATTTACCTCTTTTGAAGCTTGCAGTCCAATTTTTCACGGTCGCATACGAAGGACATTGATCACCAAGGGTATTAAGCATATCTTCTGCTACCTCTGCTACCTCTTAACCCTTTTAAATACAGGTACTTGATGGCTCGATACTCCAATTTTTCGATTTTCACAATTTCGGTGGACATATTGTTTCTTTTAATTTATCGCGTAACTCTGGTTTACTTTTTTGACGTCAAACTTTACACTGACACTTCTAATAAGTTATTGTTCGTTGCTATGGTAACGCAATATTTTGTTTATGCAGGGAACTGGTCTAGGCTAACTAGATATCAATACATCCTCGTATTATTGAATTGCAGTGCCAAGTAAAATATTAGGACATAGTCCAAGCAATAGGGAAAAGTGCGTGCAAAAATTAATATCCGAAAAAAAAAATATGAGCGTATAGGAAATTGAAATTCAGCATGAGTTTCTATTTCATGCGACTCGATCGTGATTACCGAACATAACCTAAAAAATTGGCAAAGTTGCGAAAATCGGTTTTTATTGATAACTAAAAATCTACAGCTCCGATCGAAAAAAGTCAAATTAGAATATTGTAGGTATTAAAAAGATCTATCAATTGAATAACCTATGATTTTTCAATATCATTGATACTTTTCGAGTTATATCGGAAAAACCGTGAAAAATCGGGTTTTCTATAACTCGTTAACTGTAAGGTATTCAAACTTGTTACTTACCGTTATGTGAAGCCTATGACAAGCCAAAGAAGTCTTCATTTAAAAAATTGAAAAATATTGATTATTTTTCAAAATTTATGAAGTTTTCTCCCAATGCTCTCTCAATATGGCTACTCTTGCTCGGGAAATGATGCTACAGTAACGATTCATGGCTTATTTTTTTCTGTAAGAGTTGTTCTTTCATATTATCGAATGAGTATATTGATTTTTTTTTAATTTTAATGGTCGAAAAATTACTTTTAAAAAATTGCACAATTTTTTTACATGTTTTTTCTAAATACATTGCTTAATTTTGTTTTTATGTAAACGACTTGTATGAAAATGGATCCCTAGCATGATTTCACGCATTCAAAAAAATAATGAATTCCTATGATCACTAGGAGCTGAGATAATTTTTTTTATTTCAAAAGAATCTGGAAGACGCAATAATCATCGTACAGCAGTCACCTTCATGGATATTAGAATACCTATATTTTCAATAAAAAATACTAGGAAATTTTACAAATATGTCTAGTTCATTTGCAGTATTATTAATTGATGAATAAAGTCAGGCGTGCAGGCGTGGATCGCGATAGCTGTTGCGGGTGGCGGAGTGGGGGTAGCACTGAAAACTTATTTCGTGCGTTCAAAGTGGATGCGCTTGAAAAATATTGAGTATCTCGGCTTCTGCACAACGTCAATCTCCATTTTCTATCACATTAAATACATACTTCTTCATTAGTCTCAGTCATTGTATGTCAATATAAAAAAAATAAATGAATTAAAATAATTGAGTAATCTTGAATTAAAAACCGTTATGTTTAATAAAATGAGTACTCACCAGAGGTAAGGTACACCGGGGTAAGTGGAAATCTGGGGCAAGTGGAACCCAGGCCTAATCTTCTAAAATTATTTTCTGTAATACAGTGCCACCTATTGCACACTAGCCCTTCCACATCCTTCAGATGCTCTGTGGTATATGGCGCTAACAGCGATTCATTTACACTTCGAATTCGGCAGTGGCGTGAACGTTGGAGTTTTACGTCGCATAGTGAGTTAGCACGTGTATACTGTTTTTGTCTGTTACGACCAAGAAATTCGTGGAAATATTTAAATCGATTCAAGTAAGGACTTCATAAACAATATCTCTTTGCATTTTAAACTCATTAGAAACGTATTTTAAGGTACGATAAAAAAACATGCATGGGTTACACTTGCCCCAAAAAAATCACAAGTGGGGCAAGTGTAACCTACGATAGTTTCCACTGGCAAGATGTATGTAGACCAGCTTACCGAGAGGTTAACATGTCTAGAAGTGAAATTTTGTAGAAGAATCGGAAAGACATCGACATTCAATTGGCCTCATGTTGAAGACAGAAGTATTATCAACGAATGGGAGATTTTTATGCATTTACCTCCGCCTCCAATAGATAAGAGAGGGAAAATCAAATTCAATATATTATTTGACTCTTATAATGTAGGAAATGTCAATTTTGATATCTGTAATAAATTTGATTTGCGGTATATAACAAGACTACCTAGTTGTTTACACTTACCTCGGCAAACTTTATTCAGTTATGAATGCTAAAAAGTGTCATGGTTTACACTTGCCCCGGTACCACCTGGTACCACCTGGGCAATGATGACGAACAGGAGAAAACTCACAGAAAAAATTGATAACCATGGTGATTTTCTATATTGGTACAAACTTGAAAGTAATGTATCTGCAATCAGCTCACTAAATATGACGGATGTTGAGTAACGAGTTTTCTTGTTTAGTCGGATCAAAGTGGAGGTACTGAAATTCGCGGTTCCACTTCCCCCGGTGTACCTTAATAAAAAAACTTGTAACTTGTTGTTCTCGTACGTTTTTTTTTTTAAATGTACACTGTCAGAACGAAATAACACTGTCAGAACGAAAGTGTCTTTAATTTCAACATAATTTGTATCCCCACTGCGCCACCCGCTAGAATGGCATCGCTCCGCGCCTGCACGTCTCACTTTGTTCATCAATTAATAATAATGCAAATGAACTAGACATATCCTAGTATTTTTTTTTGAAAATATTGGTATTCAAACTCAATATCCGTGAACGTGACTGCTATACTATGATTATTACGCCTTCCAGATTTTTTTTGAAATAAAAAAAATTATTTCTGCTCTTAGTGATCGTAGGAGCTAATTTTTTTTTTCAATACGTGAAATCATGCTAGCAATCTATTTTCATAAAATTAATTTCTATAAAAACAAAGATAAGAAATTTATTTATCATGTAAAAAAATTGTGCAATTTTTTTAAAGTAATTTTTTGACACTTGATATAAAAAAAATCTATACTCCTTCGATAATATGAAAGTACAATTCTTACAGAAAAAAATAAGCCTTGAATCGTTACTGTAGCATCATTCCCCGAGCAAGAGCAGCCATATTGAAAGAGCATCTTTTATGAGAAAACTTCATATATTCTGAAAAATAATCAATATTTACCAATTTTTCAAAAAAAAAATACTTTTTTGGCTTGTCTTAGGCTACATATAACAGTAAGTAACAAGATTGAATACCTTACAGTTAACGAGTTATAGAAAACCCGATTTTTCACGGTTTTTCCGATATAACTCGAAAACTATCGATGGTATCGAAAAATCACAGGTCATTTAATTGATAGATCTTCTTGATACCTACAATTTCCTAATTTGACTTCTTTTGATCGGAGCTGTAGTTTTTCAGTAATCAACAAAAAACCGCTTTTCGCAACTTTGCCAATTTTTTAGGTTATGTTCAGTAATCAGGATCGAGTCGCATGAAATAGAAACTCATACTGAATTTTAATTTCCTATACTCTCATATTTTTTGTTTTCGGATATTAATTTTTGCACATTTAACATTGGACCGTTTCCTCGTTTCTTGGACTAACAACAGTGAAAGCCGCGTTGTCTTCTGAACAAATGTAAGCAAGCCGCATTACAGGAAATCTACAAATTATGCAGCCACTGATCTTAGATAAAAAATGTACATTTGCAAACCAATGTGACGTAATCCATTCGGTCCGGTCCTGTCGAACAGGAACTACAAAAACAAATTTATATTCGTTTTCTTGAAATCTTAGATGACACTCAAAGACCAAAGTGAATTTCAGTGCCTCTATCAATACACCTACCGGAAGAAGGCCAAAGCATGTTCATGGTTTACAAGTTTCGACATGTTACCTAGGTGTATCGACGTAATAGTATTCCACATATTAGTCCAGGGCATTTAGATCAAAATCAGCCGGAATAACTAAATTGGCCGTCACACAGATATCGAGATGCGGTTTTCTGCATTGTGTTCAGGAAGGTCACAACAAATGAGTCTATAGGGTGTGGTTTCTCGCTTTTTCGAAAAATGCTTTCTGGGCCGGAAAATGCATTTTCCAATTGCATCACTACTTGCACCATTACAGGAACGACTGGAAACCCGATGCCAGAATTGAATTCGGCATCCCCGGAAACCCCCGAGTAGCGAGTTTGGATCGATTTTCATGCACGCTGCCATTTTTTCCCAGTTCCACCCCCGCGCACCCCCACAGAGCCACCCCCGTGCACCCCAGGTAATTCCAATGCCAGAATTGAATTTTGCATCCCCGAAAACCCCCCGAGTAGCGAGTTTGGATCGATTTTCATGCACGCTGCCGTTTCTCCCCTAATTGACAACCCCCAGGGAACCGCCCCCGAGGAATTCCAATGCCAGAATTGAATTCGGCATCCCCGAAAACTCCCGAGTAACGAGTTTGGATCGATTTTCATGCACGCTGCCATTTCTCCCCAATTCCACCCCGCGCACCCCCACAGAGCCCCCCCGTGCACCCCAGGTAATTCCAATGCCAGAATTGAATTTTGCATCCCCGAAAACCCCCCGAGTAGCGAGTTTGGATCGATTTTCATGCACGCTGCCGTTTCTCCCCTAATTGACCACCCCCGCAACCCCCATGGAGCCGCCCCCGAGGAATTCCAATACCAGAATTGAATTCGGCATCCCCGAAAACCCCCGAGTAGCGAGTTTGGATCGATTTCCATGCACGCTGCCATTTCTCCCCAATTCCACCCCCGCGCACCCCCACAGAGCCACCCCCATGCACCCCAGGTAATTCCAATGCCAGAATTGAATTTTGCATCCCCGAAAACCCCCCGAGTAGCGAGTTTGGATCGATTTTCATGCACGCTGCCGTTTCTCCCCTAATTGACCACCCCCGCAACCCCCAGGGAACCGCCCCTGAGGTATTCCAATGCTAGAATTGAATTCGGCATCCCCGAACACTCCCGAGTAACGAGTTTGGATCGATTTTCATGCACGCTACCGTTTCTTCCCCAATTGACCACCCCCGCAACCCCCATGGAGCCGCCCCCGAGGAATTCCAATACCAGAATTGAATTCGGCATCCCCGAAAACCCCCGAGTAGCGAGTTTGGATCGATTTCCATGCACGCTGCCATTTCTCCCCAATTCCACCCCCGCGCACCCCCACAGAGCCACCCCCGTGCACCCCAGGTAATTCCAATGCCAGAATTGAATTTTGCATCCCCGAAAACCCCCCGAGAAGCGAGTTTGGATCGATTTTCATGCACGCTGCCGTTTCTCCCCTAATTGACAACCCCCAGGGAACCGCCCCCGAGGAATTCCAATGCCAGAATTGAATTCGGCATCCCCGAAAACTCCCGAGTAACGAGTTTGGATCGATTTTCATGCACGCTGCCATTTCTCCCCAATTCCACCCCGCGCACCCCCACAGAGCCCCCCCGTGCACCCCAGGTAATTCCAATGCCAGAATTGAATTTTGCATCCCCGAAAACCCCCCGAGTAGCGAGTTTGGATCGATTTTCATGCACGCTGCCGTTTCTCCCCTAATTGACCACCCCCGCAACCCTCAGGGAACCGCCCCCGAGGAATTCCAATGCCAGAATTGAATTCGACATCCCCGAAAACTCCCGAGTAACGAGTTTGGATCGATTTTCATGTACGCTACCGTTTCTTCCCCAATTGACCACCCCCGCAACCCCCATGGAGCCGCCCCCGAGGAATTCCAATACCAGAATTGAATTCGGCATCCCCGAAAACCCCCGAGTAGCGAGTTTGGATCGATTTCCATGCACGCTGCCATTTCTCCCCAATTCCACCCCCGCGCACCCCCACAGAGCCACCCCCATGCACCCCAGGTAATTCCAATGCCAGAATTGAATTTTGCATCCCCGAAAACCCCCCGAGTAGCGAGTTTGGATCGATTTTCATGCACGCTGCCGTTTCTCCCCTAATTGACCACCCCCGCAACCCCCAGGGAACCGCCCCCGAGGTATTCCAATGCTAGAATTGAATTCGGCATCCCCGAACACACCCGAGTAACGAGTTTGGATCGATTTTCATGCACGCTACCGTTTCTTCCCCAATTGACCACCCCCGCAACCCCCATGGAGCCGCCCCCGAGGAATTCCAATACCAGAATTGAATTCGGCATCCCCGAAAACCCCCGAGTAGCGAGTTTGGATCGATTTCCATGCACGCTGCCATTTCTCCCCAATTCCACCCCCGCGCACCCCCACAGAGCCACCCCCATGCACCCCAGGTAATTCCAATGCCAGAATTGAATTTTGCATCCCCGAAAACCCCCCGAGTAGCGAGTTTGGATCGATTTTCATGCATGCTGCCGTTTCTCCCCTAATTGACCACCCCCGCAACCCCCAGGGAACCGCCCCCGAGGTATTCCAATGCTAGAATTGAATTCGGCATCCCCGAACACTCCCGAGTAACGAGTTTGGATCGATTTTCATGCACGCTACCGTTTCTTCCCCAATTGACCACCCCCGCAACCCCCATGGAGCCGCCCCTGAGGAATTCCAATACCAGAATTGAATTCGGCATCCCCGAAAACCCCCAAGTAGCGAGTTTGGATCGATTTTCATGCACGCTGCCATTTCTCCCCAATTCCACTCCCGCGCACCCCCACAGAGCCACCCCCATGCACCCCAGGTAATTCCAATGCCAGAATTGAATTTTGCATCCCCGAAAACCCCCCGAGTAGCGAGTTTGGATCAATTTCATGCACGCTGCCGTTTCTCCCCTAATTGACCACCCCCGCAACCCCCAGGGAACCGCCCCCGAGGTATTCCAATGCTAGAATTGAATTCGGCATCCCCGAACACTCCCGAGTAACGAGTTTGGATCGATTTTCATGCACGCTACCGTTTCTTCCCCAATTGACCACCCCCGCAACTCCCATGGAGCCGCCCCCGAGGAATTCCAATACCAGAATTGAATTCGGCATCCTTGAAAAACCCCGAGTAACGAGTTTGGAGCGAGTTTCATGTACGCTGCCATTTCTACCCCAATTCACCCCCCGCGCACACCCACAGAGCCATCCTCGTGCACCCCCGGGTGAATCTAATGCCAGATTCGAGTTCGGCAGCCCCGACAACCCCCGAGTAACAATTTCCGAGCGTTTTTTTCGAGTTTCCAGTCGTTCCTGTAATGGTGCAAGTAGTGATGCAATTGAAAAATGCATTTTCCGGCCCAGAAAGCATTTTTCAAAAAAGCGAGAAACCACACCCTATAGACTCATTTGCTGTGACCTTCCTGAACACAATGCAGAAAACCGCATCTCGATTTCTGTGTGACGGCCAAATTTAGTTATTTCTATCTTACCTGGACTATATGGTGGTTTTGGGTTTTCTACAAGAATAAATTTCAGGATTGAATTAAAATTCGTTTTTTAGTCCTTGATATACTTTTCGGTACCTACTATTCATTGATTTGATTGTAATAATCAGTACTCATGTGTTATAATTCAGTAGATTATTCAGAAATTAATGTTGAGATTACGCGATCCAAGGAAGTGATTGTTTAATTATTATTTTGCTTATGTTTTTCAGAAATGAGAATTCCAATTACCTATTTTTAATCATGATGTTTGCAATTTCGCGTATTGATTCGATGTATTTCATCAATTACTATATTTTTCTTTGAGCTTATCGAGTTAAATTCCAGTAATGATCGTTAACAAAATCACATACCATCATGATTTATTATTACGGTCAGAATGATTAAACGTAACGTGTTGTTGTTTCCTTCATTCATATTTTTGCCGGTCGTTGGAAACCGCTATTGTTGCTCTGAAATAGTTTTTTTCCAAAACAAGTGTCATAAATTTGAGCAGTTATGTTTATGTTTTGAGGCAATTGAAAAACTGAATCGACTGGTTTAGATTTTCATTTCTTCTATTTTCGATCAAGATCATCCAAGGATTTACAGGGGCGTATCCAGAACGTTCCTAAGTGGCGGGGCAATTGGCTCTAAGGGAGGGAGCAATTAGCTAGAGATGAAGAGTCAATGTTGCTTTCAATGGAGAGGGGAGGGGGAGATTCATGAACTACAACTTAGACATTGAGAAAGGATAATCTCGAATTAGAGCACAAAAATCAATGCCTAATAACCCAAACAGCAGAAAATCGTATTGTTGACACCCTGTAGCTCGAAAACTGGTCATGGGATCGATCTCTTCAAATTGGACTACATCATATCGAGTGCCGAACAGAACCTTAGGAAGTATATAATCGAACTCAACTCAAATGCGTTATACAGGGTGGGTCACGGTCGATGGTACCTTAGACGTTTACGGAGAACGGGACATAGGATCATTCTGAAAATTTGGTTTCTCAAGTAGTAGCTCTTGGTCTATCGATCTAAAATATTTTCAGCAATACAGCGATGCCGCTTATACCAGAAAGTAGCAGCATCTTTGTTATTTCAAATGGGTCACCCTGTTTATTACCACATTTTTGAACTTGTCATTCCTTTCTGATTATTTCTGCCTTATACTCCCCTATACCTATCTCTAACGGTTTTTGAGATATTGGTTATTTTCCATATTTTTTATCCAAAACATAGCTCGAATTGAATGTTTATTTCTGCGGTATTTGGATTCTTAGGAAATTGCAATTTTGTGTTTAGTTCATCAAGATCATGTACATTGATTCTGCATAGAGAAGTTTGTTCTGCGTTATACAGGGTCGTTCAAAATTCATGATCTTACTGCTAGATACGAAAGGGGTTGAAAGTGCGTTTTTTTAAATGGAACATCCTGTATATTATGAAATATTCTGAAAGGTGACTAAATTCCATTCTAATTGATATATCATGTTCCTATACCTAAATAGCCAGAATTCCGAGATAATAGCAATTTTCACTTGTAATCTCCCAAGCGCTTGAAGCGAAGCGACGAGGGTAATTTTCGTTGAAAATTCATGTACGAGATAAATTTATGGCAATTAATTCAAGCACGAGGGGGATTCGGTAAGAAAATTTCACACCGAGAAATGAAAATCATCCAGCAATTCATGAGAAATAACTAATGATGGTTTCACCTGAACTATTTATAACCACTGAAATATTGATATGTAAAATACTTAACAAAATTTTCATCAATAAATGTGTTTAAATTTGGAACAAAAAATAAATAAAAAAGTTATGATCTTTTCGTGGATTGAAATTATGTTATAATCGTACAAACTTCCTTTTGTTCATTGGTTGTAAATCAAGGTACGTTTCATTGAATTTTCTGCACGTTCTTGCTATAATTCCCTCACATTTTCCAAGAAGAATAAACAATTTCATCAGAACTTCGTTTGAATAGTTATTTCCCTCCATTTCAATTATTTTTGAGTCACTTTCGTTAAGAAACACTTAACGAACGGTATTATTAATAGTGCAAGAATTGTCAAATTTTTATAATGTCATGAACCATCATGACATTTAATAGCCACCTTAGATGAATATGAGAAAAATAAATCGAGTTTTTTTGAAAATTTCACACCTCACTTTTGTAGCCAATCAAAAAATTCGTTCTTGTTTAGATACCATGGCAACCCTAAAAATTTCCGGAAATTTTTATCCTCCTGGGTACCCTGGGCGAAATTAATAAGTGGACATTTTTCTGTCAAACATTTGACATGTGACAAGTTGATATTTTGCTTTAATGTACAAATGGAGGTCTAGTTTTCATATGAAAGGAGATAATTATGTATTTACTAGATATTTGGAATGTGTCTGAAAATATTTTCTCCGCGATTACTGTAGAAATTGTCAATTCTGAAATCATATTTCAGAAGAAGTTGAATACACCATTTGTCACAAGTTTTTATCCCAAGTCCCGTAGCTCAGAGATAGTGTTGCGGCCTATGAGTCGCTAGGTCGATGGTACAATCCACGAAAAGAATATAACTTTTTTATTTATTTTTTGTTCCAAATTTAAACACATTTATTGATGAAAATTTTGTTAAGTATTTTACATATCAATATTTCAGTGGTTATAAATAGTTCAGGTGAAACTGTCGTTAGTTATTTCTTATGAATTGTTGGATGATTTTCATTTTTCGGTGTGAAATTTTCTTACCGAATCCCCCTCGTGCTTGAATTAATTACCGTAAATTTATCTCGTACAGGAATCTTCAAAGAAAATTACCCTCGTTGCTTCGCGACTCGGGTAATTTTCAAAAAATGCATGTACTCGAAAAATTTCCGGCAATAATTCAAGCACTTGGGAGATTACAAGTGAAAATTGCTATTATCTCGGAATTCTGGCTATTTAGGTATAGGAATATGATATATCAATTCGAAGGGAATTTAGTCATCTTTCAGGATATTTCATAATATACAGGATGTTCCATTTAACAAAACGCACTTTCAACCCTTTTCGTATCTAGCAGTAAGATCATGAATTTTGAACGACCCTGTATAACGCAGAACAAACTTATTTATACAGAATCAATGTACATGATCTTGATGAACTAAACACAAAATTGCAACTTCCTAAGAATCCAAATACCGCAGAAATAAACATTCAATGCGAGCTATGTTTTGGATAAAAAATATGGAAAATAACCAATATCTCAAAAACCGTTAAAGATAGGTATAGGGGAGTGTGAGGCAGATATAATCAGAAAGGAATGACAAGTTCAAAAATGCGGTAATATAGATACAGGGTGACCCATTTGAAATAACAAAGATGCTGCTACTTTCTGGTATAAGCGGCAACGCTGCATTGCTGAAAATATTTTAGATCGATAGACCAAAAGCAACTACTTGAGAAACCAAATTTTCAGAATAATCCTATGCCCCGTTCTCCGTAAACTTCTAAGGTAACCCCCTCATAAGGGTAGTTTATACTTGTGATTTTTCGAAAAACTTTGCTGGCCGTAGGTTTCCAGGAAATATTTCATTGAAACAGACTAAAATAGACCAATATATACTTTGTGTGCTACCACAGAGAAAATTTATGCTATCATGGAGAAAATTTGAATCTACACTTGTACCTGCATTTTTTTTGCAGACCGGGAATTTCTAGTGGAGATATTTCATTAAAAGCTTAACTGTGATGGCTCGAAACATACTTTTCATTATACCTATCCGAATACAATATATTTACATGATTATTTAGCATACCCAAAAACGGTTTTTTTCCGTGCGCCCGCACGGAAAATTTTACGGTGCGCTGGTGACATTACAGCTGCCTATTTACGTGTCAAAATTAAATAATATGTTGTTGAAATCGCAAATGTTTTGAATATTTCCTTACCAACAGGGTAAATAACACTTGTAATTTCTGGATATTTTTGTACCATAAATATTTCAATCAATAATACATGTTTTTGTTCCTTCATCATTAAAAATAAATGTTACTTAACAATCTGTGGTTATCAGGTAGATATAATGAAAAAGTGAAAATGAAAATGGAGTATTTTTCGATTTGATTCCGAGTTCCAACCTTTGACAGCTGTTTCGTGGTCACCCACTCATCAGAAAGGATTTATGGATCTCTCGAAATCAAAATGAATCCACTCAAAGTTAGTACTGTTGATGTAATAAGTAACTTTTTGTAATATAATGAAAATTCATTACTCGTCCATAAATGCGTTTTCCGTGCTTGCACGACTTCCCGCGTTCGGCTTCGCCTCCCACAGGAACACGTCGCGCGCGCACGCATTTTCTGAACTCGTAATGAAATATACTATTTCGTGCCACCATAGAAAAAAATCGGATCAGCTCTCTCATAAGGGTGATTTATTCTTGTGACTTTTTTTGAAACATTGCTGACCGGAGGTTTCCAAAGGAAATATTCCAATGAAACCGTAGAATATGATTATTCATAACTTATTTTTTGTTCCTCCATAGAAAAAATTCGAATCAACCCCTTCTTCAGGGCACTTTATTCTTGTGATTTTTGAAAAAACTCTGCTGATCCATGGTTTTCAGTGAAGATATTTCATTGAAACAGTAAATTATGATTGCTCAGAGGATATATAGATGTTGTGCCACCATAGAAACATAATTTTTCCATTTTTTCATAAATAATTTTTTTGTTTGCTAACAATCATCATCTTAATTTTTCAAATATGGCCCTGTTTAGAAAATTAGAGTTTTGTGAAGTATTTTTCATGGCATGGCAGTTTCATGGCAGTTTCATGGCATTTTCATTATATGTCAGGTCATCTCGAATTTTTGAAAAAATTGCGAGTACGAGCCAGAATCGAAAGAAAGTGGTGGAATGAGATATCCTAGGTATGAAAAAAAGTTAGGGCTAACATGTTGGTGAAAATCTCTTAAAAAATCCAGGATGATGGCGGAAAAGGATCCGAAATGTATTGAAACCATCTTCGAATGTAGAAATACAAATACTTCAAAAAACTGTATTCTTCAGAACAGATCTGGATTAAAAAGAATGAAGTTGATGATAGTTGTTTGATAACGAAACATCCCTTAGTAAAACGGATATCATCATAACGAAGCTTGTAAGGTTTCTATATCTATGGAGAAATATTTTGATTACCAAGGAGTTGATGATGGATGAGATGTATTATTCGAGTTGTTGATAAAAATGCATAACCTGATATTGTCAATAAATATTAGTTTTGACTGATACTTTTGAGAATTTTATTAGCAAAGACTCGTTAGTTGAGTTGAAAACTAACAGACGATAACCTCACAAAAATATAAAATGAGAAATTCTGTTTTTCCAAAATAAATTCGAAACCAAATCTATATTTGGAAATTTCATAATTTCCATTTGATGTTCCTTCTATTTTGCAACTTTTTTCCCATTTACTCAAAGCAACGTTATCTTGGATGCAGTAGGTATATTTATTTCTCTTTATAAGTTTTGATTCATGAGACTGCATTGAATACTTATTTTCTATTATTTGTTTCCTAGTGTTGGTTTTTGTACATTTTTCAATTTTGATTATTTATGCCACAAAAATATACATATATGTTGTGAACGTGAATGTTTTTTTTTGATGATAGTAGGAATAATATAATGGGTTCAATCATTTCCTACCGTTTCAATGAAACATCTTCACTGGAAACTCCCGGTCAGCTAAGTTTTCCATAATTTCAAGAATAAACTACCCGATTTTTTTTCTATGGTGGCACGAAAAGTATATTTTGAACAATTAAAATTTATTGTTTTAATGAAATATATCTACACTGGAAACCCTCTGTCAGAAAAGTTATTTAAAAAATCACTAGAATAAACTACCCTTATGTTATGGGGGATCCGAATATTTTCTAAGGTGGCACAAAAAGTTCGTTTTGAGCAATCCTAATCTGTTTCAACGAAATATTCCAGCAAAGTGTTTCGAAAAATTACAAAAATAAATTACCTCGAAATGGGGGTGGATTTGAATTTTGAATAAGGTGGCACGAAGTCATTCCTCTATAGATATCTCCTTTGCATTATTATTTTGATATTCGCAGTTCAAGACTGAAATCAACGAAATATTATTTTCCGGTCAGCAAAGTATTTTTTCGGCAACCATCCGGGAAGTGTTCACTTCCCGGACACTTTTTCTTTGGGAAAGTAGCACTTACCGGCCTAGTCCGGGAAGTGCTCGAATTTTAATATAAATATTAATATAAATAAGAATTAGAATGTTTCTGTTCAAATTTCAATATGTAATACAAATGAGAAATAAAATGTTCGAAATATTCAAATTTGGAATCACAGCCAGGGTAGTTTACTCTTGATCAAAATTCTATTTTTTGTTCCCCCCTGTACACCGTTTGGAAATTTATAATTTTGATAACTCGAATACAAGTATTCCGTAATGCACCAATTTTTATGAAGAATAAAATTTTCTGACAAATCGATAATAAAAAAGTTTCCATATGGTGCAAATTTTTGAAACTCACTGTATATAGTCATGACACTTTTTGATAGGCAACCCATTTTAGGCGTATTCGTCTATTTATGTAACTTCATAAAATGTATGTCTCATCCGATTAACAGATGGGTGAAGGTCGACCTCTCTTCGTCTCTTAGAATAAATGCGTCTCATTGATATTCGTCCTAGAATTTGGTCTACTCGTCCAAAAAAGCAGTATTTTCTGGACTTGTTACGTAAATTACTATCTTACCTATCATTATCAAATTAGCGGAAAGCTATTTTACATAGAAAATGTGCAGAATTCCTAAAATGTTGTCATACTGCCTATGGGATTAAATAAAAGCACTGTGCAATTAAATTTGTGAGAGATGTTCAAATAATTTTTGGAATTTATCAAAAACAAGTAATATTAATTAAGATTAGGGAATATTTCGCAATATCACGCGCGCTCTTATCAATTGTGTTCATCATATTTTGCTTTCGTTGTGAAATTTGATATATTGAGGTACCTGGTAACTTTACTTGGATGGATTATTTCAATTAATTGGGTTTCCTAATATTAGGTAAATAGGTACTCATAATATTGCACAATTTTGTGGTTCATAATTCATGTCAAACACCTTTGATGATACTGATGGTGTAAATTGAATATTGTCAGTAATATATCACGAAATCAATTGTTTACGATTTCATAGATAGCAGTATACAAACCAGCAATGTTTCTCTGTTCTTTGGTCCAGCTCAATCTTACGAGGTTATAGACGTAATAAAGAACATGAAAAACTCTAATTCATCAGGCTGTGACGAAATATCGAATACAATACTTAAAAAAATAGACGAAATAATTAACGAACCACTTACCCATATAGTCAACTCATCTATATCTCAGGGAGTTTTTCCATCAAAATTGAAACAAGCCAGTGTTATCCCGTTACATAAATGGCTTTGTCTCTGATTCGATTCCAGTTAGGTTTGGAGTACCCCAAGGATTCATATTAGGGCCAACTCTGTTTCACATTTATATCAATGATTTACTAGAACAGATGAGTCATGCTACTACTCGACTCGTAGCTTATGCTGACGATACTAATTTTCTTTTTGTGTCCGATAACATCGGTGATGTTATAACCCAAGCAGATCAAGTGTATCAGAATGTGAGTGAATGGGTTGAGAAAAATTGTCTGTGTCTCAATAATGAAAAATCAGTATTGATTACTTTTAGAACTGGTCATTCTCAGGTTGTAACTCCCAATACTATTGCTCTGAACAACGCTGATATTTGTTGCTCTGACACAACAAAGCTTTTAGGTCTCACCCTCCACTGTAACTTGAAATGGGACACACATATCAATAATTAGGCCTCAAAACTTGCTAAAACCTGCTATGTACTCTGTATATCATCCCAACAATGTAGCAAGAATATTGTCAAACATTTATATTTTGGATGTTTCCACTCAAACCTGAAGTATGGTATAATGCACTGGGGGAACTACACGGATGCACATAGAATTTTCATGTTACAAAAAAGGGCAGTCCGTATCGTGTCAAAAATCGGACCACTAGAATCATGCAGAGAACACTTCAAGAGCCTCTCAATTCTTACAATGATATCGATTTATATCTTGTTGTTTGCTTTGTTTTAAAAAATAAATTATATTTTGAATCTGAAATAGTAGACCATACTTTTGAAACTCGGCTGAAAAACAGATTGCTTCCATCGAAACATTCTTCCAGCCTATATCAAAGGGGTATCTTTTATAATGGTTGCAAACTATTTAATACCCTTCCTAAATATATTCAGAACTCGAGAAATATTCATATGTTCAAGAGAACAGTTATTATTGAAGAAAACCTACTATTCGCTGGAAGAATTTTATCGTGATTTCTAATCATTCCTATCTGTTTTTAAATCTCTGTTTTTATTTATACATTTATATGTCGTTTTCTTTTTTCCTTTTTTTGCCAAATTGGTTAGTCTTTTGGAATTATCCACCTTCTGACATTGTCACATTAGTGTATTGTATAGTCATGTTACTGTATTATATTCTTTCGTGTCTGTTAATAAATGAAATGAAATAATAATATCGAAGTTCTTAATTTAAGGTTCATATAAAGTCAAATATTTCGCGTTTCTGACCTGTAAGATGGCACTGATATTTCCAAATAAAATACAGTATCTACCGAATATCCAACGGTCAACCCTACTGCTAATGCATTGTTGCCAAATCTCAACATTATTCGGAGTACTGCGAAATAGCTCGCCGGATTATTAATTATTATCTGGTATTAATTGTGGTAATATTGTTCAATGCATTATGTAGCTATATTACGGATAGCCGGATTACTAATAATAAAAATTATTATTACATTTCTTGTTCGTTGTGGAGAGATTTTGTTATTTCTTTCTCTTCAATAATGAATTATTTATCTACTGTATTAGCTACATTAGAGATATAGAATATACAGGGTGACCCAGGGGTGTGTGCAGGTCCATAACTTTTTTTCTATGCAAGCAATCGACTTGATTTTTTTTTCAATCGATAGGTTCAACAATGAGCACATTCTGAAAATATGTTCATCGATATACAAGATGTTTCAAAATAAAATACACGACTACGTTCAATTTTTTTAAATGGAAACTCTCCTTTTTTATTCCATTTTTGGATTAGCCACTAAATTGTCAACATAACGCACCCTGGTCTCATTTACCTATCTGCAATAGTTTTTGACTTATGTCAATTTATGTGTCAAAATCGCGTCGTGCATGGACCCACAGAAAAATTCATAACTTCAGAACCTTTCAAGATAACTCAACCTACTTTTTCCCAGACTATTCCTCAAGCTTCAGAGCATCTTTTGAAATGCTGGCGAACTTGAAGTCAATGTTCCATCGCCTACTACGATTTTTTCAAATGACGGTATACAAATGGCAGTAACTCGATTTTTTCAAATGCAACACCCTGTATTTTATTACACCATTACATGGCATTTTCTAAGAGCTTTTCGTCAATATAGCATTTGTGTAGTTTGCGAAATATGTTGAAAATAAGAAATGTGGATGATTTTTGACGAATCTAGTAGGCTGCTTTCGTAAAATTTGACACATTCTTAAAATTATGGAGAGAATATGTTTTTGAAATTGAAATATAAACAGGAGTACATTACAAAGAAAATAATTCTAGTAATAGTTACAATAACAGGAAAGAGTGATTAACAATAAACCATGTAAAAATTTTGGGAAAGGCCACTTATAAATGCTCAAATAGGTCCCCATCATGTTCCACACAAGCTGCTAGTCTTCTTGTGAATGAGTCCTGAACTCTAGCAAGCATTGCTCGATTAGTTGAACGGAAGGCTTCCGTGATCCTATTTTTCATATCATCTGCAGTTGTCGGACGATCTCTGAAAACCCTTTCTTTCACGTACCCCCAAAGAAAGAAATCTAGAGGTGTAAGGTCTGGGGATCGCGCGGGCCAAGGAATAGTACCTCCTCGGCCTATCCAACGATTAGGATAGGATTGATCTAAAAATTCTCGAACTATACTATGGTTATGCACCGGCGCACCATCGTGCTGCAACCACATGGTTCTTCGGGTATTCAAATCCACTTCTTCTAACATTCTCAGAAGATGTTCGCGAATGAAACGTAAATATCTTTCATCATTTAGCACATTCAGGGTTATTCAGGTGACCATTGAAAACGGAACAACATTGACTGTCGATCAATTATTGCCAACTTTTCAACGTTGACTAAAATTTCCTATTCGGGTGACCATTGAAAACAAAACAACGTTCACTGGAAATCAAAATTGTTTATTTTTCAACGTTGTTTTAATTTTCCTATTCAGGTGACCAACATGTATTGAATTTTTATCAACCTCTTGTACAAACACTGTTGGTTATTTGGCAAGTAGATTTGGTACTTGCTATCAGCTATTCAACGTTGTTTGTCAGTAAAATGGCGAATAAAGGTTTTATTTTGCTAAATGAATGTTGCCAATGATGATGAAGAAAGAAAAAGTTTTCACAAAAAGAATTCCTATTTTTGGAATAAATCAAATAATAATAATAAATGGCTTTATATTTATCTAAGGGATGTCTAGCTAAGTTATCCTTCCATATTCACATTACAGAACAGAGTTTTGAGGAAGGAATTGAGGGATCAAAGCGATCCTTTAAATATGAATGAGAATCAATTTTGTGTATCACCTATCAAGGGACATGGTGAGTCAGTTGATCGAGACTCTGGAACCTCACTTACCTCAAGGAGTGAGGGAGGAATTATTTATCTCTAACAAATTGAAAGTAAATATTCTTGTTTAACAGAATTTATTTTTGTCATTCCTGTAAAAAAAAGTTATATGTAAATCAAATAAACTTATATGATACTTTACTTTTCCACTTCACTGTTTCCCTATATTTTGGTCCTATAACAAAAGTTGATTTCTGCTTTCTTTCTGGCTTGTGTAGACCAAGTTCAGTAATTTTCATGCCAATGATTATCAACTTATTCAGAATACTTAGTAGCCAATTTTCCAAGTTAGGTATTCCTATTATATATTATACCTATTTCTTGTAGGTACCTGAATATTTGTCTAGCTTTTTTATGGTTTTACTAGTCCATTCCAGAAAAGTCTATTGAAGAGACAAACCTAAATTCTCCTGCTGTACCTTATGCCATTCTTTTTGATTTCTCATTGGTCCCTTCAAAGTGTTTAATTCATTACACATTTTAGCAAATTCGTCATCCAGAATTTTTCCCCCCACTTTGAATTTTTCTAAGTATTGGAGGTAGGTATACTTTGTATTGCTCTGCACTGGTTTTTTTAGATTTCGCTTCAAAAATGAAACATGTTCATTTATTTTCAAAAACATGTATTGAAATCAAATTCTGGTACAAACTAGTCGTTATTCTTGTGAATAATTTTAAAACAAATTCAGATATAAATAATAAAGTCTCTATTCTCCTTATGATATACAACAAACACATTTCAGGTATTGATCCTCACAGAGCTTCATTTAAAATGAAAGTTAGTTTAGATGAACCCTCTCGTAAATATCACAAAATCTATTAATACTACTGGCCACAATTATCAAGTGCTCTGGCAATATTTTCCAGTCCTTTTCTCTCCACCTCCTGTCCATCTTGATATGCAGTGAGTAGAGGATTTTGGGGCATTTTTCTGTTTTTGTGGAACTGTTGGTGCCTCCACTTGAATCACCGAAATATCCTCATTTTCAGATAGTCTTTCCTCAGTTTCACACATTGTTGCCTCATCTGCAAGTACAAATTCAGCAGCAGCTGCAGTTACTCCTTCAGTATCTGATACACCAGCTTCCCTAATTTCTTCCAGCTTCAGGCAGTTCAAAACCTGCCACAGCCACTGATCCCGTTAGCTATAAGATCTTTTTCTCCAGGCTAGTCTTTCTCCCTAGCCCTTTTACTGACAGCACTTTTCCACTCACGAAATACCTGTAATATGAGAGTAATAAAAATATATTCTCTTCATACCACACAGATCATTATAATTCACTCACCTTTTTCCAGTCATGACTGCTACAAGTGGGGCCATCGCCAGTGGCGTTTAATTCCTCAGTCATTTTCCCGTATTTCTGATTTTTTTTGGGGGTCATTCCAAGGGTTTAATAGGTTTAATTTACCCATTCTCAAAATGTATTTTTTTTCCAAGTAGTTCACGTATATTTGTAAAACGAAACGAATCGTAAACAAAAACAAATTCCAAAAAAGTCAACATGAAGTTAGCGCCAAAGCATAATTTAGGTGTTCCGTGAATAAAATAGCCGACATCACCCCCATTGTTATTTCAACGTTGAAAAAGAGTCATCGTTGGGAATGAGTGGTCACCTGAATAGGTTACTTTGCTCAACGTTGAAAACATGCATTGAAAAGTAGTTGGCAATTAATCAATGTTGCCTCGTTTTCAATGGTCACCTGAATAACCCTGATTGTCGAAGAAGTAGGGACCAATAATGTGATTTCCAATAATTCCTCCCCAAACATTAAGCGACCATCGCTGTTGGTGGTCAAGGGTCCTCAACCAGTGAGGATTTTCGACTGCATAATAATGCATGTTGTGTTTGTTGACCGAACCGTTGTTCTTGAAAACAGAATTTTGTTTAAAGTATTATAATCCTCATCAATCATGCCATTCATTTGAATACAATTATTGATGTAGGTTGAGATGAAAAGGGTGGAACTTATGTTTCAATATTATTCTGTTCACACTACTTTGTGAAATATCCGTTTCCGCTGCTATTTCCCTAGTGCTTACGTGAGGATTTTCCTGTAGCATCAATAAAACTTGCAACTCATTTTCCTCATCAATTCGACCACCAACAATTTCCTTTTGACTATAAGACACACTACCACTGAGTTCAAACCGATCTCTCAACTCTTGGAATTGGAATTGGAGTTCTTGCTTACGGATGTTTTTCATGGTAGACTGCTTGCTAATAAAGGATTTCTGTCAGCTTCGCCAATACAGTAGACCATATTCACTAATTCTTCGTGAGTGAAATTCATTTTCAACAATTTTATGTGTACAATTATTGACAGTACAAGGTTGTCAAATTTTACGAAAGCAGCCTACTAGATTCCTCAAAAATCATCCACATTTCTTATTTTCAACATATTTCGCAAACTACACAAAGTAGACCCCACAAATGCTATATTGACGAAAAGCTCTTAGAAAATGCCATATAATGGTGTAATAAAATACAGGGTGTTGCATTTGAAAATATCGAGTTATTGCCATTTGTAAACCGTCATTTGAAAAAAATCGTAGTAGGCGATGGAACATTAACTTCAAGTTCGCCAGCATTTCAAAAGATGCTCTGAAGCTTGATGAATAGTCTGGGAAAAAGTAGGTTGAGTTATCTTGAAAGATTCTGAAGTTATGAATTTTTCTGTGGGTCCATGCACGACGCGATTTTGACACACAAATTGGCATAACTCAAAAACTATTGCAGATAGGTATATGAAACCAGGGTGCGTTATGTTGACAATTTAGTGACGAATCCAAAAATGGAATAAAAAAGGAGGGTTGCCATATAAAAAAATTGAACGTAGTTGTGTATTTTATTTTGAAACATCTTGTATATTAATGAAAATATTTTCAGAATGTACTCATTGTTGAACCTATCGATTGAAAAAAAAATCAAGTCGATTGCTTGCATTGAAAAAAGTTATGGACCATGCACACACCCCTGGGTCACCCTGTATGTAATATGTATAAGGCGAAGGGTTGTCTTGACTGACTAGTTAAGAAAAAATGCAGATGGATGTTGAGGATGCAGTAAAAAAAACTGGGCTGTTTAAAAGAATACTCTCTGTTATTTGGTCGAGCTTTCGGAAATGTTTATATTCTTTATCAAGACATTAAACATGAGATTTATAGTAAAAAGTTCTTTTTCTTCGAGTTTTTTGTGTTTTTATACAAAAAACAGTAAATTTTTCTCAATCTATACGACAATCTTTTTTCAAGATATGAAAAATTTTCATGGGAACTTTTTGTAGAACTGTTGGATGGCAATAACATTCTCGAGGGAGCCTGGATATCTGTTTGGTTTTCGAGATTTTGGCGATTTTCGAAAAAAAGTAAAAAATTTCCACTTTTTTCCATTATTTTTAAAGATTTTTTCACTTTTAATCCGAGTTGGAGAAAAACTGTTCGGAAATATCGATTCGAAGCATTTTTAAGGTTTTCATTTGTTTCATTAGTACAGTCAATATTTCGGTTTTCAATATTTTTGAAATATTTCCTGGACTATTGATTTTACGGAAAAAACGTGTCGAATTTTTTGTAGATTTTCTGAAGGCGGTCAAAAAATATATCTTGGTAAATTGTGGAAATATCAACCGTTTCTGAGATATTTCGTAATTTCCAAAATGAATTTTTTTCTAGATTTTTGGAATTTTCATTTTCAATTTTCCGATCGTTTTTTCGTAAAATGGTTCCTCTAGTATTTGTTCAAGTTTTGGAGCTCCATCGACTGCAATTCAGAAATATCAGTTTTTTCGTCGGTTTAGCTGAAGATCATAAGCGTGCAAATTTTGACATTTTTCGGAAGAAAATTCGGAAAACCCAGTTAGCATTTTCCGATCCTGCTCAAAAACTATACTCGTCTGTAGAACAAATTGAAGCATATCTTGAAAAAATATGCAAGGAAAAAACCCTTCTTGAACCTGTATCCACAAAAAAAACACGGTAAATCCTTTCAAATTTTTTCCAGATTTTCCGATAGCAAAAAAAATTGATAAATATTGTTTGAAATAAGGGAATTTTGAATTGGTCACGACGGACAGACAGACCGACAGACATAATTTTCAAAAGCATCAAATAAAAAAGTTGGGGTCCTTCTGGAAGACGGTAGGCCTACAACTTCCTGAAAGGTAGTTGTAACAAGATTTTCCTTCGAATTTTTTCGAAATTCAAACAATTAAGCCCATTTTATGCGATTATGTTGAGAAAAATATTACTTCTGACAGTTAGCGAAAGTCATCATCCGAGTAGGACATTTCCCATCTTTTTTAAATCACAACGCTCAAGTCAAATTATAAAATAAATTAATAATAAAAGTTTTTCCCATGTGATGCCAACTTGTTCAATTTCACTGTATACTACCCCATTTCGAGCTAAAATGGAACGGACCTTTCTAAGAGATATGAGGTAACACTGAAATAAGAAAGTAAATACGCTAATATCACTCGGAATTTTTTTTTTCTGACCGCTAGTTTATCTATAATCAGAAGAAAAGTGGTTTCGTGACGTCACGTTCATCAAAACTAAACTTGGCAACGTTGTTAAAGTTGTGCACCAAATTCTCATTCAAATATAATGTGTCGTATGACAGTTGTCATTTGATACTAGATGGGCTCTTTCGTCTGTTTCATGGTGCGATCAATAAGAATAGTTTGTCTCTGTCTAACTCATTTGCCTACCCATTTGGTACAAGTGAAGCAGTTCCATCAGATCTAAACTTCAACGAACACTACCTTGATTTATTTTTTGAGGTTAATGCAGTTTTGAAAGTTTTGAGAGCTTTTGTTGTTTGTGTTCTAAAATTTGTTAATTATTCCTGTATCTCCAGTACCTGTATCCCTGCAATAAATGAACAAGTCGAAAAGGTGCTTTGTACCCGGTTGTCTGAACACCAGTGCAAATTCCAATCGGGGATTCTTTGCAAAACTATCAACCACTTTATCATTAAAATTATTTAGGTTTTTATTTATTATAGCTCTGTAAACAATTTTTTTATGCACCTAAAGATGAAGCGCGTCGGAACATGTGGTTCGAAACAGTGAATTAACCTTTTGTGAAAAGCGGAAATATATGTTTTTGTGAAGAACATTTCCAAGTGAGTACTTTACGTTATGTTATTATTGTATTCAAAGCAGAGTTCAAGGAAACGTTTAAAATATTAGTCATTGCAAAAAAGACCTTGAACTATCAAAATGAATGTTGATTGTTGAAAGTAAATAAAATAAACATTAACCTCACATCTCCATATAACTTTTGACAATTGAGAACTGTCATTACGATTTGCTATGTTGTCAATGCTCGTTCTTCATCAAAAGGATGGTTCGTTCAGAAAATTTGAAAGTTACAAATACAATAAAAAATAGCTAATATGAGGATTTTTATCTATGATTTGATCAAGTGACAATGTATTGATTATTTCCCAACGGCTTATATCATGCTAGAAGTTATATTTTTAAGGAGAACGGTATTGCCTGTTTCGGAACGTGGATTATGGTGGGAGGTATTTCCGATGAACGTGACGTCAGCGGCACACTTTCAAATGTGATATTTTTTTAAAATGAAAGAAAAATAATGGAACTTTTTGTTAAATGGACTTCCAGATAATTTTTCTTTAAATAAATTAATAATAAAAGTTTTTCCCATGTGATGCCAATTCGTTCAAGTTCACTGTATACTACCCCATTTCGAGCTAAAATGGAATAGACGAGGAAAGTGATGATGTCACAAATGTCATTCTTGTCAAAAACTGATTCCAAACAAACTTCCATCGAATTTTAATCAGCTTGTCCCATAACTCCGATTTGTTTCCGTTAATGTTTTTCAACTTCTTTTGCCTGATAAAACAAAATCCAAACAACCAAACACAAACTAATAAGCAAATCAGCAAATCATCAACAGGGAATGCTTTGTTTGGAATCAGTTTTTGACAAGTCTGACATTTGTGACGACACACTTTCCTCGTCTATTGTACCAAAGTTCAGATAATTTTTTTTCCGGTAATGGGACATGTTTCGATTCGAAAAACGAAATGAAAGTACAATGTTCTTTTTTTCAAGAAGAACAAATTTCTGAAGTTTCCTTGACTCTGTTTAAAAATCCAGCACTGAGTATTTCATTAAAAAAATGCGAGACTCGATCATAGAAATACAATATTTCCATGGACTCGATACAAGGGAATGCAGCCAAGTTTCAAGTTATTGATAAAATACTGTAAAGTAATCTCTTATAAATAATACGCCCAGACTTCAAGTCTCGTCTTCTCGATATACTTTTACTCTGATAAACGACCAACGAACGTGCTGAGTAGCAGACCATGCCGAGTAACACGCATTTATTAAATGACTAATTTAATCATGAACTGTTCTTGCACCATATATCGTCATTTTATCATCAACTATGTCTGAAAATAAGTATAAACGCTCCGCACCATCATTATGGAAAATGACTTTCGGTTAAATTCCATGAATTTATGGTATGTTGTAGATTTTTACTTCCTCGGCAAAAGTGTTCACAGGCAAAAAAATTTACCAACCAGTTTTTGAAATACAGGGTATCAAAGATGAAAAGTGAAGCTTTCTGCTCAGAATTTTTAACAATTCCGAGAATAGGGAATATGCAAGTGATTTAAATTTACTTGATTTTTTTACCTCATATATTTTATTGTCTTGAAAGTACACCTGAACCATTATTTAGTTTGTATTTAACTCCATAAAACTTCAATCAAAAAGTGTATAATAAGCACGCGGAATTCAAATTTGCGAAACGCATCATTGGTCGAAACGAAGAATGACGTCACACGGCACGTTATGATCTGTGTTGATATTCATACTGTGCTAGTCGTCTTTCATAGAAAATTTGTTTTTATTTTTATATTTGTAGTGTTTTCCATTACATAGTGCGATTTTGGTCTAGTGACAATTGTAAATTATCAAGAGCAATGACTGAAAGTTGTTTTGTCAAAGCAAAATCCGACAATACCTGAACTGATAAGTAGTAATAGTTTATCAAATGATAGTTTTCCTTTTGTAATTTAGGTGAGGCATGTATATACAAAATATTTATGCATACAAAACTTACTTCTGATCAATTCACTTCATGTTAACTATCGAAATACAATGTACTCACATTGAAATGATCTTCACAACAATGTAAATGTGATATTGGAGATACTTCGCCTCTTCTCATAACCTTACACCATTGTTTACGTATTTTCGCATCTCTTGGAACAGAAAAAATACTTTACTTGATGTACTTATAATTGTGTTTGGGCATTCCGGTACTAGACAATACCTATAAAATGGTTTTTTAGCATTTTCCATTATCGTAATAGCGATTGAAACCAAGGAGACTAAAATTTAACAAGGGGGGTTTATTAAGCTCTAGCCAATCAGAATCTTGTAGCATCAACGCGTCATAGTGACGTACTTGGATATGAGTACAGAGTCGAACTCGAACCAATCAACAAAACTGTCAGCAGTAACTCTCATATACCAAGAGCTAGTCCGTCACTGTCTATAGAGAACGGCGGCCATGACACGTCCTACTACGTCACATTTCATCTCTTTCTACTAGTGTCCCCATTGTCTTATGGGAATCAAACACTCCTTGTTAAATTTTAGTCTCCTTGGATTGAAACTGCAAATTCCTAACCTAATTAATAACTGCCAATAGTGTCAATGGCCATAACTATAGAAAGGCTTGTTCAATGAAGACTGCTCTGGTTGATCGAGATCACTTTCACATATGTTCATCTCTCTCTAACACTTGTACTGCATTTGTCTTACTCTTTTATAAAATATCAACTTCAAGCAACTAGAGCAATCAGAGTACGTCTCAACGAACGACACTGAAGAAGAACAACACTGATCGCGCCATGTGACGTCATCCACAGCGCGCGAAAATGGAGGCGTTCAAATAGGTCAAATTCAATCGGTGTTTTATATATTATTTTAAAAATTAATTCCAAGACTTTCAACCTTATTTATATTTTTTACTATATTGTAACGAAGTAAAAAATTTATTAAACAAAAAAAAAAAATGCATATTCCCTATTGACAAAACAACTGTTTAGTCTTGGAATACCATGCCTCAATGATGGTAAAATGTCAACTTGATCACGTATCCATTAAACTATTTTGTTTTGTGCTCTACAGCAGGGTGAACAAAGAAAAATCCAATTCGATTAATTTTAAACAAACCAGTCTAGATCTCTGGTGAGAATTAAAAATTCAATTTAGCATGGATGAACTCCCTTAATCTCCATCGAAGTTAACAGATTTTTTTATACAGTGTGTCCCACTTTGAGCAACCACACCCTCATATTCCATTGAGAATAAAATAATTTGAATTTTTTTTTCTTCAAATATGGTTCTCAGGAATACCTACCGTTATGTTTATGAAACAATTCGTGTATCCCTTTTCCACGGCTTACAAGACCAATTGAAAAGTGAAAAAGTGATAAAAACATATTATGGCTTTTTTCATCACCAAATAACATCAAATTCCTTTAACCCCCAGATTGCAATGCTTGGATCAATTGATTATACAGGGTGTCATTTGTAGCTGGCAATACGATTAAATCTTTTTCGTCAGTAATGTGTGCTTAACTTTCAAAATTTCTTCACTTTTCGCAAAATTCACAAAAATGGCCAATTAATACTGCCAAAAATAACCTACCATTACTTTTCCATGGCAAACTGTGACCACTTCAATAGAGAAAAATTGGGAAAAACTATATTAGGGATATTTTATTGAAAAATTAATTCCAATTCCTGGTTTCGGAACGTCCCAGAACCCCAGAACTGAATGCTGGCAATATCCACCAATTCATATTAATTCACAATGGTCGCTTGATTTGAAAATGTCCTCTTCTGTCACAAAGTGCCCAAAAATGACCCCCGTAAAGCTTAAAACCATTTTGGAATTTTCAAAATTTTTTTAGGCCATAACTTTAGGCTAATTTATTACCCTATTCCCAAATTTTTTGCTCTTTAATTGTGAGAGATATCGCGGGTTCTGCTAGCTTGACGTTAAGCTGGCAGAACCAAACCACCAAACGAACGATTATGAAAAGTCTAAGCACACCATAATTTTAGGCTCACGTTTGAACCCATCGCCGATTTTTTTGGAATGCGTTTTTTTTAAATCCTGGGTTCTGCTAGCTTTACCGTTAAGCTAGCAGAACCCAACCATAAAAAAGCAGCTCAGAACAAATCCAGTTGAACAATAATTTTAGGCTCTCTATTCAGGCTAATTTATTATCCAATTATATATTTTTTGGCTCTTCATATGGAGGGGAAATCATAGGTTATGTTAGCTCAATACTGAGCTGTCAGTACCAAAAGGCTAACCGAATCGTTTTGGAATGCGTTTTAAAAAAAAAATCCTGGGTTTTGCTAGCTTTACCGTTAAGCTAGCAGAACTCAACCATAAAAAGCAGCTCAGAACAAATCCAGTTGGACAATAATTTTAGGCTCTATTCAAGCTAATTTATAACCATATTATATATTTTTTTGCTCTTCAGTTGGAGAAGAAATCGTAGTTTCTGTTAGCTCACAAATGAGCTGGTAGTACCAAAAGGCTAACCGAATCGTTAAGGAAAATCTGATCGCACCATAATTTTAGGCTCATTTTAGGCTCACGTTTGAACCCATCGCCGATTTTTTTGGAATGCGTTTATTTAAAAAAATCTTGGATTTAAATGATTTCTATAATTTGAAGAAAAAAAAACAACTCCAAATTATTTTATTTTCCATGAAATATGAGGGTGTGGCTGCTCAAAGTGGGACACACTGTATACAGGGTGGTTCGAAAATAGAGGTATGTCAACCCTTCGGTTTTTAGTTAGGATGGGGGAGAACATGTCATATGTAAATCAAACATTCTTCAATGTTGAGAACGTCGCATAGTCATTTCATATATACATGGTGAGTTAAAACAACACGAGAGCTTACTCGAGTAGTGTATTACACAGCAGCACAGTTTGAGGGACATCAGGCAAAGTTTTTTGAAAAATCTGTATTCTGAAGGGATATTCGAGCATACAATTTCTGGTGATGAAAAGTCAGTCAGTTTTGAAAAGTATCACTTGATATTTCAAAATTAGAAAAATATTATTTTTTAATTCTGTGTTCTAAAAATAAAAGATTGTATTTGAAAAGATTTTTCAAGTTTTTTTTGTACATAAATAAATGTAGGTAGGTCCTACTCGCCCTGCCAATCACGCTTTTTCCACATCGCTTCCACTATCGATATAATCTAGACGTTTATCTATGTCATCAGTTCTCACGAAATAAATTGAGCTGTTTCGTCATTCAAATTTTTCGTTGATAACGTATTATCATCACATATCGGTGGATTAGAGGAGTTGCTTATAAAATTACACAAGAAATGTGGTAATTATGTCCGTGAGGACCGTGTGGTGTGATACCAATTATTCACCCGTTTTTCTAGATAAGATAGTAGAAATTACTCAATTGGCAACAGGCCATTTTTATTTTAATAATCCAAATTATTGACTAGAGAATTATAGGAAAATATAATAGAAATTGGGAAACAACACAGTTTTGGAAAGTTATGTATTACAATCTTAGTCATCCAGATGCCGTCGGACAAAGTTACTCCAACTTACTCATTTGATGGAACATACACCACCATCATACAAGTTGGGAAAGTCACATCAAAGGCCATACCAATGTTGTCAAACAGACAATCCTGTTAAACGGGGCTGGAATATACGGGGAGAATACGAAGCAAGATATTAGTCTAAGCCTCGGTGCTCAATCTTTTATATTTCAATCCGAGGTAATGGCTATTTCCTCCTTAGAATGAGATTCTAAGGAGGAACCCTAGAAACCAACCCATAGTCAATCCCGACAGTCAGGCAACAAAAAGGCTCTGCAATCATGTAGGTTTTCTTCCAAACTAGTTTGGTTGACCTCACAACAACTTCAGCGATCTAGAGGAGTACAGAACAAGGTGAAACTTGTCTGGGTACTAGGTCACAGGGGCATCCAGAGGAATAAGGGCGCAGATGCCCTAGCAAGAGCGGGGGCAGCATGAACTCTCAACGATAAAAAAATCATATGCAGGACAGTTATTATGGACGTATCTCAAGATTTATTCAACACGTTAAATGCCCAAACTGATTTGGTAGCATATCTTGACAGTCGGCGTCCATTTGATCAAATTACTGACTGCCCACTATCATTGAAAACCGTTATAGGTACCCCATTTTCGAATACAAGCCTCGAATATAAGGGCGCGAGTCACCTCGAAATAACACAGAGGCTATTGAACACATCAATACCAATGCGTACACATAGAAAAATATCTGTACACCAAACCGTAAAGGAGATGGAAATCACAAAAGTATATTGAAAAAAAATTTTTTTTCGGTTATTACGGCGCGAGTCACCTCGAAATAACACAGAGGCTATCAAACACACCAAAACCAATGCGTGCACATAGAAAAATATCTGTACCAAACCGTAGGGGAGATGGGAATCGCAAAAATATTTATAAAAAATCATCTCGATTATTACGGCGCGAGTCACCTCGAAATAACACAGAGGCTATTGAACACATCAATAACAATGCGTACACATATGGAAATATCTGTACCAAACCGTAGGGGAGATGGAAATCACAAAAATATTTATAAAAAATCATTTTCTCGATTATTACGGCGCGAGTCACCTCGAAATAACACAGAGGCTATCAAACACACCAATACCAATGCGTACACATAGAAAAATATCTGTACCAAACCGTAGGGGAGATGGAAATCGCAAAAATATTTATAAAAAATCATCTCGATTATTACGGCGCGAGTCACCTCGAAATAACACAGAGGCTATTGAACACATCAATAACAATGCGTACACATAGAAAAATATCTGTACCAAACCGTAGGGGAGATGGAAATCGCAAAAATATTTATAAAAAATCATCTCGATTATTACGGCGCGAGTCACCTCGAAATAACACAGAGGCTATTGAACACATCAATAACAATGCGTACACATAGAAAAATATCCGTACCAAACCGTAGGGGAGATGGAAATCGCAATAATATTTATAAAAAATCATTTTCTCGATTATTACGGCGCGAGTCACCTCGAAATAACACAGAGGCTATCAAACACACCAATACCAATGCGTACACATAGAAAAATATCTGTACCAAACCGTAAAGGAGATGGAAATCGCAAAAGTATATTGAAAATAACTCTTTTTTTTCGGTTATTACGGTGCGAGTCACCTCGAAATAACACAGAGGCTATCAAACACACCAATACCAATGCGTACACATAGAAAAATGTCTGTACCAAACCGTAGGGAAGATGGAAATCGCAAAAATATTTATAAAAAATCATCTTCTCGATTATTACGGAGCGATTCACCTCGAAATAACACAGAGGCTATTGAACACATCAATAACAATGCGTACACATATAAAAATATCTATACCAAACCGTAGGGGAGATGGAAATCACAAAAATATTTATAAAAAATTATTTTCTCGATTATTACGGCGCGAGTCACCTCGAAATAACACAAAGGCTATTGAACACATCAATATCAATGCGTGCAGATAGAAAAATATCTGTACCATACCATAGGGGAGATGGAAATCGCAAAAATATTTATAAAAAATCATTTTCTCGATTATTACGGCGCGAGTCACCTCGAAATAACACAGAGGCTATTGAACACATCAATAACAATGAGTAAAATGGAGGGAAATTTACGAGTGGCTCCTTGGGACACCCGGGGCAAAAAAAAATTAAATTGCAATTGTGCCAAAACTAACTATTCGACAGCGCTTGTTTTGTTCACAGATAAAGTACACATGATTCAATACTTTCAAGAGAAAGACCAATCCTACTTCTTGAAAAATGGTGGAGTTATGAATTTTTCGAAAAATAGCAAAATTTTCCGGTTTTTCCAGTTTTTCTCCGTTACTAATGATGGACAGGGTTATCTACAATTCTTCTCATTGGAGCAACCATATTGCTCTATTAGTTTTTATTTTATAAGCAAAACAATTTAAAAAACGCGTTTTTTGTTATTTAAATGTTTATAACAAATTAATAAATGACAGTTGTGAGTCGAAAACATAACAAAATATAACTACGGACTGTCTTCCATGTGATGGCATAGTAGGTTTTCTACTAGTATTTTTGTTAAAAACTCACTCATTTTATGCTCTATTGCTTGGTGTAGAGTACTACACAGTGAAAGAGTTGAAAGAGTTAAAAAAATTAGCATCACATGGGAAAAACTTTTATCATTAATTTATTTTATAATTTGACTTGGGCGTTGTGATTTATAAAAGATGGGAAATGGCCTACTCGGATGGTGTCACATGACCTTCGCTGTCAGAAGTAATATTTTTCTCAACATAATCTCATAAAATAGGCTCAATTGTTTGAATTTCAAAAAAATTATTTAAATGTTTATAACAAATTAATAAATGACAGTTGCGAGTCGAAAACGCAACACAATATAACTACGGACTGTCTTTCATGTGATGGCCAGTTTCCTAAGAGCCCCCGCAGACTGCAGACTTTTTATCGGCCGACAGTTTAATCGGGCTGTTAATCAGTATGAACATGTATGAAAGTACGCACATTATACCGATTTGGTATCGGCCGACAAATAAGTTTGATGGGCTTTACGACTGTCTTCAAACTAAACAATCGGCAAACGATCGGCCAACTGCTTAATCAGTATGGCGTGGAAGTCACGCGCGCACACTTCCGATGGATTAGTCGGCCGACTCGTTCACTAAAACTGGATATGTACGGTAATCTAGTAATTAGGAATGTGTAAAATTGTCCATGTAATAATTTATCGCTGTAGAGCCAGGTAGCCTAGTGGTTAAAGCCGGTTGCTGGTTCAAACCCTAGCGACTGCACAATTTTTCTGTTGGCCCGAGAAAGTGGTATGGTAAGATACAATGGACATCTCAGCCTACGTGTCATCGGGTCAGCCTGGGTGGCTGGACGAGCCTACCACGCACGAGGTGGAGTGATTAGTGGGTATACCTGAGGGGGATTCAATTCGGACTCAGGGGACTCCCACACCACCTTATGGGATGTGTGAAACAGGCCGGATAAGGTGACCAGGACTGGTTTCAACCACCTCGTTCAAATTTAAAAAATCTATCGCTGTAGATGGGATGCACCCAATACTCCCGATTTCTCCTCTTGGTCGTTCTCCGTTGTATAAGAGCAATAATAATAGTACTATGAAATGTTTTTATCAATCTTCATTACCACGTGATTACTGCTAACTTATGCGACTGTTCTCTTCAAATACCGAAAGTCCGAAAAGTAACTAGAAAATTATTTCAAAGCAGTTGGCCGACTGTTTGTCTGGTGTGCGCACCCACAACCAACCCGACAGTTTAGTTGGGTCAGTGTGCGCGCTTATAGCCCAACCCGATCAAACTAACGTCAGATAAAAAGTCTGTAGTCTGCGGGGACTCTTAGTATTTTCATTAAAAACTCACAAATTTTATGCTCTATTGCTTGGTGTATACCCCTGATAAGGTGACCAAATTCATTCATATGACGTAGTACACCAAGCAATAGAGCATAAAATGAGTGAGTTTTTAACAAAAATACTAGTAGGGAACATACTATGCCATCACAGTCCGTAGTTATATTCTGTTATGTTTTCGACTTGCAACTGTCATTTATTAATTTGTTATAAATATTCAAATATCAAAAAACGTGTTTTTTTATTGTTTTGCTTATAAAATAAAAACTAATGCAGCAATCTGGTTGTTCCAATGAGAAGAATTGTAGATAACCGAAATACAAACAATCATTAGAAGCGGAGAAAAACTGGAAAAACCGATTTGGGATTTTTTGAAAAATTCATAACTCCGCCATTTTGCAAGAGGTAGGATTGGCGTATTTCATGAAAGTAGTGGATCATGAGTACTTTATGTGTGCACAATACATGCGCTGTCGGATCGTTAGTTTTGTCACAATTACAATTTAAATATTTTTTTGCGCTATCTTGCAGCGTGCCTGGATGCTCTAGTGACAGCCCCATTTCAATTTCTCGAACAGATTATGAAAGAAGAAGTATAGTACCACAAAACGTATATTCTTATTTTGCGCTACAATGGGTGAAAAATGCATGCAAACATGACTGACAACGGCCAAACCCACGTTAGCTGCCGAGTAGAAGGAGAGTCCGGGATATGAGGGGAATTCTTCTAATGAACGGGTTACGGGATAATACGCTTCCCCTCATCTCCCGCTCACTCCTACCACTCCACCGCTTTCACCAGCTCGGCCGTTTTCAGTCATGTTTGCAAGCATTTTAGTTCAAAACGAGAATATACGTTTTGTGGTACTGTGCTTCTACTTTCAAAATCTATTTAAGAAATTGAAATCGGATTATTATTAGAGCTTCCAGGCAAGTTGCAAAATAATGCAAAAAAATATTCAAATTGCAATTGTGCCAAAACTAATGATCCGCCAGAGCTTGTTATGCACACACAAAGCACATATGATTCAATACTTTCATGAGGTGGGCCAACCCTATTTATTGAAAAACGGCACAGTTATGAATTTCAAAAAATTAAATTTTCCGGTTTTTTCCGTTTTTCTCCGTTACTAAGGATCCGATCAGCTCGTAAACCATTTCATTTTGTTCGTATTTCAATTCTATCTACAATTCTCTTCATTGGAGCAACCAGATTCCTCTATTAGTTTACATTTTATAAGCAAAACTATTTTAAAAAACACGTTTTTTGAAATTAAAATGTTTATAACAAATTAATAACTGACAGTTGCGAGTCGAAAACAAAGCAGAATATAACTACGGACTGTCTTCCATGTGATGGCACAGTCGGTTGTCTACTAGTATTTTTGTTAGGAAAAATGCTCTATTGATTGGCCTATAGGTATTTTGAGACTATAAAATCTGATTTGTTCTTTGAACTTCTGTTTGGTTGAATGAAAAATGTTTTGTTTCATCTTCCAAAAAATTGAAGAAGAAGTATAGGTGTTTGTGTCGGACTACTTTAGATTAACAGATTGTTGTTTCTTGATCTACTTTTGTCAAAACAACGCTTATCTTTCAAAGGTCAACGTGAATGTAAGTATACTATACAGTGCGGCTTTTTTTAGTCTCCCTGTTAACTTTTGAACGGTTCGACGTACAAACATGGAGGGTTTCACTGATACTACTGTTTGAAACAAAAACTATGGTGATTGCTCCACAGGGGGCGCGGGGGGACACATCAACTCAAAATTTTTAAATGGCATGGGAACTCGAGTGTCACATCGTTGAAAAGAGAATTCAATTCTCTTTACAACCATCTAAATATTTTTGAATTTAGTTGAGGAATTTTTTCCCAATTTCGATTTTTATTCCTAAGGAAACTTTCTAGTTGGTGTGTCTTCAGCGCCATCTGTAGTGTAATTGCAATATTTCTTCTCTCAAAAAGTAGTATCGATAATACCCTTCGCAATGTTTTTGGTTTCATTATTCCACAACAAACCGTTCAAATTTACCAAGATATGACTAGTTTTCAGATCCGCATTTATATTTGATATTTCGAATTTGAATTGCAAAAAAAATATTAACGAAATTCAAAAAAAATTAGATGGTTGTAAAGAGAATTGAATTCTCTTTTCAACGATGTGACACTCGACCCTCCATGCCATTTAAAAATTTTGAATTGATGTGCCCCTCCGCGCCCCCTGTCGAGCAATCACCATATTTTTTATTCAAAAAGTAGTATCGGTGAAACCCTCCAAACGGTTTTTTATTCATGTTTGTACGTCAAACCGTTCAAAAGTTAACATGGGGGGGAGACTAAAAAAAGCCGCACTGTATAAAAAATCATAAGAATACTGATTTATATGTTCTTAAATAAAACAATCATTATTCCAGTGAATATACTAATTATTATACTGTGATATATTTGGTAGGGTACTCAAATTAAACAAATATATTTACTAAAAAAATCTTTTTTATTATGAACAACAGCATAATATACTATCGATGATTTTTTCCTCACAAATGCCAAGCTATTTACATGATATATACATCGATATACCAACTAACATAATATAAATTAAAAAACGAAATATACATCGACTTTTATGTACAGACTCAGTTCAAAAATATACAGTGTGGTCAAATTCTCTGACCGAGATCACAAATCTAATTTTCAATAGCATCACAATTTTGAAATTTTCACCATCTAAACGTCACCTACAAACTGGAAAATATAATGAATTTCAGCGATATTCATTAGATTAAAATAATTAATCAAATCGAAGTCATATGTTGCAAGAAGTCACCAACTGACATTTAGAAAAATCAATTGGGGTTCCTTCAAAAGAGCAGATATTGGAAAAAGAACAATAACAAGTTTATCAAGATGAGTAATAAGGACTTTAGATCAATTGCACTGACCTTTTATCTTCCAATGCTTTTTTACTGGTGAGGTTACCAGTTGAGAGTGTATAGTTTGAATATTTTTGGTTTGACATGCGTTGGATGGAAAAACTAAACCTCCAGTTGAAAGGAAGTAGTTTAAAGTGCTCGACTACCATGGTGGTAGTCCACTTAGGTGAATGCAGAACACCACAGAAAATAATAATAATGGGATACACTAATTTGTGTGTTCAGTGAGTATTAGAATTCTTGTAATCTTTGATAATTTATTTCTTTATCAAAACATTTCTCTCCATTCATTAATAAAACGAATATGATTATTGGCACAACTTTCATCTATATCAATAACATTGTAAGTATTTTGGGGCGTGGCGCAGTGGTAAGAGCGACCGACTCTAAGCCAAAGGTCCTTAGTTCGAGCCCTAGTTGCAGCATGATTTTTTAAATTTAATTTAACCGATTAAATTATTAAAAACTTGTGGCTCGACTGGGGCGAGTCCTGTACGATTCACTGTTGCGTTCCAATTAACAGTGCTGCTCCTAAGGTGGCGTATGGAGTTAGTACCAAGGCCTACCCAGAACACATGGCTAATGACCATAGTAGTCGATGCCAAACACACAAAAAAATAAGTTACTGACTTCTTGCAAGAATAAATCATGTTTAATCATTTTGATTGTAAAGTTTCAAGTTACAGCAGTTTGGCAGTGGAGTGATAACAAACTTAACAAAATATGAACTCAAAATCCACCCAATAAAATAATTCAGTCTTTGAAACAATCACTTATGATATCGTGATGCCTTCAAACAAAAAAAAATCAGTTCATTCAACTGATGTATACTTAGCGCTAGACAAAAAAAGTTACGATAAAAATGTACAACATTCATAATGGAAAGAAAGTAACAAGATTTCGGACATGAAAAAATAAAACAAAATCAATAAATAAATGTAACTTAGGAATTTTCGTCACATAACCTTCGTACAAGGCGACAACAAAAAACAATACCACAATCTCCCAAAACTAAACTTTACAGAATGGCTTCAATAGACACTGAGGTACGTCGAAAAGATTGACACGTTTCGATAAATAGGCTGGTGCTATAATTTTTGTGAAAAAGAAAAAAAAACAGGGAATAATTTTGAAGTTCCAACTTGGAGGAAAAAAAATTTAAACACGAAAACACTCAAAATGATGTAATGGGGGTGCTGTAGGGATTGAAAACTGTTTTTCGCCATTTGGACGGTTGGTTATTTAATTTTTTTCTCAACAGTAAAAACACAAGAGTTTTTTTTATCGGATAAATTTCTTTTTGTAACGAAATAATTTTGCCAATCAGTAATTTTACGAGAAAATCTGACAAAATCGCGATACCGAAGGTCGAGCGATTTTGTCAAATGTCAGTTTTTCGAGCAAAATTACTGATAGAAAAATTTTGAGTTAAAAAGAAATTTATCCTTAAAAGAAAAGCCCCATTTTCTTTTGGCAAGATAAATTAACGACCGAGTATAAATTGTCTCCATATTGACGCTTTAGAATTTTTTGTAGATTGCGGGATTGCTTTTTCTATATTTTTTGTTATTTGTTGAGTCAAAACTTCCCCAAAACGACTCATGTTGTAATGTTTCAGTATCAACTATCAACAATACTTAAATAACTGACAGGGCAGACATTAAAGTGACGTAAGCATACTAGATGTAGACGCTAAAGAGGAACAGGCGTTTTTATCGGTGATAAAAAACGATGCACATTTTTTATTGCTAAAATGACAATACAGTCATCTTTAAATGACACATTTTATACAGGAGTTGATTTATCGAGTATAAATGATTTAATTTACATGAAAATTTGTGAAAATGTGTCTTCTTTCGATTAAAATACCCTTATTTTCCACGAACAATTGTCCTGATAGTATTTTGTACTTCGAACGTCTATAAGTGATCATTTTAATTGTTAAGAAAAACCGAAAAATAGTCTCTCTGAATCGTGATTGTCCCATTATTTTTAATGATTTTCGATTTTCTTCATAATTTTAACAAAGAGTAGTTTATGTTAAATTATTTTTAATAAAATATTTGAATTACATACACTACAAAATTAATTTATTAATATCATTTTTAGTCTTTTTTTGCAACTTCTGATATGAATTGTTTTCAAAACAATTTTACAGATATTAAATTCTAAATAATTTCAATTCTTTTGCGTCTTTCACATTTGGAATTTTTAAAGTATCTTTAAAATCATCGACGTCTTCAGGCTATTCAATTTCGATGTTTAGATTCTTTGCTGGCTCTTCATCGAATCACTGAATCACTTACTTCTTCAAATATTATTGGGTCTCTATTAGAACAGTTTTCATGACGATTACTGCATAAACTAGTACATTTTAAGCCGTGCCCACTATTGACAGAAATAATGAAGAAAATCGAAATTCAATGAAAATATTGAGAAAATCATGATTGCGACTTATTTTTCGGTTTTTCTCAATTTTAATCGGTTTAATAATAAACCACCAAGTTACATAGACCATTTCAAAATAAATATTTCAACGATTGAAATGATCACATATAGACCTTCGAAAAACAAAAAATATAAAGACAGTTGTTCGAGGAAGATAAGGGTATTTTTTCGAAAAATGTCCATAATTCTAAAACTAGTCGTCTTCTGAATTGCGAAAAAATCCTACTCATTCGATAACAAAAAAAATAATTTATACGCAAGGAAAAAATTAAATACTGAAAAATCGGTATTCGCCATTTTGACGGTAAATTTGAGGTTATGTCAAAAATAGCTGAATACAAAAGTTTTTAATTTTTTTATTATCTACAACTTTTGTAAGGAACATGTTCCGTTAGATCACGTTTCAACCCCTAAACTGCATCCCCATTTCACCATTTTGAGTGTGTTCGTGTTTAATTTTTTTTTCCTCAACAACATTTTTAACCTGGTCCTTGCCCGTTATTTTTTCTCTTATTTCTGGCGTTTAAAATTCGTTTTGGCACCTGCCTAAAAAGGCCGAGCAATTCCAAAAATAAACTGATTGGAAAAAAAGTCAACTCGACCGTTTCGACATACGACAGACGTCCTACTTATCTCTAAAACACAGCACAAGATTTGCACGTCGTCCCGAATTTTTTTCACGGAAAAAAACCAAGGAACTAATCGTCGTATAGGCTACATTCGGGCACTAGTTGGTCACAAGGCAGGGGTGACCAATCTACGTCTTCTTTCGCCAACCACGGGTGGTAATGAATATCTTCCGATGTTATCCGTTCCGAGGGTTCTTTTCTGAGCAGAGATCTGATGAGACACCGCGCTTTCGACGAGATAGATTCTGGTATCACAAAGTTTCCTCTCGATATTTTCACGAAGAGGGATATGTGTTCGGAATCGTTGAAAGGATACCTGAAACAAAAAGAAAAAATAAGTTTATTTGTGATGGAAATTGAAATAACTCTAAAGGTATAAAGCAGCCATGATCTAAGTACATTAAATTATTAGGCAAATGGAAGGGCTGGGGAGAAGGATATACCGCCAAAAATAGTGTACCTAGAGCTAAAGATCAAAATTTCAATTAACTTTTTTCATTCCAACATAAAAACCAGTTTATATTTAAATTCGTGTATTGAACAAAAAAGAACGGAAAAGTATACAGATTTGTGAAGAAATCAATCGCAATACTTTCGGAGACTAGTGTATCGAGATCATTATCAAAATTCATTAGCGCTTGTTATAGGCTGTTCTAGTAAAATTTTATGGCGATCTGTGTATCATCCGTGTACGCACAAACTGCACAATTCTCTATAGATTTGGGTATGTCGGCGGTATATATTATGAAAAAATAACGGACCAAGGTTACTACCTTGAGGTACCCCAGTGGTAATATTAACGTGAGAGCGATGCAGCAAGAAAACACAAAGTCGTCTCCACAATTTAATATTACCAACTGGGTATTGTAATGGTGTACGGCAAGTGCTATCAATCAGCTAAACCGTAGTGTTAAAAGGACATGTTTCGAGCCTATATAGGCTCATCATCAGCTTATAATAATTATGGAGAGGAAACATTATTGCAATAAAATATTATGAAAGTTAAAAATTGTATTTCTACATTTTGCCTAAAAGGCCATCATGTGCAATGTCATTAGGAAATCAAAAAACTTCAACAAAATGTTGAAGTTTTTTGATTTCCTAATGACATTGCACATGATGGCCTTTTAGGCAAAATGTAGAAATACAATTTTTAACTTTCATAATATTTTATTGCAATAATTTTTCCTCTCCATAATTATTATAAGCTGATGATGAGCCTATATAGGCTCGAAACATGTCCTTTTAACACTACGGTTTAGCTGATTGATAGCACTTGCCGTACACCATTACAATACCCAGTTGGTAATATTAAATTGTGGAGACGACTTTGTGTTTTCTTGCTGCATCGCTTAACTATACCACTCCACTTCGAGATACAATGGACTTCTACCACAGATTTATTAACGTGAGAGCCAGACTGCATGCCGTTAGATAAAATCTTTTGTTTTCGATTTGTAAAATATGATTTAAATAACAGTGAAGCATCAGTAGAAAATCAATAAGATATCAAATTAGCAAATAGGAGTTTCTGGTCGATCGTATTTTTTTTCTAGGTAAATATGAAGATGTTTACTACTCATGCATTTTTCTCAGTGAACCAGTAAAGTCACATTCACATTTCTCGATCGTAGAATCGATTTTTTTGCAAAAATCGCTGATTTTACGAAAGATATATTTTTTGTATAGTGGTCCCATGAGAATTCTGGAATCCCTCAATTTTTTTAATTCATCATGCCATTTCATTTTTTTTTTTCTTAAAAATTATCATAGCCAAAAATCACTGAAGTTCCCGAATTTACACAAAAACTGAGTCATTTGCTAAAGAAAAAAAATATAATAATAAAATAGATTCCCGTTTTACCAAGGTATAGTGTTCGTTCTTAAGGATTTTGACCCTTTTACATTTGCAACTACATTTACAACTGTTGATTTAGGCAACGCCACTTACTCTTAAATATGAATAATTTATAATGTTGCTCTTAAATATAGGATGGTTTTCAAGTTGTTTTGAACCATCAAGGGTATCAGTTCCATTCTTTTATCACACTATACCCGAGGGGGAAGTAACTCTTTCATTAGGTGTACATCATAACATTTTCATTACTTCATTAATCATTTCATATTCAACTTATAATCGAAATCTATGTTTCTGGGGATCCGTGATATGATTTTTTTCGGTTCCAAGTTAGCAAATTTATACCGTCTGACAATCGGTAAGTGATCGCCTCGGTGATCGCTGAGCAGACGCGGATTTTAATCAGTGATTTTCCGATGAATAGTATAACATCATTAATGGTAATTATTTTTCATTAGAGTTAATTACTGCATTATTTTCATTAGGTGTACAAAAAATGGCTAGTTACTTCCCCCTCGACTATACCCAAGTGATTATTCCTGAACTTTTCGAAATATACTCTTTGTCAGTGGTTTTTTCAACGTGCCTGCTATATCTTGTTTTGTAACTGCCCCAATGTGTCGCCCCACTAGACCACTAGATACTAATACACGAAAAATGTACAAGCCTTATTTGACTCAAACAAATCAGATCTTATTTTTTACGATTTTAATAATTTAACAACCCGTTGGCTTCCTATGTAGATTATAGGTAATTTTATTTATTTATGTCATACTAGTTCATTATTGTGTTTTTATTGCTTAGTTACCAACTATCTAATGTCGTACTTTATGCCCGTGCGGGCATTAAGTTCACTTTATGGCCCTAGCGGGCATAAAGAGAAATAATTTCGTCAGGAATTCCAAAATCATCGTTCATTTTGACTTCTAACTTTGACATATATAAAAATTCTACTATGATAAAATGGCAATGTTATTAATTCAAACCGGATTTTTTTAAATACTGATTTGTATTGAGATTGGATTGAAATAACGAACTAGTATGACATAAAGTTATGTATATACCGCGGGCATAAACAGATGTGTATACTCTCGGGCGACTTACAAACCCTCAGGCCAGAGGCCCTCGGGTTCGTAAAACGTCGCACTCGGGGCATAAACATCTATTTATACCCTTGGTACATAAATAACTATTATTTATTTATTCATTTAATGATGATGAGAGATGCAAACAGACAAAGGTCCACTAAAGTATCTAAATTATTATAGAATTCGTATATCTTCTTTGTAATAGGTATTGTTGTTGTTATTGTTATTACCGTCAACCGATTGCACCCCTACTCACAACCCTCGGAAGTCTTCGAGATACTTGTGTGAGCTAGGGAAGACGCAGCCCTTACCTTTTAACGTGTGATGCCATGCACGAGACCGGTGAATAGGTGGATAGAACCCACGACCCCACGCTTGCGAGGCGAACGCTTTACCAGCCGACCACCACGGCCCTTATAAAACTATAAAATATACATAGTACATAATGCCTAATCATTTGTAGTGGTGTTTTTATATATAGTTCTAATTCTACAGTAAGGATAATTTTGAGACGAATATTAGTTCTCTGAAAGGATATGTGGAATATATGGTTAGAAGATTTGAATTTGATGTATTGACATTGGCTATTCTGATCTAGGCATATTATATCAAAAGCTGTCGAAATTTCAAAAGTGATATGATCTACTTTGGCCTGATCTAATATATTTAAAATGAGAGACTTCCATTCGTTGTACGGTATGTTGGAGAACATACATTTCACATCGAATAAAACTAAAATTAAACGATGTGGCATGGACTTATCCTTTCTACTAGACTAACGGTCGTTTGCACCAATTTGAATTATAATTCGACTTAACTAATGAAGGATCAACTATTAACTACTAATTTAATCAACATGATAACTACATATTAAATCATGTGGTGCAGATATGTTTTGATTTAATTGTGGATTTAATTTCAACTAGAATTTAACCAAAGTTCGTGCAAACGGCAGTGAGTGAGTTTTTTAAAGCTATGATGTGTATATTTTCATAATCTTATCACCTAGATCAATTCAAAGGATATTTGACTTCCTGTTCTTCAAGTCGTGTTCCATCACATTCGATAACCAACTAATTTGTGGTAATGATATCCGTTTCAGATGCAATTTAATTAGTTATATCAAGCTGTCATATCAAAGTCAAAATTCGTCACCAACCTGCCAACGTAACTAGAAAATACCAATGAAGCTCAACCCTGTTTTTATAAAATATTGCACATTATGCAAAGCCGCCTAATGGACTATAAACGTTGCGTTTCAACCCCTCGACGATCACAGCTGATAAAGAAAACCACGCGAATTCACACTTCCGGTTGGTAGAGACGATTTTTGATGGGAAAAAGGACGTTATTTCTTGTGGGTTCATTTCTTCATTTCCCAAGCTATGATGCGTAACGGATGCACCATATGTCGTCGTCAGAAGTCGAAATTACACAGGTGAACCGACAAACCTCTTTCGTTTCTTACTCATCATCTGCCCAGAGCCGGACTCTAAAATGTAGTTGGTCAAGAAAGCCTCAAAATTCAAAATACATATCCATCCCTCAGAAGTTTGAGGAAACTTAAATATGTCATCTAAAAATTATTATTATTTTTTTATTTTTAACAGTTCCTAAGTTTGATCAAACAATGACAAATTTTAGTTTTGTAATGATTTTTATGTTAGGTCCAGTTTTATATTTTCAATTTTGAAACTTTCGAATTAGTGCAATTTCTCCAAATATGCCGCGTATGTGAACAACTTCAACAAAAAAATTATTCACACGTTCATTCAAATACTACGGTATCAGATAAAACGTCGAATGTGAAATTACATATAAAATCGAAGAGAAAAAATGCAAGTAATATGTGACAAAGGCATTTTGTTATTATACCAATTTGTACAATAGTTTCAAAAATAAATGAAAGATGACAAGACAATATTCAAAGAAATAGATAAATATCAATAACATAAAAGTTTTGGTTTAAACTCAATACGTTAAATCTGGAAAACAAACGGCTACAATTTACCAATTTTTTTCAAGTGTGGAGCTTCATATACAGCGTAAGGATTCATATCATATAAAAAATTAATAGTGAATCATTTTGTTGAATATTATGCGAAAGTCGGAGAAAATTTGGCTAGGAAAATCACAAATAAAATTGATATCTCAAATTATCCAATACCCATCAATCGAAATACCTTTCTACTAGAAGAAACTAATGAAGGCGAAATTAAAAGTACAATAAAATCTCTGAAATTGGATAAGAGTCCTTGTATAGATGGTATAACGTCTGAAGTTCTAATAGCAATAAATGATGTAATTGCTGAACCCTCAGCTTACTTGATTAATTCAATTTTTAATACAGGAAAATGCCCAAAAGCTTTCAAAATTGGTCTTATCAAACCAATTAATAAATCAGGAACTAAAAATTAAACACAAAATTATAGACCAATCACATTGATTTCAACTTTAGCAAAAATATTCGAAAGAATATTGAAATATAGAATGGAAACTTTTTTAGAAAAATTTAATATTTTATCAAACAGACAATTTGGATTCAGGAAAAATAAATCAACACAAATCTGTAATTTCACTCAAAAAATGTATGATTCACTGGATAAGAAGATACAAACTCTAACTATATTTCTTGACTTCTCAAAGGCCTTTGATACAGTTTCGCATTCAAATTTACACAGAAAACTAGAAAATATAGGATTTCGTGGAAAAATTCTAGAATTATTAAAAAATTATCTTGACAATAGAATCCAACATGTTACAACAATCATATTAGCGATTCAAAACTATTTGAATACGGAGTTCCCCAAGGAACAGTTTTAGGGCCACTTTTATTCAATATATTATATATATATATATATATATATATATATATATATATATATATATATGAATGATCTTTTTGATTTGAAGACTATCGGAGATATTCAAAATTATGCTGATGATACCCTTATAACCTACCAGGCAGAAAATTGGAAACTACTCAAAACATGTTCAGATTCGAATTTAGGACCAATCAAAATTGATAATTTGAACGAGATTCAACACAAATAATATTAAATATCTAGGTATAATAATTGACAGGAATCTCAAATGGAATTTACAAATAAATTCCACAACGAGAAAATTGAGAAGTCTGTTAACTAACAAGCACCATACAAAATATTTACATTATTTATAATTAATTTTAATTATTTTAAAACGAACTAATGAATATCCCGCTACAAGTTTACTTCGTGGGATTGTTTTATAGTTTATTTGCATGTTATATATTCATATTGTGATAATTTATTTTAAAAATTGAGAATAAACTTATTATTATTATATGATTGTCTGTCTTTTCTGGATTATAAATATACGCACTTCTACAGATTGTCCCCAAATTGTGTTATTTGTGTATTGAGTAAACGACAGAGTAATAAAATTTCCGAAGATAATTTTGATTAAAATTGTTTTTTAAGGTCATGAAAGCAAAATATGTATTATCAATTTGGTAAATAAAAAGTTAATGTGTTCTTTAGAATCTAGTTTAAGGTCTAGTAGAGTTTCTAAAAACTTTGTACGGGTTGAAAATGTAAATATTGTTGAGACAATAATTAAGTTTGATATTATTTATTTCTTCATATTTATTGATGAACTGTACAGACACAGCTTTTGTTAAATTGTCAGATTGTAGAAAATATCCCAAAAGAAAACCAAACTGAAAAAACTAAAATTACAGACCCAAGCCGGAAGCTTAAAACTTACGAGTCCGACCCTGTACCTGCATGTTGTATGCAACAGTTGTCCATTCACCCATTAATTTGTGGATAGGGTGGAAGGAACATTTCGATGAACATATGCTGTTTTCTTCCTACACGCGTGTTCTTCGTGTTTAAGGTAACAATAGCTGACCTGTTTATTTCTTCGTAAAAAATTCAATTCTGTTACTTTGCTGTTGTTGCTAATTTTTAAATTGGAAAGCTCCGTACACCAGCTTCATTATATTTTTTATTCCGACCGTTTTCAACAGGTGGAATTATGATTTTCCAAACAACTTGGTACGACTGACTTTCATAAAAAAATTGCAACACGAAAACTTTTTTATATTTTGATAACTCTGGTAATGTGGACGAGATGTTAAAAGAAATGTATGTCCTATAAAGAAAAAAATTGTTAATTCAAACAGTAATAACAGCATTGAATGTATTACTAGTGACTCTGTTGAAATATGTAACAGAGTGAAAATTTACATTTGGTTAAAATGTCAATATTATGAAGAAACTGAATATAAAAAATAGTTTAAATAATACAAAACCAAATTGAGCAATTATAAAAAAACACACTAACAAAAGACAATTGAAAATAAATAATATCCTCTGCAAAAACAAAAATATATTTGGAATATGGTCAGAAAAAAACGGCAGAACGAAAGTTCACAAATGGACAACAAGTCATTTCAGATGAATATTCAGTTGCAAACAGCTTGTATTTTAACAGTACGTGGATGTATTGATATCTAGTTAGCCTAGACCTGTTCCCTGCATAAACAAAATATTGCGTTACCATAGCAACGAACAATAACTTATTAGAAGTGTCAGTGTACAGTTTGACGTCAAAAAAGGAAACCAGAGTTACGCAATAAATTAAAAGAAAAAATATGTCCACCGAAATTGTGAAAATCGAAAAATGGGAGTATCGAGCCATCATCAAGTACCTGTATTTAAAAGGGTTAAGAGGTAAGCAGATTTACGAAGATATGCTTAATACCCTTGGTGATCAATGTCCTTCGTATGCGACCGTGAAAAATTGGACTGCAAGCTTCAAAAGAGGTAAATTTTCCATTGAAGATGATGACCGATCGGGAAGGCCAGTTTCTGTGTCAGTCCCCGAAAATATCGATGCAGTTCATGACATGAACAAACCGTCGAATTGGACTAAAACGGATATCTGAAGCACTGAATATTTCGTACGAACGCGTTCATCATACAGTTCACGTCAATTTGGACATGAGAAAAATTGCTGCAAAATAGATCCCCAAATGTTTGAATGTTGACCAAAAGCGTGCAAGAGTAGTAGCATCGCGTTCGATCTGTGCTCGATTTGAAAACGATGTAGACTTCTTAAACCGAATTATTACTATGGATGAGACATTTCTACGATCCAGAAACAAAGCAACAATCGATGGAATGGCGACACTCCGGTTCTCCAAGACCTAAGAAGTATCGTGTCCAAAAATCTGCTGGAAAAGTTCTTGCTTCAGCTTTTTGGGATTGCCATGGAGTAATCATGATTGATTTTTTGGATAAGGGTAGAACAATAACTGGAGATTACTATTCGACATTACTGGGAAAAAATTAAAGAGAAAAGAAGCGGAAAGCTATCCAAAGGTGTTTTGTTTTTGCAGGACAACGCTCCTGCACACAAATCTAATGTTGCCATGCAAATAATTCGTGATTTAGGGTTTGAATTACTAGAACACCCCCCTTATTCACCACATTTGGCTCCGTCCGACTATCATCTCTTTCCTAAACTGAAAAAAAGTTCAAAAGGTCGTAAATTTTCTTACAACGAGGAGGTAATAAAAGCTGTGGAGGTCTAGAGACGTTGCAGGTTCGCTGTAATAAATGTATCCAATTAAGAGAAGAATATGTTGAGAAATAAAATATTTTGACATTGAAATTTAGTTTGGTTCTTTAGTAGGCTTAGAATTTTTCAATATATCCTCGTATATAGCTGAGTTAGCCACCGAATCGCAGTTTGGTAATTTCGATTCCAATTCCAGCCCCAATTGTACAAAGTGCATACTGAATAATGCCAACTCTTTCTTTTTTTAGTCCTGTAGAAGCATCAGAGATAGTTGAAATAATAAATGTTCCCCAGGGTTCAGTGTTGGAGCCTCTTACATTCTTAATGTTTATCAACGATTTGCCGTCTTTGATGAACACGGATTGCATTGTTTTATATGCAGATGATCTGTGATTGGCAACCCACGCAAATACCACTGAGGAACTCTCATCTAGACTGATTCACCTCTCTAATAAATTCAATGAATGGTCTACGTGATATTATAGAAGAAAAACTGTTTTGAAAAAATTCTTCATTTTATCCAATCCCAAGATGAACCTGGAAATTGTATCGGAAAATCTTTATGTCACTGTCTCTGAATCTACAAAATTTCTTGGTACATTTCTTGTTGCATCACTATCTTTTCATGACTGTATTAGCAAAAAAGTTAGCATATTTTTCTATTTTACAATTGAAAAATATACTCCCCTAAACGCACATGCTGAGTATATATTACGCAAAGGTATACCCACATCTACAGCTTGACAAATCTAGCTCTGAATGTGAAATCGCCACGCCTATCGATGAGCGGTAGCAAAAGAGCTCAGTAGAGTCCGGAACAAGTATGAGTTACCGTACTATTCAGTTCTACTGTATAAGTCTTTCCAATATCTATTGCAACAACTCGTATAGGTTCAAAGAAAACGCCGCTGTCCACGTGACCCTTTATGACGTGCGGCAAAATGCAAAATATTTGGCTGGAGAGTCATAAATAATTATGTAAATGAGGTGTCGGCATATCAAACAAAATTGTCGGTAAGGCTTTGAAACGAATTGATATTGGAAAGACTATCGCGAAGTCCACTGTGAAGTAAGTTTTATCAATGAATGTATAATTATACTACCCTCTATATCGTCCGAATATTTTTTCATTCTAACAACATGATAATTTGGGGCAGTTCCACTTCAGTCAATATACTATTTGTTCTACAGGCTTATCTTTGGACTACAACGCAGAGATACATGTAAACCGTATTTTCAAAAATATAAGATCTTAACATTGCCCTGAATTTATATCTCAAATGTATACTGTTCGTTAGACAAAGAATCTCCAGTTACATGAAATTTAACATCCACAGTTACCCAACAAGACATGGCGATAGTCTTAAGATTCCCTTTATGGAAAACTCCCTCGTATGTAGGCATACAGTTTTATAACAGATTGCCACATAGCATTAAATGTGAACAAAACTTTAACTTTCAAGACATTTTTGAAACAGTATTTACTAACAACGGCCTCTCATATTGTTGAAGAGTTTTTATTATGTGAAAGTGTTTAGGCACATAACTATGTTTTTATTGGATATTTTTCTGTCTCTACTAATTTTTTAAATTTAATTTTTTTTTTCATTTTATACAATGTCTATACTTTTAATATTTTAAAAACTTAATATTTGTATACCTATTTGTACACATTACCAATCTTTGTTGACTTTTCCGATATCATGTAAAAATGGCCCTACTGGAATAAAAATTATTATTATTAATAATCTTAAAATGATGTCCGATAGAGAACAAAAAGTAAGGGAATGTTCTAATACATTTCAGTGACGAGTATATTCTAAAATCCTTCTACAGAACCTTAGTCATCTATTTGAAACGATTTAGGGCCGGTATTATAAACATATTTCAAAGTTAACTTTAATTTTAGCAGTCAGGTTAACTTCAGCTTTAAAATGGCAGTTTTATAAAAGTCTCATTTCTGAAATAAACAGAAGAAGAATGCAAATAACCTACAATTTTTCGTAATTTTTCCTGTGACATTTCTAATTTTCAAATAAATAGGTAATTTAAACTGCTTTCAATAGATTTGAGAATCCTCCAAAATCTCCAACAGCTACCAAGAATGAACATGTTGCATGAAGTCTGAGTGTAATTAACACTTGTGTTAATGGCGATAGAAGATTTTTTTTTCCTTGGTGTTTTGGCATCGACTGCTATGGTCATTAGCCATGTGTTCTGGATAGGCCTTGTTACTAACTCCATACGCCACTTTAGGAGCAGCACTGTTAATTTTTAACGCAACAGTGAATCGTGGAGGATTATTCCCAGCCGACACGAGCCTCAATCATTCAGACTTTCACATCTGAAAATGAAAAAAGATCGCACCGTCTGGGAATCGAACCTGCAATCTCTCGATTACCAGGCGAGCGCTTAACCACTGCGCTAATCCCCGCCCTACGATAGAAGATTATTTCTAAAATTGAAAATACTTATAATTTCAAAGTAATTAGAAATAGAAATGTCAACTTATTAGTTGGTCTTTGCAACTTTGCCTCTCTATGTGCCCCTTTGACAAGCATACTGACTATCTTGATGATAAAAATCCGTTTTCATTTGTTTTCAAATTCTATTTCGTTCCATAAGATAAAATGGTTTAACCTATATCTAAATATCCTTCGACGCCGAGGGCCTTTAATAATTATCACCAGCATCTCTTTCATCGTCGCTTAAAAGTTAATATTGTTGCGAAAAAAAAAACAATCAAATTGAGTTTTATGCTAAATTATCGATAGAAGAACTGTCGAAAACCACCATTTTCTACAGTTAACTTTAACTAATACCCCTTCCTACCGATAAAGTTAACTCCTACCTTTTGAAGTTAACAACATGTGACGTCATTCCACCAGATAACTTCTAGTTGTCTGTCAAAATAGTTTTACAATACCGGCCCTTAATCGTTATGTTGTTTGGGCTCAAAAAGTTAAGAATATTTTAATTCATTCTCATGAATAATTCTGAGCTAGCGCGTGGCCCTTAATTGATATTCATTTGAGTGAAATCTCAACCGAAAAATACAGAACGGACACTAGCAAATATGCGCTCTATACCTACAAGTTTTCTGGCACCATTGAAAACCTTCAAATCTCAACATTGAAACCATATAGAACACGGAAAGAAAGAGAACTGAACCGCCAAACAATATAAAATATTGAACATTGCTCCGATAGTCATCACCATAAATTATTCGGAAAATGAATCACCAAACCATAAACCTAATCCACTGCCTGCTTCAGACTGACGATAACAAAATGATAAATAGGAAAGACCAGCTGAGTGAAAGACAGAAAATCGCTCGACCGCGTCCTTTCTAGAATGAAAGAGGAAGAATAACAGTCATGCTTCGATTAACATAAAAAGTCGGTATACTACGATCGCCATGATTTTTTCATGTACGGAGTTAGTCATGCTCTATGAGCCATGCACATTATTATAAATAGGACCTTGAACTTGTTCCATACGACACCTTCATTCGAAAATTTGTTTTTCAGCTTAACGTGATGATCTCATATGGAAAAGGGGAAATTGAATCGGATTTGAATCATGGAATTTTCCACGAAACAATTTACACTTTATGTTGCGGATTAACTCCACACCAAGGACTGTATTCGTACTTATTTGAACCTTATGAAGAACAGCCCAACTACTTTTCATTCAACTATATTTCCCAAATTGTACAGACCAAACTTATTCTGACATAACAATTCTTTTTCTCCAGTATATACTTCACCAATATGTCAGTTGACTTCTTTATTGTTGTGACAGTTTTAGGAACCAAATATAACTGACAAATCCAATATTTGCACAGAATACCATAAATGAACCAATATGTTGTTGTATTTTAGCTACATCCATCCACCTTTAGCTGCTTTTCAGTTTCAATCGAGTGCCAAGCCACATGCACATCGATACAAACCGCAGTTTCTACCAATTTTTCTATCCAATATCCGGCTCGAAGGACCAAAATTTATGTTGCGGATCAACTCCACACCAAGGACTGTATTCGTACTTATTTGAATATTATGAAGAAAAGCCCAACTACTTTTCATTCAACTATATTTCCCAAATTGTACAGACCAAACTTATTCTGACATAACAATTATTTTTCTGTCACGTTGACATTACATTACATACTAGATTAAAACACATTTTTGTAACATATCCTACATACTTGATTAGAACACCTTTTCGTAACACTTTATTTCCTGAAACTTTCACAAGCATGGAAATCTTCAAATACAAAAAATAAAATTGTAGTTTACAATAAAGTTATAATATTGAATGTAGGTACATATAAAAATTCAATGGTAGTCAAAGGAAATCATATAATATAAGCAAAATAATAAATAGTAAAAAGTACACAAGCAAACATTCAGGATGTCAAAGGTCAGATCAGTTTGTAAATATTCATCTAACGAATAAGAGGCATTTTTGTAAACAAGACTTTTCACAATATTTTTGAAGTTATTAAGATTACAATTTTTTAATGAAAATTGAAAGTTTATTTATTTATTTATTTAATTATTCAGAAATATGAAATACAAATAAAATAAAGATTCCAAGAAATCCACGTTGTCCTGTTACCTTATTCCTAGACATAATGTAACACCAACGTTAATGAGGCATAAGATGTCCGGAGGACTGCTCATTGCTAATATCCTATACAATAGGAAAAGTTGGATCGAAAATCCATCAGAAAACAACTACTTTCCTGGCTAATGCCACGACGAACATTGAATTACATCTGATGAAATTTCCGTGCAGAGTTCCTACAAGGTTATCTCTGCAATTGCTTGGTTGCATGGGAATGTTCATCGAAACATTCGGACCACCTATATATCGATTTCGGAGTGTTGCTCCTCATCGGTATAGGGTAGGTCTAGCAGTCAATAACTAATGACTGCAACGAATGAATCGACAACCAAACCCATTTAAAGACCGAAACTGAGATCGCGCCCGCACAGTGGATTAACTCCAAACTGCGAGCGCCATCTCAGCGCCGGAAGCCCAACCAAGTAATACCCATGACCACGATCGTCAAGACCGTATAACACGAAAAAGAAATCTGTAGTTCACAATGAGCTTATAACATGAGGCATAAGGTGTCCGGAGGACTGCTCATTGCTAATGAACCATAAACCAATGTTAATGACAAGTATAGAAATTAATGTAATTACTATGATAATTAGTACACAATGTGATCAATGTTATTGATAATTTCAAAAATAAACATAATATGTTAATAAAATAAGATGTTATGATAACAAGTACTATCTAAATTTGCGAGCTCTCAATAATATTAATAATACTAAAAAAATACATAGTAAATTATGAAATTAATCCTAGTCGAACAGTACTAAGAACTTGGTTTTCAAATATTTTTTGAAATAGAGTAGACTCATATTTTCTGTTTCCGTATCTATGTATTGGTTGTAATTTCTCTGAGCTCTTATAAGAGGGAAGTTATACCCTATAGTGCAGTTCTTCTAAAAATAATGTTGAACACTTGATGTTGTCGAAGTGTGCGTGATGGGACGAAAAAAATTATACGGGCTAACAGCTTTGGTGAATCGAAACAGCTTTCAGTAATCTTGAATACTAAATTTATGTCGCTCATTTTCCTGCGATCAGTCAAGCTTACAATTCCAAATTTATTTCGAAGGTATTTATTATTACTATTAATAATTGGTGTGTTAGTTTTGAACGATAAATATCGTTAAGAATTTATTCTGAACACTTTCAATGCGCTAATGTGAACTGCATATTGAGGATTCCAAATTGATGATGCAAAACTAAGTTTACTATGGTATAATAAATTTACTATTTCTAAAGTGTTTAGTATTTCTTATTATGAAAGAACGTTCCACTTCTCAATAATGTGTCTTGTCTCTAATTCGACAATTCATGTTCTTATATCGATTGTAAATTTTTTGTATGTCTGTGATATCTTAGGTGTATATTTTTATGAATTTTTCCGCCTACCTCGTATTCGCATGTCTGTTTAACGTTCTTCAATAAAAATTAAATCGAACATTAATGACTTCTTAACGATTTGTCATTAATGGATCACAGATAAAAAACATTTCTTTAATCAAGAATATACTTACATACTCTTGAATAGAATAATCTTCTGAAAAGAATAATCATTTCTAATCAATGAATATACTCCCATTTCAAGCTGATTGAGATGTTTGCTTCTTTACATAAATTCTCTTGAAATCCTAGAAAACATTCACATTAACTCATTCTGAAACATAATGCTCTTAACACAAGAATATAAATTCTTTGGTAGATATCACTACAAGTGCCACGTGACACATTCAACCAATGAGCAATCAAAGCAGCTGGCGACACCGCGACCTGTGAATACGACTTCCATTTCGGCCATTTCATCCAGTTTGACCATTTGGGTTGGAGGTTATGAGGCTATGCGTACCGATATGAATGTTAGTTTTGTGCCTAGTGGAAACTGTTTCTATACAATAAAAATGCAATATCGAAAATTGAATTATGCTCATTACGGGCCAGTTGTGAAAATGAGTGAAATATATTTTTGACTTCTACAGTTTTGTGTCTAAAAGCGAGTGGCGTTGTTTATGTATTCAATCAAACTGCAATGCGTCACTACTAACTGGTTTTATTGCGAGAATACAGTTATTAAACTTAAAACTATTCTCATATAAAACCATTATTTATACCTGAATTGTTCGTAGTTGTGAATCTATGCTTTGTTTAATCTATTCAATGTTGCCAAAATGAAAATGGCTTCCATTCTATATTTTATAACCAAGTGCAAAGTGCAGATTTGAACTCAACCTCCAAGTTGATAGAAGAATAAATAGTATTCATTATTGAAATTAAAATATTCTTGCCTTAACGAACTTATGAAGCAAGTGTTCACTTGTTTCAAAATATTTATCTTGCAAGTGGCCAAGAGGATTCCGTCAAAAAATCAAACTAATATTTGGTTGGACCTATTCAAGAATACAATCTGTTTGAATCAACGCAATTATGCGTTGATACAAAAAATCCTTTTTATCAGTGATGATATCGAGAAATCGTCCATTAATGATCCCTATTAATGGTCGATTTGTCATTAATGGTCGATTTATCTATGAATAAATGAATGTTGCATAGACAACCAAACATATAAACGAATTCAGATATTATGGACGCTAAAATGAATATTGACGATGTTGACAGATGTTACGGAAACTGCTAAAGAAACATCTTTAACTTTATTGCCAGAAAAAAATTAGAATTCCTTAATTTCAACAAAAGTGAGGTAGACGGAAAAATATTGTAATCAACTCTTTCATTAAAATGCGATTAATAATCTCGAAAATGAATGCGCTCGCTTCGTTCACGCGTTAAAATATCTAGATCATTAATCGCATTCATTTATACACTAGTTGGTTGAATAACTGTTAATAAACATTTTGTACCTTATCGACTTGTCAAAAACATAATTGTAACTTGGTCAAACTTAATTGTAACTTGGTCCAACATAATTGTAACTTGGTCAAATAAATTATATTCTATTCAAAGGTAACGTCACCCATTTTTTTTGCAACAGTAATAATGTGATAAATATAAACCCACTCACACGTGAGCAATTTCAATAACTATATTCATCAACTTGGGAGACACATATGTAAAAAACGCATCACACATTTATAGCACTAGAAGTGAATGCATCATTCGAAATATCCTATTTATAAAATTATATTTTTAAATGGAAAAATAACTTTTAAAGAGAAACTCTCAATATTTATAGATAAGAATCTCCAATGGAAACTGGACATTCAATAAATAATCACTATCTGAATGAAAATGCAAATTTTCACTTTCAGATTTTTTCTCTCGAGTTATATAGGGTCTTTCTCAATATCTATCAGATTAGTTCAATGTCCAGCGTGGCTTTTGCCGGGGAAATAGTTGTTTTCTGTTAGATATTACAAAAAAGTAACATCAATTTTATCGTAGGGTTTTTCCATTTCCAGAAGAGACATGTATTGATTCAATTTTCAATTGAGAATGTTTCTCTTTTAAAACATGTATCCCTCCCAAGAGAGGTTATCTTGTACGATGGAAAATAGCGACTAAATTCCAACTTTCAGTCGCAGATGATTCCACAACTGACTTTATGATCATCCTGTTCATATTTTCAATGAAATCAACACATTCAGTATTCCACCATTTCGCAACCCAATTAATAATTGTTGCTTTTGGTGAGTGCAAAATTGAATGGAAGCACGTGTTTCTGATATTCCTGATGAGACATCGTGTTTCTTATCATGGCGTTACGAAACCTTTCGTTTCAACATACAATCTGAAATAATTTTAGAGGAAAAAACCTGGGATGATTACGATTCTATTTGAAATATGAATAAGCGATAGAAAACGTCCAGTAATCATTCAAATAAGATCACAAGAATCAGACACATAGCAAATAGCATATTGTACAACTAGTGCGAAAAATAGGTTATTTCATACGAGTGTGACGAAATGAAAAACCACGAGCCATAGGCGAGTGGTTTATCATCTGCAAAAACTTTCCTCAATTTTTTTAAAAATAACTCAATTAGATTTAGGAATAGTATAATAATAATAATAAATTTAATTGCTTCCAAAACAAGGTTTACAGCAATGAATACAAGTGAGAAAAGAATTTACTATGAAACTAACATCATGAATTAAATATAGTAATCTAATACTAATAATAACAACAGCAATACAGCATTGAGACCGAATAAGAAAGATATACAGTAGTTTTGAAAGCATGTCTTGAGTAAATTTTTCATATGTTATATCCTGTGTTGGATTATTCGGTTAAAATGAATGATCGGAGCTTAAGAATATTCCAAATATAAGCAGAGATTGATTTAGCATCAGGAATAGTGATATTTCGAAGGGCATTTATTAATGAATCAGTATCCTGAAGACAAGACAAGACAAGACAAGATTTAGGAATAGTATAATCCACGCATGAATTACTTGGGAACAATATTATGTTGTTTTTATATTATGAAAACAAGTCACCAAAAAAATGTATATAAGTACATATTTTTCGTACAGATAGGACAAATTCGAACAAAAAAATCTAAACACTTGCAGCACACCTGCTTTAATTAATGTCCTGTCGAAACAGTGAATCTAAATGGATCTCTGATAAACCCTTGGAAATCTGCACCTGCCCATTAAAACCCTTCTTGCGATCCAGGTAGATCTGATATTATAATGTTGCATGCAATGTATGCGGGTCAGCAGTAAACAAAATGTATAGCAAAATTGACGCTAAGTCGGGTCGACGAAAAAAAGAGAAAAACTTCCAGGAATGGAAAATATAAAGTTGGATGAACCATAATTTGTCAATTTGAAATCAAAAACAGTTTATTTTACTATATATTTTCATTCGTTTGACGATGTAAGGTCCAATGCCCTTTCAAGAACTTAGCTTGAAGCTTATTCCCAGAAGCTAACATAATTTAAACTATCAGCTGAAAGCGACCAATGACCTAGGAGGTTAACTTGACAATTGTACTACTACAGCGAAAATTATCTCAATAAATACAACTCGTGCTCACAATACTACCGAAAATTCTGCCAGAAATCTTGAACTCAAATTGCTTTAATGTAACACCACTCGTTCTAACAAACTCGTGGTGTTACCAAGAAATTTGATCTCGTTGATTTTTGACAGAAATACTATCGATAGTAATGAGAGCAATTTCACTCACATTATAAAAACCAATCAAATGTCAACGTTTTCTCAACCTAAACTATTGACAACAAGGCTGAAAAAGGCAAGAAAAAATTGCACCCATCCACAAAATCGACATTTTCTAAATGTATTAGCCTTCCAATTCGAAAAACAAGTACATTTTCGATTTTCGAAATATTCCCCAGCGATCTAGGTCGAAATATGCAATATTTTCGAAGTAAAATGCACCATCCACAAAATCCTCATTTTCTAAAAGAATTAGCCTTCTGATTAAAAAAACAAGTACATTTTCGGATTCAGAAAGAAATTTTCTATGAGTTAATGTAATACTCGTGGGACTCCGCATTTTTGAAATATTCCCAGGCGATCAAAGTCGAAAAATGCAATATTTTATAAGTATAGAAGGAAATGGAATTTTGCGAAAATTTATATTTTCCATTTTTTGTAAAATCACAAATTTTCCTCAGGCGCAACTCGACCATCTGATTCCGAATATCTCCTCAAAAATTAAATTCGACAAACGGGTAACTGTGAAAGGGCATTTTTTTTATCCGCAAAATCAACATTTTCTAAATAAATTAGCCTTCCAATTCGAGAAACAAATAGATTTTTGGATTCAGAAGAAAATTTTCTATAAGATTCCCCAGTTTTGAAATATTCCCAGGCGATCAAAGTCGAAAAATGCAATATTTTATAAGTATAGAAAGAAATGGAATTTTCCGAAAAAATTTATTTTCCATTTTTTGTAAAATCGCAAATTTTCCTCAGGCGTAATTCGACCATCTGATTCCGAATATCACCTCAAAAATTAAATTTGACAAACGGTAACTGTAAAAGGGCATTAATTTGATAAAAAAATGCGTCCATCCAAAAAATCAACATTTTCTAAATAAATTAGCCTCCCAATTCGAGAAAAATAGATTTTTGTATTCAGAAGAAAATTTTCTATAAGATTCCGCAGTTTTGAAATATTCTCAGGCGATCAAAGTCGAAAAATGCAATAATTTATAAGTATAGAAAGAAATGGAATTTTGCGAAAAATTTTATTTTCCATTTTTTGTAAAATCGCAAATTTTCCTCAGGCGCAACTCGACCATCTGATTCCGAATATCACCTCAAAAATTAAATTCGACAAACGGGTAACTGTGAAAGGGATAAAAAAATGCGTCCATCCGCAAAATCAACATTTTCTAAGTAAATTAGCCTTCCAATTCGAGAAACAAATAGATTTTCGGAAACTTTTATTTTCCGTTTTTCGAAAAATCGCAAATTTCCTGAATATATACAACTTCTCATTAGAGGCATGCAATTATCAAAAACAAAGGTAATACCACAGATAAACTTCAGAAAGTGAAAAAATGTCGCGTGTCTAGATCATTTTGTTTAAAGTCTTTTTCCACCTACCTCGTAGTAAAAGTCTGTTTAATGTTCTTCAATTTGTTGTTAATGGGTGATTTCGAGAAATCGTCTATTGATAATAATAAAGGCCTTTATTAATTTAATTGAAAATAACGAATAAAAAAAAACTTAAGAATATAGAAAATCAGGACGAGATTCAGACCAGTTACCCTCACACAGATGTGTGCAGACAACTGCATGTTCTTCCACCTAACCCCAAAAGTCTGCAGAGGACGTTCAAGTAAAAAAAAGTACAGTTTTCAAATACATATACATGTTATAACTTAATGTAAGTTGGTCATTTACTTAGTCAGTTGTTTCATCATCAAACATCTACCAGTTTATTTCCGAAGACTGTACCTATGAGTAATTTTTTTTACTAATGATCCCCTATTGATGGTCGATTTCTCTATAAATGCATCATGATTGTTGCATAGGCAACCAAACTAGCGAATTCAGATGTTATGGACGCTGAAATGGATATTGACGATATATTTATGCTGCGAGATGCTACGGAAACTGCTAAAGTAGCATCTTTAACTTTATTGCCAAAAAAAGATTAGAATTCCCTTATTTCAACAAGAGTGAGGTAGACGAGGAAATATTGTAATTAACTCTTATATTAAAATGCGATTAAAGATCTCGAAAAATATCTCGATCATTAATGGCCTTCATTAATTCACTAGTTGATTAAATAACTATTTCAGCTCTATGATATTACCCAGAAAAAAAAAACAATATTTCTATTTTCGTGAAATATTGTCATCTATTACTGATCGACAAGCGTAAGGATGCCTCCGAGAATGGGTTGCGCAGTAGACAAAACCCTGGAGTGGGGCAGGAGCTCAATCGCTCTACCTTATTAAACAGTAGTCGATCTTTGTCGCACCTCTACTCACGCTTTCTATCGTTTGAGCATCTCAGAGGCATCCTTACGCTTGTCGATCTGTACACTCGTACATTAAAATGACCAGATAATTTTACCTTCAAGCGTGTTATCTTACAAAAATGCACCCGGTTATTTTCTTTAATTTAATTTTTATGCAATTATAACCAAAAAGAAGGTCGACAATGCAATCAATGTTGTAGAAAATTGCTAATTATGTCATAATAATGAATGTTAACGTGCATACATTGAATGAAACAACAAAGAATACAGACAATGATTTTCTTGTTTCTCAATTGTTGCAGCAGCTGAATGTGAAAAAAAAAGTTCAGTATACATAATGCACACTTCAAATATACACCTTGCTATCGCGTACAGTGACTCGTATGCCGGCTTTTGTTTGCCACTGGCGAACGAAATTCACCTGTTCCATCGAAATCACCCCTTACGGGACATCGCCAAGACAAAGATTATGACCCACGAAGCGGTTTTCACCTGCCCCACATCTCCCGACAGTAGCTGATGGCATGAGGGCCCCGAAAGAAACAAAAAAAGAGATGAAGCGGCGTCTGCCTGGCAGGTGCTCGCGTATGTCGGTATTGCAGAGTTCCTCTACTTGCACGTCGCGATTTTTTTTGTTCTTGTTCGCTCCGGGCACCTGCTAATGTTATGTAAGTGATGAGTTGTATAATGTCGATGATCACTTTGGGGCGACTTGAAGGTTTCAAAGTATATCAGCCCGTCTGCAACGCGGATATAATAATACTAATGTTTATTTTCTGATTAATTTTTTACAATGAGATCAACATATACAAAGTAAAGCGAAAAAAAAATTGTAGAAAAATGCTAAAGCAGTGAAACCACTCATCAGCCGTATTGCAATTAATCAGTTATCAGCTTTATGCTTCCAGAAAATTCCCTAATATATCATGGAGCGAATAAAAAATAATATCATTGAGCGACTCATCGAACAGAAGTTCAGTCGGGTAACTAAAATCTTTTTTCTACATTCATGCAAAAAGCAAAACTTTATGGAACTATATTCAGTGGAAAAAGAAGTTCTTTATTGCACTCATCTGTCATTCTACCTCAACGTGCTGTCATCATGACAAACATAAACGTTTAAACCTACTACATATTTAGCAGATATTCTGTGAGATTGGCAATAGGTACTTCACTACGAAATATTCATATTGAAAATTGCACCAATTGTTCATTCACTTTCAACATTGAGGGTAAAAATAAAGTTTGAGTTAAATTGTTCGTAACGTATTAGTTCCTGTTTCAATGCAAATCGATATTAATAATAAAGTATTCAAGTTGCGCTTTTCATTTTCCTACACCTAGTGCCGCACCTCAATAAATCATTTTTTGCTTTTTGCATGAACGTAGAAAAAATGTTGTATGCAACTCGTGCAAAAATTGTTTATTGCACTCGACGTGTTGTCCAACTCGGCCTAACGGCCTCGTCGGACAATTTCACGTCGAGTGCAATAAACATTCACTCTTTGCACTTGTTGCATAAATAACTATTCTATGAATTATTTTTTGTATCCATTTCCAAAAAACTAATTATTCCAACTTTCAATATTTTCTCAAAAACGTTAGCAATGTTAATAATAAAGGATATTGGTCTATAATGGGTCATCTCCAGTTTATTTTTAACCTTGTATATTGGCGATATTGTTGTGAACTTGCCCATGGCTTCATTTACATCCGTTATATTGTCAATATCTATCCATTTTTCATTCTTTAAATACCCCTTTTCAAGTTTTCCTTATTTAACACCCTCCTCGAATTTACACTTTCAAACCACTTTTTTGTGTTAGGGAAGACAATTTGCAAAATAGGGCTGAAATGATCTGTCAGAACAATTTTTCCAATAAGAGAAACTAAGTAATCCAGTTGTCGAATTACGAGGATTGATATCTAGTTAGCCCAGACCAGTCCCTGCATATACAAAATATTGCGTTACCATAGCAACGAACAATAACTTATCAGAAGTGTCAGTGTAAAGTGTAAAAAGTAAACCAGAGTTACGCAATTTAAAAGAAAAAATATGTCCATCGAAATTGTGAAAATCGAAAAATAGAAGTATCGAGCCATCATCAAGTACCTGTATTTAAAAGGGTTAAGAGGTAAGCAGATTTACGAAGATATGCTTAATACTCTTGGTGATCAATGTCCTTCGTATGCGACCGTGAAAAATTGGACTGCAAGCTTCAAAAGAGATACATTTTCCATTGAAGATGATGACCGATCGGGAAGGCCAGTTTCTGTGTCAGTCCCCGAAAATATCGATGCAGTTCATGACATGATTTAAACAGACCGTCAAATTGGGCTAAAACAGATATCTGAAGCACTGAATATTTCATACGAACGCGTTCATCATATAGTTCACATCAATTTGGACATGAGAAAAATTGCTGCAAAATGGATCCCCAAATGTTTGAATGTTGACCAAAAGCGTGCATCGCGTTCGATCTGTGCTCGATTTGAAAACGATGTAGACTTCTTAAACCGAATTGTTACTATGGATGAGACTTGGGTACATTTCTACGATCCAGAAACAAAGCAACAATCGATGGAATGGCGACACTTCGGTTCTCCAAGACCTAAGAAGTTTCGTGTCCAAGAATCTGCTGGAAAAGTTCTTGCTTCAGTTTTTTGGGATTGCCAAGGAGTAATCATGGTTGATTTTTTGGATAAGGGTAGAACAATAACTGGAGATTACTATTCGACATTACTGACCACTCTACGGGAAAAAATTAAAGAGGAAAGACGCGGAAAGCTATCCAAAGGTGTTTTGTTTTTGCAGGACAACGCCCCTGCACACAAATCTCATGTTGCCATGCAAAAAATTCGTGATTTAGGGTTTGAATTACTAGAACACCCCCCTTATTCACCAGATTTGGCTCCGTCCGACTATCATCTCTTTCCTCAACTGTAAAAAAGTTTAAAAGGTCGTAAATTTTCTTCCAACGAGGAGGTAATAAAAGCTGTGGAGGTCTGGTTTGCAGAGCAAGAAGAAACATTTTTTTTGAAAGGTCCAGAGACGTTGCAGGTTCGCTGTAATAAATGTATTCAATTGAGAGGAGAATATGTTGAGTAATAAAATATTTTGACACTGAAATTTTGTTTGGTTCTACAGTAGGATAAGAATTTTTCAATATATCCTCGTATATCTATTTTTAGACTCTTCGCTTTGTCAATAAAATTTTAAAAAATTATTCTACCGATTATAAAGCAAATTTTGATTTGATTTGAAACAGCAGTGATTGTAAGTCCAGAAACCAGAGCAGTACCATATACATCATTTAGACAAGAAACTGAGAAAACATTTCAATGTGGATTATTTTCGAAGTTTCGGTGTTGATTAATTAGTTTCATGCACTAAATAATAACAATTGACATAGATACTATAAATTTAGAACACCTCATAGATCGTCCTCATACCAATACCCCAGTCTAAACCAGACATAATTTTTTTTAATATTGAACTTTACCTCTTTTAACTCCTCTTTTTCGATCGTCATATTCACTTTTTCTTCATTCTTGGAATCTGCATGTAATTCCAAGTTTCTCTATCGAGCCCGTCTTATCGAAATTTTAAGTTTTACCTATTCCTCATGACCAAGATTGTAAAAATAAATCTGATAAACCTTTACAGATCAAATAATGGAAAATTAAAATTGTTTTGCTATAAAATATATAAGATTTTCAAAATGACTGTATCAGTAAGAAAATAATACAGATTAGAAAAATTCCGTCATGTAAACATTCCGAAAAATAGGAAATTCACCATGGCTTTCAATAATCTTAAATAAGCAGTGATGCTATAATTTAACAGCAGTAGAAAAACAAATACGATTGACCTTTTAGTGTACCAAGTATTTTGGATGATATCACATTGTTACGGGTCATTTTAGAGATTGTAAAATATAACGCACCTCAGCTCTAGTATTCTCCATATTTTCTGATAAAATTCATCATTTTCTTGTTACTTCATTAATCCTTTATTTTTTCTCATAAAACAATTATTTTATTTTCTTATGATCTCAGAGTTGAGCACAAATTAATCGAAACAATCGGTAGTAAATGAACGAAACGGACGTTGACTTGACTTTGCATACTGTTAACCAATAGCCACATCCAAATTTGCATAGTTTTTTTCGTAAAGAGTCTTCAAGTTTGAAATTTGAACATTTTGAATATTGCAATAACGAATATGCAAGAAACAATGCTAGTTTTTGTTCCGGAATATTGAACTATTTTTGATGATAATGAACATAACCTCACACTTTCAAATTATTCGTATCGTACTCGTCTGTCAAAATTCTCCGATCAAACAGGTCAATCTCGGACTGGACGGATTTGAAAAACTGAACGATCAAGATTTAGCCCCTCTACAATCGGTTGCAATAAACGAACAATATAGGCTAATCTGAGCAGTCCAACGTAGAAACCGAACGCGCCCCAAAAGTAAACATGATGTCACCTGTCAGGTAAAATCAGTCATTCAATCATCTGATGAGGAAATTTTGAGATTTGAAATTTTGAGATTTTGTCACTTGCCTTGGTCACTTTGTCATCGATTTTCATCTGAACAGGTTGAATTGCTGGCTCAAAATCGCAATTTTGCGGATAGTTTTCGGATGTTAGTAGAAAATTAGTAGTTCTTTGAAAAATGTTTCACCTTGTTGTGGATTTCATTTCAACTACTCCGAATTTCTCTTAGTAAATTCACCACCTCTCGAAGGCCATATACACCAGCTTTTGTATCATTTCCATAATGAATTCATGTTGCGAACAAAATTTTTAAATGTAAAATAAACCAAAAATGTATGTTGCCGTCATCGGCGGTGGTGGAAAAGTTTCGGCAAGACTCATGACATAGCCAGAAACGTTTTTTTGCGTTTACCACTCTTTTAGATTTTTTTTGGCTGAGTTATTAACAAAAGTATGAATTAATAATTTATTTACTGTGATTGTCTAGTAACAAAGAAAATAAATTCTTTGCATGTGTTTGAGTCACGACGTTTCAACAGTTAACATCTACTGTCGTTATCAAGTGTGGGAATGCGACAAGATATCTCGGATACTCATTACATAGCCTGCAACTAATGTACCTGCTATAAAGGCAATTATTATCTTCGTGGGGTCTCTCAGGTCATCAATGTTAATTAATGTGATACAACGACCTTTTTTGGTGAGTGTTATTATTGAGACCCCGCAGATACATTAGTTGCATGCTATATAATAAGTATCCAAGATATCTTGTTGCATTCACACACTTGATAACGACAGTAGATGTTAACTGTTGAAACGTCGTGACTCAAACACTTGCAAACAATTTATTTTCTTTGTTTCTAGACAATGGAAGTCCAGAAGAAATACTAACACTAATACATTGTCAACCACTTTCAAATTTACTTTGTTCCCGTCATTTTGCGACTCTTTTGCATTTTTTCTCTACAAAATAATCAGAATTAATCTCAATGGACAATGTACAAAAAATAGGTGTTTTTTTGTACGAAATCTAGAAGCGACATTAGAGCATGGCTGCTTTTTCAACGAATATTTTTCAGTATTTGAATATAATCTTATAGAACTCACCGCCCAACAAGCATCGTATACAAAATAACTCCCAAACTCCACATATCCGCCGCTTTTCCAGAATACTGCACTCCGGTTTTCAGAATTTCGGGACTGACGTACGCAGGACACCCTCTTTTGTCGTGGAGCCAATCGCTTTCTGGTTCCTCTAATACTACCGCATCTTCTAAAGACTCCAATTTGAGCTCCGTTCTGAAAACAAAGAAAAATATTTTAATAATATTCAAGCACAAACAATAAGATTTTTTGAAGGAAAACAGAAGACAGACGACAGGCTTTTTTTGTAACATTACCCATTGGATATAAGAATAATTATTATAAGGGACGTTGCACAAGTATCTGTTAGATATAATTCAATATCCGTCGTGGTATTAGCCAGGGGAGTAGTTGTTTTCGGACAACCATAATAAGTCTATGTTGTGGGTGAATATGGCAATAATAAGGGTAAAACATCGATTGGCAAGGACTATCGTTACTAAACGATCTCCCAAAATTACTCTCGACTTTTGCGTTCAATGGCTGAATAAAGGTATTTCACAACTTATAGGAATTTTTTACCCACATATGCACTGCTACGAATGCTGTAAAAAAAATAAAAGTCCAACAAAAAACGATAAAAACTGTTGTTTCAATAATTGAAAATAATAGAAGTGAAAAAAGGTACAGAAAGAAGGTGCAAGATTCGTTTTGTTATTTTAGTACCTACTGTGATAGCAGCGTCAGCGTAGGTTTTGAATTGCTTTTGTAGAGTGGATTGTTACAAATTTTTGCAATTTTCATTTCGATTTCTGTTGGACTTGTATTATTTTTTTTCAAGACATCGACCGATTATTTAGGTATGAATGTACAGTTAAAAATTTTTGGTAACGTTGTGAAACACTCTGTATACATGCATCAAAACAATATGATTAGGCGTCAGCTAAAAATATGACATGGGATATACTTTTTTTAGATATCACCTCATATCGTTAGTTTTCACGTTTCAAAATAGTATTGAGTACTTATTTGCCAATAAAGCTATAAGATTAGTTGGTTTGCAACTATTTCTATATCGAAATCCAAGAGCTATGTCAATATTTTCAGAAACGTTTTAATTAATAATCAGCGTTAGTTAACACCGTGTGCTAACATAGTAAATATGTTGCAAAACAAAAAACATACGAGTTACAAAACCCACTTCGTTTACAACTCCAATTCGTTAATATTTATACTGGGCATAACGCAAGAGTGTACCGTTTTGGTAACGGATTTCGCAAAATTCTACACGAACCTTTTCACGATAGATCAAAGCAATAATAGTGTTGAACTGACATGACATTTACAGCGGATGATTTCGCTGTTACGCGTTGTTCAGATCACACGAGATAAGATTTGTACGGGAGGGTTATTTCGAGATATGTATTACCGAATTTTAAATAGACGTTGTTTACTACAAACTTCAAATGCCTTCAACGATTGCAAGCACTATGTATCAATCAAACAGCAGATTATTTAGCTTATCTCACGGCTCATCAACAAAATATGAGTCTTTACAAAATATATGCAAAAAAAGCCAATAGATAACTAACATTTTCCAAAGTTTATCGCATCTTCAATATATGACGAAACAGTTCCCTTAAAATATAAATTATAAAACACTTGAGTGACGATTCGTATCAGACACTTTCGCAATATTCTGTCAACTTTTCTCAAGCATTTCGCGTATGTTCGCAGAAATATCACCACAGATTAAATAAAACAAACATTTCTCAAGATTTTGCGAAAAAAATCTCGGTTTTCGTACATGATAAGGTTACCCCAGTGTCAATCTCTTCACGTTCATGTGAAATAACGTTTCAAAACATAATTGTGTATTTAGGTCATACAGATTATTTGCAACGCTATTTAATATGTACAGGATGATAACAGAATACGTGAACGCCAAACCAGAAATGCGTTTTGATTTTGACGAGTTATTACTTTCATGAAATGATTGAAATGTGACTTCAATTATAGCCGCCTACTTACTTTTCGGAATTATTTTTGAAACTGATTCATGTGCAGCCATAGCCAACATAACCTTACAATAATAAGTGGAGAGAGAGGGAAAACTTGAACTGAATAAAATAGAACACTCTTTATTTCGTTCTTAGACAATTGTTTCAATGTATCTGAAAAAAAAATACCTAAATAAACAACCTCACGAATTTTCTACTTCATGTTATAATCAGTCACGAAAACTTCCTACTGTATATAAACATACATATATGTATATAGTTAATTCCAAGCTTTCGTAAATTTTATTTACATCTTCAGGGATCTACAAAGAATTATTATGTCAATTTTACATGTTGATGTTATTAAATTGTACTTACAACTATAGTGAAGTTGTTTGACATGTTCTTAATGCTTTGTATAGTGACATTTCAGTTTAAGTAATTTTTCGGTTTCCTGTTTCAATGACTACATTTATCTCACAACTTTGGATCTGCTCAAAATGGGTTTGACTTGACCGGATCCGATACACTTAATCGATATATACAGTGTTCGGATTGGATTGAATCACTCAAGTCAATTCCATAAAATATAGGATTGGACCCAACCGATCGCCTTGAAGAGAAGTGAAATTACGAGATAAACGAGTTTGAAATTAACAAATGACAGGTAAAGGTAGCCAAAATCAGATTAGTGTTTATATTGACAATGGTCTTTCTCAAATTGGAGAGCAAAATAATAATTAAGAAAAGAAACGTATGGTCCAAAGAAGAGAGCAGATCTACAGAACAACGATTCGTGATTTAATTCGCAGAACACAAGAAATTTAAGGTTACGAAATTCGACATTTTGCTGTGAAGTTAGCTTTTTTTCAATCGGATTGAAGAATAGGATTCTTCGATCCACTTAAATATTGCGATATAAACTGAAGGGTGGTTTCAGTCGACTCAATGCTATTGAATTTGAAGCGGATATAGATCGTCCAGATAAACGTAGTCATTAAATATGTATTTGTCGATGACTTCAAAATAGATACATGGTCCGCATACGCAAATCTGAGTGGAGTATATTATCTTCAAATCTGTTGCCATACAACTGAAAGAAAATCGGTCCCAGAATGGATCTCTGCGGGTCACCCATACCTAACGATCCTATTTTTGATGTCACATGTGATACTGAGTTATCATCAAAACTATTTTTCTGATAGATCCTAGTCCGCTTTTCTTCATGTTCTCTTCTGTACTGTTTTTCTTCTGAGAGAGAATACTACCTCTTAAGAGTTCTGACTTAAAAGTTACTATTTTTCTTTTATTAAAACTTCAACTAACGATTAAACCAGTTGACCATTCCTTACATTTTCATTCGATTTACGTGGCCAGGTAGCCGAGTGGTAAAAGCGCCGATCTTTTCTATTACTCTGGCTGCAGAAATTTTTCTGATGGCCCGAGAAAGTGCTTGGAATCGCACGTAAAAAGGTAAGATCTCGTTAATCCTTGGCACGAACAAGTTTCGACTTCTGAGAGCTGCCCTTCGTAAGGGGACAACAGCTGGTAAACGGAAAAAACAATTTGAAATAATTTCAAACAACAATTTAAACTTTACATATTGACTTCAATGAAAAATTATAATAGAAATGAAATAACCTGAATCATATTGAAAGAATTGACGGAGCGTGAAAATTCAGCGACCACGACCTGGATATTAATTTAATCCATTTAGTATAACTAAGTCGCGACCGGAATCACACAAATTCAATATCCGCTCGCTTTGAATTTTATTTAAATATAAATTTGGCAAATCATCCAGTACACCGGTGGTAATTGACCTCCCGAATGCGCTTGGCAGAAAACATTCGATGCGATGGTGCGAATTCGTTTGTCGTGATCGTCGCGGAGGTCAACAAAACAAATTTTAAAAAAGAAACAGTATAAACAGTAGCGTCCGGAATAGAAGCAGTTTCATAAGCACACTTCTATCATTGTCTATAATTCACGCGAGAACGAATTGAACATAATGACAAGCATTTCTTCAGGTTTTTCCAGGGCGTTGTACGACAGATTCAAATATTGCTTATATTAAATATGGAGTACCACAAGGTTCAGTTTTCGGTCCAACCCTGATTCTGCTGTATATAAATGATATCTGACTGAACATAACAGCAAAGATCCCTCTTTTTGCAGATGATACGACCTTCTTATGGAATGACAAAACAGTTTAACAATTGCAAGAAAAACTAGAGAGTGGCGGAAAGATAGCAATGATAAAAAATTGTTCCAATCAATTTTTTTAGTAATGAACTTAAAGAAAACCAATATCATTACACTGACAGAGACATCTATAGCAAATGATCACATATGGAACAAAACATCAACTAGGTTTATCGGGTTAGATATCGATAACAGAATGAAACTTGAATTCTACATCGAACCATCTGTAACAAATTGCCATTTGGATGTTACGCCATACGGGTAATATCTAATGAGTTGGGACACTTAGCAGGACTTAGAAGCACTTAGAAGGACTAAGGACTACATACCTAGCTTTAGTTGAGTCTCATTCAAGGTAAGGCATTGCATTTTGGGGGGCATGCAGCCAATATCTACTTCACAACGTTTTCGTACTATTTTTTCAAAAAAGAGTTCTGAGATATATGTGCAAAGTTAAACCAACAGATTCGTGTAGAGAGCTATTCAGTATCTTAACAGTTGTATCCATTCATATTGTGGAATCAGTCAGCCTCATCCACAAAAACAAAAAGATTTTGGAAACAACTGATTCACAACACAACACACGACAAAAGAACTGCATTAGATTACCAAGACAAACCAACACTATGGTAATAGATTATATTACCTACAGTGGTGTCAAAATGTACAATTAACTGCCTCCTAGCATCAGATATATAACATGTCTTAGTCGAGTCAGAAAGGTTATTTAAAAAAAAATTGATACCGCAACTCCTTTATGACCTCACTGATTACTTTACCAGAACATTTTAGCTTTTTAAAGTTTCTTTTGTCTTTAATTCGTTATGTTCAAATACAAATAAGAATCATCAAAAAATTGTTAGCCAAATCGAAAAAGTAATAGGAAATCAAAAATTCACCTTAATTTTTCAAATTATAAAATAATATTCTTGAACCTATGACAGTATGTTCTGAATAATCTTAATCAACAAGTCCGTAGAACTTGATGTTCAATTATTACCTATTATTTTAAAACAAAAAAAAATTATATCTCAACTGCCAGTTTCGTATGTAAGTTAGTATAACTTCGACCAGCTAACTCGTGGTGTATGAAATAAATTTTCATGCATGGCGTCCTTTATGCTCTCCATGTACTTACTACTACAATATTTGTTAGAATTATCGTTCTACTCCATGTGACATTCCCATCTCGTATCTATTCAGGAAATGCAGGCGGATGCCAGAGACCGGATAGTCAGTCGTCTGGTTTTCCGCAGGAAAATACCCTATTTTGAAGCTCGTTTGCGTGTTGAGGGGATGTGGAAACCATTGATTTTGGGAAAAAAATATATTCATCGTTCACGGTTAAAACAATTTTGTTGTTACACTCACTTTCTTTTTGTTAAGAGTTCATTATTGAATGAAGAAAATAACTTGCAGTTGCAGCACAATAAGCTTGAATTAATAGACTAGCAGTATTTATTGACCGAGCAAAATATTTTTCTCAAATATACAAAATATTTTGTTATTATGAGAAAATATATACTTCAGTCGAATACATTTTTGTGTATGGGACATTGTGTATCAGAATTAGTTTGAGATTTTAATTGAATCGTTATGACTGTCCCAAATATTTCGTTTGAAAGATATTTTGGCGCCCTCTTGCGGGAAAAACAACTGTTCCGTATTCCAAATTATGATAGTTCATTTGCAAGCTAATTTGATATGAATTCGGTGACAATGCATTATATAATTTTTCTGGAGGAAAAAACAAAATGGCGGCTCCAAAATGGCGGGCAAGATTAGCAATCATGGTTCGATTCAATTCAAAATTGATATGTGGTGGTTTTCAGGGTCGGAAATTATGATTTGTTTGTCAATGCAAAGAAACAAGATGGTGGCTCCAAGATGGCGGATAAAATTTCTAATTATGGTCCGATTCGAATCAAAATTAGTATGTGGGGATTTTCAGGATCAGAAATTATGATTTTTTTGTCTATGCAAAAAACCAAGATGGTAGTTTAGATGGTGAATGACAATCTTTAAATGGTGTTTGAAGGATCACATTCTAACCATTAGTTAATTAATCTGGAGTTTAACTGGAACTGAAAAAACTGGCCCTCAATGAAATAACTTGTGCATTACCTAAAAATTTAATCAATTGGTTAAACAAAATTTTTGTGAAGTCGATCCGAAGATGCACTGAATAAGTTAACAAAATACTAAATAATCAAAATACTGAAAGGTTATGTTGAAATATCGAATCAGATTATGATCGACTGAAACATCTGATGTTTTCAAGAAACAAAACGAGAATTTCTATGAACAAAAGATATAATGGAAAGCAAATTGCATTCAATCTCAGAGGATTGCAGAGACGCAAATCAATAACAATGTTTCATTCAAATTGATATTTAATTGTGGGATACTGACACTTTTGTTTATTCGAGTTGAATGATATTTTGTTGATTCAACCATGTTTTTTTCTGCGTGTAAGTATGCTATATTATTTTTTATTGAAACTTATACATTGTGATGTTTCTTGAAAAGTGTATGCAGTAACTTTTTTATCTTAGATTTAAGTAGCTTTGTTACCAATTTTTTTTTACGACAAAGCATTTCTGATTTTGATTCTAATATTTTCTGTGCTCTCAACTGTATACGTTTTTCCTAACAAAAATACTAATGGAAAACTTTTCAGTTGACACGTCTAGAAGATGACTTCGACCACGCCACTGAAGATGACTGCCGCAGTTGCAGTTGAAACGTTTGGAGATTTAAACCATAGAAGACCACGGCAAACCAACCAAAACATTGACGATAGCCGTGAAAGCCTACATTCCTACAGAAAACTGACTATCATCACATGGAAGACAGTCCGTAGTTATATTCTGTTATATTTTCGACTCTCAGCTGTCATTTATTAATTTGTTTAACAAAAAACGTGTTTTTTCTAAATTGTTTTGCTTATAAAATAAAACTAATAGAGCAATTTGGTTGCTACAATGAAAACAATTGTAGATAATTGAAATACGAACAAAATGAGATTTTTTGCGACCCTGTCGGATCATTAGTAAAGGAGGAAAACCGGAAAAACCGGAAAATTTAACGATTTTTTAGAGAATTCATAACTCCAACATTCTTCAAGAAATAGGGTTGGCCTAAATAATTTGAAACCTAGTAGAGTACCAATACTGTGTCTGCGTAAGCATGCATGGCGAATGATACAACCGAGGATACAACTTTCTACCACACCGCTTATATTATGAGTTCTGGATTCCTACAAAAAGTACTAAACATACACAGAATCGCATCAGAAAATTAATGTCAATATGGAAGTGCTTTTCTTTGATGGTAAGGAAAATGCTTCTGGCCTCACTTCTTCATGCACCCCCATTGTGGAATTGCACTGAGGTAATACAACCAGAAATACTCGTAGAAATAGCATGATAATCTCTTCAAATGATTTAAATTAAATGCAGTTGCATATTTTGACATGATTCGTTCTTGAAAAAAAGCTCTAGCTTCCAAGCATCCAATTTTATAAATCCAATTTCAGTTGAAATAATTCATGATATTAGCTGAAATAAATTTTCATAGTTTTTTGTACTCTCAATTTATTTTCCAATCCAGTGCTTCCTTGAAACTCGCACCGACGATTTGGGGTGGTTCCGTAGATTTCTGTTGGTTAACTACAGCTGAAAAGTGAATGAGATACCAAAAATCAGTCGCTTCAGAGCGATAAATAATAATAATAATAACCGTACTCTACTTTCTGATGGCCTTTGCTGAATATTTGGGATCATAAATATGTGAAAATATGTATTCAAATCGGCTAAATACAAATAACAGGTATGAGTACAATGAGGTTTCCAACCTTGTTCTCCGAGATTCAGAATTAACGTTTGTTAATCTTCACAAGTATCATAATATTTTACTAAAACCGGGCCTGTTACAAAAATCACTAATAACGCGCATGCGCATTGCGGACTAGCCTGAAATTTTTACAGCACTTTTGACATGGGGATTAGCATTCTAGAGTAAGTATATAAAATATATTGCTATGACTGTCTTTCATGTGATGGCATAGTCGTTTTTCCTACTAGTATTTTTGTTAAAAATTCGCTCATTTTATGCTCTATTGCTTGGTGTAATTTGTAAATATATTAAAGGAGAATAAATGGCAAAAAAAAACGTTTCAAATTATTGCTGAATGACTTTAGAGTTCTCTTAACGAATTCCCAATATTTTAACAAACGATTTGATTTGGTTATATCACACTAGGATTAATACCGTAATTCTCTAGTTTTTCAGCAAAGATTTCCTCTCGACGTAGAAAATCAATTCAACCACAACCGATCGACTACGGAAGAACAGCGCAAAAACAGGAATCTCGTTCGGAAAGTCCAACAACCGTGGACACCAACTCGTGCATTAAGGTTCGAGAATCTATCAAAATTGCACAACAGCTTCTTTTCCGGGGCTTTTGACTCCTGCAGACCGTTCATCGACCCACCGGCTCGGAGAAAGCAGTACGCTTCATTATAACGAAAGCGTACGCCATTTCTTCACCGATTATTGCAAAATCCGTTGAAGTTGCCATCGCTTGCATTGCGGGATCGAGCTACGAGTACAATCTAAAATTGGGAAATACGTCCCTAGTAGGAATAGATTTCGAGCCGCACCTCTTGCTTTGCCGTCGAAAAGGTTCGTTTGATTGAACGGAATTTGGCAATGTGTACGAATATGATATACACGGCGGAAGGTTGAAAACGAATGTTAGATTGTTATGGTGGATTTATGCAGCCGTCATAAGTCATAAGTTTCAAGTCATTAGGAAGAATATTCGTCAATTATTGGTTGGTCCGCTTATTCCAACCTATCACTGACGAATATTCTTCCTTATGACTTATGACTGCTGCATAAATCCACCATTAGAATGAACTCCTGTCTGTGCTAAAGAATAAATCATTCTCAGGTAATGATGAAATTCCGATGTTTTTAAGAAAGTAATGACATTACTGATAAAACCCTTTACATATCTTGTCAACCGGAACTTTTCCAGATATGTTGAAAGTGGGGAAAGTAATTCCAATCTGCAAAAAAGACCCCCATATGCCGGAGAACTATAGACCTATCACGGTGCCCATTGGATTTTCCAACATATTCTAATATTCCTTTCTTGATAGATTCTTGTTCTTATCAATACGAGTTTGCAAACTGATGGTATCAAGCCGAGTAAATTGAAATGTAGTAGTATCGTTCCAGTCCCAAAAGTTAGTAATCCACGTAAATTGAAGGAATTAAGACCAGTGAACCTTCTCTCAGGCATTGAAAAGGTAATTGAAATCGTAGTCCATGAACAGCTGACTGAACACTTGAATTAAAATAATAATCTGCGTTTAGACAAAATCACTCCTGTGAAATGTTAGCTGGTGTGTAATCACAGAAAACTGGAAACTAACGAAGGAAAAGTTGTACTTAGTGTATTTGTGGACTTGAAAAGAGCATTTGAAATGGTAGATAGGTTTAAATTAATACTAAAATGTAAAAAATATGGGATAAAGGGAAATGTACTAAACTGAATGAAGAATGAAGAAAACTAAAGTCAACGGTGAATGTTTAGATGAAGAAGAAGACTTATTATGGAGTTCCGCAGGGTAGTGTATCGAAATCACTATTATTTAAATGATATATTAACGACTTATACCACTATTTACAAAATTCGTTAGTAATTTTTTTTGCAGATGAATCGTTGATTTCTGTATCTGGTGAAAGTTACTCTAATTTAGTAGATAATATTAATAAGGAACTAGATATTTTAAATGAATGGTTGATGGAAAACAAATTGAAATTAAATACTCAAAAAACAAAGTGTATGATGCTAGGTAGTAGAAAAAATTGTTATAATAATAAATAAAATGTCAATTTGTTGTCAAAATTGACAATTCTATAACAGAATAGGTAAAGGGCATTATGACATTTTCGTAATTTTTAAGGACATTGTTTAAAAACTGTTTCGAAATTCAATTGCAAATATCCTAAAAATTGATTGGAAAGTTAACCAAATTATTATACCACAATGTTAATAGTACATTCATGTTTCATTTAAAAAGGAGTTATTTATCCATTTTTTTTAAAATTCGTCAACAAATATTTCAAACTTATGTGGAGAACATACTGCCCTTCACCTCCGAGGTAGAGATTTTGAATTTTTGTGTAAAAAGTTGGATATTTTTTTAGAGTTAGTAAAAATCTTTCAAGTTGGTGTAGGAAACTTGTGTACAACACTATCATCCATACGCATTTTAATTATAGTATGTCTATTTCAATATTTTGGTATAGTGAAAATATTCATAGACTGCAGGTCCTTCAGAATAAGGCTAAGCGAATTTTACTTCGATGCAACAGGTATACATCATTTAATAATATGTTAGAATCACTAAAATTTCTATATGTGTCAAATTTAATACTAATTTTTAAAATTGTTCATTATTTTCTCATAGATATAATATTATGTGTTTTTGTTGAATGAGGTATCCAGTGTTTTTAGTCTAAAAACTGCATTTGCAGAAAAAATATTGTGTGTATTTCGAGCACAGAGTGGAAATAGGTATATTACTTTGCGCTCTAAATACACAAATAGCTACTACGACTATCAACTATTTGCAAACATGCGACAAAAATATCTTATTAATAGTAATTTTTGTAGATCGCCACTAGTTTTCGATAATACTAATTGATAGCTCATTGAAAAATTGGGGACATGATTTGGTATTATCTATGTTTTTTTTTCTTACTGATACAAACCATTATACAAAAAATGAAAGGCGCAAGGAGAGTTTTACTGAAAATCTATTTTAAGCTATATAGGTAGAAACAATTTTTTTATAAGCGACTAATTTCTTTATAATGACGAATCATTATTATTGTGTGGGCATTAATCTGGTCCATTGAAACAGTAACCCAACACCCCAATATATGACGAAAATCCCATGACACAATTCATCAAGTCAGAAATCGGTCGTAGTGGAGGGTAAGAATTGACCTACTTACAATCAACCTAACCTATAATCAAATATTAAAAATAACATACTCATCGAAGCAACACCCTGTATGCCTTTACGTTCTAAACGCCCACAGATATTGCACGTATATCCCAGCATCGGTTTCTTATAACCAGACAGGTGTGTTTTACAGCAACATTTTACATCACCCGATTACAAAATGCCCGGCGTTCGTTTTGAAACGAAAACTCTTTGCAATAGTTCGAATGTAACCTCATAATAATCGTTTCGTTTGTACATTATTTCGGTCTTGGCAAATCCCTTTGCGGACCCCACCTCGAAACATTTGACTGTGCGCGGTAAACGACCTGATGTGACTAGCCAAAAAATGTGTCATTTGTCAGATTTGTGCGTCTCAGATTCGAGAATAGCAACATTTTCGACAAATCCCACTACGTATACCTGCCTATAATGCTTCCAAAAAATGTATGTCATATATCACAAAAACGTTATACAGTAACGATGCAAATGTACGGAATAAATTCATTATTTCTGAATATAAACATGTTTTGGAAAATTCCTCGAACACGTCGATTTTCTTTTCCGATTGACCAATTTTTGAACCCCACCCTAAATATATAGGGTTATCCGCATTCGAGTAAAAATTATTGTTTAAATGGGACACCCAGTATATTTTTCCATAAATGGTTAGGGATCGTCATTACAAATCCAGTGATACCAGGTTTGATGTGATTATGTCAAACGGCTGCGGAGATATGGCCAAAAAACTTCCTCGTTTGCTATATCCAGAGGAAAATCTGTTTAGAACAATACAGAGGAATTTACTCAATGTGTCTACAAAGTTTTCTCGGATTTGTAAAGTGAAGTCTAACCAAATTATTTCAAAATATATTTATTTATTTAAGCATAGAAATGTGTTAATACGAGTGTCCTTTCTCACTCACCACTGAAGAAAGAAGATTTTTTAATAGATTGTAAAAAACATTTAATAGATGAAAATACTGAAGAGAAGGAAAAAACAGAATAAAAGATGTAGTAATTGTTTATTTTTGATTCAAGCAAAATGCCATTATGTGTCATTATTTTCACATAAAAATTACCACTTATTAATTTCGTGGAGGATAAACATTTTCTGAAAGATTTTGGGTTCCATGGCCACAAAAAATAGACAGGCTTAAAAATGGCGGTGTGAAATTTTCCTTTAAATTAATTCATTGAATATCTTTGTAATCAAAATAACTGATCAGCTTATCTTTTTTTATTTTTTATCGTGCTGAGAACTACAATTCAGCTGAATTATTATTAGAAAGGAAAAACCATCATTCAGTAGAAACACAACAAATAACTCCGATAATAATCTATTCTTGTATCATTTTTTATTGATAAGTAATATAATTACCAAATATATCTACGCAGAAATAACAAAGAAGATAGACGTTCCATAATTTTTTCAAAATGCAAGCTACTGCGTCTCCAGAGTTTGTCGACAGTAACTACAGAAATATAATAAACACTAGAATGCCAATGAATGCCAATTAGTTCAGAATAACGTGGTCCCCCTACGGCAGATACACCAACCTATGAGTATGCGCAATAGAGCGCAAGTGTCGCCAGGGACGGTCTTAGGATTTTTGACATCCTGTTCCTGAATCTGGTAATGGCATTTTCAATATAATATCCTTCAATGATATATACAGCAAACAAATGATTGATTTCAGAGGTTCTCATTTATCATTGTAAATGTTATTGAATCGCATTAAATTCAAATGGCATTTTTTGTAATAAGAAGTAGATTATCGAATGTTGAGAGGAATGAATATAAAAAGTCAAAAATTCAAATTGTTTTAGGATATTTGTTTTAAATAAAGAGAAATGGTAGGATTGGAGGAAAAAGGACTATAATAATTCTCAACACATTTTATTTTGTAATGTTATAAACTTATTTCTATCAAACGAAAACTGTGGCATTTTGTTTAAAAATCTATTGATGGCAAAATAGAATCAATTTTGTAAGTATTTTTCTCTTCAGTTCACCTCTAATTTTCTCAGTTTGCCACATTGCAATATTGAAAAATCTAATTCTGGTGTAAATTCTTGTTATTGCTTTATCATTTGCATTTTGTGACTCACCTCATAGGGAGATATATCAAAAATTCGTTTAATTTGGCATAAAATTATCAGTAATTGCAAGAACCTGCCGGATTTTTCTCAAGGAAAATACAAATATCTATAACAGTTTGTGGTGGCCTTATGAGACCACCTCTATTTTTTTTATTCAATAATTCAAAGTTTTCTGCATCTGCAGAAGATTCTGTAATGTCTTCAAGAGTAGACATACTCTAGATTTGATAAATTTTTAAAAATAGATTTAACGACAAATCCTGATATATGTAACCACATTTTCAGTCAGAGTACTCAAAGAAGTGAGAAATTAAATGATAATATTCCCCAACTTCAATAAACATGTCGTTGACATCAATGTCATATTTTTTTATACTTAATGGACATTTCATACAAATTCAAGTCCGCATAATTTTTTTTTCCTCTGTGTCGTTGTCAATATATTGGTGTTATCCAGATTCACACAGCTTCCCTGAAAAACTGCTAAAACCTAACAATGCCAAAACTCAGAAGCCGACACTGTTATCTTTCTTCGCTTGATACGTCACGATAGGATTTTAAGGCGGTGTTGCCAAGTTTACTGGACTTCCCACAATTACCTGCCCTAACAACAGATGATATTCCGATCTTCAAATGAAACACGAAAAAAAAACAAAAAACTTGGCAACGATGTGGCCAGAAACAGCAATAATGCGCAAGTGCAAAGGTTGGTCATCATTCCCTGTGAGGGGCCATTTAACTGAATCTCGGACAGCAGGTTTGGCGCTCTAGTGTTAATTATATTTCTATGACAGGAACACATTTTCTTTTACAAATTCTGTATCATTCCGTACCAGCTTACTTATATAAGAGTATAAGGGTTTCCGACCTTTATGATAATGGAGGAATTTCAAACGCATTTCAGCCGGTTTATGAGATGAAAGATTATATACAGTACGGTGCAAATGTATGGAATAAAATCATTATTTCTGAATATAAACATATTTTGGAAAATTCCTCGAACACGTCGATTTTCTTTTCCGATTGACCCCACCCTAAATATATAGGGTTATCAGCATTCGAGTAAATTTACTTTTGTGATATTTTCAAATGGGACACCCCGTGTATTTTTCCATATTTGGTTAGGGATCGTCATTACAAATCCAGTGATACCAGGTTTGATGGGATTATGTCAAACGACTGCGGAGATATGGGCAAAAAACTTCCTCGTATGTCTAATGAGTATGACTGAGACTCCACACGATTCGGAAGGTCAAAAGTCTCTGTCGGACTCATTGGGCATATGAAGTATTTTGCTCATATCTCCGCAGCCGTTGACATAATCCCATCAAACCTGGTATGACTGGATTTGTAATGACGATCCCTAACCAAATCTGGAAAAATACTCTGGGTGTCCCATTTAAAAATATCACGAAAGTCATTTTTACTCGAATGCGAATAACCCTATATATTTTGGGTGGGGTTCAAAAATTGGTCAATCGGAAAAGAAAATCGACGTGTTCGAGGAATTTTCCAAAATATGTTTATATTCAGAAATAATGAATTTATTCCATACATTTGCATCGTACTGTATATTATCACCTTGCTGGCATCAACTTCAGGTCGGTGCAAGCCTTCTCCTAAACTTAATTAACAGCTGTAGGCTGTAGGTTCAAAATATTAAGTTAACTTGATCCTGATATTATTACTATCAATGTGAAACTGTGTCAATTATCATGCATTTGCTGTTATGAAGACTTCGTTTCACAAAGAACTATCTCGGTCGCCATGCATGCAAGCGGAACTACATAACTGTGAAAAGCGTGTTTAGTAAAAATGAACGAGCTAGATTCGCCTAGTCGGCTGTGGAACAGTGGAAGCCGAAGAAAGTTTCGCCGATGGATAACGATGGCGCAACGCGAAAGAAATGTGTGAAATGTGGTAGACAGAAAGTAGAGTCTCGAGTTCAGTGACTCCCTGTACAAGTACTGCAATACCCATTATGTTTGTACCACTTTTCCATCTATAATTTCTACAAACAATCCGAGCCGTTATTAATGCATTTGTTTTAAAGTGTAGTAACCTCTCTGTTTACTAAAACTGGTGAGATGTTAACGGGAAATTAGATACGCCTGCTATCTATCGATAGGGAAAGATGAACTCAGAACCGTTCAAAAAAAATAAAGATAAGTGATGGATCGACAAAGACACCTGAAAACGGTAAAAAAACAGGTGAAATAAAATGCTTATGACGTCCTTGATTACCTCTTCGTTCACAACAAATAAAAAATGCCAAAAAAAAAATACTAACACAAAATGAGTCGTTACCAACAGACTACGCTAATCAAACAGACTAATCAAAAATGCACCGCAACACCATAATAATCAACCATTCTCAAAAATTCGTTATTTGATAGTCATGAGACAATATCAAGTAGATACAGGTAGATTAAAAATCTCCAAGAGATATCAAGTACTGATAAAAACTTGATGTATCTTCCAAGATTGAAGAAATGTACAATTTTTTCTGAAAAACATAAAAAATCACGATTTCATCTGAAGTCAATTAAAAGTCTGGAATGACATATCAAATGATTGGTGAAAATCTCTTTCAAAATGCAAGTTGATGGCCGAAAAGGCTCTGAAACGTATTTTAACTGTCATACGTGATACATCATCAAATTCAGAAAGAAAATTACCTCAAAAACAGCATTCCTAGAAACAGAGCTGTATTAAAAAAAATAAGGTTATGATGATTGTTGGATAACGAAACGTCGGACAGTAATACTGATATCATCACAAGAAAGCTTATAAAAAGTTTTTGTGATGTGATGTGTTTTTAACTTGTTCCAGCTCTGACGAAAACACCACGAAATGTCATACTTCCATATAGATGTTCCTTCCATTACGCAACTTTTTTCCCATTCAACTAAAACTATATCTTTTACCGTTTCAGATATCCCCGTGGAGGACAACCTAAAATGTTTGAAACAAATTTAACTAAAAATGGCGCTTTCTGGACATATCAAGTTCAGTGTAGATTCTAAATATTTAATAAAAATTGTGACATTTCATATGAGGTTGGGATCCATTTCCGGTATTACTGGAAGTTGTCAGCAAATTGAAAAAAAATTAACTGAATCCAGGTCGTCGAAAAACTCTCCAGTTGCAGCAGTTTTCCATATTCAGCATGCACCCTGTACATGTCGTACGTCCAATGTGGAATAAATTTGAATGCCACCTCAGGCCAATCAATAATAATATGGACAGTTTTCGGTGTTGGTATGTGCATATACTATGATATTTTGTGAAAATTTCATACGCACCTTTTCTGAAGAAAATGATAGACAATTATTGAAATTTCGTTATAAACTTTTATTTGACTACAATTAATTCTAGCAAATAAATAGTACAGTTTATGGAAGGTTCATCTCAGATAATTTCTCTTTTATTATGTTTTATTTCATGTTATTACCCAAAAACCACAAGGAAATATATCTGCGACGAGTCTGTCATTCAGACATTTGGAATTAGAACCAAAGCATTGAAGTGACCGAATACCTACGCCCTGTTTTTATACTCGATACCTGCCTCCTCGGGCCGAAATGGGCGACGCCTAGCAGCCATCATTTTGTATTCCCAATCTTAAATATACTTCTAGGATTCTGCAAAATATTTTCTCAATATGAAATAACAGTAAAAAATCTTTTTTCGGCAACCATCCGGAAAGTGTTCACTTCCCGGACACTTTTTCTTTGGGAAAGTAGCACTTCCCGGCCTAGTCCGGGAAGTACGTACTTCCCGGACTAGGCCGGGAAGTGCTCGAATTTTAATACAAATATTAATATAAATAAGAATTAGAATGTTTCTGTTGGCACCTATCTTCTGTTCGAATTTCAATGTATAATACAAATAAGAACTGAAATGTTCGAAATATTCAAATTTGGAATCGTTTCATCCGTTTAACAGATGGGTGAAAGTCGACCTCTCTTCGTCTCTTAGACTAAATGCGTCTCATTGATTTGTTATTCTACATGGTTGCCGAAAAAATAGTGTACGAAACACGTCCGAAGACAGTTTTTTTTGGACTCGTAGACTTCCAGGACTCGTTAACGCTCGTCCTAGAATTTGGTCTACTCGCCCAAAAAAACAGTATTTTCCGGACTGGTTACGTAAATTACTATTTTCTAAACGGTTTTCAACATAGAATTCCTTCCATGTGTCATCCATTGCATGTGATTTGAAACATCAAACCAAAATTTTGACTAATACTTTATTTTTGGCATAAACCTCATCCATACGATGAGTAAAGTGTTATTGAATCAGAGGTCCAAAATAATACTACCCACCTAGCAAGTTTTATGTTTTTATGAATTCTTTGTTCTCTTATGCAGGTACTCTTTCTTGTTTGTGTTGAGAAAATGTGTGCTCTTACCGCACCATAAACAAAACTCTACAAAGCGCGAACAGTAAAAAAACCCGTTAAGTACCAACAAACGTGTTCAGAATGTTGGCAAGATATAAAGTTAATGTTTGTCGTTCACTGATTCCAACACGTTTTAATCAATAATAGGAATCCTCGATATTTTCAACAACAGCAATTTGTTTTTTGTATGGGAATGATGTTGATGAATGAACTGTGTATACAAATTTCTTCAACAGTAATATTGACACGAATAAAAGTCCCTACTAATAATTAGGTATTATTATTATAAAAATAATGATAGTTGCAATACATATCTAGAAATTTCTATTATTCGGAATGTATACATGACGGAATTTTTCTAATCTGTATTATTTTCTTACTGATACAGTAATTTTGAAAATCTTATATATTTTATAGCAAAACAATTTTAATTTTCCATTATTTGATCTGTAAAAGTCCATCAGATTTATTTTTACAATCTTGGTCATGAGGAATAGGTAAAACTTAAAATTTCGATAAGATGGGCTCGATAGAGAAACTTGGAATTACATGCAGATTCCAAGAATGAAGAAAAAGTGGATATGGCGATCGAAAAAGATAAGATGTCCGGAGGACTGCTCATTGCTAATATCCTATACAATAGGAAATCAAAGGACATCTTATGCCACAAGTCATAAGCTCATTGTCTGAGAACTACAGTTTTCTTCTTCGTTTTATACGGTCTTGACGATCGTGGTTCATGGGTATTGCTTAGTTGGGTTTCCGGCGCTGGGATGGCGCTCGCAGTTTGGAGTTATCCACTGTGCGGGCGAGATCTTAGTTTCGGTCTTGAAATGGATTTGGTTATCGATTCGTGCAGTCATTAGTTATTGACTGCTAGACCCTATACTGATGAGGGGCAACACCCAGAAATCGATAAATAGGTGATCCGAATGTTTCGATGAACATTTTCATGCAACAAGCAATTGCAGAGATAACCTTGTAGGAACTCTGCACGGAAATTTCATCAGATGTAATTCAATGTTCGTCGTGGCATTAGCCAGGAAAGTAGTTGTTTTCTGATGGATTTTCGATCCAACTTTTCCTATTGTATAGGATATTAGCAATAAGCAGTCCTCCGGATATCTTATGCCACAACGCAGCTATATTTGCCAAGCTGTACATGAAAACTGGTCAAAGTCAGTCTTCTTAATTTTTTTTTTAAATATGTGTCTGTAATGTTCATCAGATGTGTTTAATTTGAATTTTACAAATAGCTTCATGATCGGACAAACCACTATTGGTGACCTCAACCCAGAGTGTGACAGATTATTCAAAATACCTCCATGTCTTTATCAAACTACAAACAATTTAAGACACTGATCAAGCAGGGTTGGCCGATATATATCAAGTGATAGATATCATGATATATATCTGATATTTATTGGTTGATATATATATATATATCTATATATATATATATATATATATATATGCTGAATACTTGTTTCCAGGAGCAATAAATGTTCCAGTGCCTGTAAAACAGTCGAAAACAATCCTTTGTATAGATTGTATGGCATATATATATATATATATATATATATATATATATATATATATATATATATATATATATATATATATATATATATATATATATATATATATATATAATATATATATATATAAGGGGTTTTATTTGGGCAGCAGTCAGGGATGGCCATCCCTGACTGCTGACAAATAAAACCCCTTACCTAATTATTTCACAGTCAAAATATATTTAAACCTATATATATATGTATATATATATGTTCGGAAAGGTTTCCGCGGTCAGAAATATGTACATTACTAAGTTCATGGGTTGAACCGCGTTGAGAGTTTATAACTCGACGTTTCGGCTCCTGCTTTGGAGCCATTTTCAAGAGTGTGACTGCGAGGCCTCTATCTGCCTACTCCTCGAGTCGTGGTCTTGAGAGATATCAAGGTCTCAACCTGCCTACTCCTTGATCTCAAAAGACGATCCGATGTTGGTTGCACTGTAGTATTTATAGGTGGTTGGCTACCTGGAGGTGGGCGGGTCTTACGGGTTTTCTCGTTTGTCTTGTCTGCTGGTGCCTGCTGTGTAGTTGGAGTTAATGGGATAATAATTGATTGCGGATAAGTTTCACGTGGCCTGGTAATTACGGTTGGAAGAAGGGGCTTCCAAATGGGGTTCAATTTACGGCTATCATCTTTAATGTTCAGGCAATCAGGCCGTTTTTCGATTTCGATGGCTTCTCTGATAAAACGAGAAGTTCTTGAACGTACTGGGGCGATGGTTTTCGTTTTCTCGAAATCTATGGGGTGACCCGTTTGGATGAAATGAAGAGCTAATGCGGAGCTGGTGTCTCGATTTCTAACTGAAAGGGAGTGTTGATAGGATCGAAAATGGATCTGTTTCGAAGTTTCTCCTATATAAGAGTGGGGGCAGATAGAACAGGGAATTTCGTAAATACCATGGTCTTCGTTGGGAATTTTGTCTTTTGTTGGTCTGATGAGGTGTGATAGTTTTTGTTCTGTGGTAAAGATGATTTTGATATTTGCTTTTCTGAAAAGTCGACTGATTTTGTCCGTCACCCCTTTGATGTAAGGGAAGAAGACTTTGGATGGACGGTCTTCAACTTGTGGTTCGTTTTTGGTTACTAATGGTTTCTGAAGCTGTTTTTGGATGTTTCTGTCTATGTGGTCTGGTCTGTATCCGTTTTGTAGGAGAGCTTGTTTTACGTTGTGAAGTCGGATGGAGCGAGATATCAGAGTATTTACGACTGAGTTGAGTTGTGAGGGATGATGGTGGGACTTGGAGTTGAGATATCGGTTGGTGTGGGTGGGTTTTCTATAAACCGTGTACGAGAAACCTTGTTGCGGATTTTTAGTGATTTGTACATCTAAGAATGGCAGAGTTGAATTGCTTTCTATCTCCATCGTGAAGCGAATGTAAGGGTGTACTTCGTTCAGATGGGTCAGGAAAGAATCCAGGGTATCTCTCCCGTGGGGCCAGATGACAAAAGTGTCATCAACGTATCGTAACCAGCAGGAAGGTTGAAGAGTGGCTGATGAAAGGTCTTTGGTTTCGAAATCTTCCATGAATATATTGGCAATCGCAGGTGAGAGAGGGGATCCCATAGGGGCACCTTTGATTTGCCTATAAAAAGAGTTTTGGAAGGTGAAGTATGTGTTGGACATACAATGTTTGATTAGAGTGAGGATGTCTTGTGATATGTCGTGCTTGTTTTGTAATATGGTGAGGGTCTCGTCAATAGGGATGTTGGTGAAAAGAGAGACGATGTCGAAGCTGACTAGGATGTCGGAGTTAGATATGTTGAATTCCTTAATTCGATTGATGAAGTGGTAGGAGTTTTTCACGTGGGATTCGGATATTTCAACTATAGGTTGAAGAATGTTAGAAAGATGTTTCGCTAAGCGTTGGGTTGGGCAGTTGAATGCACTGACAATGGGTCTGAGAGGGGTTCCGATTTTGTGAATTTTAGGAAGGCCATATATTTTTGGGATTCGAGAGGATCTCTCCTTCGGTATTAATAGGGACTTGACGTCGGATGGAAGGTTCAACCCATGTACATATATATATATATATATATATATATATATATATATATATATATATATATATATATCATGATATAACAGAAAGTTACTTATGACATCTACAGTCACTAGTTGAAACTTAATTTGACACGAACCAAGGAATCCAAAGTAGAGGTTTGTCTACAAATTGACAGGCTCGTGTCAAATTAAGTTTCAACTAGTGACTGTAGATGTCATAAGTAACTTTCTGTTATATCTGTCTTGCCTTCACGGTACTAATTCTTGAGTGGATTCGTTTTGATTTCGAGAGCTCCATAAATCCTCTCTGATGAGTGCGTGAGCACGAAACAGCTGTCAAAGGTTGGAACTCTCGGAATTAAAACGAAATATACTCTATTCTCACTTATCATGATATATATCATTTACTTCTTTTAAACGAAATAAATGCCAGAGCAAATTATCCTTGATATTTTGCGTAAAAATGAATACGCGACAACAGTGCGTTTCTTTGTTACAACTTACAATGCGGGGAATCCCCGGATAACCGGGGAATATTGGTACAGTTATGTCAAAATCATGAAGTTATTGATAAAGACATTATTAGAATAGTTAATGATACCCACATTATAAAAAATGCAATGGATATCATGAACCGACTTAATCCCATAGCTAATGCATTAGACCGCATGCAACGTGATAAAACTTCAATTGAAGTTGCAGTGGAAGTATGGAATCAACTGGAAAAAGATTTGAAAGCGAAAGATCAACCAATCACGATAATAAAAGCGTTTGGCAAAAGAAAAGATACGGCATTCGGATCTCATAATTATTTGGCGAATATGCACGATCACAGATTCTTACGACAAAATTCAACACAGTTCCAAAAACAACAGGCTTTCGATCTTCTAAATTCAACAAACCCAGAATTTGTTCCGCTTGTTATGGCTCTTACTACAAAGTCTTGTCCATTTCCAAAGTTTTTATTTTCCGCACAATTCCAAACAACAAATCCAATGATTTGGTGGAAATCGGTTGCAATTCCTGACTCCGAATGGCCAAAAAAAGAACTCTTCTTACAACTATGTGAGCAGTTATTCAGTGCAGTAGCGGCAACAGCTGGTTTAGAAAGAATTTTTTCAAGCTTTGGAATAGTTCAATCTAAATTGAGAAACCGTCTAGGCAACGAAAAAGCCAGTAAGCTAGTATTTATTTTTAATTGTTTAAAACAAAATACAGATAAAAAAGCCAAAAGCTTGGACTGGATCTCGTCAAATGATGAACTAGTTGCCTTGAGTGAAGATGATAATATTGATAATAATGATTATATTCCTCTTTCCCGATTTTGCAATCCTTGAAAATGTATTGAAAAACAAGTTTTTAATATAACATATTTTACGAAAAATATTATTTCTGTCTTGTTTTTTGTTATTTTAAATTAAAGTGAAGTTTGATTTTAGTTTTTACCAAAATAAAAGTATTTTATATTTTGTTTTTTTTTTGCCTTTTATCCTAGGAACAAAATCAAAATTTCTGATATATATCGGATAATTATCCGATATTATGATATTTTTATATCTATATAAATATTATGATATTTGCCAACCCTGTGATCAAGCAAGTTTTGGTATTATCCTGTTCCAAAGGTTTACGATTCTTTGATAGGTATACGACTCAAGTATTCAAAGTTTTGACGACAAGTTTAAGTAGTCGCCATACGAGCACCCTACACAAAGATAACTCGTAGGCAGAACCGCGATAACGCGATTTAACAGTTCCATTCAACCTTGCCACCCACCTATGATTTTTCAGCGCCGTCAAAAGTGTCCCGAGCAAGCCACTTCCGCATATCTCTTGCATCGGACGGGATGGCGAATGCTCTCTCAGTACTAGGTGCGCGCGCACACCTAGTTCAATGAACTAGGTACTCGCAGAATTAGAAACTGTGCATCGAAGAAACGAAGGAAGCGAGAACGAATATTGCGAATGTCGTACTACAAAGGGGTGTGCTTTTTTTGTAGCCGTATCATAACATGGGTGAAAGTTGTTGCATGCTGTTCAGTTTATCGATAACTAGATATTGGGCTTCAAATTATAATTATTAAAGAAATGCTATGATTAATTCGGTAAAATAAAAAAATAACCTTGTTCTTCTAGAGTGAAGTCACACTGGTGAACATCACTGAAATATACAATAAAGTGGAGTTCACAACCAAACTTTTTACGCTTCGTATTCTGATTGGTGAGGCAGAATCTTGAATTAAACTGACACAAAAAGCTGATTATACCCGGCTTTTATATTGCAAAATACGATGTGTTTACATCTCAATGAAACTATGGTGAAATAGTTAACCTATTTTGTTTTGCATCTGTGATAAACACATCATTATTATTGTCTAATTATAATTGTTCTTATATTGATAAAATGGACCCTTAACTGGCTCTTTTACAAGATCTTATTTAACTTGCTTTGATCGTATGTCTGTCAAATCTTGCATTCCATTATTCAAGTACTTGATTACGATTTAGCAGATTTTTTTTTTATTAAGAACCAAAAATTACCCCCTGCTCCCCTGAAGGCTAGATAAAGAACGCGCACTAGGAATTCGGAAATATTTCCAACCGTTTCGGAAGTCGAAAATTATAGCGAAAAAAAATGGGCAGGATCCCACTCATTCCCGAAAAAAATTGCGAATGTCGCGAAAGTAGAATCGAAAAAATTCTTAAAAATAGTAAATAACATCAAACCGTCCAATAATTTAATTTCGAAAAGTTTTATCCCCCTGTAGGCTAGATAGAGAACGTGTAGGAATCAGGATACTTTCGCCAGAAAACAATGTCGGCCTGGCGGCTTGGATCCCCTCCTCGGAAACTCGCGAAATAAAATCGGAAAAATCCGTGAAAGTAGTGAAAAACATCACACCGTCAAATAGTTTGATATTGAAGATGATTACCAACCTGCCTTCCTGAACGCTACATAGAGAACACGTATTCGGAAAAAATTCCGACGGTTTCCAAAAAAAATTACAAAAACTCAAAAAAATAAAAACCAAAGAATTCGCAAAATAGCAAAAGTCAGCCCGTTGAAATATTTCATTTTGAAAGAATTGTCCCCCGAAGACAACGGTTTCAGAGGTGGAAAATTACGACGAAAAGATTAAATGTCGGTCGGGGGGGAAAAAGTTGCAAAAACAACCAAAAACAAAATCGGAAAAAATTCTAAAAATAGTAAAAACATCGGGCCGTCGAATAATTTTCATAGCATGAACTATATGTATGTATCTATTAAGGTTGGGTACGTGCCGAAAAACTAGATGACAAGGGGTACCAAACATACGCATGCCACAAACGTATCAACATTTTTAGGTAATTTTCAGGATTTTTTCAACCACTCAAAAATGAATTATCGATTTTAAACTCCTTGAAACTAACTACATTTTTTTGTCAAAATAAGCGGTGGTTTTGACTAACGAAACTTAGAGCCAAAGCTCTGCCGATCTACCTACTCAAATTCAGCCCGTTTTATGGCGCCCTCTGGCTGCACTTGCGCTTTTATTCCTGCTTCATTTCAATAAATTATTTCTTCCAAGTTTTTTCTATCGATCATTCCATTTCATCCCCATGACAGCAAATTTTAACAGTTTCAATGTCCACTCTTAAGAAAATTATGTGTTTTTTTTAAATTCTTTTTCATTCATATATACTAAATATTTTTTTTTATTTTTAGTTCAATAGTTCAGATATGAAAGCTTGTTTTTAAAAAGATTTTTTACGTTTATTTTATTATTTGTAAGTTCTAGATATGTCTTTGTTATAAAGTTATCAATCAAACAATATTTGATGATATTGAGAAGCTAAAATCAAATAAACTTGCAAGCTGAATAATGTTGAACTACTTATGAATTGACTACTGGAAATGAACCACTAAAAACGTGTTTGCTGAAGATAGATAGGGTATAAATGAATATAGCATATATTACTTAATGCGGTTACATAAAATAACGGAAAATCATTTTTTAATACATTGTTTCGTCGAGACCAATTACTTCAAAAAATCAAAGCCAGGCATGTTGTTGTAGTCCCTTGTTGGAAATTTATTTCCTAGACGTCGAACAAAAAACTATCAGTGTACAATATTTATAGAAATAGTTAACTGTAAGGTGTAACAGACTGATTATATATAACACGCCCATGTTTACGGGCCCACACCATTACATGGGTGTACTCCATTTGTTTAACCAGGTCTAGAACGCAGGGTGGCGCATACTATTGACCTGGCATGCTTTGTCTGTCAATGAGTTTTCACTCCTAATCAATCATATTTAGAATCGCCACAATGAAGCCAGTAAGAACAATTCGAGAATGTGCGGTGGTGATAATGACAAATTGTCTTCTGCAAACGAAGTCAAGATTTATAGCATTTCAGGTATGATCTGTTTGAAAACATATACCAATCCTCCGCCATCACAAATAAGCTGGATATTCTGAAACTTTAATTCAACATTTTACAATAGTCGAGTGATGGCCACTAAAAATATAAAAAATACTAATACGCAATTATCCAAGTAATCCACGATATTGTGGGTAAAATGTGGAGTGAACTTCAGGATGACCAGATCTAACACCACTTAACTTCGAATGAGTATATGTTCCGATAATTCTAAATGGAACTGTGCAATAACTGAACCCGTCATTTCAAAAAGGACACAAGTCACACTTTTTTTAAATATCTCGTTTTGATGTCACTTCATTCACTTTGATTTATTTCCGGTGAAAAGAATACATTTCACAAAGTTTATATATATATATATATATATATATATATATATATATATATATCCTCTATTTCTCATCGTATTTATTCATTTATTTATATATTCAGTAAATACCTTCCAGTCAGAACAATTTCTGGTATGAGGAAATTGTATATATAATAATAATAATAGAAATTATTAAGAATTGCATCTTGCAATTGAAATAAATATATTATAAATAGCTGATAAACAGAATTAACACATACAATAATGTTGAAACCATAATAAAATCATAAATTAGTTAACTCTTTAATAGCAGGATATCAATTCCGTAAGGAAATAATGTGTTTTTTCACAAATATTTTGAATTTGGAAAAACTTCTGCAATTTGTTATATTATAAGATAATTTGTTAAATTCATCTAGAGCAGCCTGAGTGAATCTTTTTTGGCCAACTGTAGAGGTAGTAGAATCGAGGTGAAACAAGTTATATTTTCTATTTCTCATCATAATCAAATTTGATTTAAATTTTTTATTTATAATATTGAATGCAATTTTTAGGGTATTCATTCTATAGAATTCATCTAAAGAAAATTTGTCTGTCATTGCAAATAGTTTATTAGTTGGTATGCAAAATGGGAGACAGTACTTTCAAAGATTTCCTATACAATACTGATATTTTATTAAAATTATTTTTGGAACAAGATGTTTATCAAATAGGTAGGTAATACGACTTAGTATGTGAGAATATAGAATCATATTTATAATTTTTTCATCAAGTTTAGGACATCTTCTCAAAGCACCAATGAATGGAGACATTATTTAGTCAAGACCTCAATGTGTTTGTCCCATTTCAATTTTTCATCGATCCAAATACCAAGATAATTTATTTGTTCAGTTCTTTTCTTCAATTTATTTTTGATATTCAAGTCAAGGGAAATATTCTGTTTGTTTTTTGTTGGAAAATTATATACTCAGTGTTGCAATAAGTGAAGCCATTTTAAATTTTTTCCCAAATCATCATTAATAATGTTTTCTAGAATGAGAGAGTTTTTGTTTTCGTTTAAAAGTACTGCATCTTCTGCTTATATATGGTATAACTTCCTGTCTACCCAATTTTAGAGATATTTTGAATATATAATAGATACAAGATGGGTCCCAAAATAGATCCTTATGGAACGCCCGTATTTCTAGGTAGTCTGATAGACTCAGAGTTGTTACATTTGGTACTGATTGTCCTATTTTCAAGATAGGATTCCATAGGATTTTTCACGGTACCCCTGAATCCCTTTGTTTCCAAGTTTTCCAAAAGTATTTCGTGATCAACTATATAAAATGCTTTCTTAGGGTCAATGAAAACAGCCACCACATAGTTTCCTTCATCAGGTTCATTTTGAATTGCTTGCATTACCTTGTGTCGCTTGTGTACCACTATTTTCTTGGAAACCAAACTGATTACTATCAAAACCACATTTTCTGTTTATAAAATCAACAATACGATTTTCAGAATTTTTTCAAAAATAAAAAAAGTGCTCAATAATGCTATTGGTATAATTTGATGGATCTTCAGCATCTCCACTTTTGTTATATAGCTTTTAGTGAAGCATGTTTCAATTCAATTAAATTTTTTCTATGAAACTTATTTTTGTTGATTCTGAAAAATTTTAATTAATGGACTTCGAGCCCTTTTCAAATAACGGGTTCAGTTCACGTTTTATACATGTTTTTTGACGTAAAACAATTTTGATTGTTTCAATTTTTATTCAAACTGGAAGACATTGATTTCTTAAAATCTTTCGCAATTCGGAATTTTTGTAACAAACCATAATGATTTCGCCAAAAACAAATCCTTTCCTCTGCTGTCAGATAAACTTTGCAACCCGTCAAGTAACTAATTGCTCCGGTTTCTTCATCCGATATTCGTCTACGAAGATAGCACAATCACGCATTGATAAATAATTTGCGTCATCGGTTGCGACACTCAATTTCATTGATCCGAGCACTATCCCACGTTTCACTACATAGTCGATATCTATCTCTCAATCCTATCTCCCTAAAAATCGCAACTTGTCCACTAGTTTCTAACTGCATCGATTAGGCAACAGACCAGTCGAGTTACGTGCAACGGGTGCACAATGAACAAACATTTCAGCAAATTTCACAGGTGCAACACTCTCCCAATAGACCAGTCGACAAAAACAGAACAAGCAATATCCTGGTTCTGGGGGTCTATTCTCGAGTTCATGCGAAATCATTTTCAAACGTTTGAAGTAACATAGAGCGATGCAAACACCGCGCGTTGGAAAGAGATCCAACATTAAATTCGTATACGTTGAAACTCGAGAATAGACCCCCCTGGACCAGTAAGTGGTTATTCATTTGCTTGACGTGCGAGTTGGTCTGCTTTTTGAATGCCTTCCCTATGCATACAGGCACTCACACATTATTATTATTATTGCTCGGCGGGGCTGGCTATCGGCCGGAGTACAGTTAGATCTGAGTAGAACCGTTCTGCTCCCCGCTGTCAGGTCTAACTCGTGAGTACTCCGGATCCTCTGATGAACTCCTGGAGATTCCTTACGATGACATCTTCTGCGCTGCAGTGTTCAAAGATATCCATCCTCATGCGAGCCAGGGTTTCGTATTCGAACATTATGTGGGAGGTTATTTCTTCCTCCTCATCGCAGTACCTGCATGCATATACACTGTGGTGTGCCACAAGGTTCAATACTAAGTCCCATTTTGTTTCTGCTATATATAAATGACCTGGCAGCCCTTAATATATCAGGAAAATTTATTCTCTTCGCTGATGATACTACTATTCTATGGCACAGCAACGATGACACTGAACTACATCAGAATATCAGCAACGACATACTGAAAATGAAGAAGTGGTGTGACTCAAATCTTCTCACATTCTACACATCCAAAACCAATAAGTTTCTTTCAGATGTACAATAGGGGATGTAACCCTAGAAACTAAAATAATAGAAAATCAAATAAAATCTAAATTTTTGGGGCTATACATAGACTGTTGTCTAAAATTCAAGGAACACATAACCAACCTCAATAAAAAGTTATCCTCTGGTTGCTATGCCGTCAGAATGGCATCAAACGAACTGGGATTTTCAGTTGCGAAAGCAGTTTATTATGCCCTTATAGACTCGCAACTGAGGTATGGTATACCATTCTGGGGAGCATGTAATAGTTCCTCTCTACAAAGTGTCTTTGTTCAACAAAAACGTGCCCTGAGAAGCTTGCAATCTAAGATTTCGAGACTCATGCAGAATACACTTCAAAAATCACAAAATACTGACACAAAAATAAATCCAAATTCCAAAGAATAAACACTTATTCCACCCGACAAAAAAATCAGTTAAAACTACCAATTCCTTCATCTTCTCTAGTGAAAGACTCAATAATATATATTGGATGTAAGATATTCAACCACTTGCCGGATAATATAAAAGCAGTGGTATCTGGAGCTATTTTTAGACAAGAAGTCAAGGCATTTCTTTCTTGTAGACCCTTTTATAGTTTGGATGAATTTTTTAATGACCAACCTTTTTAGCAGATATAAGGATCTCCATATTTTTTACTTCTCAACATGCCTTACTTGTTCTAATTTTTTTTTTGAAGAATTGTGTTTATATGTATATTCACAATTTTATGTACACTATTATATAATTAGGTCTACCTAATGATGTATTGTGGAGCTTATTATTATCAAGACTGCTTTTCATGTGTTTATCTTATGTTTGTTATTTATTGTGTATGTATTATTTATTGACTATGTTATATTTTACGATGGGTCTACACTATCTAATTATGACTATGCTACCAATTGTAACCTAACCTAACACTACGCTTTGCCAATCAGAATGTAATTCTTTGTGTAATAAAGTATATTTTGATTGATTAATTGGAACATTGGTATGGCCTTTGATATGGTTTCCCCATCTTCTATGGTGGTTACGTGCATTACGTTGGAGTGGCGTAAGTTATTGGCCTAGGCACTTCAGTCTGGAGGCTTCTATCCTCGCCTCCGCAGCAATATGCAAATGCAGAAGAGAGAGGTTCTGTATCACCTCCAGGCTAATCGTGGATGTGCTGGACATTGCACCAGTGACCCCGAGCATGGCCAGTCTTTGCAAATCAGCTAGCCTCGCTGTGGTCACTTTCTCCACCACAGCAGGGTTCCAAACGTTATCGAGGGCCTCGCTATCGCTGTGTATGTATAACCAAAGGGATAGCTGGGGGTCCGAGTCTTCGAGTTTTGCCAAAGGCTCTCCTAGCCATCATGAGTGAGGTTTCCAGATGTTTGTTCCAGGTGAGCTTCGAGTCTAGGTTTAACCCCAGCCATTTTGTCTCTCCTTACATCTGTAAGCTTTCACCAAAGATTCGATGAGCTCTGATGGTCTCTATAGGTTTCTCTTCCTGGTGAAAGGGACAATCGTGGTTTATTGAAGGTTGACCTTAAGGTTCTCCGTCATACACTACACAAGTGTAATCTTGTTGTGTTTTGCCAGATCATTGAGGCTCTGAAGGAAACGAAGTGCTTCCGCGCAAGCAGTAGCTCACACGACCTTAAGCCGGGTTTACACTGCGCGGAATGTCTCGCCTTGTATATGCCAGGTAACTGCCACGAAACTTGCGGCTCACCAACCTGTCAACCCGAAACGTTTCGCTCCGTGTAAATAGTTAGGACGAAACAGCGACTTAGCGAGACATTTTCACGAAGTGTAAACTCAGCTTAAGAAACGTAAAAATGCTTCCCGTGCAAGGAAAGGCTAAAGATCCGATTTGACATAAGATCGACTGGTCTATCGAATAAGTGCAACGCCCTGTTACGGAAGAAAAGTGCACAACATTACTGAAATATCGGTCGAATTATTTACTACCGTATCATACATGTGCTCCGATTATGCAAAAGCTATTGCACACAAAATATCATAATATATACGAAATAAGTAATATGTAGGTTTATAAGTGATTGTTACCTAAGGTCCGTTAATTATTCCGTTGAGTAGATATAACGGGTACATTTTGCAAATAAACAGGTAGAAAGTAAGAATTTCAATCAAACATCGCAACATATGAAGCGGACACCAGATCCTTATCATTTTTCAGAAAAAAAGTTCTATAATTCAAAGAACCACTCTCGGCTTTTTTTTTAATTACTTATAGATATTACAGCTCCGTGACAGGCGGTGGGATCGAACCCAGGCCCTGGATGGAAGACAAAGACTCTGACCCATGACCACTTCGCTTTTTGATGTTACCTACATCAAATATGAGATGCGTTGCAGAACATGCTCATTTACTAATGATGGAAAAGATAATTTGCCAGTTTATAGGTTATGTTTAATTGTGTTTTCAGTAGTAATATCCCGACAAAGTACTGAATTTTCAAAAAATACTTTCACCTTGCTTTCACGAAAAGTGTTGCTTAGAAACACCACGAGAGCTTGCCCGAATGGTGTTTTGTACAGCAGCATAGTTTGAGTGACAGGCAAGGTGACGGTATTTTGAAAATTTTGCAGTTTGAAGGGATATTCAATCAGACAATTTCAAGAACACATAGACAAAGTTTATTTAAGATAATGATATATGAATATCATTTTGCGTTTTTGACGTTTCTATATTCACCGTGATTGTAGTAGATTGAAGTATGAAAATGTAGAACTCGGGAATCGTAGAAAAAACTTTTGCTGTCATTGTTTAGAATGAGAAATTGAGGACTTCAATAGAACTATAGGAACGACACAAAACGCCGTGTATAAAACCAGCCTTAGACGACAACGCCGTGCATAAAACCAGCCTTAGACGACAGATTCAAAAATAATGTTTTTCCGGATTCACCCTTACACTAAAAATAATGCAGTCATGTAAATGATGTGAAGGTAACGAAAACTTAATCATACACAAATTCAGACAGTTCCAAACGAGGTTAAAATCAATTATACTTTATGATAACCAAACAATAGTTCAATTTCAATTATATTGCAAAACTTCAAATTTGAGAATCGAAATTTCAAATACGAAATGACAGAGGTTGGCGATACTTGTTTTCAGCCTGTTCAACTGTTCTATAATAATACCTATTTAATGAGTTGCAACAGACGATCATGGGTGTTGAATTTGTAATTTTAAGATTAATCAGATCAAGGTCTGAAATCTATAACAGGCTACATTACAGGGTTAGTCGCATTGAATCAGGTGTAAACTAAATGGATAAACAAATTACTATCCATTTCACTGAAATTTGAATGATTAAAAATGATTTTTTCGTGATTCACTAAATTAATTATTCATTCACATAACTACAGGATTCTTTTTAACTAGAAATCCAATACTTTACCTATGGTGCAATTTTGAGAAATTATGCGTCATCATGTGGATGATTAAAGACAAATACATCGTAAGAAAAAATACATAGAAAAATTATCGCACATAGCCTCAAGGAGGAGTGCACACTGCAGACACGTGTTTCGATCATTTTGGCTCTCATCAGTACGATGTAGCTGCAAGGTAAGATATTAGGTAAATACTTGACAGAAAACAACTACTTTTCTGGGTAATACTATGATTGACATGGACTAACAGATTTTTGTCACCATCATAAAACTCTCGTATGAAGACGGAATCATCAAACGGGTATAAATTAAAATTGAGTGATAACTCAACTGGTGGATGAACGATATATAGGGTATTTCACGACTCCTAGTTTGTAAGTATTCGATTGAAGAGATTCTCAACTGCTAGCTGTCGAATTTTAAGAGAATCTTTCATAGTCTAGGGCTATTATAGACCCGGATTTTTTAATCTTGCATAAATATGCCTATAAACCCTAGGCATTTCCAGTTAACTACTGACTGCAATCGAACACGGCTGCATGAAAATGCCTATAAGCCGTAAGCATTTTCAGACTGCAATTGGTCATGGCTGTATGAAAAAGCCTATAAGCCCTAGACATATTCAGTCAACTACTGAATGCAATTGGACACGGCTGCATAACAATGCATATAAGCCCTAGACATTTCCAGTTAACTTCTGACTGTAATTGGACAAGGCTGCATGAAGACACCTATAAGTCCCAAGTATTTTCAGACTGCAATTGGATATGGCTGCATGAAAATACCTATAATCCCTAGACATTTTAAGTTAACTACTTACTGTAATTACACAAAGCTGCATGAAAATACCTACAAGCCCTAGGCATTTTCAGTTAACTACTCAATGCAATTGGTCATTGTTTAAAAAAAAAAAATTATTTCCATCAACCGATTGCACCCCTACGCGCAACCCTCAGAAGTCTTCGAAAGACTTGTGTGAGCTAGGGAAGACGCAGCCCTTACCTTTTAAGGTGTGATTCCATGCATGAGAGCGATGGCCATGCGGGGATTTGAACCCTCGACCCTTCGTTTGACAGGCGAATGCTCTACCAGTACGGCCACCATAGCTGAATTTGTCCTAGAATTTTTCAAGTAACTACTGACTGCAATTGAACAAGGCTGCATGAAAATGCACAAGCCCTTGGAATGTTCAGTCAACTACTGACTGCAATTGGACACGGCAGCATAAAAATGCTTATAAGGCGTAGGCATTTTCAGTTAACTACTATCTGCAAATGGACACTGCTGCTTTATTTTCTTGATAAACTTATACTTATACACACATCTGCGAATGTGTTCTTTGGAAGCTGAATCAAGTTTCTTGAGTTTCTGTCCGTCTCTCTTTCGTTTGAGAGAATGGCCGACAATGTCTCCGGCTTGAATTACTCTACACAGTAGCTCTGCTAATCATTGTTGACTCGCATTTTCTTTTTACAATTTGATTGTCTGAAGATTGAAGAAACAGTACTATTCTCATATTTCAAACGGGAATACATGTATAAGGATTTATTAAATAATTCCATTTGTTGCGTCTCTAGATCAGCTCCTACTTGGAGACGTTCTGAATTAGCATCAAAATCTTCTGTTTCAACGATATCAACATCGAAAGGTCTCCAGAATGCCATACCGCACAGATCATCAATCTAATTAAGACAACTGAATAACGATATATGTAAATATGCGAACGAGCCTAGTTCCACCGCACTGTCTAGTAAATGAATCTTTCAGCAAATAAAAACTGATTGGAATTTGACTGCAGCAGGTCAAAGACGTTCGGTCTCAATTATAATTTGACAGCGGCCAACCAGGGGCTTTCTCTTGGAATTTCGCCCGCCCCTTTTATGTGACAGAATATGCCATTTCCACGTGGACTGCCAATCGAGTTGAGACGAGGAGCGGTTAGAGAATAACGTGTTATTTATTCCTATGCAAATTTTCAATCAGCGACAGTTTGTATATTGATATAACCTCGTATGATCGCTTGGTTGTGTGCTGTCTCAATTGAGTTAGTAAAGACTACAACAGATTCTTTCAAATTTGGGATGGCGCCAACATGGCCGCGATTGACGCCTCTTTTTCTGCGTCCGATTCTTTGAATTCGGTAGTTTAGTTTGGCGTTTTCAATAATTTTTAAATCGATAAATTGATGAAATAAAAAATCGAAAACTGGATACGAGTTACGTGAGAATGCAGTATTTCGAAATATATTTTTTCTGAAAATTTCTTGAAAGGCTCATTTGCATTGCAGAACATTTCCATCGGCTCCTCCTCAGACCCTCGTAGCGAAATTTTCGACCACTATATTTGAACGACGCCAACTGAAGACAGTAATTCAAAAAAAAATTCTGCGTGTTGCCGGCGAATTGAGAGAACCAACAGCGGCTAACCTTAAAGCGAGTCATTTTATTGAAAAAGAAGGCCAATGCAACTCGGTTCACACAGACAACTAGGTTAAGGACTTGCCGGCGAGGTTTTCACATTGAAATCTGCCGCACGTCGTCCCGCTCGAGCGAGACCGATCGGACGTCGGAGAGAGACGGAAGACCGTCGTAGTTCCGAATCGGATGTGCTGATTAGGATATTTTTTCGCGGATTGCCACAATCCACAATGTATGCGATCTGTCCCAATTCGAACTTTACGAAATTAGCAAGCGTATGGTTTGTTTACGATTTCAGAGATTTTTTTATTATTATTTTATTATCTGTTATTGCAGTTTGTGCTTTGAAAATAATGCAAAATGACGTTAACTATTTTTTCCTATCGATCGGCTACACATGATAGATTTGACACTTTTTTCAAAAAAAACCTAAATGTTATTTATTTCATAACACGGAATTTTAAGATTCTGAGTAGCTCAGAAAAAATTATCTTCCTAAAGTTCCGAGTATAACTGTTTATAACTCGAAATTTAAAGAAGATAATTTTTTTTTATTTTGTGTTTCTTGCAGAGTTTCGTAATTTTTCAATAGTAAGTTAAGTAAAATTCCGCGATGTAATTCGGAATTTTGAAATTTACAATTACGTGTTTTATCTCGGAATTTTGAAATTTCGAGTTACTAGCCGGAATTTTACTTCAAAATCCCGTGTTTTAACGCGGAATTTTAATATGAGTTGCTCAGAAAAAAATTATCTTTCCAAGTTATGACTCGGAATTGAAGGAAAATATTATTTTTTAATTTTAGGTATTCCTTGCAGAGTTTCGTAATTTCTCAATATTTTTTTAAGTAAAATTTCGGGTTGTAACTCGGAATTTTAAAATTCCGATATATAACTCGGAATTTTGAAATTTAAAATTCAGAGTTATATTAAAATTTTTAAATTTTGAGTTACAAATCGGAATTTTACTTCAAAATTTCGTGTACTGAGTAGCTCAGAAAAATATTATCTTCCTAAAATTATAACTCGGAATTTCAGGAAGATATTTTTTTAAATTGTAGGTGTCCTTTCCAGAACTTCGTAATTTTGCAATATTTTTTGAAGTAAAATTCCAAGTTGTAACTCGAGTTTTAAAATTTCGTAGTACAACTCATTTCTGTTTCCATAGCATATTTCTTAGCTCAAGAACAGCTTGATTGAGTAAAGAAAACGCGAAAGAAAACCAAACTTGTTCAAACTGGTTCAAATCAGGTAGGTGGGTAGGAAATCGAAAAATAAACAACTATTTCATATAGTATTTTTCGAAATATTGAGAAATAACATAAGATTTAGAAATTTTTTTGAAAAAAATTTTGTACATTAATTGTCTACTGCCTTTGACCATTCTACAATTTGCCTACCAAAAATATGCGAATGCGACATTTGAGAATAAGAATATTCAGATTTCGTTCGATAAAGAGCATATCTCGCATGCGACAAAATATGTCACGGTATGAGAATAGGGTCCCTGATATGTGAATTCTCACTCTGTATGCGTCCAACAAAAATAAGACCTCCGCCACTTCTTCTGCATTCTGAATAAACGCCAGAAATGTCAACTCTTGCACAAACAAAGCTGTTGTTAGGTCGAAATTTACAGCAGATGTGCAAAACCGAAATCCTCCAGTTTACTAGTTTGTAGAATGTTGCAGTCGACCTGCAACGTTGTGGGCGTGAAATCGCAGCGAATATCCTCAATATTCGACCGGCTCGACACAGGGCCGTATGCTTTGTGTGCATTTACAATAGAAAAATCTTCGAAATTTCGTAGGTGTGGCCATTACGACGGACACCTGGACGGAACACACAAAAAATGAGATCTTTTTCGATGGCTTCCAAATTTAGGAAAACCTACATTGTGAGCGGATAACAAATAGATTAATCCCAGAGTTGTCTGGAGTTTATAATAGTACCTAGACACGCGTATTCTGTCCAATTCCGTCGTACATTATTTTACCTGCAAGATAATTTCAATAATCTAATACGTAACATGAAAATATCACCATTAATCATTCTTAGTGATTTACAGAAGTTTCAGTGCAGTAAAATATATTTCAAATATGGTACAAACTAAAAATATATTAGACAATAACAAGATGCTATAAAATATGATTTGAAATATCAGAAAATATGTTTTTGTATATTGCAATAAGTTGTTGAAAGCAGATGGTATAATTGAGTATTTGGATATTATAAATTAAATGCTTACCTTTGTATGTTTTGTTTATAAAATATATGTTATTATCGGCGTGTTCGGTATATTAAACATAGTATTCTAAAGTAAGTAGTAAGTTCTGTTAAATTACATACATCATAGAAGTGTAGAAAATGTCAAATAAATAATCTGAAATATATTAACAATGACTAATAGAAATAACTCACGTGGAGATTTTGTAATCTTACAAACTTCCTCTCGTTCATTGGTGTTAATTCAGGATACATTTGGTTAAATTTTCTGCATTTTCTGGCAATTATTTGATCACATTGTCCGTGTATAATGAATAATTTCATAAGAACTTTGTTTGAATAATCAATATTTGTATTCAATTTGGGAGATTTTTTGAAACGCCCTCAATAACTATTCATTAACTTCATATGAAAGTCACCTCGCTTGGTCACCAAACTGTAATTGATATTTCCACCGATACCTAAAGTTAAATTCTTTAAGTGAATTTTTCTAAAAAAGCGGCTTTATTAAGAAAACTTGATGATTTAGGCATAGGTACATGATATGTCATCTTAAAGCAGTTTTCATTATCTTTCAATTCATTGAGTAATATACAGGGGGTTGCATTTGAAAAAACGAACTTTTGACCACTTTTATGCATACCGGATTATAGTAATTTTAGCAGGCCATGTATGATATGGGGTCGATTTCTCGTTGTAAATTAAATACTTCGAGATTGTCCAAACTACCATCAAAATATCAACTTTTCATGAATTGAGAGTACTAATTTACTTAAGTTCAATTAGTTCAATTTAGGACCATATACATCTACCACAAATTAATTTTTATCTCGGAAACCGATATAAATGGGTATAGGGCATTATTAACAAAAAAGTATTAAAATTAAAGGACGATTCTAAAAATATGTCTATTTGCAATAATAAAGTTGCTAGGACTTTTTGAAAGGTAAGAAAATGTAAATTGCAACATTTTCAGAAAAATCCTGGGTTGCGTTTTCCAAAAACGTCTAACCTACCATCCATGGGAAGAATATCCCAAAAATATTCCATAACGGACTTTAAATTGTACATATGCGTGATCCGACATTAAAGCTACATTCTCATTTATATTTCCCGAAATAACATGATGTACAAAGATGGAACAAAAACCATTTTGAATGGTATCACGGTACTACTTTTTGAAATAAAAGACATTATAATTGCTTGATAGAGGAGGCGGGACACATCAGTTCAAATATTTCAAATAGCATGGGGGGTTCAAGTGACACATAGGTTTCTTTACAACCATTAAATGTCATTGGTTTTCGTAAATATTTTTTCTACCATATCACATGCACACCATATTTTTAATTGTTATGTAATATTTTCTAGTATAATTTTTTTCAATGTTGTTGTTTTCTGATATGCAGCTTGTAGAAAAAAATTTGTTTTTAACACCACATTTGTTAGGAAGACAAAAAATATATCAGGATGGACTGATATAAATCAAGTTTTTACTTTAAAGAATCATTACCTTTCTCTTATCTTTTGACTATAGTCCACATGTTTCCTGTTTCATAATGGACGCCTTGAAAATCAGAACGAGACCAACAAATGCCACCCAACCTACGTCCAACATCTGCTTTTGATTTCCTTTTTACCTGGTCGAATAAAAAACGGGATTAAAACAGCCCATTTTATGAATGCCCTCAAGATGCGTGCTTGGCATTATATCGAGATGCATTTTAAGGGAGGTAAAAAGAGACCTTTGTTCTTTTTTGTGACCGAGTGTTTCCTCTGCATCTGCCACGCGACCACTCAGAGATGGTAATTTGATTTTTTTATTCGTTCTATAACCTTAAGTGTGTACGGCAATAGGAATCAAAACGTTGTTGGACGATTTCTTCAAATCGATGTTATAATCTTGAATAAATGATTACTGCTATGTATTTCAAATAAAGTAACTTGTGACATCTACTTTTTTGTTATACATTGTCTTTGCCGTACGGTACTAATTTCAGAGTGGATTTGTTTTGATTTCGAGAGATTCCATAAAGCTTCCCTGATGAGTGGGAAACCAAGAAACAGCTGAGGGCGGATGATCGACTTAATAATAATAATACTCCCTCATAAACAATCGAAGAGTGTACCCAAAGGCATAGCCTGTGCGGGTAGAGGGTGGCTCTTATTATTATTTACCGTGGCGCTCCGGGACGACTTACTGATTTTTGGTGGCATATTTACGTTTAGCTGCAGTAAAACCCGGAAAACCTACAGCCTATCCGAATTAAATCAAAACACTCTTTTCATTTTAATTTCAAATAAATACATGTAGTTTTATCCCAACACCAAACGAAACAGTACTAACTGCACCCTAGGCTCCTAAAAAGTGCAACAATATATTGAGTATTGAATATCAAAATCAGGGATCCAAAATGAATGACTCAATGCTCAACCCTTTCAATCTTATTTATACAATATTTTTAGAGTACCTACCGGACAGTTCAAGAAATCATGCAATATATAAAAAATATTTTGCTCTAAAAAAGTTTTAAGGCGTATTTTGAAAATTTTAAGAGTAAAAAATTCAGACAAATGATTAAAAATTCGTCGTTCCACGTAGTTAGGTGCATTTTGACTGCGAAAACCATGTTGTGTGGAATTTAAAACAATGTGATTGTTAATAAAACAACATTCTTCCTAAAAATAATATTAAAAAATCTTTGACAAAGTTTGAGGTATAGTGATAGGTCTAAAATTCACTATACTGTTGAGTTTTTTATTTTTATGAATAGGAGTAACCTATTCCAATTTCATCATCGAGGGAAAAATCCCATATTCAAATGACATATTTACAATACTTATAAGTTATTGGTTTCATAATTTTGTGAAGGACTTTTCTCATCACCAATGCCGGTTTTTCAAACATTGAGTAAGCGTTAAAATCTTTTAAGGCTACTACAACTGTGTCATCAGATATTTTAAAAGCAGTTTTGGGCTTTCTAGAAGATAAAAGTTGAAGTCATTTTAATGATATCCTGAGATTGCTCAATTAACTCAACCTCTCTAGTGATAGCAATATTTACAGCCGTATGCATAGTCAATTCCAGCGACTCGCCAGAGTTTCGCCGCTCGCTACGCAAGAACTATAATACACAGTTGAGATCCAAAAAAGTGGTACATTGCCAGCGTTTCGCCAAAATGTGACTTATCGCGTGGTTGTCACTTTTTTGGAGCTCGACTGTGCATTATAATCCTTGTGTAGCGAACGGCGAAACTCTGGCGAGTCGCTGGCGATTGACTATGCATACGGCTGTTAGATTTTCCTTTCTATCGTTTGATATCATGATGCTCTAGGGTTATTTTAAGCATTCATTATTCTATTCTGATAGGATCCTTAGTTTCACATGACATTTTTTGCTCTGTTGTAAATCTATTAAAAAAATTACAACTTTTTTCAAATTGTACAGCTGTTTCAATGTTTTGTTTTAAATGATACTTTTGTTTTGGAAAATACAACTCGAAACCATAACACAAGATATTGTAAGGTGTCAAATGCTTCTTCAAAACAATTTACCTAACAGATCCCAGTCCACTTCTCTTTCTGTATCTTTTCTTGAAAATTGTTCATGTTTGTTTCGGAAAATAATTTTTCAATTTCGCTGGTTGATTGCTTGATTGAGTTTTATTTATAGTAAGACTGTAAGATGGTCTGATAATTGAAACACGTCACACGGAAGAACGAATGAAAAAGGATAGAAAGGGGTGTGAATTATACTGCAGATAACGATCAGAAATTTTGAAAATAAAAAATCACTTCACAGTCAAAGGAATTCAGTTGGCACGCGTCAGGAAGTTCCCGCATAGAAGGATTGGACTTTAAAAGAAGGCAACATCCTGCCATTCGCAAGCGGAGAACATGGTTCCGTGATACTTGATATTCAATGTCGGAAGGTCATTTGTTCCGCTTAAGCATAATCTCGTAGCCATTGAAAACATAATAAGAATGCTCGCTCGGGTGTTTTTGATTTATGGGTTTCGGATTACGAGTCAGCTTAATTGTGAACATTCATAAGAGACCTTTTTTTATCAGACGCCATAGTAATTTGTATTTGAAGACTCCAGAGAGCCAGACAATTTTATCGATTTGAAAAATGACGGTTAACTGATAAGAAGTTTTTTTCTGAAATATGTCATTGTCGAACACTTTAGTTTATTATTCGAATACTGTCGATAGCTGACAACGGCCACCACTTGGGCGCGAGGTTACGAAGGGGCGCGCGCGTTCGTTCAGGGTTGACTTCAGATATCTTCGTTTATAGCAGAATATATACCTTGCACCCCACATTCACTCAACCTAGCAGGTGAATGTACCTCTGAATACACTCAGGAACCTTATTGGTTCTTATGTCTCCTTCAAGAGTTTAACACGTTTTTTACATCTTCAACTCAAATATAGGAAGCTCTACAAACACACATACAGGTAATGATAAAAAAACAAAACCACTGTCAAAAATCCATCGGCCACACGCTGGTCAGCTCTAGCAGATGCTTGTAAAAATTTGAAAGAGTCATTTCCAGAAATCCACGAGGCCTTGATTGCTTTCGAGAGCAATACTCAGCAAAAACGTTATGTTGCATGTGAAGCTAAAGGAATTAGATTGAAATTAGAACGACTAGAAACTGCTTCCATGATTGTGTTTTGGGGTTTTATTTCTGGTGCACATGAACAAAATATTACAGTCTGTTGATATTGCCGTTTGTACAGTTATTGTACAGTTATTCAAATGTCTGACAGTCTATCTGCAGAATATGTTACCCCTTCATTATCTGGTCGGGAAACATTCAAAGTTACAGTATATCTAGTGATTATAGATAGACTTGTGGTTGAACTACAAAAGAGACGAGAAGCGTACAGCAAATTTTTACAGTAAATTTTCGTTTTTAAGCAATTTGATCAATTTGAAAGAATTTTAAAATAGAGCAAATATGTCAGTATTCTGGAGATTAGGAAAAGTGCTTTGATGATGAATGTATCCATCTACGTTCTTATTTAACAACGCTAGCTTAAGAGTAAGACGGTAAACTGTCCCGAATAACCAATGCGATTTTACAGGTTTTAAGAAATAAAAAACTTGAAACAATTTACACAACATCGACAAAGCTTTAAGAATATGTGTATCGACGGCAGTCAGCAATTGCAGTGGTGAGCGGAGTTTTTCTTGTCTGAACAGAGTGAAAAATTATCTTCGCTCAACTATGACAGATAAGAGATTAAATCGTTAGCAATACTTAACATTGAATCAAACTTATTGCACACCTTAAACTATGACGATATTATTGACAAGTACTAATTTTGAAATAAATAATTCATAATTTCTTTTTTATTCATCGTTCCTTTGAAGTTAGTAAAAATTGTGTGCCAGAGGGGCGCCTATGAGGTGCTTGCCTAGGGCGCTCTCTACGTTTAATCCGCCTCTGGGAACCACCAATTTTTCCATCGCTGCTGGCATGCAGTGTATATCACGTAGGATGACCCGTTTTGTGCAGTGATTTCTAGTGTATCTATCGATCCTGGAAATTTCATGGTTCTACATCGAAAATTACGGAAGATACGGGGGCGTTTCCTTGAGAAGTGACACAAATTAGAATTTTTCAGGTGTGTGTGTGTGTATTAGCAGTAATTTAGGGATTCTGAACACGAATCCGAAGAAATTTCGGGCCAATTTTGCCCCCTAATATAACTTTCCGTGAAAGTGGGTGTTCCCATCGCTGCTGGCGTGCAGTGTATATCATTCAAGATTACTCCGTTTGTGCAGTGAGATCATTCCTAGTGTATCTATCGATCCTGAAAATGGTTCTACGTCAAAAATTACGAAAGATGCGAGGGTGTTTCAATGGGAAGTGAAACACACTGTGAACGAGTCCATGGAAAAGGGCAAAAATTGAGAAGATCGGTGTCCATGGCAATTTGCTGGAGTGGTTGACTTCATATATTTCTGAGAGATCTCAACACATTACATTAAATGGTTTCAGATCCGAAGAAAAGCTTATTGAGTCGGGTGTACTCTAAGGCTCACACCTTGGCCCAATTTTGTTCAGTATTTTTGTTAGCGATGTTTAGAACATTTTATTAATCAATTCTAAAATAAAAATATTTGCAGATGATTGAATTGAACTGAGAAATCGTTCTAGTCCATCAGTGATGAGCATGCACATGAAGTCATAACAAAAAAAATATAACTCAAAAAGTGTACAGATAGGAACAATAAAACACATTTGAATTCAACTATGTTCGATTCATGTTTGAAATATGAGTTTTAAAACCCATCATTATAGTTGTTTTGTAATTTGATAAGAAGAACTACCAATACTGAATTTTGTTTTATGCTTGTAAGTCATACTGACAGTTTCAAGTATGGAAATTGCAAGAACTGTTGTTAAAATTGTATGTTTTAAAAAGAGGGGTCGACATGAATCCCGAACTTTCCATAAATATCGCAGAGCACGCTTCTGCAAAATTAAAACATTCTGAAATCGATAATCACAAAAGACTCCTCCAGAATACTATTGCATACCGCAAATGTGATTCAATAAGAGAGCGGTACATAGGTTTGGAAGGTGAAAATTAATTTTTTGATACAACTCTCAAAGCATAACAACCAGAAGAGAGGTTTTTACATAGAATTTCAGTGTGCTGATCAAATTTTAATTAACTATCAAGGTAAAGACCTATGAATTCAAGCCTAATTTATTTTCAACAATGCTATTATTGTCCAACGGTATATCTTCAAGATGCCATCTGAAGGAAATCATGTCAGTTTTCTTCATGGTGAATGACAATAAATTTGAATCACACCAATCTCTTTCTGTTTTCAGATCAAATCATATAATTTCATTAAGATCTTTTTTGTTCTTGTGGTGCCAAAATATAGTGGCAAAAACAGCAAAAACAGTAGATGAACCTGAAACCTGGAGACACAATAGGTCATTAATAAACAATAAAAATAAAATCGGTCCAAGTATGGAACCCTGAGGAACTCCACAATTAGTACTCTTCAATCCAAGACTTCTGAGCTGAGGGTTGATAAGGGGGAAAGTCGATTGACGTAGAGAACAAATTTTCGACAACAAATAAAACAGCTGGAATGTTTCTGATCTCTGAGAAATCCAGTCATACGTGCTATAACACTAAAAATCAGATGTCCTCGAAATTGAATGAGTCCCTCGTTAATTATCAGAATCACCATTTTTTTACATAGTATCACCTTGCATACATACATTATTGATTGCCAATTATCAATATCCGGTCCAAACATTTCGACATAAACCCCTGAAAGTCGGTTATTTTTGTCGATCGAAGTTGTACCGGAAACAGCCGTCGTCATTCTCAGTGTATTGACGTCATCAAAATTATTTTTTTCAAACATATCGCGTGACGTATATCCGTCATCTATTTGTGCGAAAAAATGCCATGCTAAAAATAGTACCGGCGGCGTCAATGTGCCAAACGCAACTGGATTAATGTCTAATGATCAGGCGGATTGCTAAGGTCCGGTGATAATTAAAAGTTGGGCAAACTTTCAACGATTCCATTTCAATTTCGATTTAAAAAATAGTGCACGTACGTAAACTAAAGTTAACGAAAAACTAAGGGCAGATATTATAAAACTATTTTGACACAACTAGAACTTGTGGAAAGACGTCACATGTTATAGATAACTTCAAAATATTAGCTCCATCGGGAGGAAGGGGTATCAGTTAAAGTTAACTTAGTAGAAAATGGTGGATTTTGACAGTTCTTCTAACAATAATTTACCGTAAAACCTCAATTTTTTTTGTCACAATTGTGCTATAGCAAAGGATATCTAGGTCATTTTTGAGGAAATTTCAACCGACAACGAAGAAGATGCTGTGATTACTGTTGAAGGCCTTGGCGACAAAGGACATTTGGAAATTGGTTAAACAAACAACTTGCGAAGAAGTACAGGGTACTATAAAAATTCTTGATAACAAAAAAGCGGTTGAATGCGATAATATTAGTGTCAAAATTGTAACAATCAGAATTATCCCCTTGTATAAACGAAATGGTCAATAAATCGTTTGACACTGGAAATGTTCCTCATAATATGAAAATTGCTAGGCTAAAGACTATTTTTAAAAGTGGTAAAAGAGAAATTTTTAAATAATTATCAGTGTTACCAGTTTTATCCAAAATTATTGAGAAACTCATGAACAGAAGAGTGTGGATTACCTTGATAAAATCAATTTTTTGTAGCAAACTTACAATGTTGTTTAGTATCACTGAATTTGATACGGCAGATCACGAAATTTCATTATGTAAATTATTCAATATTGGAATTAGAGGTCCTGCACATAAAAAGTTCCAAAAATTATTCATCTGGGAGAAAAAAATATGTTTGTGTAGCAAATAAAAAAAGTTTGATAGGAAATATAACATGTGGTGTACCACAAGGTTCCATTCTTGGACCTTTATTATTTTTCATATATTTTAATTGAATATCCAATCTTAATTTGCATGGTGAGCTCAAATTATTTGCGGATGACAGACACATCATTAATTTATTTTGGGAATAATGACAATGACATAATCGAAAATATTCAAGCTGAGTTGAAAATAATTTCGCTTTGGTTAAACAATCTTGAGATGACTATGAATATTGATAAATCTTCCTGTATGCTTTTATCAAAAAGAAAATCCAGACGTATCACAAATTCTATAGTTTTCAACGGGAAAAATGTAAAATATTCAGAAACAACACAATTTTTGGGATTATACATAGATGAAAATCTTCGAAAAAGAATATTACCTACCTATAATAAATTGGTATTTAGTTCAAAATTCGATATTACATTCCTTTAAAATATCTAAAAATGGTATATTTCAGTATAATTTATTCAATATTACAATATTAATTAAAATCAGTATAGGGAGGTGCCGATTCTACCATCTTGCCTATACCTAAATATTTGCAAAACAAAAATATTATATTATTTTTAAATTACCATTCCTTGAATCTACACCCCATGTATATGCTCCAACAATCTTTTGGATGGATCATTATACATATTGAAAATATGTATATTCATACATTCTGTTATCAATAATAGAAAACATTCATCTCTGGAATTTCATTAAACCAATACTTCTCACAATCACCAAACTAGAAAATCAAATAGTGTCATCACACATAGAATAAAAACAAACGTCTGAAAAAAAATCAATTTTATACAGGGTGTTTCTTAAGTACGTGTAGAAAATTCAGGAGCGTATTGCTGACATCAAAATAAGAAGAAAAGTTCGTATAAATATATGTCCGCAAGTTATTCGTTTCTGAGATACAGAGTGTCAAAGTTGAATACTTACTTTTATTTTTTGTGAACATCACAATAATTTTAATATTTGTATCTGGGAATATTTATTATTTAGTTTGTGTAAAAAATATATTCTTAGTAGAGTTCCCTGTGAGAAACTGTTTTCGAGTTATTGAGATTTGAAATAATCGATGCAAGCGATTTTGAATGACAAGATTTTTAAATTTAAAATAAATTCAATTTAAAATGAGTTTTTCCACATTTAACATAAAATTTGATTTTGTCATTGAAAAATCATCCGAGATACAAAACTTTTCTCGAATATCACAGATATTTTGAAATTTATCACAAAAAACAAATATTAGAATCAAACTTTGACACTCTGTACCTTAGAAACGAATAACTTGCGGACATGTGTTTATGGAAACTTTTTTCTTATTTTAACGTCAGCAACATGCTCCTAAAGTTTCTACATTTACTTAAGAAACACCCTGTATAATGGACTTTTGATATTCAATAATCTTGACAATAATTTAAAAAAATTTCAAATAACTACTTGCTAGAGTGAATAAAGTAATTTAAGGATAAGTGCAAAGCACTTGTTTCCCAAAATATAGATACAATACATGTAAATGAATTTGTAAAATTAGGAATGATATGAATAATGGGTTGTACAGTAAAATGTATAAGAAAGTGTAAAAGTGTAAGTGTATAAATTATGTAAAATATGTAAAACATGAAAGAAAAACGAGACATTTTTTCAAGAATTCCAAAACGTAAAAATGCATGTATTAGTTAAAGATGTAAATTTTTTTTTTGTAAAATTTTTTTTTAGGAAACTCCCAGGTTTTCGGAGAAAACTCCTCAAAGGCAAAGCTTGTGCGAGCAAGGGAGATCCGGGTCCTACAGTTTAAATAAAAGTGGAATCCGAACCACTTCAGCTCAGTGACACACGATTGGGGATCGAACCCGGACCGTCTGGGTGGAAGCCAAACGCTCTAAAACCTCGACCACTTCGCTGTAGGTCCCTATAATAAACATTTATGTTTCTTGGGGTCAATAAAGATTATTATTTCATCTTGTGGAATGAAATAGAATTTGAAGACCGATTTCGATCATATAGAGAAAGTCTGTACGCTTGTTGGTATTGTTAAAATTGTCGTAATTTTTGTAATCAGAATGCTATCCAAATACCCAAAGGATCTCAAATAATTATGGGATAATGACAATAAATGAAAACATTGGAAATCTGCCTCCATAAGCGATCTATTGAATACAAGAAACATTCCAAAGCGGCTTGGGTCCCTAGTGTAAATAACATAACTTTAGAGCTTACCTACCTCTTAATGATACTTGTAAATAATTTCGTCATGTTTAGCAATGCTTTTCAAACACAATGATTAATAAATATGTATCAGTATTGCAACCGTAGTTGCGAAAACCTTGTCCACCGAGCTGAAGGTCATTTGCATTTGGAAGCGTTTTAATTTTTCGAGCTGTATCATTTCTGTAAAGGGTGTAGCCAAAGGAAATTGTGAAGGGCTATTCTCCTATCATTTAGGAGCAGTTTCTATGAGAATTTTTGCAACAACTTATATTTTTATAATTGAATTTTTTTGAGTCCTAGCGAAAGAAAAGTAGGTATACAACTTCAATAAATATACTCCTATCTTTCTGTAGTTGCATGGAATTGAAACATCGTTTTCAATAAACAAGTACCTGAGGATCTCAATTTCGAGACCTAGGAAGATTTCAAACCATGGCTCAGCTCTTGAAATTGCAATTTATTTCACTGATTGATCTTTTTAATTTTAATGAAGTAGAACATTTTAATTAACTGACGACAACTATTATTATCAGTCTTTTTGAACATTTTTCCAATGTTTATAGGTACGCAAATGCTTTGTTGTATCTACCACCTATTGGCAACTTGTACCTACTTGTTTTCTGAGAATTGTAACGTCTACCTTTTGTTGTGCCAAATGAATGTTGATCTATGCAAATGGAAGCAAACCTCTCATGAGCGTTTTGTAATTAATCGGAAATACATTTTTTTATTCCCTCTAAGTATTCCATTGACTGGAATATGCTTTTGCATGGCCTTTCCAGCTGAGTATCATTCCACCCATAATTTCCATTTCAAATGTTTATAGGAGTGGATAATTCCACCCCTTTAAACTATACATCAGGATGTGTTTTGAAGTTTTCAAAACGGATTTTACATTTTTTAATATATTTTCTCCTTCTAAAGTTACGGCCTATTACTCCTATTAAAATTGCCACCCTGTGTGATAACTTGAACGTATTAGTCTAAGAGCTAGCAACGTTTTCGAGAGAGCAATTCAGGTCGGCCAGTTTTTAGAAATGTTATCTCTCTCACTCTCCCGGACGTCATACGGGCCATCTGGCTGGCGGTAGAGGTTGCGTTCATCACTGCGCATCGTACCTGTCCTGTACAGGTGATATATTGATTTTTCAAGAAGGTTTCTTTTTTTTATTAGTTACATTTAACTTTTTGATACACGAATACATTATTGCCAGATATTTTTATCGTTGTTTAAACTGTGCCAGACGCCAATAACAAAATAAAGAAAAAAATAGAATAATATACAAAAAATAATTCAAAATATTTTAGTATAGCTGAATTTTTATTTGATGTTTTTTAAGTATCTACAAACCCAAATTTAATTTGCCAAACAATAATTCGGATGTTAAACCTCCAGCCAGACCGATTTGAAAGTGAAAAATAATTGGGCATGTTAGAAGAGTAAAGTCAGTCAGGCGCTAGTTGCGCAAGCGAGATAAACCACAACAGCCGTTTGCAGCGTTGCCCGGCTGATGCGCCTGCGCATAAGCCTCACAGTGGATCATGTTCTATGGGGTCTGTGGAATCATGTTAAAATCTGAAGTTGGTGATGATTCTCAGAGTACAATGTGGTACATTTTGTTCTCATAATAATACCACATCACTTTTCACTTTCAAATCGGTCTAGCTGGAAGTTTAACAACCAAATTATTTTTTTCCCTTGGGTGTTTGTTTAGCAAATTAATTTTGGGTTTGTAGATACTTAAAAAACATATAAAAATTCCAGTCATATTAAAATATTTTGAAAAAATAAGTTATTTTTTAATCAAAAAAATTAGCATGATTCATGTGTCAAAGAGTTCAATTAAAATAATAATAAGAGAAGAAACCTTCTTAAATTAATTTGAAAAATAAATATTTTACCTGTATAGGAACGATGCGCACTGATGAACGCAACCTCTACCGCCAGCCAGATGGCCCGTATGACGTCCGGGAGAAAGAGAGAGATAACATATCTATAAACTGGCCTTACTGAAATTCTTGTTTTCCCGACGTTGCTAGCTCTCTTACTATATCAAGGAGTAAAGCACAAAAGTACACATACTGTTAGTTATCTTCGAGAAATTTGATTTAATCATGAATATAATGTAATCTATTATTGGTTTTTCTCAAGTCACTTGGATATATAAACGAGTATCGATCGCAACAGGATGTCAGAATTGCGACATTACTCTTATATTACGATCGAATCTTATTTACCTAGGGATTTTTTGATGGAACCCAAACATAGTATCAATATTTGTGTAGAACTATATAGTGGAAAATCACGAAATATTTATACATTTTGACCTTCGATTCGTCTTCATTTCGTTGTAAATATTGTTTACAGCACTCGTTAAAAAAATCGCAAGTAAATAATATAATTGAAATCTAACTCGATCAGAATTCCACTAGGATTAAGACCATGACCTTTTAATTGAAGATCAAATATGTAGAAAACATCTTAATTGCACATAGTTTCATTTGATATCGCTCATACAAAATACAGATATTCATTAAACCAATAAAGAAAGATACCTGGAAAAAGACAATGGGTCAGTTTTCGAAAAAAAAATTTTTTACTAACATTACGTTTACCAAAAGATTTCAACTACAGACACTGAAATGATCCAGAAGGCAAATAATTTTGTTTACAAGCTGAATTTATTATGGAAATAATAAAAAGTTTTTTGAACTGGTCGGAAACGAAGGGGAAATTTCATAGAAAAGTTATAAAATTTGCCACCACTACAAATTTATGGAACTTAGTCAAATAATAAAAAAAAAAACAATTTTGAATTTCTTTCATTCTTTTCAAAATTAACAATGTTCCCGAAGTCTGTGGTGGAAGGCACGAGCTTTCAATAGGTTGGACTCAAATTTTATTGAGAATAAATTGTTTTATGTTGGATTCCGAGGAATATTCTTGGATTGGATTATAGATTTTCTCAGCAATAGGAAGATGATAGTCAAAGTAAAGGATGCTACCTCCAACTCTCATACTATGAACAGAGGAGTTCCACAGGGATCTGTACTAGGGCCACTAATATTTTTACTTTTTATAAATGACTTACCAGTCCATCTTAAATCGCAAATGCTAACTATATATGCGGACGATACCTCATTGGCGGTCTCCGCACATACTTCAGAGGAACTCTGAAGTCTGCAGATACTGTAAATTCTTTTGTGAACAGGTGTAAATCTAACGGTTTAATGGTTAATGTCGATAAGACAAAATATGTATATTTTCATTCCAACAATATTTCCTCCAACTCATCTTCTCTAACATGTCGAGTCGAAGGTGATAAAATTGAATCAACAACAACAAATTTCTTGGGCTTACATATCGATTCCAGTCTAAGATGGAGAGAACAAGTTAACGCAGTAATCATAAAATTGAATAGGGCCTTTTTTTATGCAATTTCAAAAATAAAAGGCTGCTTGTCCACCAGTGCAGTAACTATCGTCTACTACAGCTTAGTGGGTGACCGGAAATAAGCGCAAAAGAAAAAAGCGCACAGAAAATATGCGCACGGAAAAAAGCGCACAGACATATAAGCGCACATGAAATAACCGCACTCGGAATAATGCGCACATCGTAAAAAGCGCACTTGGAAAAAGCCGCACGTAGATTAATGCGCTCATTGAAAAATGCGCACATGCAAGGGCGATATAAGCAAAGTTGAAAAGGTATTATACTTTTCCACTGAATTGGCTACAATCGCGTAAAGTTTTCTATATTTCTATAAGTTGCAAGCTAGGTTAGTTCGTTCAGGTTAGACCAGACTAATAAAATACTACCCTCAAAATGAATTTTTCTTCAACTTCCAAGCTCCCAACTTTCGAGCTAGGTTAGTTTGTTCAGGTTAGATTAGACTAATAATTGGACGGGATAATTTCTCCGAAGTTAGGTAGAGAAACTATTGCGTGTGCGCATTTTTCAATGTGCGCATTAATGTACGTGCGGTTTTTCCCAAGTGCGCTTTTTACGATGTGCGCATTTTTCCGAGTGCGGTTATTTCATGTGCGCTTATATGTCTGTGCGCTTTTTTCCGTGCGCTTATTTCCTGTGCGCTCCTTTCCTGTGCGCTTTTTTCCGGGATTCAGCTTAGTGTACTCTCACTTATGTTATAATTTGATCTTATGGGGAAACTCTATAGATGCCGGTGTTCAGCTTAGACTTCAAACAAACTTGTAAGTCCACATTTATTAAATATAAAATTATGCATTTCTACAGCATATACATCTACCAAAGTATTCTATATGTGAAAAAAAACATTGATTAATTTCATCTCAATTCTTCAAATCATCATTACGATACCAGGAATTCTGATCATTTATGTGATCCCAGACACAAAACTACGAAACTAGAAAATAGTTTCAGATATATGGGAATGAAAATTTACAATAAACTTCTGATGACGAGTAAATGCTACTATAGTATAAAATAATACCTCTATGATAGCGTGTAGAAGCCCTACTATTTTTATTGTGCCGTCTGTATTTTTTATGTATTTATATATATTTTCATATCATAATTTTAATATAATCTGTAACACACTTCTCAGTGAGTGACTGACTTGTCCTATACATCTTGTAATGTCCCAAACGATAAATAAATATTTCTATTGCTTATACAAAATACAGAACTGAAAGCGACCTGAAAAAAGGCATTGGGTCAGTTTTGAAAAAATAAATACTTTTACGATAATTTTACCAACAGATTTCAACATGTAGAACCCACGTCAGCATTTGAAATGGATTTCGGCTACAAAAACTGAAATGATGGAAAAGGTAAATAATTTCATAACCTTCAGTATATAATTTTTTTATTGTAGGTACCATTTGGTTGTTTCAGTAAACACATTTGACGTACCTACTATTTAAACTGAAACTTGCAAAATTCTTTAGTAAATCCGTAAACCGTTTGTGTAAACAGTCGCAAGAGGAAACGATCTGAATCACACTTCGAATAAATTAAATTAATGTTTATTGGATTTCGCAAGTCAACCTTGCCTCACCGTGGAAAAACAAATTGGTACGTTTCATGGTTATTTTCGAGAAGTCACGTTGAGAACGTTGGCATTGTGTTTATTTGTTCTGTGAAACCCGATAGTCTTAATCCGGATTTTCCTCGTTAGCTGATTCAAGTACGCGCCATATCCCGGAAGTAAATTTTAGGAGTTTTTAATGGTGCAGCAAAAATTGGACACAATTTTTATGTTCATTTTGTCAAATATAGTTCTAGATAATTGTTTGCATTCTTGGGTAACATAAATTATCAAAGTAGACGAAATATTCTGAATCGGATAAAAGTGAACGCTACCCGCATTTATATTTTCTGTATCTGCATGTCCACACGCCTCAACTACCTGTCGGAACATGTTCAGACTTGATTGGAACGTATTCACCAATGAGAAAACCCAAACCCAACACAGTGTGTAATGTTTTGTCACTTTCGTAAGTAAAATTTATTATATTTAAAACTGTTACTTATTATAGGCAACATACAGAAACTGTTCTAAAGTTATTCAACAGGAAAAGCTAGGCGGTAAGAATAGAAGATGTACTCGGCACTGAGATGGTGATTGATTGTGGAGTACCTCAAGGGTCCGTGCTGGAACCAACACTTTTCAATATATACATAAATGGACTGTTCTCGCTGACTGATAATAACGGAAATATCCTTGGATTTGCAGATAATATAATACAGCCATCTTCTATAAAGCAGATAACTGGAACTCATTGAAAGTTCAGGTTGAAACGGAATTTTCTCTTATAAAGTATTGGTTAGATGAGAAGCTTTTGCAGGTCAACATCGATAAAACTCATTGCATCCCATTTTGTTGTAAGTCAGCTCGATCGCCTGAGAGTCAGAACTGAAACCCCTTCCATATTCTTCCTGAGAAAAAATCGGGAATAATCATTAATACCCATACGAAATGGGATCTACAAATTAACTTATCAAGTGTACAGTCAATAAACTGAGGACCATTTTATATAAATTCAGGAAGCTCAAAAATCTACTACCATTGACGTAGCTGAAAACTATATATTATTCTCTTGTAGAAATTCGTTTACGTTGATTTTTTATAAAAACAGCAGATATTTTTCGAAAAATCAGTCGCTCCAAAAAAGAACAGAAAAAAGGGGTACAACAGAATTTAAATTCTCGGAATATTCATTTTATTTTCAGTTGCAATACCACAAGAGAGTGATAATAAACTGAAAATAATTCGACAGATTTTTTGAAAACTTGTTGCCAGGCAATAGACACGAGAGCCCGAAGGGCTCGAGTGGCTATTGCCAAATGGCAACAAGTTTGAGAAAAAATGTGGAGAATTATTTTCTACTTTATCGAACTCTCGTGTGGTATTCGATAGATTATTTTTTGATGCCCCAATCATAGACACATTCTTTATATAACATTTTTATTCATTACGGTTATCTAAATTCATTTTTCAATTTGCATGCAAACTGATGACAGACGTCAAATCAAAGGTATCAGTTGTCACACAATAAAAACAAAATACCACGAATATTCCCGAGGCAATAATCTAAGTAGAAAATTCCCACTATAATAATGTTGTGATTGGTTTGAAAGTACATCACAGCTTTAAATTGATGGTTTTTATTGGTTGCAAGATATGTCGAAAAATAATCAATTATATATTTGATGGGCAATATGTTATGTTTGTTTATATTGAAACAAGTACATACGTACTTATCGTTTTTAACTTCTGTTTCACTTTGACTGTATATTCCACTTTTAAAATGCTATGTTATGGTGTTGAGTAAAAGTTATTATTATTATTATATGGTTCAATTTATGCTATTAGCTGAATTACGTTGTATTATTCAAAAAAACAATCAACAATTGAATCTTAAATGTCAAATATTTTTACTTGCTCGTAAAATAAGAGACTACTACTATTGCTTGTGAAGTGGATCGTACTGTATATCACAATGTAACGTTATATCAAATTACTGGGTATTTTGCAACAGACACGTTCGAAATAAACTCATCTTCAACAGCCAAATGGATTTGGTAATCTCGCATTCGGTATGAAATGAAGCAATTGCCACTTTATTTATAAACAACGTGAGGCGTAGAAATTCAAAATACATGGAAGGGTCACAAAATGCATCATTTTGCAAAATTACCTCATTCATACCAATACCAGAGTACTTCTTTCTGATCCCCCATGCAATACGCCCAGTTAACACAAACATCTCTAGGATATGTCGCTTTCTTCATTATTATGATAACAAAATGAATTGCATTTAGACATCACAGTTACCACTAAGTTAAGCCAAATGTTATGATTTGTTCACAATTTTCTTCTCGTTAGTGTCGCTTTGGGGCACAAAATGTGAAGAAAATTTCAAAGCACATTAACATGAAATTTGGTTTCATTGCGATTTTGTCGGTATAGAAGGAATTAGGTTGGTGACAAAATTGAGCATGTCACCATCACGACACAAAATGGCCAGAATTGTTTGTCGAGTCGAGAGTCAAGTAGAATTTGTATTTGGTTGACGCCATTCTTTAAATGTGTCGTCTGGTTGCAAAACCGGCCAACTCCAAAACAAATTTTTTTCAGGAGAGCAGATTTTCTGTCACATGTAGGGAAACCAAGATAAGAACCAAAACTATTCTTTTTTATACAACACTAGGGTAGCAGATTTTAAAGCACCATAAGAGAATCTGGGGGTACGTGCAGGGAGGGGGTAATTAGAAATTTAATTTTGGATTTGGCCGGTTTTGCAGAAATTATCGAAAATGTTTTCTGTATCATAACTTTACTAAACAATATTCAAACTTTGAACTGAATCCAACAGACGTAAACTTTGAAAACGGAATCCTATTGAATTAAACTCACAAAAAAAAAAATATGATAGAAACTCTGGATTTAAGACTCCGGGCCATTTCAGACTCAAAACAATATCCAAACTTTGAACGGAACCCAAAAGAAAAGTAAACTTTGAAAACGGAATCCAACTGAATTAAACTTTGGAGATGGCCGATTTTGAAAAACTCACGACGGGTGGATTTGGCCGATTTTGCAGCACACCGGAATCTTGTAACCCACAAAACGCAAGGATTTGGTCGAGTTTGTTATTATTTCCCGTTGCCAATAGGTGGGAATGTTAGTGAAGGACTAAGAGAAATAAAAACACGATTTTCCGAAAAATGAGGAGTTTTGCAACCAGACGACACAAATATTCTATAGGTACTTCTGATAGTGTGTAGTGTTCTGTTTGATTCTTCTTATTTCAAAAGTTAAATCAAATGTGTTTATTAACATTGCCCAATTATTATTTCTACCAAGAACTGTATCGCTTCAAGGATCGGAACGGTGAGTAGAAACTTAAAAAGGTAAATTCAGTGATTTACAGAATTTGGCATTTTCAGGATAGGTACTGATTTCGCAGCGAAGAAAATGCTGTCCAGAGAATTGGAGTTGAACTGTAGATTTTTCTATATTTCTGTAATTTTTTTCATGATTTAGACAGAGTTTGATAAATTTTTGTTTGTGAAAAGTATATACTACGGAATCAACTCACGCATTCGTTTTCTAGCATTCCATCCATATGAACCGCGTAATTCATTACTAAAAATAATAATATTGAGGTATAATTTCTATTTATGTTGAAACATGGTGAGCTTTGTTTTATTCTTGACATACAGGAGAATCAGAAAGTGAAGCGCATTTTTAAATAAGTACATTTAATTTACTATAAGAAATACATAGATACTTTTCGCGACAAGCTTTTATATCATTTAAAATTTTATGATGTAACAATACGATGGGTTTGATTCACTTTAAAATTAATTTTCTTCTTTTTAGTGCACTTAAATAAAAGTTTTTTAAAAGTTTATTTTACCACTGAATTCTTCAACTCCTCGTCGGCGCTCCTGATTGCCGATACGAGGTGGTTTCAAAATCCAAGCAGCTTATTTCATAAATGTCATTTCAGCGTGGGTATGGCAAAATTACATTTGCAACACATTTTCCTTTTACAAGTTACGTTATCGAAACAAGGTCAGTTAGATCCCATAAAAAAGGGCAACGGAATGGTTATTTTCATTCTTCGGATTCTCGATTATGCCGTCTCATGCATCGGCTGGCGCACGTGTAAGAGGAATGGGCGGTAAGTAATACGTTGCTTTAATGATTAATATAATTGAATGAAGAACGCGTGTCAATGAACAATATTCAGTTTTAGTAAATAAGTGTGGTTAACCCGCTTCAGGCCTGAATAACTACGGCCTTAATTTTATTCGAGAATGATGGGTTTTCGAATTTTTGTATAACCAGTGACAACGCATTGTATGTCCTTTTAAATTCCTTAGTTGATACTTTTTTAAATGTGTTCTATGGAACTCGTTAAAATAAACAGCTATTTTCAATAACTTTTTTAAGAAAACTGAAAAATAATAGACCACAAGCCCAAGCACATTTTCAGGGGGTGATTTTATACACCAAGAGTCATATATAATGTTGAAGTACTGGTCGAGAAGCAAACTTTGGGCACTATGCCGTCAATTTTCCGCGGTACAGGTGAGTGCACAGGTGAGTTGAAATGTCGTAAAAAAAGGGGTAGTAGTAGTAGTAGTTCTTTGGGGAGGCCGCGACCGCAGCCAGGCAAGTAGGCCCTCATGGACCATTTTTGCCATCCCCTGTTCTCCACTTATCTACATTCACCATCCTAGTTGTCCTTTTCGAACCTTTGTGACCTCCTAATGAAGGTCAGTATGTCCGACCACACCAAGTCGATTAGTTCCTCTTGTTGGAGTTTGTCAACTCCGAAGTTTCCAAATCTTAGCCTTCCGTATGCCTCACACTCGCCGAGGAAGTGAGATGAAGTTTCTTCGTCTTCTTCGCATTTTCGGCAAGTAAACTGTCTTCTATACCTATGAGTGATAGTTGTCTGCCTAACTTGTTATGGTTTGTTAGGATTCCTATAAGGAGGCGTAGTGCTTGGCGATTTCTGCCTAAGAGCCATGTCGTCCTTGGCTTATTGGAGCCGGCCACGAAGTCTTTCGACTGCCTGCAGCCGGTGTTATCCCTCCAAAGTTTATTCAGCTCTTCTTCTGCCCACTCGTCGAGGGCGTTGCGGATCCGGATCTGGCAAGTCCGTCTGCCACCTCGTTTCCGCGCACCCCTCTGTGTCCCGGGACCCATACCAGCTGAACTTCCTTCTTGCAGAAATCGACAATGAATGACAAATCGTTCATTAATGGGGGCCACTGATGGACGATTTCTCGAGGTCATGCATTAATAACAAATCGTTCATTAATGACCCCTATTAATGAACGATTTCTTTTGCATTGAAGAACATTAAACAGACATGTTAATACGAGGTAGGCGAAAAAAGATAATTAAATGAAAAAAAATAATCGTAAACTACAAGATGCTCATGTATTTTGACAGATGATTAGACGTATGATTGGACCCTACTCAATTTGGATTTCAAAGAGAAAAAGGCACAAATGATACAATTTTCAACCTTTTACAAAATGTTTATTTGAAAATGAATGATAAAGAAGTTGCTGCAGCGGTTTTTTGTGACTTGACAAAGGCCTTCGACTGCGTTAATCACAAAATATTGTTGCAAAAATTAGAGGTATATGGGTTCAGGAAGGTAGTTATCCAGTGGTTTGAGTCATATTTATCTGGACGAACTCAAAGCGTATATCTTCAAGGCAGCTTATAGCACAAACTAGAAGTTAAATGGGGAGTACCTCAGGGGTCAGTTCTGGGACCAACACTGTTTTTAATTTATATAAATGATCTAACCTCAATTAATATTTCCGGAGAGTTCACCCAATTCGCAGATGACACCACAATACTTTGGCATGATAAAGATGACTCAAAACTGTATCAAATGGTGGAGAATGATATTGGCGAAGTGAAAAATTGGTGTGATGCTAATAAGCTCTCCTTCAACATATCCAAAACTAACATTCTCACTTTTAAATGTAATCTTCCAGAAATTCATTTAGGAAATCAAGTGATAAGTTGTAGGTCAGACACAAAATTTCTGGGTTTACATATTGATGATAAACTGAAATTTGAAGATCACATTGAAAGACTCAGACGAAAACTATCATCAGGATGTTTTGCAGTGAGAACCACTTCAAGGGAACTTGGTGAAGATACGGCAAAGAGTGTGTATTATGCATTAGTTGACTCACTTCTAAGATATGGAATTTGTTTTTGGGGATCATGTAGTCAATATCTTTTTAATATGGTTTTTGTTTTGCAAAAAAGAGCAGTTAGGTATATGCCCAGAGCTAAATTCCAGGATTCTTGCAAGCCACTTTTCATTAAATATACAATTTTACCACTACCGTGCATTTTTATTTTAGAAGCAGTATGTCTCATTCACATAACTTTAAAAACGAAATCCATACGATAACCCATTATAACACCAGACAGCCACTAAATATAAAATTACCAATTCCAACATTGACACAAGTTAAAAATTCTATAATTTATAATGGTAAAACATTATTCAATCATCTATATATATATATATAGATATATATATATTGTATTTATATGTAGAAACACAATAATTATTGTTAGGTATTTTCATTTATGTGACTTTGTCAATAAGAATTATGTTCTTCAGACAATAAAGTATATTTGATTTGATTTAGAGAACCGATTTTTGGACATTATAAATTGTTTCTTGATTATATGTGGCCTAGCTTACAAACTCAAAATTTTTAAATGTAGTTATTGTTAATAATAATTCAAATGGAAATAACAGGAATCAGACTTTTTGAGAATTATAGTGACAGACAGAAATGTGCACTCGCGCCCCGACCCCTACTTCCGTATCCGCTACTGAGTCAAATGCAATAATGCACCATTAAATTTAGAAGGTATATGGCCTTATTATTTTTTCTCGATGTGCCATAACCTGCCGGAAACTTAGTAGCCAGCTGTGAGAAACCGGATGTTAATAACGCATCTTTTGTATTCTTAATAGATTATAGTCTCCATATACGCCCCGGCATGACGGTCTCTTCTGCTGAATTGCGTTGACTCATTATTATTGCGAGTTTCTACCTGCATTCGTTGAGTTCAAACAGGATTACCAAGGAAAAAGTTTCCGCTTGTAAGTATTTCCGATGTTTTTGGCTTGGTAGGTATAAGAATGTTTTACAAATGGTGTAGGTAAATAAAAGCATGGCTTGGAAATAAATATTCGTCGGTTTTTCGGTTTTGTGTAATTTTAAATTTGATATTTTGCGGACATACCAATTCTTGGACCATAATAATCGTGGAATTCTAATACAACTGTTTATTAGATACGAACCAATGTAACAGCGAGGGTTCTAGCAAAAATCAATTTTTTCAATTTAGTACTATCTGGTTTGTACAAATTGAAAAAGTTCTGTCATTATTATCGAAATACAAATAATATAATAATAACAGTAATAGATTTTATTGACAGAACTGAATATACCGATACAAGAACATATTATTTATTCTTACATTTCTGTCAAAAGGCAGAATTCATGTTCTGATCTTGTCACGTGAGTAACGCAATCAAACCATGCTCTTCCATGCGCCATTACAGTTAATATTTGTCACGAAATGGGGATATTTTAAAAAAACATACTTAAAATTTTCTTCATTTATCGCCTGAATATACAATGACATTCAAAAAGTACGCAACTTAGCCCCTATTAAATATACATACATATATAGGAAAGACTGCAGGGCCGGATTACCACCTATTTACGCCCTATTCCAAACTTCATTCAACAAACTTCACGCTCTTACAAAAAAGTCCTACTTTACGAACTTGCATCATAAATATCTATTATTCATGGGCAGAATATTTTACTAAGTTCTTTTTTGATTGTATTATAAGTTTACATATGTGTGTGTTGTGTGTATATACAGATCATCTCACAGCACTGCGAACATAGGAGAGGATATGACCAATTAACTATCGTCTAAACCCTTCAGTTTTCGCCATTTTCGATTTCGCTGTTCTCGATGACAATAAGTGTCATCGTGACATCCTAATAATTATCTAGCAAAGACAATTATAGGTAGTTCATACAACTTTTTTCAGCATTTTTAACCTTGCCATTGATTTTTTCATGGGTTTATATGAACCTTAAGGTAGTTCCTTAAAGACGTAATAACATTTGTTGAACATGGTTTACGAAATTGCTGAGAAAGTGCAAATTGTTAAAATGGTAATTTTCAAGGATTAAGGACGTAAATTGCGTCAGATTGAAGTATTATTTGTTAAAAGTTTGAAAATAGACCGGACAATTATCAATTGCTCTAACTCTACCTATGTTCGCAGTGCTGTGAGATGATCGGTATATGTTAACTTTTATATATTTTAATTTAAAAACATTTTATGTACACAGTTTACGGTCTGACATTTCGTTATTGCTGTTATTTGACTATATTACATTTTCATATGTCTTGTTGGAAAATTAATGCATAGATAGGAAAAGACACTTTACTTCAATGTAAAATATATGATTTTTTCCAACACCTCCAGCATAAAACCACCATCAATTATTAACAAAGAATATAGTACACCCAGTAACAAAGCTAAAATAGCCATTCGATTAAAAAGAAAAAAAATTAAAATTCAAATTCAAGAAGCAATAGTTACACCAGTGTATAAAGGTGGAGATCAAAAAAATACAAGCAATTATAGACCAATATCTGTTATAAGTAACTTTGCAAAGATCTTCGAAAAATGTGTCAAAAACAGAATGATAAAATTTTTTGATAAGCATTGTAATGTACGTTGTTGTAGCCTGAATGAGCGTTGGAGATAAACCACTTATCGTGAAGAGTTATACACTCAAGGGTTGTATGAACACGACGTTTAATACTTTCAGAACAGTATCAAATATATTAACAAAGACAGTGACATTTCTAATCAATAATTTTCCAATTGACATTCTTTTTTAAAATATAATCCAGGAGCACAAGCCTGGGAATGACCATACATCACAAGCATTAAGTAATAATTGACAGACAGTATGGATTTAAAAAGAATTCGAATACAGAAAAGGCCGTTTTAGACTTAACTAAAACATTGTGAGCTCACTGGATGAATCGAAGAAATGGCTGTTTTTCTAGATCTCGCTAAAGCTTTCGACACGGTTTCCCATGACATACTTCTGGACAAATTATATAACAACGGTATTCGCGGCACAGCTTTAAAACTTTTGCAGAGTTATTTATCACAGAGAACACAAAAGGTTAAAGTTGATAATATCCTTAGCGAGCCACTCGAAATAACCAAAGGAGTTCCGCAAGGGACAGTGTTGGGGCCAATATTGTTCCTGGTAAATATAAATGATATTGGTTATGTGAATAACTTGAATGGTCATCTCATTTCATATGCCGATGACACTGCCATTGTATTCAAGGAAGACAATTGGAATGAAGTATACAATAAAGCTGAAATAGGGCTCTCTAGTATTCAAGATTGGTTAAACCATAATAAACTCAGTTTAAATGTAAACAAAAGCAAATATATCACTTTTTCCCTCACTTCTGAAGATCAACCAAACAAAATCCTGAAAATTCATAAAACAAACTGTGAGCACCAAAACTGTATATGTCCTAAAATAGAAAAAACATATTCCTTAAAATATTTGGGAGTTATAATGGACCAACATATGAGATGGGATGAACAGGTTTCAATAGTAATAAAAAGAATGAGACTCATGATAGCTAAATTCTACACCCTTAGGGACATTTTGCATGAAAAAAATACATTACTAGTATATAAGGCCCTAGTAGAATCAAGCCTGCGTTATTGCCTTGTTGTATGGGGTGGGTGTTTCAACAATGTTATAAAAAGTCTGCAAACATCGCAAAATACTATACTAAAAATAATATTACATAAAGATCGTTTATTTTTCACATAACAAATTTACGTAGATACAAAAGTATTCAATATACGCAACTTATATGTTCAACAATGCCTTCTATGGACTTTTGAAAATACTGAAACAATCCTGTCGGATAAATCTAGAATTACTAGGAATACGTTAAACCGAAAACTTGACATACCACTTTTCAAGAAGACTCACACACAAAGGTACGTTTTTTATTATGGACCAAAATTCTATAATTTACTACCACTTCAACTAAGAGAAATATCCAACATAAAAAAATACAAAATCAAAATCAAAGAACATATCCTAAATAAGCCCAAATTTTTCGACTTCTAATACCGTTTTCTTCGTCATTTCTCTTTTCCATTAATTAATTTTCTCCACAATTCCTTGCAATACTTCTCTCTGATACAAATAATATAAAATGAAAGGATAACCAAAATTCTCAAAATCTACAAATATCTCTAGTTGATAACAATTAAGATAATCCATCTCAACTGCTAAAGGGTAGCACATCACAAGCAGACTTGCTTAGGTGAACCCTCACAGATGAGATGGAGAATATAAATGTATTAAAATTCGTTAAGCATACTACCATAAAAATTGTTATACCTACCGATATATTACTTGAATAAACTTGAAACTTGAAGTCAAATTAATGTAGTTGTTTCAAGACATTTAATTTGTATTTGTAGTTACGTATAGTAAATACCAAACATTTTGACTGTAATTTTGACGTCTATATCCATTTGATACTGAGTTTAATAAAATTATATATATATAAACATGGAGGAATTAAACGAATACGAAGAAAATGTTATACCCGACGAAATACAGGAAGATGCAAAATTACTGATTGAGTCTTTATTATCGGGAAAAGAAGGATTCTGGTTCAAAAAATAATATGATATTCTACTCAATTGGATGAGGGAAAAATAATGATAAAAATTGGTGAAAATGTCAATTTTTTAGGAAAAAAGAGTAATTTTTTAGGGAGAAAATGTGCCACTTTCAACCCTAAAACTAGGAAGGAAAAATCAATTTTCAAAGGTGTTAGAAAAATTTGTTTTTCGATATTCTGATGATAAACTTTTTCCCTCTAAGTTACGTAGTTTATGGCGGGAACTGTATATCTCAAGAAACCTTTACTCAGACATTCTTCAGATGTCATTCAATAGCATGTTACTAGCCCGATTTGAAGTTGTTTAATTCTCCCAAACATTTCTCCAAGTAATTATTTCATTAGCAGTTTTTGGCTCGATTAGAAACTTTATCGAAAAGTTCATTTAGTCCTCATAATCGGTCAACAAAATCGAGTACATTTCGAGAATGCAACGCCGAGATTGCAGCGATTGCACCACTCACACACAAGCGAACGCTTTGAGAAACTATTTCCCAACTCAAAAACAGAGATAGATCTAATGACCAAGCCATTGAGAAACAGGCAATTACTCACATTCGTTAATGATGAAATCGTTCGGATCCTTGACGAGAATATCGTAAGCGTTCGTTCGGTTTGGCTCGTCGCCATATTTTACTGCTGTCAAAATTTCGTCGGAGGTCAAGTTTAAAGGTCGATCGAGACGTTTAGTTAATTGGCAGCAGTGGACGCGGGCGGTTAAGGATTTCGTAATGATTGGTTTTAATTAATATAAAGTTCTTCCTTGAAAAGAATTACTATTCATGTACTCTGAATATGCGGAAATACGTAAACTATCAATTCAATGCAATTTCAATTATTTATTAATCCATTAAGAAGAGCTCAAAAAAGCAATTGGACAAGTCAGTGCAGTTTGACAAATCTATCTATGAATGTCGAGAAACGTAGGAGATGCGCGAATTTAGAATAAGAAAGTATTCGGACGATAAAGAGGTTAGTATAATCGCGATGCGACAGATACAATAGAACTTACCAGTACAGTAACTCATACTTGTTTCGGACTCTACTGAGTTCTTATTTTGCTACCGCGCATTGATAGGCGTGGCGAATTCACATTCAGAGCTAGATTTGTCAAGTAGTACACGGAAAAAAATGGTCCAAGTAAAACGTTTTCCTGACTTTTTTTCGATTGTGGTAAGAAAATTGATACCTATATTGAAAAAAATAACATTTTGTTTCTAAAAAAAGTAGTATTCTGAACGCATGAACTTGTAGTTATAATATTGTTTACATACAGCAAGTGCTTCGAACATTAGATAATGTCAGGTAAACATTTTACTAGCGCTGGAAAAGTGTATATTCATATTTATCTACTTTGTGTTTCTGAAAAGTATATCATAACAACAGAGACTCGTGTTTCAGGCATAATACAACAGTTTATTTGCAGTAGAGCTAGGTGTTCCTACGATAATGAAACTGTTCACCTACTTGTTGATATGCGACCAGTTCGTGATCAATCGGTAGTAACCGTTGCACTGATCATCAACGTTTTCGCAAAACTGGCCTCATTCCAATTCCAGCATTTGAGTTAGTAGTTGTATGTGGACGTGTTACATCGTGTGCCGGAATTATACTATTATTACTGTTGTGAGTTGTGTGAATAGTGTTAGTTTGATTTATGTATTTTGCTTGTTGGTATGTAGAATGTGGATTTTGACCTAACATTTCTAGAGTATTGACATTTTATGTATAACAGAATCAGGAGAATTTTCCAAAAGACTGAACAACAGTTTTGTTTCAATATAAATATTAAAAATTTACATATTTTAATTTCATTTCTTCATTATCTTTTATTTTCAATTTTCAGAACGTTCTAATTCTACATTATGTTATATGCATAACTTGGATTTGTTATGATCATAATGAGGAAAGACATTATAGCTTGCCTGCTTGTTCATTCATTCATACTGATGAATACAAACAGATTCAACGGTAAAGGTAAAGTTATCGGGCTCATTCTCCAAAAATCTCCAGAATTTTGTGGGGGTCTCAATTACTTTAGGAGTTATAGCCATTTTAAAGTCGAAAATTGTAGATTTTCAGACACGAATTTTGCAGTCAAAATTTGCACAAAATGCCTCCTTCTTTTTGTTGACACTGTCATTAAACACTAATCTATCCATATTTCACAAATACAAACACCAAAAATTAAAATTATACTCAAAAACTTGACCTTCTTTTACTAGCAGTTCTAACCCAACTTTTGTTTGGTTTTTAGTAATTTTCATGATTGCAGTAGGTTGGTTACCTGAGATTTGCACCGCCAACTATTCAAATTCAAATATGAGCAATTGTTATGTTCAATTGTTTAATTTCGGCGCAGATTCAGTGATACCAACTTCTTATGAGCATGTAAATAACTAACAAATAGGTTAGAATCACTAGTAAAAGAAGTTCAATTTTTTGTGTGAAAAAATTTGTTTTTGTGTTTAAAAACGTGAAATATGGATAGATTAGTGTTTAATGACAGTGTCAACAAAAAGAAGGAGGCATTTTGTGCAAATTTTGACTGCAAAATTCGTGTCTGAAAATCTACAATTTTCGACTTTAAAATGGCTATAACTCCTAAAGTAATTGAGACCCCCACAAAATTCTTTCAGATTCGTGTTCAGGAGACAAAACTACGTAAGTTTCACTTTTTTTTTTTTTTTTTTGAGAATGAGCCCGATAACTTTACCTTTACCGTTGAACCTAGTTCAATTGTAGTCCTTCTTCGGTTCTGTTGAAGTTGTTGTGGTGTTTCTGAATTTCAATTGCTTCCCGGAAGAGTCTTGGGTAATAGGCAGATGTTGAAGAGATGACTTGGGTTTCTTCAAATTTCACTCTATGGTTATCGCTGTTGAGAGTATGTTCTGCGACAGCGGATTTCGGTGTGTGCCCTAACCGACAGCAAGCCTTGTGCTCTTTGATTCTTGTTTTAACGGAGCGTTTCGTGGTTCCGTTGATATAATGTAACAGTTTTTGGTTTTTGCACAAACGTAGAAAAAAATATGGTGAAAATATTGTTTATTGCACTCGACGTGTTGTCCAACTCGGCCTGACGGCCTCGTCGAACAATTTCACGTCTAGTGCAATAAACACTTACTTTATGCTCTTGTTGCATAAATAACTATTAATTGTACTGTATATTTATATTTTTGACTAGTCCGATAATTATGCATATATCTTTGGCCCTTGTGTATTGAATTTATTTGTATACTCTTGTGATGAATAAACTGTTTATTGATTGAACAGAAAAGGCTCAAAAGTTCGTCTTTTTACTAGTACTTACTAGAACTATACTGTATAATTAACTATAATAAACATTATTTAGGTACAGCAGTTTTATTTTTTTTTGATATAACAAACCATAATGAAAACTCAATTTTTCATTTTATTTTAATAATTATTATAACTTATCAGAAATTTTGATGTCAATCACGATTTGAATTGAATACAATCGCGATTTATATCGTGTATTTAAATCATCTCAACCAGGGAGGTAAAACCCCGTTTCGATATGGAACACCGCAAAAATGTCATCGATGACCATTACATTCTGAAAAATCATTCCGAGGCGTGTCACCCCGCAAAACAATGGCAAATTTTCCCACAAAACACAATGAACTATTACCAAACTCTCGATTCGACCATTTTGTATTGCGCAGTCTTAACAAGTCACAATTGGCAAAGTTAAAGAATGTTTCACCGATTCTTAAATCATTCCTTTCCTCTTCTGTACGATTTATTTTCCAAACAGGACAGGAAGTGTTTAGTAATTTGAAAGATTAAAATCTAGTTGGCCTGCCTCTGTCCTCCACGTGTGCCAATGGTTGGGCAACCATGTTGGAAATAGGATTGCTTCAGTATAGTGTTCGGAATATATCTATTACAGAGATAAATAATAGTCAGGTCGATACGGGCTAATAAGTCAACATTTTTATCAAATACTGACAAACGGATACTGATATACAGGGTGTTTATTAAGTACTTGTTCAAACTTCAAAGGGCGAATCTTTGACTAATTCTAAGATAAAAAGTTATTGTGAACATGTGTCAGCAATTGTTTAGTTTCGGAGAACTTTTCCAAAAACTAATTTTTTCGCACAAAATTTGGTGTGTAGCACTTAGAGGACGATGTGAACACTCTCACTGTTTATTTCAATTTGCTCTAACTCTTTTAACAGAGAACTTTTGCCCTTTTTCATATTCAAATCTTATTCCTACAACTTTTCCAAGCAAAAAAGATCTACCTGCTCAACAACGTCAGTGGCAACCGTTTTTGAGAAATTTGCAAATTTCTGAATCAATGCAGGTTATGGGGTCACTTGGGCAATATATGAAGTTGCTCAGAACTTAACACAACCTGAGTATGTGATGGATCTCGCTAAAATGAACAACTTTTTTCTACGAAAATGTATAGAGAAATAATTCATTCTCAAGATGTTGAAAAACCGATATATTTTTAAAATTACACACCCTATATTTTGAGAACGAATCATTTTTCGATACATCTTGAAAGAAAAAGAGTTATTTATTTTGGCGAGATCTTTCCAATACTCAGTTTTTGTGAAGTTCTGAGCAACTTCATCTAGCGCCTAAGTTACCCCATAACCTGCATCGATGAATAAATTTGCAAATTTCTCAAAAACGCTTGTCCCTAGCGTTGTTGAACAAGTATACTTTTTTGTTTAGAAAAGTTGTAGGTATAAAATTTTAATATAAACAATTACAAAAGTTCACTGTAACAAAAGTTAGGGCCAATTAAAGTTGTAGGGGTTTTACCAACAATCTATTACAACTTTTCTTAATAGGTATTTTATATTTATTTCTTTTTCCTTCTTAAATTCAAAGGTCCGTTGTCGGATTATAAATGTTTTCATGAGGAAATATGTAAATCCGGTAAAATAGTTTCAGAACTTGGAATTCCATTGTTATAGATTTCTGGTAATCGGATTACCTTCGATGCGAACCTTGCCAGCCAGCTATTAGTCCGCAAGCCAGGCGGACAATTTGGGAATTTTGGAATAACGTAGGCTGGGTTTTTTCATTATTTCTGGCCTGCAATGAAAACTAGGGAGTTGGAAAGATGAGAGAAAATAGTTAGTTATTCTTCAGTTTTAAAGCCGCGATGTTCTCCGTTTTTCGAGCTCCTCGACTGGCTATTGTCCAGAGTCATTCATTAGCAAATTGTAGATACTTTAACTGTTAAGTGTTTTTATTGTGTAACATGTATAAATATATCGTTACGGTTACTTATTAGCTGCTGTGTCCCTTATTTGATTTACAACAACTCACCAGTCACCTTCGTACTCCGACAAAATGAATAATAACAGCTTACGCAGCGCTCTCTAAGTGCTACATAAAAATTAATACTAAATTTAGATTTTTCGCCTCAAAAAATACCCATTTACCAAATTATGTGCGAAAAAATTTTTTTTTTTGAAAAATTATTCAAAATAATTGAAAATAAAATTTCAATCATCACCCTGTATCTCCGGAACGAAACATTTGCGCACACATGTGAACTTTTTATCTTGAAATTAGTCAAAGATTTCCCCTCTGAAGTTTGTACAAGTACTTAATGATCACCCTGTATAGCTCCTGAAGAGAATATTTGTTATACAAAAGTATTATAAAACATGCGTGTTCTAAAGGTACATGTACTTCAGAAATATTCTATATAAGGACTAGCATAGATGGTATTTGGCTTAAACACAACCATATTGGTATAAAATTTAGCTTTGAAAGTAGCCTTTATAGAGAATGAAAGAAGTTGCGTAAACGTTATGTAATAGCTATGTACCAAGTGCGTATAGATCCTAACGCCCAAACGGTAACATTCACCCGAGGGCCTTTGGCCCAAGGGATGAATGTTGCCCGATGGGCGTTAGGATCTAGTAACGCTCGTGGTGCATACAAGATTTAATTTTTCACGAAAAAGTTATCTTAAACGACGTTGTTTACACGTTGTTTACTTCATAAATTTCTTCTCATAGTATTTACTGCATTCTGGTCAGCAACTGAGAAATTGCCATGGAAACATTGAAGAGGTTGCTAAGGGTTGTTTATTTAATAAAATGACGCTGCATTTTTGTAAGAATTGACAAGCTTGTTAGTGGAGGAAACTAAAAACGGTTGTGTTCATAATATTTATGGAGATCCCACAGAATGTGACGCTCAAAGCTGAAAAAGCATTAGGAAATTTACTACCTGAGAAATCCAAAAACTTATACGATTATTATTGTAGTTGTGGCCTCCGCTCCAGATGCGGACCACATGGTCTTGGTTAGGACCAAAATTTTAGTTTAAGAAATTTTTTTAAAAACCTTTTTCCCATTGATTGTGATTTTTCCACCATAATATGGTAGGTTCACACATTTTATTGTTATTCATTACTCTTTGGTAACCATTTTGTTTTTCCTTAGATCGACTTGTAACTAACTCATGTATTTTGCTGAAGATGAAGGATTAATCCTTCGAAACATGTCCTCCCTCTTAATGTTAGTCTTCTGACTACATGATATCAACGTGATGTCAGTCTTCTGACTGCATGACAGCTGCAATAAAGATTATTTTTGGTGGAGTTAGACTGTAAGTTTTTTCAATTTCCTATTTATAAATGTGCATAATTTATATCTATTAAAAAGATCTAGCAAAACCGTTTATATAGTATTAAAGTATACATACATATATTAGATAGTAATAAAGGATATATTTATATTTATAAGCAATTTAGTACCAAACAAAGCTTTCATATAAGCCAGTTAGCTTCAGAACTTGCCAGAACGTATCGTTTATAAATCTTCAGGCGTAATAAGAGGCTCTCATGTGTTACTTGGGAATAAAAGCTTCAATATTAGACCCACACACGAGTGTTTACAAAAAAAAACTATAACCTGTAAAATCATCTCGTGGTCCCTGCAGGTACTACACGTACAGGTGAATAACGAAAGAACACTTTGATTAACTTTAAAACTTTATTTAACTTACCTCTCATGATCGGAGAAGACAAACTTCCGCAACTTCAGGTCCCGGAGAACGATGCCGTTTTCGTGGCACACTTTGACGGTTTCGGCGATCTGTTTGAACAACCTTCTGGCTTCGGATTCGCGCAGTCTCTTTCTCGTTCTGACGTAGGAATGCAAATCGCCGTGCGCCTTGGGGAATACCAGGTACAAGTTTCGATTTCTGGATATCACTTCGTGGAGCGAAGATATGCGCGGGTGGAAATCCAATTTGTAGTGGGCGGATACCAGAGAATGGCAGTCACGGGACACGATCTGTAATAAAAAAAAGAAATATGTAAGTATATGGTGAAAATATTGGGTTGGTGTACCGAGAAACACTGAAACAACATTCGAGTGACAGTGTCTCAATATTTTAAGATCATCGTGAATAATTGATAAACAGAACAAACAGTAGTGGTCCTAGGTTGGATCCCTGTGGTACTCCTGAATTTGCATGAAACTTTCCTGAGGTGTTTACATTGTACTTTACAGCAAAGGATCTATTTTCAAGTTACTTTTAAGAGTTGTAAAAAGTTCTTTGACAATCCAATTTTACTAAGTTTTGTCAATACCTAGTCGTGATCAACTTTATCAAAAGCTTTACGAAAATCAATGAATATTGTATCTAGTTGTGCATTGCTTGATATGATATATTGCTTTCGCAACAATGCAGCAAAGAAGTATATTAAGGGCAATAAATAATATGAAAAAACGAGTTCAAAAATGTCTCGAAATGGAAGGACTCCAATTCGAACATTTATTGCGCTATTAATTTTTTTGTGTATACAAATTACAATTACTTCATTTCAACTTTCATTACAATTATAGTGTTCGTTTCGGATGTAATTATTGCTATCATTTTTTTTTCAGCTTATCAAAACACATATAACCTATTTTTGTTGTAGATATGTTTCAGATAATCATAAAAGGTTTTGCTATCCGAAGTTCATTGTAGAAAACGCTCAAAGAGCATTGAAAATGTGAAGAAATATGAATTGGTACCTAAAAATGAAAAAAATACTCTCAAAAAACACTATGGTACATGGGGAGACGTGAAAGTTGCTATTGTGTTTTTATTCAATTCAGTCAACCAATTTCTAGGGCCGTAATTTAAAAGGGAATAATTCACCCAATTATAATAAAATATTACCGAAACTTCCCGAAATATAAAATTTAATTTAATTTCTCAGAATGAAGTGAACGTCGACGATCCAAAAACTACAACAAAAAATACAGGTCCGTATTTAAAAATTCAAAGATGGGGGTGGCCCAAGTCAGATGACACCCTGTATAAAAGATTCATGGACATATTCTGTTAGCCCACATCAAGTGCCAATAGCAAAATTTGAACCGATTTTCAATATGCCTGCGAATAAAGAAGATACAGGCCAAAAAATAATTTGGGATTTTTTGGTTTTTCCTGTATATCTCCAGAACCAAAAGAGCTAAATTCGATTTTTTTACATTATTGAATAGGTCTTTAAAATACTCAACTTTACCACGATTTAACCGACACACTATCTCTTATCGTTTACGAGATCCCCATGTACAGAAACGAATTTGAATAGCCCTGTATAAATAGATTGCTGTGTTAGTTGGTGGTGTTTGGTGGATCTAGTACACGACTCAACATTTCATGGACTTTTGTCTTCTTGTTTCTGCTAGTGTATGTTACAATGTTTTTTCTGTGTATCAAGTTCTCATATAAATGTATTTTCCTGATGTCAGACCTAAGTCAGAGAGGAAAGAGGAAATAAGAGCATTTCAAGTACAATTTCAATTTCAAGGATAATCTTTTGTTTGTCTACAATAAACACTTGCAATTGAGTCTTCTTGGAAGAACGTTGCACAGATAAAAATTAAAATATATACAAATTTGTCATTACTTTTATTATTCTGCTGTTTCAGATTATTATTTGTTAATATGTTGTCTGCTAATTTCCTATGAACATAAAGTTCATTTGCTGAGTCAACTTGAATGACTATATGATTTTTTTTTCCTTTTCTCTGCAATTACATTTTTCTACAAACGTCAAAAAATGACAAGGTTCGTGCATTGACAACAGTATGCGAAGTGGCACTTTTTTTCATTTTCATTCGTTACCATGACACCGTGCGCGAAGTAATGTGCGAAATATATTTCGCACACTGAATGTAAACTATATGGGATTTTCATATTCTAACCTATATGGTCCTCAACTCCTCAATCAAGCAAAAAACAAGAAATCGTTTATTTATTAATGTAGAACAATAATTAAGACTTTCAAATTGTGAGAGATATTTTTCTGGCTTTATTTGCTTCACACCACTCTTTAAATTGCTGATATGCATTTTCATACTGCCGCCTCGATTTCTCCGGTAAAAGGTTGGAAATTACGGAATTGGCCGCATCTATCAAGTTAGGTGGGGTACTGCTTAGTTCATCGTCGCTCGAAATTTCCATTCTTTTACAATAATAAATATCACGCACGAAATTGACGCGAATAAAAAGTCACTCCAAAATAATTATCAAGAACTGTCACTTTGAAATAATTGTCAACAAATGCCATTTTATTTCCATAGTTACAGTAATTACTTGATTTGGAAAAATTATTTAAGCCAGTTCAATACTATTTTTCATAGTTATTACTTATTTTAGAACAATATTTTTGACGTTTGTAGAAAAAATTTTGTTTGCATCTCATGCGCGAAATACTTTGGTAATCTCGACTATTTTTTTTAACTCGGCTGCGCCTCGTTAAAAAAAATCAGTTCTCGATCACCAAAGTAGCATTTCGCGCACTAGATACAAAAATAACTATTATTACATTATGTTTGAAACAAATATTTGTTACTAAACAAAAAAAAAGAAAAGCCATGTAATTATTGATAAGAATCACTAGAATGAGTTATATTTTTACATATTTCTGTTTTGAATGCTATGAACATACGTTATGATGTTGTTATGGGTTGGATGGAAGAGCAGTCACCATTATCTCCGGATAAGGGCGACTGAATTCCGCCCTTTCATATTGTTAAATTAATTCACCCTAATTCAATGTATTCCTAAATAGTTGACAATATAAATAAAGACAAATTATTATTATTATTAATATAGATATCTGTCAGATGTAGTTCAATATCCGTCGTGGCATCAGCCAGGGAAGTTGTTGTTTTCTGTCAGGTTTTTGCCTTAAATTTTCCACTTTGTGGAAATATTTGGAGAGAAAGGTACATCGACTTTGTCAATTTTATTCTTATCATTTAACAAACATTGTTCATGTCGTTGCAAAAAGTCATTTCGAATCTTTTTCGATTTAGAAACAGTTATCATTGCATGTAAATACATTTGCATATCACGTCTGACTAATAATTAATGTGCAGGAAAAATGCTGTAGGTACAGTTCATATCTGATGAAATAACAGCGGAGTTATTTATTCTTTCGAAATCACATATAGGTTTGGCTTCAGATGTTGCCTTTTAAGGTTTATTAATATCTAACGTAACAACGTTGGTGCAAATATATTATTAGATCATACCTCACGGAAAAAATGCGATATTCATTAGTTCGAATTGTAATGTATACGCAAAGATACATAAAGAACAATTAAAATAATAACTATTTCTCGAGTTATAGGCTGGCGCGACCTTGTGACAAAAATTTCTTGCAACAAAGTGTGATTGTTAATGAAGGTATTTTCTTCTGAATTGTTGCTAGTCTTAGAAAAATTAAGGAGGATAGTTTTGTTGAAATGTGAACATCAACAAATTAATGTCTAATACATCAGTAGAATTCTTCTGAACTTCCATTGTCCAGAAACAAATAAAATAAATTTTTTGCATGTGTTTGAGTCACGACGTTTCAACAGCTAACATCTACTGTCGTTATCAAGTGTGTGAATGCGACAAGATATCTCGGATACTTATTATATAGCATGCAACTAATGTACCTGCAATAAAGGTAATTATGATCTTAATGAGGTCTCTCTCAGGTCATCAATGTTAATTGTTAAAAATTTAAATTGTTAAAATTGTTAATTCCGTCAACCGATTGCACCCCTACGCGCAACCCTCAGAAGTCTTCGAGAGACTTGTGTGAGCTAGGGAAGACCTAGGGAAGCCCTTACCTTTTAACGTGTGATGCCATGCAATTAATGTGATACAACGACCTTTTTTGGTGAGTGTTATTATTGATGACCGATCTTGACACAGAGTTTTTATTGAAATCTCAGTCGATCTAGCTGAATGATAAGTGGCTTCCACACATTCCGAATCTCTATGCTCGGCTGACTGAACACGTCATTATTCTGAATATAAGCCGACTCTATAAACTTTCTCTTATACCAGTGCTGTTCTTTGTGGATAGCTTCGGCTTCCGACCATGCGATGCTGTGCTGATTAGTCCATACGTGATCTGCTATTCCCGACTTCGCTGTTTCTCCTCGCAGAGTATTTCTCTTGTGTTCACCGATTCTCACATTTAGTGGCCTCTTAATTTCTCCAACATAACAGTAACAGTAACAATTTCAGTTTCAATAACCACATAGATTACATAACTAGAGATGCAAACCGAAAACTAAGTTTTGTTCTGAGAAATTCCAAAGAATTTAAATGGGATGTGGGCATCCTTCTATTCAACTCATTTGTCAAATCGAAACTGGAGTATGCATCAACAATTTGGAACCCTCAAACAGTACTCCACTCAGAAATGATGGAAAAAATCCAGAAAAAATTCCTAAGATGCATATACTATAGAAAATATAAAGTATCCGCCTTTATGATTGCCTATAAAACACAGCTGGAACTCTTTGAGATGAACACTCTGGCTGATCGCCGAAGAATGAATGATGCGCTATTTATTTTCAATATTTTTAACCAAGCTATCGATACACCTGGGCTGTTGTCTGCAATAAATATACAAATTCCAGATAACAGACTCAGAAATCGAAATCGTGTTTTCATGACAAATGTCCAATCCGAATCTCCACTCAATCGCTGCCTTAAGGAAATTAATGACATAAATAAAAAGCATTCGATTTTCGATTTTTTCAACAGCACAGCAAATGAAATAAAGCACAAAATACTAATATGATATCTTGTGATTGTTAAATGACTATTATTTATTTTATCTTTTATGTAGCTTAACCACTATTTTTACTATAAATTTGCACCTATTAACCAATACTACTTTGTGATTGTTAGATGTTTTTATTATTTATTTTATATACTATTTGCTACAACTTATCATAGTACTAGGTTTAGACTTAAGTGTTACACTGTGTACATGTCAGTGGGTAATAACCTGTTTGTAATGCAGTATAAATAAATTCTATTCTATAACCTGAGACCTGAGAGAGACCTCACTAAGATCATAATTACCTTTATAGCAGGTACATTAGTTGCATGCTGTATCATAAGTATCCGAGATATCTTGTCGCATTCACACACTTGATACGAACAGTAGATGTTAACTGTTGAAACGTCGTGACTCAAGCACATGCAAAGAATTTATTTCCTTTGTTTCTAGGCAATGGAAGTCCAGAAGAATTCTACTAACACTAATACATTGTCAACCGCTTTCAAACAAACGTCTTATGCATTGTAAGCAGAAGACAACACAGCGGTGTGATGACAACCATAAAAACGAGGCTCATATGTTTAAAAAACAACTACTATCCGGTTTACTTTACCAATAGCTATACTGAACTTCATTTGGACAATTTCGCGAAAGGTAATTAGGAAGCCAAAATCAGCTAATATGAAACATCTAGTCGATTTTCAACGTTTGCCAAGTATGAATATACATGAAATTTCATGTGAATGATTGATCAAGGTCTATACCCAGGCTGCTTTGGAAAAACTTACGTAACTTCAACTTCGAACGGTAAATATTGCGCTCATTTCTAGATAAAAAGTTCAAATGAATATGTGTCTGCAAATGTTTCGTTTCGGAGGGAGATACAGGGAGTTTAAGTTGAAATTTTAATTATTTCAATTATTTTGAGTAACTTTTTCTAAAAAACTCGAACAAAAGATGCATCGAAAAATTATTCGTTCTCAAAATACAGGGTGATGAATTTAAAAAAAATATCGGTTTTTCAACATTTTGTATCTTGAGAATGAATTATTTTTCGATACATCTTTGTAGAAAAAACGTTGTTCATTTTAGAAAGATCTATCATGTAAGTACTCAGTTTTTTGTAAAATTCTGAGCAACTTCATATGGCGCCTAAGTGACCCCATAAATGGTTGCCCCTAGCGTTGTGGAGCAAGTATACTTTTTTTGCTTAGAAAAGGTGATGGAATAAGATTTCAACATAAAAAATGCAAAAAGTGCACTGACAAAAAAGGTAGGGAAAATTGAAATAAATTTTGACAGCGTTCTCAGCGCCATCTAGGTGCTACATAAAAATTAATACCAAAGTTTGATTTTTCTCCTCAAAAAATACTTACCCGTTCACTGAATTTTGTGCAAAAAATATCTTTTTGCAAAAGTTATTCAAAATAATTGAAAATAAATTTGAACTTTTAACACCATGTATCTCCGATGAACTTTTCATCTTAAAATTAGTCGAAGATTTACCCTTCAGGGTTGTAAACGGAACTTAAACACCCTGTATATCACACAGCAATTTTTTCCTAAAAAATCAAGCCGTTTTGACGAATAAACTGTTTTCAATAATTTTTACATTAGATTAGGGTTCAGCTTTGTTACAAAGTAATTTTTTCATGAAAAATCAAAAATTCATGCAGTACAGGGTTAAAAGCTAGCACAACCCCTTTTTCTCTGGAACCACATTAGTTATGTGTTAAAAAATAATTATTAATTAGTTGAAAAATACAGCACTAGTTTATTAGGAATATCTTTTGAAAATTTGTAAAATATCAGATATAGGCAGTGAATGTTTCAATGTCAAGAATAAAGTATATTTAAATACTCAAATAACTTGGTCTTCCAAAATACAAGTACCTAATATTTAGATTCAGCCTCAATAATACTCATAACCTCACATTTTAACGTAAGGCAGAAACGGTAATCAATAGACCATTCTAGAATGACGTCACTGAAATTTGCTGGAGGGCACATATTCTATTTAGTTTTCATTGTTTACTGGTAAACAACTGTCAATATTTAGAGTTTAATTAGTAATTAGTTCCTAAATGTATTATTATGCCATCGTTTTGTAGTGTTGTTGAGTGAGGAATGCGAGGAGAAATGGATGAGGTATCTTTTTTTCCATTTCCGGCAGTTTTAACGAAGCATGGTGACTATTAAATTTTAATGCTTAAAACGGGGCCCCCTCAGTAAAGCACAACTTAAAACTTGGCGTTTGTGTTCTCGCCATTTTATTGAAGGTTAGTTAGTATATATCAATTAATTTTCGTACATAAATGAGTTTCAATAATAATTTTAGGAAAACCCAGTGCCTTAAAGGAAAACATGCATATTGATAGGATTCCTACCCAAAATATGGGCTATACCACAAGTGGTAAACCAGATGAGTCTGCAGCTTCTTGTTCTCGACATTACATAGAAAGTTAGTTAGTGGATATCAGTTAATTTTGGTACGGATCGCTATATTGTCTATAAAACGAATTTTTTCATCGTACCGTCACTTGATATCATCGCTAAAGAATAAATGATAAGTACTTCGAGGCATATTTGTTACAATTTTATCAAAATAAAACCAGAAAAAAACTTTTAAACTAAATGCACAAGGTTGAACACCAACTAATCGATATGTGTGCCCTCCAGCAAATAAAGCCGACCTGTCAAAGTCACGTGTTCTGGAATGGTCTATATTTGACATGTCAAAAAAATTATGAACAGCGATAAATCGCGGAAAATGAAGTAAAAATGAAATTGAACAGGTCATATCCCTTCACCAGATAGATTGTCGTTACATATGACGTCAACAGTACAAGCATAATTCCTTATTAAACGAAATTTGTGAAACAAAATCCTTCCAACAATATCAATGTCCAATATAGACATTTCACCTTGTACCGAGTTGCTTGCTATTACAACACGAAAGCATTGAGTAAGTAAAAATAAAATATCAATTTGTCATATATAATTCCATGTCGAGGATAACAGATAAATATAAATCTGTAATGTATTCTAGACGCGTAAAGGTCTGGTCAATTGACACCTGTACAAACGAAGAGATCTATAATGACAAAACAATCGGTTTTTCAGAAGATCAAGGGAAGAAAGAAATCTAGTAGAACAAAGGGAGTTAAAAAACTTTTTGCAATTATATTGTACTTGTTCGTTTAGAGAACCAATATTCGGATTGTTTATAGACCAATTCATAGAGGTTTTTTTCCCACATAATACAAATTACAACTTTTTGGTTTTTTGGAAATATCTCAAAGATTATTCAAGGAGTCATTTTGCAGTCGATGGAGCTTTTGTAGAGATTTATGAAACCTACAAAATGGATTTTCATACGACCTGATCGATGCATTTTTCACTGAGAAAATCCGGGAAAACCTCGAAAAATAGCTATTTATGATACAAGTTCGTAAAGTAGAACTTTTTTGTGTACACTTTAAATCAGTGTTTCATACAAAATTTTTTCTTCAACAGTTATTATATTGCCAAATTGTAGCAATTATATCATTAATTTGAATGTTTAATGATATGAATTGTCGTCGTATTATCAAATACAAACTTCCTAGTTATAAATGATAAATAAATTTAATATACCCGCATATCAAAGTAAAAACCGATCAACGTTTTGCATGTCTAACATATCTTGGTCAGCATACGAACAAAATATCCCGTTTCCTTCAGAAACGGAATATAAATGTTGCATTCAAAACCAACAATAACTTATATTCCTTTATTAACAACGCAAAGTCTGTACGGGATAAATTCAAGAAGTCGGGGGTTTACAAACTTGAGTGTGAGGATTGCAATGCATTATATATAGGCCAGACAGGCCGTAGTTTTAATCAAAGATTCGGTGAGCATTTGAGAAGTTACAGATTAAATAAACAGGACTCAAACTATGCCAACCACCTTATTGACAATAACCATAACTTCACACAAAACCCTGAAATTTTGCATATTCAACCTAAAGGTCAAAAATTAAACATATTAGAATCCATAGATATCAAGAAACATTTACGTAACAATAGCAATTTAGTTCTCAATGACCAAATTGACCTGTACAATTCACCTATAATTAATTATCTCACAAGTAACTACTCAAATGCTCCCTAATCCAAGCTATATGTCATTAGGAAATTTCATACCTGCAATTGTCATTAGTGAAATTTCATGCATGTTATTTTAATATTTAAGAAGGTGATTTTGACGTTTCTTTAGTTGATAACTCGCTCAGATGATGACACCGTGTGTCGAAACAATTGTAAGCACGTTACAAGTATATAGTTTTTGTGTAAATTGGAAGATTTTATTTCCTCTTTATTTATCATTCATGATGAATTTACACATATTAAATGCCACCACGATAGAACATTCCTAGTTATATTTGACGCAAAATACTGTATTTTTCAAAAATGCATAAATGTATGGACAGTGTGTAAAAAATTACTTTGACACAGTTGATAATATTACTCACAGGTGATTTTTTACGCACTTGTGCGAAAAGGTATTACTATACGCACTGTCAGCTGTGCGTAAAAGAGTTTTCCTACAACTGCTATGAAAAGTAGCGTATTTCTCATAGCCAACTTAATTTCAAAACGATGTATTGCTCATACTGTGAGAACTATTTTTTCTCACGACACAACCAACAAAAATCAACAAAAACTAGTTGGCTAGGTAGTTGGCTGCTGTTCATTTTTAGATAGTTAATAGAACTGTTAGATTATAGAAGTTTTTTAAACTCTTCAGATAGTTTTCATTCGTGCTTTCATAAAAATCGCAATTTCTATTGAATATTATTTTAATAAGACTTACTTACTCATAGTAAATAATATGGATACTGACAATAGTGACGATTTTGATAATAATACTCCGCCAGAGATATTGGAAAAAGCTGCGAAAGTAACATTGGATTTTTTGCCGGAAATTTCAAAAAAAAAGTATGAATTGGCATACGAAAAAATTATTTATCTGTCAAGAGGTAGGATACTTAAATGTTATTGTAGTTGTGCAGTTGTAGGAAAAAATAATTATTAAATATTGAGGTATATTACTTGTATCTTTTAAATTTTTGCAGTTGTAGGAAAAGTATAGTGTGAAACCTGCGGGGAAAGTACTTTTTCTCACTCGTGTGTTTGTTTGCGGCACTCGTCCTTTAGGCTCGTGCCACAAACTTCCACAGTCGTGAGAAAAGTTGAACTTTCCCCACTTGTTGCACACTTATTACACACACTTATTACGCACTGTCGTAGAAAAAAAGACCATTATTAAAAAATTATAATTTTTATAAATCTGAAAAAGGACAAACAATATTGCGGAAAATTATAAATAATAACATGTGGTTCACCTGTGCTCAAGATGTTTTTTGTCCGATGTGTAGTTTTTGCAATAAACACTTACTTTTTGCACTTGTTGAATAAATAACTATTTGGAAATCGGATCCATAGTGTTGATAAAATTGGATGGTTTCCAGAAGGTACATTCATACCGGTAGAAAGAGAGATCGAGTGAGGGAGAGAAACAGGTACCTAGCTCTTCAACGGAGTAATGTGGAAGGTCAAAAAGAACTGCAGATTAACGAAAAAATAACTATTGTTGATATTATGTGTTACGAACTCAGATTTAGCAATAATTATTATTGTTACGGATTAGCATTCAGTTATTTTTTATATTTTCCTGATAATGAACATGATTTGCTATAAAATGGACAGAAAGTTTCCATATGGAATAGATGATACTTGTCTTATTGACAGAAGATAATCAACTAATAACGAAAAACTGATTTATTAATCCAATGTTTCGCATAAACTTATACGATAGGTTTTTTGCCAGAAAACAACTACTGCCCCCTACGACTGTTGAATTGCATCTGTTATATTATTGGCAAAGTTTTCTACAAGAAATACTTTTCTCCACGATCATCACAGAATTTGCCAATTCTGAAATCAAATTTGACTACAGAATGCTGGAATTCTCTCTCTTGAGATTGAAGAAATATTCTGCAACACCTCTGCCCCCCTGCAATTTCAATGTATTTACATTCTCTCTCTTGTGATAGAATAATATTCTCACACTCGTTAGCAATAATAACATAAGCCTTGACGCAGTTGATTGTCATCGTAGTGGTAAAATTTGAGTACGTGTCAAAATTATTGTTGTCACGTTTCCTATCTTTGATCGTGGAGAAAGTATAGTCTGCTACTCGGTTAGAATGAAAATTCGTGATGCTCGTGGTTCCTCACGCTCGCGTTCGGCTCGCGCTCGGAACTTTCCACTCGCATCGAATTTTCATTCTAACCTTGTTACAGAATATACTATTTGCAATGCTCTCTAAAACTTATAACCAAAATTATGTTTCGACAATCACAATTATTGTTGCTAAATGCGAAAGAAATTCTCGAATATCTATTTTCATTTCCCTCGAAAACCCTAGATGATATTCTGTTATACACCCAGTAAAATACAATAAATACGCCCCGAATACATTTCGCAAATTTGTGAAATAAATAATAACAATCGAGGAGAGATGTAAATTAAATAATACTCGTGAGGTGGTAATGTTAATGTTATCACGAACTTTCTGACATTTCTTTCACTCGTTCTCCAGAACAGTTAACAAGGCCAATATTACACACATCAATTATCTTACAATAAGATGACGAAATGCAATATCTCAACAGAAAATTATTTATTGCAACAGTAATACCAATTGCAACGATCCATAACGTCATCTTTTCATGATTGATGAAATAGGATTCTGTTTCATCCGCGTAGATTATATTTTTGAAATAGAAATACTGGGAAACGAAAAAAGGAATAGCTGAAATGGACCTCTCGATTAAAAATCGATTTTAAAAAATCATGATTATTTTGAAAAAAAAATAACGATCAATTTTTTTATTTTTCCGGGTTATTTTCCATAAATAAGACGGTTCGACATACAAACCAGGGTTACGACGATTTAAATGAAGTGATTTTTTTCAATTTTAATCGTGATTTAAGTAAATCAAATTATAAATTGCTGTAAAAACAATCGCCGAAGCAGATAAATCATCAGAAAATAAAAAAAAGGAAAATGATTTATTTGAAACTAAGTTATTCCTATCTAGTCCTGATTCTGAACAAGTACTAGCAGTCCTGGTACTGGAAATATCAGTACTATCACTATTTTCAGTATCTGCCTCCGTTTTCTGACATATCTCTCAGTGTCTTTTCATCTGTTCAACAATTCCTTATAATTCAAATCTTCTCTTTTTTAAACGTCGCTCTGCTTCCCGTTTTTTCGTTTCATTTATTCGATTTTTCAATAAAATATGGCCAAATATTGTTGGTCTTTTGTTCTACCTCCACTTTTGAAAACACACTACACTACGATTTACTTATGGTCCTTATGGACCGACTATAGGTTAAGAAATGATCCGTCTCGCACATTATAAAAAGATCAGTATAAATCGATTTAATCGAAAAAATCAGATTTTTTTTACTTTAAAAAAAAATCGAGATTTTTCGCAACTCTGCAAACATGGGACAACGACCGTTTTGAATGGTATCGCTGATACAAATTTTTTAAACAGAAAACTTTGTGATCGCTTGGTAGAGGGAGTGGAGGGAACATAAATTTAAAAATTTCAAATGGCATGGGGGAATTGATTTAAATCATTTCACACTGTTTAAATTTGTTTTCAAATATCGAATTCACACTATTTCAAACATTATTATCGCCTCGGTTGATATAGCTATGACGTCAAATAAAACCATTCACAGCACAGTCCAAGCAGCGACCTTCTTATCATATTTGCATTTGGTCCACCTGAATGCCAAATTCAAGGCCCTCTTAATATTTCATGACCACAAAAGGTGAATGTCAATATTGAGCCAATGGGACGACAGAATCAATTAGCGCTCGAGGAATATTTATTTGACATTTATAATATAATTTAATTTTACAGCATGTTGCATCACAGTACGTGTTAAATGGTTGGCATATACGTATGTAAATGCGGTTGATACGTTTCGCAATTCTGGTTAATTTGATGTCGGGTGTATTCAAAGAAAAAGTACGAACGAAAATCACAACGGAATTACATTCTGCAACATCGCTTATTTATATATACTAGGTGATACTAGAATCCCTCTGTCCACTGCTTGAATGTGAATTAATATTTTGATCTCTCATATTTGTTTAATATCAAAACGAAGTAAAAAATTTATCAGTTATCATGTATCTATGATACGCTGACGCATTTGCTTTTACAGCAACAAAGACACCCGGAAAAATCTGCAGCACATCACGGGAAGGGTATCAGGACAATTACCCTCTCCCTAGACAAAACCCTCCGGAATCAAACCCCGAACAATAACCCCCGGTTCAAAAAAAACCCGGTATAAAATACCACCCACACACTATTTTCCGTTTAATGAATTAGCAATAATAAACAATTGTTAGAAATAAAAGTCTTGTTTTTTTCACCTGAACCAAAATATATTAGGCCAACACATTTCCCACCTCTCAGGTAAAAATTCAAAATATAAAAATTGTAGATATTCATGCCGTTTACAGAATTTGAATACGACGATTTCCCCTAATTCGGCACATCTTGCCATTAAAATTTTTATTACGCGATTTTGTAAAAACTACACATTGGACAGAAAACATCTTGCGCACAGTTGAACCACATATTATCTATCAGTTTCCGCAATACTGTTTTTCCAGCTTCAGATTCAGAATTACCAGCAACTTGGAAAGCTAGGTTAGTTAGATTAGATTCTGTATCTTTTTTATGTTAAGATATTTGCTGGGCAGCCAGAAGAAAGAGACGCCTCAGCCAGACAAAAGAGACGCCTCAGCCAGACAAAAGAGACACGCCTGCGGCGTGTCTCTTTCTTCTGGTTATTTATAAAATGCGAGCGCAGTGAGCATCTGCTTTGATTTCACCTTTTAATAATTATTATAGTGCGATCGAATTACCAGCAACTTGAAAGGCTAGGTTAGTTAGGTTATGTTGTGTCCCATTGTTTACGTTGAGAAATTCGCTGGGCAGCCAGAAGGAAGAGACATGCCGGAGTGTCTCTCCTCTTTCTGGTAATTTATCTTGTATAGAAGTTTTTTGTTACGGGTGTATTTTGTTCCGGGTTTTTTTTGTTCCGATTGTTTTTTGTAACGGGGGTATTTTTTACTATGGTGTTAATGTCCCGAGTATTATTGTCGGGGGCTTTTTGTCAAGGTGGTAATTTTCCTAGAAGCCGTGGGAAGAGCTAGAATTATACGTGGATACTTATGGGTTCATCCTTCGGTCAGTAAGAACGATTAATCCAAGACATGTGTTGGTGTTGTTGTCATAAAAACAATTACCTACCTACAGGGGTTTCATTGAGACCATCTAATGAAATTATAGGTACACAAACATATACTGATAACTGGCAACACCGTAGTTACAACACGAGACTGTTGAAACTGTTTGATATTCATCATAGAATTCTTGAAAATATTCACAAAAATTGTCTTGGTCAAAATAATGCCGCTATCAGAAATGAAGATCAGGTTTTCAAATTTCAAATCCTGAGCCAGATATTGATTTGAGAGTTGAAAAAATAACAAGTCTAACAAAAATTAACATTTGTTCTATATTAGGTTCTGTGAAAATAATAAAAGGCGAACTAATTAGTTAACGAAAAAATGGAGGGAATTCTGAAGAGCATCACATCAATATCCATCCAAGACCTTCGACATACAAAAAAGCACCAAAACATTTGTTCGTGGAAGATAAGGGTATTTTTTTCGAAAAATATAGCTAACTCGAAAACTATTTGTCTCCTGAATTGCAAAAAATCATGCTAATTCGACACCAAAAAAGACATATTTCTACAAATGTTTATCTAAATTAAATCATTAAAAAAAAATACTCGAAAATCGGGTTTTCGCCATTTTGAGGGTTAATTTGAGGTTATGTCGAAAAGTGTTGAATAAAAAAGTTTTTGATTTTTTATTATGTACAACTTTTCCATTGAACATTTTCTGCTAGAAGGTCACGTTTCACCGCAAATCGCAAAAAAACATTTTCAACACCTAAACTGCGTCCCCATTTCACCATTTTGAGTGTTTTCGTGTTTCAATTTTTTTTTCCTCAAAGTTGGAATCTCGACAACATTTTCCACCTGGTTCTTTTTTTACTTTTTTATTTTTCACAAAAATAAGAGGCACCAGTCTAAAAACGTTTGATTCTGAAATGAAATGAACTACTACAGATCTGGTATATCGATATTCGTGTTAATTCTAGTTATGTTAATGAACATGATTAAAAATTAAATATTAACGATTTCTAACATCCCATTGTAGAGTGGAATTCCCATGGTAATAAGGCACGTTGTTTTGTAGTTTTATCACAATAATGACCAAAAACAGACGTGCGGACGTGAATAACAAGAAATCAGTCAGAGCTGACGTAGATTTCTAAGAGCTCATAATTACCTTTTTCATGTCACTTGAAAAGATGAAATCATACAGTATGCAAGACTGCAAATTAAATGCGTCATTTCTACTCATTCCACGTATGGAAAAATATATGTTCCAACACGTGTACAAATATATGGTAATTAGGTAGAGTAGTGTTTTCAATACTGCAGAAAAACTTGTTTTCTGGCATAAGTATACTGCAGACAATTAATAGCAAATTGTATTTATTTATATTTATATGGGTTGATTTTTAATAGGTATTCTATACAGCGCCTTTCCGTTCTCGATTACAGCGCCAATAAGATACAAATTTTCCTTTCGTAGAATCGTTTTCTTTTGCAAAAAATAATGATTTCATGACACAGATTTTTGTTGTATAGCTCCCGAATTTACACAAATGCGTTGAATCATTAGCTCAATTTGGTTATAAAGTTAACTTTTTTCACACTTTTCCACAAAATAATGAAATAGTATGTTGGTATTGAATGAATAAGTACCTTACTTTGGGGATACAAACTAGATGGTTGTAAAGAGAATTGAATTCTCTTTTCAACGATGTGACACTTGACCCCACATGCCATTTAAAAATTTTGAGTTGATGGGCCCCCCTGCGCCCCCTATCGTGCAATCACTATTTTTTTTATTTCAAAAAGTAGTATTGGTGAAACCCTCGAAACGTTTTTTTTTTCATGTTTCTACGTCGAACCGTTCAAAAGTTAACAGGGGGGGGCTATTAAAAGCCGCAGAGTACAAGTACTTATTACAGTTGTAGAAAAATACGTGTTATTGTGGATTGGATAGAAACAGAGTTACAGAGTATTTTTGGTCGTAAAAAAGTTTAAAGGTATGATTATCTTTTGAAGTTTAGTTCAAATTATAAATGAATTCAATGTTATAGGTATACTTATTTGTGAGATTTAACTCTTCTTCTACATTATTAAGTAATAATAACAATTTATTGCAGAAAAAAAACTTAAATACTTCATGACTTATCATTTCGCTCCATCAAGCTTCAGTTTCAGCTTCGTAATCATTCAATATTCATATGTTATACGAATTCTATTACTTACATAACAGTGGATATCTACCAAAAACCTTTAAAAAATTATAAATGAATGAAGTGACCTCTCCCAATCTATAACAACCCCCATTTCAGGAACCCCTGGGAAAACGTCTTTGCGAGTACAAGAACTCATCATTTCAATTATAATTCACATAAGGATTGTTCTATTATGCGTAAATAAACAACCCTCCAAGCATCCACCCTAATATAATAATCCCCCCACATCTTTAGAATGTAGTGAATGACATGAACTGCACTACTCAAAATCCTAAACAGCAGAAATAGTGTGACAGATTTGGTGTTGAAGAAATGAACTTAAATTTCAATTGGTTGTTTAAATTTGTTTTATGCACTAGCGGGCGGTAAAGTACACTTTACCGCCCGGTTCAGCAAGCGTAAAGTGGCACTTTACCGCCCGCGGGCGCATAATGGCCCGGCGGGCCGTAAAGTAGACAAAATTCTCAAATTGTCTATACTCACACATCATTTCATGCAATTCCTAACACGAATTAGAATCATTTCAGTTCAATAGAGCAATACTCTTTCTAACATTTGTTCATAATCGTTGGCAATTTTTTCGGTGATGATCTATTTATTTGAAATAGATTCTCCAATATAGCACTCAGCTATGGTTTCACATTCCTCATATTATGTTACCCTTAATTATTGTATGCATAACGTATGAAACGTGTAGACCATTGCAATTCAAGTCAGTATTTGTGATTCGCGCTATAAAACCGCTAGTGCATAAAATTTTGTATGTATCACGTGCGTAAAATGCGTTTAAGGCCTTGATTTGGATGTTATGTGCCTCAAATGTATCCTTTCTTAAAATTATAAATTGGCCTTGCTTTGTACACAGATATGTACAATATACCTACACAATTCATGGATGCGGAGAACACAAATTTGTGACATTTTTTGCATCCTATTTTCAAAATACCTACCCACACAATTTGTACAAACTAGGTAGGTACACAAATTGTTGCCATTCATTACAATTCATGCATAAACAGTACACAAGTTGTTGACATTCGTTACACAACATACCGATTAATTTTGTATATTTTGTGTATGAAATTAAAACAAAACTATTCAGAATAATACAACACTGTAGTGTATCGTTTATACACAATATCTCTGATACAATATTATAGAAGAAAAATGAACAAATTGGTGCTGTCAACTTTTTAGAAACAAATTGTGCTGAAATTATTCACAATTCTGTAGAAATTATACATTTATTTCTCTCTGTGTAGGCACCAGTCTAATTAACTTGAAGCAGAACCACGAATTTTTGTTTTAAGATGAGCGACAATTTTTTAATTGGGTTAATAAATTTGCGATATATTAGCGATCAGAATTTAAAAGTTCCAAATTGGTTCAAACCGATTTTTGAGTCATAAATTGACTCCTTTACCCTAAAAGCGCCCCAAATATGATCGCGCTAATGGCCTCTTTAAAAAAAACATTGAACTGATGCATTGTTTCAACTCAGAAAATTTCGAAGCATTTAGTTTCAACACCCTCTTCAAGAAAGCTTATTTCCAGCATTTTGTCCACCACACGCAACCAGTTCATCTAGAGAGTCATCTAAATAAATTCTCAGGGTCACCCTACAAGTTTTACGCGAAGCTAAATTAATTCTCATCGCCATTCATTCCACTATCAAACTACTACAAAACCTGTTCTCGGTCCACAATGCTGACCAAACAATATCGAACAGAGATTCGCGCTTGGCTATGGGAACACTCGGCGAATCGAGGGGCACTGCACTATCATCCGGTTTTATCCGTGACCCTTTCGTCTTTTCCTCTACCCAATATTAGCTGATTAATTCTAATAATGTGGGAAATCTGGGATAAATCACGCAAAAATATATGCACCCTCTTTATTCGGCGTGTAGTCACAGCTAGGGTTGAGATTTTCAAATAGAGAGCATTTGCATATATTATTGATTCTGTATATAAACGGGGGTTTTTATATTATCATGATTCTATTAAAATTCCAAAGGGTTCAGGTAAACCCTTTTTCAGATTTGATTGAATTCCTACCCGACAGATGTTCGCTTTTTCAAGTTTCACGGCTTTGGTTGCAAAAAAATTATTGGTGGTACGAGTTTTATTTTTATTATTTATTTAGAAATAGCTGGTTTTTATTTATCCGTTACTATTCTTCATCCAGTTCGTAACCAGTAACTTGCAGACACCATTGTTACTTGGCAAGTAGATTAAATCTTTCACAAAGAAGTAAAATTAACATGAAAAAAATTCAATTCCGCATAATATGTGAAACCGCACGTTCATGATAGCTTATAGAAATCCAGTCATTAATAATTTGTTCATTAATGAATTGATTTACTGCACTTGTTTAAATATTTCAAACGTTGTGAAATATTCCTGGAACTCTATCTCGAAACAACACGAAAGAAGAAAAATACTCGTAGTTCAAAGTTTGCTCTTTGACATTTAATTGATTTTACTATGATGTACTTATTTATTGATTTGAAGTAGAATATTTTAATTCAAAAGACTAAAATAAACAAATATCAGGATCCCTTTAGACTTTAGACCAATCGGTAAAACTCTGGGAATTGTCAAAACTAAATTAGAAAGAAAGATATCGATAAATACTGGAACAAAAATGATTGCCAGTAAGTACTGTCATAGAAGTCGAAGTCTATTGACGAAAGAAAATAAGATCACAGCGCCACCTATAGCAAGACTTTGAACTACGAATCACGGACAAAGGTTTTTGACTTTACACGTGTTTATATGGCGTTTTGACTTCTCTAACTAAAAAGTGATTGTTTCTATTGAAAGACTCTAAAGAACGTTTCAGTCAGGTGATTTAAAAGAATTTCATCTCCGATTAGTTTTGAATGCTTCTGCAATTCAAGGTTGCATGGCGTTTTGATGATCTGTTCTCCTATTTTCAAACAATTTGTGAAAATTTGTGATTTCTTTAACTGAAAAGTTATTGTGTTTCTATTAAAGGACTTGAACGATAGTTTCAGTGTAGTTTACAAATATTTTACGTGTTTTTTGAAGTCATGATTTGTGAGTTATTGATCTGATTCATTCTGTTGATTAAGGATATTTCCATACTCGTATTCTGTTTCTGTTCGTATTTTTTTGGTTTATACTGTTGATAGACTGCCAAATACGGGAAAATACAATCCTAGTGGTTCAGTCCCAGGATGACGGACATATGGCAAGAAGGAAAATGTGGATATCACAAATTTCCCCCAAAAATAAAAGCAAGGTTAAAAAATCACCAATTGGTTCGACCAGATTGAAGAAATTGACCAAAGGAAAGCATGGATTTTCAAACTGAAAATTGGCAAGCTAAATAATATCGAAGTATATGCTTGTTTGACAAACAGACTGATGAATGAATCAGATCAATAATTGATCGCAAATCATGACCTCCAAATACAAGTAAAATATTTGTAAACTACACTGAAACTATCGTTCAAGTCTTTTAATAGAAACACAATAACTTTTCAGTTAAAGAAATCACAAATTTTCACAAATTGTTTGAAAATAGTAGAACAGATCATCAAAACGCCATACAACCTTGAATTGCAGAAGCATTCAAAACTAATCGGAAATGAAATACCTTTGAATCACCTTAATGAAAAGTTCTTTAGAGTATTTCAATAGAAACACAATCACTTTTTAGTTATAGAAATCACAAATTTTCACAAATTGTTTGAAAATAGGAGTACAGATCGTCAAAACGCCGTATAAACACGTGTAAAGTCAAAAACCTTTGTCCGTGATTCGTAGTTCAAAATCTTGCTATAGGTGGCGCTGCGATCTTATTTTCTTTCGCCAATTGTGAAAAAAGTACCTCTTTTCACAAATGGTACCGAAAGTAGCTATTTTTGGGACGATTCTTGTTACTTTCGGGATGATTTTGGGTATCTATGTAGGCGGCTTTGCCAAAAACATGAACTTTGTGTTTTATTATGACAGCACTTCATGTAACATTGGTGTGATTTTCCGCTTTTCAAATCTAAAAAATGGAAATCAGTAGTAGGCTGGTACCTATATAATTTTTGTGAAAAAAAAAAGTAACAGGCAAGGACCAGGTGGGAAATGTTGTTGAGGTTCCTACTATGAGGAAAATAAATTAAACACGAAAACACTCAACATGGTGAAATGGGGGTGCAGTTTAGGGGTTGAAAACTGTTTTTTGTGATTTGCGGCGAAACGTGACCTCTCGGCGAAACGTGACCTCTCAGCGAAAAAGTTGTAGATAATAAAAAATTCGAAAACTTTTGTATTCAACACTTTCCGACATAACCTCAAATTAATCGTCAAAATGGCAAAAACCCGATTTTTCAGTATTAAATTTTATTCTCTCGTGTAAAAGATTTAATCTTCATGAAAATTTGTAGGCATATGTGGTTTTTGGTATCGAAAGAGCATGATTTTTTCGCAATTCAGAAAACGACTAGTTTTCGAGTTATTTACATTTTTCGAAAAAAATTCCCTTATCTTCCACGAACTATATTGTCTTTTGGTGTATTTTTGTACTTCGAAGATCTGTAAGTGATTATTTTCGAATGGTCTATGTGACTTGGTGGTTTATTGATTTATCGACTTCCTTTGTTATTTTATTCGTTTATTTTAGTTTGTATTAAATTCTCCGTAATAAAATATTTGAATACATAATTACACAAAAAATTGATTTATTAATATATTTTTTATTATTTTTCACATCTATTGAAAATATTGAGAAAATTATGATTCAGAGACTTGCTGTCGGTTTTTTCTCAATTTTAAAGTTACATAGATCATTTTGTAGTAGACATATCAACAATTAAAATGATCACTTATAGACCTTCGAAATACAAAAAAACACCAGAACAATTGTTCGTGGAAAATTAGGGTTTTTTTTCGAAAAATTTACCTAACTCGAAAGCTAGTCGTCTTCTGAATTGCAAAACAATCATGCTTATTCAACACCAAAAAAGACATACGCTTACAAACTTTCATCTAAATTAAATCATTCTTAAGGCCAACAGCCTCTCAAGCATTTACCTACTCAATGCTTAAGTCAAAAATTAATAGGTATTAAAAATAATATAGATATATAAGCCGCTATCCAAGAGATATATTGCCTTCCTCAAAAGAAAATCCATTGGATATACCAAAAAAATTAAAAGTATTGAATAAGGAAGAAATAGATCACTTCTTACCAGAAGCTGGAGATATCTACCTAATGCCAAAGGTAATATAATTCTTTTTCTTCCTTTTGATTAATTGAAATTTTAAAATATTTATTTGACCTTGTCAAACAAGATCTTGTTATCTTCAAACTCGAAAAAAGAGTGTCAGCGAGTTTTGATAAGGGAGAATTATATAGTCAACGTTTTTGTGGAAAATAGAGATATTTTTAAGTTAATTTGAACTTTTTTTCAGATAGGCAAAATCAGAATACGATACGTTAACGTTACTGACAAAAGATATTAAATTTATTCAAGGCATGCCTTGCCTTATCGGAGCAAATCCGTCATTTGCCCTTCTACAGTTGTAGGTATAGATTTTCTTTGAATTTACAATTTTTTACCTATATAAAGTTAGCGGGACAACTTCGAAAAAGTTGATAACGGATTATTCCATAATTTGTCGCCTTTTTGTCGCTAATTAGTTGCAATGAAAAAAAATTTGTCGCTCTTTTTTTTTTAAATATGCGTTGTGTCGCTAACTTCATATGAAGTTAGCAAAACAACTTCCGTAATTTCTATTTTTTCATAGTTCTGAAGTATCCATAATTTGCCGCATTTTTGTCGCTAATTAGTTGCGAAGAAAAAAAATGTGTCGCCATTTCTTTAAAAAAACTAACTTTATTTGAAGCTAACTAAACAACTTTCGCAATTTTTATATTTTCACAGTTCTGAAGTATCCATAATTTGCCGCTTTTTTTTTCGATAATTAGTTGCGGAAAAAAAATTGTCGCTTCTTTTTTTGAATATGCGATGTTTCGCTAACTTCATTTGAAGTTAACGAAACAACTTCCGTAATTTCTACCTTTTATCAATCTGAAGTATCCATAATTTGACTGTAACAAGTGGGAATCTCTCGTTTGGAGTTATGACGATGAAAATGATGTATTTGCCATAATATTTGTATTTGAAATGAAATAAAATAGTTCTCGATTCAGAAGATATTCATGATATATTTCAGGTAACCGCTGAATAAAATTGTAACTAAATTCCTTTCAAAATGATATATGACAAGTGAGCGGTAAGTAGTACCATGAGCAAATTGAATTTGATTTATTGCTTTTTTGTTCCGAATATGTTGAAGCACAATACAGAAGTAAATTCACTCCCACCATATTTTTGTGACGTCTCCTTCTCAAATTTTACTTAGCAGATATACTTTGAGACTTATAACAAGTGAGCAAAGTTGATTCATGCAATATCATTACAGAGTGAGTCGTTGTGAGTTGTAGTTTTGTATCAAAATGAACAAGTGTCGAGCTGTAACTTGCAGGGTGATGGAACCATCCATTTTTTCACATTACATTGTCTAACTGAGGCCAAAAATGATCCATTTTCATTAGTATTAGTACATGGTTTCCTCTGTAGCTAATGTGCTTTGAAAAAAAATAAGTGTTCATCTTTTTAGCATGTTAAGCCCTTTAATTTTATATCCATATTGACGGGGTTGAACATTTGGGGGCGGCGGTTCTACTAGTTCAGCCCTTTCATTTGATACCCATAAGTATTAAGGGGGATATTTCAGAACTGTGGAAAAATAGAAATTAGGAATGTTGTTTTGCTAACTTCATATGAAGTTAGCGAAACAACGTATATTTTTAAAAAGAAACGAGCAACAATTTTTTTTTCTTCGCAACTAATTAGCGACAAAAAGGCGGCAAATTATGAAATAATCCGTTTTAATTTTTTTCGAAGTTGTCTCGCTAACTTTATATAGGTCAATTTTTTCATTTTCAGACTGTGGAAGATTAAAAACTCCCATGCCAATAAATGAATATCCTCCACAAAATCAATACTTCACAACAAAATTCAACCACTATTAGATTCGTCCATAAAACTTCTTGTCTCACAGATTACAGAAAGTCGTCGGAATCTCCCTGTTTAACGATGTTGTTCGGTATTGTTTGTTTGTTTTGAACATCCTGCAAGGTTCCTACATTGCCAACGAGACCATCTAGCAAGCAACAAGTAAACAAATAAATTAAGCACATATCTTATCGCAAGACTGGTTACTATCAGGGCCGTATTGAAATGGCAGACTAAAAATGATAAAGGCTTGCCATTCGGGTTCAAATGGAGTTATCGACACATTTTTCTACAATCCTATTTTTCAGACCCTGATGAAAGCATAAGTACTTGCGTAGGTACTATTAGACCAGTGCTGATGCATTTTTGACGTAAAAAAATGAACACCTTGAGATCTCCTGGAAGAGGAGTAGAATATTGTTCAAATGACGGAAAAGGATAAATTGGATTTAACAAAATGGAGAAGGGTGGAACAATTTTTACACACGAAAAAAATTAAAACTAAATTAAAACGGTTTTTCCGATTTTTTCGAAAAACTTTAGGTTATGTGGAAAAATGTTGAAGACAAAAGTTGTAGATATTTTTAATGCCAACAACATTTTTCTTCAACTTTTTTCTGTAGGAGGTTAATTTTCGCTGCAATTTTTACCCCCAAAAGTTCGCCTCCTTTCGCCCTTCTATCACTATCAAATCCTTATTTATGTCCTTTTTTATTATTTGTACCTATTAAAGTAACATGAAATTAATATTTTCGAAATGTTTCAATAATTTTAATAAATAAATATGAGTTTAGAACATAAAACAATTGATTTTTGAAAATCTATTTTTTCATTACTTCGCTTTTTCTGGAAAAATATTCCACAGTAGTGCTACTCTTTTATTGCATAATCTAAAAGTAGACGCTTCAACGAAAAAACTGGAGGCTGGCGAGCTTGAAAAGAATAACTTTATCGGTGAAACTTTTCAGTAGAAAATGAGGTCGCTTCTTCGGGATTTGTCGAAAAAAAATGAAAAATCTGCATTCCACTACAAAAAAATGTCAGCTTACTTGAAACATAATAAGTTATATTTCTACCAAATTTCGTAGAAAAAAATTAATTTTTGAGCAAGAAAAAAATTTATCACTGAAAAATCAGTTTTTCCAATTTTCTCGGAAAATTTGAGGTAATGTGGAAAAATGTTAAAGACAAAAGTTGTAGATCTTTTCATAATCAATAACTTTGCCATTTAACTTTTTTCGATAGGACGTCAACTTTCGTTGTCAATCGCGAAAAACCGTGAAATATCACTTTCAACCCCTAAAATTTCACACCGTTCCACCCTTCTCCATTTTTTCGACTCCAATTTATTTTTGCCGTCATTCGAACAATATTTTGCTCCTCCTCCAGTAGGTCTCATGGTGTTAATTTTTTTTCCCGCTTTTATATTTTTTGGCGTCCATCGGCACTGGTCTTATATGTCAAATTAGACACTTGTCCAAGAGTAAGTATAGATAACGCAAAAAAAACCTATTCGTCAACAATTAATTACCATTAAGAGAAGAACAGTAATAGCAATCCAGTATCAGATAAGTTAATAGCACTTTAAGAACAATAACAAAATAAAATAATCAAGGAGTTGAATAAACAATATTCATCACTGTCGAAAGTCCCCTACGTTCCACTCACCCTAGCATTAGATATCCAACTGGTGGGAAGTAATTTTACAAAATAGCATGCCGCAGCACGACACAATTTTCACTGAAGTGCCTACACATTAATACTCAATACAAAGGTGTACCTAGAGTAGAAGAGAACACAATAAAAAAAATTGTTGTGGATATTACGGAATGAATACTGCTTCTAGGGGTGAGTAGTCACCTGATGACGATTGCAGATATAAGCAAACGAAACGTCGCGCCGTGAGAAACTTTCAACTAGCTAAGACGATAGATGTTGATAACAGAAAGTAACTTGTGACATCTATAGTCACTCGTTGTCGTTGCCTATCGGCATTAATTATGAGTGGATTCGATTTGATTTTGAGAGCTTCCAGAAATCCTTTCTGACGAGTGGGTTACCACGAAACAGCTGTCAAAGGTTGGAACTCTCGGAATCAAATCGAAAAATACTCTATTTTCACTTAGATGTTGATAACTCTACTCGATCATCATTATCGGTCTTTTATTTATCTGTTTCACTTGGACAACACTGAAACTCAATTCAATCTAATCTAAAGCGAATCTAATACATAGGCTTACTTTGGTTCTAAGCTAGAACCGTCCTAGAACTATTCAATGTAGTAGCACAGTTAAAGTCTGACAAGTTTTGGGTAACTAGACATTTCAGACTTGAATGTGCGAATGTTCGTAACTGGTTCTGGTTTTCAGAACCAGTAATGGAAGAAACCACAATAAAACAGATTCGATATACTTTGCATTCGTCATTAGTAAAACATGCTTAACTTTGCAAGTCTGCAATGAAATTTTCAACTGCGACTTATTGTTAATTAGTCTCCATGTTATTAAAAAAATAACTAAATTAAATATGAAAGATATCGGTTAAGATAAAACTATAGTCCAGTTTGGAAATTGTAGATAGTGACTCATCGTCACTTTACAGGGTTTCAAAGTGCACCCGGAGTCGCCAGAACTCAACTCGAGTTAACTTACGTGCAACTTGGAAGGCACTTTGAAGCTTTTGATCAACTTTCAGTGACATTTTCAACACATTTCCCACCTCTCAGGTGAAAATCCAAAATATACAAATTGTAGATATTGATCTCTACTTCCAGATGCCGTTTACAGAATTTGAATACGACGATATCGCTTAAATCGGCGCATCTTGCAAGATGTGCCCTTACATTGTTTATAACGCAAAAACTACACATCGGTCAGAAAACATTTTGCGCACTGTTGATGAGTTGAACCACATATCATTATCTATCAGTTTCCGCGATATTGTTTGCCCAGCTTCAGATTTATAAAAATTATGAATTTTTGAAAAATGGTCTCTTTTTCGAGGTTTTCCCGGATTTTCTCACTGAGAAATGCATGGATCTGGTCGTATAAAAAACCATTTTATAGGTTTTATAAATCACTACAAAAGTTTCATTAACTGTAAAACGATACCTTGAATAATCTTTGAGATATTGCCAAAAAACAAAAAAAATTGTAATTTTTTTCACTAAAAAATTCCATAATTTTTCTGGGACGTAAAGCGACTCGTTTTTGCAGCAATTCATAATTTGTTTTAAATCGCGTTTAAAATTGAAAATATCAGTTGATTCAAGTGAATCATGATTTAAATCACTTTATTTAAATCGTCGCAACCCTAGATTGTGAATGATGACATTAAAATAATATTGTAAAGGTTCACATTCTATAATCCTTAGTCAATTTGACTGAACGTTTACAACCGGCCCTAAATGGTCGGTAATCCAAATTTTCAGTACTATATTTACCAAAGAAATAGGACGATAGTTTGTTAATTCCTCCAATGAAACCTTTTTTGTTTATGGGCAAATGTCTGAACAATTTAAAAGTGGGAGTCAAATGGATCGTAGAATATTAAAATATAACAACGATAATCTTACCAGGTAGGTATAGTTAGCGAATTTCAAAACATCTAAGCTCAAAATTAAATAGCTGAGATTAAATGCGAAACAATGCGTTTCGCAAAAGAGTATAGGGTATTCCTACTACCAAATCCTATAAGTCCATGCAAAATAATAAAATAATAAACCAAACTCACCTTACAAACTAATTCCTCCCGGGTATTGATATCCACGCATCTGTAAAGAGAGCTTCCCTCTACCTGCTCGAAGAGCTCGTACTTTTCCGCAATGATGGCACTCTCTACAAGTTTATCGGTAAGATTCGGACTCAGTGGCGAGGAGTCCGTATCCGCAGTCACTCTCGAAACTCTACACTCCACGTCGCGAAGTCTCGAAATTCGCAACTTTTTCATAACGTCTCCGCCAGAATTTACTATGGTGGCCATTTTTTCGACCACCGCTCTACTCCCCGAGAGTACTTCTTGTATTTGCACGTTCATGTTTCTTGCACAGTTATCACAATTATTATTTTTAAGGTCGTGGTATTGTTTTTCTTTCCTAGGATCAGTCTCGTTTCGTTTTGACAGAGAAGCCCTGAAACGAGAAAAAATTAATACAAACAGTTGTAAAGTCTAGCACGTTAAGTGTCAGTTGAAGCCTTTGAATCTCGTACAACTAGAAATTTTGAGTCATTTAAGTCCATTTTCAGTCATTAAATCAATAAATCTTCGCTTCAGTCATCGGCTTGCGTCTTTCAGACATCGGTTTGAGTCTTTCAGTCTTTTAAATATTTTAAGTCTCGTACACATTTTAGCAAGATGTTTCCCATCGGTTGAAGCAGTCCGTCAAATGTTCCTTTCGTAGTGGTTATCAGACTTTTTCAAAGTTTTGGCAGCAACTACGGCTTTCCACCATCGCCTTCAACACCCCCGTAAATCTAGCAGAACCACTTTTTTCAGGCCATAATTTTAAGCTAATTTATCACCCTATTCCCCATTTTTTTCTCTTCAATTGTGGGAGATATCGCGGGTTCTGCTAGCTCAACGTTAATGATACATAGAATAGAATAGATAGAATAGATTTATTTGACCAAGTTACAATTATGTTTTTGGCAAATCAGCAGTACAAGTTTAATAATGTTTAAAATCGACATCAAAAGAGTTTGGGTAAAATAGTCATAGGTAAAAAAAATAATAATAATAAAAACGACAAAACATACAAAAACAATCTAAAAAAACAGTATCCCATTATTAGGGAGATCTAGATATTGCTGAGACACAGAGGAATACTCAAATATTCGTCAATGGAGTAAAAACAGTGATTGATAATGTGTCGTTTCAGTTTCGATTTAAGACAGTTCCAAATCAAAATCTTGAACTCATCAGCCAAAAAGTTATAGAGTCTGACATCCAGTGAATTCATTTGTGTTTTATTGAGTCTGTAGCGAGGAGGTCTCAAATTGGTCGCACCGCGAGTTTCGTATTCATGAAAATCAGCGTTGGCCAAAAATGATTTTTTGTTTTTATGTATCTCTAATACCGTATTATAAATAAATAATGATGGAACAGGCATGATAGATAGATCTTTGAAGATTTTTTAACAGTGGCCCCTGTAACCAGCATCAGCCATAATTCTAAGTGCTTTCTTCTGCATTTTGAAAACCCTAACGGCGTGACAAGAATTCCCCCATAAGATAATGCTATAATTTAGGAAAAATGAAAAATAACATGTTCGAACTGTGTTAAGACATAGTTGTTTCTTCATATTGCGCAACAAATATAGTGAACTCGATAATCTATTACGTAGTTGATCTATATGGGCTGACCAAGTCAGTTTTTCATCTATAACAACCCCAAGAAGTTTGACACTCTTACCATCACCTGCGTTCTTGGTGGAAAGAACAAGATTTTGAGTTTTATCATGGTTCAATTTCAGATTGTTGGCATTGAACCAATTTTGTGCAGATTCGATAGAGCACGTCATACGTAACGATAGAGTGTCTGCGTCGGAAGAAGTATTGAGTAGAGTTGTGTCATCAGCATAAGCCACACATTTATTAGGTAACATAGAATGGAACAAATCATTCATGTAAATGATGAATAGAGAAGGGCCCAAAACAGATCCCTGTGGGACCCCAAATGTAATATTGTGAAAATCAGAACAAGAATCACTTTTATACACTGCTTTCTTTCAAATTTACAAATTTACAAGTCTCTAGCTATCTCGGACTTTGTTATCGGATTCTCCGATAAATTTATCATATGCTGCTTTCTTATACTGTGTTAATTTCAATTGGTAGTGTTTTTTCAGAATAGTGTAATTATTGAAATCCCTGGTAAAATTATTTAATTATTTATTTTCAACATTTTGACTTTTGATTTGGAAGAGTTTAGGTAGAGTACAGCACCGGTGTGAAGTTAGCAGCCACTTTCTAGCAGCCGTTTTTATCTAGCAGCCAATTTGCCAGTGGCGCCGGGTGTGAAATTAAATTCGTATTTTGATCCGAATTAGATTCAATTTCTGTATATAAACTACTGAAAAGCCCGAGAATGATATACCGAGAGATGGTTGATTTGCGGGCCGTCTAAGGGGTAGTTTATACCTGTCGATTTTTGGAAAATCATTCTGAAACATTCCTTAGAAATGTTTAGCCAAGTTCATTTTCTGTATATAGACTTCTAAGAAGCTCAAGAATAATATACCGAGAGATGGTTTATTTGCAGGCCGTCTAAGGGGAAGTTTGTACTTGTCGATTTTTGGTAAATCATTCTGAACATCCCTTAAAAATGTCTAGCCAAGTCCATTTTCTGTACATAGACTACTGAGAAGCTCAAAAATGATATACCGGAAGATAGTTGATTTGCAGGCCGTCTAAGGGGCAGTTTATACTTGTCGATTTTTGGAAAATCATTCTGAAACATCCCTTAGAAATGTTTAGCCAAGTTCATTTTCTGTGTAAAGACTTCTGAGAAGCTCAAAAATGATATACCAGGAGATGGTTGATTTGCAAGCCGTCTGAGGGGCAGTTTATACTTGTCGATTTTTGGAAAATCATTATGAAACATGTCTCAAAAATGTTAAGCCAAGTTCATTTTCTGTATATAGACTACTTAGAAGCTCAAAAATGATATACCGAGAGATGGTTGATTTGCAGGCTGTCTAAGGGGCAGTTTTTACTTGTCGATTTTTGGAAAATCATTCTGAAACATCCCTTAGAAATGTTTAGCCAAGTTCATTTTCTGTGTAAAGACTTCTGAGAAGCTCAAAAATGATATACCAGGAGATGGTTGATTTGCAAGCCGTCTGAGGGGCAGTTTATACTTGTCGATTTTTGGAAAATCATTATGAAACATGTCTCAAAAATGTTAAGCCAAGTTCATTTTCTGTATATAGACTACTTAGAAGCTCAAAAATGATATACCGAGAGATGGTTGATTTGCAGGCTGTCTAAGGGGCAGTTTTTACTTGTCGATTTTTGGAAAATCATTCTGAAACATCCCTTAGAAATGTTTAGCCAAGTTCATTTTCTGTATATAGACTTCTGAGAAGCTCAAAAATGATATACCGGGAGATGGTTGATTTGCAAGAATTGCAAGCCGTCTAAACTTGTCGATTTTTGGAAAATCATTCTGAAACATCCCTTAGAAATGTTTAGCCAAGTTCATTTTCTGTGTAAAGACTTCTGAGAAGCTCAAAAATGATATACCAGGAGATGGTTAATTTGCAAGCCGTCTAAGGGGCAGTTTATACTTGTCGATTTTTGGAAAATCATTATGAAACATGTCTCAAACATGTTTAGCCAAGTTCAATTTCTGTACATAGACTACTGAGGAGCTCAAAAATGATATACCAAGAGATGGTTGATTTGCAGGCCGTCTAAGGGGCAGATTATTCTGAAACATTCTTTAGAAAATTTTAGACATGTTCAATTTCTGTATATTGTTGTTATTAAAATTGTATATTTTTTTTGGTTGACCAGCTGTCGTCTCCATACGAACGGCAGCTGTCAAAAGTCGAAACTTATCCGAGCCAAAGATTGACGAGAACTTACCTTTTAACGTGCGATTTCTAGCACTTTCTCGGGCCATCAGAAAAATGTCTGTAGTCGTGAGACTTTTTTACATTTGAGTAATGACTATATTTGAATTTATTTTCTACTTTTCAGTCAATGTTACGAGTAAAGCATGTTCTTCAGTTTTACTATTATTTTATTTTTACTTTTTCAGTCTTTTTTTCATACATGTTCAAAATTTCAAGCGAAGGCGAAACACCCACTTGACAAATTTGAATCAAATCGGACCATAATCACAAAACGGATACGCCATCTTGGATGTTCAGAATGATTTACCAAAAATCGACAAGTACAAACTTCCCCTTAGACGACCTGCAAATAAACCATCTCTCGGTATATCATTCTTGGGCTTCTCAGTAGTCTATATAGAGAAAATGAATTTGGCTAAACATTTTTGAGACATGTTTCAGATCGATTTTCCAAAAATCGACAAGTATAAACTGCCCCTTAGACAGCCTGCAAATCAACCATCTCTCGGAACACCATTTTTGAGCTTCTCAGTAGTCTATATACAGAAAATGAACTTGGCTAAACATTTTTGAGACATGTTTCGTAATGATTTTCCAAAAATCGGCAAGTATAAACTGCCCCTTAGACGGCTTGCAAATCAACCATCTCTCGGTACACCATTTTTGAGCTTCTCAGTAGTCTATATACAGAAAATGAACTTGGCTAAACATTTTTGAGACATGTTTTATAATGATTTTCCAAAAATCGACAAGTATAAACTGCCCCTTAGAAGGCCTGCAAATCAACCATCTCTCGGTACACCATTTTTGAGCTTCTCAGTAGTTTATATACAGAAAATGAACTTGGCTAAACATTTTTGAGACATGTTTCATAATGATTTTCCAAAAATCGACAAGTATAAACTGCCCCTTAGACGGCTTGCAAATCAACCATCTCTCGGTACACCATTTTTGAGCTTCTCAGTAGTCTATATACAGAAAATGAACTTGGCTAAACATTTTTGAGACATGTTTCGTAATGATTTTCCAAAAATCGGCAAGTATAAACTGCCCCTTAGACGGCTTGCAAATCAACCATCTCTCGGTACACCATTTTTGAGCTTCTCAGTAGTCTATATACAGAAAATGAACTTGGCTAAACATTTTTGAGACATGTTTTATAATGATTTTCCAAAAATCGACAAGTATAAACTGCCCCTTAGAAGGCCTGCAAATCAACCATCTCTCGGTACACCATTTTTGAGCTTCTCAGTAGTTTATATACAGAAAATGAACTTGGCTAAACATTTTTGAGACATGTTTCATAATGATTTTCCAAAAATCGGCAAGTATAAACTGCCCCTTAGACGGCTTGCAAATCAACCATCTCTCGGTACACCATTTTTGAGCTTCTCAGTAGTCTATATACAGAAAATGAACTTGGCTAAACATTTCTGAGACATGTTTCATAATGATTTTCCAAAAATCGACAGGTATAAACTGCCCCTTAGACGGCCTGCAAATCAACCATCTCTCGGTACACCATTTTTGAGCTTTTCAGTAGTCTATATACAGAAAATGAACTTGGCTAAACATTTTTGAGACATGTTTCATAATGATTTTCCAAAAATCGACAGGTATAAACTGCCCCTTAGACGGTCTGCAAATCAACCATCTCTCGGTATATCATTTTTGAGCTTCTCAGTAGTCTATATACAGAAAATGAACTTGGCTAAACATTTTTGAGACATGTTTCATAATGATTTTCCAAAAATTGGCAAGTATAAACTGCCCCTTAGCCGGCCTGCAAGTCAACCATCTCTCGGTACACCATTTTTGAGCTTCTCAGTAGTCTATATACAGAAAATGAACTTGGCTAAACATTTTTGAGACATGTTTTATAATGATTTTCCAAAAATCGACAAGTATAAACTGCCCCTTAGAAGGCCTGCAAATCAACCATCTCTCGGTACACCATTTTTGAGCTTCTCAGTAGTTTATATACAGAAAATGAACTTGGCTAAACATTTTTGAGACATGTTTCATAATGATTTTCCAAAAATCGACAAGTATAAACTGCCCCTTAGACGGCCTGCAAATCAACCATCTCTCGGTACACCATTTTTGAGCTTCTCAGTAGTCTATATACAGAAAATGAACTTGGCTAAACATTTTTGAGACATGTTTCATAATGATTTTCCAAAAATCGACAGGTATAAACTGCCCCTTAGACGGTCTGCAAATCAACCATCTCTCGGTATATCATTTTTGAGCTTCTCAGTAGTCTATATACAGAAAATGAACTTGGCTAAACATTTTTGAGACATGTTTCATAATGATTTTCCAAAAATTGGCAAGTATAAACTGCCCCTTAGCCGGCCTGCAAGTCAACCATCTCTCGGTACACCATTTTTGAGCTTCTCAGTAGTCTATATACAGAAAATGAACTTGGCTAAACATTTTTGAGACATGTTTCATAATGATTTTCCAAAAATCGACAAGTATAAACTGCCCCTTAGAAGGCCTGCAAATCAACCATCTCTCGGTACACCATTTTTGAGCTTCTCAGTAGTTTATATACAGAAAATGAACTTGGCTAAACATTTTTGAGACATGTTTCATAATGATTTTCTAAAAATCGACAAGAATAAACTGCCCCTTAGACGGCCTGCAAATCAACCATCTCTCGGTATATCATTTTTGAGCTTCTCAGTAGTCTATATACAGAAAATGAACTTGGCTAAACATTTTTGAGACATGTTTCATAATGATTTTCCAAAAATTGGCAAGTATAAACTGCCCCTTAGCCGGCCTGCAAGTCAACCATCTCTCGGTACACCATTTTTGAGCTTCTCAGTAGTCTATATACAGAAAATGAACTTGGCTAAACATTTCTGAGACATGTTTCATAATGATTTTCCAAAAATCGACAGGTATAAACTGCCCCTTAGACGGCCTGCAAATCAACCATCTCTCGGTACACCATTTTTGAGCTTTTCAGTAGTCTATATACAGAAAATGAACTTGGCTAAACATTTTTGAGACATGTTTCATAATGATTTTCCAAAAATCGACAGGTATAAACTGCCCCTTAGACGGTCTGCAAATCAACCATCTCTCGGTATATCATTTTTGAGCTTCTCAGTAGTCTATATACAGAAAATGAACTTGGCTAAACATTTTTGAGACATGTTTCATAATGATTTTCCAAAAATTGGCAAGTATAAACTGCCCCTTAGCCGGCCTGCAAGTCAACCATCTCTCGGTACACCATTTTTGAGCTTCTCAGTAGTCTATATACAGAAAATGAACTTGGCTAAACATTTTTGAGACATGTTTCATAATGATTTTCCAAAAATCGGCAAGTATAAACTGCCCCTTAGCCGGCCTGCAAGTCAACCATCTCTCGGTATATCATTCTCGAGCTCTTTATTAGTTTAAATACAGAAATTGAAGTTAATTCGGATCAAAATCCGAATTTAATTTCACACCCGACGCCACTGGCAATTTGGCTGCTAGATAAAAACGGCTGCTAAAAAGTGGCTGCTAACTTCACACCGGTGAGTACAGCTAGGTGGACCCGGTAAATTGTATAAACGATTTATTCCACAACAGTTTGAGAAAATCGTAAATAGGAAGGCGAATGATCCAAATTTATAACATATTTTCAGTGAAAGGTTCACGTTGGAGACGTGGAATCCGACAGAATGCAAATAATATGCACATTTTCTCTGATTATTGGGCAACAAATAGGGTAATAAATTAGCTTGCATTGACTCTGAAATTACTATCCAAGTGGACTAAGGTATTTTTTATAGTTGGGTTCTGCTAGCTTAACGGTTAAACTAGTATAGAAACCAGGATTTAAAAAAAAAACGAATCTAAAAAAATCGGACATGGGTTCAAACGCGACCCAAACTTATTGTGTGATCAGATTTTTCATAACGATTCGGTTAGCCTTTTGGTACAACCTATGATTTCTCCTCCTACTGAAGAGCAAAAAATATGTAATTGGGTAATAAATAAACCTAAATAGAGCCTTAAATTATTGTCCAACTGGATTTGTTCTGTGTTGCTTTTCATGGTTGGATTCTGCTAGTTTACCGGTGAAGCTAGCAGAACCAAGGATTAAAAAAAAGCATCTCAAAAAACAATCGGCGGTGGGTTCAAACGTGAGCCTAAAATGAGATTTTTCATAAATTTTTTTTAGCGGTTTGGTTCTACCATGTTAACATTAAGCAAGCAGAACCCGTGATATCTCGCACAATTGAAGAGAAAAAAAATCGGGAATAGGGTAATAAATAAGAACCCCCGTAAAGCTAGCAGAACCACTTTGGAATTTTCAAAAATTTTTTAGGCCATAATTTTAGGCTAATTTTAGGCTAATTTATTACCCTATTCCCAAATTTTTTGCTCTTCAATTGTGAGAGATATCACCTATATAAAGTTAGCGAGACAACTTCGAAAAACTTGAAAACGGGTTATTCCATAATTTGCCGCCTTTTTGTCGCTAATTAGTTGCGAAGAAAAAAAAATTGTCGCTCTTTCTTTTTAAAAAAGATGCGTTGTTTCGCTAACTTCATATGAAGTTAGCGAAACAACATCCCTAATTTCCATTTTTCCACAGTTCTGAAATATCCATAATTTGCCGCCTTTTTGTCGCTAATTAGTTGCGAAAAAAAAATGTGTCGCTCTTTCTTTTAAAAAAAATATACGTTGTTTCGCTAACTTCATATGAACTTAGCGAAACGATTTCCATAATTTTTCATTTTTTCACATTTCTAAAGTATCCATAATTTGCCGCCTTTTTGTCGCTAATTAGTTGCGAAAAAAAATTTGTGGCTCTTTCTTTTTAAAAAATATGCGTTGTTCATATGAAGTGTAATTTCTATCATTCCTCAGGTCTGCAATATCCAGAATCTGCCGCTTTTTTGTAGCTAATCAGTTGCGGAGAGAAACAACTTGACCTTTTCTCAAATAAAAATATACGATGGTTTGACAACTTCTGTTATTTTTATCTTCTCTCACTTTATAGGTATCCAAAAATTGCTCATTTCTTTAAAAAAAAATATGCAATGTTTCGCTAATCTTATATGAAGTAAGTGGGACAACTTCCGTCATTTTTTAATATTTTAAACGGTTATTCACCTTACAGTTTTGTTTGTGTGGGTCAAATCTAGAAATTGAAATTTTAACTCCCTTCCTGTTGATCGATTGATCTGAAATTTTATGCACACCTTTAATTCTGATGACAATGCAATTATGTATATTTAGTATCATTGTAAATCCAAGATGGCCACCACCACGAAATGACGGACATATTGTTTTTCAACCCCCTCAATATGGGTATCATATAAAAGGGCTGAACTAGTAGAATACAGAACACCATGAAAAATTCCAAATCCAAGATGAACGCTGCCCCAAAATGGTGGACGACATATTTTGTTCAACTCCCTCCATATGGATATCAAATTAAAGGGCATGAGCTACAGAGGAAACCATTTACCCTCCATCGAACTAATGAAAATTCATTTTTGGCCTCAGATAGATAATATAATTTAAATTAATGAATGCTTCCATCACCCTGCAAGTTACAGTAACCCATAGCTCGACACTTGTTCATTTTGATACAAAACTACAACTCACGACGACTCACTCTGTAATAATATTTGCATGCTCACTTGTTATAAGTCTCAGAACTCTCAGAGTATATCGGCTAAGTAAAATTTGAGAAGGGGACGTTACAAAAATATGGTGGGAGTGAATATACGGTGCTCAGCATATTCGGAACAAAAAAGCAATAAATCAAATTCAATTTGCTTATGGTACTACTTACCGCACTCTTGTGAAATATCATTTTGAAAGGAATTCAGTTACAAAAACAAAGGTCTGCCACAATATTATTTAACGGTTAACTGAAATATGTCATGAATATTTTCTGAATCGAGAACAATTTAATTTTATTCCAAAAGAGATTTTATGGCAAATACATCATATTTTCATCATCATAACCTCAAACGAAGGATCCCAATTGTTACTGTCAAATTATGTATACTTCAAATTGATAAAAGGTAGAAATTGCGGAAGTTGTTTCGTTAACTTCAAATGAAGTTAGCGAAACATAGTAAAAAAAGAGCGACAATTTTTTTCCGCAACTTATTAGCGACAAAAAGGCGGCAAATTATGGATACTTCAGAACTGTGAAAATATAGAAATTGCGAAAGTTGTTTCGTTAGCTTCATATGAAGTTAGCGAAACAACGCATATTTTTTTAAAAGAAAGAGCGACAAATTTTTCTTCTTCGCAACGAATTAGCGACAAAAAGGCGGCAAATTATGGATACTTCAGAAGTATGGTAAAATAGAAATTACGGAAGTTGTTTTGCTAACTTCATATGAAGTTAGCGAAACAACGTATATTTTTTTTAAAAAAAGAGCGACAAATTTTTTTTCTTTGCAACTAATTAGCGACAAAAAAGCGGCAAATTATGGAGTAATCCGTTATCAACTTTTTCGAAGTTGTCTCGCTAACTTTATATAGGTAGAGATATCGCGGGTTCTGCCAGCTTAACGTTAAGCTAGCAGAACCCGCGATATCTCTCACAATTGAAGAGCAAAAAATTTGGGAATAGGGTAATAAATTAGCCTAAAATTAGCATAAAATTATGGCCTAAAATTTTTTTGAAAATTCCAAAGTGGTTCTGCTAGCTTTACGGGGGTTAAATAAGACTAAAGCCTAGAAAACATTTGAAAATTCCAAATTGGTTTTGCTAGCTTTACAGGGGTTCAAGGCGATGGTGGAAAGCTGTAGTTGCTGTCAAAAAATTTCAATTCCATACACGATATATTTATTTACTTCACATGCTGAAACATCGCCAGTGAAATTTATAGAGGACGATTTAAAATGGTTTTGACAATACTTATCTAGGTATATTCGGTTTTTGCGCAGGTGGTCAGGACCACCAGCTTAATATTTAAAATCTTTTCAAAATGTGACCCACAATACTGCTCTAAAAATAATAATCAATAAAATTATTGTTAAAGATAACCGTTCAATCCTTTTATCAAGAAATTACTACAGGGAAGATGGAGCTGATATTGACAGAGCAACAATTTTTTTTTTTGAGTTTTTAACGAAGGAGAAACATCTCGCTAAAATGTCTACGAGACTTAAAATATTCAAAAGACTGAAAGACTCAAACCGATGACAGATATACTCAAACCGATGACTGAAGCTGGGGTTTTCATAAGAACTGGAACGGATTGACAAAACTTACGGCTTTCTCTCTATTGACGAAAAAAAATAGTAATGATACTTATTTTTGGAAAAAAATTGATCAATGAGGATCGCAACTTTGCTTCGCATTTTTTAAAAACATAGGCTCAAGTATGGCTGAATAATAACTTTCTGAGCTCGAAAATAAATAAAACCAAATGTATTTCCTTCACAACTTATAGTAGAAAAAACTTAATAAAGATACGCTCTCCTGAATGTATGATTGAAACACCTTGTATACCTGCCAAAATATGATATAGTGACAAAATCAAATATCATGGGGTTATAAGGTACTTAACCAGCACATGAAATGGGACAAACATGACTTTTTCGTCACGAAACGACTGAGGCAGTTGACAAACAATTTTTTACTTTGAGAAATATCTTGAGTAGGAAAAATATGAATATTTTATATCATTCAATGGCATAATTGGTAACACAATATTGTATTACTTCTTGGAGTAGGATATTCAATAATGTTTGGCGTAGCCTTCAAGCTAGACAAAACACGATAATAAAAATTATATTTAAAAAATTACAAAGAGACAAACTTATTGTAAGAAGTCTGTATGCACTCCACTGCCTTATATGGATATTTCTTGAAGAACATACGAAACACAAAATTACAGCTACTAGCTTTGCAAAAAACCTTTGTTTGGACTTACCAGGTTATAAGAAACATCATACTTAAAGATTTGTATTCTTTTACGGTCCTAAGCTGTTCAATATAGTGTCAACTCACCCTAGCACTGGTGTAAACAAAGCCCATTACAAATCAAATAGAAATCATTTCATCAGTCAAGACCAAAATGACATTATGAATATCTTTTGAAAATTTAAAAAAAAAACAGAAAAATCATACCTAACTAGAAATGAAATACTCTCCTTCATTTTGTGCCATCTTTACCTTCTTTTAATCTATCGTTTTTTTTTTCATTCTACAGATCTATTGTTGCTTTTCAGCGTATTCAGTAGCTACAGCAAAAATAAAATAGGTACATAGGTTCATATTATATTAAGTAAATCGACGTAGCCTAATCACCCCGTAGGTTTATGAAAACAACCAATCTTGCAAATAACTGTCGTTAAACGAGTGAATACCCAAATAGGTATTCTAAAAAATACTGATATTGTAAAACTGTAAACTCAAGTCATAAACTGAGGTAGGCTTCAGAGATATTCTCCAGAAGACTTTGAATAGAAAGGACAAACACCTTTCCAGGTCTCAGTTCTGATTATCATTCAAAGAGTGCACCCTTACTCCACAAAAAAATCCAAATAATGAACATAAATTTTCACCCTACACGTGGAATACACGTGTAGGTTAGTGTGAGGGAAGGTTATATCTACCTACTTGCAGTGTGCAGGTAGCAAATATACCGCGATATGCAAATCGCATTGGTACATTTTTTATCTGAAAGAGTTATCGATGACATAGTAAAAAATACTATCTGTAGGAAATTCAATCAATCAAAGAATCAATTATTATTATAATCTGAATTGGTAGGTACCTCTAGTATTTAGGTACCAAGGCGTGGAACTAGTTGAAAACATAAGTGCATGCTCATTCATTTATATACCAATTGAAATTGTATTTCATTGATTTTAATTTAAATACAAAAAAGAAGTGTTGAAATAAAATAGTGTCAAACGGGACTAACGTGATACGAAAATATACACTTTTCCTAACCACTTACATTCAAGACATTTTATAAATATACTGAAAAATATGTAATTCGGATTGGTCTGTCTATTTGGAAAAAAGAAAGTAACAGGCAAGGGCCAGGTGGAAGATGTTGATGAGGTGAGGTTCCAAGTGTTTCAACTTTGAGGAAAAAAACGTTTTTTTGCGATTTGCGGCGAAACGTTGCCTCCTAGCGAAAAATGTTCAATAAAAAAGTTGTAGATAATAAAAAATCAAAGACTTTTGTGTTCAACATTTTTCAACATAACCGCAAATCAACCAATTTTTCAGTATTATTTCTTTCTCGCGTATAATTGATTTAATTTAGATGAAAATCTGTAGAAATACCTATATGATTTTTTCGCAATTCAGAAGACGACTAATTTTCGAGTTATGTACTTTTTCTAAAAAAATACCTTTCCACGAACAATTGTCTTAGGTGTTTTTTTTGTATTTCAAAGGAGTATACGTGATTATTTTAATTGTTGAAATGTCTGCTTTGAAATGATTGATGCAACTTGGTGATTTGATCCTTGAGAAAAAACAAGCGAAGCACAGTTTAAACTAGTTTTTCAGCAAAAACTAACATAATATGTTTCTTCCAATAAAGTAACAAAAACTAATAAAGTGCAAAATTTTGGAATATTAAGATAGCCCTTTCGGCTTTATCCCAATATTCCCTTCGGCTGTATCACAATAGCCTCCTAAAAGTGACGTCATATATCTCATGATACTGTTAAATTGTGAATTTTTCAAATGCAGATTAAGCTTTATTTCCCCAATAAGTGTGGGGAATTAAAACATTTCTACTTTAATTTAAAACGGATAGAATAAAAGTTGACCTCAGTCACTGAAAATATTTTAGTTGAAAAAAAAACACTGCTGTTGTATTTAATTTTTGCTGTCCAGTTGTAAAATAAGTAATTTCGTTATGTCCAACAATTTAATGAAATGTATAACTTAGTATTTTTTTGCTAGGTACTTTGCTTAATAAAACACACAATTCTGTATTCAAATTTTCCTTTTGTTATATAGGTATTTCTGTTAAGTGGCTATTTGCTTTTGATTGATAAGTAACGAGTATTTTGATGGCTCTCTGCCCTGTATTTTCATCTATCAAGAAACATCAGATCAGTACCTATAATGATAAGTACCCACCTACTTATTTAGGTAGAATCATAATCCGAATTAATTATTCAAAGCGTACCTAGATATCTTTTCTTGCCAAATAAACCTCCATATCCTTGTTAATTGAATTATTACACTGGCAGGTAAATCATAATCTACTTATTGCGATATTTTAAGCTCAAATATTGGAAGGTCATAAACATTACGACAAGTCATTGACAGAACAGGTTGCTGTAGAAGCCCATACCTCAATAAAGCAATACTTACCTTGCACAGAACTCCGAATCGGTTAAAATCCTTGAGTTAATACATTGATTTCACAATAACAAACAGATTCACAAACGTCAAACAGAACACACTAAATCGAAATATACAATGTCCGTGCGCACAATAACACTGTCATCGCGCCACTGACGAAAGGAACGCTTTTTTCCTCGGAATTCATTTGTTACGAGAAGGGGCGCGCATGCGCGCGGCTTCGGAGTTGCGTTATCAGAAGACGGGATGGTTGCGACGGTGCTTCTTTTGCTGCTTTTCAGATTTTTACCTGAGCTTTCGGCAAGGTGTGCGGGGTTCCAGCCGGCCACCCACCGAATTCACCCCTTGTTGGTGGACAAAGTCAGTGGCGTATCCTGTTGGCAGGTCGCTGGGGGTGTGATAAACCAAAGGGGGTGTGTTGTTGTGTACAAATGAATGTTGTGCTATCGTCTGATAAGGTACCAATGGTTTTTTTCAACTCGTGAAATGGAATCTTGAATTAATTTATCCTTACACTCTAATTGAAGTTGGTTCATATTTTTAATAATAATAATAGTAATTCGTCTGTATTCACCATACAATAAAATAGATACAAAAATAGGTGTAGGTGCAATAAGTCATTTTGGTAAACAGTTTGAACGTTAACAGTCTATTTGCAAAGCAGGACTTTCAGTCTTGTTAATAACTTTTAAAAGTTATTATTATTAGCACGTTTTTAGTTTTTATTAGGTTAACTTGTAAACAAACTAACAATTTAATGAAATGGAAGTTAGGTAATTTTCACCCACTTCCAATCGTCTGAAAAATCTGAAATTAGGCGCACATATCATCAAGGACCAATGAATATAGGAAAATTTCATAATGAGAATCTAATAATAATGATGTCAATTTGTAAGTTCAATTTTCACCTACTTCCAATCTACCGAAAAATCTGAAACTTGGCACACATATCAAGGACCTATGATAATACAAGAATTCCATAATAGGAATCTAATAATAATAATAATAATAATAGTAATAATAATAATCCTCAGCCTATATCCACAGACATAACGCGGCTTTACGAGTGTTATATCTACGACACTCGTACGGTATAGACGAGACACCAGTGTTGCCTTACGCTCCGGGGGATATCGAGTCCGTGGTGGAGAAAGAGAAGTGCTCATTCCCCACTCTCAGGCAAATACATGCCAATAAGCCTGATGTACTACTCCTCGACCATGGAAGTAAGACAATTTTCGTCATTGAGTTTTCGGCTCCTGGTGAAACGAATATCGACCGAAAAGAGGAGGAAAAACGGTCGAAATATCGAGATTCACTCTTCGAACTCCGCAGGCCTTACCCAGACCATTCTGTAAAAATGGTTGTTCTGATAATAGGGTCCCTTGGCGGTGTGATGGATTCGTTACTCTCGAATCTGAAAATCATACCGGCATGTCGCAAGATGTCAGAAATCATAGCCGGAAGAATGCAGAAGGCTGTCATCCTCGGTCCATTACCTCTGCTCAGAGCACACGATTCCCGGACCCAATAGCTTCTTACCCCATAGTTTGGGGAGTGGTTATTGGGGTAATGATGTTGCCAGCGCGCCCTCCGAATGTATCGGAGCATCGGAGACAGGGCCCGACTGGAGAATTTTAATTCAAACTATAATAATAATGATGTGAATTTGTAAAATCAATTTTCACCTTCTTCTAATCCTCCGATAAATCTGAAATTTGGCACAAATATCAAGGACCATGGACGTATATATTTATTTTAGGTACATGTAGTAGAGCGGATCTTACTCGTGCAAATAATCGCGTTGAGACTTGGTGTACCTTACTTGTAATGATATATAAATAATATTCAACTGAAGTTTAAAGCTTTGGAATTAATTTCCTTAAGAACTCGATTCCCCATTACATTCTCCAAAAATTTGAGGATAATGTAACTATCTCCTTCTCCTATTCTCCTCTTTAGCCAATATTTTTTATTGATCATGGTGTGTGCTAGTTTGTTCTATTGACAAAAATATCTGTTCGTCAATTTCGTCTTTCTTTCCAGTGTATGTAGTAAAATCACGTCTTGGTACTTGTTTTGACCTGAATTCAAAATAATTTTCTTCAGAAGTTCAATACCCGCCCATGCCAGAGAATCACGCTGAACAAAAGATAGGGCAGCTGTCTTTTGATTTTTTTACATGATACGTCAGGAGTTGTAGCATGATATAATGTTGGTACATCTGCTACGTACTTAATTTTAGTCCGCTTTTTGTCTACCCTGGAGTTATGCAGCACCTTGCTTTTCTTCTACCTTCCACCGCTCCACCCTCTCTTTTTCTCCAAGGTGGTTGCTTGTGTTTTCGGGGTTTGTTTAGCTTCTTGGTGCCAGGCGTTTTCAGATATTTTTTGATATGAATGATGAAAAGGCTGGTCTTTTTATTTTCATCTAATAATTGGCAAAGTCTATGGAATAAATTAATAGCATTTTTATTTCGTCATGGCTGATAAAGAATAAATAATAAATGAATAAAAAAAAACTTTTTAGAGCAAAGCTTTTATTTAAATGCACTAAAGAGTAAAAAATTAATTTTAAAGTGAATTAAATCCATCATTTTGATTCATTATAAAATTTTAAATGATATAAAAGCTTCTTGCGAGAAATATCTATACAGGGAAATTCAAATTCGACCCCCACCATTGGGATCTCCTAAACTACAGGAGATACGTCGAAGCTTAAATTGGGGCTAAGTTGCGTATTCTGGTGCTTAACAAAATACTGTTTTGAAACTTGGAAAATTACAGTGGCGTAGAAGTTGGAGAAAAAAACACCCACTACCCCTTCAAAATTTTCACCAATTATGACTTTGAAAAAATAAAAATTCCGCACAAAACATAGCTTATTATGAGTAGAAAATGCCTACGAAATCTGTTTTCTGTGCGATAAACGGTTCCAGAGATATTCCCAAAAAACGATTATTTTTTTTAAATTTCAACACCCTGTATCTCGAAAATGGTGCATTTTAGAGGGTAAGTTAATAGAAACTTTTTTTCATATTTTTGGACGAGCTATCACATCCTGAAGTCCTGCGCATTTATTATGAAACACCCTGTAGAATTTTATTATGGTACTTAGTACCATAATGAGCTTCCTCTTGTCATCAAAATTGAGTGACATAACGTTGTCATTATGACATGCCATCAGATAAATATTTTTATAAGAGAGTACTTCCCCATCTGGTATGAGAAAGCACCAACTCTACCTTTTAACCTTTTGGTACGATGTACTAACTATTATTACTACCAATAAAAGCAATTATTATTTTCATGAAGTTCAAGAACTATGCTCAATTCGTCAACTTTATTACGTATTGACTGAATGTTCAATAATATTAGTGACATAAATTCGGTACTTTGTAAACCATTTGTGAGTTTATGATCCCTTTCAATTTTTTCTGGTTTTCTTAAAGAGGTCATAAAAATGTTCATTCCAAGCAATCACCTAACAACTAGGATTATCGAAAATGGTCAAATAAAAATAACAAAAAGGGTAATAAAGCAAAGTCCAATAAGTAGTTTGAGATTTACAACTCACCTCACAAATCTCTTCTTTGTCAATTCGAGTGGGTACTTGTCTCGTACCACCTGACAGACCAACACAAAAGATTCAGTGTGAAAAAAAATGATAATACCAATTCATGTGGAATGATAAATACTTATTAGAAAGCGTTACGGTAAATTTGATCCTGAAATTTGAAAAATAAAAATAATACTCAGATTATATTATAACTTAAGTGAATGTTTTTGAAGTTTTTCTAGCAATTGGAAAACTTAAATATTATGAACCTCCTTTTACTTTATGAATCATCTTAGATAGTGCTAGTAAGGAGAGGACTTCAAAGAATTCAAATTTATTACTCCAGTCTCCTTTACAAGAACTAGTTACTTCAGACATTTTGTGCTGTCTCTAGCTCATATTATTTGTCTTATTTGCATTATTTTCAAATCATGATTTTATGGTTTGAATCTTTTACAACGTGCGGAGTTGTATATGGGTATCTTTTTCTATCTTATTTGTTTCATAAGGTACTCAAAAAATTGTACTGGTTAAAAATACTGAAAGTTTTCAACAGTCAACTGGCATTTTTCTCTTTCATTGCCCATTTAGTAAACAAACCAAGCATTATTAGATTATTTATCTTCTTCTCGAAATGTTGAATATTCTCAAAATAACTGATACACTCACTTTCCGAAACGACTGAAATATTCACCAAGCTGATGTGAATTAGTATCCAAATTATGGGAATCATTTAGGTTATTGCAGATCCTTCAGATTTTTTTTAATCACTAAATGCTTCACCTAAGTATGTGTTTCTCTCTGTTTATCTAAAAATTTCTATGATTTTGGCACTGTTTATGTTGGACAATTTAGGTCCAATATCTATAAATCTCATCATTGCTAAAATCCTAGAAGTATTAAGTTAAAAATAGAGTTTCTATTGTCCCAGTGGCGCAGCCCCCCCTAAGCATACTATTACTACAGATATTCAGTTATTCATAACATTCGGTTGAAATGAAAAAAATGCTATGATCAATTCTTTGTCAAGCCCCCCCAAACTGAAATCCTCGCCAATGTATTATCCAGACAATATATCTCCTTGCTTAACAACCAATCTACGAAAGCGTAGAAGGGCCACATAAAATAAAAAAATAATAATTCCGACTTCACAACTCGGAATTATACTAATTCCGACTTTACAACTCGGAATTAGTATAATTCTGACTTAACAACTCGGAATTAGTATAATTCCGACTTCACAACTCGGAATTATACTAATTCCGACTTCACAACTCGGAATTATACTAATTCCGACTTTACAACTCGGAATTAGTATAATTCCTACTTCACAACTCGGAATTAGTATAATTCCGACTTTACAACTCGGAATTAGTATAATTCTGATTTTACAACTCGGAATTAGTATAATTCCGACTTCACAACTCGGAATTATACTAATTCCGACTTTACAACTCGGAATTAGTATAATTCTGACTTCACAACTCGGAATTAGTATAATTCCGACTTCACAACTTGGAATTATACTAATTCCGACTTTACAACTCGGAATTAGTATAATTCTGACTTCACAACTCGGAATTAGTATAATTCCGACTTTAGAACTCGGAATTAGTGTAATCATTGCGATTCCATTGAAATTATAGTGAAAGTTTAAACGTTGATCCCTAATGTCCAAACTCGTCAATTCATGTGCATTTGTGTATATAGTTATTACTCAATATTATTAGAACGTATCTTTCCCTCACGCCAATCGGCAGGAGCGTGAATTGCATCTCTTTCGCTAGGCCTCCAATATATTTTGGTCGACAAAAAATCTATTTCACTATTCTAAGATCATCAGGGAGGTCGGAAGAATTGGAAAACATACTCTTCAGAAGCAATTTCAATGAGGAACTGTTGGACTATTTCTTGTGCGGTGAAACTTTCAAAATATTTTTCTGACATAAAACCTGTCATGGGTATGGTATGTTGATTTCATTGAAAATATGAAAAGAATGTTCATAAAGTCAGATGTGGAATCATCTACGACTGAAAGTTGGAATTTAGTCGCTATTTTCCATCGTACAAAAAAAATCTTAGTGGTACCGCCAAGCATTCAACCACATGGCATATCTAAAATTGTTATATTCTTTGATAGATCTTAGGGCCATCAGCTGTATTAAATCTGCAAAGTTCTCGCTGGACGGTTCAAGTTTACATTTTCACATAACTCCAGCCAACTCGTGGAATCGTAATGATTACACTAATTCCGAGTTGTGAAGTCGGAATTATACTAATTCCGAGTGGCGAAGTCAGAATTATACTAATTCCGAGTTGCAAAATCAGAATTATGCTAATTCTGAGTGTGAACTCGGAATTAGGCTAATTCCGAGTTGTAAAGTCAGAATTATACTAATTCCGAGTTGTAAAGTCAGAATTATACTAATTCCGAGTTGCAAAGTCAGAATTAGGCTAATTCTGAGTTGTGAAGTCGGAATTAGGCTAATTCCGAGTTGTGAAGTCAGAATTATACTAATTCCGAGTTGTGAAATCGGAATTATACTAATTTCGAGTTGCGAAGTCGGAATTAGACGAAATAATTTTTTTTATTCATTGTGGCCCTTCTACGCGTTCGTACCAATCAGTCTATTTCAAATTTTGAAATTCAGCCAATAGAATCGGAATTACAGTGAAAATATAGCTTGTCGCTGTATTTTCACGGTGATAAACCTGCTTAGTTTTTGTTTTACTAGCTGTCAAGTGAAAATAATGATTTAAATTATAAACGTCAAATCTTTGTGTTTTGACTAGTTATATTTCTTAATCAATATGAAATTGGTATCATAGATAAAGCAGTGGAAAAGAGTATTCCGATGAATACGGCCAGAAATAAAGAATCAATTACCAGGCAATTCAACAATTTTCAAATCGATATATTGTCGTCCTAAATATAATTCGTGGTATGATTAATAACCTATGATTTTTTGGAATATCAATTCATTGGCAATCCCAATGTAAGAAAATACAACTCGTCCTACGGACTAGTTGTATTTTCAGCGTTGGGATTGCAATTCATTAATATTCCAAAAAATTATCGGTAATAATCATACCACTAATTATATTACCCCTGATAATATGCTTTCCAAACCAAAATTCTTTTGATATTTTTTCAATTCAGTTGAAGTTCTTGAAAATGCAGAATATTCACATATTATACGTTTTTTTCCATTTCCAGATGAGTCATGTTTAGTACAATTTTCAATTAAGAATGTTTTTCTTTTCAACATGAATCCCTTCCAAGAGAGGTTATCTTGAACGATGGAAAATAGCAATTAAAGTTTTGTCTTTCATTCGCAGATGATTCAACATCTGATTTTATGATCATCCTGTTCATATTTTCAATAAAATTCTTCACGAAAGACTTCACGAAAGCATATTTGACTGTGTATACAATGATTGTCTTGAAGAGACAATTTGATATTCCTACTTTCCACGAATTGTGAAATATAGTCCGTGTCTGTCCAATTTCGTAAAAAGGTGATAAAATATCAGCGAAAAACTATAGACGGTGCTAAGTAACATTTCAAAAATTGTTTGGAACAGGAAGGAATTTTCTGAATTACAAATCAAATCAAAATGATTATGTTATTGATATCCAAGTAGTTTTATGAACTTTGTAATGCAACACTCTTTGTGAATACCCTAAACAACAAAAATCGTATTTTTGACATCCTGCAGCTCGAAAACTGATCATAGGACTATATAATAATGATGCCAGGATAAACAGCATCAAAATTTCGGAAAAATTAGCAGAAAGCTTTTTTATATTGACAATTTCCCTCATATTATATAAACCAACCAAATGCCATAGATTTATGAATTCAAACCAATCAGAAAAGGACTTTTCGAAAACACAGTCTCCAGCCAGTGGTATTTTCAAATCGGTGTTTCGCTTCTTCCTTATTTATACGTTTCCAATTTCTGTGAATAGGGAAACGTCAGTGACGGTTCAACTCTTCAACTGACATTAATGACACATGATGAATCGCTCCTGCAATACGCATTCAGTCCATAATAATTTAACGTATTCGTGAAATTGTCTGATCGAAAATCCCTTCAAAACGAAGAAATTTAAAAATACTTTCACCTTGCCAGTCGCTCAAACTGTGTTGCTGTACAAAACACCACTCGAGCAAGCTCTCGTGGTGTTTCTAAGCAACACAGTTTTCGTGACAGCAAGGTGAAAGTATTTTTTGAAAATTCAGCATTTTGTCGGGATATTACTACTGACTATTCCACTCTCCTTAAGATATTCACATAATCTGACCAATCACAAATCAAAGACAACTTGTATTATCGCGAAAACACCAGCTGTCTCTCAATTCTGATTGGTCTGTCAGCGTTGGTGTTTTCAACTATTTAACCATAGATGACAAAGCAAAGTTTGACATTTTGACAGATCATAATTATAGGCAAAAACGTCAAAATGAGTCGCATCGTAACTATATAGTAAATTATAGATAGTTATAATACATGTTTGTGATTATAGTTGATTGATTATGGTTATGTTGAATTGATTGTTCATGTTTATAATAATACTTTTTCCTCCTACCCCTATAGAAAGTACACACTTTCCTCCCTCAAACCCGGGAGGAAACTCATACTTTTCCTTCCTAGGGAGAAAAGTACTTTTCCTACCCCTCATTTCAAGTAAGTTGTAAACGATGAAACTTGTGAATCTATTATAATCAAATGTTTCCGTAATTTCTAGAACATCTTATATATCCTGTATTCTGGTAAAAATCAAACATGAATGTTACTTCTACTCTAGTTCTTTAATAGCTATTTGTGTATTTAGAGCGCAAAGTGATTGATTGTTGCTCGACAAAGAGATTAATCTTTGGAGAACGACAATGACACTTTGTGCTCGAAATACACACATTATTTTTTCTACGCAAGCGCAAATGATCGACACTTCATTCAAATAGGCACATAACATTACTTATGAGAAAATCACTCAATAGCAATCCGAAATGTATATATAAGCTATCTAAATGTCCAATAATTCAAATCACTAACAAGAAAAAAGTAAAATAACGTTCTTAAAAAAAAAAAAGTTGTAATTGCCAGGAGATGAACCCGGGACCTTCGGATTACAAGCCCAAGACGCTAGCCATTGCTACACATGACTGAATTGTCTATAGTTTCCATCAAGTAAGAATAGGTCTATTTGCAAACAAAGTCACAAAATGACATTTCACGGGAAACATTAACTTTGCGTTCAGATCTAAAAGCTTGTTTGATTGATGATCTATTTATTTTGTGGAAGTTCATGATGAAATAAGAAAAGGAAGAAAAAATATAACTTTTGTCCAGTTTCCACTAACACTTTACTACTTTATTACGACCGGTTTCGGCTTTTACACCATTTTCAAGTAACTACAGATTTCATCAAGTTCGTGAATATTTATACATAAGAAAGTAATTAAAGAGAGGTTGGGTTTAAATTACCTAACTGATGTTTCAAAACAAGTTGGGAAATACCTAGAATCTACCTGATGAGTCAATTTAATTTATCTAATAGGGGTTCATACAATCGGTGGGTCCAACTTTGTTATCAAAAGTCACAAATTCAGAAGTGGAGAGCTACATAATTCTAACTGGTCATTAAGGGTATCAAAATTGGGGTTTTTATTCAATTTGTTTATTTCCAAGGCTTCCAACAAGTACCGGTAAGTTGTCAAAATTCTTAAATTCTAAGTTCAGAGAGCTCACAAATTTCACTCCAACAAACACAGTCATAAATTCTATAGACTTAGCAAATAAGCTGTCTAATATTAACAACAAAAGTAACATTAAATTAGTTTCCTTCGATGTGAAGAACATGTTTCCAAACGTTCCAACAAACGAATGCCTTCCTCTTTTGAAAGACATACTTGATAAACATAATATTAATCCTTACATCACGGAGGAGTTATACAACCTCTTTGATGTATGCCTCAAACTAAATTATTTTAAATTCAAAAATAATGTTTACCTGCAGAATTCGGGTCTCCCAATGGGCTCTCCGTTAAGTCCCTTACTAGCCGATATTTTTATGAATAACTTAGAAAACACCCGCATCCTAAATAACGCCTTATCTCATAAACATATTGCATTCTGGTTCAGATATGTTGATGATATTCTCGTAGGTTTTAATGGCTCAACGAGACAGATAAATCAATTTTTGAATTTCCTTAACACCCTTCATGATAAGATAAAATTCACGGCCGAAATAGAACAAAACAATAAAATTAATTTTCTAGATCTTACTATTACAAACATTAATAATAATTTTCACTTCAACATATACAGAAAAGATACTTTTACGGATTGTACAATACCTTTAGATTCCTTCAGTCCATTATCACACAAATTATCAGCATTCAGATCAATGATACATAGGGCATTTATGATTCCTTCATCGGATAAGGCTTTGCAGGAAGAAATAAAAATCATAAAACAGATTGCAATAAATAACCAAATTCCAGTCTACTTAATTGATAAGATCATCTCCAATAAACAGCAGACAATGATCAGGAATGAATTATATCCAAATCAAATAGGACCCAAAGGAGATAAAAAATATGCTAGTATAAGCTACTCGGGAAAACTCTCAGAAAATATTAAGAACTATTTTTCAAAATTTAATATAATAACTTCATTCACTAGTAGGAGTAATTTAGGGAATATACTATTCAATGCAAAACCTAAAAAGGATAAATGGAAAAAATCAGGTATATATAGACTGGAATGTGGTGATTGTACAGCAGCTTATTCAGGACAAACGGGAAGAAATTTTGAAATAAGGTACCGTGAACATGTGTTATCAGATAAAAAATCAGCTATATATAGACATTTACAAGAAACGAATCATACAATAAATAAAAATAACATGAACATCCTTCATGCGTGCAATAAAGGAAGAGAAATGAACTTGTTGGAAGCCTTGGAAATAAACAAATTGAATAAAAACCCCAATTTTGATACCCTTAATGACCAGTTAGAATTATGTAGCTCTCCACTTCTGAATTTGTGACTTTTGATAACAAAGTTGGACCCACCGATTGTATGAACCCCTATTAGATAAATTAAATTGACTCATCAGGTAGATTCTAGGTATTTCCCAACTTGTTTTGAAACATCAGTTAGGTAATTTAAACCCAACCTCTCTTTAATTACTTTCTTATGTATAAATATTCACGAACTTGATGAAATCTGTAGTTACTTGAAAATGGTGTAAAAGCCGAAACCGGTCGTAATAAAGTAGTAAAGTGTTAGTGGAAACTGGACAAAAGTTATATTTTTTCTTCCTTTTCTTATTAGATCTAAAAGCGTCAAAAGCTACTTTGGTAAGCGGTTGTAGAAAAATGATATTTTGGTAATATAAGCGGTTGTATCAAAATAAAAGGTTTTATTGAGTGGGTAGGAGGAAAAATTATATGTATTACATGGGAGTAAAGTGCAGTTTTCTCCCTTGGATATTTACTGCCCTCCGCTTCGCGTCGGGCAGTAAACTACATCCTGCGGGAGGAAAAGTGGCACTTTCCTCCCTAGTAATACAAATAGCTATTGATGCTTCGTGAAATAGTCTAATAAAATTCCACTCGTGATTGAATTTATCTCAGGAGTCTGTCTTTTATTTCTGAACTCAACTGAATTGTATCGAGAAAATACCACTCGTCCTGCGGACTCGTGGTGTTTTCTCGAAGCAATTCAGTTTCGTTCAGAAATGAATCGACAGACTTACCTCGAAAATGCAATCACTTATGGTATTACTACTGATAATGTGCGGAGTCCTTTTAATCCCGATCTCCACGTCAACGACATAAACTTTTTCCCACTGTACAATCGAGAATCGTTTGTTAGTATTTATCCCACATCAAAAAAGCATTCAGTTACTTAAGTCACTCGCCATCTGTCAAGGGGCGTAAATCCAGTCTATCCCAAGAAAATAGATTGCCTGTGATTAGATACTGGTGACCTCCCCTTTCGCAGGGCATCAGATATTAATATATCGGTTCTCATAAATTATTTTCAAAGATATATCAACGTTCTTAAAATATATATATATAGTGTCTGTTAACACTTGGAGTAGGCGTGCTGAGGAACTGATAAGGCTTGTGTCTGGTTCAGTCCAACAAAATATTATTTCAAATTAATAATGTTGAAACTGATATTGACATAAAATAAAGTGAATTCAATTATGTTGGTTGTTTACTTACCAATAATGATTAACTTGTCGGTGAAAGCTTGACTCAACTTGGAAATTAAGTTCTTTCCTGGAAAGCTGAGCTTAGTAGGTATGAGACGGTCGGCTTGATTTTGTATATTATCATAAATGCGATTGATAATGGTCATATACATTGTGTTTCACTTCTCATGGAAATACCCTCGTATCTTCACAAAGGAATTTTTGGCCAATTTTGCCCCTAATATAACTTTCCGGAAAAATGTGTTGTTCCATCGCTGCTGGCGTGCAGTGTATATCACGTAGGATAACCCTTTTTGTGCAGTGAGTTCATTTCTAGTGTATATATTGATCCTGAAAATGTCATGGTTCTACGTCAAAAATTACGGAAGAAGAAACGAGGGGGTTTCCATGAGAAGTGAAACACACTGTACATGTTCTAAAGGGAATCACCCTCAATTCAAAATAAAAAATTCAAATTCTTTATTTACCATTTGTAGCCATGCAGTGCTTGGATATGGCAAGTCATAATATTACACACAGTAGCCTAATAACACTGATATGTTATACATATTTAAAAAAGTTAAAAATACAATACATTTTATTGATAAAAACGTACAAGGGGACATATGTACACGACAAACAATAAAAAATATAAATTAGGTATCTTTGCAAAAGTTTACAAATTCGTCAAGGCTGTAGAAAGCATTAATTTTCAACATATTTTTTATTCTTTTCTTGAAAAGAGGAAGTGATAGATGTTTTATTTTGTTCACTATATAATTGTACACGGTGAGGCCAGTATGTTGTGGTGATTTTTTATAATATGTATGATTAAATTTTTCCACGCGGAGGTTATCTTTATTTCGGGTTTCATACACATGACTATCACCATTATTAGTATAGCAATCTTTATTTTTATGTATATATATATATATAGTAGAATATTCAGAATATATATGCACGGAAATGTCAATATACCCTTTTGTTTAAATACTTCCCGACATGAGTCCGTGGGTTTCATATTGTATATAATTCTAATTATGCGTTTTTGGAGAACGAGTCCATTCTGTTGCTAGGCCCCAACTGATTATGTTGAATGATAAAGTAGAGTAGACTACGGAATAATATACTTTCAAGAGACATGATTCATGTAGGGATTTTTTCAGTGTGAGGAAGGCAAAGCAACTTTTTTTGAGTTTATTGCATGAGTTATCTTTTTGTTTAATCCACGTTATATTATTATCGAGATGAATGCCCAAGAATTTTGTTGAACTTGATATTTCATGTTGATTGTTATTTATATTTAGATTAACTAGATTTGGTTTATTACTACGTGCGCAGTTAAATTGAATGAACATAGTTTTTTGAAGGTTTACCACAAGATGGTTTCTTGTACACCATTCATAGAATTGGTTCACCACCGAGGTGGCTTTCACATTAAGAGCGCCTAACGAGGACTCTGTCACTATTATTGTTGTATCGTCTGCATAAAACACCTTCCCCCCTTCTATGAAGTCAGGCAGGTCATTTATATACAATAAAAATAGGAGTGGTCCCAATATACTTCCCTGTGGAGTACCAATCCCTACATCAATTTTAACGTATAATTGCCTTTCGGTAACATAGGAAACTATCCAATCTTTTATAGAACCCCGCAATCCTAATCGTTCCAGTTTTCTTTCTAGTATGTCCGGGTTCAGGGTATCAAAAGCCCGTGTTAAATCAAAGAATATGCCAAGAACATATTTACCATTATCAAGCTCACTATATATTAAGGTGGGCCGATTTCAGTGTTTTTCAAAAATTGGAATTTGCATCTATAAAAAAGTTGCAAAACCAAGAAACAATTTTTTTTTTCATTTCACGAAAATATATTTTTTCATGTTTTCAACTGCCACAATGACAGTTAATTTTCAAATTTTGAATTTTGTAAATGGCTAATTCTGCAAATGCAAAACTTGTTTGAGACTCAAAAGTGAACATTTTTTGTTAAATAAAGTATTTCATATTTTTATTAATTAAACTGCCACGAGGATGCCGAAATTTCAAAATCAAAATTTAAATATTTGCAAATGAAAAAAACGTAATAAAAATTGCTGAACCACTTTGGTAAATAGTTTTATTTTATATCTTCATGTTTTAAACTGCCTCATCACCGATATCATTTCATTTGTCACAGTCTTTCGCTGTAATTATAATAAACAACCAACGCCCGCCGCTGACGCCGTAACCCCACTGAAATGTGACAATTTGGTACAGTTTGGCAAATATAGCTGAGATTGTGAAATTCCCACTTCTTGCGCGAACAATCACGTGAATATCACTGGATAGTCCGTCGTACGACTAATGCGCATCATGGGCGTGAATATTTTCACACTTGCAGCTATGTTTGCCAAGCTGTAATAGTAATACGACAAACACCAGTTGCTTGTTGACTAGGGGAGGTGTGTGAGGTGAGTGTCTACTAGATATTAGATGGATAAAATGTCGCGTTAAACCCGAAGTGACTTGGAATGTCCTATATTTAAGCTCTCAAATGTATAAGTGACAATGTACTACCAACATATGAAGATATGAATAGGTATTTCAACTGGGTGGAATATGAACTGAAGCCTGTATCAACAAATCCACAGCGAACTGCAACTGAAGGCACTAAAGTTGTTGCGATAAAGATTGCAGAAATTTGGGGTAAGGCTTTAATTCCCAATGTACTATCATCAAACGATAACAAGTTAACGTTTCAAAATAAGGAATTTATTAAAACCTTATAAACAACAAAATGATGTCACAAGCTAGCAAAAGCAGTTGCAGGATTTTAGAATACAAGCTAAAGTCATATTTGATGTGGCTGCCTGTAAATGCCCAGAATTCATTTCGTGTGTCTGCGACAGTCTTGAAAGTTCCACAAGCAGAACGTTCTTTTTTATTAGATCGAAGAACCGTGAGACATATGGACGAAAGGAACTATTTGAAAACCAGAAGTGAATCAGAGGAGAAAACTAGCTCACAAGAAGGGAAAAATTCACATATAAGGAAGTTAGTGGAAAGAACCCAGTACTTCTCCACAAGTCTCAATTGTGCCTCAAGGAAGTTCACAAATCCGCTGCAATTCATAACAACTACCCATGCTGGCGAGAAAACTTGATCGTTAGAGCTGTAGCTTCAGCTGTTCTTCAGGACATCGGTATTATAAAATAAAGGAGACAATAGCAGCATCATAGATAAAAACAAGGTTCGTCGTGCAAGAAGTAAGAAACGTGAAGATATAATAGTTAACACACAAAATTCATTGTAACGTGGCTTGTTTTTTGATGGATGTAAGATGAAACGCTAAAGATGGAAGACAATCGTCGGCGAAAAATTCGAAAAGAGCACATTACTCTCATAAGAATGCCAGAGTCGGTATACTTGGGGCCTCCGAATCAGGAACTTCGGCAAACATCATAAAATGTATATTGAAGTTCTTGGACGAATCTCAAATTACAACAGATGAGATGAAAGTAATAGCATGCGACGGAACGAACGTCAATGTTGGAAAACTTTCGGGAATATTTCTTCATTTGAATAGACCGTTGCACTGGTTTGTCTGCCAGTTGTATGCTAATGAACTGCCACTGCGATTAAATTACAAATATAAACTTTTCAAAATGCCGTTTTGGTAGTTCAAATTCCAAAAATAGGAAAAAAAATATTAAAGAAAATCTGTTTAATTTTAAGTAATACAACCTCTAAGAATTTGCAGATTTTGAAAATATGAAATTTTCAAAATGAAAACTTAAGTGTCATTGTGGCAGTTGAGGAAATGGAAACATCAAGAAAATAATTGTTGAGATATTTTTCTATAAGTATTTCACACATTTCTTAAAGTTGCAGACACGAGAATTTACAAATTTTCAAATCCCCTATACCAATCGGCCCACCCTACTATATATATACTGGGTGACTTCAGTTGTTGCAGTTTGGGTTGATAATCCTTTTCTGAACCCATGTTGACAACCCGAGAGAATGTTATATTTCTCCAAAAAATTTGTTAGGCGTATATAGACACCCTTTTCAATTACTTTGGCAATTGGACTCAATGTCGTGATTGCTCTATAGTTTTCAATTTGTTGAGGATCGCTTTTCTTATACTGGTGTGGTTTTTGATATTTTTAAGATATTTGGAAATTGACCAAGTCTCATTGACATATTTATAATTTGAGTGATGTACAAACTGAATTCATTCCGACAGGCTTTGATAAGTGCTGTTGGTATCTCATCATATCCTATGGAAGTTTTATTTTTCATATTTGAAAAAATGTCCATTACTTCGTTCTGGTCACATGCTTCGAAGAAAAATGAGTTATTGTTCATTTTGGGTAATGTTTTGGGTAATGTGCAGTTTTCGACATTTGAAGGGCATATTTATCACTTAAGGAGTTTGCAAAGTTTGCAATTGAAAATTGAACCAAAACATGAATTGAAGTTACTTTTGTAATATGTAACAGAAAACAACTACATCCCCAGCTAAAGCCACGCTGGACATTGAACTACATCTGATAGATAGTAAGTAGGTAAGTAAGTAAGTAAGTTGTCTTTATTGGTTCTGTTAAATACCTCATAGAAGTGTAGAACATAAAATAATATAATAACATTTAATAATAAATATTATAAGAAAAATTACAAAAAAAAGTTTTCACATGATATGCCATTTCTCAAGGTGATCAATCCTTATTGTACAGACTTGTCAAATAACAAAATCGTTTGTGCACTTGGGCACATTCTAAAACTGTTATAAATATATACAAACACCAACACTGTTACAATAATTCAGATGCATGATACACGTAGACATAATATGAATATAATATAATATGTTTAAATAAAATTGTAGATGAAAAAATAAATGAAATAGATTGTAAAATCATCAAATTAAAATTTCAAGTACACACAATATACTTAAATGAAATTGTATATAAAAAAATTAAATATACACATGAAATTGGCATACTCGCTTTTTAAAAATATGTAATTTATTTTATTATTATTTCAACAGACTTCCCATGTCATGTTGAAAATATTCTTCAATGTTATAGAATGCATTTTTATTTTAAAAAAATTTTAATTTCCTTTTAACTACTTCTTTTTCCATCAGTCTAATATTATTAGATAGCCTATTCCATATTTTCACCAAACTATATTGTACATTTTTTTGAATATACGTACCTATATTTAACTTTGTCATTTCTTAATTCCCTTTTTTTCTTGTATTGTCCTCATGAGATCTTTCCATGTCAGGAAACAAGTGCCTATTATTTAAAACAAAATGTACAGACTCATATATATACAAAGTGATAACAGTTAGGATATTATTTTTCTCACTACGAGCAACTTTAAAAAAAATTCTTAAACATTTTTTTTGAAGAAGACTCTCTGTATGTGGGAAGAGTTTCCCCAAAATATTATTCCATAACGAAGTTTGGACTGTACATATGCGTGATACGACATTAAAGCAGCATTTTCATTAATATTTCCTGAGATTATATATAGAGCATAATATGTATATTTTGACAGATCTCGAGTCGGGCTTTCCGAAATCTAAACGATGATCTATTCTCACTCCCAAAAAAGATAGATTGCTGGATGTTTCAACTACTGCGTTGTCAACCAGTATGTTTTGTTTGTCGGTTTGTCTACCAAAATACAAGATTTGTGTTTTATCCACATTCAACAAAAGATTATTTTCTGAAAACCAGGTATTCAGCTTTTTCAAATTTGCGTTGACCGTTGCAGCGGCTGACGGGAGGTTATTTTCATTTATAATCATAGACGTATCATCTGCATACAATATAACAGCTTGTTCAACTATATCTGGAAGGTCATTCGTAAGAGAGGACCCAAAATAGAACCTTGTGGTAATTATTTATCAAAAAGCACATTTAAATGTATAGGTCGTGTGATATACGACAAGATTATTTCATAAATAAGATAGATTGAAACCAACAACAAAGAATTTTATTTATAATGAACACCAACATTTTCTAACAATTTCTTTATTAAAAAATATTTTTGCGTAAGCTTTAAAACGAGACATTTCAAAATCAAACGCTTCGTTGATGATGTTTGTTTATATATTACTTTGGCTACGCATCCCAACAATGCTTTGAAGAAGCCTTTGCTACGAATTTTGCATGTAAACATTTCAAATTCTGAGGTATTTTCGTTGCCTTATGTCAAAATATTTTTCTAGAAATCCTATCGAAAATGGAGTTTTCACTATTGAAAATCAATATTAGGTCATTCAAACGATTAAGAAATTATTGTTTTTTTATAAACTGTTGCCAAGAATTGTAAGAATCCCTGAAAAACGACACAACGAATATGGAGGACGAAAATTTAATCGCTCTTGTGAAATAATCACTTATTTAAAACAAAATATATTCCAAAAATTGGTCTATTTCATCTTGAATGAAATAATCGTCAATATTTTGCACCAATATCAGAATAGAAAGGTGCGAATACCTAAATTTCTGAAATAGTCAGTCCGTAGTAAATCTTTAGATTTTTTTGGAGAGTACCTATAGAGTTTCCAAGAATAGATTATTTAAAAAACATTGATTGAAAAATGATGAAACATACATTCCATCTACTATGGTCTCTAAGAACCTATTGTAGACCAAGTTCGATTCATGGTGGTACAATGGACCTTTACATTTACGAAAAATAAATTGCAAAACTCTTCTAAATCGATAGATTCTAGTCTGAAACGTCCATTTAACAAAGATTTCCACTATATTTTTTTCATTTTGCAAGAATATCTCATTTGAAAGTGTGCCGCTGACGTCACGTTCAACGGAAACAACCCCCACCATAATCCATGTTTCGAAACATTCAATACCGTTCTCCTCAAAAATATAGATTCTAGCTTGGTATAAGCCATTGAGAAATAATTGAAAATTCGTTACTTGATCAACTCAGAAAAAAATCCACATATTAGCTACTTTTCATTGTATTTGTAACTTTCAAATTTCCTGAACGGACCATCCTTTCGATGAAGAACGAGCATTGACAACACCGCAAATCATGACAGTTCTCATGCAACAAAAGTGATCTCGAGATTTGAGGTTCGTGTGGCACATGGTGGGGATGTGATCCCAAAATATTGAAAATCTTACATGACTCTCTTGTTCTTAGTCATCTCAATTATGGGTGTCAGATTCTTGTTCCTTGTTCTAAGTCTGTCAAAAAAAAATTAGATCAATTGCAATACAAAAGTCTAAGAATAGTGACTGGGTGTATGAAGTCCACCCCAATTCGAGCCTTATTGGCAGAATCTGGGGATCTACCCTTGAAGTACCGTAGAAATTGGCTTACTGGAAAATTTGTAATGAAAAACTTAAGCATGAATCATAATCCAATAATTGATTCGATATTCTCTCTACGAATCAGCTGTGCAAATAATATTTCATTTTGGAGAAACAAAGAAATCCCTAGTTTAGTATATCTATTGAATATGATACAAACTACTTCTTTTAAAATATATACAAGTGACACACTCCCTTGTCACCAATTTGATTTAGATCTCCAATTTGAGTCTATGAGCGTATTTAATTTACATAATTCAAGATATTAAATAGTTTCCCCACACATACAAAAATCTTTACAGATGGATCAATTGACCCATCAGGTAGGGCTGGATTTGGAGTATTTTCCTCTGATATGGCATATACATTTTCCTCCAACTTACCCATTCACACGCAAATTTGCTCAGCTGAAATTGTTGCTATTAATCATGCCTTACAAGTAATACTTGAGAAAGAGATTAATCATGCTATTATTCTTTCTGACTCTAAGAGTGCGCTTCAAAAGATTTCTAATAGTAATTTTGACAAAGATATGGATCATGCCTCCTTATCAACAAAAGAAGGTATATTATTGCCAAAAAATAATAATGTACATATAAGTCTAGCTTGGATCCCAGGTCATTCGGGTATCCTTGGTAATATTAAGGCTGATCAACTGGCAAATATAGGCCGAACTTTGAATGTCCCAGCTAACATAAAACTGCATTTTTCTTGTTTCCTTCCTCTAATAAAAAAACAAATTTGGAGCCAGTGGACAGACGATTGGCTTACTAACCAGGTGAATAACGGTTCATTTTATAAAAAAATAAACAATGATTCCCCACATTTCCCTTGGTTTAATAAATTCTCTCATCTTAATAGAAGACACTTAACGACAATTATTCGAATGCGGACTGGACATTGTTTAACTCCTTACCATTTATTTCGCATTGGAATTAAAGATAACCCTTGGTGTGAATGCGGCCAAATTGGATCCCTTAATCACATTATTTTGGAATGTCCAATAAATAAATTACCAGATTTTGATTTATACTGTGAATTTGCAAAATCAAATCTCACTACTCCGTTTGATATATGTACAATTCTGTCTAACCTAAACAGACAAAGAATAGACATTCTAATAAAATTCCTGAATATTTTTAAAATTAATCTTTGAATCACTTAAACAGAAAAATAAAACAAAAACATAAATTAATGAAATACAACTACATAAAATAAAACAAGACTACTTCAATCCTCTTTCTTTTTGTCCTGGGTGCTCTTTCTATCTCCGTCGGTAGCATTTCTGGTTGTGTTAGCTTGGTGGCTGCCCCCAAGCGAGAAAAGTTTTGTCCTTTGTTGTGTTGTTAATCCTAACTAACATGTAAGCCCTTACGGAAGAAAGAAGAATGAAACATTGGAGGAACATTTAGTCAATCCAACGATAGTTGGGAAGTTGGATATGTTCAATTGCTCTGAGCAAGACTAGAACATTTCCAAAACGAGTTAGCTGGGTAAATTGTTCTAGGACATAGCCCATTAAAGGAAGAAGAAGAAGATTTGAGATTGTTTGTTTTTTTTTTACATTCAACATTTAACTGATACATTCATTAATACTCTAGCGAGGTGTTATGACCGATCTGGTGTGAATTTACTTGTGTATTAAATGGATGGAGTTATTCAACAACGAGCCAAGCCACATTTTTTAATAAGAGAGCTATCACAGTCATTGGAATCGCCAAAGTGTTATTCTACAAAAAGCAAAAATGATTCAACCCGCAATTGTTAGGGGGCTCCGTCCACTGACGATAATGTTAAGCCACATTCCATGATCTGCTAAACTATTTTGATATTTTTTACGAAACTAGCTGACTGTGGCTTGACCCATCATCCAAATATGGAAAGGCTTTGTGAAGGGAAGTTCGGATAATTTACCGACGGTAGATTATGAGATGATTGACTCTTTCTATTTAACAAATATGAATTTATTTTTTGCAATGACTAAAATTTAAAATCATTCCTTGAACGCTGCTTGAATACTGTAATATTCAGTTGGAAATGTTCTTCACAAAAACATAATTATATTTCCGCTTTTTACTCAAGGTTTATTCATTGCTTCGAACTTCATTTTACAATGCGATTCATAGGTATTTAGGATAACAAAAAATTGTTTATTACAATATTCACTGGTGTTCAGACAACCAGGTACGAAGCACCTTTTCGACAAGTTCTCAGTTATTGCAGGGATACAGATACAGGAATTGGGAAAAAAATTTAGAGCACAAACAACAAAAACATTTCAAAACTTTGAAAACCGCATTAACCTCAAAAAATAAATCAAGTAGGGCCTGTTCGTTTGCAGCATACATATTTGATGGAACTGCTCTACTTGTATTGAATATTAAAGTAAGCAAACGAGTTAAACAGAGACAAACGATTCTTATTGATGCTCCGTGAAACAGACGAACGAACCCATCTGGTATCAAATGACAACTGTCATACGACACATTATATTCGAATGAGAATTTGAGATTCCACGGTGCACAACTTTTACAACGTTGCCAAGTCTAGTTTTGATGAAGGTGACGTCACGAAACCACTTTTCTTCTGATTATAGAAAAACTAGCGGTCAGAAAAAATAAGTAAAAATTCCCGAGTGATATTTTTATTTTGTTTTTGTGAAACTCTCTATATGTATACTGTTTCTTTATACCGATCACAAATATCTGATGTACAATTTTTTTTCAAAATTAGAGTTACTGCTATCAACATTGTCAGTTAATTCTTCAATCATAAACTGGCGATTTCAATATAAATTTTGAAGATTATAAATCTGTCAATTTCTTACAAATCTCCAACTTGTTTTCAAATTAAAAATACACATTGAGTCGAATACCGGTATCAGTCAATTTTCATGTTCTATCATTGATTATAAATGCAGTAATTTAGATCCGAAATATACAGTGTGTTTAATTTCTTCTTGTATCTTCCGTAATTTTTGACATAAAACCATAGACTTTTTATGATCGATAGATACCCTAGAAATGAACTCACTGCATAAAAAGGGTCATCCTACGTGATATACACTGCACGCCAGCAGCGATGGAACCACCCATTTTTCCTGAGAGTTATATTAGGGGGCAAAATTGGCTCTAAATCTCTTCGGATTCGTGTTCAGGATCCCCAAATTAATACTAATACACATTTCTCCTGAAAAATTCTCTGTCCTGAAAAATTCTGATTTGTTTCACTTCTCATGGAATCGCCCCCGTATCTTCCGTAATTTTCGTCGTAGAACCATCAAATTTCCAGAAACGATAGAAACACTAGAAATGAACTCACCGCACATAAGGAGGCATTCTAAGTGATATACACTGCACGCCAGTAGCGATGGAAAAATGTGTGGTTCTATCATTCCATCATTCTCATCATTGATAGGCTGGAATGTTTTCACCAAGTACTTCTGCTGGATTGGCAGAAGATGGCAGAAATAAAGTGGTCACTGAAATGATTATGAGTGATAGTGTTTTATTTTTATTCTCATAATAGTTGCATGCCCTCATTCTTGTCTCAGTGACTCCTCTGGTGAAACTATAGGTTTTCCGGGTTTTTCGTGCGCCACCATTTTTAAGTCACTCTCTCCGGATCACATATGGTGTTGTTAGTCTCTTTGATCTCGACTTATGTTCAGAAGAGGAAGACTATCACCATTATAGATCTAATACATAACTATTTCAATTTCCATTTTTATTTATAGTTGAAAATCTTTGTCGATAAGCTGAAAAACTTCTGACATTAAAGTATACTTTGAGTTTAACCAACTAATACACTTTAAATTTTTTTCAAACTCTTCTTACTTTGATGTCTAAAATACTACAAACTTTTTGAAATAATCATGAGCCCATATTCAAATAACTTTATTTTTTACCTTCACCATTGATCAAATGCGAACATATCATTCTATTTCAATTATTTTCAACCTCGTGTTTTTCAGTACCCCGCCGCACTGATCTCTAATTGTCTCAGCTAACTCTTGGGCTATGCAGTTATTGGGGTCCCTCTGTATAACAAAGTCCACGCATTCCAAAGCTTCCTCAAACCTTCGCAACATCTTGAGTGCCTCAGCCTTCCTCAGATGTGCCTTCAAATTATGTTCTTCCAAGCTCAGAACCCTGTCGCAGTCCTTCAAAGCGTCTTGGAATTTTTTAAGCTTCAGATAAGTCACAGCTCTATTATTGAGGTTGTCAACGTTGGCCTTGATCTGCACGCTGTTGGTATAGCACTGAAGCGCTTCGTCGTAGTCACCAGATTTGAAAAACTCGTTGCCTTTCTCTTTCTCTGTGTTCGAAAAAAATTCTGCTTCAGCTTCGGTGGAAAATTTGTTGAAAGTAACGGTCTTTTTGGGTTTTGACTGTTTCTTCGGTTCCAGCTCTGACTTTCTATTCTTTTCCTCTTCTAGTTCCATCTTTAGTATCTCTGTATCTGGGTCGTACTTATCCCAAGCTGTGTAGTCTGTAGAAGAAATTCTCTTTTCGGGGTGTTTGCACAGTTCGCCAGTATTTGTAAGCTCCTTGAAACTTCTAACATCTACTTCATGATAACTTGTCTTATTCTTCCTACTATCAAGTTCTTTATCATTTTTTGATACCTGCAGCACGAACTTGTTTAAATCCTCTGCTATTTCCAGGAGTTCATTTTTCTTCAGATCTTGTTTATCGAGAACCCTCGCTACTTTCTTCAGTAACTTACTCTTTGGTTTCACTACGTTTAAACGTTCTTCTGTGGTTTTGATTAGATCAGGGTAATGTCCTTCTTCACCTGATCGCAGAATCAAAAGAATTTTTTCCAGTTCTTTTCCATCAGTACACTGTTCTATATAGTCGTATTCGAAGTGTTGAATAGGAATTCTATATTTTGAGAGTAACGTTTCTTTTTCTTCGTTGTTCTGGTTAGTATTTTCCAGAGAATCGTTCATTGTGGTCATTTCGAAAATGTTAGCAACTGCAATATTATAATTTGACACAATCTGTTCATGATGCTATGGTAACAGCTCCGACATTTGTATTGATCAAACAATGAACAAACATCCAGTGTCGTGCCCACAGTTAAACGGGGTGGGTAGCTCTTAATCATAAATACGTTTCAACTTCAAAACTTCAACAGCGTGTTTGTTGTGTAGATCTTCTGTGTATCTTGACATGGTCTTTTGGGTGTTTTCACCGTCCACAAATTCTCTGATTCGCTTTCCGACTAAAATACAGGGTATTGAAATTACGTAAAAGAAAATTTGTTACAAAGGAAAAATCTCAAACTCGTTATTTGGGGGGGGGGTAAGGACAAATTAAAAGTAAATCAAAATAAAGGCGACATCTTTAAAATGGTACTCTGGGCGCCTGTTGCGTCAAAAAATTAGAACAATTGAAATATTTCCATACATTTTTTTCTACATATCGCTAGTTGTGCATTTCGTTATCCACATTGTCTTCATCAGTGGGATTCCGCTTCAAGAAGAAGAAGAATATCACATTATTATATTATAATATTACTTTTTGGTTATCTAAACGCGTTTCTAGATAATCTATCCTTTTAACCAAAAGTGTACCTACGAATGAAGACGTTTCATCTGGAAAATAAGCTTCAAGAAATGATTCTAGAGTAAAAGTGCTAAAACAAGAAAATTGGCTTGCTAGGCTAAATTTGGATCATCGCTCTGATCGTTTATTAGAGCGATGATCCAAAAGCCTTCACTTCCTTTTTTAATATATTTTCAGAACATATCGCAAATTGTATATACAAACAAAGGAAAGAAAATACCACAAAATCAATCACATCAGTCACAAGCTGAAACCATGGATTGCACAAGCCTTACTCAATTATATCAGACACCGAGACCTCTTTAAGCAAAAACTTCAACAACACAGTACTAAACAAAATTGCCTATTACCAATACCGAAATTTCTTACTGGGAACCTCCAAACAGAATTGTTATCAGAAACAACTTGACGAATGTAATAATAATGTGGCGAAGCTGCGGGCGATGACGGACCTGAATGCTCACGTAGACAGCGAGTGAGCGCATATGACTTTCGAGGTGGTATGCACCGAGAAGAATCTGGTCGAATCGAAGAACGTTCCTAAGGCTTACTAGAAATATCAAGAGCGTTCGGGGAAATGAACTGTGTATATAAAAAGAACCAGCAGCAGAGTTAGGCAGTGAGTGAAGCAGAAGTTGAACATAAATAGTCCAGTAATTGTGATATAAATTAGAGTATTGTGTTGAAATTGTTGAATCATTGTATTTCGTCAAATAAATTATTTTTAACATGAATTAGACTTTAAATAAACTACAATAATGTAAAAAAAAATCTGGGAGAATATAATAGTTATTTTTTTACGTTCATGCAGAAAACAAAACTTTATTGAATTGTTTTTAGTGGAAAAACTAGTTCTTTATTACACTGAGTGCTACAGCGTTCTGTCATTATGACAAACAGAAAAGTCAAATCGACGCCATATTTAGCCCATTTTCTTGAGATTGTAAATTGCAAAGTTTTGCTTTTTCGATAAAACTCGATCAACATATTTTATAGAACTCACCGAGTGCTACTCAGAACTCCCCTCAGATTCCATTATGTCTTCATTCTGAGTGTTGTTTTTTTTGGATTCCGCACCCTAATATAGCTAATAAATTGAAAAGTTTTGCTTTTTCGATGAAACTCGATGAACATATTTTCTAGAACTCACCGATTACTACTCAGAAATCCCATTAGATTCCATTCTGTCTTCATTCTGAATGTTATTTTTTTTTGGATTTCGCACCCTAGTATAGATAATAAATTGAAAAGTTTTGCTTTTTCGATAAAACTCGGTTAATATATTTTGTAGAACTCGCCGAGTGCTACTCAGAACTTCTATCAGAACTATTATGAGATTTTTTCTGTCTTCATTTTGATTGTTGTTTTGTTTGGATTTCACACCCTATTATAGCTAATAAATTGAAAAGTTTTGCTTTTTCGATAAAACTAGATTAACATATTTTGTGAAACTCGCCGAGTGTCAGAATATGAGGAAAATATGGATGTTGATGTGGGCGTATTCCTAATTTTACTAGAAGGGTTTCCACATCTATATAATCTGAAAGACAAGAATTATAAAAATATGTTCATGAAGGAAAACAGTTGGCGCTCAATGAACACAAAATGAAATTTCATGCGGCTACGGCTACGGCAGCGGCAGCGGCTGCGACACAATCTATAAATCCAGCTTAATTGCAATGGATTCTAGAGTTTTTATATCAGTAGTTGATGAGTTTTAGTAAATTTGTAATCCTGTTTGGTTGTTAGCACCAAAAATTGCTTCTGATATTTTTTTCTTTTGCTCTTTCGAATTTTCGTTGTAACTTTCCATCCGCCATGGCGTTTCACGGTACACAGATCAGCTCCAGAATCAGCCAAAAATGAAGCAGACGATCGCCGAAAACAATATCCGGTATATTCTTCAGGGTGAAGTAAATTCAAAAATTTGGCAATAACTTTTGGCATTTTACCAAAGTTGTGTATTCCAACGGGTTGTTTTGTGCATTTCTTATTTTTATAAGTGACAAATAAACGTAGATGGTTTGTGTTCCAAGGTCGAATTTTCACATATTGTCTAAGTTCTACCATATTCAATCCTGGGATATTCCCTTAAGTTACAAAAAATTCTCTCACTACCTTTGTTTTTGTATTCGGTAAAGTAATTCTAAAAACGGGTCCTTCGTCTATTACATTTTCAACAAGCATATTTGTCAATTCCTCTCTTCTGCATGCTCCACTTAGTCCAATTATCATAGCATCTTTTTTAAATGAATATGTATCATCTGATGCATCCGTTAAAAACGTTTTGCTTTTTCGATAAAACTCGATCAACATATTTTATAGAACTCACCGAGTGCCACTCAGAACTCCCATCAGATTCCATTCTGTCATCATTCTGAGTGTTGTTTTTTTTTGGATTTGGCACCCTAGTAAAGCTTGAAAAGTTTTGCTTTTTCGATATAACTCGATTGACATATTTTGTAGAACTCGCAATTGCTACTCAGAACTCTCATCAGAACTGAAATATCTGTTATTTTTCTTTCAAAATTATGGTTTTCGAAAGTCAAAAATTGATTTTCTTCAATAACTTTTTTGTTTCGGCAAAACTATTTTCAAAAATGGTCAAGAACTCCAGAACTTTTCCATCTTTATTCAAAAAAGATGGTGATGCGTTAAGTTAGCGCCACTTATTTGTTTTCATTATCAAAATCCACAGTTAGCTGGAACTATTGAAAATTTGTATCAGGAACTTTATCAAATCTACCCAGAACTCCAAAAAAAAATTTGTTTTTGCAACTTTTTCTCGAAATTTCGACATTAAAGTCGAAATGATGAAAACAAAAACCTTTGTATACGTATAATTTTCAATATTCAATTGAAAGAGTTTACAAGTTGGTAAAACTACTTATATAAAAACTCGTTTATTTTGAAATGAAATGGTTCTATTCCGTACATAACTGAATCTCAATCGGAATTCGTTTTGCAATCCACTGTAATAACTGGACTACTAAGAGATTGTATTAAATCTAACTGCACTTGTCGGATAAAAAGAGATAATAAAAAATTAAAAATTTAGCAATAACAGGTGCAGCCTGTAATGTTAGATGGGCCCATTCTCGACAATATCGAGTCATTCTACCAGCTCATTTTGTGTTTCAGAGGTTAGGTATTATATTCCGACCGGTGCAACCTTGGTCGGCAACTTGATGCAATAATCGGTGTAATGTTAAATAAATACAAGAACCGTAATGGATATTTTATCTGATACGAATTTATAGTATCTCTGAAGATTAATTCATTTTTTGCAATAATATATAATAGAATACATTGTAAATATTTATTTTCAACAAAAAAAAAATAAAATATATAAATGATAAAAAAAAACTCAAATGAGTGGAATAGTGATCTCCTGCTCATAGAAGAGCAGATATACCTTTCCGCTAACAACGGATTTTGAAGAAATCGTGGAAGCAGTCGAATCGTTGTAATTGTGCCACTTGCCTGTATATGGGTGCTTACAGTGAGCAGTGTAGTGTCCTTCATAGGTAGTCGCGAAGATTAATTTATTTAATCTGAGATTCAATTCATTGAAGTTCTGCTATTTCTTTTCCTTCGAATCCAAAATTGAAAATTAAAAATTCTTGAAACATCACTGAATATTTTGGAATCATCTTAAGGCGGCCCTTAGATAGTTGCGAGGAGAACAATGTGCACATCTACAGATGTATCACGCGTTACTTAATAGTTATTTTCCCGCTGCCGACACTGTAAATAGTCCATACATGCTTAGCAACAAAACAGGTAAATGGCCTATATCATTCGTTTACTAATTCATCTTGACAACGGAATGTAAATAGTGTCATTTACATGCCTAGGGTAATAATGACTTTGACTTTGACAAGTAATACCTTCAGCTTCATTCATATCAATTTTTAGGTTATGAGACCTTTTGAATATTATTGTTGTCTGCTTATTCGGTAACTTAGTTACACGCACAAGCAACTTAGAATGAAATTGCGAACGAATAATCATGAAGGAAGGGTAAGAAAACAAACTTCAATTCAGGCAAATTTTGAGAAATGTCAACAAGCAGCGGGAAAAACGTAATAAGTAACACGGAATGTATCGACTGTTATCATCCTCGGCAAGCGACAAGCCTCGGCTTTGCCTCGGCTCGTACTCGCTCACCTCGAATGTTAACACATCTTTACATTCCTTGTTACTTAAATAACTATTAAGTAACAAGGAATGTAAAGACGTGTTAACATTCGAGGTGAGCGAGTTCGAGCCGAGGCAAAGTCGAGGCTTGTCGCTTGCCGAGGGTGATAACAGTCGATACATTCCGTGTTACTTATTACGTTTTTCCCGCTGCTTGTTGACATTTCTCAAAATTTGCCTGAATTGAAGTTTGTTTTCTTTCCCTTCCTTCATGATTATTCGTTCGCTATTTCATTCTAAGTTGCTTGTGCGTGTAACTAAGTTACCGAATAAGCAGAAAACAATAATATTCAAAAGGTCTCATAACCTAAAAATTGATATGAATGAAGCTGAAGGTATTACTTGTCAAAGTCAAAGTCATTATTACCCTAGGCATGTGAATGACACTATTAAGTTCCGTTGTCAAGATGAATTAGTAAACGAATGATATAGGCCATTTACCTGTTTTGTTGCTAAGCATGTATGGACTATTTATAGTGTCGGCAGCGGGAAATAGTCTATTAATTTTATTAAATCACAACTTAGTGATAATACGTCCAGAAGGTACTGGAGATTTATTGGTCACATTCGCAACGGAGAATAGTAATAAAAGCCATCATCTACCTGCCTCTGGGTAGGTATACTAATAGGAGTGTTCAAAAAGGAGTTTATTATTATTATCTTCCTCTGTCACGTAAAACCTTGTAGTTACAAAAAATTTCGACGTTCATGTCGAAGATTCGACTTCATTGTCGAAATTTCAACCTTTCCTTGTAATTTCGGCTTTTCTCGAAATTTCGAATTTTTGTTGAAATTCGACTTTTTTATCGAAATTTTATCGAAAGTCGTGATTCTACATCATTTAGAATGTACCTAAGTATATTAAAATATTAAGATGAAGGTGTGTGGTTAGTAGTCTAGTCAACATGTACAGAGTGTCCCAAATTCGAGCCTCATCATTGGGATCTCGGAAACCAGAAGAGATACGAGGCAGGTTAAATGGAGGCAAAGTTGCGCAATTTGGTGCTCATTGTAACGCCGCTTTCATATTTGAAAAATTCAGAATACTTCCGAAGATTTTTGGAAAAAACCGATTATTCGCGATTTCATTTTTATTTTTTTGTGACTCTATAGATATAACAAAACAAATTTCACATTCTCATTGCTACTTTTTCTGTTCTACAAGATGGTGTTATCAGATTTTCAAACAGACGTTTCGTATTTGAGCTGCCATCATCAACTTTGTTTTTTTAAATACGGCCCTGGATTTTTTATTATGGATTTTAAAATCTTCTAATGTCCCAAAACAGTGTGACAATCCTACCCAGGAAAATACAAATGAGGATGGATATAGCGAGGGGCAATATATGAAAATATAACTAGAAAAGTTATTGGGTATAACCCTCAAAATGTTGTGCAACCGTAGACACGTGTTTCGAGCTTAAGCTCTCATCAGTACGGTAAAATCAACCACACATTTGTGGCTTCTGTTAGAAGACCTTGTGTTTACAAGGCAACATTGCCCCTCGCTAAATCCTTATTTGTATTTTCCTGGGTAGGATTGTCACGCTGGTAGCTATAGGCGACGTTAGTTGTTGCCTTGTAAACACAAGGTCTTCTAACCGAAGCCACAAATGTGTGATTGGCTTCCTGTTGTTGACTTCCTTTGTTTCTATTTTTTCATCCAAGTGTTGTACATCTTTGCACTTGATTTTACCGTACTGATGAGAGCTTAAGCTCGAAACACGTGTCTAGGTTGCACAACATTTTGAGGGTTATACCCAATAACTTTTCTACTTATATTTTCATATATTGCCCCTCGCTAAATCCATCCTTATTTAAATTTATTTTAGCTACAAATAAATTTTTTAGGGAATCATTTTTTCTTCAAAAATCATAATTTTCATCAATTACATCATATTACAAAAAAATGTATTTGCTCATAAACAATGTATTTGTTTATAAGAATTTTTTAAATAATGATAGTAAAAAAAATTTAAAATTATTTGGAAACCCTTAGAAATCGAAACATTTGAAATAGGTATTCAGATTTTTTTTAACTTTTTTAAATTTCATTTTTGGTAATAAAAAGGTGGAAAATCAAAACTTTACAATTTTTGCATCGGTTATCTATTTGTAAGCCTATTAATAATAACTTCACGGAGTGAAAAAAATACTGGGAGAAATTGGGATAAAAAAAATTTAACCACAGATTATTGTTACTTAATGCATCCCAATAATACATGAATTTGTTATTCCTTAATATTCATATTTAATATGTTAATAGTAATTTACGTAACAAGTCCAGAAAATACTGTTTTTTTGGACGAGTAGACCAAATTCTAGGACGAGCGTCAGCGAGTCCTGGAAGTCTGCGAGTCCAAAATAGTTATTTGTATGCTAAGGCCGCGAAATACCTTTTTAACGTACCGAAAGAACAGTTATCGCCGAGGCCGCTTGCGGCCGAGGCAAGATAATCTTGAGGTCGTTAAAAAGTTTCGCGGCCATGGCATACACACTATTTTTCGTGCAATCGTTAAAATTATTAAAATAGATAGTTGTAAATAAATATATTATTGCTCTAAAATCAACAGCAGTTCAATTTATTTAACAATATCACCGTGTGCTATGGAAATGATATGTTTCAATATATACAAAATATTTTGACAGTTCTTGTCAAAACGCAAAATGTCTGATACTGATAGCGATATTTCAGTACCTTCCACTCCTCCTGAACTCAAAAGCGTTGTAAATTCGGCGCTTTCCGTTTTAATACCCGAAAAATCTAAACGGCAGTACGAAAAATGTTACGGCGAGTTTAAAGATTGGTGTGACAAACAGAATGTTAAGACGATGTCTGAAAACATTTTTGAAAGTGACGTTTGGTTTCGCGGCCGTTGCTATGGGTAACGGCCGCGAAATTAAATTTCGCGGACTGTGCTGAGAACGCGAAATACTGACTTCGCGTGCGATTGCACTAAAAAACTGTTTTCGGACGTGTTGCGTACACTATTTTTTCGGCAACCATGTAGAATAACAAATCAATGACCTTCGAAGTCGACCTTCACCCATCTGTTAACCGGATGAAACATACTTTTTATGAAGTTACATAAATAGACGAATACGCCTTAAATGGGTTGCCTATCAAAAGGTGGTCATGGTGGCGGCGATAAGGGGCCCGCAGAGCCCTCCGTGCGGGGGGGGGGGGGGGGGGCAGCTCCACAAGGGGCCTAGCTCCACAAGGGGCCCCTTCGACCTCTTTGCTAAAACTTTTCTAATTCTAATTGTTTGTCAACATTTACTTTAAAAAACTAGCTGACAGAGCGGAAGCAAACTCCTTGCAAAAGAGTATGAGTAATTATGATTTTATTATGCTCCTTGTATACGAAAGCAAAATTTTGGAAAATATTAATTTGGTGTCTAAACTGCTACAAAGTTCTACTGTTGATGTGGGCCGAGCATGCAAGATATTGAGCTCCACAATAGATAATTTTATTAGTTTCAGAGACGATTTCGAAACATTGCATATGCGAGCTTCCAATTTGGTGAATTAAAGTCTTCTACGAGTCTCTCGATATAATAATTAATCAACTCAGTACACAATTTATCAGCGTGAACGAAGTAATGAGCTACTTTTCATTTTTAAATCCAGACTGTTTCTTTAATCTACAGGAGAAATTATGGATCATGCTAAAACTAAAAAAATATGAAAATGACTTCTCGCGTAACTTATCTACGCAATTAATAAACTGGAAAAGTGTATTTTCAGATGAAATGCGAAAAAAGGAAATCTATGAATTCTGCTTTCCTAAGCCCAAAGGACATATCTCGATTCTTTCCATAATTCAAATTTCACTCTCTACATGTTCCCTATGACTGAGCCGTTGACTTGAACAACAAATTTGGCAGAATCTCATTGTTCTTTGCCATCCAAAAAGTCAGTAAAAAAATACACCTGAAATTATAAGCTTTAAAGGCCTAAGTGACTGCCTCAATATCTCTGGTCATTATTGACTTACGCCCTTTGGGCTTCGGACTGCAGAATTGGCCACATATTTTAAATCAGAAACTAGATGTATTTTGAGCAATCTTCCGGATTTGTTCGTTGTTTCAACTTTTTTTGACATTACCGGTAACATCTGCTTCTGCCGAAAGAACATTTTCGAACTTGAAGTTGATGAAAACATATTTGCGTAGTACAATGTGAGAGGTGAGACTTAGTGAATTGGGTATAATAATAAGTATTGAACATGAACGTGTTCGTAAACTTGATTTGGAACAGTCGATATATTTTTGACACAAAAACATCGCCTTTTCGGCAATTCAACAGTGCTCCCCTAAACTTCATATTCCTCAATCTACGGATGGCTTCACTGGCACCAGACAGATTTTATATTCAAATCACCTAGCAAATTATGGCATTTATATTATCCAGAGTGGCAATAAAACCATACCGGCATATTGCTAATTTCTTTGGAAAATATTTCAATATAAATAATGTAATATAATAAATAAGTATATTGTGTGTTATGCGGAATTATGAGTCATTATGTCTGGTTTTTTATTGCCACTTGTATGAATAACAAATTTTGGCAGGGGGGCCCCGAATTCTTATCGCCGCCACTATGGTCATGACTATATACAGCGAGTTTCAAAAATTTGCACCATATAGAAACTTTTTATTATCGATTTGTCAGAAAATTTTCAATGCTGTACAGGGGGAACAAAAAATAGAATTTTGATCAATAGTAAACTACCCTGTCTGTGATTCCAAATTTGAATAATTCGAAAATTTTAGTTCTTATTTGTATTATAAATTGAAATTCAAACAGAAGATAAGTGCCAACAGAAACATTCTAATTCTTATTTATATTAATATTTATATTAAAATTCGAGCACTTCTCAGCCTAGTCTGGGAAATACGTACTTCCCGGACTAGGCCGGAAAGTGTTACTTTACCAAAAAAACGTGTCCGGGAAGGGACCACTTCCCGGATGGTTGCCGAAACAATTATTTTTGTTGTTGTGTCAGAGTGACGCAACGGACGCGGAAGCCAGACTACCCATTTTGGATCTATTTTCAGGGCTCTGTAAAAATTATAAATATTGGATGTACAGTTTCGGGAGTCAGAACTTTTTTCAGTATCGAATCTTTTCAGATCTCTTTCAATATTTCAAAAATCTTTAATATTTTTCGAGATATTAAAAAAAAACTTTTCCTTAAACTTTCTACATGACAATACGAATCGAATGACACCATGAGCATGATTTTCGGTGACTATACAAAATTTTTGTAATAAATGGTACATGTTGACTAGACTGTAGTAGTCACAACCATCGTGCCGCAATAACTTGGATAATTTGCTCGTCCTCAAAAGATGATCGTGTATCATTAATTTTACACCCACCCTTTATTTTCGTCCTCGAGTGAATTTAACCTTCGCGTCTAAGCGTAATAAACGATTGACTTCCTCACCTTAAGTGACTCTTGCGTAATATTTTGAGTTATCTAAACATCGTTCGAATAGAGGACTTCGGATAAGGATTCAGTGACACAACTTTTGGCTTCAAAACTACTGGCACGTTTTTCGGCATTTTTTCTTCATGTCAGGATTCCTGGCACCCTCAGGAACCCCGTAATATGATTGAAATTGTTCATAACGACGGAAATATTGAGATTTTCCATAAAATACAAAACACTAGGGACTTTAATTTTGTTTAGGGATTTTTCTTTCAAAATGGCGCTAAATTCAAAACTAGAGCTAGAGTTTTGTTATTGAAAGAGGTATTGTGTAGTCTAGGAAGTGCCGGGTAAAGCCACCGTGTGGTCCGTAGCAAATGTGAACAAGAGGCCCTTGATTTGCATTAAGTATTAAAGTATAGAATATAAAATAAAACAGCACATTTACAAAAAGACTTTCCGTGATTTAATCCGAGCAAATTTGGAGATAACACTCGTCAAATTCTAAGTTAATCACTTTCTATGTTCATTATATTGAGGTCGTTTGATGTTCTTGTCCCATTGTGTTCCCTAACACATTGTTAAAACGCTTTAACGTTGAAAAAGAACATTCTCCGCTGTAGTTGGTGATTATCAAAATCAAGTGAATGCGAAACACTATTCCAACATTTGGGAAACACGATTCCAATGATTTTTATGTCAACAGTTTATAAACTTGAAGTTCCTGAGCCTCGTGCTTTTTCTTTCTGCTGTCAATATCAGCAGCCACATCTGTTTTCAGCAGCTTCGCAAACTGCACCAGTTCATTGCCCAGACTGTCTTCGACATCATCTAGGAAATAATTGACGATAGTTCTTTTTAAGACCTTTTCTGCCGAAGTATTCCAAATACACTAGTCACTTGATGGTAAGCTTCCATGCATTTAGCTAATGCAGACAATTACAACAATAAAAACATGAATTTCAAAACGTTGTCTAGGTGTTTGATGTTCTACAACTTCTTCGAGTGTAGTGCCTTCATTTATGAGGTCTGTGAGTAGAGCTGCTGCTGAAAAGGTCGTACTTTGTATTTTGCTAGGTTTTCTTGAAGTCGATTGCTGATATTCTTCACAGCCAATTAGGGCTTTGGCCTCTATATCTGAAAATTTGGATCGTATTGCTTGGAAGTAGCCTTGTAATGATTAATAAAGAGCGTACCTATCTCGTGTCAAGATCTTGATCGGACGACTGCAACGAAGCGTTAGTCGATTGCAAGTGTTCTAGAATTTCATTCCACGCTATAGTTATTATTCCCATTTCTAACTTTATTCATTTTCTGTAGGTGGTATAAAAAACATATTTTACTTGATAGTGTTTTTTTACTTTGTGCACAGGCGCGAGCCCCCCCCCCCAGGCGCGGGGCCCGTAGCATTTGCTTACTGGCTAATTTGCTAACTGGTACTTGGTAGCATGGATAATTGATAGCTGGCAAATGCGGCACTGAGTGTAGAGTTATTTCTTTGTCAGTGTACATTCGTTCCATGATAAAGTTCAAAAGTAGAAATGATATTCAACCATTTTAACAGTTATGATTAAAATGTAACACGTACCCACAAAACTGACACAAAATACAAATTCTGTGATGTAACCTCAAAGTATTCCAAGAAAGATAATAAAGTTTGTTTGTCCGTGAAAGTTACCAATCAGAATATTTTCTAGATCGATCAACTATTTGGCAAGTAGGAAACGTGAAATACGCAATTTTTTTTTAAATACGGGAAAATGATATATTTTGAAATTAGCGCCATTTTGTGAGAAAAATCCATAAATAAAATTAAAGTCCCTAGGGTTTTGTATTTTATGGAAAATCTCAATATTCCCGTCGTTATGAACAATTTCAATCATATTACGGGGTTCCTGAGGCTGCCAGGAACCCTGACATGAAGAAAACTTGCCAAAAAACGTGCCAGTAGTTTTAAAGCCAAAAGTTGTGTGGTGGCATGACTGAATCCTTATCCGAAGTCCTCTATTGAAGACTGTTCTTATTGATTGAAAGTTTGGTATGTGCAGGACATTCGTTTCTTGACCAATCATAGACACGGAGTTATTGAATTAGCCCTTGATTTAAAAACCTAGATAATTTGTGTATGACACAAATATTTTATTCTATTCATAAAGTATTTATGATGGTATTTGTAATGGTCACTACCCACTCTATTTACATACAACGAACTACAGGAAATACACAAACAGAGCAAATATCTCATCACTCAGGGTGACATTCACCATTATGACACAAGAAGCCCAAAGCTCATCAGAAACCCTGCGTATCGATTAAACCGTTTAAAAAAGAACTCGTTGAACTACAACGTTTTACCAGACGGAATAAAAAGTTTTAGTTTCAGAGACTTCTAATACACAATCGAAAAATACCTTCTCAATCATAATTTTTAATCAGTTGATGATTACCTGAGCACCGGGCATACCTCTCTGTCCTCTGCCCTCTGCCATCTCATTAATATTTCATAATTTTTCATTATTTACAATATTTGACTAATCTTTTATTATTTTTATGCACTAGCGGGCGGTAAAGTACACTTTACCGCCCGGTTCGCCGGGCGTAAAGTGGCACTTTACCGCCCGTGGGCGCATTATGGCCCGGCGGGCCGTAAAGTAGACAAAATTCTCAAATTGTCTATACTCACACATCATTTCATGCAATTTCTAACACGAATTAGAATCATTTCAGTTCAATAGAGCAATACTCTTTCTAACATTTGTTCATAATCGTTGGCAATTTTTTCGGTGATGATCTATTTATTTGAAATAGATTCTCCTATATAGCACTCAGCTACAATAGTTTCACATTCCTCATATTATGTTACCCTTAATTATTGTATGCATAACGTATGAAACGTGTAGACCATTGCAATTCAAGTCAGTATTTGTGATTCGCGCTATAAAACCGCTAGTGCATAAAATTTTGTATGTATCACGTGCGTAAAATGCGTTTCATTCAGGCCTTCGGCGTGTGATGGCCCTCGGCTAACGCCATCGGACCATCATCCACGCCGCAGGCCATAAACGCCTACTTTACGCCCTTGATACATAAATAACTATTATCAGAATTGTTTGTTGTGTATATGTCATTCTTTCGATTCTTTTATCTACAGAATTCTACCACAAAGTGTTTGTCAATGTCTGTATTATATACATATATATGTTCAATATTATATATTTTTTTATTTATTTTTTTATATGGAAGATTCATTTTCCGTTTGCAGAAAAAATAGTTTTTGTTTTCAATCTCTCGTTTATGGCATTTTGACACTATAACATATTTAACAATCTATTAATAGTGAAAAACTAAAGCCATGGATTTGGACGTACTAAAAGGGTTGAAATAAGGGCGTGATCTTGTAAAAAAATAATCAGTTGCTGATGCATTTTTTAGCTTATGGCAATCGATAGAATGAAATTTGATATCCTTATGAACATTAAGGCTTTGGTTTTTCACTATGAGATTGTTATATATGTTATAGACCGGGATCCCACGCCTATTTTCAAAAATGATTAATAACAGGCTGAATCTTCCTGATTAGCTTCATTTTGCCGAGACGCCCAACTTTCGAAAATTCTCGATAGTGGTAGCTAATAAAATGCGCAGGCGTCAAATATGTCGATTTGGTGAGTGCAAAAAATTCATTAATAACAGTTAGTATTCCAGTTGAACCTCGAGATAATTCGATGAAGTACTCGAAAAAACTTTTGTCCTACAAAATGGATGGTAGGACTGAAGAATCCCCACTCCCAACATGTACCAATGACCTGGTCATAAAAATTCATTAATAACCAGCGGATTTTTTTACCGTTGCTTGGTTAATATTTGTATAATTGAATGGTCATATTGTCCTACAAATTGAATGGTAGGTGTTCCCAGTCCTACGCTCCGAAATTGTCAATTCCACGAACATTTTTGATATAAGTAGCTAATGAACTGCGTAGGCGAAAGTCATGTTGATTTGGTGAGCGCAAAAATTGTTTGGCTGTTAGTTTTACCCAAATCTGAAGCTCTTGGCTCATGGTGAAACAAACCAATTGAATTAACTTCATTTCAAGGCAGTAAAATCAATCTATTTGACCGTAAGCCACGGGCTTAACTAGCCTACAGATATTTCGACCATACCTTCTGAAATAAAAACTTATCAAAATATTTTGTGAGTAGGCACATTTTTCCTCATTTTTGATATGATATTTTTTTGATCCTGTCGTCCTCATTACGTTGTCCAGTTAACAGATCTATCCTATTGCCAGTTTTCGAGCTACAGGGTGTCAAAAATTCCATTACTACTATTTTGCGAATTATGAATCGATTTGATATTTTTGCTTTAATTCAAATCGATTTTTTTTTTAAATAAACACATTAAATCTAATTTGTAGCTCGTAAGTCCCTCCATTCGAATAAGAAATTATATTTCACAAAGAGTGTTGCATTACATAGCATGACAAGACTCTGTTCAAAGAAATAGAAGAAAATCAATACCATTATCATTTTTATTTCACAAATTCTTTGAAAAAAATGAGTCTTCGTCAATTATATGAGGATTCATATTGTGATTGCTAGTTCAACAGTATATAGTTTTCCGTGTACACAATTTGAATGCTTAAAAAGGCTGTATCTTAGGAACAAAATGAAATGTGTGGTGTTGCAGGTTTTTCCGGGTTTCCCCGCATCGGTTGAAGCGCATGCGACATCATTTAAGCCGCCCTGGAGGGCAGATTGATTATTTCAATGTTTTTACTTCGTTATTGTTGTTTTCGAAATGTTTATTAAAATTACGAAAGCTAAACAAAATTTCCCATTTATTTCATAAACTTTTCACGTAAATTATGATATTTTTTATTCGAACAAACAATTATACATTGAAAGTAACATTACTCCACGAATTAAAGTATTCTAAATAAGCTAAACCACAATTTCAAAATAATTCGTTATTTTGAATAATTTTTGTAGGACTAGCGATACATACCCGTTTTTTTGTAGGACACTGTATTATTCAGGTGAAGGATACACCTACCTTTCATGTGTTATCATTGTCCTACAGTTATTAATACATTTTTTTTCACCATGGAATTGACAATTTCGGAGCGTAGGACTGGGAACAGCTACCATTCAATTTGTAGGACAATATGACCATTCAATTATACAAATATTATCCAAGCAACGGTAAAAATATCCGCTGGTTATTAATGAATTTTTATGACCACGTCATTGGTACATGTTGGGAGTGGGGGACTCTTCAGTCCTACCATCCATTTTGTAGGACAAAAGTTTTTTCGAGTACTTTATCGAATTATCTCGAGATTCAAGTGAAAAACTAACTGTTATTAATGAATTTTTTGCACTCACCAAATCGACATGTTTGACGCCTGCGCATTTTATTAGCTACCACTATCGAGAATTTTCGTAGAGTAAAAAGTTGGGAGTCTCGGCAAAATGAAGCTATTCAGGAAGATTCAGCCTGTTATTAATCATTTTTGGAAATAGGCGTGGCATCCGGTCTATTATTGTGTTGAAATGCCATAAACGAGATATTGAAAAAAAACAATTTTTTTCTGCAAACGGAAAATGAATCTTCCATATGCCTAGCACACGTCCGATCACTAAATTTTCATTTTTTGAGATCAACACTGACATAATTTTCAGCGGTTAAAATTCCAGAAAAGAGAAAATCAGTCAGCAAAATCTGTCATTATCTGATCATCGAAGTTGATATCTACTGTATAATCAGATTCTATTGCCATACGGTCTATAAGTTAAAATAACATTTAAAAAAATTATCCGAAAAACATTTTTACATAGAAAACGTGCAGGGTCCTTTCTCCGCGTCTTTCGCATCTACAAAACAACAACAAACAACAATTTGACGACGAGTAGATTCTCACGTAAACTGCAAACAATTATAAATTTCTTCATCTTTTACTTTACTTTATTGAGTTTGAAGAGCGATGCAGACACCGATACCGATTTTTTTTAGGTTTCACATCACGCATCTGTAATTTTGTATTTGTATTTTTTAATACTCTGTATAACCATAGAATCATCTAGGTCAGAAACAAAGCGATCATTGAAAAACCGCTCTTCTTATTGTTTATTATGTCATATCATTCGATTCGCATTGATATGTCCCCGACCCGGTTTACGGTGGAAACCTTGTTATTGAATCGCAATGAAGTCACTTAGCCCAGTTATACTTGACCTAACCTAACGCAATCAACGAAATTCATTTCTTTTTCCTTTTACGTATTTTCGGTTTTTATCGCTGATTTATAGGTGTATTTATTGATCGACTGAGTGCTCATACGATGTTTTATCAGCTTACAAGTGGACATATTCAGGACGCTGTGATGAATTATTTTTATTAGAAACTCGCAGCTTGCTATTAGGAAGCACACTTATCAATTAGGTAGAATATTATTTGTTGAATAAGGGATATCCTAGTCTGATAAAAATAGTCTTAATTAGTTTCACTAATTTATTTTTTCTACATTCATGCAAAAAGCAAAACTTTATTGAACTATATTCAGTGGAAAAAGAAGTTCTTTATTGCACTAGTGCAATAAAGTTTTTATTGCACTCATCTGTCATTCTACTTCAACGTGCTGTCATCATGACAAACATAAACGTTTAAACCTACTACATATTTAGCAGATATTCTGTGAGATTGACAATAGGTACTTCACTACGAAATATTCATATTGAAAATTGCACCAATTGTTCATTCACTTTCAACATTGAGGGTAAAAATAAAGTTTGAGTTAAATTGTTCGTAACGTATTAGTTCCTGTTTCAATGCAAATCGATATTAATAATAAAGTATTCAAGTTGCGCTTTTCATTTTCCTACACCTTGTGCCGCACCTCAATAAATCATTTTTTGCTTTTTGCATGAACGTAGAAAAAATGTTGTATGCAATTCGTGCAAAAATTGTTTATTGCACTCGACGTGTTGACCAACTCGGCCTAACGGCCTCGTCGGACAATTTCACTTCGAGTGCAATAAACATTCACTTTTTGCACTTGTTGCATAAATAACTATGATACATGTAAAAATACAACTCAATTCAATATATGCCAAGCTGTAGATAAAAATAAGAGGCTCTTTTCACACAAAATAAAAGAGGCAAACTGCCTTTATAAGATAGTTCGTAAATGAAAACCCATGTTTTCTCCCCAGCAAAATCGCTTTGTGGAATTTTTTAAACAAGAAATAGTGAAAAAATTACAACTTTTTTGTTTTTTCGCGAATATCTTAAAAAGTATTGGAGGAATCGTTTTAAACTCAATAGAACTTTTATAGAAAATTATAAAATCCACAAAATGTTTTTTTATACGACCAGATCGGTGCATTTTTCACTGAGAAAATCCGGGAAAACCTCGAAAAAGAATCTGAAGCTGGACAAACAATATTGCAGAAACTTAGATAATAACATGTGGTTCAACTGCGCGCAAGATGATTTCTGTCCGATGCAAGATAAAATTTGTAAACACAGTCAGAATCAAAAATTAAAATTCATCGAGGTTGTAGCAATTTTTTTCGACGAGGGAAGTTTTTAGTCTCGATTTAAAAACGACTTTTTTTTCTACCGTTTTTTCTCTATTTAAAACTTTATTTCACTATTCTTAATTACTATAAGGTGTTCTCGATTTCCGATATAGTTTTGAATCGAGTTAAATCGTTTTTCTACGCCCATGTCTGTAAACGTCAAAAATCGCACTGTCAACATTCCTTGTAAATGACATAAAAATAACATGCACGTAATGAGTTCTCATAACATACACGTGCGTTTTGAGAAGAAAACTTAAACTTCTTGGTTTAATTAAATTACACAATCAAATTTTTATTTACATAAGACTTTATTTGGTCTATTTACACAAATTTAGTCAATTAAAAAACAAAAACTTTTAGCATTAGCGAGATATATTTAGGATTGAAAGAGTGATGCCCCTAAATGTAGACAGCACGTTATGCAATTTCTTTAAAGATAGAACACGTTTTCTTAAGTAGCATGCTATGAAAATAAATGTCATGTCATTTATATTGTCAATTTCTTGAACAAAATATAATTGTATCCGAACATTTTCTCAACTTTATCTACGAATATGTCTGATAGTAGTGAAAGTGATGAAATTATGAGCACTCCACCGAAGATTTTAGAAAAAGCTCAAGCTGCCACACATAATTTGTTACAGCTAAAATCCAAAGAAAGTTACGAAATTACCTATCAAAAATTTATGGATTGGCGACACAAGCATAACGTTAAAATGAATGGGCGTAGAAAAAGTATAGTACGTTCACAGACCTCATTGAGGTCTGTGAGTACGTTACACGAGTTGTAAGCCCATTACTCGTCGCTGCGCGGTTTCGTGCATAAACTTTTTCATTTCGTGCGTAATGGGTTACTTACAACTCTTCTTACGTAATATACTATTTATCCTTCGGATGGTGACAGCTTTCGTATCGAGTGTTCAGTTCATAATCCAACCACTGAAATGAAATTATAATATGATCATGATATGTCATCACTCATCATATTATAATTTCATTTCAATGAATCCAACCCGTATCTTCGAATATAGTCGTGACCAACGATTTCTTATATACTAGATCATAGATCAAGCAGTCTCACTCAAACGTGAAACCTTTCTTTGGTTCTATAATCATGCAAACCATTGACAGTCTTCTTACGCAACTAGGGAACAACAGCGCCAACAGCGGTTACTTTTTTGGGGGTAATAAAAGAAAATTAAACTCTCAAAATAATAGAATTTTATCACAATGGCTACATAAATATAAAATTCACCTCACAGGTAACTTTAAACCGTTTCTGCTCACTTCAAACTGTTTTACTCTACTTCGTGCTTCCCGCATAGGTTTTTTGAGAGCAATGCAACGAACGAACCGTCACTGTCAAAACACAAATCTCAGGTTCCGATATTGCTGAACAGTACTGCCCAGTAAATTGTTGACTCTCTCTTCCCCTATAGTGTCTATGGGGAGAGAGAGACCACATTTACTGGGCAGTACTGTTCAGTAATATCGGAACCTGGCCATACGCTAATAAGGCTCTTTCGTTTGTATTCGAAACAAACCGAAGGTCTCAGCCAAGAAGACTAAAAACAAGGAGTGTTTGATTCCCATAAGACAATGGGGACACTAGTAGAAAGAGATGAAAGAACATTTGTGACGAAATGTGACGTAGTTATACATGTCATGGCCACCGTTCTCTATAGACAGTGACGGACTAGCTCTTGGTATATGAGAGTTACTGCTGACAGTTTTGTTGCTTGATTCGAGTTCGACCCTGTACTCATACCCAAGTACGTCACTATGACGCTTTGATGATACAAGTTTCTGATTGGCTAGAGCTTATTAAACCCTCCTTGTTTTTAGTGGATTTATGCAGCAATCATAAGTCATAAGTCTTTAGTCATAAGGAAGAATATTCGTCAATGATTGGTTGGTCCGTATATTCCAACCAATCATTGACGAATATTCTTCCTTATGACTAAAGACTTATGACTTATGATTGCTGCATAAATCCACCATTAGTCTTCTTGGGTCTCAGCCACAGAACTCATACTTATATCGAGTTCTGTGGTCTCAGCTAAACGTTCGCGTTATGTGCATAGGAAATATTTGCATAGCTTTGGTGCCACTTTGGTTTCTTTATTTCTCCCTCTATCCTATACATTCTTTCGTTTGCATCGAAGTGCAGCATTATTCTACATTTGGTGTAATTTACAATAGATTTTTTTATTCGTTTTTATTTTGGATTGATACATTCTTTTGTTGTATCTGCACTGCTCTATTCAAAATGCGGTGTAAATAACATACTAGACGTTGAAGCATACGAACGGACCTTATACGATCTCGTTGGTCGTGACCGTCAAAAAGTTCTAAGATTTTTTTTTGAAAATTCAGTGGGTCACTACCCGAAGTTTTACCAAATTGCGAATATTCGCAAGGGTATGGACGATACTTAACAAAATGAATGTATTAAAATATTTTTCCATTTCAGATAAAAGGAGAAGTCCTGGCTAATTTCCCTATGATATCAGGCCATAACCATAGGAATCTGAAAAGGGTTAAGAAATTTGAATTTTAAGATAAACAAAAAGTTTATCATGATTGCAGAAAATGAAAAAGATAAGTTACACTTCAAAGAAGGAAACCCAGGAGCCGTGCAATACGGAAATTTCATCAATTATTACCAGTTCCATTCTCCACATGAAAGGATCAAATTGCTACCAAAGCACATATGGGAAGTTGAAAAACCCTGTGTGGCATTGGATATTGGTTGTAATGCAGGGGTGAGATATTAATAAAACCAATCGCAATATACTTTTAATTAAAATTTTTAGAAGCTAACTTTTGCGATAAATGAGTTTCTAAAAGAAAACGTAAGGCAAGATACTTCTACCTTAGCTATTGACATTGACCCACTTCTAATAACCCGTGCCAAAGAAACTTCAACCAATGATATTACTTTTCACTGTATGGACGTTATGGATGAAAGCAAGAGAGAAGAAGTTATAAAAAATTATTTGAAAACCAAAAATGTTGAAAAGTTTACAGTAGTGTTTTGTTTTTCAACAACAATGTGGATACATCTGAACTATGGGGATGTTGGATTAAAAACTTTTCTTGAATATATTGCAAGAATTGGTGAAGTTGTGATAGTTGAACCACAACCATGGAAATGTTACAGATCAGCAGTAAAGAGAATGAAACAAGCCAACTTTGTATTTCCGTTATTTTCAAGTTTGAAAATCAGAGAAAATATCGAAAAGGAAATTGAAAACATCCTGACAAGCTTGAGTTTGGAAAAGGTTACAGAGAGTGAACGGACAAAATGGGAGAGGAAGTTACTGATTTATAAAAAATTTAAAAAATAAAGTCAATATGAATACAGAAGTGCTCAGGCTGTCTTTTAGATATCAAATCATAAAGTTCAAATTCACAAACTTTATCTTTATGCATTAGCTAGCTTAGCATTCCAATGGTTAATCAGCTACTTATCCAACAGGTTGCAGATAGTGACAGTGAGATACTACTCCCACACATTTCAAGTAACAACGGGAGTACCCCAAGGGTCACACCTGGGCCCCCTTTTATTAATTTATTTATTAATGCTACCTGCTACAGTATAGATGAGTTTTATCTGTAAACCAATGCATATTATGAGTATATAGGAAGGAATTATTTATTATACTATTCATGTGGTATGTGTATGTATATATAAGTGTGTATACATCTGTTTATATATGTATATATTTTCTTACATATTCTCGATTCTATTATCTATTTTAGTATAGTATAGTTTTTCTTTCTATATTGTACACTGACGTTTTCCTCTTCTTCATTTATACTTCTGCTCCCGTGGTTGTACAGATCAATCTGAGTAAATAAAGAGATTATTATTATAATGACATTACTTCCTATTTTCTGTATAGCAAGTTGCCCCCAGAGCCCCACGGCAAATAATAATAACAGCGTTTGGGTACACTCTACGAATGTTTATGAATGAGTATTATAATTACTATAGGCACTCGCTGAATTTTGTAGACTGAATTGAAGAGGTAGGTATTATTCTCGACTGTCCTCTCAGTTTTAATCCCCATATTACAAATGTAGTGCAGAAAGCTATGAAATTTCTTGGTTTGGTCAAGAGAACCTGTGATGATATAACCACAATAAAAGCCCTCTGCTTTTGCTATATGTACTTTCAATTTGGGTAAAAAATCAGTGATTATGACATAAACATGAGAGTTAAATTCAAACACTTAAATCCTTTTCCGAAAAGTTTATTGATAGTTGAAAGGATCCGTCCCTGTCTATTCAATAAAAAAAATGAGATGAACTTATTTTGAACATTTGAACTTCAGTTGCCATAACCTATATCAGTGTACAATGAGCCTGGAGTGTCTTTGAAATTTCACAGCTTAGTAAATATTTAAAAAAGGCAATGGTGATATTATGATAACTTATAAATATACATACAAGATTTTGTACAACACTAGTTAGAAGGTATACTCCCAGTATACCCAACAAAACGTAGTAAAACTGCAATGGCGAAAAAAAGTCACGCATTTTTTTCGCGGAGAAGTTGCAATAAGTTAAGTAGTTGCTCAATATGTCTCTTTTCTACCAATAACGGAAATTTTGGAGATTTATATTTTTCACACCATATATTAAATAAAATTAGTCAAATATATTCCGTGTTCTCATTTTTGCTGAGCCTAGCCTGATATTCATAGGAATGAGGGAGTTATGGTTGAATTTGTTGACAGAAATTGCATTTTATCCTAAAATTGTCATGAAGTCTAATTAAAAACTATCTTCGAAAAGATCACAAAAGTCAACTAGTTTTAATACCGTTTGTTAGGTATACTGCTCTACAACTTCAACTGAACTGTGACAAATCTGAATAGATGATAAAAAAAACACTTTCATTGATAAAATAAACATGTTTTTCATTGTTTAACTTTGGAAATAACTTTTGTAACAGTCGAAAATTGTAGATACAATTTACAAATCTCAACAACAGCAAGTATCCTTAAAATCCAAAGACTGCTTTTCCAATGGAAGTTATATCTTACTTAAATAATTCTACTATTCATCAGAAAATTCAAAATCTTAAATCATTTATGTTGAAACTTCTTCATTACCCCCATCGAATTCTAGTTTAACATCCTCATGTAAGCCTTCAACATCTACCTCTGATTCTGCAGCATTGAGCATGTTCAGCGTTACTTCGGATTTGATCATGGACTGTTGTTGTACAGTCTGCGGTGGTGGTACTTGCTGTGATACTTGATTTCCCGGCCTGATAGGTAGACCAGCATCTTCAAAGGCCTTTTTCTTCAGAGCTGTCCTAATTTGTGATCTAACATTAATGAAAACATTGTTAAATTCACCGAGCATCTGAAGAAATTGGGATTAAGAACTTACACTGTTCTCCGTTTGATATGATCGCTTATTTGGTTTAGACCGTCTGAAAACTGTTTGACTACCTGTCGTAACATCTCAATTTCTTCATCAGTCCATTTACTAGGGAAATTTAGGATTTTACATGGATTTTGGTGTGAATATGGTAATAGGGGTAAACTTACCCTGTCGGAGATTCAGCATTGGGATGTAGTTGCATCGTTAGGTCGCCTAATCTGTTGAAAGCTTGTCCTGCAGCAGTGAATATCTCACCAACCTTATTAAATTATTAAATATTAAGTAAATTTTAATAAAAAACAAAAATTATGAAATACCTTGCTCGCAGAACTCATTTTTGAAATGTGTTCATTCAATTTTTGTTTGCTTTGCTTTTAAAAACCATACAATATTCAACGGTTTCAACACAAAATGTAAACATCTATAACCTATAAACACACAACATTAACGAGTAACGACATTAGGAAGGAAAAGGCCAAAGATAAAACAAGAAGAAGAGCAATTCGTCGTTCTTTCGCAAGGATACTAAAATTTAACAAGGAGGGTTTAATAAGCTCTAGCCAATCAGAAACTTGTAGCATCAATGCGTCATAGTGACGTACTTGGATATGAGTACAGAGTCGAACTCGAACCAAGCAACAAAACTGTCAGCAGTAACTCTCATATACTATGAACAAGTCCGTCACTGTCTATAGAGAACGGCGGCCATGACACGTCCAACTACGTCACATTTCGTCACAAATGTTCTTTAATCTCTTTCTACTAGTGTCCCCATTGTCTTATGGGAATCAAACACTCCTTGTTAAATTTTAGTCTATAACTTGGTTCTTTCATTATGAAAAAAAAAATATAGAGTGACTTCCGGCAAAAGACAAAAGAGTTTTACGGAAACTTACTCAGGGTTACCTACCCGATCCAAAAAATTGACCCGAGTAAGTGATCGGCTTTTGCAACACCAGAGTTTCCGCACGCGGGTTGGGAACTGTTTGGAACCTCATCAACCCGAGTAAGTTTCCGAAAAACCCTAAAGAGGCACCTGAGGGCCAAGGAGACTAAACATTATTTTCCCGCTGCCGACACCACCGACTTAACCTTTAAACTAGACTGCCAATACCATATTATTGAAATTGATCCAATTACGAAATTGACTGGTGGCCATAGAACATGCGCATTGTGTCTGTTATCTGTCAGAACAAAAGCAAGTGGAATGTTGAAAAATTGAGTTTTCATTTGATGACGAGAATATTTCATAACTGTACGTCCATATTCTACAAGGCACATTTCAGTCGATGAAAATTAGGGATTTTTGCACCAAAGTCCAAAACACTTCATTTTAACAATATCTATTTACTCAAGGTAACGCCAATGACCTAATAAATGGCTCCCCAGATTGTCGAATATCAATTCTTTGGTGGCTCTTGCGCATTGCGCAGACACGATTTCAGGATGTTCAATTGGATGAGTTTTTTGAGTGGTGGGCATGTGAGTACTAGCAGTCTAGTTTAAAGGTTAAGTCGGTGGCCGACACTGTAAATATAGTCCATACATGCTTAGCAACAAAACAGGTAAATGGCCTATATCATTCGTTTACTAATTCATCTTGACAACGGAACTTAATAGTGTCACATGCCTAGGGTAATAATGACTTTGACAAGTAATACCTTCAGCTTCATTCATATCAATTTTTAGGTTATGAGACCTTTTGAATATTATTGTTGTCTGCTTATTCGGTAACTTAGTTACACGCACAAGCAACTTAGAATGAAATAGCGAACGAATAATCATGAAGGAAGGGTAAGAAAACAAACTTCAATTCAGGCAAATTTTGAGAAATGTCAACAAGCAGCGGGAAAAACGTAATAAGTAACACGGAATGTATCGACTGTTATCATCCTCGGCAAGCGACAAGCCTCGGCTTTGCCTAGGCTCGTACTCGCTCACCTCGAATGTTAACACGTCTTTACATTCCTTGTTACTTAAATAACTATTAACAGGAGAGTCTAATTCCCATAAGACAATGGGGACACTAATAGAAAGAGATGAAATAACATTTGTGACGAAATGTGACGTAATTGGACTTGTCATGGCTGCCGTTCTCTATAGACAGTGACGGACTAGCTCGGGGTATATGAGAGTTACATGTGACAGTTTTGTTTCTTGGTTCGAGTTCGACTCTGTACTCAAGTCCAAGTACGTCATTACGACGCGTCGATGCTACAAGATTCTGATTCGCTAGCTTATTGAACCCTCCTGTTAGTTTAATTGCCTTGGCCTGTGAATACATGAAAACTAAACTTTGAATCACGCCGAATGTGAAATGTGAATCACAAAATATCACGATGTTTTGTGATGTGAATAGTGACAAAGAATAGTAGGGGGTCAAAGAGACTAAACTAACAGGAGGGTATAATGAGCTCTAGCCAATCAGAATCTTGTAGCATCAACGCGTCATAGTGACGTACTTGGACATGAGTACAGAGTCGAACTCGAACCAAGCAACAAAACTGCCAGCAGTAACTCTCATATACCAAGAGCTAGTCCGTCACTGTCTATAGATAACGACTAGTGTCCCCATTGTCTTATGGGGATTAAACTCTCCTTGTTAAATAACAACGTTTAGTCTCCTTGGATTAGACTCTCCTGTTAAATTTTAGTCTCCTTGGTAGGGGGCCATAGTCATAGACCATAGTAGACAACCCCTGCCCTGTGTCAAAGAATATCTACAATACTGAACATTGTAGACTAGGCGTTTTCCATTTACGAGTGTGAAGCCCCAGAGCTCCAAGCCCCTGAAATCGTAAATTACTTTATCACTGACTTTTTCGCCAAAAAACTATGTATTCGAGTTTTGACTTTTGTCTACTTGTGCTTCATGCACCAATAAAACGGGTGGTGCTCGAGGGGCAAGGGGAATATCAATCGGTGCTTGAAGCTCCACTAATGCAACATGTTTATTCCTGGTAGTTATTGGAGATTTTGGAGGATTCTCAAATCTATTGATAGCAATTTTATTATTTATTAGAAATTTAGAAAATGTCACAGGAAAAAGTGCGAAAAATTGTAGGTTACATATTTGCCTTCTTCTTCTTTTTATTTCAGAAATAAGACTTTTATAAAACTGCCATTTTAAAGCTGAAGTTAACTTGACTGTTAAAATTAAAGTTAACTTCGAGAGATGTTTATAATACCGGCCCTTTGGGCCGGTATTATAAACATCTCTCGAAGTTAACTTTAATTTTAACAGTCAAGTTAACTTCAGCTTTAAAATGGCAGTTTTATAAAAGTCTCATTTCTGAAATAAAAAGAAGAAGAAGGTTAATATGTATATGTAACCTAGAACTTTTCGCAGTTTTTTCTGTGATATTTTTTAATTTTCTAATAAATAATAAAATTGCTATCAATAGATTTGAGAATCCTCCAAACTCTCCAATGACTACCAAGAATAAACATGTTGCATTAAATCTGAGTGAAATTAACGTGTTACTGGCGGTAGAAGATTATTTATAACATTGAAAATACTTATAATTCCAAAGTAATTGGAACTATTAAGAAATGTTGACTTATTAGTTGGTCTTTGCAAATATTTGCCTCTCTGTGCCCCTTTAACAAGCATCCAGACTATCTTGATGATCGAAATCCGTTTTAATTTATTTTCAAATTCTATTTCATTCTACAAGATAAAATGGTTTAACCGATTTCTAAATATACTTCGACGCCGAGGGTCTTCAATAATAATCACAGCATCTCCTTCATCGCCGCTTAAAAGTTCCTCGAAAATAACAGGACATCGTTTGCTAACATTTATTGCGAAGAAAAAACAATCAAATTGAGTTTTATGCTAAATTATTGACAGAAGAACTGTCGAAAACCACCATTTTCTACAAAGTTAACTTTAACTGATACCACGTCCTCCCGATAAAGTTAACTCCTACCTTTTGAAGTTAACTGTAACATGTGACGTCATTCCACAAGTTAACTTCCAGTTGTCTGTCAAAATAGTTTTATAATACCGGCCCTAAATGGAACGCATGGTCGTACGGTTTGGGTAGCTCTGAGGAGCTCCTTACGTTAAATGGAAAGCAGCTATTCTTTGCCTGTGGCACAGCTTATATGTTGTGGCACAGCTTAAGCCTGATTCACATAATGGCAGTAGCAGTGGCGTCACCCCCCTCTATTGATAAGATAACCAATGGCAAACATGTTTAGACGACGCTGAAAATTCACGCTGCTGAAAGTTTGATTCATTTAAACTTTTTGCAGTAAAATCTGGCAGTGTTCGCATTTCTAACCTTAAAATCATCATGAAATCGAGATTGATGTTATGATTCCTTTCTACTGCTTTTAACAAACAATTAGTTGAAAATTTCCATTCCAATGTCACTCATTGGGATAACAGCGTCAAAAGGGGCGGAGTCACTGCCTTTAGTGCCACTGCTACTGCCATTATGTGAATCAGGCTTTAGATGTATTTATATAAGCTGTGCCTGTGGTCTGTAGTCTGTGCCCCTACTCTTTGCTACTGAATAGTAAATAGATAAACTTCAACCAAAAATTGGAAGATAACCTAATTATGGTTATATTATAATGTATTGTTCAGAATTTTAATCAACACAATACATAACGAGATATAAATCAAGTGATCATTTCTAATTTATTTAAACGGGTGTCGAGTAGTTGGTGCTTCACTTCGCAGTTCAATTCATTCAATAAATATATTTAAAAAATTGTTATGGAAGGTGGACCAAGCATACAAGATGCAGATACTACTACTTTGGGGGAGGACGAAGGTCCCAGAGGATGTTTCGGATTTTTTTGTCATCCCTCGGGGGCCGCACATAGATTTATAGTCCTGATATTCATGTGTTTTCTCAGCTTTGGTGAGTAATTCACAAAATAATAGTACAAAGGCCAGTGCCCAGTATATTTCAGGATACAATGAATTCTATTTGTCTAATGAAGAATTTAGTAATCATTCATCAGTGATAAAAAGTTTTATAAAATAAATAGGGTCCCAGTGACCTGTGTGATATTACCTTTCAACACGTTTCATATCCTGATTGAGTCACTATATTTATATTTTGTAATGCTCCTTTGTTTTGATAAACTTTGATCCTCAAGTTATCAGGCTAGAGAAATAAACAATTTTCTGGAATTTCATGAAATTAGATATTTGTGTAGTAGAGCTTAGTACCAGTGGTGGCCAGAAATCGTTTTATCAGGGGTGCTGAAATTCATTACCCGTTGCTTTGGTTTAATAGAGTAGATAAATTTATTTTACCACTTTATATTCAAAGTACATTTATGGCACATCACTTCCACTTCCTCAAGGACTCTTGTTGGAGGATGTGCACCTCATCAACCTTCCCATATATGAGATTGTCACCCAGGCAGGTGTCTGGTTCTCACATCCAATAGAACAAGTCCTTGGGCATATTAGCCATAGTATCTTTCAAGTGGAAATATAAGCCATTGAAAGGTTCAAAGTTCAACCCCACATAAAATACAGAAACAAAGACAGCAATGATAAATTATGGTCAGTCACTACTAATTGGGTCAGAACTATTCTATGGGCGAAGAAGCACCTACATCCAGAAGGAACTCAATAGTAGCAAGCCTTAAGAAGAATGCATTGAGAGAGACCACCATGTATAAGGCAAGATAAATACCCTCCTGGCAACTTCAACCAAGAAAGGTAAAACACAATGGCTGGCCTTAGCAGGAGAAGTCTCAAAACCTTGACAGGATTTTTCACAGGGCACTGTATTTTCAGAGAAGAATCTTAGGAAACTAGGCTTGGAGGAGAACAGCCCTCAGCCCTGTAGGTTCCAATGAAATTAACGAATCTCGAATATTTGCGGTTTTTCATAATTTTCCAATTCCGTACGGACGTTTGAAACAACAGCTCAGTATTTTCTGCTAGAGCATGCATTTTTACACATCTCTTCAAAATTTTAAGTTGATTTTTCATCCTTACTCTCGAGTTATTATGAAATTAACGAAACGAATCTCAAATATTTTTCGTTTTCATCATTTTCCAATTCCGTACGGACTTTTGAAATATCAGCTTTGCATTTTCTAAAAGCATTTTTACACATTTTCCCAAAATTTTCAGATTTATTTCTTTCTTAAAACTCACGTCCGGCTGCACCAGAAGTGTGGTAGATCCTTAGTTGTGGCGTCAAAATGTATTCAAGTACAATGTATTCAAGTACAATAGCAAAATAAAATTTGAAACCTTTATCTCCAAAACTCTAAAAAAATTGGGGGGCGTACCTTACTTCGTGGTCATCTGGTATTGTTATCACAGATATTAATCCTGTTTTTAAAGAGAGTAAAAGAAACAGAGAGAAAAAATACATCAGTGAAACATGTAAAATAGGAACATAAGAAGTTTAAATTAAAATTTGCTGCCAGCATTGTTTAAATAGAACATAGTTAGTCAATGCCTGTGGAAAAGGTATTGGACACAAACGCGAGTGTCATCTAGCGTGATTGGTTACAAACATGAATATTTGACGTCATTTTAATGCAGGTTTCTTCAAAAAACCTGATTTTAATGCTTTTCCATTGTTTTAATCAAGTTACGACATGACTTGGAGGCCAGATCACTGAAGTTACGACATGACTTGGATGCGAGCTCACTATCGCCATCTACATGTCGCATCCATTTTGATCCAATTATAATCCCATAAGGTTGACTAACTATTTTCTATATAAACACTGCTGCCAGTCATTTATCACAAAATTTTTGTATAGTCACCGAAAATTATGATCATGGTGTCATTCGATTCGTTATTTCATGTAGAAAGTTTAAGGAAAAGTCCCAAAACGGGCCGAAAAAAATTGCAAAAGTTATAAACATATAAGTGAAAAAAAAGTGGGGCTTCGGTTTTGTTTTGAATATCTCGAAAAATATTAAAGATTTTTGAAATATCAAAATAGAACTGAAAAGATCAGCAAATTTACTGAAAAAAAGTTCAGACTCCCGAAACTGTACCTCCAATATTTATTATTATTATTTGCCCTAAAAATAGAGCAAAAACCGGGTAGTCTGGCTTCCACGTGCGTTGCGTCACTGTGACACAACAAAAAAATTTAAAACATATTAAATATGAATATTAAGGATTAAAAAAAATCTTGTACTATTGGGATACATCAAATACAATAAACCGCGGTTAAAAATTGCATATCCCAATTTCTCCATAATTTATGCATTTGTTAATTAACAAATTTTTCTAAACTGAATAAAAACCTAGTGAAGTTATTCTTAATAGGCTTACAAATAGATAGCCGAAAAAATATTTTCCACCTTTTTATTGACAAAAATAAAAATAAAGTAGGTAAATAATATTTTTTTAATATCTTGAATGTTCCGATTTCTAAGGGTTTGAAGCTACAAAAAAATATTTTTTTTAAACGTTTACCACCATTTTGAAAAAAATTGTTATAAACAAATACATTGTTTATGAGCAAATTTATATTTTGAATAAATTATGGTATCATGTGGACACTTGAAGGAATAAATCCCTAATGAGGGAATTAAAAAAGTTATACTATTGTTAATTAACAAATTTTTTTCCACTCTCCGTTTCCATAAATAATGACGTAAAAGTTCAAATAATTTACCTATATATTGTTGGCTTCCTGGAGCCCTTCTAATATACCTACTTAACAAGATCACAAGATAAAATATTTATAAAAGTTTATTATATTGTGTATTATAATTTTTTATAACCAAAGAAAAATTAAATATCCAAAATGTTTTGTTAAATAATTTTATTTTGACGATTGTTTTATTTTATTTTTTTTCTTTGGTGTTTTTGGCATCGACTGCTATGGTCATTAGCCACGTGTTCTGGATAGGCCTTGTTACTAACTCCGTGCGCCACTTTAGGAGCAGCACTGTTAATTGGAACGCAACAGTGAATCGTGCAGGACTCACCCCAGTCCAGCCACGAGATTTAAATAATTTAATCGGTCAAATTAAATTAAAAAATCCCCGCCGTAACTGGGGCCCGAACTCCGGACCTTTCGACTCAGAGCCGGACGCTCTAACCACTGCGCCACGCCCCGACATATCGATTGTTTTATTATTGCTGTTTTTATTTCTAACAATGGCAGTAAGTAATACTGGCTACAATTTTTTGCCGTCATTCGTTTATAAATTAGTTATAAACAAATTAACAAATATAATATTTAAGATCATTTTTTATTTCCTTAATGCTGTCCTGGAAAAACAATGATTTGAAAAATTATTATTTTTTCATAAATACTTTTTTTGATTGTAATCGTTTTTTTTTATATAACGATTGTTTCAATAATTAGTTAGGAAATTATTTCCGTCTTAAAAATCACAATTTGTACTTCTCAATAGACAAACAAAAAAAATTCTTTATAAGAAATTATATTGTTTATTAACTTAACAATTTGTTATGAACTATTTTGACAAGGGTTTTTTTTGGAACTGAAAAAAAATTACAAAAACAGCCAAAATAAAACCGTTGTCAAAATTTGTTAATGAAATTATTTAAAAAGATTTTTTGTTTACTTATTAAAAATTGAAAATTTATTAATTAACAATAGTATAACTTTTGGAATAATAGACTTACACATTTTTTTCCACTGGGAATTTATTCTTTCAAGTGTCCACATGATACCATAATTTATTAAAAATATTAAATTAACATTTAATGCAAAAAAAAAAATATTTTCTATGATATACTGTCTTTTGCAGCGGTTCGCCCGTGCCGTAACGGCCTCGTGGAGCACTATTTTCAGCGTTAAATTAAAATTATAGATAATGGAGATAGAGTTCTGCGAGTGTGGACATTTTTATTGGAAATTTCCTCCTATTTACATATTTTTTTCAAAATTTCTTAAATGTTAATAATTTTTGAGTTATTAACCGAAAACTAAACAGCACTTTATTCCATCTTATTTTGTTAATAACAATCGCAATTTTTTACGTGCGGTAAAATCCTTAAAATCCATTTTCCTATTGGTCATTTCGAATCTAATCATTTCGAATCCCCATTTTTCAAGTTTTATTCAACTTTTTGATCAGACTAATTACCTAGTTTTTTCAATAGGGAACACCCATGATTTTATTTTTTTTATCTCATTATTTTCCAAAATTGTAAGGTTTCAATTTGCTCTTCGATTTAAAGACAATTTGACCTTGATTCGAATAACTTCCCCCAAATACTAGCACTCCTTGTGATTGTTTCCGGAATCACCTGAATCACCCAGTGGAAAATATTTCATGTCAATTTTAGGTAAATGTCCTCGAAACCTTGTCATATTAGACCATATTATATCTATTAACTACGAATATGGATAATAAGGACAGCCTATGTGATGCCAAAAAAAATTAGCATCGACTTCAAATTGGAGGCTGCAGAATTAATGCGCTTGTGCAGGAGATTCCTATCAAAGACACGATTTTGTTTTTTCATCTCTGTTTCATAACCTCATATTCTGGATAAGTTTACAGAGAGCAATGGTGGATTTATGCAGCAGTCATAAGTTTTAAGTCATAAGAAAGAATATTCGTCAGTGATTGGTTGGAATTTACGGACCAACCAATCATTGACGAATATTCTTCCTTATGACTTAAAACTTATGACTGCTGCATAAATCCACCATAAAAGAATTTAAGATCGCCGCGTTTTACTTTGAGTTCGTGTTCAGGAGGCAAAAAATACATCACTACCAGCAAACAATTTTTCTAGGCGGTTGGACCTTTCCAAGAAATATGAGGTAACACTGAAATTGGAAAGTAAATACGCTAATATCACTCGGGATTTTTTATTTATTTTTTCTGGCCTCTAGTTTATCTATAATCAGAAGAAAAGTGGTTTCGTGACGTCACGTTCATCAAAACTAAACTTGGCAACGTTGTTAAAGTTGTGGACCATATTCTCATTCAAATATGTGTCGTATGAGAGTTGTCATTTGATACCAGATGGGTTCTTTCGTCTGTTTCACGGTGCGATCAATAAGAATAGTTTGTCTCTTTCTAACTCATTTGCCTACCCATTTGATACAAGTGAAGCAGTTCCATCAGATCTAAACTTCAACGAACATTACCTTGATTTATTTTTTGAGGTTAATGCAGTTTTGAAAGTTTTGAGAGCTTTTGTTGTTTGTGTTCTAAAATTTGTTATTCATTCCTGTATCCAGTACCTGTATCCCTGCAATAGCTGAACATGTCGAAAAGGTGCTTTGTACCCGGTTTTCTGAACACCAGTGCAAATTCCAATAAACAATTTTTTTATGCACCTAAAGATGAAGCGCGTCGGAAAATGTGGTTCGAAACAGTGAATAAACCTTTTGTGAAAAACGGAAATATATGTTTTTGTGAAGAACATTTCCAAGTGAGTTCAATTCAATTCTTTATTGTCCTTTCGCTATTAGTTACAATAGATAAGACGTGTCAGAAAAGTACACACATACGAGTATACAAACAGAAATACACACATACGAGTATACAAACAGAAATACAAAAAAAGTGTATAGCATTTACAATTACAAAGGTAACAACAGATGTTTTTCATACATAATGTCATATTTGCCACGGCATCATAATTAAGAGAATAATAATTTGAAGGAATGTTACTATAAAATATGTGACAGATACCTTTCAAATTCGTTAAGATTATAAAAACATTGATCTACGAGTATTGCTTTTAACCTTTTTTTGAACATATCACTAGATGTACTTTCCTTGAGAGACAGAGGTAACTTGTTAAAAAAACGAATGCCAGCCCTAACTGGAGACTTTTGACAAAAGGTGTGATTTACTTTATTTAGTAAAAAATCATTTTTATGCCTAGTGTCATGGGCGTGTATATCTCTATTCTTTACAATATACATTTGGTTAGAATATATGTAGGTTAATAATTTTAACAGGTAGATGGATGTGACAGTGAGGATTTTCTTTCGTTTAAATATGTCTCGACAAGAAAACCGATATGGTACTTTACGTTATGTTATTATTGTATTCAAAGCAGAGTTCAAGGAATGATTTTAAATTTTAGTCATTGCAAGAAAGACCGTGAACAATTACACAAATAAATTCACACCAAATCGTTCATGATAACACCTCACTACACTATTATCGAATTTATCAGTTGAATGTTGATTGTTGAATGTGAATAAAATAAACATTAACCTGAACCTCACATCTCCAAATAACTTTTGAGAATTGAGAACTGTAATTACGATTTGCTGTGTTGTCAATGCTCGTTCTTCATCAAAAGGATGATCCGTTCAGAAAATTTGAAAGTTACAAATACAACAAAAAATAGCTAATATGTGGATTTTTATCTATGAGTTGATCAAGTGACAATGTATTGATTATTTCTCAACGGCTTATATCATGCTAGAAGTTATATTTTTAAGGAGAACGGTATTGTCTGTTTCGGAACGTGGATTATGGTGGGAGGTATTTCCGATGAACGTGACGTCAGCGGCACACTTTCAAATGTGAAATTTTTTTAAAATGAAAGAAAAATAATGGAACTTTTTGTTAAATGGACTTTTCAGACTAACAACTATCGATTTAAACGAGTTTTGTGATTTATTTTCCGTAAATGTAAAGGTCCCAAGTTTAATGAGTTTTTATGCACTTTTGCCAGAGAATTGATTAATGAAACTCTGGTAGCAGGTAACAAACAGACATTTTGCTACAAATGGATCAATGAATCGTTTTTTTTTGATGACACGAAGTTTAATTGACCGTCTTGCATAATTCTCATTCTTCATTTATCCACATTATAAGAAAATGTTAGCCCATTTTTAATAAGGGGCGGTTAAAAATGTCAAAAAAATTCGACATGCGCAATAGTTTCCCAGCGCCCGTTTGAGAAAAGGTAAGATAGATATTTTTGGCTTCAATTTGATTACATTGCGTCTTATGGCGTGTTATCAATATTTGTTGTTGATAGACAAAGAGACTCAACTAACAAGAAGGGTTTAATAAGCTCTAGCCAATCAGAATCTTGTAGCATCAACGCGTCATAGTGACGTACTTTGATATGAGTACAGAGTCGAACTCAAACCAAGCAACAAAACTGTCAGCAGTAACTCTCATATACCAAGAGCTAGTCCGTCACTGTCTATAGAGAACGGCGGCCATGACACGTCCTACTACGTCACATTTCGTCACAAATGTTCTTTCATCTCTTTCTACTAGTGTCCCCATTGTCTTATGGGGATTAAACTCTCCTTGTTAAATTTTAGTCTCCTTGGTTGATAGATATATTTATTAGAATATAGACCGTCAGATAATGACAGATTTTCTCTTTTCTTCTGGGATTCTTCTTCTGACCACTGAAAATTATGTCAAAAAAAAAATTGCGATCGGACGTGTGCTAGGTTTATGGCATTTTAACACAATAACATATACAGTGCGGCTTTTTTTAAATGGCATGGGAGGTCAAGTGTCACATCGTTGAAAAGAGAATTCAATTTTCTTTACAACCATCTAATTTTTTTTAATTTCGTTAATTTTTTTTTGCAATTAAAATTCGAAATATCAAATATAAATACGGATCTGAAAACTAATCATACCTCTATAATTTTGAACGGTTTGTTGTGTAATAATGAAACCAAAAACATTTTGAAGGGTATTACCAATACTATTTTTTGAGAGAAGAAACATTGCAATTACTCGACAGATGGCGCGGGAGCACATCAAATCGAAAATTTCGAAAGGCATAAAAATCGAATTTGGGAAAAAATTTCTTAACATAATTCAAAAATATTTAGAATTGAATTCTCTTTTCAACGATGTGACACACTGGACCCCCCATGCCATTTAAAAAGTTTGAGTTGATGTGCCCCCCGCGCCCCCTGTCGAACCATATTTTTGTTTCAAAAAGTAGTATCGGTGAAACCATCCAAACTTTTTTTTCATGTTTGTACGTCGAACCGTTCAAAAGTTAACAGGGGGGAGGCCGAGGGGGAAGTAACTCTTTCATTAGGTGTACATCATAACATTTTCATTACTTCATTAACCATTTCATATTCAACTTAAAATCGAAATCTATGTTTCTGGGGATCCGTGATATGATTTTTTTCGGTTCCAAGTTGGCAAATTTATGCCGTCTGACAATCGGTAAGTAATCGCCTCGGTGATCGCTAGCAGACGCGGATTTTAATCAGTGATTTTCCGATGAATAGTATAACATCATTAATGGTAATTATTTTTCATTAGAGTTAATTACTGCATTATTTTCATTAGGTGTACAAAAAATGGCTACTTCCCCCTCGGGGGAGGCTTAAAAAAGCCGCACTGTATAAATCTAATAGTGAAAAACCAAAGCCAAAGGATTTGGACGTACTGAAAGGGTTGAAATAAGGGCGCGATCTTGTAAAAAATATTAGGTTACTGAATGAAATTTGATATCGTTAGGAACCGAAAAAAAAATCCTATAAGCCGGTCAGCCGTTCAAAAGCCGTGAAACGAAAAAGATTTTCACAAAATTATCCGGCCGAAAATTTACCTCAACAGCTGTCCGACGTATGGGTTTTTTTTCGGGTTCCTAACGATGTCAAATTTCATTCTGTCGACTGCTATAAGGGAGAAAATGAGCAACCGAGTATTTTTTTACAAGATCGCGCCCTTATTTCAACCCTTTCAGTACGTCCTAACCTCATGACTTTGGTTTTTCACTATTAGATTGTTACATATGTTATTGTGTTAAAATGCCATAAACGAGAAATAAAAAAAACCGACCATTGTTTTGAAAACACAACTGTACCCTGTTATAACAACCTGTAACCTGAGTGTTTATTCTCTTCGCAGACTGTTCAACTTCTGACACATGCATATTCTGTTCTTGAGGAACAGCTTTAAGCTGAGCTTGAGGTCTTAGCTATTTACATATTTACAAGGACTCTAATGTAAACGCATTCTTTGAAATAGGGCTAAAGAACAAAGTCCAGTGGGGTAAGATCTGGCGACCTAGCAGGCCATTTAACTCCCGATGTAATTATGAAGGAAATGTATGATGCTTTATTTGGTTGAAGAAAGACAGCCTAGCCTCTATCATAATTTACATTAAAAAATATGACAATTCGTTAAAAAAAATAGACATGTTAGTCTTTGACAGGTGACGAAATGTGGATAACTGGAATCAGTCATTCAATTAAGTATTTACATCGTCCATAGATATACTAATAAGTCTGGTAACTCCTTTGATGTGGTCGAAAAGTGCCGCTCTTTTTGTGAGCGGTCGTAAATCATACGGACATCGTTGCGGCTATGCGAACTGATATACTGGCTAGCTCACCAGGCCGGCGCTCAAGCCAAACAGACAGGGCAAGGGACGCGCGAGGGCCGGAGGGGATGATTTGGGTCGCTTGCGAGAGTGAGCGGACTTATTAGTATATCTATGGACGATGGTATTGATTTCAATAAAACATTGAAAAATTTTCGAGGTACGTTATGGATTTTTCTTCAAATAAGAAAGTACTTATACTTGGCTGAATCACCCGGTATATGGAAAATATTTCATGTCAATTTCAGAAAAATGTCCATGAAACCTAGTCATATTCTACATCATCAAATTAAGAATGATAAGTAGTGATTCTTGAACTCCGAACGATCCTTGAATATGGTTGAAACAATTGATAGGGGGAGATTAGTAAAAAAGATAAAAAAGTATTTGAGTGAAAAAAAGTGCATTGGAGTGGATCAATAATTATTTATTGAATATGAAACAAAAATTAACCATAAATCAAATGATGTCACAGGAAACAATATTAATAATAAAATCATTTCATTTCAAGTTAATTATACAAGCTCCAGAGACAAGTTTGCACAATATGCTTGAAACAGCTCAATTGTTGAAACATAGTACAATGACTAATTAAATAATAATAATGATAATATGAAAAAAATTAAGGAAAAAATATATTTTTTTCTGAAAAATCAAGTTGCTAAATTTTTTGTTTCAAAACTATATGATCGTTCTCGAAATCGTCCCTAAAATCCAAAAAAGTAAAAATATACAGGGTGTGCCATTTAAAGTTCCTAAGTTAGGATATTTTTCGGTGAAACTGAAAGTGATGGAGGAGTATGAAATATTGGAAATTTTTCCAATTCTTGAATCTAGTACCCCTGCCAAATGTTTAAATCGCATAGCCTTGAAACTTTGGAATCTATGGCTTGTCTAAATAAACCGTTGAAACCCGGTATAGTAATTTGCAAACATGGTTTTAAAATATATTTTTAAACATTTCAACGTGGCTGAGCAGATATTGCAATGTTCAACAAGTTTTCTGATTGTATAAACTAAAGACGATTTGATCTTCACACACTTTTATTTCACCACGACATGTTTCGCTATCACAGTAGCTTCTTCAAGTGATTATACAATAAGCTACGTACATCCATTTATATACCCTGAACATTAATTACAACTAAAAACACACTTAACCAGACAGTTGATAATTCTAATTAACAATGGTATACCTGCCCTACCTGCATTAATAAAATTGTATCCGAGATGACAAAAGTAAACATTCTAGTCTTAAAATAACAATCAAGTGAAGGAATTTCTATTCAAAAACATTAATTATAACATAACTTAGCAGATTGATTATAAGACTATATGCACATTAGTTCTCTCTAAGAAAACATAAATAATAAATACCATGTATCTAATATAATAAAATCAGAATTTTTGAAAGACAGTAGTTCTATGAATGAAATGAGGCTTGTTAAATCTATACGAAGTAAAATTAGCGATGATGATGTTACATTTACCAGGGCAGATAAAGGTAACATGGTTATTGCTATTAATAGAAATGACTATGTCCAGAAAACCCTAGATTTCTTGAATTCAGGTAACTTTGACATGCTAAAACGTGATCCTACTAATTCTGATCAAAAACAGGTAAAGGATTATTTGAAGAATTCAAAAGTACTTTTTGATGAAAGAGAAAAATTCAGGTTAACTTTAATGAACCCTCAAACCCCAAAATTATATTCACTTATAAAATTGCACAAAGATAATTATTCTATTAGACACGTAGTTTCCTTTGTTACAGCACCGTCAGTAAATTTATCGGAGAAATTAATCACTATCATCAAGAACCATTGCAAATTTCAACCTAAATTCAGTTTACGAAATTCATATGACTTGGTAAATAAAGTACAAAATGTTACTCTTCCAGATAACGCTAAATTAATATCGTTCGATGTGCAGAATCTTTTTCCTAGTATACCTCCTGAGGATACTATAACTTTAGTCAGAGAATTATTAGACACAAATCGAGTAAATCCGATTATCCATCAAGAGATCATAGACCTTTTGTCATTATGTCTGAAACAAAATTATTTTCAATTTGATAATAAAATCTATTCTTCTTCAAAAGGTTTGATCATGGGAAATCCTTTGAGTCCATTACTCGCTGAAATTTTCATGGATAACCTTGAGAAGTTGATTCACAAACATCCTTTAATTGAGCATTTCTTGTATTGGTATAGATATGTGGATGACGTTTTAGTATGTTTCACAGGTACTAACAGGCAATTAAACATTTTTCACGAATATATTAATAATATTCATAGAAACATAAAATTCACAATTGAAGTTGAAAATTCAAACTCAATTAATTTCTTAGATCTGACCATAAGTAAAATAAACAAAAAGCATGATTTTTCAATTTACCACAAACCTTCCCACACAGATATTACTATTCATTGCGATTCTACCCATCCTTTTCAACATAAAGTAGCAGCTTATAACAGCATGATTCATAGATTAGTAAATTTGCCCCTTTCAGCAGAAAAATTCCATAAAGAACTCAACATTATAAAACAAATTGCAGTGAACAATGGGTACAATAGTAAATTAATAGATACAATACTTTCTAAAAAACTCCACGCAAAAGCTATTCACAATGTTTTTCCGGACACAAAAACAGATAATCAGAATTATAGAGCTTTAACATATTTTGGACAACCAACAAGAAAGGTAGCTTCATTTTTAAATAAACAAGATATAAGAGTCGCATATAGAACAAATAATACGTTGGGAAGGTTTATCAAAAATAATAAAGACAGAACTCCCAAATTCGAGAAATCAGGGGTATATAAATTGAAGTGTGGTACTTGTCCTAAGGTATATATTGGTCAAACTGGTAGAACATTTAGAAATCGCACTCATGAACATCATATGAGTTATGTGAATAAGAAAACAAATTCAACATATTCAAATCATCTTTTAGAAGAAAATCACACTTTTGATGAAGAATTCGAGATTTTACACATAGAAAATAAAGGATTAAAGCTAAATCATTTAGAATCATTAGAAATAAATAAACTTAAAAATACAAACCTACTACTCAATGACCAACTTGATTTGAATAATTCACCATTGTTGAATTTGTTTTCTTAGAGAGAACTAATGTGCATATAGTCTTATAATCAATCTGCTAAGTTATGTTATAATTAATGTTTTTGAATAGAAATTCCTTCACTTGATTGTTATTTTAAGACTAGAATGTTTACTTTTGTCATCTCGGATACAATTTTATTAATGCAGGTAGGGCAGGTATACCATTGTTAATTAGAATTATCAACTGTCTGGTTAAGTGTGTTTTTAGTTGTAATTAATGTTCAGGGTATATAAATGGATGTACGTAGCTTATTGTATAATCACTTGAAGAAGCTACTGTGATAGCGAAACATGTCGTGGTGAAATAAAAGTGTGTGAAGATCAAATCGTCTTTAGTTTATACAATTACTATGGATCTTCATCAAGTAACGGCCGAATCAATCAGAAAAAAAAAAAAAAAAAGTTTTCTGATATTTTTTTACGAGTAGAATATTTTCTTTTATCTTCTAGGTTCCTATTTTTGTTATGATAATCCCGCCGCATTGCAGGATCACATTAAACAAGATCTCAATCTCACAGAGACTCAGTATACTGCATTATATTCCGTCTATTCTTGGCCCAATGTGGTTTTGAATGTTATAGGAGGTTTCCTTATCGACAGGTGAGATTTTTTGATTTATTTGCAGGGATATTAGCTTATAGAAAAATCAAGGAAACAGATTTTTGAGCAAACAAAATGAGGAAAATGTTTCAAATATCTTTTAGATATCTACAACAATTCTGAACATATTTACATTTCAATAATATTGTTTAAGTTCTTTGGTTCATCTGGTCATCAATCATAGAAAAATTAACCTGACTGTTCATCTTACATCTCACATCTCACCTCTCATCTCACATCTCACCTTGTTCTTTTCTATCCAAACTTTACAATCAAATGAACACCTGATTATTGTAACTAACTTGATCGTCACTTTTTAGCCGTTACCTAATATGCAACTCATCAGATTTTTTGGATACCTTATAGATTTAATGTTTTGGTTGAAGGATCAAGTTGACTTGATGAAAACCAATTATAAACATGTTGTATAGTGTTGGCATTCAATACGTGTAAATTCATTTTAACTGATAAATAAAGAGGAAATGAAAACGTCCATGAAAAATATACAGTGTGTCCCACTTTGAGCAGCTACACCCTCATATTTCATTGAGAATAAAATAATTTGATTTTTTTTTATTTCAAATTATAGTATTTTTATTAATATTAATATTAAAGTTACTCAAAGTGCACCAGAAATCGCTCGTATTAACTTCAGTTCGACTTCAGGTGACTTCGGATGACTTCGGACGCACTTTGAAGCGTTTTGATCAAGTTTCAGTGACATTTTCAACACATTTTTCACCTTTCGGGTGAAAATACAAAATATACAAATTGTAGATATTGATTTCTACTTCCAGATGCCGTTTACAGAATTTGAATACGACGATTTCCCTCAAATCTTGCAAGATGTGCCCTTAAATTGTCTATATAACTACACATCGGACAGAAAACATCTTGCGCACAGTTGAACCACATATTAGTATCTATCAGTTTCCGCAATATTGTTTGTCCAGCTTCAGATTTATAAAAATTATAAATTTTTGAAAAATGGTCTCTTTTTCGAGGTTTTCCCGGACTTTATCAGTGGAAAATGCACCGATCCGGTCGTATTAAAATCCATTTTGTATGTTTTATGACTCTCTACAAAAGTAAAACGATTCCTTCAATAATCTTTGAGATATTTCCAAAATACCAAAAAAGTTGAAATTTTTTTTTTTTACTATTTCTTGCTTGAAAATTTCCACGAAGCGATTTTTCTGGGGCAAAAACTGGGGTTTCTATCTATTATCTTATAAAAATTAATATAGGCCATTTGCGACTCTAATTTTGTGGGGAAATGTATCATATGGCGGGCACTATATGTAAATTTGTTTTAACCATTTTTTATTTTCAGGATTTTTGGGATTAGGTTAGGATCAAACATATACGTAGGATTAACGTTAGTGGGACAAATTATATTTGCTTCAGGAATATATATCAATCAATATTGGTTGATGCTTATTGGTCGATTTATTTTCGGGTAAGTTTTTAATTTCACTTCAACCTGCATACAAAGAGAAAAGCTTCATGTAGCATGATCAACAAGTTGAAAAACGTGAAGAATAAAGCTCCTAAAAATATGGTGGAATGACCACTAGAAAAATGGCTTTAAAGGATTTCACCGCACGTAAAAAATTGCAATTGTTATTAGCAAAATAAGATGAAAGTAAAAAGGTATTTAGTTTTTTGTTAATGACTACAATTTGTGTAGTAAAACGTACGCCAAGCCCACCACACATTTGTGGCTTCGGTTAGAAGCCAGAAGAATAAAATGATATTAATTTCATTGAAATTATGAACAGGATGTTCATAAAGTCAGGGAAGTAGTTTTTTTCTAAGAAAACAGAAATCTTTGGGAGATCGTTTGCTAACGAACAGTCGTTGCCGACCGATGATGAACCCTTTACATAAACACCTAACTATGTAGGCTTATTATGGCAAGAACCTGTCAGAAAACAACTACTCCCCTGGCTAAGACCACGACGGGCATTGAATTAAATCTAACAGCTACTTGTGCAACGTTCTTCAAAACATCAGAGGACGCAATTGCAAGTGCCCTCTATGACCAACCAGCAGAATTATGTTTTGATTGGACAGGGTGACCACCTGCAGACTAGTTTCGAGGTTGTTGCCTCTCATCAGTGCAAGGGCAGGTCAATACAGACAGCACTGAAGCCATCTGTTCCCCGTCCAAACCAATACACACTCCGCTGATTAGTCAATTCTGGTTCACGAGATGAAAGCAGTTTCTAGGCCGCTCCACCTAGCGAGCAGAGGAAGACACTCCGAATCTCCGGGTTGAGAGATTTAATCGAAGAAGACAGAAATCTTTGGGAGATCGTTTGCTAACGAACAGTCGTTGCCGACCGATGATGAACCCTTTACTCCCATAAACACCTAACTATGTAGGCTTATTATGGCAAGAACCTGTCAGAAAACAATTACTCCCCTGGCTAAGACCACGACGGGTTGACCTGCCCTTGCACTGATGAGAGGCAACAACCTCGAAACTAGTCTGCAGGTGGTCACCCCGTCCAAATCAAAACATAATTCTGCTGGTTGGTCATAGAGGGCACTTGCAATTGCGTCCTCTGATGTTTTGAGGAACGTTGCACAAGTAGCTGTTAGATTTAATTCAATACCCGTCGTGGTCTTAGCCAGGGGAGTAGTTGTTTTCTGACAGGTTCTTGCCATAATAAGCCTACATAGTTAGGTGTTTATGGGAGTAAAGGGTTCATCATCGGTCGGCAACGACTGTTCGTTAGTTTTTTTCTGTTAGATATTACAAAAAAGTAACTTCAATTTTTTCAAGGTTTTTTCCACCATTTCCAGAGGAGTCATGTATTGATTCAATTTTCAATTGAGAATGTTTCTCTTTAAAAAAATGATATTACTTTTTACACATTTTTTTTTGTTTATCATAGATCAATTTAATTTCAGCATTGGTGGTGAATCCTTGACAGTAGCTCAAAATAATTATGCAGTACTCTGGTTTAGAGGTAAAGAACTCAACATGGTATTTGGCCTACAACTCAGTTTTGCAAGGGTTGGTAGCACAGTCAACTTTCTGGTTATGGAATCCCTATATAATTTAGTACTTGACCAAAATAGCAATGGACAACATGTCCTTGGAATCGTACTATTTATTTGTGAGTATAGTAAAAAAGCGGATGTGAATGATTTTTTTTTTATTGAGAAGCTAAATACGTCATATAACAAACAAACAACAAAAACAATTCTAAACTGTACCATGGAAGACTTTTTCTAAATTCTTCTAAATTCAATATTATGTAGGGATCATCTGAATATAGGTAAACTACTGGCAAACTATGTCGAAAATGCGTGACTAAAAGTTTCAGAAAAAAACACAAAAAACATTCTTTATTTCTACACTCAGTGACTTAAAATGAGATCGTAAATATTATATCTAAACTCAAAAATAGACCTGAAAATAGATGAAATATTCGTATATCTGCTCAAAAAACACCACCAATCCCTTAATAATTCTCTATGCCATATTTTCAATTGTATACCATATTTAATTTACATGCCACTATCATTACTGTGTATGCAACTCCAAATACCGCTAATTCAACTGTGTATTGTCTACTCTACTCTAATAGACTCAGACTAAATATTCAAGATGGAATTCCTAAATAATTGGGGTCCAGTAGCTACTGTTGTATTTTCTAATAAGTTTAATGAACCTTTTTTTATTTTTCAGCATGTGCAACGTGTTTATTCTCCTTATGTTGCTCCCTAATTGTGGGATATTTCGATCAGAGAGCAGAAACACGTCTGAGGAGGAATGAAAATCAATCAGGGGAAGTTGTGAAATTGACAGATGTCAAAGATTTCAAAGCCACTTTTTGGCTAGTTTGTGTAATATGTGTACTGTTTTATTGTGCAATATTCCCTTTCATCACAATTGCTAAGTAAGTCGATATTTAGAGAGAAAGCATATGCTTAGTTTATCATTTCTGTTTATTCATGACAGATGAAACCATGCAAGAATATGGTAAAATTCCGTTAACCGGGCACTACAAGCTACAAAATTTTTTTTGGGACTTACGTAGTTTGACCTCCTGAACAAAAAATCCAAATGAAATTTTTGGCGGTCTCAAGTAATTTCGGAGATACGGGCTTTTCTCTGGATGAAAATTGGCATTTTCTGGTACACGTTTCTTCTTTGAAAAACACACTCAAATGCCTCCTTATTTTCACCAGCACAATATACACACCCTAATTTACCAGTTTTACACTTTTTTTTTTCATTGAAAACAGTTTTTTATCAACAAATTGTAGCCTTTTCTAGCAAATACAAAATCAACAAATTCATGCTGTTTTGTTTAGTGAATATCTGTCATTTCAGTTGTCAGGTTGGTAACAATGGAATTGACGGAAGGGCGAAACTAATTTTGCGACATTGCCAATGTGATTCCAGAAATATTCAATTCACTTATCACATTGAATATTTTAGTGAAAGAGTATGAAAAATGAGTTGACATAACCACAACATTTTCCTATCAACACTCTGACTGCACATTTGAAACAATGGTACTCATTCCGTTTCTAAATGACTAGCAAAATTCAAAAGAACGAGATAGATCACGGAAATGTGCGCAAACAAATATGAATATACATGCGCACAAAAAATAAAGAACACTTTTCACATAAAATAACCTACTTTAATGACTATAAATCAACCCGATAGACCCGATCTTACGCAAACCTAACCGAGCTTACCCGACTATACGATACGGATAGGCTGAGCGGATTTGCGAAATGTTGGGTGAACGCGCGCATTCCCATCACTACTTTGTCGATTTCAGTCAACTTTGAGTAGAAATTTTCATCTCTTATTTGTCAGAGAACAAGACCAGAAATATGGGAGCGCGCGCATTCCCATCACTACTTTGTCGATTTCTGTCAACTTTGAAGAGAATGCGCGCGCTCGTCCGACATTTCGCAAATCCGCGCGCGCGGATTTGCGATATGTCGGGCTAGCGCGCTCGCTTCGCTCGCGTTTTTCTAGTCTTGTTCACTAACGAATAAGGGATGAAAATTTCTACTCAAAGTTGTCAGAAATCGATAAAGTAGTGATGGGAATGCGCGCGTTCGCTTCGCTCGCGTCTTTCTCGCAGATATCTTCACCAAGAAGTAAGAGATAAGTTACATAAGTTACAGAAGTAGTAATAGGAAGGCGCGTGCTCGCTTTGCTTGCGTATTTCTTGCTGAATATCTTCACTAAGAATGGTTCACTCTTCGAGTGTTTATTAGGAACTATTATTATTGATGAAAAAATTGCCAGTCTCTAGGGCGCCAATACTTCCGAAAACTATTCACTACAAACATATCATATTCATGAGTATTCAGTATGCAGGAATTTTAGGGAATCTGACAACGTCGCATTGTACTCTTACAAAGTTATTAAGACTCATTGTTGTTGTTGAGTCAGTAAAAGACATTGATACTGGCTACTTTGTTATGAAAGAAGCCATTTCGTTGTCAGATAACTGGATTGGAAAAAAAATTCTTGGTATTAATATTTTGAATGCACAAAAGATATTTTTAAATAGACAGACCATGTAGAAGGCATTTTTTGCGAACAAATAATTACCTAAATAAAAGTGTCGGATCACAAACATTCATTTTTGGTATATGCGCATGCGCAAACAGATAGAAAAGACGCAACCTATCCGTATCGTATTGTCGGGTAAGCTCGGTTAGGTTTGCATAAGATCGGGTCTGTCGGGTTGATTTATATCATTAAATTAGGCTATTTTATGTGAAAACTGTTCTTTATTTTTTTGTGCACATGTATATTCATATTTGTTTGCGCACATTTCCGTGATCTGTCTCGTTCTTTTGAATTTTGCTAGTCATTTAGAAATAGAATGAGTACCATTGAGTCAAATGTACAGTCAGAGTGTTGATGGGAAAATGTTGTGGTTATGTCAACTCATTTTTCATACTCATTCACTAAAATATTCCATGTGATACGTGAATTGAATATTTCTGGAATCACATTGGCAATGTCGCAAAATTAGTTTCACTCTTCCGTCAATTCCATTGTTACCAATCTGACAACTGAAATGACAGATATTCACTAAACAAAGCAGCATGAATTTGTTGATTTTGTTTTTGCTAGAAAAAGCTACAATTTGTTGATAAAAAACTGTTTTCAATGAAAAAAAAAAATGGAAAACTGGTGAATTAGGGTGTGTATATTGTGCTGGTGAAAATAAGGAGGCATTTGAGTGTGTTTTTCAAAGAAGAAACGTGTTCCAGAAAATGCCAATTTTCATTCACGAAAAGGTCCGTATCTCCGAAATTACTTGAGACCGCCAAAAATTTAATTTGGATTTTTTGTTCAGGAGGTCAAACTACGTAAGTCCCAACAAAATTTTTTGTAGCTTGTAGCGCCCGGTTTACGGAATTTTACTTTTGCTAATGTTCAGAATAATCTCTCTGATTTGCTGACTAGAATATTACTAGAACAAGGTCTACAGAGTGAGTCTTCATAAAGTGCACATATTTAAATGAGGGAAACTATTCTCAATTTTATTGACGAAAAAGGTATTGAAAAAATCTTTAAAAAAATTAAAGAATTTATGTAATTTTTAAAATTTCTATTCGTTACCGTGATCCCTGTATGAACAAAACGGTGTAACTTTAGAACTGGATTATCTATCATGATGAAACAAACTACATAATGATTGGAAGTGATTGGGCATCCTCATAAAAAGAAAATTCCGGTAAAAAACTGCCTCCAATCGAAAATAAACCATTCCATACAAAATTAATTTTTTCAATTCGTTGCCATCTAGCAAATAAATAGGGTCCATAAAAGTTAAAACCTTGTGGAGGGACAAGTTGGCTAATTGATAGATAAAATAATGTAGGATTGTAAAAAAAGTAGATATGTCAAAAAGTGAGAATCTAAAAATGTAAATTGTAAAAATGTAAAAAAGTAAAAACGTAAAAATGTAAATATGTAAAAACCTAAAAATGTAAAAAGGTAAAAATTTAAAAACGGAAAAATGTAAAAATGTAAGATGTAAAAATTTAAAAATGAAAAAACTTAAAAATGTGAGATAACCTTTATTTTGTGTTGTTTTATTGTTACAGTTTGTGTAACCTTTTAAACATGAGTAGGTTTCATTGATGATGTAATAATAATTATTATTCCCAAAAAACAACAATGTTCATAATTGGAAACAACAACAGTTGTGTTAAAAAAAATGTTAATGTTCACATACATAATAAGATTTTATTATATCAGAGAACTAATAACCTGATGAAGCTATTGTGGTAGTGTTAATCAGACAGCGAAAATAATAAAATACAGAAAAACTGTTTGAATATTCGATTCATCAATGTTCCTACATCAAACCAACTAAGTTTTTTATTTATTTATATAATTAATTATAAGAACCCTCATTTATTTTTTCTATCTTTCCAGGGATTTCTTCAAGACGAAGTTTGATTTTTCACAGCAAGGCGCAAATACTTTAAGTAGTATTATTTACATAATTTCCGGAGTTTCGTCTCCAATACTCGGTTTGATAATTGATAAGATCGGAATGAACATCAGTTGGATTTTTGTAGGTGTATCAGTTACTATGGGAGCTCATGCTTTATTGGCATTTACATCATTAACTCCATATATTGGAATTGTAAGTATGACTGTTTATAATAATCATTCTTGGTTGCAATACTTCCTGAACCATGACAAAAAATGTATCCTAAAGGCAAAAACAAACTAAAAATTCATTTTCAATTTGATCAATAGCTAATGATTTTGGAATGATTATGTACAAATCCATTGGCTATTTAAACATGAAATGAATATTTGAAATACTTGAACTGAATATCAACATGTACAGTGACATCCAAATATGTTTTTTTTCTGTTTCGGGAAAAACGTTTTATGAAATTACTTTTTCCCCGGGAAAATAATAATTATTAAATAAGTAGTATGTTTAACAAGTTCAAAAACGTGTTAATTCTTGATAAAGCTCCTAAAAATATGAGCGTTGGCTCATTCGATTCGGAATGACGTCTAGAAAAACTAAATACATGCCATTCACATTTTATAATAATACTCTTCCAGACATGGGGCCACTAATAATTGATAATAATACTAGAATAGAAGAAACAGATAGTATCAAGTACTTAGGTGCTTGACAGGCATCTTAAATGAGGAAATTGCGAAGTTTATTATCAAAATTCAAGTATCTCAAAACATTCATGGACATAAAAACTCTTGACATTCTTTATTTTTCATTAATACACTCTCAATTGAATTATGGGATTTTGGCTTGGGGAGGAGTCATGAAATCCCACCATAGAAATCTTGATGTTCTTCAGAAATGGTTTTTGAAAATCATATATAGAAAAAGATATTTATATCCAAGTGATAAACTGTACAAAGAATCAAAGAAAATGGATATAAGACAACTATTTGGATACAACATAATGATTTATATCTACATACGTAAAACGAATATAAACTTCAATAATCATATTTATAATACAAGAAATAAAAATAGTAGCACAGTGAAAAATAAAGTTAAAAAAACAAGGTCTCAGAAAAATTTCAAATATTTCAAAGGCATTTGAAAAAAATATATTTCTCCAAATGCAAATGCATTTGGAAGCGTTCAATATCATACCTTCATGCCAATCCGGTTTTAGGCCTCAGCATAGCTGTGTGACTGCTATCCTCAAAGTTACAGATGACATCCTCTCCGCAATCGACCGAAACCAATTGACGGCATTGGTTATGCTTGATTATACGAAAGCGTCCGACAGAATCAAACATCAACTTTTATTTGCCATCTTACATTTCATCGGATTTTCTACAGATGCAGTATCATTCCTTCAGTCCTATTTAATCGATAGAATGTTTCTGAGTTTTTGACTGTGGAGAATGGGGTTCCACAGGGATCGATTTTGGGCCCACTACTTTTCATTATTTATACTCATGAGTTCCGCAATCATATACATTTCAGCAAGTGTCACTTATATGCCGACGACACGCAAATTTATCAGTCATTTCCAGAGACCGATCTGATGGAAGCAAATACTCAACTGAACGCAGATTTAGAGTCAATCATATCAATTTCTGAGAAGTTTTGTCTCTCAATAAATCCTGGAAAATCTGTGGTGATCTTGTTCGGTAGGAAAGTGACCCGGTCTCGTTGTCATGATGAGTTGAAGATCAAAATCAAGGATATGTCAATTTCTACCTCTGACAGTGCTAAAAACCTAGGAATCATCTTGGATTCCTCTTTAAATTTTACCAATCATGTCAACTTGGTGATAAGACGAGCATTTTGCAATTTAAAATTGATCTACGTCAACAGAAAAGTTCTCGATAAAGGTGCTAAAATATCCTTATGCGAATCCCTGGTTCTTTCGCACTTGAATTATGGTGATATAGTCTATGGACCTGCTATTACGAAAAGAGACTCGCAACGAATCCCGCTAGTTCAGAACTCCTGTGTTCGTCTGATCTGTGGATTAGGCAGGCGTGCCCATTTATCTCAATCTCTAAATGAGTTGGGATGGCTAAATATTGAGAAGAGAAGGATTTTGCATGCCTGTACCTTATTTCATAAGATAGTCACGACCCAAAAACCATCCTATCTATACCGAAAGATCACTTTTCGGACCGATGTCCATAATGTCAATGTACGATTTAAATCTCGGCTCACGCCACCCATTCACACCTCAGCTCAATATCGGTCCTCTTTCTCATACACAATCACTAAGCTTTACAATTGGATCCCGGAAGCCCTGAAGGGAATGAACATACTGAGTTTCAAAAAACATTTGAAAAATATCCTTCGTACTTGTGATATGAATTTCTGACGGGTACTCTCCTGATATGAGCAATCCTAACTAATGTTACTTTGTTATTAGTATTATCTCAGGCGTTATTTCTGTTTTAACCTAGGCTTAATTATTGAATTGTATTGGTCTATTATTGTATTTTCGTTATGTTGTTTTTTTTGTTTTTTTTCCGAGGTTGAGTGGTAGAAAGCACTTGCCTGACCCCTGTGGCTCAGGCAAAAGCTAACTCTGCCTTTTGGTAGATCAGTATACTTTATTGTCAATGTTTGTTTTCCTCTGCTTCTACCAATAAAAGCGTTTATTATTATTATTATTTTTTTTTTTTAATAACAAATATTAATTTAAAAATTTGAATAAATTATAGTATCATCTAGTCACTTGAAAGAATAATTCTCCGTTAGAAAAAAAAAATTGAGTAAATTTTTCAAGAAGTTATACTATGGCAAAATAATTAATTTTTTTCCAATCTCTGTTATCTTAAATGACTATATAAAAGTTTAAATAATATGTCTATAAATTTTGGGCTTCGTGGAGCTCTTCTTATACATATACTTAACAAGATCACGCGATAAAAGTAAATTGAAGTTTACTATTTTGTTTTTAATTATTTTTTAAAGTTAACAAAAAATTTCAGACGTGAAGTCGGTCGATAATCCTATATGTGATTGACACCAGCTGATACATCAATATGATTTCACTGGCTGTGTATGCGAGAATGTTTCCATCTTTTCATTTAATCTTATACTTACAAAGAGCTGAATTGGAAGTGTGAACCGCCGGTTTTTGAATGAGGTTCAATAGCGTAGCGGACTAACGCACATTGCCGGAGACAATGGGACTCGGGTTCGAATCCCGAATGATCCACATTTTTTTAAATTTAGTTCTGATTTTCATTTTCCCGTCTGATATGCCATAAACTCATTTTCGAATTTAATTTAACTGCAAACGTAAAATTACTTCATTGTTGTTAATAAAATGTAATAGTCATTTAAGATAAGAGAGATTGGAAAAAAAATTATTATTTCACAATAGTATAACTTTTCGAAAAATTGACTTAATATTTATTTTCCAACGGGGATTTATTCTTTCATGTGTCAAGATGATACCATGATTTATTCAAATTTTTAAATTAATATTTGTTACAAAAAAAAATTATTTCATGTGTTACACTGTCTCTAGCCGTAGTGCGCCTATGTCGTTATGGCTGGGAGGAGCCCTACTTTCGGCGTTGAATTAAAATTATAAATAACAGAGATAGAGTTCCGGTTGTAGAAATTCCTTAAATGTTAATAATTATTGAGTTATTAACAAAAAACGAAATGCTATATTTTTTCATCCTAATTTGTTAATAACAATTGCAATTTTTTATGTGCTAATACATACTTTAGATACATTTTTCTAGACGTCATTCGAATCGAAAGAGCCATCGCTCTTATTTTTAGGAGCTTTATCAAGAATTAATAATAATAAGACTATGTTGGAATTCATAAAAGTTTTAAATATTCTTATTTTATAAATATTTTCAGGCTATTATGGGCATGGCTTATTCCATATTAGCAAGTAGTTTATGGCCTCTGGTGTCAATGATCATACCAGAGTATCAGCTGGGAACAGCCTACGGAGTGTAAGTGATTCGTGGAGAATATTCATGTTTGTTTTGATGAAACTATATTTTAGGGCAGGTTCTATTCAGAATTTGGGATTGGCCTTATTTTCAATTTTCACTGGTCTTATAGTAGACTCATATGGATATGAAGCAATAGAAATATTCTTCATTTGCAGTTTGGCTGGTGAGCATTCTCAGTATTAAAAATATAGTTTTTGTAGGATTTCGATTTCTCAAAAGTACACCAGAATTGTATTGACGTTTATTATCCTTATTTGTTATAGGGGCCTTAATTTCAACTGGATTATTGTGGATGTTGGATAGATCCAGAAAAGAGGGTTTGAATATGACTCCTGGTAATAGATTGAAATTGCTGACAATAAAGTAAGTATGATTCAAACCGGTAAACAACATGACGGATGTGTGTGCATTTTGGGATGGGATCTATAACTTTTTTATTTGAGACAATTTTCATTTCGCGCAATGAGCTTGTTTGCAGATTTTTTTCTGAGGAATTTGGACGTAAAACCGGATTCTTTCTCATAATTATAGTTTTGGAGATATAACCTAAAGTGGGTCTTACAAATATGGCGGTTTGTTTGTATATTTGTTTAGTTTGACAAATCTTTTGCGTTCTTTTGTCAAAAATGTGTCAAAACGAAGAAAAATTCGACATGCTTAGGGCTACCGTTTGATCCGGCTTGACCAACTGTTCCGACAGAGGAGCCACCAGTTATTTTAATGTATAGTTACTCAAGTATTCTACACTAAAAAAGAAAAATGAATTTCTACTTTTTCGGAACTTAATTTTTTGTAACGATTCGTGACTCTTCGTAAAAACATCATGTTGCTAGGCAGTGTTGAAGGATGAAACCATTTATTATCGTTTAAAGTCACATTCAAATAAAAATTCTATTTTATTTGAATAATCTCGTCGTGTACATGATTTTCGACAGAAGTATTATATAATAATGTTCTATTCTATTATATTTCGAGTATATATGCCAAACGAATTCGGGAGAGACATATCGGCCGGTCCCTTCGGAATGCGTAATTTAATTATAGCGACCTACGCACTAGTTGTAAGCGAAATCTGTCTCTTCTGGCCGTAAATCCGTTCCTACAGGGACAGATAGCGCTGTACGTCTTTGTTAGAGATACAGGAGTGTGGCTACGCGATACCGGATGTCTGAAGGGCCAAAATTGGATACGCCTCCTCGAACAAATAGGCTCGTTGAGTTCAGCTAGTACCGATGAGCAGGAAGGCCGTACTTTTCGGACGCGTAGGAACAAACGGTTTCTTGTGCCTGATTTCAAACGAGACAATCTCCACTCCTGTGTAAACACAAGTGCGGATAACTGTATGACGTTGCACTGATTGACTGGGATGGAGGGTGTCGAACGTGCTCGAAACTTATACTGAACGGATTTTATTGGTTGACTTGACTCGGAATTAAATTTTCCACCTTAGCAACTTGATCGACTCTATCACATAAACTAAATTCCAGAAGGTCGCATCGGCCAGATCATTTTGGAACCAGTGATTTAACTGAAAGAGTCTGGTACCTAATTGAAAAAATAACTGCCCCTTCCGGCTTTAAGACCTAACTTTCGGAAATAAATAACGTGGTACTTTGATTATCACGGAGGTGGTTGTTGAATTGCGGTACGTGAATAAATATAATAGACGCGGTTAGGGAATTTCCAATCACCTGGTAAATATGCAGTATAACTAAGATATTGTCGGCACCAAAATAGAAAGATTATTATGTGTTTTCACTATTAATACTATCGGTTGGCCTCGTTATTCCCCGTTATAAAAAGTGAACTCTATTTATAAGTGAAAATGAAGGGTAGCAATAAGTGGTCGGTATAAAAAATCATGAAATATGGATGGAGTCATCTACTATATCCTGACTTGGACGATTGCTTTCCGTTTACAATAAATGAAATTACAGCGAAATGGTATGGAAAGGCGTACAAACCATTTCTGTGATACTGTTTAGGACTAAACATGAGCTTCAAAAATGCTTTGTTACATTTTAACTATCACCCCTTCTCCCAACTGAAAAGTCCAAAGAAGAGGTGGTAGAAGATTTCAAGTTTTCTGCAATAAATGATTTAATCAAGTGTAGAGAAGAGGACGTGGATCAATATTTTTATATTTATTTTTTGTAATGTAGTACCCAGGTTTCCAGAGAAAACTTGGAAGTGCGATCGAGTAGCTCCGAAACCGTTGACAAGTAGCAGGTGCTGGAATTTGAACCCATGTCGTTTCTGTGAGAATGCAACTCTCTACCATCATGGCCACCATGGCCCATCGTGGTCAAAATATACTTATCTGTTATATTGTTCTTTTTATTTTTTTTTCCAACATTGTCTAACTGATATAGGTAATTTTATTTCTGGAAATGATATTGCAAGAAACGCTAAACTGGCATAAATATGAAGGCTGTTGGTGGCATGACTGCAGTAATTTCAACAGACGATTCCTTGGACAAACAAAAAAGTTCTGGAGACCGTGGGTCCTAAATTCGACCGTTTTCGGTAAAAAAATTGTTGAATTCTTATCATTTGTAGTATCCAAAGATTAACAGAGTGTATTATAATTATTATCGTCAAAGTGATATCACGAATTTGACATGAGAACAAATTACTTTTGGTTGTTAAGAAATAATGCGAACTTTACCAATTGATACTCGGCAATAATAATAATAGTAAATTTATTCAGCAAGATCGTCAAAGATGATATTGAATAAGTCAATATAAAAGGTATGAAAATACAGTTTGGCTTCACAAAAATAAAAACTTGCGATATAAAGCATTGTCATAGAACTTATAAATACATACAAACACAAACATATAAATGTTCACACATATAAATCATTGATTATCATTAAGATATGCAGTCAGTGTATAATATGATATATCCAAAAGCAACTCCTTGATTCTATATTCATAGTGTTTTACAGGAAAATTCTAGAATTCATTTAGTAATTTGTTGTAAATTTATGGCCATAAGTTGAAGACAATGTGGTTACTGTCAATATGTGTGTTGGCACTTCCAGGTGTTGCAAGTTCCTAGTGATACGGTTTGTGTTTCTATTGAGAGCCTGAAAACTTGTTATATCTGGTCTGAAATATTGTAATAACTCATAAAAGTATGTACTTATTAGTGTTAAGATTCTGAGACTTTGAAAAATGGTACAACAACTGGTTCATCTACCTACTCCTGCAATATATCTGACAGCTCTTTTTTTTAATTTTGAATATCCTGAGGCAATCACTAGATGCTCCCCATTCCACAATTCCATAAGAAATAGTGTAATGAAAATGTGCATGATAGTAGATTATTATTAAGATCTACTCAAACTGCAGCGCAGTTATTGAATGTAATAATAATAATAATAGGTCTTTATTTTCCAAGTACATAATATGAGGAAAAAAGTAGAAGATCAGCTGGTCCTGTCTTGCAACACAATCTCTGTTTTTCATCTTAAGCTTAAGAAACTGAAGCAATTTTTTTTCAAACCATATTTATATGATTGTTCCATTTCAAGTTTTCGCCATTTTCAAGCCCAAAAATGTCTCCTGTTGTTGAATTGATCCATTCATATGTTCGCCAGCAAACTGTGCATAGTTTTCTTGTCATTCAATACTAGACCATTATCTGAGAACCATTTTTGAGCTTTCCTAGTTTCTTCAGATGCTTTATCAACTGTTGAAGTGATTTTTTTTCTTCTATTATTAACGATGATGTATCATCGGCATTACAAAGAGAGCGCTATAGAAGTCATTGGCAAATATATAATATATAAGAGTGGACCCAAAATAGAGCCTTGCGGTACCCCAATAAAATAAGGACTAGATGCTGACTTTTTACCATTTACCTGTATATAGTGATTTCTGTTCTTTAAATAACTTTCAAACCATTCATAGGCTAAGAAAATTTCCAAAGTATTTTTTTCTTCATCCAAATTTTTGGTTTGTAGACATTCTCTTATATGAAAACCAAACTGGTTTGTGTCAAATACATTCCATTTAACGAAAAAATGTACCACTCAATCTGAAACTTATTTTTCGTAGACCTTTGCAAATGGACTGGAAATTGAAATTGGTCTGAAATTCTCTAGGTCCGTATACATATTTTCAAAATGTTTGTGCTTATGCCATCATCTCCTACAGATTTTGAGTTACTCAAATTATTGAAAATATCACTCTGGGCAATAAATATTCAGCAGTTGATCCAAACTCAAATTCTCAAAGAACTTGAGAAATCCCATTCAAAAACATATCAGTATTCCCATATGGAGATCTGTAACAACGTAAACTTATTACATTTTCTAATGACATATATACAGAAAGCATTGGATGAAATCGCGAGAGCCATCTATAGACTTTTATTGAAACTGGGCTCCGTAAGGTGGTGCCTTGATCGGAAGGCTGGATAACCTATAACTCTGTCTCTTTCTCCCTCATACCTGAACTGACTTCATCGTAGGTTTTTTTTTTTAATTTCCAGAGGAGTCATGTTTGGTTCCATTTGCAATTGAGAATGTTTCCCTGTTCAACATGACCTCATCTCATTCTAACGTCGAGGTTTCTTTTTTTATTGGGCACGAGTGGAGTGGCGCCATCTACTAATGAACCCTATCGTCCTCAAATGAAACTTTCATAAGGTTTACCGACTATATAAATTTGGATAATGCTTGTGAGATTTAAAATAAGCAGCACTTGTATATTTCAGTGTGGCTCAATACAGAACTTAGTTAAATCAATAGACTGTCTGTGAGTCCTTACAAACCCTTATATCAAACCCCCCACACTGCATAGTTGATCTACAATAAAAACTAGCTACTCCATATGCAAAGACTCTCATTCTAACTGAGCAGATTAAATACCAATTTATACCAAACACAAGAAATGTTTACTCCTAAATTAACAAATAGAATAACACAAAAGCAATTGTAAGACACTAAAATAATTTTTTTTTCTTAACAACATTAATGATTCCATCATTTTACGTGTAGAAAACATTTTCAACAAGAGACTTTTTTGTAAATGGCTGAAATAAAATTACAAACTAATAATACGTACAAAAGAACAGACATTCATAACCACAGAAAATTTAATCTTACCTCGTCTTGACGCAATTTTTATCAGATTGAAATAATTATTAGCCTAGTCCCAACAGACCAGATAATTTTTAGACAGGGCGCGTTTCATGGGGACTGCCTCAGCCCTATTATTTTCTGCATCACCATATTGACATTGTCCGTTGGTATCAGGATGACCCGTGTGGCATACGCAGCAATCACAGACTTAATTAGGTCAACCCGTTTATTTTACCTGGAGGACCTTAAACTTTATGCCTCAGGAGAAAAATACCTTTAAAGGTGGTGAAAGAGTACCCGCAAGGAATTCGGGATCAACAAATATGAAACGGTTCATCTCAAAAGAGGAAAATGCGAGGAATACGGAGAGGATGTTCAGCTCGTAGATGGAAGTATCCTAAATCATCTTGATGCTGAAAAGACTCATACTTACCTAGAGGTGGAACAACGTCGCTCCAAGGCGTATATAACCCTAGTTAAAAAGTCTCCCCGCGGCTAGTATCAGCCATAGAAATATTTCTATGGTATCAGCCCAAACTCGAAGAAATCTGGCCATCAGAACCATCATCAACTATCAAATTTAAAGAAAATAATATATCACCAGAGTGTATGCCAAAATTTCAACGTGTCTGGTGTTGTGTATTTTTTGTTTTTATTGCAAAGTACTACATTTGTCTGATTACCTTGATTCAGATCTAATATGATCTTATTTGATACAGATTATACGGAAAAGTCATTATTATTGCCCTGCAGACGTCAAAATGAATTTGACCAATCTTTGGATTTCAAAAAATATAGATTTCTTTAATTCAAGGCCTCAAATCCCACAAAAAACCTCAGCGATCGGCAAAGGTTATAACGTCATCAAATTTACCACCTCACAGCTGATTTCTTCGCTTGATAAAAATAAAGACAATTCAGTGGAAACATTGCCCGACAAAATTTTATGGGCATTATAGTTGTCAGACGGCTCAAAAGTTTGCAGGGGCTCTAAAAAAAACGCCCCGCTACCATCTCAAAGTTTAGGTAATAATTTCTTTATCGGTATTTATCTAGAATAATTATCGAATAAATTATGTGAACACTCAAGGGTAAAATTCAAGAATCTAGTATTTAGGCCCAAAAAGAATTCGATCAAAGATTTTGTTAGAGGTATGGACGACATTCTCTGTCTTAATTCCTAATACTGAATACCTACCTACTCTGTTTCGGGGTTCTCAATCAGGATATCTGTTGTTGGCAATCTTATCATTGATTGCTTCAACTTATTAATTAATTAATAATTATTACATAATTAATGAGTCTACGAGAATAGACGGTAGAACAGTTTCTCTGTTACATAGTATTTTTGTCAGTGACCAAGAAATAGTTACTGAAGCTGCAGATGTGATATTTGATCGTAAAATGTTTTTTTTGTAAACTAATGGCAAACTTTCATTTTTACCTTATCTTTTACTTTTACTTCAAGAAAGTTGACGCAGCGGGTTTCAGTAATAGCGTTCACACAACATACTTTTACCTTAACAAAAGTTCGTAGGCTTCAACTTTTTGCCTTAAGGAATCGTTAAAGTAAAATGAATATTATGTTCTGCGCGTGAGTCAATGTTCCAACATAGCCCTATTCACCCCTTCCTTCTTGTTATTCGTTAGGTACTGTATTATGTCATTGCATTTTTTCCACTGGCTCTTCAATAGTAGGAATAAACATAAAAATGAAAGAATGAAGAAAACAGCAATGTTTGAAATAAAAACACCTCACTTCTTTTTTAAGAAAGGTATATGAACGGTCGATTTCACTGCTTAAAGTTAAAGAAAAGGTAAACACAAAAGTTAAATTTTGGTCTGAGAACCTGCCATAAGTATGACGGCGAAAAATGTGCGACTTGAATTTGAAACTTTCCGTGACTGCTCAAGGTTCAATCATGATTATTTTTATCGTGATCTTCAGAACTTACCCTGGCATCAACTATTAGCTGAAGATGATCTCGATAAGAAAATTGACATATTCAACGGGTTATTATTTTGTATATTTGATCCACACGCTCAAAAAAAAGAGTTAGAGTAACGAAGCCAAGGTCGTCCTGGCTAACAGAAAACTTGATAATGCTGATGAAAGAAAGAGACAACACTGGCAGATTTATAAAAGATCACGGAACTTCAGTTTTTGCAGAATCAATGATAGCAAGAAAGTTTGGGCTACTTTGAATTCAATGAATGTTGTTGAATAGAAAAGTAACATAATTTCTGATCCAAATACCATAAGTGACTATTTGTCTAGAATTTTGACAGTTTGTAATGATGGTATTTGTACAGGTGCAATTCGCTTCTTTGATTCTTATTATTATAAACTGGAATTTAACATGGCAATTAAACGCATATGATATTGACGATATCTCAGTTAACATGTTGACACCATTTGGGTAGGCTCTTGATCCTTATTATTTGGGGTTGAACCTCGAAACTTTGCAACTTGTCAGTTTGGCCAGTCAATGTCGTATTGGGGGTCCTCTACTAGTGGGTATCCTGGTATCTGCTCTCCTGGGTTGTGTGTGCGCCATACCGAAAAAGAGAGCAACAAATGTTAACGTTATCAAATAAAAGACAAACGATTCAAACTAAATACCCATGGGTGTCTATTATTCTTTTATTACCAGCTGCTATGACTAATAATTTTACTTGGAAAAATTTTATCTTGAAATTTTGTTATCTCCCATCTTTATCTACCGATTCCTCAAGTTTAACTCAATACAAGAACTAGTTTTTTTCTGAATTCAAAGGAAAGGAACCGTTTTTCATAACCTAAACAAAAACAACTGAATGTTCTAATGAATTTGAAAAATAGTCAAAGTCAAAATATACTTTAATGTCAGATAAGTTTTTCAACTTATCAATAAAGCTTCCAAGGATAAATAAAAATGTAAATTGAAATACTTATGTATTATAGACTATAATGGTGATAATCTCCCAGATCTGAACATAAGTGCAGACGAAAGAGATTACCATCACAACAACTTAACAAAAAAGGTGTCGCATTTGCTACTCCAACTGCAGGAAAAACCTACAGTACCACAGTATTCACAAACATTTTCCTCCTCAGTCTCTTCAAATTTCTAAACAAAACTTTTTTTTAGGGCTGCTGATCTGTCAGATAGGGAAAGGTTGATCTCTGCAGACACCCCAGGAGTATCAGAGGAATATTAACAAACAAATTCTGATCATGCAGATAAGCTACAGGTATTTATCAAGAATTGGTAGACAGATAATTTTTTTCTTTCAATAGGTACATGTCCCTAGTTCTAATCTTCTTATTCCGAGAATGAAGGATAGCTGTATTTTTATACCAATCATTCATTCACTAATATCGCTTAAGGTGATTTTTGTCTCGAGACCAATGGTCCTAAGTAGTCTGGTGAAAAATTGGTCCATCAGCTTGCAGCTTAAACCAAACTCTCTGGAACACTTGTTTCTGGTGTCAAATGTACCACGTCAATAGCATCTCTAGAAGCTTTGCTAGGTCCTCCTCTGGACATAAGTTAGGAGAGAGGAGAAGAATGGGTCTCAGTCTCATAGCTAATAATGTGTAGAGATGCAGCATACTTGGGACCTGAAGAAACATACCAAATCATATCACTGCTGTAAACATTATCAAAAATTTTTTACACTATTTGAAGATTTAGTACCAAAGTAGACAGTTTAATACCAAACTTGCATTTGAATTTTATACGGTGCAGCTTTTTTTAGCCCCCCCCCCTCTTAACTTTTGCACGGTTCGACGTTTGGACCGTTTGAGGTTTTTTTTTCATGTTTGTACGTCGAACCGTTCAAAAGTTAACAGGGGGGGGGGGGCTAAAAAAAGCCGCACTATATAGAGAAAAGTGCATCAATGACGTATTACGGACTAGACTTCGTTATTTACATTTCGAGTGCGGTCAGATTCTAAGAACAATTTTTATTACCGCTTGTTTCGCGGAAAATAGTTGCCAGTCAACCCAAAAGTAGGCAAAGCTGAGTATCTGCTGAATTATCTGCTTATAAACAATGTATATAAGCAGATAATTGCCGCGAAACAAGCGGCAGTAAAAATTGTGCTTAGAATGTGACTATCTTGACCGCAGCTCGAAATGGAAAAAATGGAGTCTAACGGTAAATTCTTAATCAGGCTCGGACTGGGACCATTTGGGGCCCTCAGCTAAAACCTGTAAAGGGGCCCTCTACCGGGGGGTCTGGTATATAATACCCCCCAGCATACGGGAGGTCTGAGGGCCCTCCCCCTGAAAGTTTTTGAAAATGAGGTGCTTGAAAACAATGAAACGCGTATTTACGCTATTTTGGCACTTATGAAGAAGAAGAAATTCAGCTAGGTTTTTATAAGAATATTATGATTTTAGACTTTTGTTGACTTTATTATTTATTGAAATAAGAAATTCACAGTATTTTTTGGATACCACAACACTACAAGACACATGTTGTAGAACTGCCGATAATTATAACAGAGTTCAAAATAAAGTTACGTATTTTATTCACATCAAGTATTAACGAATTGTGTCAAAATTATTAGTGTAATAAAAATAATGACAAACTGATTTTAGGGATTAGAAAAATAATATTTTTTTTTTTAATCCCGTGTTTTTGTTATTTTACAATATTGTTATACTAGAATAGAAAGGGTTTATTTAAACAGAAAAGAAAACTGTAGGTCACAATGAGCTTATGACAAGAGGCATAAGATGTCTGGAGGACTGCTCACTGCTAATATCCTATACAATAGGAAAGTTGGGTCGAAAATCCATCAGAAAACAACTACTTTCCTGGCTAATGCCACGACGAACATTGAATTACATCTGATGAAATTTCCGTGCAGAGTTCCTACAAGGTTCTCTCTGCAATTGCTTGGTTGCATGGGAATGTTCATCGAAACATTCGGACCACCTATATATCGATTTCGGAGTGTTGCTCCTCATCAGTATAGGGTAGGTCTAGCAGTCAATAACTAATGACTGCAACGAATGAATCGACAGCCAAACCCATTTACAGACCGAAACTGAGACCGCGCCCGCACAGTGGATTAATTCCAAACTGCGAGCGCCATCTCAGTGCCGGAAGCCCAACCAAAGCAATACCCATGACCACGATCGTCAAGACCGTATTTAAAACAGAAAAGAAAACTGTAGGTCACAATGAGCTTATGACAAGAGGCATAAGATGTCCGGAGGACTGCTCACTGCTAATATCCTATACAATAGGAAAGTTGGGTCGAAAATCCATCAGAAAACAACTACTTTCCTGGCTAATGCCACGACGAACATTGAATTACATCTGATGAAATTTCCGTGCAGAGTTCCTACAAGGTTCTCTCTGCAATTGCTTGGTTGCATGGGAATGTTCATCGAAACATTCGGACCACCTATATATCGATTTCGGAGTGTTGCTCCTCATCAGTATAGGGTAGGTCTAGCAGTCAATAACTAATGACTGCAACGAATGAATCGACAGCCAAACCCATTTACAGACCGAAACTGAAATAAATACGGTCTTGACGATCGTGGTCATGGGTATTGCTTTGGTTGGGCTTCCGGCACTGAGATGGCGCTCGCAGTTTGGAATTAATCCACTGTGCGGGCGCGGTCTCAGTTTCGGTCTGTAAATGGGTTTGGCTGTCGATTCATTCGTTGCAGTCATTAGTTATTGACTGCTAGACCTACCCTATACTGATGAGGAGCAACACTCCGAAATCGATATATAGGTGGTCCGAATGTTTCGATGAACATTCCCATGCAACCAAGCAATTGCAGAGAGAACCTTGTAGGAACTCTGCACGGAAATTTCATCAGATGTAATTCAATGTTCGTCGTGGCATTAGCAAGGAAAGTAGTTGTTTTCTGATGGATTTTCGACCCAACTTTCCTTATTGTATAGGATATTAGCAGTGAGCAGTCCTCCGGACATCTTATGCCTCTTAGAAAGGGTTCGACATTTTACTCGCCTAGCCCCAAAGTAAGAAAGAGCTTCTTTGTTAGCAACTCACTTGTTAAAGCTACTTTTACTAATTTAATATTTAATTTTGGTCCAAATCATAAAATGAATCTCTCTCAACATCAATAAAAAGCAGACTGGACATAAGGCCTAAAGACGACCGAAGTCGATTTTTGACTATTTTAAGTTTAGAAAAAACTCGTTCACATGTGACGGGTACAAGGTATGGTAAGAACAAATTTATATGCAATATACAGGTTGGTAAATAGTCCAGATTGAGTAAGTTCAAACAGAACAGAAGAGAGAGTCAAACTTTTTGGGGTTCAACTGAGAGCAATCCTGTAAAACGTCTTTGCGCAAAATCTTTCTTCAATACTCATCCTCGCACAGTCTAAAATATCAAAATACACAATTTTGTAATTTTGAACAGTTGAAATAGAGTCAGCTTCATCTTTTGATTTTTCACCGGGAATCAACTTTTTCTTTGACGTTCTTTATCTCTTAAAGTCCAACTCTAACGCGACATCAATGTCATTTTCGTCTAGTTCAAAATTAACTGCACTTGCATAGGTTTTTGTTTTTGCTTCCAAGCTAAAGCATAAAATGGTTTTAATTTGCAAGTACTTAGAAACAGGTGACGTGTCCAAAAACAAATCTAGTAAAATAAACGACATAAACTAGTTTTCAAATTTGGTCTATTGACTTATCAGGTTTCTTGCTGTGAATCGAGATTTGCTGTCAAAACTTCCATCAGGGATTTCTTTAATAACAGAAATGAAATTAAAGAATTTAGCTGAATTTACACTGTCTTCACTGATTAAGAATTCTTCATCAACAATTGATGAAAGAGCCGTATGTTTGCTCCACCACCTCGTTGCTCGTTTTATAAATCTTTCGTATAAACGGTGAGATATAAACAGTTGCTAACGAACAGTCGTTACCGACCGATGATGAACCCTTTACTCCCATAAACACCCAACTATGTAGGCTTATTATGGCAAGAACCTGTCAGAAAACAACTACTCCCCTGGCTAAGACCACGACGGGTATTGAATTAAATCTAACAGCTACTTGTGCAACGTTCCTCAAAACATCAGAGGACGCAATTGCAAGTGCCCTCTATGGCCAACCAGCAGAATTATGTTTTGATTTGGACGGGGTGACCACCTGCAGACTAGTTTCGAGGTTGTTGCCTCTCATCAGTGCAAGGGCAGGTCAACACAGACAGCACTGATGAGAGGCAGCAACCTCGAAACTAGTCTGCAGGTGGTCACCCCGTCCAAATCAAAACATAATTCTGCTGGTTGGTCATAGAGGGCACTTGCAATTGCGTCCTCTGGTGTTTTGAGGAACGTTGCACAAGTAGCTGTTAGATTTAATTCAATACCCGTCGTGGTCTTAGCCAGGGGAGTAGTTGTTTTCTGACAGGTTCTTGCCATAATAAGCCTACATAGTTAGGTGTTTATGGGAGTAAAGGGTTCATCATCGGTCGGTAACGACTGTTCGTTAGCAAACGATCTCCCAAAGATTTCTGTCTTCTTCGATATAAACAGTTGTTGGACATGTTCTACTTTGGGAAAATGTAATTTTTTTGGGAAAATTTAATTTGGAAAATGTAAACAAAACATTACCAAGAACACAAAATAACTTCTAACAAGACAAAAACTTTTTTTTGTACGTTCTGTGGGGGCCCCGACGAGCCGGGGGCCCTGCGCGATCGCCGACCTGGCCAGTCCGGGCCTGATGTCATTGGAAAAGTGTTAACAGACTGCTAGAGCTTATATTTGAAATTTGATAGTGATGGTTTTATTTATCCATGAAAAATGGCGTAAAAAGCCTGTACAAGTAAGTACAGTTGGTATTTAAAGTAAATTAAAATTCATTAATTTTCAAGGACCACAATGAAAGTGATATAAAACAACTCTCAGTTTACATATAGTCAGTTCCTATTTAAAAATGACAGTTTAAAATGTATTTAAAGTGTATATTCTAAAAACATTTATATTATAAAATAAAAATATCCATCTAGCTAGCATAAAATTGTAGAACACTTTTGACAACAGAAAAGTTTTGGGGTGTTTTCTGAATTTGAAATAAGTAACTTGATTTTTAATTTCATCTGGGAGCTTATTGTAAATTCTCACATTCAAATTATTTTGGAGTGTTTTCAGATGGAGGTTGAAATTTGTTGAATAGGTTAAGTGGAAGAGCAATTAATAGTGACTTGTCACTATAAAAATTGAACTTCGCCTTTTATTTATATAAAACAACTCATTTGGAAATAATAAAGACAATAATTTTTTTTCCTTGTTGTTTTGGCATCGACTGCTATGGTCATAAGCCATGTGTTCTGGGTAGGCCTTGTTACTAACTCTATACGCCACCTTAGGAGCAGCACTGTTAATTGGAACGCAACAGTGAATCGTACAGGACTCACCCCAGTCGAGCCACGAGATTTCAATAATTTAATAGGTCAAATTAAATTAAAAAATCCCGACTCCGGACCTTTCGACTCAGAGTCGGACGCTCTAACCACTGCGCCACGCCCCGACATAACAATTATTATTATTATTAATAATAATTGTGGCCATAACTATGTGTGTAGATGTTTTTTTTATATTTGAATTTTATTGCACGATATATCTAAAATATATAGGCTTGACAAATAATAGACAGTCAGATAATGACAGACTTCGCTGACTGATTTTCTCTGGGTTTTTAACCACTGATAATTATGTCAGTGTTGAGCTCAAAAAATGAAAATTTAGCGATCGGACGTGTGCTAGGCATACGGAAGATTCATTTTCCGTTTGCAGGTTTTTTTCTTTCCATCTAATAGTGAAAAACCAAAGCCATAAGATTGGATATACTGGAAGGGTTGTAAAAAAATACACGGTTGCTGATGCATTTTCTCGCTTATGGTAATCCCATAAGCCGGTCTTTTTGACTGAGGAATGCTCTTTCCAAATTTTGAACTTTCGCGGTCGTATGGAATTAGTGAATTTTGCTATTGTTAGTTGAGAACCCTGGGTAGTTGGTATCGTCTCATGACAATATGGCAACGGTGAATATGGTCAATGAACAATACTTGTTGAGGAATCAATTGGTGGAACATTAATTTTCTCAGTGACGTTATCAATAAATATGTAGCAATAATGTCATGTGTTCATGTTTGCTAATACCGTTAAAATAAATGTGCTACCAATTTAATGCTTAACGAATATGGTCTATTGGGAACCTAAAAAGTTTTCTGGTTTCACCCATAATGACCAAATTAATTGTTTCATCATATATTTTCCAAGGAATATATTTTTTTATAGAAATTATTGTGTGTTTATTTGTTACAGCTCCCTTCTTTTTATTACATGGATTGAAGAGGGAATGGAGACTAGGTTATTGAAATGAATAACCAAAGAAGAGGAGAAGTGACCAAATAATTTTTCTTCATCAGTCAAATATCTATTTTTTATATTATTGGTAACCATTATTCTAAATTTTCATTCGGTGTGTGTGTCACAGAACTATAAATGTTCAGATGTTGATGATAGATAATCTAAAAACTTGCTCAAACAAAAAGCCAGCAATACTTGATAATGAAATAATTGGAAAAATTAATATGGATGTGGGTCCAAACACACATTGTTCTTGAAATGCAAAGCTCTGTGATCGCTTGTGAATTATTTATGAAAACTTTCATTCGGTATGTAATATGTTTTTGGATCATAGATCACAGATACTTTTAACTTCTTTTTCCGCCTTGCGTTTCGTAATAGGAGTTGGGAGGGAGAATTTTTTTTATAAAACAGCACAATATTGTGCAACTTTAGCAGCAATGAAACAAGTGAAAATATTGTTACCGGGTTCAAAAATAAATAGTACAATCTGCGCATGGGGTGATTTCAACGCCCCCTAGCAGCAAAACCGTTAATTTTTTTGGGTTGGCGCAATGGTAACATTGGTTGAGAATTACATGGACTACATCATACCAAAAATTCAAATCCACCGGGACCCAGATGTTACCCAGATGTTGCGGAAACTGATGCTAAAGTAGCATATTTAACTGTATTGTCAGAAAAGAATTAGAATTCCATTAATTCAATCTGAGTGAGATAGACGGAAATAGTTATTTACCTAACAAATGCAAAAAGTAGCACGCTACGGCAGTTGCACGAACGACGCGGGGCGGAGTTCGGGCAAGCCGTCAAGGGCGGAAAAGACGTTTTCCGCAAGAGTTAGGTACAATGTTTTTCCTACGAGTGTTTTTGTCCATCTTATTTATGAAAAAGAAGGTTTTTATTAAACAAGATTTTATAATAATGCTACAAAATGACACATAAGACAGAATAGTTACATAGATCATTTAGTTAGTCCTAAATATCCTCATTTTCAACAATATAAAAATCGTGCGGAAAAGTAACTTTTCAGCACTAGTGCGGAATAGTAACTTTTCCGCATGATTTCATCTTTCCGCGAGATTTATAATATGAGATCTAATCTAGTCTATTAACGACTGTTTGATAATAACTTTCCGATATTCCGTAATTTTCATAAAATTAATTTCAAAATATAAAGTAATTAAGACATTATCAAAATAAATAGTGATATTTAAAATTTGACAGGATTTGATATGGTATTATAGCAACTAAATTAATATCTGAAATAGCTCAGTTGGCAAAGTAAGGGAGCAGTCGTTCTACGCTGGTTAATGGTTGTTTTTGTTTTGAAATCGATGAGAGTACTTACTGTTCAATTTTCGTTATATTTTTCAATATTTGTATTTTCAATGACGACATGAGTGTTTTTGATAGAATCTGTTATGAAAAGAATAATTCGCTCGTACTACAAAACTTCATACCTACCTACTCGCGGGAAATGTATGTCATTTCATGCTCATTGTACAATATACTAATCTTGAATTAAAATATTGTGCTTTAAAGAGAAAATCTTGCATAAAAGTAAAAATCGTGCGGAAAAGTAAAAATCGTGCGGAAAAGTAGAACTTTCAAAACGAAAAATCGTGCGGAAAAGTTACTTTTCCGCACGCTCGTAGGAAAAATACTTTGATCAACTCTTACATTAAAATACGATTAATGATCTCGAAAATTAAAGCGCTCGGGATTACTTCCGGTTAAACAGATGCTTGAAAAAAAGTGTCTCTAGGTTCGAAGCTATCATTGATTACGCACCTAGTGTGAATACCAATTTTTTTCTTTTCAAATAAAAAACTACAGACTGTTACATGTCTCTTATGTCGCCCGGTATAACCAGAATCAGCGTACCATATAATTAGGGAATGCTAGGAATTGGTGAATCTCAGGAGACTTGAATATTCTGAAAAAAATGGCCCGAAGTTCTTCAAACCAGAACGTTAATTACTAAGTGTATTGACTATTATGGCGTACTGAAATATTGAAATAAACCTTTCTCCACGATCATCACAGAATTTGCCAATTCTGAAATCAAATTTGATTACAGAATGCTGGAATTCTCTCTCTTGAGATTGAAGAAATATTCTGCAACACCTCTGCCCCCATGTAATTTAAATGTATTTACATTATCTCTCTTGTGATAGAACGCTGGTTAGCAATAATAACATTAGCCTTGACGCAGTTGATTGTCATCGTAGTGTCAAAATTATTGCTGTCACGTTTCCTATCTTTCATCGTGGAGAAAGTATAGTTTGCTACTCGGTTAGAATGAAAATTCGTGATGCTCGTGGTTCCTCACGCTCGCCTTCGGCTCGCGCTCGGAACTTTCCACTCGCGCTCGGAACTTTCCACTCGCGCTCGGAACTTTCCACTCGCATCGAATTTTCATTCTAACCTTGTTACAGAATATACTATTCGACTGTAAGAGAAAAATTGAAAAGTTCAAGTTACCTTTCTGTGGCAATGATCTTTAGTGATGAATTTATAGTTTTAAGTAGATAAATGTGTATGATGCGTTTTGATTTATTTTTTTAAAAATTGATTCCATCTTTATAATTATTTAAGAAAAATGTCAACGTGTACCTATTTGAGATATTTACATTATATATTTGTAAGATTAATTCTGTGATATTTTGGTGATACGGCGAAAATTGATGACATACTTTCATTAATTTTCTTCTTCGCTTATTAGTTACCTTTTATCTAGGAATTATACACTTTTATCAATTATGATTTTACAGGAACTCAAGAATGAAAATGTCTATTTTTGATTTTCTGACAATGACATTCAAGCACAAATAAAATCAATTCAGTGATGATGATGACGGTTCTGGAGGAAATATTTCATTCTTTGTTTCTACAAAATCTTCATTCTGAATCATGAACTTAATGGCATAAGCTTTTTGGCCTATTCCTGAAAAGTTGTACATGGTGTGCTCCAATTACAAGTGAGTTCTTATATCTGCTATTTTTTGTGGCACTTTATTGTTGTATTGAAATTATTTTCTTGTTTCAATATTGTACATAACTAACTTGGACTTAACATTTACTATTTCCAGTTTTCGACATCATTAGGAAATGAAAATATAATATAAAAATAATAATTTTAAACTCTAACTGATCATTGATAAACAATATAAATACTGAGAGGCCTGTTAAGACTGCTGGGGTATCTTTATCGTTATTTTTGCAATATCATGCATTCCTATGTTCTAGAAGCAATAGAGAAGTACACTATATTAAAAAATTATTTATTTTATTTCTAGCAAATGATCTTATCTGTATATATGATACATGAAAAATCATTTTACGACCATATTTATTTATTTCATACCAACCACAATCTACTTCAAAACTGTTCCAAATTGAGAGAGATTCAAACGCCATATTTTCGCGAGCTGACGTCACATGTATTTTCTGAACGTCCTTGAGTCCCCAGAGAATGCTTTTTCAGTTTGAATCACAGAGTACACAGGATTAATCTTCTTTTGGTACTATTCAGTCAAATTTAATGGAAAGGTCCATGTGGTTTTGACAACAGACAGGCAATATGGAATATTGACGTCAGGAGACTTTGACGTCACTTGTATTTGTCCAATGAAACACCGGTAATATTTTGCTCGAATTTAGCCAGTATTTAAATTCTATTCCAATCGTTTTTTTTTTCTGGATCAAAACCAATCGAAAAAAAATTTAAGATTCCATTTTTACATAGTTTGACTTGTAAATCTTTGGAAAAAATCACTAGTTTAAAGTTTTGGTAATATTCTTCAAAATAGAAAAGGAATAAATAACAATGGAGCTATGACCATAATTTGACCCTGTTTGAGTTTTTGATATATTTTTTTATATATCTAATAAGGAAATATTTTAAAAATTAAGTTTTATTCAAACAGCATATGCAAGTTAGTAAAAAACATCTGTGATGTGAAATAGTCTCGAAATTATGCCAAATTTAAGGATTCATTTGTACTTATGGTATAATATTTATTTATTACATAGCCATATAAAACACCCTTGTTACTTTTTCAAGCTCGAATGTTTGCTAATAAGACATAGAAACATTTTATCCACATCTGGTTTGTTATAAACACGAAGAGTTTTTTTGTTGAGGACAAATTTGATGTTTATGAGAATGGCGAGAGGTTATGATAAAGATTAATTAATTATTAATCAAAAGTATTAATTAACAAACGGGGTCAATAAATCACTAGAATTATCGATTAACTTATTTACTCAAGAATCAGGCAGTGTACGAATCATAAGACAAATGCCTTATGTCATTGTTTAAAGAGAAAGCCATGATCACAAGACACTAGTGTTTTATTGACCTAAGACTTTTGCAAACAGAAGCATTATGACTGTATACCATTTCAGCTGTGGATAAAGTATTTGTTGTAACTAATTTTATATAAAGTCACATCAAAAAACATTTGATACATGTCACTGTACATAGGCAGATGTTTTTATTTTATATGGTGATTCTAGCATTATATTTTGCGTTGTACATTTTATATTGGTTCAGTTGTTTGTTGAACATGTCATTTTGAATTAAAAAATATATGATACTGATTTTATTCTTATTGTTCACGCGTTTTTCTCACGTTTACAGGTTATCCCATATTTCTTACCAGAGTGCCTTCAAAATGTTTGACTTATTTAATAAAAATAAAAAATAAAAAATTACAATAATAATAAATGTTCTTTATTGGTAAATAAAACCAAATGGCCATCGAACGAGGTCCTTCAGCCATTTAATGATTGATTAATTTACAAATACTGTAAATTTTTCGTTTTGATCGTAAAATTCTCGTTTTTCTCGTGGCAATTTATAATTAACGAAAATGTTTTATTACCTTATTATACCGGTAAACCTTGTACAATATTGAAACTGGTGATAGACCAGGTCATGACTGTTCAGAATATCGTAATTTCACCTCAGTAAAAATATCACCGTTTTCGAGATAATGGGCATTTTAAGAATTTCTGGAAAATCCTAACCTTGAATTTTTGAGTGCCATGTATACAAATTGGGACGAATCCAAATATCTTTGCTGCTGAAGATTACTGATGAGTGATGCTTCTAGACGTACAGAAAAGTTTTTCAGAAAGTGTAAACATTTTTCAAGAAATGAGGGTAAAATGACAGATTTGAGTTTCATCAATTTTTTAAAAATAAGTTTGACATTATTATCTGAAAGAAACATAACCAATTGGAAGTGGACATTCATTTCAAAAGAATGCTCATTTTGTCCAGACTCTATCATGGTATAAAACAAACTATAATTATTTTTGGAAGAAGTGGTTTCCATTGAATTAGGCGTGGTTTTAATCTAGGCTTCTATCAACTTTTATTCAAGAAAAAAAGGAAACTACCCAACACAAAAACTACGTCACAATCACACTCGACGCGCGTTTCGCCAACAAAGTTAGCATCTTCAGGAGCTAAAAGTAAGCTTTTAAGATTGTGACATAGTTTTGGTGTTTGGGTATTTCATTTTTTTCTTGAATTGTATTTACACCAAAGGTTCCAAAATATTTATTTATTTGATCAACTTTTATACTTACGCCCAAGAATTGTTTTATTTAGATTTTATCAAGATAAAATGTGGAAATAATTATTAATAATAAAGAATAGACTGCTTGGTAGCATTAAATAGTATGTCAATAAAATTAACTTTTCATCTAAATAATGTAATGTAAATAAAATCATCGAAATGAAATCCGACATGGCATCGATTAAAACGAATTCTTGTGATAAATGTCGCAATTGTCCAACGTCCAGATTCCAACGAAGTTTCAGAGACCGACAGATATACAGGGTGTAACCAAATAAGTGCAAACTTTTTTAAGAGGTGAATCCTTGTCAAAAATTAAAAATTTTTGTTTGAACAACTTGTGACTTCTATCGTAGTTTTTTGAAATTATTCCGCTTGTTTCATTCAGTGGTATTTATTTCTTTGTCATGCCGTACATACGCGTTATACTCCCCGAGAATATGCGCATATGCATAACATTTATGGTGAATGTGGAGGTAGTGCTACTGCTGCAGCAGCGCTTTATGCAGAACTATATCCGATTGCAAAATGCCGCTCATAGAATCGCTGATTTGGGGGCTATAACCCATAACGCATTTGAAAAGGTTCTTCTTAAAAATATGTCGTATCTGCGTACGAGTGGATGGAAAATAACATTTTTGTAATATTATTCGATGTTGAATAATCGTTATTGTGGTTTATAGAGTATGATGATTAAAAAAAACGTTGAATTAGTGTTTACTTCATTACATCTCACTGAATGCTTCTAAGCAGTTGATTCGTTATTACTCTTAATTATTTAATCATTTCATCTTGATAGGATAAAAATAAAAGACATTACTGACAAAGTCTAATGGAGTTGATTTTAGCTCAGAATAACATCACACTCTAATATTATCGAAATTCTACTCCTTCCAAAAATAATGATCGTATGTTTTATACCATAGTAAAGTCTAGACAAAATGGGCATTCTTTTGTAATGAATATCGAGTTCCACTTGGTTATGTTTTTTCAAACAATAATGTCAAATAGTTGTTAAAAAAATTGGTGTAACTCAAATCTGTCATTTTACCCTCATTTCTTGAAAAATTGTATCGTTTTCTAAAAACTGTTTCGTACGTCTGAAAACATCACTCATCAGTAATCTTCAGCAGCAAAGATATTTGAATTCGTCCCAATTTGTATACATGGCATTAAAAAATCCAAGGTGAGGTAGTGATTTTCCAGAAATTAAAAAATGCTCATTATCTCGAAAACAGTGAGATTTTTACTAAGGTAAAATTCCGATATTCTGAACAGTCATGGTCTGGTCTATCACCAGTTTCAATATTGTACAAGGTTTACCGGACACCCTGTATAACTTATAACTAGTCGATATAAATGCAAATATAAAAATAATGTTAATCACCTAGCATGTAGTAAACGAAACACTGTGCGACGGCGGCAATTCTTCATTCACTGGCTAATTTACCCGCAAAAATTGAGAGCAGAAGTGCATATTGTACATAAAGGATATAATTTAACTTAAATAACCACTATTAGTGGTAAGCTTATAAGTTAACCTTGAAATATACCAAATATCTATTGAAAAGAAGTACTTACTAATATTTGCCGAGAAAGCCAAAATCTAATAAAAAAGTAGAAATCTACCAAACAGATGGGGGCCTTCCAGAGTGATGAAATGATCGCTTTGAAAATCTTGCGCCGAGGATATATCTAAACTGAATATAACTGAACAATAACAATTGTGATTGTTGCTAATTAACTTGTTGAAATTGAACTAATTTTCCACTTGGCTAGTGCTGACAGAATAATTCGCCCGTGGAGCCGTGGGATGCTATATCGCTAGTCTCCAGGCACTACTAAACAGAGAAACAGAGACCGGTGAACCACTAGAAACATTAAACGGTACAACATTCTTAACCGCACTATGCATATATATTTACTGACTTATTTTATTGCTAAATATTTCATTCAGTGTTTACTATTTACCTGGTTGTGAATCCGCCTGATATTGTACATTTATTTGTCCATAATCAGAAAGATTGTCTCCAAATGACTTCCTTTGGTTTCACCTCAAGGAATTGTTCCAAATTCAATTTAACTTTTTTTTGCGTACTCTTGCTTGATTCAATTTGCTTGTAATTAAACAATTGATTATCTTCCATTCGGCTGGGGATGACCACCTGCAGACATGTTTCGAGATTTTTGCCCCTTCAAGTGAAATACACAAGCTATAAATCATCATTTGTATACCCCTCTGTAATCATTAATAATTTTTCTATTTGGAATCTAAAATGATGAAGTCATTATGAAACCCAAATGCGTATCGAAATGGCTTCTATTTCGATACACATTTTAAATTTTTTCGAGATTGGTAACAATGGTAACGTAAACTGACAGATGAAAGTCAGACAAGAGGGATGGAATTTTCAGATTTTAAACAAAGGAAAAGAATAACCTTTGAATGTTGTGGTGTTATTTGTTGCCTTGGATGGTGCAGTTATTATAAACTCTAATTGTGACATGACTGGTTTCTCGGACGTATATACGAGGATGTATTGATATCTAGTTAGCCTAGACCAGTTCCCTGCATAAACAAAATATTGCGTTACCATAGCAACGAACAATAACTTATTAGAAGTGTCAGTGTAAATTTTAACGTCAAAAAGGTAAACCAGAGTTACGCAACAAATTTAAAAAAAAATATGTCTACCGAAATTGTGAAAATCGAAAAATTGGAGTATCAAGCCATCATCAAGTACCTGTATTTAAAAGGGTTAAGAGGTAAGCAGATTTACGAAGATATGCTTAATACCCTTGGTGATCAATGTCCTTCGTATGCGACCGTGAAAAATTGGATTGCAAGCTTCAATAGAGGTAAATTTTCCATTGAAGATGATGACCGATCGGGAAGGCCAGTTTCTGTGTCATTGAATTGGGCTAAAACGGATATCTGAAGCGCTGAATATTTCATACGAACGCGTTCATCATATAGTTCACGTCAACTTGGACATGAGAAAAATTGCTGCAAAATGGATCCCCAAATGTTTGAATGTTGACCAAAAGCGTGCAAGGGTAGTAGCATCGCGAGCGATCTGTGCTCGATTTGAAAACGATGTAGACTTCTTAAACCGAATTGTTACTATGGATGAGACTTGGGGTAAAACTCAATTTTTTCAAATGGAACCATATTGGTACCGTGGTACTATTAATAAGGAATTTATCCATACCTGGTAATAAAATGTACGATCAATATAATCAAAATTACAACTAAAAGAAAATAAGAAAATACAATTATTTTGTTCTACTTTAATACTTAGAAGTTACTAAGGTGACTTTGAAATACAAAAAATTATCACAAAATTTTACAACAATTGTTCGAAATGCTGTCCATTAACGTCAATGCACTTCTGAACTCGCTTAGCTGTTTGAAGCTGTTTGAAGAACGTTTGCTAATTGTCTTACTCGCAACTCCAGGTCTTCGCGGGTGGTAACGGCGGTTGCATAGACAATGTTTTTTAAATGGCCCCAAACAAAGAAATCAAGAGGTGTCAAATCAGGTGACCTTGGAGGCCATCGCACAGGAACATTCGTCGAAATTACGTTTTCTTCGAATGCCTGTTCAAGGTATTCACTTACTGATCTTGAATTATGGGGAGGAGCTCCATCTTGTTGGAAATACATTCCCTGTCGTAAATGGACAGGTAATTCAGTTAAACTGTCCTCAATTTCATTTTGCAGAAATCCTAAGTATCTAGCTCCATTCAAGGGTCCTTCAAATATTATTGGACCAATGATTCTACGACCGAGTATTCCAAGCCAAACATTGAAACCGAACCGCACTTGAAAGTTACCCTCCCGCAATAAATTTTAATTTTTTTGTGACCAATACCTTGTATTTTGTCGGTTAAATAATCCCATATTTGTAAACCTAGACTCGTCCGAAAATAAAATCTTTTCCAAAAAACCATTGTTCGTCTGCACATTATTCTGCAAGATCCAATTGCAATATTCCATCCTACGTTCATAATCATTTTCGCACAGGTGCTGGTGCAATTGACATTTAAAAGATTTATAATTATGTTTGTGCAAGATTCGGCTTACCGTTTGGTGACTAATTTCCAATTCAAACCCAATTTGCCTTAAAGAAACAGTCTTCTATTCGAGCTAAAACATTAATTTCCATTCCTTCGTCAATGATAACATTTTCCTCGGGATCATGGTTAGGCTCTCTTTGGAATTGATTTTCAAGACGATTAAAATAATTTCTATCAGGATATCGGTCGGCATAAAGGTTTCTAGTCCACTTTTTCATCCCTTGTATAAATGTGCGGCATTTTGAACAAAAATAACATCAAATGTAAAGACTTTTCCAATAGGTATACAATAAAAACACCGATTAACCAACAAATATTTATTTGACAATCAATTCATTGTTTTCAAAGCCACCTTAGTAACTTCTTAGTATTTAAGTAGAACAAAATAATTGTATTTTCTTATTTTCTTTTGGCTGTAATTTTGATTGTATTGATCGCACATTTTATTACCAGGTATGGATAAATTCCTTATTAATAGTACTAATAAATGGTACCACGGTACCAATATGGTTCAATTTGAAAAAATTGTTTTTACCCCAAAAACGATTACGATGAACTTTATTTGCTCATAAAAAACGCAATTTAGTATTTTTGACGGGATTTCGATTTTTCTAGTATTAGAAGGGTCAATTGGAATAAATCGGAACCATCATGGCACACTCAAATGGAAAACTAAAAATTAAATTATAAAAAATTTCTACGTTTGAAATGTCACTTATGTGGTATCATTGGATTCAGAAAATTATGCTGATTTCAGAAATGTGTTCCATTTAAAAATCGAAAGTTGGTGAAGCCGGAAGTGAAAAAAAAAAATCATTTATAGGTTAAAAAGTGCCGCTTATTATGTATATGGGATATCCCAAATTTCAATCTATTACCTTTGAAACTAACGGAGATACGGGAGGTGTACCATGATCCTGTTACACCCGGTATATTGTTCATCCAGGAAGTTTCTAACTGCCACTGCATTCAAAATATCATACATTCAACTTCTGCGGAATTTGTGTGTAGGCCTCACGTATTAATATGGGATTGGTATCGCTCCAGTAGCGGCAGTTGTGACGATTTACGTTTCCATTAACAAAAAATGTACCCTCGTCTAAAAACCAAATATTGAAGAGCAAATTGGGATTTGTTCTCAGCCGCTCAGACATGTCCTCACAAAACTGTTGACGTCTATCAAAGTCGTCTTCGTTCAGTTCATGTATAAGTCTTATTTTGCATTGGTGGAATCGATATTATTTGAGAATTCGCTTAATACTCGATCGCGCTTCATCTGAAGCTCCAGCCAAGCTTCGAGTACTTTGAGTATTTAGCCACATGTCCCAAAATCACTACCTCAATTGCCTCGTTCCTTATAATACGTTCAGGATGATGTTTCTGGTTGCCCACAGACCCAGTTTCTTTCCAATTTATCAATCAACGATCTAACATAGGAGAAGCATTTTTTCTGGATGCCTTGCAATGAAAATTCTAGCTGCAAGTCTTAGACAATCATCATTTTTGTAGTTTTAATAACTCAATTCTTTCTTTAAACGCGTATACCATTTTCAAGAAGAAACTTGACTCACAGAATACGAAGCATGCGAAGTGTGAATTCATTCTGAGAACATACTCCCAGATGAACCATAAAAAGCAAGTTTTTTTTCGAAGAAAAAATCAACAGAATAAAAACTGTAAGAAATACCTAGCAAATAATTAATAAATTGAATTTCGACAAGAACAGGTAAGTTATTGATTATTTACATTGAACCTGTTCACAACACTAATTTCAATTACCATTTATTCGATTTTGAAAAGATAGAAACGTTTTGATAGAGAATGAGGAGAGCTGATGTATTATTACTTGATCCATATTTCCTATGATGATTCGCATGGGGGTAGCCGCCTCCGTCAGGGGGATGGAATTGCGTGACTGAATCCATCACTGACCTGTCCCCCCCCTAGAAGTCAAAATCGACTTGTTTCAACGTTTCCGAAAATAATTTGTCATTTCCCAGTAAATTTGCGTTGGGCCATCCTGTATAAATGATGATTTTGCTTGTGTATTCACTTGAATGAGCGAGCTACTGTGTTATAGTCTAAGAGCTAGCAACGTTTTCGAGAGAGCATTTCAGGTCGGCCAGTTTTTAGAAATGTTATCTCTCTCACTCTCCCGGACGTCATACGGGCCATCTGGCTGGCGGTAGAGGTTGCGTTCATCACTGCGCATCGTACCTGTCCTGTACAGGTAATATATTGATTTTTCAAGAAGGTTTCTTTTTTTTATTAGTTTCATTTAGCTTTTTGATGCATGAATACATTATTGCCAGATATTTTCATCGTTGTTTAAACTGTGCCAGACGCCAATAACAAAATAAAGAAAGAAATTGAATAATATACAAAAAAGAATTCAAAATATTTTAGTATGGCTGAAATTTTTGTATGTTTTTTAAGTATCTACAAACCCAAATTTAATTTGCCAAACAATAATTCGATTGTTAAACCTCCAGCCAGACCGATTTGAAAGTGAAAAATGATTGGGCATGTTAGAAGGGTAGGGTCAGTCAGGCGCTAGTTGCGCAAACGAGATAAACCACAACAGCCGTTTGCAGCTTTGGCCGGCTGATGCGCATGCGCATAAGCCTCACAGTGGATCATGTTCTATGGGGTCTGTGGAATCATGTTAAAAACTGAAGTTGGTGATGATTCTCAGAGTACATTGTGGTACATTTTGTTCTCATAATAATACCACATCACTTTTCACTTTCAAATCGGTCTAGCTGGAAGTTTAACAACCAAATTATTTTTTTCCCTTAGGTGTTTGTTTAGCAAATTAATTTTGGGTTTGTAGATACTTAAAAAACATCATATAAAAATTTCAGTCATATTAAAATATTTTGAAAAAATAAGTTATTTTTTAATCAAAATTAGCGTCTGGCACAGTTTAAACAACGATAAAAATATCTGGCAATAATTGATTCATGTGTCAAAGAGTTCAATTAAAATAATTTGAAAAATAAATATTTTACCTGTATAGGAACGAAGCGCACTGATGAATGCAACCTCTACCGCCAGCCAGATGGCCCGTATGTCGTCCGGGAGAAAGAGAGAGGTAACATATCTATAAACTGAAATTCTTGTTTTCCCGACGTTGCTAGCTCTCATACTATTAGCAAAACGTGTGATTAAACAAAGTTTGTAAAAATCGAATCTTTTGTTTTTTGTGTCGTTTGCACAATTAATTACTAAGGATCTTTATCAAGTAACGGTAATCAGGAAAAAAAATTAACAGCCAACCAAACCATTCTGAACGCGCTTAACAATCCTTCATATATTCTATATGGGATTTTATCAGAAAGTTGCAGCAAAAGAGTTTTGATAAGGAATAAACTTGTTTCAAATCTTACCTTCTCATAAAGCATTTCTGAACCTTGTGGGTTTTCTTGTTTCCTACAACTGGCCTAACTGGCCAGTCTCCTGGGGAACCAGAGATTGGAAGGATGTATCTATAAACTTCTGAAATTGATGTGGGAAAAATTAACTCCGTACAGCTCAAGAATTTGCTTATCATGATGAATAAACTGGAGCAACCACTTCACCCAGTTGCGCGCGGTAGGATCCTGATAACTTTTCTACTGCTATATTAAAAATCAATCACCAGAATTAAAAAGCCTCGTTGTTTTCGTATTTTTCACTCCATCTCACATCGTTAGGTCAACTTTTACCAATAAAAAATCTAGCAATAATCTAATAACGTTAAGTGTTCAGTACACTTTGAAATATTTTATTCCTAATCTGTTCTCATTCCTCTACCTATTGGTCTACTGAATAGCTACTGATATTATCCTCTTGAAAACGATTCAGATATGCACAAGGTGACCCATATTATGCGTGAAATTGTCTGATGACTTAAAACTTGAAAATAATAAATTGTATTTCCAAGTTCCATTGGAGTAGAAATTTAGGGGAAAAAATATAGCCATTTCAGTCGCATGCCACACTGATTGGAGTGATGTCTGTGGTTCACACTTATATACCGTCAGATAGTGACAGATTTAGGATCCCCATTTTCGCATACAAGCCTCGAATAGGGTTGAAAAGTACATCGATGTTGAGTAAAATGGAGGGAAATTTACGAGTGGCTCCCTGGAGAGAATATATGGAAAATTCGATTTTCCAGAACAGAAAAAAATGAGTATGTTGCCCATATTTTCACGCGAGCCATGTTTACCTAATCTTCAATTCGGAATACCAAAGGCTTGAGTGTTGCAGGTGGCTAAAAAGTTAAAATGAGGGCGTAATCTTGTAAGGAAAAATCGAGATTTTAACAGATTCTCCCACACAAGCCCATCGAAGCTATGAAAACCTACATCGTCACTAGACCGAAAAACACATTGGCTTGAGTGGCGCGAATGGATAAGTAGATTTTGTCGCCGGAAAATTTTAAAGAAATTCTTTTTGATTTTTTCAAATGTTCTCCCCTGGAGCCACTCGTAAATTTCCCTCCATTTTACTCAACATCGATGTACTTTTCAACCCTATTCGAGACTTTTATGCGAAAATGGGACTCCTAAATCTGTCTCTATCTGACGGTCTATTCTCAAAACGAGAATGTGCTGGGTATCATGAAAATCTAAAAAATTACTGGAATTATAACTGATTTTTTTTTTCACCAACAAGATTCAAAACTTCATGATTTTAATGAAATCAGATGTTAATATATTCAGTTATTTGGCGATCGTCGAGATCTTTCCCAGATGTGAGAAGAATTGAATACTGTTACAATAAGTCATAAGCGAATCAATTCAAACTCGCAAAATCGCATTGAACCACAACAAATTCATACATACATCTTACCCCTCAGCTAGATCCTGCTGAACATCTCGGAAGAACCGCTCTTATAAGAAATAACTTCCACCTCAAAAAATAATTTTGCATTCAAATGATTGAATAAAATATCGAGTACCTACATTACGTAGATCAAAGGCACTATATAGGTATAGCAGAAACTTCAATCGAAGAAAATATATTTTAGTCAGAAAAACAATAACTCTGAAACCTACAAATACTGTGGTTACCTCAAAAATATTTAATGTAATCTTGAGTAAGAGTTTTAATGAGTTCTAAGTACGTGCCTTTGCTCTGTTCAGATAAGAACAATGATGTCATGCCTTTCAAGTTCCATTGTAACGCATGACCTAAAAAATTATTGTGGACGATATGAATACTGCTAACACGCCCGTAGAAACACAAGGTAACGTTTAGTTCCTATCGAAAATCTTTGATCAGGAAATGAATATAAAATTTCACATACTTACTCGTAGATACAACAAAGTACAACCAGAATTGGATGTAGATCTCAGTTTATCAAACAAATTTTACTGCTCAATAGCTGTTCAATTAAAGTAGGCCAATCAACAGGGCTATCAACCTCAACTTAAATTGCTGCGCCGATATTTTTTTTCAAATTGTAGAACACAGTGTGCACATTACTTCTGAGAAAAATTATCACCTCCAGGGGGGTGGAACCCCCCCCAAAAGCGTTGAAATAAATTTTTGAGGTAATTTCGAAATATCTCAAAAAATTTACTTTAAATCAAAAAAGTAACTTGATATTCAGAAAGGGCACAAATTTTTACAAAAAAACTGTCCCTACCAAAATTTTGAGAAATCGCACGGTATTCTTGAAAAAAATTGTTGAAGTTATATGCTTTCGCAATGGGGCAGGTGTTGCCCGGCTCCCGCCAACGTGCATTTTTTCAACCAGCGCGAAAAGTAAAGTTCTATAACTCCTCACATAAATGTTCAATTCGGATAAATCTCACGTCATATTGAAGATAAAGATCGCAGCTTTGTATTCTGATATTATTTATATTTATACGCGCAGTTGCCATAGCTGCAAAATTGCAATTGAAAATCTTATAATATTAAAGTTCCTGACTTGTGATTACTGAAATAATCACTTGTAGCAAGTAAAATGAACAGTTGAGGAATACTTCATTTTAAAATTGCATAACGTTTAACCGGTCCAAATAATGTTGGTTTTAAATACGAGTGTTTTCAATTCTTCGCATATTTTAGGTTACAAAATCTTGAAGGAGTTTATAAATTCAAATGCTAATAACTCAAAGATAAAAGCACGTATCAACATGAATGAAACGCCAGTTTGCACAAAAAACCCTGCTCTTATTGAAAATATTCATACAAATTTGATAACTTGTACAAATTTTAAATACACTCCAGTCAATCTTTTAAGTACTTAAAATAGAGGTTACTCGGCATTTGATCGCATTATTGTTCTATGGAAAGAAAAATAAAATCAGTCCTTGATGGAATATGGGGATTCGAGACCGAGGAAGACAGTGTACTAAAGGAAAGTGTACCTGCTTTAAACTCATTGAGATTCTAAAACCTGAAAAATATCGGCTTGGGACAGTGTCAATGCGGCAGCTAACGCGCCGCTGTGTAGAATACAGCGGCGCGGTTCTGTCGGTGCGCAGTGGGCTGCAGTCAGCGTTGCTCTATGTAAACGTCAGATAATATAAAAGTTCCTGTGCAGAAAACACTGGATACCTACTGGGATAACTTCGATAGTTGTAGACGAGGAAACATCTCTTAGTGCTTTGTCACTGTTATTAATTGAAAATGGTGAGTTTATTTTTGAAATATTTGTTTCATGTTCAACTCAGCTCTGTTTCAAAATATCGCAATGTCAGATATGACTTACATTTCCAAAATTCCAAAGGTCCACCTAGGAATTCATGAGAAAATTGTTTTTTGTAACTGCACGACCGGCTGCATCAGAGACTCCTGCACGAGCAAAAAGAGTGGTCTAAAATGTATCAATGTTTGTAATAAATGTACCACAGATATCTGTAGAAACTTGGCAGTGATTGCTCCGGATTGTGAAGATGAAGACGAGGAGACTGAAGATGAAGTAGATGATGAGTTGTATGAGTGAATAAATATATTTTCCTATACATTTGATGATGGAGATTACTTGTGGATTAAGTTCTCCATACCCTTTCTCGATATCATTGAAAAACATTCTCATATTTCGTTACCTCCGGTCCGCGTCTGATTTATACGCGTATTGATTTATACGTTTATATAAGTTGATCTTCTCTCGAATTTGCGAATAATTTTCATAACAATACTTCTAAATCTCAATAACGACAATTCTCAACGATTATTTACTTATATCTAAGAGTAGTAGTTTGAGAGTATGTTCAAATATTCTCCCCCTTCCCTCTCACCCCAATGTTTTCGAGATGCGGGGGATATGCCCCGAATGCGGGGGCGGGAAAATCGTTTCTAATAATTTATACCTTTTATTTTTACAAATTTTCGCTCAGTTTCATTACTCAGGACTGACAATTTTACATATTCTTAGAAAATACCCCAAAAAAACATGATTTCGGGAAGGGTGATACTCCGGGAGGGGGTTTAATTGTTGAAAATAATTCGCCCCCATTATTGATACCGATTTTCACTCATATTTATTGCCCAGAGCTGAAATGTCAAGAAAATACCTTCCAGAAAAAAGTTTTTACTATTTTGGGGGGGGGGTGATAACTTTATTGCTAATTATTCAACCCTCCGTGACGACCGAATTGCAAAGAAGAAATCGGCGGAGCAATTTGAGTTGAACTTGAGAAAAATTGCTCTGTTTATTGGCCTAAAGCAGAATATTGTTCCAACGTTTGATCCACTTGATAATTTACAGATTTTGATTTCTCCGAGTAATTATCTGTACTTGTGCGAGACCGATTTAACTGAGCTGTCGGTATTCAAAGAAAAATTCCTCTGGTGATGACCAGCAAAATTGATATCACAATTACCCGATGAAGCCCTTAGTTCTTTGGTAACGGCTATAAATCCTTTTTTTGCAACAGGTGTCTTCCCTTCCAGCCCAAAGTCTGCAATAGTGATACATCTTCACAAAGGAGGAGCTATTGATGACCCCAAAACAACTTCAGATCAATATCTATCTTATCAACATTATCTAAAATCATCGAGAAGCTTGTTGAATGTAGAGTAATGGTTTTTTTTTTTTGAGAGACAATATATTGGCTAGAGAACAGTTCGGATTCCGAAATAAAAAAAGCACAGAGGAGACGCCATTTTCGACTTTCATGAAAGAATCTACACGAACCTAAATGAAAAGGAGGCAGCTGCAACAGTTTTTCTTGACCTTTCCAAAGCGTTTGACTGTGTAAGTCATGAAGTTCTATTGAGGAGAACTCAATCATTATGGTTTCCGAGGTACAGCTCTATATTGGTTCAGATCATACCTTATTGGTCAGAATCAAAGAATAAAAATGGGAGAAAATAGTTCTGAGAAAAAAACCATCGCGAGTGGAGTACCCCAAGGGTCAGTATTGGGCCCTATTCTCTTTTTACTTTATATCAACGATATGGCTAGCATTGATATTTCTGGAAACTTTACGCTGTTTGCAGACGATACTACAGTTTCTTGGCACAACGAGGATCGTATTGCTCTAGTCCAATCCATCCCCAAAGATATAAAGAAAATCAAAAATTGGTGTAACGCAAATTTGCTGACTGAATATTTCGAAAACCAACCTAATAACATTCAAGTGGGACTTAGAACAAGTAACATTAGAGTCACAAACTATTATACCTGTAAACCTGTTGCGAAATTCCATGGCTTGCACATTGATAGCAGATTAAAGTTTGAGACTCGCATAACATCTCTCAGAAAAAGTTATCTTCAGGTTGTTATATTATTAATGTCTCCCGCGAACTTGGACTTTCAGCCTCACTCACTATGCCTACCACTCATTTTTTGAGTGCTATACTTACGGTATGGAATTCCATTCTGAGGTACTTGTAGCCAGGTTCTCTTGCAAAGTATATTCGTGTTACAGAAACGAGCTCTGCGTGTTATATTTAAAGTTAAGATGCGAGAATCATGTAGGCCTATTTTTCCGGATACAAAATATTAACCCTATTTGAATTATTTATTCTAGAGACAGTCTATCTGTTACACAAATAAAGAAATAGGTTCGTGAATGCCCATGTAGAAAGGCACACTCGTCAGGAGAAGAAACTTGTTCTTCCGTTTCCCACTTCCACCCTGATGAAACAATCCTTGATTTACAGGAGCAAACAAATTTACAATCATTTACCTAAGGTAATAAAACAGAGATAAATAACTTGAAGCAATTTAGAAAATATGTCAAGAAACTTTTCATGGGAAAATGCTTCTACTCTCTAGATGAATACTTCGCATATGAGTTTTAGTCTTGCTATGAACTGTGAGATGCGGAGAGCGATTTATTCAAACTTTATATTTTACCGTGTGATTTTTTATGCAAAAATGTGAATGTTTTAAGTATAAGATGATGTTGAATTTTTTTAAATATGTACATACCACAAATGTATAAACGAAATTGATTGTGCTTGTCGACAAAATGTAAATTTTAGACAATAAAGCTAATCTATGTATCTATAGCAGATGTACCTAAAATTAATCCATATACAAGAGATGATATACCCTGCATGACTGATGATATATGCCTTGTATGAAAATTTGAAATAGAATGTTTATTATTTTTCCATGATTTGTGGAGTTTGAATAATTTTATGTTGATCTAGAGATTGGATTGGGCCTCTCGTAGATTCGTACCTAATTAAAAACACCCCCTCCTACATTTTATATTGAATCTTACGGACTAAGCCGATCCTGTTTGGAATATTAGTGCACATGCTCAATTGCTCAGTTACTTTGGCGTTCCAGTATATTTCAGTGGATTGATGGTTGATTTAGGCAGCAGTTAAAGTCATAAGGAAGAATATTCGTCAATGATTGAAACGGACAAACCAATCATTGACGAATATTCTTTCTTATGACTTAAAACTTATGACTGCTGCATAAATCCACCATTACTCCGGAATATCCCCTCATGAACAACCAAAGCCTGAGCAGGTACAGGACGGTTAATATAATATCATTCATATGATTCAATATGCACGGTAGCGTTGAGGCAGGGACGAATCCAACATTAGGCATAGGTCACCGGCAACAAAATCACAATAAAATTCCCGTTCAAACCCTTGCGAATATTCGCAATTTTTTGCGATTTGACTCATGCAGCGAAAAATCGCGGTGAGTGATAATACATATAACTTGTAATTTTTCAGTATTTGGGGTGAGATATTACTACATTACTGAAAAATTACATGATTCTTCATTCACCGCAATTTTATCGCCGTGTGAGTCGAATCCACTGAAATATACCTTAAGGATAGTTAGTCAATGCCTGTGGAAAAGGTATTGGACACAAACGCGAGTATCATCTAGCGTGATTAGTTACAAACATGAATATTTGACGTAATTTTAATGCAGGTTTCTTCAAAAAACCCTGATTTTAATGCTTTTCCATTGTTTTAATCAAGTTACGACATGACTTGGAGGCCAGATCACTGAAGTTACGACATGACTTGGATGCGAGCTCACTATCGCCATCTACATGTCGCATCCATTTTGATCCAATTATAATCCCATAAGGTTGACTGACTATCTTCTATATAAACAATTAAACAATAATGCTTAAGGTATATTTCAGTGGTCGAATCGCATAAAATTTGTGAACACTCGCAAGGGTATGAATAAGCCTTTAACACATGATGACATTTGACCACAGAACTATGGTTCTGTGCATTTGACTAAAATTGTCTAGTTTTTTGAGAAGTAGAAATCTGGCTCTAGTGACAAGACCAACACAATAACACAATAATAAAATATCCCCACCTTTTGTGACGACAAATCACAAAATACTGAAAAAACATATGTTTTGTGGTGAAAGTGAACTATTTTCACATACCAAAATTCATTGTTTTTGTTCATTTATGATTGAAGTGCGGACTGCGGATTGTGAAAATTCTTTTCAATGGGCAAAAATAGTGTACCAGAGGGTTGGTTGGGTTGTCCACCAAATGGAAAGTACATGATTGCTGGAAGGTTTATGCCACTCAAGACTCCGTTGGATAAGAAATTCGATAACAAATTACCTCCAGGATCTGGTTATTCCCCCTCAGACCTTTTCAGCAGAGCCATAAGAAATAAGGTGAATATTTTTAAAGAGACAATGGTTCATTCTACCATTATGAACCTTTAAAAATGTAACACTTAATAGAACGGTACTTATATTTACATTTTCATTAAAGTAGACACATTTGAAAGTAGTAACCTTATAATTTTCACATGAAACTATCGAAATGAATTATTTAATTACATAAAATGTTTTTATCCGTGAAATAAGCATTTAGGTAATTGAAAAAAAGTTGAATTCATTGGTAGGATCACTGATTTTTATGACTTCTGTGGTGCTTTTTCTTTGAACACAATGTTTAAATTGCATTGTAAATGAATGAAATGTTATCAATACTAGAAGAATAGAAGTCTTAGTTTTCATGTGGAACTAGTCAAACATTTTTGGCTACTTCTAAGTATAAGTCTTCTGGATACTAGTTGTTATAACACAGATAGCATCCTCTTTTTCATTACAAAGATAATTTAGAAAAGTTCATTGCTCCCTGAGCTTAAATATTGTGTTCCATAACTAATGATATTAATGAAACCCTTCCCTTTTTTTAAGGAAAATATTGTGATTTAAGTAAAAGAATACAAAATCTCTATTAATTCAGTGGTGTGAAAGTTGGGGAAGCCTATAAAAGATACCAATCTGCCATATGCCCATGTTTGCAGTTACAAACACTGTATCTGCTTTGAAATGTTAAAATGAATGTTTTCAAATGAAATACCAAATTTTATTAGGAAAAGTTTAGCCCTTATTGACTTATTCTGAAAAATATTTGTTTTTGTCACATTCAACATCCTGTAACTCACTTAATACTTACCGTATAGGATGTTTATAGAAAATTTTAGCATCAAAATGAAGTGAGGATTCTTCCATCGGAGTTTGACCCCTTCATTCCGGGATTCCCTGCATATTTTTTCAAATTTACAGGATTCTCTTCCAAAATAAAAAACGTTAACAAAACTTTTTTTTCAGCTGTTGTTCTCTAATTTTATTCGTATAGTTTGAGAATCAAATTGTATAATATGTTTTTTATATATATTTTTTGTTTTAGGCGAAAATTGGCTTGTGGGTAGATCTAACCAATACAGATAGATATTACAATAGAGCTGAAATCGAACAAGAAGAATGTCAATACCTAAAACTAAGTTGTCCTGGTCATGGAGATTGTCCTTCGTACGAAATCACAAAACAGTTCATTACGACGATACATAATTTTATTTCAAAACATCCTTATGATTGTATTGCAATTCATTGTACCCATGGATTCAATCGGACAGGGTTTTTAATTGTATCTTTTCTTGTAGAGAAGCTGAATTTCGATGTTGGCAGGGCCGTAGACGCGTTTGCACATGCCAGGTTTGTATTTATTCTCTCATTGTGCGAATGTAGTTTTCATTATTTCAAATAAACAGTACTTAGTATTAATTTTTTAGGCCCCCTGGTATATATAGAGATAACTATATTCGAGAATTATTTAGACGCTATGGGAATCCCTCTAATGCACCTAAAGCTCCGCCACTACCTGAATGGTGCGGAGAGAAAAATAAAAACAGAAGAATGAGGAGAGGCCATTAGTAGTAGTAATTGGGGAAAGGCTGCAGCAAGGCATGGGCCCTTTTGCCATTGAAATGCAATTGACATATGTTTCGGATATTGATTCTAAATACACCGCCCATTTTAGGTTTTAATTTATTTACTGTGGATATTTTACTCAACATCTCTATTTGTGATACAAGTGTGAAAAAAACAATCATTATAAATTATTAAACAAAAATTAATAGAAATCATATCTAAATGGCTATCGCGTTTTCTAGGAATATAATTGAAGGTAATTATTTATGCATTGATATTTGAATATCCTGCCAAGAAGCTCTAGCCATTTCAGCTTGGGTCGTGCTGTATGCAAGCCTTACAAAGAAGCACTACATAGTTCAAAACGGGCAGTTGACTATATAGGGTATTTCCGAAATATCAAATCAAATATACTTTATTGTCAGAAGATTTTGCATCCCATTGACAAAGATTTGTAAGTAATTATAAATATAAACATAACTAATGGTGTATAGATAAAAACTGATGAATTACAAAAAATTAGAATAAAACAAGTACAAATACAATAAGAAATGAAATAGAATAAGTACATGTATTTTCAAAACGATTCATTAAAATACTCTTGTAGCTATAATAGGGTCTATCAGCTAGCAAATTTCTCACTGCTTTCTTGAATTGTACGTTGGTCAGATTTGCAGACCTTATATCTACTGGTAAGTGATTGAAAAGCTTTCCACCATTATAAAAAATGGAATCCTTGATTAATGTTGAGTTGGGTATGGGAAGTCTGATATTAAATATGCTATTACGGGTAGCATACGGAGAAGAAACAAAGTCAAACTCCGTTTTATGTTTGTATACCAAGCATACAGTTTCAAGAATAAACAGTGCAACTACAGTTAAAATCTTATTGGCAGCAAAATAATGTCTGCATGATTCCCTAGGTTTGACTTTACAGAGACACCTTACCGCCCTTTTCTGTAATATCAACACAGAAGAGAGAAGGGTTGCACTGCATGTTCCCCAAAAAGGTATTCCATATCTTATTTGGGAGTCAATTAAAGCGTAGTAAACCGTTTTTGCTGTGTGAAAACCCAACTCATTAGAAACCACTCTCACTGCATAACATCTGGAGGAAATTTTACTCTTGAGTTGTCTAACGTGTTCATCAAATTTAAGCCTACTATCAATAAATACACCAAGAAATTTTGTGTTCAATTTGTTTTCCAAGATATCATTGCCTATTGAGAGTTCATTTAGCAGACATTTAAATGTTATTATATTTGTTTTGGAGATATTCAAGGATAATAAATTAGCATCACACCAATTTTTCACCTTTTCTACATCTGTTGATATCTTTTTATGTAGCTCTGCTGAGTTCTTTTCTTTCCACAATATTGTTGTATCGTCCGCGAAGAGAGTAAAGCTGCCAGATATATCTATCATAGTCAAGTCATTAATATATAACAAAAACAGAACTGGACCCAACACAGAACCTTGTGGCACACCAGATGTAATTGCTCTGCTTTCTGAGAGTTCCGATGTTCTTACCATTTGACTTCGCCCTGAGAGGTACGATTCAAACCAATTGTACGTCACCCCTCTGCAGCCATACCGGTGAAGTTTTTTGAGTAATATTTCATGATTAACGCAATCGGAAGCCTTCGAAAGGTCACAGAAAATTGCGGCGGCTACTTCACCAGAATTTATTTCTGAATAAATTTTATAAAGGAAAGAGAATATTGCATCACTTGTATCTTTTTCCGTCTGGAACCCAAATTGGTTGTTGCTCATGATATTATGCAAATTTAAGAAATCATTCAATTGTTTCTTTACTAATTTTTCAATAATTTTCGCCAAGGTTGGAATAAGAGAAATGGGCCGCAGATTGGAGGGATTATCCAAATCACCACCTTTATGTAGGGAAATAACAATTGAAGTCTTAAAGGAAAGAGGGAATGAGCCAGTTTCAAAGGAAGCATTAATGAGATTAACTAACGTTTCCAATGCATTAACTGGTAGATTCAAAAGTATTTTGACCGAAATCTCATCATACCCAGCGGTATTTTTATTTCTGATGTCGTTCAATGTTTCAATCAATTCATGAACATCTGTGTTATACAAAATAAGGTTATCATCAATATTAATGTTTTCCAGATTAATTATAGGATCATAGGGCACGCGAATTGTGTTGCTTAGCTTTTGAGCAATGGTGCAATAGAATTCGTTGATTTTGTTGGGATTTAGTGGCATATCAACCTTTGGTTTCTTTGATTTTCCTCTGATGTCATTAATTATGGACCAGGTCTCTTTAATTTTGTTATTTGATTCTCCAATTCTGTTTCTGTAATACATTTTCTTCGCTAGCCTGATAGTGGATTTATAGATTTTACGGTACCTCGTGAAGTATATAAAAATAAATTGGTCATTCGTAAATTTTCTAATATAATGCAGTGAGCGTAAGTTTTTTGAGGAAATCTTCAGTCCTTTCGTCACCCACGGCTTTTTACGCTTCAATTTGATTTTCTGTTTAGGAAAAGACTTATCAAACACATCCAATAACACGCTGTGAAATGATAAGAAAGGATCATCTTTGGTCAGAGTGCTCTCCCAGTCAATTCCGATACAATTCTGATAGAACCTATTACAGTTTGAGCTACTGTACAGTCTACCATGTTTACATATGGTACGTTTCTTTGGCGACTCTAGAAGAACAGAACACATTACTGCTTCATGATCCGATAACCCAGATGGAATAACTGTGCACGAATCTATCTGTTCTTCTAGATTGCTACATACGTAGTCAATACGAGAAGCAGAGAATCGAGAGATACGAGTGTCTGCGTTAACGTGCATACTTAAGTCAAATGATGAAAGTAAATGTTTTAGTGAATCCCTAGCCAGAGATTCACAGTCATTATAATTTATATTAAAATCACCTGTTAATATGACCCTACAATTACTGGGTAAGTCAGCCAGGAGTAGCTCTAGATTACTTAAAAATATATAAACATCTGAGGAGGGAGATCTATAGAGACAAACAACATATAAGTTATATTTTTTGCTGAAGCAAATTGTAAATTCAAAGGTTTTATCCTCCAGAAGGTCTTTGAACTTTTCAATTTGAATAAAGGAATAATCATTAATTACCCTGTTAGCAACCAGAATAACTGTACCTCCATGGTTGGAGCCTGTTCTGGAGTTTCTGCAAATTACTGAGTAGTCAGGTATATATATATATATAGGTTCGTTAACGTTACACCAATGTTAATAATATCATACTGGGAAAATTGAATCTATTCAGAAATACATAAAGTTCATCACACTTATGTCTAAGAGACTGAATGTTCAATAAAACTAGGGTAAATGATTTTGTATGTGAGCTAGAGTATTCACTATTATTACAACTCCCTGAATATTGTTTACTTAAGAAATCACTTTTTTGATATGTTACAGAACTGTGATCTCTTTGTTTTGAACCTGTTCTAAAAAATGTTCACTGATAGGGACAAACTTCAAGTTATTTTCTTGTTTTTTTGATAGAATATTATTATTTAAAATGTTATTTGCAATTGTATAATTGTTGAGTTTCTTTCCCTTGAAGCTATTGATCTCCAAGAAAGAAATGTCCCCGCTGGCATAAAAATTTAACTTCTTGGAATATTCGTATAGCTTGTTATTGAATTTATGAATGAGTTTATTGACATTATAATTTTTGCCATAGGGCACAGACGATAAAACAAAAATAGGGTAACAAACTTCGGGAAAAATGCAAAAATATGAAAAAAAGTTCACATAAACATAGGTCTGCAAATGCTTCTTAAGAGAGCCACAGCCCTTCGAAAGTGACCCCCATAAACCGGTTTCCATTCAATTTAAACGTTTATGTTTGTCATGATGACAGCACGTTGAAGAATGACAGATGAGTGCAATAAAAACTTTATTGCACTAGTGCAATAAAGAACTTCTTTTTCCACTGAATATAGTTCAATAAAGTTTTGCTTTTTGCATGAATGTAGAAAAACTCATTTAAAGTCTTTCCATACTTCTGTTTCGGCATTATTTGAAAAATAAATCATCAATTACTCAATCACAAATAATAATGATTTATAAATAAAAGAAACTAGCGAAAAAACCACTGGAAAGTAATACCTATTTGTATTACTAGGGAGGAAAGTGCCACTTTTCCTCCCGCAGGATGTAGTTTACTGCCCGACGCGAAGCGGAGGGCAGTAAACATCCAAGGGAGGAAAAGGCACTTTACTCCCATGTAATACATATGATTTTTCCTCCTACCCACTCAATAAAACCTTTTTGTGACTTTGCAAATAGATCTATTCTTACTTGATGGAAAGTATAGACAATACAGTCATGTGTATCTGAGAATCTGCGGTGGTGCAATGGCTAGCGTCTTGGGCTTGTAATCCGAAGGTCCCGAGTTCATCTCCTGGCAATTACAACTTTTTTTTTTCAAGAACGTTATTTTACTTTTTTCTTGTTAGTGTTCTATCGTGGTGGCATTTAATATGTGTAAATTCATCATGAATGATAAATAAAAAGGAAATAAAATCTTCCAATTTACACAAAAAATATATACTTGTAACGTGCTTACAATTGTTTCGACACACGGTGTCATCATCTGAGCGAGTTATCAACTAAAGAAACGTCAAAATCACCTTCTTAAATATTAAAATAACATGCATGAAATTTCACTAATGACATATAGCTTGGATTAGGGAGCATTTGAGTAGTTACTAGTGAGATAATTAATTATAGGTGAATTGTACAGGTCAATTTGGTCATTGAGAACTAAATTGCTATTGTTACGTAAATGTTTCTTGATTTCTATGGATTCTAATATGTTTAATTTTTGACCTTTAGGTTGAATATGCAAAATTTCAGGGTTTTGTGTGAAGTTATGGTTATTGTCAATAAGGTGGTTGGCATAGTTTGAGTCCTGTTTATTTAATCTGTAACTTCTCAAATGCTCACCGAATCTTTGATTAAAACTACGGCCTGTCTGGCCAATATATAATGCATTGCAATCCTCACACTCAAGTTTGTAAACCCCCGACTTCTTGAATTTATCCCGTACAGACTTTGCGTTGTTAATAAAGGAATATAAGTTATTGTTGGTTTTGAATGCAACATTTATATTCCGTTTCTGAAGGAAACGGGATATTTTGTTCGTATGCTGAACAAGATATGTTAGACATGCAAAACGTTGATCGGTTTTTACTTTGATATGCGGGTATATTAAATTTAGAGTTTTCTTGTTTTGTTTTTGTTTAAGCAGTCTATCTATAATTGATGTTTCATATCCATTATTTACGGCGATTTGTTTAATTCTGTTTAACTCACACTTGAAATCTAAATCGCTTTGAGGTATATTTACCAGTCTATGAATCATAGAATGATATGCTGCTAGTTTGTGTGATTATTAACAACGCAAAGTCTGTACGGGATAAATGCAAGAAGTCGGGGGTTTACAAACTTGAGTGTGAGGATTGCAATGCATTATATATAGGCCAGACAGGCCGTAGTTTTAATCAAAGATTCGGTGAGCATTTGAGAAGTTACAGATTAAATAAACAGGACTCAAACTATGCCAACCACCTTATTGACAATAACCATAACTTCACACAAAACCCTGAAATTTTGCATATTCAACCTAAAGGTCAAAAATTAAACATATTAGAATCCATAGAAATCAAGAAACATTTACGTAACAATAGCAATTTAGTTCTCAATGACCAAATTGACCTGTACAATTCACCTATAATTAATTATCTCACTAGTAACTACTCAAATGCTCCCTAATCCAAGCTATATGTCATTAGGAAATTTCATACCTGCAATTGTCATTAGTGAAATTTCATGCATGTTATTTTAATATTTAAGAAGGTGATTTTGACGTTTCTTTAGTTGATAACTCGCTCAGATGATGACACCGTGTGTCGAAACAATTGTAAGCACGTTACAAGTATATATTTTTTGTGTAAATTGGAAGATTTTATTTCCTCTTTATTTATCATTCTTGTTAGTGATTTGAATTATTGGACATTTAGATAACTTATACATTTCGGATTGCTATTGAGTGATTTTCTCATAAGTAATGTTATGTGCCTATTTGAATGAAGTGTCGATAATTTTTTTTCTAAGAGCTGTGCTTGTAGAAAAAATAAAGTGTGTATTTCGAGCACAAAGTGTCATTGTCGTTCTCCAAAGATTAATCTCTTTGTCGAGCAACAATCAATCACTTTGCGCTCTAAGTACACAAATAGCTATTAAAGAACTAGAGTAGAAGTAACATTCATGTTTGATTTTTACCAGAATACAGGATATATAAGATGTTCTAGAAATTAATAGATTCACAAGTTTCATCGTTTATAACTTACTTGAAATGAGGGGGAGGAAAAGTATGAGTTTCCTCCCTGGTTTGAGGGAGGAAAGTGTGTACTTTCTATAGGGGTAGGAGGAAAAATATTTTTCATTATAACTATCTGAAAACACATTTACATGCTTATTTAGCATACCGAAAATGGGGTTTTTCCGGGCGCTGGTGACATTATAGCTGCATATTTACATGTCAAATTAAATAATATGTTGTTGACAGTTCTCTAGAAATCGCAAATTGTTTGAATATTTCCTTACCAACGGGTAAATAACGCTTCTTTTGTGGCAATTTCTGGATATTTTTGTACCGTAAATATTTCAATTAGTAATACATGTTTTTGTTCCTTCATCATTAAAAATAAATGTTTCTTTACAATCTGTGGGTTTCAGATAGATATAATGAAAAATATCGTTCATTACTCGTCCATAAAAGCTTTTTCCGTGCTTGCACGACTTCCCGTGTTCGGCTTCATCTCCCACGGGAACATGTCGCGCACGCACGGAAAAAGCCTATTTTCTGAACTAATGAAATATACTATTACCGTAGACTAACAGGCTGGTGACAACTACATTTTGAAATTTGTACGAAAAACTCTAGGCAAACAAACATTCTGTCATAAGATCTCGTGTTCATAAATTGTTGATTATTTCTTTGTCCTTCTATATTTGTTTCGATTCTTTTAATTTAATGCATAAAGCAGATACAGTGTATTTCAAAAGTCTGGGAAGTCTCATATTTCAGAAATGATTCAGGATGATTTTCGATGGTGATATTGACAATTGCCAAATGAACAGTTTTTCAGATATTGAGGGCAACTCAATTTTTTCAAATGGAACACTATATTTATTTTCATTGCAATCAATTCAGCTCTTCCTCATTACTTATGTATCCAAGTATCAGATTTTAAATTAATGTGGTTTTCGAAATATGGCAACATGGCATTATCGTTGAAAAGTCTGGGAACGTTCCAATAGTTTCAACACGGCACGAGAAAAATTCATAAAATTTTATACAAGATGGTTTTTGATGATGCCCGATTCAATGGTGATATTGGCAATGTTGCCAAATTAACAGTTTTTCCAGATAAAGAGGGGTAATTTTATTGATTTTTCAATGGAACACCCTATTTATTTTCATTGCAATCAATTCAGCGCCCCCTCATAACTTATGTGTCCTAGTATAAAATTTTAAATTAATGCGGTTTTTGAAATGTGAGAACATGGCATTTTCGTTGAAATGTCTGCGAACGGTCCAATATTTTCAAAAGGGCTCGAGAAAATATGAAATATATTTACATGGTGGTTTTTTCAGATATTGCCGGTAGATCCATTATTTTGAATGGAACATCCTATTTGTTTTCATTGCGATCAATTTGCAACTCGCCATTCAACCTGCTGTTATTCTTAATCCCAAATTTTAGTTCTTAACAAGATAACTAAGCAACTAACGATACAATGGGCCGTGGTGGTCGGCTGGTAGTGCGTTCGCCTGGCATGCGTTGAGTCGTGGGTTCGATTCACCGGTCTCGTGCATGGCATCACACGTTAAAAGGTAAGGGCTGCGTCTTCCCTAGCTCACACAAGTCTCTCGAAGACTTCGGAGGGTTGCGCGTAGGGGTGCAATCGGTTGACGGAAATAACAACAACAACAAAACAATTACAATGTTAGGCCCCTGATCACCGTTACTATAACAAAATTATAAAATTTCAAGTTAGGTTATGTCCTCAAATTGTTTATAGTGATTGTATGAGTACTCCATATATTGGCCCAGAACCCGCACTTGGGATTACTAAATCCGACAAACGAGGATGCATTCGGGCCGGGATCGAACGAAAACAAAGGGAGAGGTGGAAAGAAGCCCCTCTCATGCACCATGCAAGATGAGCAGGAATCAAGTTAGAACGATTACGGGCCTTCTCACTGGTCACAGCCCAATGAGAAATGGGGGCTGTACAACGGAGAACTTTCCTGCAGACAATGTGGTAAAGGGACAGAAACAGCCAAACACGTACTGTCAGAATGCGAGGCATTAGACCGCAAGAGACAGGTAATATTCGGGAAACCCAGGCTAACTCCCGAAGAATACAACAGTCAACCGGTGAATCACCTCTACAGACTGGTACAGGGGACTAGAGTTACGGAGTGGGTGCTGTGAAACTAATTGGAATGCACAAAAAGCCCAAGAGGCTGAGGTACAGCTGGTGACAGGACCAGCATCCGAAAGGAAGAAAAAAAAATTAGTAAACATGGTGTTTTCAGTTATCAACCCAATTATTTCAACTAATCAATGAAACGTGTATCTGAGCAAGAGTGGAATAATCAATTAAATTAAACAGAAAACATGTATTTCGAATTTTTTAACTTAACTATCAACATTTGAAAGAACGGTGAACTAATACACAGGTAGTCTTCTTCCCACTTCCACGGGGTTGGCTAGGCGAATATGCAACACAGAAACTACAGGATATTGCTTTCCAGCAAATATAACTGCGATACTAATGGCGCAGCGTTCCATTAAATATTTCCACTTCAACAAGCATTTCTCATCATCAGACATGTTTGAGAAATCACGAGCCTGTAAGGAAAAACAGTAATTGTACATTGTCTTCAGGTATTTCATTTATTTTAACTGGTCCGAGACGCAAGCAATCATTTCAAGTCATCAACTGAAACAAACTTCAGATGGTTTTTCTGAGATGGCCTTATTTTTTGAGCTCTACAATTTAAAAATGTAAGTTATACACAAAGTGTTCTCTTTATTTTGATCAGTTCATCGTTTTTTTTTGGAAAAATAAAGAGTAGGTACTCTATACATAACCTATAGCTATAACAATAATAAAGATATTCGAGACATTGTTTTCCGATGTCTTCTACTCTTTGAATATGGAATTCTGAGGTAAGTTCAAGTCCCAGTATAATGATTTGTTTTTTCAGTTGTTGAACCTTTTACCTTAATGACTGAATAAGGAGGTATCAAGGGCGAAAAAGTTGAAATGAAGTAACTAATTAATGTAAAACCGACTAGTCAGACTGAAAGTGAATCTTCCCAAAACCACTGTTATTTTTGTGGAAGATATATCGGTAGATTTGGTTACAATTCATAAGTGATACAATATACTCACACCAGTTTAGTAAAAAAACAAGAACTATATGTAAACTCATTTTTCAAAAGAAATACAAATTTTATTGATAAATGTACAGTGTGAATATTTATAAAGTGCACATATTGAAATGAGAAAAACTATGCTGAATTTTATAAAATTTTGTTCGCTGCCGTGACCCCTGTGTAAACAAATTAGTGTAACTTTCGAACTAAATGGTCTATCACGATAAAACAAACTATATAAAGATTGGAAGTAATAGAGCGTCCTTATAAAATGAAAATTGTGGAAAACACTGCCTCCAATTGAAAATAAACATGTTTCTTTAGCAAAAGCATGTTTGTTTTTCATACATTTTTTAAATAATCGAAACATTTTTCAATAAAATGCCTATATTACCTACCTTTTTTATTTCTTTAAATTATTCTTCATCGTATTAGCTACCTGACGATAAAAGTTGCATGTTTATAACTCAATCGTAACATTTTATATCGACTGTTAAAAGATGACACTCTTAAGGCACGCTTTATTTGGGGAGATAATTAATTTCTTTAACAGTAGATAGAAAATGTTGTAATAGAGTTATGGACATCAGATTTCTACCATTCGGTAGCTAATACGATGAAGAATAACTTAAAGTAATAAAAAATTTAGGTAATGTTTGCTTTTTATTGAATTTTTTTACGATTATTGTAAAAATTGATGAAACACAAACAGATTTTGGCTAAATGTACGAGGATGTATTGATATCTAGTTAGCCTAGACCAGTTCCCTGCATAAACAAAATATTGCGTTACCATAGCAACGAACTATAACTTATTAGAAAAGAAACCCTTCCTCATGTCTTGGGATCATGCCAATTTGGACAACTTCTCAGAAATACGAGACATAATAAAATTCGTCATGTAATTGCCATGGAGCTGGCTTCAAAATTTGAAGTACATGAAGAAATTAGATGTACTGCTGATAACGAGAGTAATCGAAGGATAGATATAATAGCAATAGACCGTAAACATGACACAGCTTACATAATCGATCCTACAATACGCTTTGAAACCAATAAAAATCAGCCAACAGAAGTGAACAATGAAAAAAATGAGATTTATGAACCCACTATTCCATATTTCAAAGAAAAATTTAAAATTAATGGTGAAATTCAAGTGACGGGGATATTTATCGGGGCTAGGGGTACCATTTCAAAAATTTTCGTCGATTTTGCGAAGACTTTCGGAATTCCAATGAAAACAGTTAAATTCATTGGATTAGAGGCACTCAAAGACTCTGTGAAGATATTGAGAAATCATATATATACCAAATAATTATTTATTTTATAATTTATTGATTAATTCACTTAGTTTTTATTTTAAATCATATATATATATATATATATATATATATACAAAATATTTATTTATTTTAAGTTTATTGACTAGTTTACTTAGTTTTTACCTTTTTCTTTTTTATTCTATCAACTTATTTTATTGTATTTAGTATTCCTTGTTTTTATACAGACCACAAGGGTGGTAGGATGTTTATTCGATTAAAATATATATATATATGTAAAGTTTGACGTCAAAAAAGTAAACCAGAATTACGTAATAAATTAAAAGAAAAAATATGTCCACCGAAATTGTGAAAATCGAAAAATTGGAGTATCGAGCCATCATCAAGTACCTGTATTTAAAAGGGTTACGAGGTAAGCAGATTTACGAAGATATGCTTAATAACCTTGTGATCAATGTCCTTCGTATGCGACCGTGAAAAATTGGACTGCAAGCTTCAAAAGAGGTAAATTTTCCATTGAAGATGATGACTGATCGGGAAGGCCAGTTTCTGTGTCAGTCCCCGAAAATATCGATGCAGTTCATGACATGATTTTAACAGACCGTCGAATTGGGCTAAAACGGATATCTGAAGCACTGAATATTTCATACGAACGCGTTCATCATATAGTTCACCTCAATTTGGACATGAGAAAAATTGCTGCAAAATGGATCCCCAAATGTTTGAATGTTGACCAAAAGCATGCAAGGGTAGTAGCATTGCGTTCGATCTATGCTCGATTTGAAAACGATGTAGACTTCTTAAACCGAATTGTTACTATGGATGAGACTTTGGTACATTTCTACGATCCAGAAACAAAGCAACAATCGATGGAATGGCGACACTCCGGTTCTCCAAGACCTAAGAAGTTTCGTGTCCAAAAATCTGCTGGAAAAGTTTTTGCTTCAGTTTTTTGGGATTGCCATGGAGTAATCATGATTGATTTTTTGGATAAGGGTAGAACAATAACTGGAGATTACTATTCGACATTACTGACCACTCTAAGGGAAAAAATTAAAGAGAAAAGATTCGGAAAGCTATCCAAAGGTGTTTTGTTTTTGCATGACAACGCCCCTGCACACAAATCTCATGTTGCCATGCAAACAATTCGTGATTTAGGGTTTGAATTACTAGAACACCCCCCTTATTCACCAGATTTGGCTCCGTCCGACTATCATCTCTTTCCTCAACTGAAAAAAAGTTTGAAAGATCGTAAATTTTCTTCCAACGAGAATGTAATAAAAGCCGTGGAGGTCTGGTTTGCAGAGCAAGAAGAAACATTTTTTTTGAAAGGTCTAGAGACGTTGCGGGTTCGCTGTAATAAATGTATCCAATTAAGAGAAGAATATGTTGAGTAATAAAATATTTTGACATTGAAATTTTGTTTGCTAAGAATTTTTCAATATATCCCCGTATATGTTTATTTTCAATTATTGGGCGTAGTTTTTTCCGCAATTTTTATTTTATGAGGACGCCCAATTACTTTCAATCATTATGGAGTTGTTTCTTTCGTCGAAATAGATAATTTTGTTCAAAAGTTACACCGTTTTGTTCACACAGGGATCACGGTATCGATCAGAAATTTAAAAAAATTACATAAAAAATGTATTTTTTTAGATTCTTTCAATACCTTTTCCGTCGATAAAATTGAGAATAGTTTCCCCCATTTCAATATGTGCACTTTATGAAGGCTCACTCTGTACAATGTACCACGAATGCTTGGAAGAGAATCTAGTGAAAGTCTAGGCATCATTGAGAGTCAATGAGCTGCAACATAATGAATCAAGAAGATGACATCTACTGCAGGACTTGGCTGCTTGAAGAAGATTGATTATGACAAATGTTCAAGATCTGATTCTATCGTCAATCTCTTCCCAAATACATATAAAATTACCGCAAGGAACGAGTTTGATATCAAACGTTCTATTTTGAAAATTTTTATTTTGGTCCTTATACAGTACCCACACCAAGCACCCTGTATATTTGAAACATAACATTGCAATGTAGTTCTTATTTTTGTCTATCTTCCCCAACAAACCAGTTATTGCCTGTCACATGCAATTTGGGACACCCGATACTAGTTTTATTTTATTTGCGAACACACAACAGGTTTTTCGTACTTCCGGGCCTAAAGTGACAACTTCACTCCCTTGTGACAGGTACTAAAGTGTCACATTTAATCCCTCCGGGATTAAATATTGACGAAACTCCCGGAACGATTAAATCACAAACAAACGAATTTAAGGGATATTTCTTCTCTTCAAAAAAGCTAATAATTTTGGAAATTTACTTATATCAATATCTTCTCTAATGTTAATAACCGATTTCAGCATTGAGTAATGTGCCCAGAGAGTTGAGGCACAAACCGCTTTTGATTTATCATCGAAGTAGACTAACAGCGCATTTTCAGTAGGTTGTCTCACATTTTTTAAGCGGCACCACTTTTTAAAAGCATCGTACTGCTGCTCGTATAGTTTTCTAGATTTCGGTGGTAACAATTCTTCACCTACTTCGGCTGCTCTTTTATCAATATCAGATACACCTTCTTCACTCATGATACCAATAATTATCAATAACAATGTTTCTTTACAATGACACTAGTAATGACAATGTTTCTAAATTATAACTGTCACAACGCAATGTTACTATGGTAACTTATTTTAAAGACAGTTTATTAAATGAGTTGAAGAGAGAAAAAACTGATTGAAATTATTGAAATAATTAATAAAATCATACCGGAAGTACGAAAAGTATCGTATATACCTTGCGACTGAAGTACATTTAATCCTTCAGGTAAATTATGGCCCTCCCTGCGGTCGGGCCATAAACTTTACCTTCAGGATTAAATGTACTACTTCAGTCCCGCGGTATATAATGTACTATTATACTTGAGGGTTCAACTTACTGTACAACTCAGGGCCTGCTCGACAGCTTCTCCCCGGAAATGACAGTTCGTCAATGTTCCAGTATGATCAGTCAAGGTGATCCTTATGTCAAATTTGAAATCTGGATTCACAACTTCATTTTCAAATACTGTAGGACACTCCGAATTTTCGCAATTTGAACCATTAATTGGCATTTTGCACCTACCACTGAAATCATATATCAATTATTATTTGTACGGTGTTATGAGTGATATACAGAGTAAGCAAGACAAATATTTTAAATGGTAAGAATAAAATCGACAAAGTCGAAGTACCCTTCTCTCCAAATATATATACAGGGTGTTAATTGAGTACGTTGACAAACTTTGGGAGGTGATTCTTTGAAGGTTTTCAGGACGAAAAGTTCATATAAACATATGTCCCAAACGGCTTGGTTTTCGAGATACAGGGCGATAAAATACATTTTTTTCAAGATTTTTTAGAGTTAACTTCGACATTTTCGACAATAATCAGTTCAAATTAGGCAAGTACAATCCATTCAGTAGGGCGCACGATACAAAATAATGCATTTCTTAAATAATTCACAGGGTCCTCCTTTTTTCAGAGTCAAGCTTTGTTCAACCCTTCAGAATTTTTTTTCCGCCGCCACTGACATATTATGAGAAAAGAATAATCAATGTTGTTTCATTTAACATCTTTTTGATATCTTGCATTTTTTCATTTACTTGTACGGTTCAGGGGCTATAATGAAAATATTAATTTAAACATTTTCCAGTGTGGCATAACATTAGAAAATTTGAAAATTAAACATTTTCAATTATTGTAAATTGATGGAAATATTTTTTCAGAATTAGAAAAATCTACGATGAATAAAAATTATACAATAAAAAATATAAAGACAAGCTTTTATACAAATGCACTGAAAATGAAAAAATAATTTGTTTCATTTTTTGTAGGTTATTCTGTGAGTATCAAAATCTTTCTGTACAAGATTACCTAGATCAAACAATGAAATGAATTATTTTTTCCTTTTCAGTGTATTGTATAAAAACTTTAAAATGTTTTCTTTTTATAATTTTCATTTTTAACATTTTAGTTTATTTTTTATGTGAAACTGAAAATCTCCAACCCAAAAACCATCACATACCAATTTTGAACAGAATCGGATCATAATCACAAAACTCGTCCGCTATATTGGAGCCGCCATTTTGTTTTTTAACAAACATTTTTTTAATGCATTGTCACCGGAATTACGGAAACCTGCCAAATTTCAAATTAATCGGAGTATTAGAAGTGGGTCAAATTCAACTTTTATTAAATTGTTTGTTAGTTAGTTACAAGTGAAGCTAAATAAAAGCTTGTTATTGTAAAGATGTGATTTCTTTTTGTGATATCTAACAGAAAACTACTATCTCCCCGTCACTGCGGTACGCTGGATATTAAACTAGATCTGACAGATATTGGGAGAACCTTAACTTTCAACCTGAAGATTCTGATGGTAAAAATGTGCATTTTCATTGAGATATTTGATTAAAAATGTTTTTACCCATCAGTCTTGATAGAGAACTCATACAAATTTTTTGTTATTTTAAAAAAAGATATTTTTTAGTTTTCATTTGAACGTTTCCTTTTCAACATAAAAAACTTCCGAAAGGTAATCCTGTAATGGAAGATAGTTAATAGGGTTTATCTAATAGTCGCAGATCATTACACATTTGATTTTCATTTATGAATCTCTGGTCATAACTCCGAAAAACTAAATCAAACAAATTTTTGTTTCCGTACGGAGTACATTATTTTATCAGAAATTTCGGTTTGTTTTTTCTTCTGCAGTAACGCAGAAATTTTGTAATCAATTTGAATTCATAAAAATAGCAAAGTGGGCTTTGATATTAATTCATTTATTTAAATATCAACAACTTGACAGTTATCGAAAGTTGAGAAACTGTCTCATTGTTAATTCTTCATTAGTGCAAGCTATAAAGCAGATTCATTCAATATTCCTTTGGATAAAATGGTTGAATATACAAATTCAGAAATGGCAGACATGCACTTAATGTATGGAATGGCTGATGGTAACGCTCGTGCCGCCAGACGAATGTATCTAGAAAGATTTCCACGTCATATTCCCAGCACACAAATGTTCATCAATATTCACTCCCGTCTTCGTGAAACGGGTACTTTCAAGAGGTCTGCTGTTCTCATAGGAAGACCCAGGAGAGTTAGAACAGTTCAGATAGAAGAAGCTGTACTTAACGAAATTGAGCAGCATCCAGACACCAGTACAAGACAAATTGCGGCACAGTTTAACGTAACCCATGTATTGTTATGGCATATTTTAAAAGAGCAACAACTTTATCCCTATCACATACAGCGTGTTCAAGCTCTTCTGCCAAGGGATTTTCCAAAGAGATTAACTTTTTGCACTTGGATTCGAAATAAATTGTTGGAAAATCCATGGTTTTTATCTCAAGTGTTATTCACCGATGAGGCATGCTTTTCCCGTAAAGCCATTATTAATTTTCACAATAATCATATGTGGGCTGATGAAAACCCACATGCCGTGATTGAAAACCATTTTCAAGAGACGTTTTCTGTGAATGTTTGGGTTGGAATTGTAGGGAATTTCCTTATCGGGCCACATTTTCTGCCTCATAGACTCAATGGTGACCATTATCGACATTTTCTTGAATTCGTCTTACCTGGACTCCTAGAAGAGATCCCACTGAGGGAAAGAATTGGAATTTGGTTTATGCATGATGGTGCTCCAGTACACTTCAGATTGGTTGCACGCCAATATTTAGAAGAGAATTATTCTGATCGCTGGATTGGGCGTGGTGGGCCACAACTTTGGCCACCAAGGTCACCCGATATGAATCCACTTGATTTTTTCCTCTGGGGGCACCTTAAATCATTAGTGTACCGAACTCCAGTTCAAAGTGAAGAAGACCTGAGGAATCGCATACAGGAGTCATGCGGAATTATAAGAAACACTCCTGGTATTTTTGAGAGTGTCCGCCAGTCTATGGTTAGGCGCATAAACGCATGCATTGAAGTTGGCGGTGGCCATTTCCAGCAGCTGCTCTGACATATCAATTTCAATAATGGTCCTTTTCTGAACTTAATTTTATTCCTAGGGAATTTATGTAACTTTGCTCTAGTATTTGATAATAAAGTTATTCACTATTGAAAATGTCCAAAATTATTTTGCCATAATTAACTTTGTGCAATACATATTCAACCTGAGTTATGGTAAAAAATGTATGGGGCTCCATAACATTACATTTTCTCTACACGAGCAGAAAATAGCTATTTGTGTAATGAGAACAAAATGACGTATTGCGTCACGCGCTAATCTTTGGAGAGTGGCAATGATACTTCGAGAAATGAATTATTTTATATCATGCGCACTATTGAATGGATTGTACTTGTCCAATTTGAACTAATTTGGATCGATTATTGTCGAAAATTTCGAAGTAAACTCCAAAAACTCCTAAAAAATGTATTTTGATCACCCTGTACTTCGAAAACCAAGCCGCTTGGGACATGTTTATATGAACTTTTCATCTTGAAACCTTTCAAAGAATCACCCTTCAAGTTTGTTAGACTATTTGCTTCTCAAATTTCTTTATGTTATGCGTTACTGGAAAATGTTTGCGTTAATATTTTCATTGTAACTCCTGAACCGTACAAGTAAATGAAAAACATCAAGAGAGCAAAAAGATGTTAAATGAAACAACATTCATTATTCCTTTCTCATAATATGTCAGTGGCGGCGGAAAAAAAAATTCTGAAGGGTTGAACAAAGCTTGACTCTGAAAAAAGGAGGACCCTGTGAATTATTTGAGAAATGCATTATTTTGTATCGTGCGTACTATTGAATGGATTGTACTTGCCTAATTTGAACTGATTATTGTAGAAAATGTCGAAGTTAACTCTAAAAAATCTTGAAAAAAATGTATTTTTATCACCCTGTATCTCGAAAACCAAGCCGTTTGGGACATATGTTTATATGAACATTTCGTCCTGAAAACCTTCAAAGAATCACCTCCCGAAGTTTGTCAACGTACTTAATTAACACCCTGTATATATATATATATATATATATATATATATATATATATATATATATATAATATATATATAATACTAAATAAGCGGTTTATCAGTTCAAATAACAGTACCAAATTTCAACCAAATTAATTAAGGATATTTATGATATTTCATAAGTAGGTACTGTTTTTTTTTCAACTTCAACGCCCTGTAACGCAGAAACGAACAACTCCGGACATATGTTCATAGGAACTTTTTTCTTAAAACGACCTATCGAATCACCCTCTGCAGCTTCGTACCGTAACTAGGAAACACCCTGTATAAAGTTAGTGGAAAACGGTATGTTATAATATTTTGTATACGAACCATGATATCATAAGTGTTTTCGAAAGACCGTCCAAATCCAGTGTAGAAACAAAAGCAAAGAGCAACGCTGTGAATTGCTTGTTTCCTAATCTGCCCTCTTGAACACTGATGTTTATCTTGTCTTGGATTTGTTTCACGCTCATTATATCTTGAATGGTACTTGCTGAAATTAGTTTTATAAGATCAATATAATGTAGGTAAAAAATCAGTGAAGGAATTATGGTTGACTGAACTGAAACAGGATAAAGGAGCTCTTTCTGTTGTAGGACTCAATTCAGGGATGTGGAACTACATGTCTTGTTCTTAAAATATAGGTGACCACACCTGAGCACCCCAACAATGTTTTTGATTATTTTTAAGTTTGACTGTCTATGTTTTTTCTTCTCCTATGATGATTATAAAAACGTATGACTCTTTATTAGTAACCGATAGCATTTTTTTAAAATGCTATTTACACTTACGAAGCAAAATAAAATTTAATTGATCTTGAAAAAATCAGATCAAATAAAAAATAAATCAAAAAATATTCTCACTTTTATTCCGCCAATTTTTTTTTATAAAAAAAACTAGACTAATCACACAATATCTATCAGACTGCTCTGAGGGCTACAATCCAAGACTAATTAGCAAATTATTATTATCAACATCATTCTTAATAATATTAATTTCTATTGTAATTATTTAAAAAAATATCAATTAAGTTCTACATAGTTATATCCACCTTCGCACTCCATTCAGAACATTGTCATGGACGGCATTTCTGTATGTTATTAAAAACAAAGTCAAATTAGCCTTGAAATAAACAATATTCCTGGAATGATTCGTAAATGTCAAATAAAATTTGTCTTGGTTTGTGTCAAATAGTAAATAGTGAAAAGTTTGCGATAAAATTGAATTGATTTTGATATGCGGGGACCACTACAAAAGTAGTAGAGAAGCTGCTGAAATTTTCAATCAGAGGCATCCAGACAAGAATGTTCATAATTCTCCTGTCAATAGTTTTGAGTAAATTCAGCGAAACTGGTTCTGTCGATAATTTACACCTCGTGACAAGACCGTTACCAATAGAATATGCTTATATTTTTCTCTATTCAAGTGGTCACAGTTTACCATGGAAAAGTACTATTTGGTTATTTTTCGCAGTAGTAATTGAATTTTTGTGAAATATTTGAAGTGAAGAAATTTTGAAAATTAAGCAAATATTACTGATCAAAAAGACTTAATTATATTGCCAGCTTCAAATGACACCCTGTATAATCAATTGATTCAAGCATTGAGATCTGGGGATTTGAGAGTACTCTGAAACAAACTTTGATGTTAATTTTGTGATGAAAAAATCCCTAATATTTTTCCCCACTTTTTCACTTTTCAATTGGTCACAGTTATCCGCGGAAAATGGATATACGAATGTTTCATCAACATAAAGGTAGGTATTCCTGAGTACAATGATAAAAAAAATTCAAATTATTTTATTTTCAGGGGTAATATAATAAGTGGTATGATTATTACCGATAATTTTTTGTAATATTAATGAATTGCAATCCCAAAGCTGAAAATACAACGAGTTGTATTTTCTTGCATTGGGATTGCCAATGAATTGATATTCCAAAAAATTATAGGTTATTAATCATACCACGAATTATATTTAGGACGACAATATATCGATTTGAAAATTGTTGAATTGCCTGGTAATTGATTCTTTATTTCTGGCCGTATTCAACGGAATACTCTTTTCCACTGCTTCATCTATGATACCAATAGCCATTTGTCCCCAACGATCGCTCATATTGATTAAGGTTGAATTCCCACAGATCCGACGTCCGATGATACGATGGTACGAAAATGTTCTGATTGGTTGGAAAAATGTCCTGATTGGTTGATTTGTTGTCACACCTAATAATTCAACTAATCAGAACATTTTCGTACCATCGGATCTGTGGGAATCCAGCCTAAGAAATATAACTAGTCAACACAAAGATTTGACGTTTATAATTCATCAAATCATTATTTTCACTTGACAGCTAGTAAAACAAAAACTAAGCAGGTTTATCACCGTGAAAATACAGCGACAAGCTATATTTTCGCTGTAATTCCGATTCTATTGGCTGAATTTCAAAATTTGAAATAGACTGATTGGTTGTTAAGCAAGGAGATATATTGTCAATGAAATATGAGGGTGTGGCTGTTCACAGTGGGACACACTGTATAATATGAGAGAAATTGTCAAATACAGCAATGTCTACGGAATAAGTAATATCTACTTTACACTATTATATTCATTATACAGTGTGTCCCACTTACCACGCTCACCATAGGTATCTTTTTAATGGTAAGAGATACGAGGTCGGTTAAATGACACCAAATGTGGAGTTTATCAAGGCGAACTAAAATGTGAAAAAATATTTTAATAAAATCTATTCGTTTTTGTTTTATACGCAAAAACGATTTTCATGACTCTTGCAAGTCAATTTTGACCCTCTTCTGGCGGTCCTAATAACTTGAAATTTGGCAGATGTTCATAATTCTGGTGACAATGCACTATGAAATTTTTATTGAAATAAAAAATAAAAAATGGCGGCTCCTCCAATATGGCGGACGAGATTTGTGATTATGGTCCGATTCCATTCAAAATTGGTATGTGGGGGTTTTTGAGGTCGGAGATCATGATTTTTTTGTTAAAATTTATAAATTCAAGATGGCGACTTCAAAATAGTTCTTGTTTTTGTATAAATGACGATAACTCCGTTGTTATCAGCAAAAAACTATTACTGTGACATCATCTGTAAGAGAAAAAAAAGTTATTCATAACTAAGTTATAGTGAGCTATGACCTACATTTGAAAAATAAAAATTGGTACTGATATCTCAAATTCTAGAAGAGTTGGTATGAATTTCATATCATTTTCGAAATCTCATTGAAAAACTGCCATAAGAATGTGAAATTCCTATTCGAATATTTTCATAAATAAAGAAGATACGGAGGAGACATGAAAATTATCAAAATCTGTTTTTTGCGTATAAAACAAAAACGAATAGATTTTATCAAATTATTTTTTCACATTGTAGTTGGCCTTGATAAACTCCACATTTGGTGTCATTTAACCGACCTCGTATCTCTCACCATTAAAAAGATACCCATGGTGAGCATGGTAAGTGGGACACACTGTATATCACAATAAGTCTCTTTTATTTTTCAATACTTACGATCTGGTAATGTGGTTATGAGCTGATCGACAATCTCGAAAGTTTCAATAGGAGCATTCTTTGCGTAATTAAGCAGAAGCTGAACTTCTCTGCCTTCAGGATTTTCCGTAACTATGGTACGACTGGTAACTTGAGCAGTGAACTGCCGTTGGAAATCTGACCAACGAATTTTCAAGTCGGTTAAAAATAATGCAGTGAAACGGGGCTGCCATTTTTCCGATCTAAAAACATATTTTATAAAAGAAGAGAACACTAATTTCTGAAAAAATTACCACGACCTTCAGTACGATGAATAAAGTCACAAAACTTTTTTTTGATTTTTTTTCTTAACAACTCAAGAATGATGAAACGTGTTAAAAAACAATAATTTTATGAAAAATTGCACTAATTGAACTCTACATTTCCTCGTATAGTTTGTCAGAAAGTCTATTTTTTCGACTTCCAGGACTCGCTAACGCTCGTCCTAGAATTTGGTCTACTCGTCCAAAAAAACAGTATTTTCCGGACTTGTTACGTAAAATACTATTTTCGGCAACCATCCGGGAAGTGTTCACTTCCCGGACACTTTTTCTTTGGGAAAGTAGCACTTCCCGGCCTAGTCCGGGAAGTACGTACTTCCCGGACTAGGCCGCGGGAAGTGCTCGAATATTAATACAAATATTAATATAAATAACAATTCCCGGACTTGTTACGTAAATTATTATTGTTTGTTTATTCTTGTTTTTCATTTCAGAAATTTCTAGAACATTCTGTTTTCAATAATCAAATTATTTTCCCCCATAATCGTAACAACAATTTATTGATGGGCAATACTTATGTTCAGCTGTATCTCGGGTTTAAAATGAACTGAATTGAGTTGCTAAAAGGCTAGAAATGGGATCCCAAGTTACAAAAAGTAAGTTTAATTTAATTGTGGTAGTTGCCCCAAGTTTTATCTTGGCCAAACTGGTAGAACCTTCAAACAACGCCTAGCCGAGCACAGAAGTAGTTTTGTAAATGGGAAAACAAATTCCACGTATGCTAACCATTTATTAATTGAAAACCATACTTTCGACCATGATTTTGAAATCCTTCATGTCGAAAACAAAGGTAAGAAGCTAAATCTTTTAGAAAGTATGGAGATTAATAAATGGAAAAATTCTCAGTACTTGCTCAATGACCAACTCGAATTAAATTCGTCACCACTAATCAATTTGTTTTCCTGGAAAGGTTAGATTTAATTAATAGAAATGTAAAAGTACCTATCGGGAATTTATTGGTAGTTAGGTATACAACCGAACCCTAATTAATTTTGGATAAGTATTTAAAGTAACATAGCAAATATGTAATTTAGTATATTTTCACCACTTGAAGAAGCTTTTGTGAAGCGAAACAATTGTCGTGGTTTTGTAAACCCTCTTTATGTGAAAATCATTTGAACTATAGTTTCATTATATAGAAAAAATTCTTAAAAGCTTGATATGGCCATTGGGGAAAACAGCTCAGACACGTCGATTTTCTTTTTTAGTTGAGCATTTTTTGGTCTAATCAGTTTTTGATGACGTCATCGCTCTTCGAGTTATGACGTCATTATATTTTTTTAATAGCATTACCCTATTTTGATAATACCTTTAAAAAGAACGCATTTTTCTGTGTACTGATGTCATATTTTTTCTTATTTTACATAACCGTATTTTCTAGAAATGAAAGATATTTCATTTATACTAATGTAATATTACGAAGATTTTTAGAGTGGCCAACTAGATCTCCTGATCTAACCCCACTAGATTTTTTTGTGGAGGAACCTTAAGTCAAAAGTTTACATTAACAGACTTAATATTACATTATTCCCGAACATACGGGTATCTAACATAAGAAAAAATATGACATCTATATACAGAAAAATGCGTTATTTTTTAAAGTATTATCAGAATAGGGTAATGCCATTTGAAAAATATATAACTCGGACAGCGATGACGTCATCAAAATTCTGAATAGACCAAAAAATGCGCAACCGAAAAAACAAAATCGACGTGTCTGATCTTATTTTCTCTACTAGCCATATCAAGCGTTTAACGAATTTGATTCAACCTTTACGTGCTCACGTATATTTTATCCCAAACACTCAGATAAACTCATATAAGTGTTTAATTAAAATACTGATTGGAATAACGAAAAATACCTCAGTATGATGTCCGGTTCCCAAATTTCTATCCTCAGGTTGGGATTCGTGTGGTCAAACACTTCCACAGTACGAACTAGTACAGTTTCATTTGTCTTTCTGGTTACAGTTTTAACTTGTCCTAGACCTCGAACTACTGCCAAAACGTCAATGAAATCTGAAGAATCAACCAAATTTGTATCATTCGAAGTAGTTCAAATAGCCACCAACCTTTAATTGATGATCCGCAGTTGTGGACATCTCGAAGAGGTAAAAACCCAGCAATAGGTTTTGTTGGATATTTCAGGAGGGGTAGGTAATTCTTTGTTGTTCCAGCATGGCGAACAATGCATGATCTTTCATTAAGCGTTAATTTATAAGGTGAAGTTACCATGGGGCGAAATTGCTCACCAAAATCGTCCAGTTTTCTTACGCTTATGCAAGGATTGATGATTTCAACTAGAAATGTAAATTGAAGATTTCTCACAAAAATATCCAATCGGAATCTTCTCATTGAAATATTTGTTTTATAGAATGATAGGAAAACGTTTTTAAACTTACCAACATCTCCAGTATGAAACTTGTCATTTGCCTGGAATATTACCTCGCTTGGTCCCCAATAAGTAACATTTACGTAGTCCTGAGGAGAGTCACGAAGTGTAAAATTCCAAACTCCCTTGGAAACTCCAACAGGTGATTTTGCATCAACAAATTTATGTGGCCTTTGCTTACCAATAATGATACCAACAATTAAAATATTGTCCAGGTATGGATGCAAAGTTCTTAAATTTACTTTCTGCAAAGCAACACTAGTGTTGTCCATTTTTACCAATGTGTCAAATGATTATTCAATTGTTAACGATACGTGTGCCATGGCTACTTCATATTATACTGTTACAAAATTAATTTCATCTTGTACATCAAGATCGATAAAATTACAATAAAAATGTATTTTGATGTGTTTTGTTGGCCCAGAACAATATTTAGATACCAGAAATCTTTCAAACTATGTACCCATAGGTCTGTTTTTTTTTAAATACCAAAACAACGCTAAATTGATAAATATAATATATAGTAGCATAACAAATTGTTATTTAGATAACCAGTTATGAAGGCTAGTTTTATTTGAGACGAATGTAACATTTCACATTTGTCTAAGACGAGGGAACAAAGTGAGCAAATGACGAGCTAAATAATAGTAGTGTATTTATTCATTCAAAAGAAATTGCGTGGAATCGCTTTTGTTATCTGAAAGTATTATAGATATGCCAAAAATGCTCAAAGGAAGGATCGTGACGAGCAGAATTGAGAAATACAGTTTCTTATATTTCTCATAGATTGATAGTTTTCCAGATATTTGAATTTTCGTATAAAACTAGTAAAAATTAAATCCAAGCACTGCTCTGCCATCTCTTGGACAATAGCCGAAGGTAACTTCCACAGCGTGTCGATACTTTCAGATTTCCTGGCCGAAATTTCGTACCTGTCAATTTTAAAATATTTTCTTTTCAAATTGGAACTGATGATATTCCGCGTTAGATAATAGCATTGTTTATATAGAACATAGTCAACCTTATGGGATTATAATTGGATCAAAATGGATGCGACATGTAGATGGCGATAGTGAGCTCGCATCCAAGTCATGTCGTAACTTCAGTGATCTGGCCTCCAAGTCATGTCGTAACTTGATTGAAACAACGGGACAGCATTAAAATCAGGGTTTTTTGAAGAAACCTGCATTAAAATGACGTCAAATAATCATGTTTGTAACTAATCACGCTAGATGACACTCGCGTTTGCGTCCAACACCAATTACACAGGCATTGACTATCTTACTTCTATCATTGTTTATATAGAAGTAAGATAGTTAGTCAATGCCTGTGTAATTGGTGTTGGACGCAAACGCGAGTGTCATCTAGCGTGATTAGTTACAAACATGAATATTTGACGTCATTTAAATGCAGGTTTCTTCAAAAAACCCTGATTTTAATGCTGTCCCATTGTTTCAATCAAGTTACGACATGACTTGGAGGCCAGATCACTGAAGTTACGACATGACTTGGATGCGAGCTCACTATCGCCATCTACATGTCGCATCCATTTTGATCCAATTATAATCCCATAAGGTTGACTATGTTCTATCATTGTTTATATAGAAGATAGTCAACCTTATGGAATTATAATTGGATCAAAATGGATGCGACATGTAGATGGCGATAGTGAGCTCGCATCCAAGTCATGTCGTAACTTCAGTGATCTGGCCTCCAAGTCATGTCGTAACTTGATTAAAACAATGGAAAAGCATTAAAATCAGGGTTTTTTGAAGAAACCTGCATTAAAATGACGTCAAATATTCATGTTTGTAACTAATCACGCTAGATGACACTCGCGTTTGTGTCCAATACCTTTTCCACAGGCATTGACTATGTTCTATTTAAGCAATGATAGAATATAGTTAGTCAACCTTATGGGATTATAATTGCATCAAAATGGATGCGACATGTAGATGGCGATAGTGAGCTCGCATCCAAGTCATGTCGTAACTTCAGTGATCTGGCCTCCAAGTCATGTCGTAACTTGATTAAAACAATGGAAAGCATTAAAATCAGGGTTTTTTGAAGAAACCTGCATTAAAATGACGTCAAATATTCACGCTAGATGACACTCGCGTTTGTGTCCAATACCTTTCCCACATGCATTGACTGTTCTATTTAAACAATGTTTTAATGCTGTCCCATTGTTTCAATCAAGTTACGACATGACTTGAAGGCCAGATCAGTGAAGTTACGACATCTTCCATTTCCTACTACCCAGATGTCACTCGCTCAAACTGAAAGCCGTTTTCTTTTCAATTTTCCCAGAGTAGATAACGTTTGGATTCCTCAGGCATATCTTTTAGATTCTGGCCTTTCAATTTTTAAATATTTTATTTTCAAATTGAAACTGATGACATGCCGAGGTAGATATTACTTTCAAAGACTTTCTCAGCGAATTTGGCTGCTCTAGGAAGAGTTTTAATTTTTGGTCTTTTCAAGAAACAACGTTAACTCCTTTGGAAATTTTCGGACTGAAAACGAAAAATAGATATACCTTAAAATGCTCACAGGGTAAGATTTTGACGATCAGAATCCAAATAAAGAATAGTATATTCTGTAACAAGGTTAGAATGAAAATTCGATGTGAGTGGAAAGTTCCGAGCGCGAGCCGAAGGCGAGCGTGAGGAACCACGAGCATCACGAATTTTCATTCTAACCGAGTAGCAGACTATACTTTCTCCACGATCAAAGATAGGAAACGTGACAACAATAATTTTGACACTTACTCAAATTTTGCCACTACGATGACAATCAACTGCGTCAAGGCTGATGTTATTATTGCTAACCAGTGTGAGAATATTATTCTATCACAAGAGAGAGAATGTATAGTATATTGTGCAACAAGTGCAGAAAAGTGCTAATTTCTCACGAGTTTGAAAAAGTTGAGGCACGAGCGCAAGCGAGTGCTGCAATTCAAACGAGTGAGAAATTGCATTTCTGCTCGTGTTACACACTATACTTTTTCTACATCACCCTTTTTGCTAAAAATAATACTATAAGACGGAATGAAATGTCAGTGACTCATTCTTATATTTTCCTCTTGAAGTTGAAGGTAGTAAATTCAATGACAATGAATTAACTTGTTCTCTTAGTTCTGGCGGAGTATTTTCAATTTCGGAACTGTCGCTATCCATTTTAGTTCAACCTCATTAAAAAATGACGGGACAAGAATATTTTATGCTTGACGTTTGTTGACATTCAAATGATTCGATAGATGTTGCTCCGTTGCCTAGCAATGGATAGTGTGTATGTGGGTATTTGAGACAGCAGTAGTGATGTCTATGATTTTTGTTCAGAATATTATGAATTTGTACGACAATTTCCCTCATATTCTATAAACCAATAGACTTTGTCTATTCATTCTTGAAGTTGCCTGATCGAATATCCCTTCGAAATGCAGAATTTTCAAAATATACTTTCACCTTGCTCACGAAAACTGTATTGCTTAGAAATTAGGTACTGAAAAATTTTGGCATAGAAATGTCACTTTGTGGCACAGAAATGTCACTTTGCGGCACACTAATGTCAAATTTCAATTATTGTGAGAAATAATCATGTTTGCGAACGTAAAACCATTGTTTATATAGAAGATAGTTAGTCAATCTTATGGGATTATTATTGGATCAAAATGGATGCGACATGTAGAAAAGCATGTTTTGGAGTGAGGTTGTAGAAAAAATACATTTAAATTGCATGGGGGCAGAGGTGTTTCAGAATATTTCTTCAATCTCAAGAGAGAGAATTCCAGCATTCTGTACTCAAATTTGATTTCAGAATTGGCAAATTCTGTGATGATCGTGGAGAAAGATTTTTAGTCAATGCCTGTGTAAAAGCATTGTTTATATAGAACATAGTTAGTCAACCTTATGGGATTATAATTGGATCAAAATGGATGCGACATGTAGATGGCGATAGTGAGCTCGCATCCAAGTCATGTCGTAACTTCAGTGATCTGGCCTACAAGTCATGTCGTAACTTGATTGAAACAATGGGACAGCATTAAAATCAGGGTTTTTTGAAGAAACCTGCATTAAAATTACGTCAAATATTCATGTTTGTAACTAATCACGCTAGATGACACTCGCGGTTGCGTCCAACAGTTTTCTTACATCTATTGTAGTTACCGAGTTTCAATTTGCACGTTAAAAAAAACAATATTTGAAAAATCAAAATTTGAGAGGGATGTCACTATTCGTATGTAGCTAGTTGTTAGAAAACCCTTCTTTATCAATTTGGGAGCTCTAGCGAATAGTTAACTTTTTGATCCATTCAAGAAACAAGGTTAACTCCTTTGGAAATTTTCGGACTGAAAACGAAAAATAGACATACCTTAAAATGCTCAAAGGGTAAGATTTTGACGATCAGAATTCAAATATAGAAACAGTTTTGTTACATCTATTGTGGTTTCAGAGTTATTTCAATTTGCATGTTAAAAAAAAACAATATCAAAATGCTCACAGGGAAGGGTCTTGACGAGCAGTAATCAGGAAAAAAATCAGTTATGGTTCTCCAGATATTTGAATTTTCGTCTAGCGCAAACTGGATCCAAGCACTGCTTTGCCATCTATTGGACAATAGCCGATGGTAACTTCACGAAGTGTCGGCACTTTCAGATTTTATGGCCGAAACTTCGTGCATTTCGATTTTACAATATTTTCCTTTCAAATTGAAACTGATGATATTCCGCGGTAAAAAATAGCTTCAAAGCCCTCCCTGATTTAGGAAGACTTTAATTTGTTTGTATAAACCCAGTATAAAAAATATCCTTTTCTTTTCAAAAATTTACTTAGAGAAAAAACTATACATTATAAAGGCTTGATTTTTCATATTCAATCAATTGGAATGACATCATAAATAAATAATTTCATCTGTATACCCTAGACATTTGATATTCCTATGACAACTTCATGCCCCCTTCTCCGCAAACCCAAAGGCACACCCGATCGACTAGGAAAGAAAAGAAGAAGTCCGCAAACAGAACCTGTATTAAAATGATCCGAAACTGAAAAAGAAAAAAGATATTAGCGGCAACACAAAAAAAAATCAACCTGGAATGATATTTTGAAAATATACTAACATCTGGAGGAAAATCGATAATTTCAAACTGGGCAGATAATTCAGGCACAATTCCTAAAGTTAGGGCTAGAACAACTCCTCCTGAGCCGAGAATACTGTATAATAATGCTTTGTTCTGCCTCAGGCTTTCCATATATGGATTCCCCTAAAAAAATTATATTTTTATTATTATGTTTTGTTCATACATCAATGCACCAATTAATAGAGCATACATTTTTTAGGAACTTTTTGTAGACCTTTCAGAGGACAATGGAACTGTTTATATACATTTTATCAATATCTCGTAGTTTTCGAGTTTTTGGAGTTAAAAAGAAACCGAAAATCCACATCTCATTTTTTTTGTTTCAAGATATGAAAAAATTTCATGGGAACTTTTTTAGACCTGTTCGAGGGTAATAAAACTGTTTATATCCATTTTTTCGATATCTCTTTTAGCCTTCGAGTTTTTGGAGTTAAAACGAAACCAAAAATCCATATCTCAATTTTTTTGTTCAAGATATGAAAAAATTTCATAGGTAGTTTTTGTAGACCTGATCGAAGACAATAAAACTGTTCAAGAACATATTTTCGATTTCTTGTTTTGTTTTCGAGTTTTTGAAGGTTTCAGAAGAAAATATTAAAAAAATTCCAGTCAACAATTTTTCTGTGCGAAAAATTATTGAAATTCCGGGCGCGAAGCGCCTGGAAATATTCGGGGGTGGAGGGGGGAAATGAGGAGTAAATAATGAAAAATCCGGGCGCCCTTAAGAATATGGGTGGGGGTAGAGGGGGAAATGGGGAGTAAATAATCAAAAATCCGGGCGCAAAGTGCCGGAATAATTTGGAGATGGGGTAGAGAGGGAAATTGAAACTAAATAATCAAAAATCCGAATTATTTGAGGGAGTGAAAGGGAGAAATGGGGAGTAAATTATCAAAAAAACAAGTATTTTTCGTTTTCTTGAAATATTTTTCGGACTATCGACATTACTGAAAAAGTTTTTGTAGATTTTTAGAAGGCGATCAAAAAAGATCTCTTGTCAAATTTGAAAATCTGAGATTGAGTTTTTAGTGGTTTTATAAAAAACAATATCAATATTTTGTTAATTTTCCAAGATACGAAAAAATTTCATATGCACTTTTTGTATACCTTCTTAAGAACATTAAAACTATTCATATACATTTTTTCGATCTCGTCTAGTTTTCAAATATTTGGTGCTTTCAGAAAAAAATGTGAATACTTTATAAGTCCCGATTTTTTTGCGATATTTTCCTGACTATTGATAAAGCGGAATAAATTCAATATGTTTTGTAGGTTTTGGAAGGCGATCAAAAAAGGTAATTTAAAAATCCGTCGCGTGTTTGAGTTTTAGAAAAAATTATCAATATTCTGTTTATTTTCCAAGATATGGAAAAATTTCATTGGAACTTTTTGTAGATCTGCTCGGGGACAATTACATTTTTTCAATATCTCGTATAAATAGTTTTCGAGTTTTTGGTGTTTTTGGAAAAAAATGGTAAATTTCAAGTCCATATTTCAATTTTATTAGATCTGTTCAAGGCCAATAGGACTGTTTATATAAAGTTTTTCGATATCTTGTTTGTTTTTCGAGTTTTTGAGAGTTTTAAATTTTTTTCAATTTACTTTTTTCCACTTTTTGATTACGTTGGAGAAAAACGGTTTAAAAATATCGGTGAGGCTTGTGTAGACGTATTCGAAGCAATTTTAAGATTTTCAATTGTTTCATTAGTACGGTAAATATATCGATTTTCCATTTTTTTGAATTATTTCCCGGACTATTAGATTTTCTGAAAGCGATCAAAAAGGATTTCATGGTAAATGTGAGAAATATCGTATTTTCCAAAACCACAATTTTATGTTTTTAAAGTTTCACCGGTAAAATTTTGTTTTTAATGAAGGTCATTTCCCTCAACGTAACCATGGGTATAAAACGTCAAATAAAAAAGTTGGTGTCCGTCAGGAGAAATACTTTTTTTACCTATCAATATAACCCCAATTTCGTTAAGAGACACTAGATGTGTTTTTATGTTTTGTCTTTGGTTTTTCTCAATGAACACTTAAAGTACTTATTTGACACTCATTTCATTTTTATCAACACGATACCTAAAAATGTCAGGAGATCTAACACAAAGTAACAATCTAACAAATAAACTGGGGAATGATGATTGTTGGATCTCCGTTTTCAAAGAGTTTTTAAAATATGTTGTGAAGAAACTTCTTTGAACAGATATTGTCGACAATGATTCAAATTTTACAATAACTTTAATAAGTTTTCAGTTCATTCTAATCCAGTAAAATCTTACTCTATAATTTATGGCAAATGTAGCAATCTGTAATGCCATTGAGATGATATACACCGTACTATTTATAATATTTGGTACAAATAATTTGTCTTTTTCTTCCTCTGTCAGACCGTCTTCAGCAAGCTTGGTCATATTAGCCGGATGTTCTTCACTGCAACAACAAAATAAACCGTCATTATATTATTTTTCACAAAAAACTACAGCTTACACCGGAGTTCTTAATTTGGCCTGCTCGACTAGAAAAATGAGACATATGAAATGTACGGCAAACTGCAGAATCACCGTCAACACTGTGTAGAAATTGAAGATATTCGGCAGAGGTCGCTGTTTCGACAACACTCTCAATGGCTAAAAAAAAGTTCAAAAATTATTATGTTGAATTCATGTTCTGCTTCACACCAATATTTTCTAGAATTAAATGGTTTTCAATTGCATATAAAAGCACTGTATCGTCCGCGTATATGGTGTAATGACATGATAAGTTGATTTGGGATAAATTTTGTATATATGATGAGTATAAAATTGGACCTAAAACCGACCCTTGGGGAACGCCTTTGTTAATATTCAATATGTCAGTTTCTATTTTTTTAGTATATTCCTTTTTTCGAAATAGGATTTTAAAAGATGATTTACAATGGGTATAAACTAATATCTGATACCAATCGACTCTAAGTTCTTTAGAAGTATTGAGTGGTCAACTGTACCAAAGGCTTTTAAGGTACATGAAAATATATGAATCAATAACTTCTAAAGCAGCTGCTTGCGATCCACACTTTTCTTGAAAACCAATTCAGATCAAATTGATATGTTTTGTTGAAGATATTAAATGTTTTGTAAATTTTTTGAGAAAATACTCAATAAGTCTATTGGTCTGTAATTTTCAGGTTCTTGGGCATTCCCAAATTTATAAATAGGTCTAACTTATTCATGTTTCAGTTCGCCTGGAAAACACCTTTTAAGAAATGCTTATTAATTAATTACTACTACTAAAATATCCCTAGTAATAAAATTATCAGGATCAGGAGAGTTCTTATTATTTCTAATATTTCGTCGGTTGGAAATAGAAGCATTAAGGAATGTTACGAAGTGGAAAAATATTTTCAGTAGACATTTTGTTATAGAACATTTTTTAGTCAGAATTAAATAAAAAACACTTGTTTTTTGATATCCACAATATATTACTAGATGTAATATGTGACGCGTTTCGCTGTTAATACAGCTTTCTCAAACATAAAATGGAATTCAGTAAATGTACAACCATATTTATAGTAATTTGAAGTAAGGTAAACAATAGAAGAACGGTACAATGATACACATAATGATAGACAGGTAGCTTGATACCTGTTTATCGAGGATCCCTTCAGGGTCAACACAGAGATGCATTTAATTATTGAAGAGATTAAGAAGTGGTGAATAATTTAAATCTAACTGGTCATTGAGTAAATTATTGGAATTTTTTCTTTTGTTGATCTCTAATGCTTCTAAGAAGTTAAGTTTTAGACCTTTTCTTTCTGAATGCAAAATTTCAAAATTTAGATCAAAAGTATGATTTTCATCTATAAGGTGATTTGAATAATTTGAATTCCTCTTGTGGTTATCAAAGCATCTTTTATGTTCAAGTATGCGGGTTTTAAAATGTCGAAAGGTTCTACCGACATATATTTTAGGACAATCTCCACATTTTAATTTGTAAACCCCTGATTTTTGTGATTTTTCGGTTTTAGTTTTATTGTTTTTGATGAATTTGCTCAAATTATTGTTCGTTTTATAAGAAGTCGTGTTAAAAATGATTTTATTTTGTCACTGGGTTTGCCTAAATAGGTTAATGAGCAATACTTAATTGGTTCTTGTTTTTGGATGGGGTATAGGTACTTCGTTGATAGCAATTGAGAATTCTTTCTTTTTAATAATTACATCTAATAATTGTGGGTCATAACCATTATTATGTGCTGTTTGTTTTATAATATTAAGTTCTTTTATGAAGTTGGACTCTGACATAGGGATATTAAGTAGTCTATGTATCATGCTATTGCTATGCTATTGGTCTTATAAGACCAGTTGTTTCATACTGTACAGCCCCCGTATTTAATTTGTCGAAATACCTTATAGAAATCATCAAACAACACACAAAATTCACACCACAATTCTCGATTAAAAACTCATATGAACTCGTTAACAAAATTGAAAATGTCAAACTACCATCAAACTCAAAATTAATTTCCTTTGATGTAAAAAACCTGTTTCCCTGCGTACCCCCAGAAGAAACAGTTAAACTTACAGACAAACTGCTATCACAACAAAGAGTCAACCCAGTAATTCATACAGAAATAATCTCATTACTAGAAATTTGTATCAAACAAAATTATTTTACATTTAATAACGTTATCTACAATAGTAAAAACGACCTCATCATGGGTAACCCATTGAGCCCTTTATTATTCTTTCTTTTTAATAATTACATCTATTAATTGTGGGTCATAACCATTATTATGTGCTGTTTGTTTTATAATATTAAGTTCTTTTATGAAGTTGGAGTCTGACATAGGGATATTAAGTAGTCTATGTATCATGCTATTGTATGCTGCTAATTTATGTTGATAAGGATGTAATGAGGACTTGTGGATGGTTGTGTCTGTGTGTGATGGTTTTTGGTAGATGGAAAAGCTGTGTCTGTTGTCTATTCTTGTTATGGTGAGGTCTAGAAAGTTTATAGAGTTGTTTTCTTCCATTTCGGATGTGAATGTAATATTGGGGTGTAGAGTATTGATCCAATTCTCAAGATTAGTCAGTTCTCTTTTTGTTCCCGTATAACAAATTAAAATGTCATCTACATATCTATACCAGTATAGAATATTTTTACTGAGGGGATGTGAATTGATGATATTTTCCAAGTTGTTCATGAAGATTTCGGCTAATAAAGGGCTCAATGGGTTACCCATGATGAGGTCGTTTTTACTATTGTAGATAACGTTATTAAATGTAAAATAATTTTGTTTGATACAAATTTCTAGTAATGAGATTATTTCTGTATGAATTACTGGGTTGACTCTTTGTTGTGATAGCAGTTTGTCTGTAAGTTTAACTGTTTCTTCTGGGGGTACGCAGGGAAACAGGTTTTTTACATCAAAGGAAATTAATTTTGAGTTTGATGGTAGTTTGACATTTTCAATTTTGTTAACGAGTTCATATGAGTTTTTAATCGAGAATTGTGGTGTGAATTTTGTGTGTTGTTTGATGATTTCTATAAGGTATTTCGACAAATTAAATACGGGGGCTGTACAGTATGAAACAACTGGTATTATAAGACCAATAGCATAGCAATAGCATGATACATAGACTACTTAATATCCCTATGTCAGAGTCCAACTTCATAAAAGAACTTAATATTATAAAACAAACAGCACATAATAATGGTTATGACCCACAATTAATAGATGTAATTATTAAAAAGAAAGAATTCTCAATTGCTATCAACGAAGTACCTATACCCCATCCAAAAACAAGAACCAATTAAGTATTGCTCATTAACCTATTTAGGCAAACCCAGTGACAAAATAAAATCATTTTTAACACGACTTCTTATAAAACGAACAATAATTTGAGCAAATTCATCAAAAACAATAAAACTAAAACCGAAAAATCACAAAAATCAGGGGTTTACAAATTAAAATGTGGAGATTGTCCTAAAATATATGTCGGTAGAACCTTTCGACATTTTAAAACCCGCATACTTGAACATAAAAGATGCTTTGATAACCACAAGAGGAATTCAAATTATTCAAATCACCTTATAGATGAAAATCATACTTTTGATCTAAATTTTGCATTCAGAAAGAAAAGGTCTAAAACTTAACTTCTTAGAAGCATTAGAGATCAACAAAAGAAAAAATTCCAATAATTTACTCAATGACCAGTTAGATTTAAATTATTCACCACTTCTTAATCTCTTTAATAATTAAATGCATCTCTGTGTTGACCCTGAAGGGATCCTCGATAAACAGGTAGCAAGCTACCTGTCTATCATTATGTGTATCATTGTACCGTTCTTCTATTGTTTACCTTACTTCAAATTACTATAAATATGGTTGTACATTTACTGAATTCCATTTTATGTTTGAGAAAGCTGTATTAACAGCGAAACGCGTCACATATTACATCTAGTAATATATTGTGGATATCAAAAAACAAGTGTTTTTTATTTAATTCTGAGTAATTATGGATATCCATCAAGTATCGGCCAAATCAATCAAGATTTTTTAGTCATTTGCTATGTTTTCACCAATGTGGGAAAAATGTATATTCATTAAATCTGCTATTTCCAGGTTATTGGCATTAAATTGTAATGATCCAATATCCATATTTTGATAAAATTTTGATTTTTTTTCCTTGGTGTTTTGGCATCGACTGCTATGGACATTAGCCATGTGTTCTGGATAGGCCTTGTTACTAACTCCATACGCCACTTTAGGAGCAGCACTGTTAATTTTTAACGCAACAGTGAATCGTGGAGGATTATTCCCAGCCGACACGAGCCTCAGTCATTCAGACTTTCACATCTGAAAATGAAAAAAGATCGCACCGTCTGGGAATCGAACCTGCAATCTCTCGATTACTAGGCGAGCGCTTAACCACTGCGCTAATCCCCGCCCTAAATTTTGATTATTATTATAAAAAACGTCAGAACAAATCAATCAAATGTAAATTACCTCTAAAATTAAAAAGAAATATACCAGTCTAAATCTTCATGACATTACAATTCATAATCATGGAACAAGAAATATTCACGAACTGCAGACTGATAGAATCAGGACTAAAATTTAAAGAATAATCCTCATTCATAATAAATTACCAAGCAAAAATGTGAAATGTTTTTTTAAAATTCAAGTATAAATTGAAACAATATTTTAAAAATAATTCCGATTTGACAATTTATCATATTATTACTTTTTTTTTGTTTGTTCATCTATTTACTATTTTCATTTTTAATATTTCCCGAATAAAAGCAGCATATGTTTCTTGGGAATAGTATAGTTATTATTATGCTAGATTTCAACAAAATTCGGCTCTTTCAAGATTTGACAGAACATTAAATGTTCTTATGAATTTTCCAGGTTTCTGAAGAAACCCGACAGAAGTTCATCTGAGAGCTTCTACTGGCAAGAATGATCCGAAACTAGAGCTTTGGGCCCTTTGGGTGACAGGCCAACGTTCTCGCTTTGTCTAGAGTCACGGACATTTTGCTCCGCCCCAAAACAGGTTTGCTGGTTATCACCCTGTCTAAGTCAAGCAGGAGCTCAGATGTTTGATTACAACAAGCACTTTCAATATTGTCCTCCTTGAGGAATGTTGTACAAATATCTTTCAGATATGATTGAATGCCTGTGGTAGTTTTAACCAGAAAAATACTTAATAATAATAACTTTATTATTCCCAAGAAACATATGCTGCTTATATTAGGGAAACATCAAAATTAAATTTTTTGAACAAAAAATATGTATATATAATATATACATAAATATACATAATAAATTGTCAAATCAGATTAATTTTTTATAATATTGTTTCAATTTATACTTAAATTTTGAAGAACATTTAATATTTCTCAATGTGCTTGGTAGATTATTATAAATAAGTATACCATTATGCATTATATTTTTTTTTTCAATTTCAGTCCTGATTCTATTGGTCTGCAGTTCATGAACATTCCTTGTTCCATAATTATGAATTTAAACTGGTATATTTCTTTTTTATTCTACTAAGATGAATAAATGAACACACTCCCAATTTATAAAGTGAATCCAAATTCAATAAATTTTTTGGTCTATATAAATTTTCAGTAGGTTCTAAATGAGGCAATTTGTATATGCATTTGATTGATTTGTTTTGCAGTTTTTTAAGTGGTTTTAATACAGAAGCTTTTGCAGATCTCCATATAGATACTAAATATTGTAATCTAGAATATATGAAACTAAAGTAAATATTCATTAAAATTTTTCTTTCTAAGTACCCTCTAATTTTATAAAGAATACCGATATTGGGAGATATTTTTTTTCGAACAATTTCTATATGCTTTTGCCAACTAAGAGTTTCATCAATGTAAAGACCCAAAAATTGTATACCTTTTTTGTATATTATGTGATTATTTTCAAATTCTATAGGTGGAAAGGTGTTTCTCATTAATTTTGTTGATATAAACATGTATGAGGATTTAGAAAAATTTAGTGTTAATTTATGACACTGTAACCATGACAGAATCCTGGAAATATCGTACTTGATATTACTTTCAATGAATTTTAGCTCAGGTCCAAAATAAATTATTGTTGTATCATCTGCGAATAATTTAAGGGCCCCTTTCAGTTTAAAAAAAGAAATAGAATTGATATAAATTAGGAATAGTACTGGTCCTAATACAGATCCCTGTGGTACTCCATAATTCACATTCTTATACTGACTTTTATTTTCTCCAATACACACATACTGTTTTCTATTGGTTAAAAAGTTTTTAAACCAATTATGAACATTACCTACCTTGTAGCACTCACAACACACTTCTATACATATTTGTTATATACATAATTGTTTTTTTACCTTAGATCGTGATATGAACAGAAAACAAGCCGCCAACAACAGCCCCTGTAAAGTAGCTTGAAGATCTCTGAGTTTGATACCATCCAAATATAAAACAGACTGGGTGTAAGCTAATATCAGAGCATTCAGCGCCAAAATTTTGAACATTTGTAACGTTGTGACCAGTGTACATCTTCCTTGTTTTATTATATGACAAACTGAAAAAAAAAACTCAACTGGTATACGAACAGACATGTTTAGTTGTAGTACTCACTGCACATGATAGAAGACAACTTGCTAGTGAAAGGAGAGGCAATGCTTGCATCTCCGAGTTTTACAACCTGAGCCTGATCCTGATCTTCGATTTCCTGCATCATTTTATCGACTCTAGATTGCAGCCGATCTCTTTGATCTACCATATTTCTAACGTGGTTTGGCCTTGTTCTTTGTATAGCCTCCTTAAGCTCCTTCTGCTTCTTTTCCTAAAAGTAATAATAATAAGAGATTGCTGAATGATAAAAATAAATAAAATTTTCATTGATAAAGGGAGTCAGAAACGATTAATGAAGGGTTGCATGAGTGTATGAAGATAAAAATAATTTAAAAAATATTCTACAAGTATTAAATTAATGAAAAGGGTATTTTCCCTCATTTTTGGGCATTTTTGATCACTGCTACCATCAAAACGGGCGAATATTATGGTGATGTTTCATTTCAGTATTAAAGTCTATCATTTACTAAGTTAAACGACTTTCTCATTTTTTTTCTTGATGTTTCCTTTTTTGTAAATCATTTTACAAGAATGTGTTGTTTTCGCGAAAAGGATTTGCTTGCGTTATTCCATTCGAAATGGGGAATATCCAGTTTTATAATAATAGTAATAAATGATTTTATTGAATAGATATAAAAGAACATAACATCACACTATGACTAAATATGCCACTCAAATGGCAGAGTTCAATTTCACGATTAAATCGCTAATTGCTCTTCCACTCAACCATTATGAAAGTCAAGTAATAAAGGTTTGGTTTAGCCGTCGACTAGTGAAAACTAATTATTACTTACAATTCTGGATTCAGAAATGGAAATGAATTTCTTTTAATTGACACGCCCCTCAGGTTGCTCCTCCCACACGGCTAGCGAGGAAAAGAGTATCATATAGCCAGTGTGAAATCTGGCACAGAGTCTTATCAGGAATGGAAAAAGATAAAACTCTTTCTGGTCCAACAAAACTTTGAAATATTATGATTTTTACAATTACTAGCTTTTTCCGACTTCCTGTGTCTATGTCAAATCTCGCAAGTCTAATATCTTCCAGTCGACTTGAAATTAACCAGGTGTTCATCACTTGGGGACGATACTTCATGACATTTTTAAATTAGGAAAAATCCAAGATGGCTGCTCCAGAATTTTGGACGAGGTTCATGATTTCTGATACGATTCCATTCAAAATTGGTATATAGAACCTTTAGGGTTGGGATGTCATGTAATTTTTTTATATTTCAGAATTCAACGTGGCAGCTTCAAAATAGCAGACGAAGTTTCTGATTTATGGTCCCATTAATTCTATTCTGAGTTGATATAGGTACGGGGATTTTTTATTTTTGTGGTCAGAGATCATGAGACTCATGAGAGATGTATGGTTTATGGTCATATTCCATTCAAAATTTGCATCTAGGAGACTTTGAGATGAGTTTTTCAAAACTTTATGAATTATCTAAAGAAAATATTTATTTCCAGTGCATTTGAATAAAATCTTGTCTTAACAACATTTTTCTATTCATATTAACCACATTCACATTGTCCACTTCGTCAGGGTTATTTAGCGAGAATCTTGGAGTAAGAACCATATTTTTACGCGAAATTACTAAAAGAACTTGCTCTTATGACTCCAATGTCGGCAACTCTGTTCTACATTGGTTTCCAATTATATTCTTGGGGACAGGGCGGCAGGGTAAACAACCGCTTTGTTTATTCCTTTGGCGACATTTATATTGAGAATCATAATTATAATTTATTCTCTCCAGCCAAGATTTGTATATACTATAGATAAGAATTTTATGTGGATTGCATTCTACCCGAAATTTTGGACGGGCGTCTTCCTAGAGGAATGAGAATCACGGATGCTTCTCATATTAATGAGGGTAGAGAAAAAACTGCAAAAAGAAGAAAGAAATATCAATTTTTTTAATATTTAGTAAATAAAACTAGCTAAAACGTTTAATTTCATATATTTGCGTTCACATCGGTTGAATTTAATGTTTCACTGGTGATTTTAACTTATATTGTCTCACCCTTTACATGGAATTAGATATATGTAAATTATGGACCTTTCCTGCAAAAAGTTACATTCAAATTGATCAAATAGTTTTCAAGAAAATTGCGATGAGATCTTACTGATAACTATTCTCAATAGTGTGTTTCATTTAACTTTAAAAACGTATTTGCCAGTATCAATTAATTTTGAGAAAAAATATAATTTACCCCGAAAAGCCCTACATGGAATTCTTTTTAAAATCAGTATATAAATCACAAAATCTTTCCGTCATTTTAAATTAATGCGGAAAAGTCAAAGGACGCTAACTTGAAAAACAAAATCTGATACTCGATTTTTCAATTTTCTATTCGTGATTTCACATCTCATTTTCTGAATACCCTACTCATATTTTCGAAACAATTCAAATTAAAGCATTTATTTACAAAAACACCTAAATAGCAATTTTGAACAGAATACGAACATAAATCACAGCCATCTTGGAGCTGCCATTTTAAATTCTTGGAGTTTGATGAAAAATTTATTATCTTCAAAACTTGTTTGCCATCTTGAATTCATGAATTTCGACAAAAAAATCATTATTTTCGAAGCCAAAAACCACTACAGAGGTACTAATCTTCTACGTAACCCGACCAGAAATTACAAAACTAGTCCGTCATCTTGAATTTCTGAATTTTAACCGACCTCAAAAACTCCAAAAGTACCGATTTTGAATCGAATCGGACCATAATCACTAAATTCGTGAATTTATTAATTTTGACAAAATATTCATAATCTCCGACCCCGAAAACTTCCTCATACCAATTTTGAATCGAATCGGACCGCAATGCAAGTAGAATGCAGTATTACTGGAATTATGAACACCTATCAAATATCAAATCATTCGGGCCTCTGCAAGTGAAGATTAATTTCAAAGATTCTGTTACATACATACATAGAGTTCGTACTCTTTTTAGATGCAAGTATAATATTTTTTTTTTTATTAATACTGAAACAAAATAAATACCTTCTCTCTCTCCAACCTTTCCTTCTGTTCCCTCGGATCGGGCAGACGTTCAGGGGCATTGGCCAATATGGCAACGCCGACATCAGAATGTTTGAGAGCCCCCACATCATTCGTACCATCACCACACATCAGCGTCGTATAACCCAAGCTCTTCAACTTGACGACGACGAACTCTTTCTGTTTCGGAGCGAACCGCGCATATACCGTAATGTGCGGTAAAATGAGATTCAGGAACGCGGCGTAGTTGTTTTTGAGGTAATTGAGCCCGTCTCCTGTAATGCAGAGGTCGTACTGTCGGACTAGATTTTTGTAATCGTATTCTAGGGGTAGATTCAGGGTTTCGTCTATGCTTTGCCAAGAAAAAGTTTCCTCAGTTTGAGTTAAAATCAGAGTCGGCTTTGGCGTGAATTTGAGTTCTTTGGCGACGTGGCAAGCTGTCAGAGGGTTGTCCCCTGTGATCATCACTGCTTTGTGTGAGGAGTATTGAAGTTCTTTGATGACTGATTTTGAGTCGGTTTTCAGCGGGCAGGATATTATCACGAATCCAGCAAACTTGAGGTCTTTTTCTACGTCTTCTCGGGTCAAGTCTCGCAATTCTTGGCTGGAAATTTTTCCTATCTCTCTGTAACCTGTAGATAGAGATAAGCGAAAAGTGTTCTGTAGTGTTGGCATTTAATACGTGGAAATTCTCCCTAACTGATGGTTAGAAAGGAAATAAACACTTTCGATTTAGATAAAAATACATACTGGAACAAGTCTGCTGACGTTGTTTCAACACACAGTGTCATCCTCGGATCGAGTAATAAAACTAGCTTACCTCGTATGATACGAAAACAAAACATTTGGTATAAGTCATAGTCAAAATATACTTCAATGTCATAAGTTTTTCAACTTTGATAATTATGTAGATCAAGAATTGAACCTTAATGCGCACTGTAGTTATATTCAGAAGAAAATGACCACGAAAATGCATCTGTTATATAGATTGAAAAATAAAATAAATATGCAAAATAAACAGTATATAAATCGTTGACTATTGTATAGTTCTGGTCTGATTGCATTCAATAATTTGCCTAGTCATATAAAAAGCTGTGATTCATTGAATTCATTCAAAAGAAAATGTATTGAATATATTTCAAGTGATAGTCACAAATAATTTGTCTTGTTTTCTTGTTTTTACAATGTGACTTGTCTCTAATTTTAAATTTTTTGTTTTGTATTTATTGAGTGACTGACTGTACTATGAAGAGCATTATTTGCTAATAAAGAGTAATAATATTGAGTTTTATCTTTTCCCATTCCCGATCCGACCCTGTGTCAGACTGTGTTCAGACTGGCTATATGATACTCTCTCTTTCCTCACCAGCCGTATGGGTGGAGCAAACTGAGGTGCGTGTCATTTAAACGAAATTCATTTCCATTTCTGAATCCAGAATTGTAAGTATTAATTAGTATTCACTAGTCGATGGCTAAACCAAACCTTCATTAATTGACTTTGATGAAACTGGATATTTCCCATTTAGAATGGAATGAAACAAGGAAATCCATTTCGCAAAAAAAACACATTTTTGTAAAATTATTCACAAAAAAAACACCGAGAAGAAATGTAAGAACGTCGTTTAACTAGGTAAATGATAAGATCTCTATACTGAAATGATACAACACCAAAATATTCGTTTGTTTTGATGGTGGCAATGAACAAAAATGGCCAAAAATGAGGGGAAATATCCTTTTCACTAATTTAATATTCGAAGAATATTTTTTTCTTTATTTCATACACTCAAACAACTCTTCATCTATCCGAAAAAAAAATCGTTTCTGACTCCCTTTTATACAGGGATGCAGACCTTTAGGGAGATAATGTTTTGGAGGTAAGTTAGTTTATAAGGATGACACTGAGTGTTGAAACAATTGTAGGCAGATTTGTTACAGTACATATCATTTTTATGTAAATTGGAAGTTTTTATTGCATCTCTATGTATCACTTATAGATATAAAGTATTGATAGCATTCAACATTTTCAATACAAAATAAAATATTTAATAAACATGAAAAAAAAACTAGTATACACAAAGAATCCATTTACTAATATTAATAATTGATAATAAAAGCTTCCAGAAACCACATATTCCTTTCAAAGTTGACGATATCATTTAATTGAAAAATATTTGGCCCTATTTCCTTACTTCAATTCAATTTAACCTCGATGTACAGTTGTCATATAATTACTATCAGAAAAATGCCAAAACATTACTATTATGAGAGTAAATACTAACATCATGCAAAATAAAAAAATAATATTTAATTACCCAAAGCCAAAACTCTTGCACCTCGTCTAGACAGGTCCAAATATACTTCATCGTATTTCTTGGGAGTTTCTGAAAACATGCTTTTCAATATTTCTGGAGCACCTTTAACTGTACTAATATACGTAGTATCAGTCGATCCCACACGATTGTATCCAGCTATGACCGACATCCTTTTGAGGGCTGAAGAAAAATGGAACCTGTAATTGAATTGAATATTTGGTAATCGACAATAATAGTGCTTCACCATCAAATATTTGGAGTATGCTGCTTCATCACCTCCTTACAGATTTTATATTACATCAAATGGAGTACCTGTGGAAAATTTTCATCCCAGGTGATTTTCCCTTCTTGGGAACCACCGCATCTGCTTTTGTGACGTTCCATTCCATAGCAGTCAAAGTAGCTTTTTCCAGTGGGTCCCCCACTAGACCCTCGTCCAGGTGAGCCAGAGAATGACAAGTAGCTAGGACTTGTATTGTCTCCAGAGGCAAGTCGGATACTGCAGTCACTGTGGAATCTTTTTCGGCCAAGGCCACACCTTCCACAATCAAATCATCGCTGGTGAGAGTCCCGGTCTTGTCAAAACAGCAAATGTCCACTTTCCCAGCAAAAGGAATCCTGAATGGTTCGGTACAGAAAACTCCTGAAAAAAAAAAAGAAATGTCAAATTTTTTATTTGATTTTTAAAAAGTGGCAATGAAAATGTATTTTTTATTCATTTCAGTCTCCTAAAATAAGTCAGAAATAAATAAAAACCAATATCGAGAAATAGTTATTTAATCAGTATTGTTTCCTAGACAACTTCGAAACATTCCAATGACAAAATATCTGAAATGAGAATTCATAAATGAAACAATATTATTTTCCGTTACAAAGGAATTATTGATTATTCGAGAAATCGATGAACTACTATACTTTAACCCCCTGTATAATTCAAACCTTGGCATTCGCGGGGTAGGCACTGTGGAACTTTTTGATCAAAAATGGCTCATTTACATTATTTCAATTATTTCAGAAAATAAAAAAATTCACGGATGATTTTAGAAATCATTCCGAAACATCCCTTCTCCATATTTTTTGGACCATCGCCGCAACTTTATTGGGATTCAGATTAATGAGCACAGACGTTGACACATTTATCTATATATATCTATATAAGTGAAAATAGAGTATATTTCGTTTTAATTCCGAGAGTTCTAACCTTTGACAGCTGTTTCGTGCTAACGCACTCATATATATATATATATATATATATATATATATATAAATAAAAAAAAGTAAAAAAGTTATTGTGTATAACCCTCAAAAAGTTGTGCAACCGTAGACGTGTTTCGAGCTTAAGCTCTCTTCAGTACGGTAAAATCATCAAGTGCGAAGATGTACAACACTTGGATGTAAAAATAGAAACAAAGGAAGTCAACAACAGGAAGCCAACCACACATTTGTGGCATCGGTTAGAAGACCTTGTACTCACAAGGCAACAACTAACGTCGCCACGGAGGTAGCTATAGCTACCAGCGTGACAATCCTACCCAGGAAGATACAAATAAGGATGGATTTAGCGAGGGGCAATATATGAAAATATAAGTAAAAAAGTTATTGGGTATAACCCTCAAAAAGTTGTGCAACCGTAGACACGTGTTTCGAGCTTAAGCTCTCTTCAGTACGGTAAAATCAAGTGCGAAGATGTACAACACTTGGATGTAAAAATAGAAACAAAGGAAGTCAACAACAGGCTTAAGCTCGAAACACGTGTCTACGGTTGCACAACTTTTTGAGGCTATACCCAATAACTTTTTTACTTATATTTTCATATATTGCCCCTCGCTAAATCCATCCTTATTTGTATCTTCCTGGGTAGGATTGTCACGCTGGTAGCTATAGCTACCTCCGTGGCGACGTTAGTTGTTGCCTTGTGAGTACAAGGTCTTCTAACCGATGCCACAAATGTGTGGTTGGCTTCCTGTTGTTGACTTCCTTTGTTTCTATTTTTACATCCAAGTGTTGTACATCTTCGTACTTGATTTTACCGTACTGAAGAGAGCTTAAGCTCGAAACACGTGTCTACGGTTGCACAACTTTTTGAGGGTTATACCCAATAACTTTTTTACTTATATTTTCATATATTGCCCCTCGCTAAATCCATCCTTATTTGTATCTTCCTGGGTAGGATTGTCACGCTGGTAGCTATAGCTACCTCCGTGGCGACGTTAGTTGTTGCCTTGTGAGTACAAGGTCTTCTAACCGATGCCACAAATGTGTGGTTGGCTTCCTGTTGTTGACTTCCTTTGTTTCTATTTTTACATCCAAGTGTTGTACATCTTCGCACTTGATTTTACCGTACTGAAGAGAGCTTAAGCTCGAAACACGTGTCTACGGTTGCACAACTTTTTGAGGGTTATACCCAATAACTTTTTTACTTATATTTTCATATATTGCCCCTCGCTAAATCCATCCTTATTTGTATCTTCCTGGGTAGGATTGTCACGCTGGTAGCTATAGCTACCTCCGTGGCGACGTTAGTTGTTGCCTTGTGAGTACAAGGTCTTCTAACCGATGCCACAAATGTGTGGTTGGCTTCCTGTTGTTGACTTCCTTTGTTTCTATTTTTACATCCAAGTGTTGTACATCTTCGCACTTGATTTTACCGTACTGAAGAGAGCTTAAGCTCGAAACACGTGTCTACGGTTGCACACTTTTTGAGGGTTATACCCAATAACTTTTTTACTTATATTTTCATATATTGCCCCTCGCTAAATCCATCCTTATTTGTATCTTCCTGGGTAGGATTGTCACGCTGGTAGCTATAGCTACCTCCGTGGCGACGTTAGTTGTTGCCTTGTGAGTACAAGGTCTTCTAACCGATGCCACAAATGTGTGGTTGGCTTCCTGTTGTTGACTTCCTTTGTTTCTATTTTTACATCCAAGTGTTGTACATCTTCGCACTTGATTTTACCGTACTGAAGAGAGCTTAAGCTCGAAACACGTGTCTACGGTTGCACAACTTTTTGAGGGTTATACCCAATAACTTTTTTACTTATATTTTCATATATTGCCCCTCGCTAAATCCATCCTTATATATATATATACAGGGTGGGTCACGGTCGATGGTACCTTAGACGTTTACGAAGAACGGGAAATAGGATCGTTCTGAAAATTTGGTTTCTCAAGTAGTTGCTCTTGATCTATCGATCTAAAATATTTTCAGCAATGCAGCGTTGCCGCTTATACCAGAAAGTAGCAGCATCTTTGTTATTTCAAATGGGCCACCCTGTATATTACCGCATTTTTTAACTTGTCATTCCTTTCTGATTATTTCTGCCTCGTACTCCCCTATACCTATCTCTAACGGTTTTTGAAATATTGGTTATTTTCCATATTTTTTATCCAAAACATAGCTCGAATTGAATGTTTATTTCTGCGGTATTTGGATTCTTAGGAAGTTGCAATTTTGTGTTGAGTTCATCAAGATCATGTACATTGATTCTGTATAGAGAAGTTTGTTCTGCGTTATACAGGGTCATTCAAAATTCATGATCTTACTGCTAGATACGAAAAAGGTTGAAAGTGCGTTTTTTTAAATGGAACATACTGTATATTGAAATATCCTGAAAGATGACTAAATTCCCTTCGAATTGATATATCATGTTCCTATACCTAAATAGCCAGAATTCCGAAATAATAGCAATTTTCACTTGTAATCTCCCAAGTGCTTGAATTATTGCCGGAAATTTTTCGAGTACATGAATGAGTAGATAAATTTACGGCAATTAATTCAAGCACGAGAGGGATTCGGTTAGAAAATTTCACACCGAGAAATGAAAATCATCCAACAATTCATAAGAAATAACTAACGATGGTTTCACCTGAACTATTTATAACCACTGAAATATTGATATGTAAAATACTTAACAAAATTTTCATCAATAAATGTGTTTAAATTTGGAGCAAAAAAATAAAAAAGTGATGTTCTTATCGTGGATTGAACCTTCGACCTAGCAACTCATAGGCCGCACCACTACCGTTGAGCTACGGGACTTGTGATAAAAACTTGTAACAAATGGTGTATTGATCTTCTTCTGAAATATGATTTCAGAATTGACAATTTCTGCAATAATCGTGGAAAAAATATTTTCAGACACATTCCAAATATCTAGTAAATACATAATTATCTCCTTTCATATGAAAACTAGACCTCCATTTGTACATTAAAGAAAAATATCAACTTGTCACATGTCAAATGTTTGACAGAAAAATTTCCACTTATTAATTTCGCCCAGGGTACCCAGGAGGATAAAAATTTCCGGAAATTTTTAAGGTTGCCATGGTATCTAAACAAGAACGAATTTTTTTGATTGGCTACAAAAGTGAGTTGTGAAATTTTCAAAAAAAATCGATTTATTTTTCTCATATTCACCTAAGGTGGCTATTAAATGTCATGATGGTACATGACATTATGAAAATTAGTGCACTATTAATAATACCATTTTGTGTTTCTTAACGAAAGTGACTCAAAAATAATTGAAATGGAGGGAAATAACTATTCAAACGAAGTTCTGATGAAATTGTTTATTCTTCATGGAAAATGTGAGGGAATTATAGCAAGAACGTGCAGAAAATTCAATGAAACGTACCCTGATTTACAACCAATGAACAAAAGGAAGTTTGAAAAATTTCCGGCAATAATTCAAGCACTTGGGAGATTACAAGTGAAAATTGCTATTATCTCGGAATTCTGGCTATTTAGGTATAGGAACATGATATATCAATTTGAAGGGAATTTAGTCATCTTTCAGGATATTTCATAATATACAGGATGTTCCATTTTAAAAAACGCACTTTCAACCCTTTTCGTATCTAGCAGTAAGATCATGAATTTTGAACGACCCTGTATAACGCAGAACAAACTTCTCTATACAGAATCAATGTACCTGATCTTGATGAACTAAACACAAAATTGCAACTTCCTAAGAATCCAAATACCGCAGAAATAAACATTCAATTCGAGCTACGTTTTGGATAAAAAATATGGAAAATAACCAATATCTCAAAAACCGTTAGAGATAGGTATAGGGGAGTATGAAGCAGAAATAATCAGAAAGGAATGACAAGTTCAAAAATGCGGTAATATACAGAGTGGCCCATTTGAAATAACAAAGATGCTGCTACTTTCTGGTATAAGCGGCAACGCTATATTGCTGGAAATATTTTCTCATGTAATGTAAGTTGCATCAATTGCATATGGATCTGCAGGAAAACGAATATTTTTTTCGAAAAAAGTTCGATAAAAATTACCAAAAACAAAGTTTAACCCTCTGTATACCCGCCAGTTTTGATTCTAGAAACATTTGTCATTTGAAATTTTTGATGCACATATTGTGGACTATTCCATTATATAAATTCCGATCGATACGATGAAAATGAAATTCCGGATTTTTTGAAAAATTGTCAAAATATCAAACTTTGACCCCTGTAGAATCCCTGTACATCTGACAGATATTTGTGCAACGTTCTTTCAAGAAGATTCAATTGCAAGTGCTTATTGTAGACAAACAAAAGATTATCCTTAATTCGGCTGGGGATGACCACCTGCAGACATGTTTCGAGGTTCTTGCCTCTCAACAGTGCAAGGGTAGGTCTGACAACTTTGAGTTGTCTTGTCAACAGCTGGAGCAGCGACTTACAGTAAAGTCAATCGCAGCGCCACCCGCCAGGAAAATCAATAAGCACTCCTCGAGAAAGCAAAGACTCCAGGAAGAGTTTATGCTTTATTCAAAATATCTCGAAATGCAAAAAGGTAGCCCACTTTTGCAAACTCCAAATAAAAGGACTTTAGAGTGTGTATCTATTTCCTAATTTCACCAACATTGTAACTCCAACCGTTTCCGAGATCCAAATTATATCCCATACATCTTGGACACACTGTATATGTTCACAAAAACATTAGCTCTATTTTGGAATTAGTAAAGATAAATTATTATTCCCATGACCATGACACGAAAGTTAAATCCAAAATAGAAAATGCCTGTAAACGATGGAATTAGAACTTACCCAACTTCGACAACGCTATCAGAGATGTGTTCACTGCCAAAGAAAGCTCGATTGGCAGCTCTGGAGGTATGACAGACGTTAAAATCAACGTACACTCCAAAAACAACTTGTATCGATTTCTTTCCGGATCTTCTGTTCCTTTCTTCCAAACATACCATGCAGCTGCAATGGCAAATATCAACAGGAACATGATGAAACCGAACGTTTCTTTGTTATTTGCCGTGACGCGCTTAACTCCGAACAGAATGGTTCTCAGCAGTTTGCCTTGAGAAGTATTGAAACCGGTCCGTAAAACATAGGCTAGGCATCCGTTGTCTTGAGGTCTCAAGCTAGTGACTGCTTTGGTTGGAGGAGTGTGCTGAACTACTTTAGTGCCTGAAAATAGTACAATTTGTAACCTTTCCTTATGATAACTTACAAATACTCAAAAAAAAAATCGTACCACCAAACAGAACGTGCAACTTTCCCTCCCCTTCCGGGTCCAGAACAGTCTTCTGGTCGAACAGCTCCACAGCCTCCTTCATCTGCGGCACGCTCTCGCCAGTCAGCATGCTCTCGTCCACTATACAGGAACCTCTGAGCAAAAGTACATCGCAAGGTATCAAATTATCTTTCTGCGACCTGGTTATAGAAATGATATCGCCCGGTATCAACTCACAGGTAGGGATTGCCCTCCACTTCCGATTCCGGTACACCAAAATACTGTACGGCTTGTTACCCATCTTGCGAATTTCGTCCATGTTGCGCAGCTGCTGCTGGACCAAAGTGCACTCGAACAGTACCAACATCACCAAGGTGAACAACGAGTAGTACCAGAAGTCATCCAGGCACCAAAGCGCCACGCAGAAGACTTGGAATACAAAAAACGGAGCAGTGGCTCGCTCTATGAAGAGTTCCATGAACTCCGGTACGACCATTTCCACGTCGTTTTTTCCATAGAGCTGGTCGGCGGCTATAATGTCGGCTTCCTCTTGGAAACCCTTGCAGGCCATGTACTCGGAAAAAGTTTTGTTGACCGGAAATTCAAGACCGCGAAATGTTTTTTTGTCATGGCTCCAAATGTACTTCGTCTTTTGGAACATGAACCATACCATTGTACCCTTTTCATTCTGAAAAGAGAAAACTTATATGGACTAATAGCTATATTAGCATTTAAGGCACAGTCCAAAAAAAAAACTATTACATAATTTTGTACAAATTTTCGTCCCAATAATTTTTCTCAACAGACCCTGTTACCCAGGAAATGGGCGTGGGCTAACTTTCAAGTAATAGCTACGCGGCACAATATATTTTAAAAAAATTTCGCAATTATTGGTGATCGAAAGACTACTAAAATTTCTTATACATTTATTACAAATTATTGACGTATTTATAGTTCAAATATTTGTGATCACCAAGGGGTTAATTACCCTTGTTCAGGGATGACGTCTCGACAGATCCATTTTCATATTATTATTATCAATATCAGTATTCTCTTTAAGCATAAACATATTTTCTACGCCTATGTTTTTCTTGCGCGATATAAACAAGATTGCTATCCTTACTGTCGCAAAAAGTGGCCTCGTTCACGAGAGAAAAAAATTTGTGTTGAAAACCGTCGATGAAAGGATAGTTTTGAAGTCTCACGCCCCAAAAAGAAGTTTACACTCACTCGTGAACTCAGCATACCTGTGTACCATTATTTAACCCGTGCTGTAATTTTGCGTAAGCGTCATATTAACTAACTTCCACCAGTTTTCAACCATATCTCACATAACCATAATCAACCATATCTCGGTATATCTTTCCTGGGCTTTTTGGTAGTCATCTTTATACAGAAATTGAATTTGGCTAAACATTTTTGAGGGAGGTTTCAGAATGATTTTTCCAAAAATCGACAAGTATAAACTGCCCCTTAGACGGCCTGCAAATCAACCATCTCTTGGTACATCATTCTTGGGCTTTTCAGTAGTTTATATACAGAAAATAAAATTCAAAGGGAGGTTTCAGAATGATTTTCTGCCCTTCAGAAGGCCTGCAAATCAACCATCTCTCTGTATATGATTTTGGGCTTTTTAGTAGTCTATATACAGAAAATGAACTGGGCTAAATATTTCTGAGGTAGATTTTGAAAATGATCTTCCAAAAATCGACAAGTGTAAACTACCCCTTAGACATAAAATGAACTTGGCTAAACATTTCTAAGATTTCAGAATGTTTTTTTTTCAAATATCGACAGGTGTAAACTGCCCCTTAGACGGACTGAAAATCAACCACCTCTCGGTATATCATTTTTGGGATTTTTGGTCTATCTTCAGAACTTGCTCAACATTTCTGAGGGAGGTTTCAGAATTTTTCAAAAAGTGGACGAGTATAAACTGCCCTTTAGAAGACCTGCAAATCAACCATCTCTCGGGCTTTTTGGTATTTAGTAGTCTAAATAAAGAAAATGATTTTGGCTAAACATTTCTAAGGGGGGTTTTGAGAATGATTTTTCCAAAAATCGACATATGTAAACTGTCCCTTAGAAAGCCTGCAAATATCTCTCCGTATATTATTCTTAGGCTTTTGAGGAGTATATACAGAAAATGAACTTGCTAACAGTTTCTGAGGGAGGTTTCAAGTATAAACTTCCCCTTAGATGGATTGCAAATCAGCCATTTCTCGGTATATTATTCTCGTGATTGTCAGTAGTCTTATCGTCGGCTTAGTGACAGAAGTCACTATCCATGGTAATGATTATTCCGAATTGATGTTATTTGGAATTTTTAATTATTTAAGTCATATTATCTTTCAAATTATGAAACGGTAGGAATACACTAATATGACACAATACGAAGTTAATGACTTTTATCTTAGAAAGTATATCGCGGGCTTTTTTATAGTCTATATATATATGTATAAAATGAACATTTCTGAGGGAGGTTTCAGAATGTCTTTTCAAAATTCTTCAAGTATAAACTGCCCCTTAGACGGCTTGCAAATCATCCATCTCTCGGTATATTATTCTTGGGCGTTTCAGTAATCTATATACAGAAAATGAACTTGGCTAAATACTAAGGAAGGTTTCAGAATGATTTTTCAAAAATGGCAAGTATAAACTCTTAGACGGCCTGCAAATCAACCATCTCGCGGTATAACATTCTTGGGTTTTTCGGTATTCTTTATGCAGAAATTGAACAAGGCTAAACATTCCTGAAGGAGGTTTCAGAATATATTTTTAAAAATTGATAAGTGTTAACTGACCTTTAGATGGCCTGCAAAACTCTCGGTAAATGATTCTCGCACTTTTCAGTAGTCTATATACAGAAACTGAACAAGGCTAAACATTCCTGAGGGAGGTTACAGAATCAACCACCTCTCGGTATATTATTCTCGGGCTTTTTAGTAGTCTATATACAGAAATTGAACTTGGCTAAAAATTTAAAATGGAGTTTTCAGAATGATTTTTCAAAAATCGACACGCGTAAACTGCCCCTTGGACGGCCTGCAAATCAGCCATCTCTCGGTATATTATTCTTGGGCTTTTTAGTAGTCCATATACAGAAATTGAACTTGGCTAAATATTCAAAATGGAGTTTTCAGAATGATTTTCCAAAAATCGACGCGTGTAAACTGCCCCTTGGACGGCCTGCAAATCAGCCATCTCTCGGTACACCATTCTTGGGAATGTACTGAAAATGAACTTGGCAAAACATTTCTAAGATTTTTTTTTCAAAAATCGGCAAGTGTAAACTACCCCTTAGACGGCCCGCAAATCAACCATCTCTGGTATAAGATTCTTGGGCTTTTCGGTAGTTTAAATACAGAAATTGAACAAGGCTAAACATTCCTGAGGGAGGTTACAGAATGATTTTTCAAAAATCGACAAGTGTAAACTGACCCTTAGACGGCCTGCAAAACTCTAGGTAAATAATTATCGTGCTTTTCAGTAGTCTATGTACAGAAACCTAACTAGGATGAACATTTCTGAGTGAGTTTTCAGAACGATTTTCAAAAAATCAGCAAGTATAAACTGCCCCTAGACGGCCTGCAAATCAACCATATCTAGGTATGCTTTGTCAGCTCCTTCTGAATATACACTGGAAAAGAACTTTTCAGAAACGCCCTTTATATGCCATGATGTGAAGTTATGTTTTGTCAAAAGCAGGATTATCATATTTTATTATTATTGTGTGTAAACTGTCATTCATCACAATCATTATGATCATAATAATATAGAAAATTCTACTAGCAATATAAATTTGAAAGATTCCAAAGGAGTAATATATGGCACCCTTGTTTATATATTAATATTTCGTTTCTGGAGAGATGACTGCTTCTGGTTTCATAATGGTCTCTTTTATAAGCAAGTAGAGGGTCTCCAGATGCTTCATTTTATCCAAGGCATCTGATGAGGTTCTTGTCACACAACTATCATCAAATTTCAGTTTGATGTCTTTGGCCAAGGTGTAGTAATGACCTGTATCAACTTTAGAACCAGAGTGAACAATGACTGTTTGAAGCTCACAAGGGATGTTCATAAAGCTTCATTTCTTAAGCTTATATGGGCTTGTTACTTCCAACAGAGACTAGGTCATACTTGAAGAGCTTCAGAGTTATTATCAAATTGGCAGGAGCTTCGATAACTCTGGTTATCTTATAATTCTTGGGCATACTTGCAAGAATTGTTCATCATCTCTGTATTCAATATGAATTATTTCCAATATACAATCAGATATAGATATGTGCAATATGAATGAATACAATTTTAATAGGTCATGTGCTTGTGAAATGTGCCTATGATCATTTTATTTTGGTTTAATGGAATAATTGCAATATCCTGATCTGCTAACGCAAAAAGTGTCACATCTGTAACCAATAAAGATATTTTCCATTATAATCAGCTTCACTTGGAAAAACAAGATGGGCTTTTTCCTTTTGCTTCCCTGACCTCTCGTAAAATCAAAATTACCTTGGTATGCCTCAGCCAAACAAGTTCAGAGCTTCCATTATGGGGAGTAGGTATAACTTTAACAAGAGTGGCTTTGGATGGATCTTTTTCCTGAAAGTAAAACGTTTAAGCAACAAGGTAAACATTACTTAGGAAAACTTACATTTCTACAGGAGAAAAAACAATTGATATGGACCGACCAGTAACAGGCCAAACTACATAAAATCTGGCATATTCCTATAATACCAACTCCTAGAAAGCCGCCCTCGTAATACTCCGAAAATCCATAAACTCCTAGCCACAAGTAGAACCATGCTGAATAAATTACTATAAACGGTAACACATAAAAGTGAAACAGTGCAGGTAAACGAGAATGCAGGGAAACTGATTGTACTAGATCATCCAATTTTGGTGTTACACTCATAATTAATGAATGTTTTTTAGATTAATTTAAACGTATTTGGCGATTAACCCCATGAATGGTGAAGTGAAGTGAACACATATGTGATTTTTGACGTATTAGGTTTGTTCGTTTGTGTCAATTAAGCTGACATAAGGAGCTATTTACATATGTTCATCTCTCTCTAAAACTTGTAATTTATTCGTCTTTCACTTTTGAAAAAAAGCTGGGGTGCAATTACGAACACTCGATCCATCGTGAGTTTGACATATGTCAGATTTGAGCAAATGAAAAAAAAATTGTTAAAAAATTCTTCTATTCTATTCAAAGAAATTTATTAATTTCGATTTCGTTTCGAATCGAGAACATACATCGTTCTAGCCTACGGATCGTGACAGCTGAAGTATCGAGTGTTCATGATCCCACCGCTCTGATCAGCTTAACTGACACAAATAAACAAACCTAATACAGCTTTCTATGAAGAGCACCGGCGTCCGGCGCTCACTGAAATGAAATTATAATTTGATGACTGGAATGCTCTTGTTCCACTGCGCACCCGTATAAAGTGATAACTCTAGGAGATGAAAAAAGGAGGCACATACAATCAGCAGAGAAATAGTTTATTGCTTACTTGTATGGGTGCGAGAGAGACATTCATCTGCACGTACGTGTTATTAGTTTCCCAATGTATGGTTTGTAAACACGCCAGTGCAGTGCAGCGCGTCTTTGTATCAGTTTTATATGTTACAATCAACTCAATCTCGATTCCTCCGCCACTGCCAGGAACCACAAAACAAACATGGCGGCCTCCATACCATATGAAATCCAGTCGCGCAGCCTGACGAGCATTCCAGTCATCATATTATAATTTCATTTCAGTGCCGGCGCTACACCACGGCACGAAACACAGCCACCGATCCGCTCTTTTTACGTCGTGCTTAAAGCCCTGGTGCAACACCACAAGCCTTCCCCTGCCACCTCATGGACCTACCGAGAACCATGTGCTACGAAGTTCGACAAAGTATATGTGTTAGAAAGGCATTCCATTTGGGAGTAGCTCAAACACAACTAACACGGTACAGCTCCAGTACACGAAGCTCCAAAAAGAAAACTCAATATATTGTGTTCTAAGCTAGACCTTAATGAGACAAATAATGAATTTGAAAATACTTGAACTTTATCACAATGGCTGCATATATTATATAAATACATGAGTCACCTTACTACAGGTAACTCTAAACCGTTTCTGCTAAATTTAAATCTTTTTACACTTACCCGTGCTTCCCGCATGGTTGTTTTTTGAGAACCGCGTAACGAACGAACCATCACTGTTAAAACACGAACAAACTAATAAGGCTCTTTCGTTTCATTCAAAACAAACTGAATGCAAATCGCTTGTTATTTGCATAGGAAAAATTTGCATTACTTTGGTTTGTGTTTACTTTTCCCTTTATCTTATATGATCTCGTTGGCAATAGACGAGGAAAGTGTGTCGTCACAAATGTCATACTTGTCAAATACTGATTCCAAATAAAGAATTTTAAGTGACTTTCTCTGTTGATGATTTGCTGCTTTGCTTATTAGTTTGTGTTTGGTTGTTTGGATTTTGTTTTCTCTGGCAAAAGAAGTTGAAAAACAACGGAAACAAAATCGGAGTTATCGGAAAAATGATTTAAATTCGACGGAGGCTTGTTTGTAATCAGTTTTTGATAAGAATGACATTTGTGACGTCATCACTTTCCTCGTCTATAGAGTTAAAAAAAATATAAAGTAGCATCACAGAGACAAGAGAGGCGCTTTCATGAGATTACTGCAGAGGCGCTTTCAAATTGAACTGAACCTTAACTCGGCTGAACTGAACTGAAATTACGGTATTTAATTAGAAAATGAGTTTTCATGGTGTGTGGACTGTTAGATCCCTTTTGGAGTTACCCAGAGTTACACTGATCACTAAGATCTACTCCCAATTATAATTGGAAAGCGGCCAATGCAACTTTTGACTCCGACAAAGATTTAAGAAGAAGAGTGAGCTTTTGGGTTATAAAAACTGTTTATACTTTCAATAATCAGTTTTTCAAATATTTAATTTTTAACTTTATATTTATCATGTCCATTCAGTAGACATAATTTTAAACATTTTCTCGTAATCTTAAAGTATAAAAATGTTGAAGAGCTGTCCAAATCCAGTTGATGTACAAGTAAGTTTGTAGCTTAATTAAATGAAACAATATTTAATTCTGTACTTTCAGGACATTCTGTTCAAGTTACGTTGCCGGTTGAAAGTTTTCAATAACAAGGACGTCAATAATTTCCCCAATCCCCATAGTTTGATTTCTTGTGCAAGCCGATATGGGTTACTTTTTGTTGGATCAAATTCAAAAACATTACAAGGTATCCAAGCTTTCTGACTTGGTAAAATGGTTTCAAATCTGAATATTCCTTCAATTTTTCAGCTATACAATCAAAATGCGTTGAAAATTACTCCAACAAAGACAAAGACATCAGCAATTATCCCAGAAGGAGTTTGAGCTTGCCATCTCCACCAATTCACATTTGTGTAAACTGTGACAGCACTCTGCTGGCAGTTGTAGTAGTGAAAGACACTTGCCCAACTGTAATTTTTTATGATGTGCTGTCTTTTTATAAAGAAACTGTTACAGTTATAAAGGAATTGAGGTTATCATCAACTCCAGGTGTAACTGTAATGGAGGTGAGCTGGAACCCTGCTCTGCCAGCAATTTTTACTGCCTGTAAGAGTGATGGTACTCTTGGAGTATATGAAATCAAAGGTAGTAAATATAGTTGTGATTTGTCTTATTTCATTTTTTGTTTCATGAAAAGTTCTGCATGTTCTAGAACCTAATTTTGAATAATCAAACCTTAAAATTTGTGGGTGGTACATGAGTAGTGTCAAAAAATACGAATTAGTTACAAGAGGAAACTTTCATTTGTGACAATATCAAAAATTTCAGAATTATTATTATCATGTTCATCATATCTACCAACAAAAAAATAAAACAATGTTTTATATTTTTTTTATATAGTAGCACTTGAGGTGCATTTAGTCAACATCATTTTAAAATTGTGCTTAAATTTATGTTAAAAGTGAAAGTTGAATCTGTTATATCAAATGGCACCGTTTATACAACAATGTTAAGTTTATGATAATACTTGTGCTAAAGTTGACTAAATCCATCCTTAGTTTACCAATTTCTACAAATTTTTTGATAAAAAACTAGCTAAACCTGGTACTTTGCCGCGAATATTTCCTGACCTTTCACTGCCAGAGCCATTATTTTAATGGGTAAACTTGAAGTTAGTGTGAAGTTATCCACGATTTCCCAGCCAAAGTTTAGGATTTATACGAGAAATTTACGTGCAATGTTGCCAAACTTCCACATATTACCTAGCTACGATTTTCGCACATATCTTCGTTTTTATAGTTAGTATTGTCGTAAATGATTCCTCCACTGAAATACTCTCAATAAAGTTTCTGATATATACAAGGCCTCAAAATAATTGAAGGTCCGTTGGAAACTTTCAATTTTGCCTTAAAATTTCTAAATACCTCTGAGATGTGAGACTGCCATTATAAATGAACGGGCCGATAATTCTACCTCTGAAAACACCTGCCCACATACTAAATCCAAATCTTCCTTGACTTCTCTGCTCCACAATTGAGGATTTTGTTTTGCCAAGTATAAGAATTGTAGCGGTTGTAGCTTACATGAGCTTCGTCTGTCCAAATACAATTAGTATTTATATTTTGAAGTGTATTTTGCTTATAAGGAAAAATATAGATTCACTTACGCATAACTTTGATAGTCATAATTATAGTACTAGACATGGCAGTTTGCTACAAATTCCTCACCACAGAACTTCCTTATATCAAAAAAGTCCTCAATACAGTGGTATAAAGTTTTTTAACATTCTTCCTGAAACAATAAAAATTGAAGGAAATGAAATACGTTTCAAAAATCAATTGAAAAGTTACCTGATTGAGAAATGTATATATAGCATAAGTGAGTACTTGATTCCTTAACTGTAACTGTATTGTCTGTTAAATTATAACATAGTGTGTCCGAAATTCTAACTGTAAACATTACTCATAAAATAACTGTTATGTATTATGGGTCTGTATATATTTTTCGGGACTTATTTACGGTCTCGTATGAGTATTTTTATGTATATATTAGATTATAAGAGTATAGATGTTCTGTATTCATATTTTGACATGGATTTGGTCTTACTGGAATAAATATTATTATTATTAACGAACAATCACGCTCTTGGTTACAATTTTCCAGAAACCACTGGCAAATATCAATGCGGCGCGGCGTTCAAAATCACCTGGTCTGAGTTCGTGAACTTTTCTGGTCCTGTATGGCTTGAATTTGTGCTTTCTCAAAATCCGCCTAACGTTAGTTCGTGGTAGACCTGTTGATATTTTCAAATTTCGCGTTGACGTTTTGGGATTATTTTCAACAGCTCTTAAAACGACTATTTATAGTAATTTTTTCCGATTCTTCTTGTCACCCTCTTCGCTTTTCTGAAAAAATTATCAACGAACACGCAAATTCGAGTGAGATACAGGGTGAAATATGAAAAAAATCCGAATTCAATTTCTCCAGTTTCCCCTACGGCGATACATATTTGATAACATTTTTCCCTATTCCTCCTGTCATTTTATTCAATTCTGTGGAAAAATCATCAACGAACACGCCAAATTCAGCGAGATACAGGGTGAAAATTTAAAGGCGAAATAAATTTTTCCAGTCTCCCCTACGGTGATACATATTTAATAATATTTTTTTCCGATTCCTCTTGTCATCTTCTTCGAGATACAGGGTGAAATATGAAAAAAAAATCCAAATTCAATTTCTCCAGAAGCGGAGAGAATGACAAGAGAAATCGAAAAAATACCACCGAATATGTGTGTGTGTAATTTGGCGTATTCGTAGATGATTTTTCCAAATAAATGAAGAAAATGACAGGAGGGATCGGAAAAAAATGTTACCGTAGGGGAAACTGCAGAAATCAAATTCGGTTTTCTTTTTTATATTTGACCCTTTATCTCGCTTGATTTTGGGTGTTCGTTGATAATTTTTCCAAAAATTCGAAGAGGATGACAAGACGAATCGGAAAAAATACTATTGAAAATGTATCACCGTAGGGGAGACTGGAAAAATTAAATTCGCCTTCACATTTCACCCTGTAACTCACTTAATTTGGCGTGTTCGTTGATGATCTTTCCACAGAATTAAAGAAAAAAAATTACAGGAATCGGAAAAATCGGGAAAACTCGCTTTCCCGCACTAGTGCGGGAAAATAAAATATGTCAATTTATCGTTATTAAATGTACATTTCATTGTTGCTGAGAGTTATTTGGAGGACTCCGTAGAACAGAAGAAAACCATCTCGAATAAAATTCTTTCATGTACTGGCAACTTGCAACCGATGCCGTCTCCGTCATCTTCATGAAGTGTTACTCTTAACAGCCAGTTACCACCAACTAACTACTCTGGACCGGCTATTCTGACGCATTTGCAGAATGCAACAAATTGTGTTTTCAACATTAATATTAATAATAATTAGTGGATTTTCATGGAATGTTTTGTATGTTGAAATAAAATATATATTTTCAATGTGCTTTTTGAATCTTTATGCGATCGTAAAAAAAATAATGTTCCTAATTCATGCGTAAAGTGTCTTTCCCGCCCTTGACTGCTTGCCCGAACTCCGCTTCGCGTCGTTCGGGTCAACGGCAGTCGCGTGCGGGAAAGTATCACTTTCCGCACTTGTTAGGAAAATAACTATATCGAATATGTAACACCGTAGGGGAAACTGGAGAAATTAAATTCGGATTTTTTTTTCATATTTCATCCTGAATCTCGCTTGATTTTGCGTGTTCGTTGATAATTTTTCCACAGAAGCGAAGAAGATGACAAGAGGAATCGGAAAAAAAAATATTATTGAATTTGTATCACCGTAGGGGAGAATGGAAAAATTAATTTCGCCTTTACATTTTCAGCCTGTATCTCGCTGAATTTGAAGTGTTCGTTGATGATTTTTCCACAGAATTGAATAAAATGACAGGAGGAATAGGAAAAAAAAATTATCGAATATGTATCACCGTAGGGGAAACTGGAGAAATTAAATATGGATTTTTTTTAATATTTCATCTTGTATCTCGCTTGATTTTGCGTGTTCGTTGATAATTTTTCAATAGAAGCGAAGAGGATGACAAGAGGAATCGGAAAAAATACCACCGAATATGTACCTATCACCGTAGGGGAGACTGGAAAAAATAAATTCGCCTTTACATTTCACCTTATATCTCACCTAATTTGGCGTATTCGTTGATGATTTTCCCAAACAAATGAAGAAAATGACAGGAGGGATCGGAAAAAAAAATGTCATCGAATATGTATCACTGTAGGGGAAACTGAAGAAATTAAATATGGATTTTTTTTATATTTCATCCTGTATCTCGCTTGGTTTTGCGTGTTCGTTGATAATTTTTTCACAGAAGCGAAGAGGGTGACAAGAGGAATCGGAAAAAATACCACCGAGTATGTATTACCGTAGGGGAGAGTGGAAAAATTGAATTTGCCTTTACATTTCACCCTATATCTCACTTAATTTGGAGTATTCGTTGATGATTTTTGCAAATAAATGAAGAAAATGGCAGGAGGGATCGGAAATAGTAATTTACGTAACTGTTTTTTTGGACGAGTAGACCAAATTCTAGGACGAGCGTTAGCGAGTCCTGTAAGTCTGCGAGTCCAAAAAAACTGTTTTCGGACGTGTTGCGTACACTATTTTTTCGGCAACCATGTAGAATAACAAATCAATGAGACGCATTTAGTCTAAGAGACGAAGAGAGGTCGACTTTCACCCATCTGTTAAACGGATGAAACGATTCCAAATTTGAATATTTCGAACTAAATAATAAACTAATATTATGTGATTGGGCACTTAATTCTAATGATGTTGATTGTATATATAAAAATTTTATAGAAAATCTGAAACAAAAGGTTGATGAAATTTCGCCACTGAAAGCCATCAACTGTAATTATAAAAATCTACCCTGGTTTGATTATGAGGTAATAAATCTGACTAATAGCAGAAATGAAGCTTATCGCGATTTTCGAAATAGTACTAATATGAACGAAAAAACAATACATTGGGAAAACTATAAGAAATGGAGAAATGCTGTAGTGAATACCCTTAAAACGAAGAAAAAACTATATTATGAAAACAAAATAGACTCAAATACAAGTAACCCCAAAAAAATGTGGAAAACATTGAAAACACTAATACATCCAAGTAAAACAGAAATTCCAAGTATTATAATATTTAACATAGATGGTTACAATATCTCAATAAAAGAAGATGCAAATAAGGCCGAGAACTTCAACATATATTTTATTGATAGCATTAAAGAAATAAAATCTTCTATTACTCCCACAGAAACATGGACAGCTATAGAGCTTCCTCAAATAGAAAGTAAGATGTCACATTTTGAAAAACTAACTCTCAAAAACATGAAAAATTTAGTAAGTGAAATAGAGGATAAATGTAACTCTGATGTAATCAATGGTAGGGTATTGAACAGTATATTTCAAGTAATTGGTCATGTCATTTTGAATTTCATCAATACTTCACTAGAAACTGGTAAATTTCCAGAACAACTTAAAACTAGTACAGTTGTACCAATACCAAAAATTAGTAACACTGCAGAAGCTACAAACTTTAGACCAGTCAATACGTTACCCATTATGGAAAAACTAATCGAAATGGCAGTGTACACTCAAATCAATGAATATATAAATATTAATCATCTAGTAATGGACTATCAGTCAGGATTTAGAGCAAACCACTCTTGTGAAACAGCCTTACAAGCAACAATTTCAAAATGGAAAGTATTAATGGACGAAGATAAGTATATTATAATTGCTTTTTTAGACTTCAAGAGGGCATTTGAAACCATAGATATTGCAATATTAATAAAGAAACTGAATTATTATGGCTTAGAGGGTCATGTTCTTAAATGGTTTACAGACTATCTTACTAATCGCTTTCAAGCCACAAAAGTAAATAATGTGATATCACAAAGAAAAGCAGTAATCTCTGGAGTACCGCAGGGGAGTGTATTGGGACCAATGTTATTTATTCTCTACTTGAATGATATTAGGTATGTGAAGGAGTGCGAGTTTATAAGTCTCTTTGCAGATGATACTATAATAGTTGCAAGTGATAAGAACCTAAATGCGGCAATCGAAAAGATCAATAACTCATTGAACAACATAGCAGACTATTTGAATATTAATAAACTAAAGCTAAATGTTCAGAAAACTAAGGCAATGATAATTACATCTAAATATAAACATAGTCAAATTGACATAGACCAGATTAATATTAAAATATATAATGAGAAAATTGAAGTCGTGACAGATATGAAATACCTGGGATTCATGGTTGACAATACATTGTCACTAAATAATCACTTTAGTTATGTAACAAAAAAAATCAGTAAAAAACTTTTTTTCTTGTCTAGAGTCACATCCAATTTAACAGTTCAATCCTCAATAACAATCTATAGAACAATTATTCAACCGCATTATGAATACTGTGCGAGTTTCGAGGGGGAAGTAACTCTTTCATTAGGTGTACATCATAACATTTTCATTACTTCATTAATCATTTCATATTCAACTTAAAATCGAAATCTATGTTTCTGGGGATCCGTGATATGATTTTTTTCGGTTCCAAGTTGGCAAATTTATGCCGTCTGACAATCGGTAAGTGATCGCCTCGGTGATCGCTGAGCAGACGCGGATTTTAATCAGTGATTTTCCTATGAATAGTATAACATCATTAATGGTAATTATTTTTCATTAGAGTTAATTACTGCATTATTTTCATTAGGTGTACAAAAAATGGCTAGTTACTTCCCCCTCGGCGAGTTTGCTATACTTAATGAGTAATAATAATATTGCTACCCTTCAAAAACTTCAGAATAGAGGAATGCGTATTGTCCTAAGATGTAATAGGTATACACCCATTCGTCTAATGCTGGAGGTATTGAATTGGTTATCAGTAAAGGACAGACTGTTCTATTTTTCAATGTTATTTATTTTCAAAATATTGCATAATTTATGTCCCTCCTACTTTGGTGAATATATAACATTTTGCCATCAAATACACAACTATGCTACTAGAAATAATAGAGATTTTTATGTTACTAGAACTAATTATACTAAAACTATGAATTCTTTATTTCACAAAGGACTTTTGGAATATAACAAGCTTCCAAACAATATAAAAGAATGTTCAACACCAAATCATTTCAAATCAATGCTACTTGCATATATTAGAAATAATGGTAATTAAACATAAATAAGGAAACAACTATTAAAGTTATTTTTTTAATATATAATTAATATAGGTAGGAGAAAAAGATGATGAGTACATTAGGGAAGGATGTATGAGTGGGAGTGTGTGAGTGTGTGAGTGTGTGTATTAGCATTAGGTTAGGTAGGTGAATATAGGTATATATATGTGTATATATATATATATATATATATATATATATATATATATATATATATATATAATGCATATATATTGTGTATTTTATTGTATCTTGAATTGTATGTATACACAAGTATTATATGTAACATATTTGTATATTAGGATTTCCTATTTAAATTTATTTAAATAAAGATTTTCATTTTCATTTTTCAACATTTCAGTTCTTATTTGTATTATATATTGAAATTCGAGCAGAAGATAGGTACCAACAGAAACATTCTAATTCTTATTTATATTAATATTCGTCACTTCCCGGCCTAGTCCGTGTCCGGGAAGTGAACACTTCCCTGATGGTTGCCGAAAAAAAAAATGTTATCGAATATTTATCATCTTAGGGGAAACTGGAGAAATTAAATTCGGATTTTTTTAATATTTCATCCTGTATCTCGCTTGATTTTGCGTGTTCGTTGATAATTTTTTAACAGAAGCGAAGAGGATGACAAGAGGAATCGGAAAAAAATACTATTGAAAATGTATCACCATAGGGTAGACAGGAAAAATTAAATTCGCCTTTACATTTCACCTTATATCTCACTTAATTTTAGCGTGTTCGTTGATGATGTTTCCACAGAATTGAATAAAATGACAGGAGGAATAGGAAAAAAATGTTTTATCGAATATGTATCGCCGTAGGGGAAACTGGAGAAATTGAATTCAGATTTTTTTATATTTCATCCTGTATCTCACTCGAATTTGCGTGTTCGTTGATAATTTTTTCATAAAAGTGAAGAGGGTGACAAGACGAATCGGAAAAAATTACTATAAATAGTCGTTTTAGGAGCTGTTGAAAATAATCCCAAAACGTCAACGCGAAAGAACTAACGTTAGGCGGACTTTGAGAAGGCACAAATTCAAGCCATACAGGACCAGAAAAGTTCACAAACTCAGACCAGGTGATTTTGAACGCCGCGCTGCATTGATTTTTCGTTAAATTGTATTTGGACAGACGAAGCTCGTGTAAGCAACCGCTAAAATTCATATACTTGGACAAAACAAAATCCCTATTCAATTGTGGAGCAGAGAAGTCAAGGAAGATTTAGTGTGTGGGCAGGTGTTTTCAGGGGTAGAATTATCGGCCTGTTCATTTATAATGGCAGTCTCACATCTCAGAGGTATTCAGATATTTAAAGGTAAAATTTTGTTGATGAATTGCCACTAATGGAGTTCAGGAAAATATATTTTCAACAAGACGGGACTTCGCCTCACAACACGGCAATTGTCAAACATTTTTTGGATGTAAATTTTGGTAATAATTGGATAGCCAACCAAGGACCCAACCGTTGGCCGGCCAGGTCACCGGACCTAACGCCTATGGACTTTTACCTCTGGGGAAGGTTATTTTTAAATTGCCCATCAACTCTAGATACGAATTGGAAGCGGCAGTGATGCAAAGTTTTGCTTCTCTCACTCCTATTGAACTAATTAATTCGGCAAACAGCTCAGAAGATCAGAAAAGGTGTCGCCTGTGTGTAGGAGAAGCTGGTAGATATTTCGAACACCTATGAAGAAATATATTTCATTGTTTGTTCTTTATCATCATTATTATTATTATTATTGTTGGAGTTTCATTTATTGGTTGTAAATATAATATACATTGTTATCAGTTTTATTGAAACTATGAGCTTTAATTACTGCTGTGAAAAGCTTTCTCAACATTTGATAGCTACTAGCGAACAATTGCTTTTTGTTTTATCGCCGCGTCGTCCAAAGCATACTTGTTCCAAATGTGTGTTTCAAAGTCTAGATAAAAAATCTAAAAGCTCTGTGTTTCAAAGATGACTCTAGCAAAATATCAAGTGTGCTATATTTTTGGAAATGTAATTTTAATCTCTATTGAAATATACAGGAATATGCAGGGTGTCTCATTAAAAAAAATTCCATTAATAATTATCGAAATGTTATTTGAAAAAATAAATCACACCATTGAATTCTACGTAAAAAAGTGCTTTGGAAATGTTTTAATAAAAATAAGGGATTTTCGACAGGAAACAAGTTACAGTAAATTTTCGTAAACGCACATTTTCAAAAAACACGCTGTAACTCATAAACGATGATAGATATCGATATGCGGTATTCACCATTAAGTTTGTCATAAAATTTGATCCTCAGACACAGCCATGAGTTTTCTGTCTAGTGTGTAAGTAGTCTGTAAGTTGCAAGAGTACAGGTTCCGTCATATAAAAGTGGTAAACTTTTATAATGGTTATATTGAGTAATACACATTACCAAATCTTTTGTTAGGTAATGCAGTCGATATCAACGAGCTACCCACCGCCGCAGAAACAACCAGCTTCTGCTGGAGCCCCAAAGGAAAACAGATCGCCGTGGGTTCGAGAAACGGAAAAATCACGCAGTACAAACCCGATCTCAAAGCGGTAAAAATAATCAACGAGCCTCCTCTGGAAGGCCCCCATTCTCTCATCTCCCTGCAGTGGGTCTCCAACTATCAGTTTATCGGAGTGTATCGACCTGCGGAACCGGAGGGACAAGCGAAACTGGTCGTGGTCGATTCCTCGAAGACTGGCGAGACGAGCTATACGAACTACGACGACGTTTGTTACAGCGGGAATGGTAGGGTGCCTCAGTTCTATATGATAATGCAGCAACATTGGTGAGTGAAATTTTATGCATGATATATATTTATTTGAAATAGGAAATCTAGTGAACAAAAAACCACTACTACTACTGCACTAAACACCCTTTAAGAATAATCGGGCATAGCTTCTGCTATAATTGAACAAAAATTACTCTTGATATCTCATTTCATCTTGACCAGAGTCTTAAAAAACCAGAAACCTGAAATTGAATAATATCTTCTGGCTTTTTCACATTTGGGATATGTTTGAACAGAGCACGCTCCTCTCAACATGCACCCCCTAAGGTTGAGGCCCGGAAGGATGAACGCTCCAGCACTCGTACGTACTCGAAAGCTCACCCCCCCTATCCACCACCCCCGCTCGTTAAAGCGGTTCCTCATCCTGATGATTGGCGATCAGCAGAATAAAATCTGATCGTTTGATATGGAGTGCTCGGCCAATTCTCGGCCTGAAACTCTCTTATATCTGACATGAGTTTAATTTGATTTAACAATGACTTTACTTAATGTGCATGGTGCCCCCCTGAAACTGGCTGAAGGCCTGAAAAACACTTGGCTGAGGGCCAAGTGTTGTGTATTGAATTTACTGAGTTTACCACTTGGTCGGTTCTTCTTGTAATTTGAAACATAAAAGCATGATTATCGAAATTTTAAGCCTGTTGAAGTAGACGTTGGCGTCGCCGAAGGTTTCGCTTCCGTCTTACTTCTTCAGGGGTGTCGTTGTCTCCCTGGTTCACTGGTCGTCTGTATTTGTCTCTGTCTCTATCGTCTTGCTCACGTCTGTTCTCGAGGAGCTCCGTGAGCAACGGGTTCGTGTGGGTCTCTACTCTGTCTAGAGTAGTCCTCACGTGATTCCTGATCAGTCTGTCAATGTAGTCCGGATGGATGTCTAAGTCTCGATATATAAACCTGTTTGGCATATATCGTGGTGCGTCTGTTGCCATTCTCAGGCAGACATTGAAGAAGGCCTGCATCCTCTGCCTGTAACTGTTCGCGCATTGCCCCCAAGCAGTAGACGCGTACATCATGATTGGCAGAAGGATTGTCCTGATGAGGCGTAGTTTCAACTCGAGTGCCATGTTGCTCCTACGCCCGATGAGTGGATACAGCTTATGCCTCGCGGCTTTCGCTATAGCCAATCTGTGGGAAACGTGCTTCTGAAACGTGAGTTTCTTGTCCAGGGTTACTCCTAGGTATACGGCTTCGTCTACCCATGGAATTCTCTCATCGTTCATAGTAACATGGCCCTCGGGTGTCCTACGTCGCCTCGTGAACAGTATGGCCTTGCTTTTGTCTGCATTGATTCCGATCTTCCAACGATTGAACCACGGTTCCAGCTTGTTTATCTGATGTTGCAGCTTCGATGTTACTCCTCTCTCATGAGATGACACGGCAATCATGAGATGACTCAGCAAAGATTGCCGTGTCATCTGCATAGAGAGCAAGTTTGGTCATGGGGTTGGCCGACATAGGCAGCTCCTCTCATGAAATGAAATTTAGCGCTGGAGTATATCAGGGCGAGAACTTCTGATAGGCCACGCCCCGCGACCTACAACGGCTATAAAACTCCGCAAAAACTTCATCATCATTCAGTTAGACTCAAGTGTTCATTCAGTTCATTTCTGGTACTCAAGCGTTCAGTAGTCTTGCTTTGTACAATTTAACTTATTTTGTTGTTACTTATCTTTTGAAATATACAGATAATATAGTCTTTACAATCTCAATTGAGACAGCACACGACCAAGCGATCATACCGGGTTATATCAATATACAAATTACCGCTGATAATTTGCATAGGCATAAATAACACGTTATTCTCTAACCACTCCTAAGGTGCGTTTCAATTTAACGTCTGTCGTCCGGTAACGGACGATGTATGACGTCATAGTTGTTTCGTCGGGCGATATCTGTCGGATTGAATTTTGAAACGCTTTCCTAAATCGTGGGGTAAATAGTAGACGGTCGGACGTTCCACTCAAGAATTTTGAAACGATGGAATGAAGTTGTCGGACAAGACGTTCTAATATCGAAACGCTTCATAAGAAAAGTTATACGTCGGACGCTCGTCGGACGTAATATTGAAACGCACCTCTAGTGTCAGCTCGATTGGCAGTCCACGTGGAGATGATATATTCTGTCACATAAAAGGGCTGGCGAAATAACAATCGAAAGCCTGGTTGGCCGCTGTCAAATTCGAATTGGTCAGAGACCGAACTTCTTTGTCCTCCCTCTGTCGAATTCCAATCAGTTTTTATTTGCTAGAAGATTAATTTACTAGACAGTGTGGTGCAGCTAGGCTCAAACGATATTTACATATATTGTTGGAGAAGAAATCTGTAGTTCACAATGAGCTTATGACTTGAGGCATAAGATGTCCGGAGGACTGCTCATTGCTAATATCCTATACAATAGGAAAAGTTGGGTCGAAAATCCATCAGAAAACAACTACCTTCCTGGCTAATGCCACGACGAACATTGAATTACATCTGATGAAATTTCCGTGCAGAGTTCCTACAAGGTTATCTCTGCAATTGCTTGTTGCATGGAAATGTTCATCGAAACATTCGGACCACCTATATATCGATTTCGGAGTGTTGCTCCTCATCAGTATAGGGCAGGTCTAGCAGTCAATAACTAATGACTGCAACGAATGAATCGACGACCAAACCCATTTAAAGACCGAAACTGAGATCGCGCCCGCACAGTGGATAACTCCAAACTGCGAGCGCCATCCCAGCGCCGTAAGCCCAACCAAGCAATACCCATGAACCACGATCGTCAAGACCATATATAAAACGGAAAAGAAATCTGTAGGTCACAATGAGCTTATGACAAGAGGCATAAGATGTCCGGAGGACTGCTCACTGCTAATATCCTATACAATAGGAATACAATAGGATATATAGTTCACGTCATGCGGAAGTAGGTATTAGAAAAATGAACTGGCCAGCATGTTCGCCTGATCTCAACCCCATAGAGCATATGTGGGACATGCTTGGTAGGCGAGTCAGAGATCGCGAAGTAGCTCCGGCTACGATAAATGAGCTTCTTTTAGCAATTCAGGAGGAATGGCAAAATATTCTTCAAGATAATATTCGTAACCTAATTGACAGTATGAACCGACGTATGCAGGCAGTAATAAGAGCTAGAGGTGGTAATACAAAATATTAAGCTGAATTTGTTGTAAAAAGTACGTTTCTTTACGTTGTTTGAGTTACAGTTGAATTAGTTTGTTTTCAAGTTTGATTTTTAATTTGAATTGAATAGTATATAGTCATAAGTAAATTTTGCAATAATTGCTTATTATTATAACTGAACAATATATTGTTGCCTTCTCATTGCTAGACTGATAAACTGAGATGTGAAACTGATAATGGCACAATGAGCAGAGCCCTCTCGTCAAAAAATAACATTTCTTAAAATTGGGTAAAACTGTTGTTTGGAGTTCATTTCTCTCTAAAAAATTAACTAGTGCACTTAAAGGCATGAACCAAAAAACAAAATGTTGGAAAGGAATGGTTCTTAACAAAAATTGGTATTTTGAAAGAATTTGACAACGAAATTCTTCCACAGGATGTTTTAAAATTAGGGTTTCACAACAAACTTCTAATTAACCCTGTATATTGACTGATAAGCCAGCATTTAACAAAAGATTGAATGTGCAAGGTAAAATTAATAATTTTATCTACAGTTTGCTGAAAAAAATTAAAAAATCGGACTAAAAATAAAAATACTATGAGACCTTAAAATTTACCAAATATTAACTTGTTGCGGTTTTTTGCACTTGAGTGTATAATATTCATATTTCAAGAAGAATGCACCACCTTCAATTGCGAGTTTTTACCCGTTTTCTGGAAATTTGATTCAAATGGAGATGGTACATTTTGGAACTAGGCCCCTCATATATCGAGTGATATATGATATGTATCGGCGAACCCTAAATTTGGATGCTGTGTTTTGTACATAAAGAAATATCTCAAAAACTAGCAATATTTCATTTTGGTAAATATTAGCTTTGGAATCGCAATGACTTCGTTTCAATTCATGGTGTCAGGAGTTTCAATATTTCAGGAACCTTCTGATGGTAGCATCCTCCAACAGTACAGAAGTCGGAGTTCTTGGTTCCGTAGCCGATACCTGGACCCAGTGGATAATATCCGATTCAGCAAGAGCAGAACTCCCCTTGAGTTCCGACAAGCAAGACACTCTGCCCGTTGGACTAGCTTTGGACATTAGTCCTTCCCAGCGCGTGCCTTGGGGTGAGGACACCATACCACCCTGTCCCTATCTGATGATTCTATCGCACCATGGAGTCCTGTGCATTTTCGATGTTGTGAATCTTAAACAGGGTGTGCCCACTATTTGTTGTCCGGTTGATAATGTACAAGATACTAGCGGGTTGGCGCATTTTGTTGTGGAAGAGGACAAGGGTTCCGTACAAGAAAAAGGTAATAGTTGTGATACATGTGTTATTTTCAATAAAATATGATATCTGATGTCCATAATGTTTTCTGAGTATATTGTACATTTTTTTTATATAGCAGAGTAACAAGTGTGGGCCAGGTAGCCGAGTGGTTAAAGCGACATTGTTTTAGTCACTGGCTGCCGGTCGGCGGTGGTTCAAACCATGGCGACTGCAGAATTTTTTCTGATGGCCCGAGAAAGTGCTAGGAATCGCACGTAAAAAGGTAAGACCTCGTTAATCCTTAGCTCGCACAAGTTTCGACTTTTGAGGGCTGCCGTTCGTAAGGGGACGACAGCTGGTTAACGGAAAAAACAATTTTAACAATTTTTTTTTTTAACAGAAGGGCCTAGAAATTGTAGGAATTTTTTTGAATGCTACGACCTCAATGCATTTAAAACTATAATTGGACACCTATAAAATAAATACACGACTTTACGAGAAATTCGTCGGATGGTTATCTCTTATTTATTATTCAATCCGTTTAAAACTATAATATAATAATTTGAATACTACGACTAATGCGAGAATTGAAAAAAAAATTCAAGATATAAAAAAACTTCATAGGAACTTTTTGTAGACCTGTTCGAGGACACAAAGACTGTTCATATACATTTCTTCGAAATGATGTTTCGTTTTCGAAGTTTTGAATTGAAAATATGTCGCCATCTGTGAGTTTTGTGAAGTATTATTTAAAAAAAATACAGTATTCTGTTCATTTTCCAAGATATGATAAAAATTTATGTTAACTTTTTGCAGATCTTTTTGAGGACATTAAATCTGATATTATACATTTTTGACAAAATGGTCAAGGCTTTTGCGGCCGAAGTTTTCAGTGTCACAATTTTCACCCAGGTTCGAAGGCCGTCGTTTTTGGAAATTTCTTCCTAACGTTTCGCTAGCGCGAGTGGCTAGCTTCTTCAGAGGCTTGTACATCATGAGTCTCAGATGACTGAAGATTCCGTCTGCGTTAATTATCGTATCTGGATTTGGTATATTATCACTAACCCTAATTGACCCTTTTCTACCTGCCGGCTTAATGTCGTTGATATCCTTTGTTATTTCAGAATTGCTTATTACCCTTACTGGGTTAGGCATATTTTCGATAACATTAATTGACACCTTTTTGCCTGCAGTCTTAACGTCGTAGTTTTCTTTTGGTATTTCTAAGAATGGGATTCCATATTCGGTTGAGGTTCACAGCTTCTTCTTTTCTGTTGAAATTATCCGTGTGTTTTTGGATCTCTATTGCCTCCCGTACAAGTCGGCTATGGTATCCCTGGTTGGGGGCAAGATATTTTACGTCCTCAAACAGAATCTTGTGGTTTCCGCCTCTGAGAGCGTGTTCTGTCATTGCCGACTTGTCCGTTTGGCCTAATCTGTAGTTCCTCTGATGTTCCTTCAGCCTTGTTCCCATGGATCTTTTTGAGGTTTCGATGTATACCTTTCCGCAAGTGCATGGAACGCGATATACTCCCGCTGCAGAGTGGATCTCTTTTGTCTTTTGCCGACCTATTTTCTTGGTGGGTTTGAATACTGTTTTTATGTTGTGTTGCCCCAAGAGTTTTCCAATTCTGTCTGTGACCTTAGGAATATATGGAAGATACGCACGTGCAACTATCTGAGCTTCCTCCCTACTTCGTCTTGTGGAAGTCCTCGGTTTCATGTCCCTGTTGATTTCGGTTGCATTATATCCGTTCGATCTCAAGTTTGCTTGGAGATGTTCGGGTTCACATATTCTCCGAGCACGTTCCGTGTGGAGATAATTCCTCGCTTCTGAGGTGGTGGTTTGATAGAGCATGCAGATACCTATCCGTGTGCGTAGGTTTTCGGAATACTTTGTTGGTCAGTCTTGCGCCACATCTTTCGATGAGTACATCTAGAAATGCTATCCGCTGTTCCTGTTCAGTCTCCATGGTGAACTTGATGCTGGGGTGTTGAGCATTTAGATCTTCTAAGAAACGGTTCAGTTTGTCCCACAAAGCGAATGAATGAATGGTTCGGTATATTTAATTTTTTTTCAAATTCGACATTTTTCGAAAAAATAACCGGAAAAACTTTGTTAGCATTTTCCGATCATTCTGAAAAACTATACATTTTCCGGATTTTCTTATAGCGAAATAAAACTGACAAATATTTTCCTCTAGTTATTAAAATGATTCAAATTTCAAAGCGATATCATACAGACATACCGACAGAATTTCTCCGCTGGAAAACCGTAGGATACTACTCCTTGTAAAGGCGTGTATAATAATACCAAAAACCAACCCCATTTTAATATTGAAATTATTTAAATAAGAAAGCTTACAGCTCCTGATGATTGTAAATTTGTTGATTTTGGTATTTGGACAGTTTTCAACGTTTCTGAATTTGCATTCTCACTGAAGGTTCCAAATATTCATTATGTAAACTTTAATTTCACTTTCAGATACATTCGTTGCTCAACTACAGCCTGCAACCCCTTTTGGAGCTCCCCAAGCCATTGTCTCTGAAACTCAACCCTTTGCAACACCACAACCAAGCCTATTCAAAACCGAGAATGTTAAACCTACCCAACTTTTGCCCAATCCTGCTCCACAGCCACAAGCATCTGTCCCTCTCTCCACCTTATTGAAGCCAAACACTACCGAGCAGCAGTTTTCATTAGGGAACCCTAGTGCTTCATTTTTCGCCCCCAAAACAGAGGCTCAAGCAGCGTTTGGTGCACAAGCTACTTTGCCTGTTGCCAAAACCTCTCAGCCTTCCGCGTTTTTGGTTGGCGAGACTGTCATAACCCCTGCTCCCAAGGATGTAACTCCTGTAACGACGAGCAACAAGTATTCTTCAATTTTCACAGCCTTGAACACTCCTAGCTTCACTCCTTCGTCAGCTCCGAGCAAACCAGTTATTGTAGCTGAAGTACCTCCTCTTAACATATCCGCTTCCATGTCCCCATCAACTCATAGTATACCGTTCACATCAACACCTCAGATACCTAGAGCCGAATCGAAGGTTCTAGCAAAACCAGTGAATCTTCCGTTGAAGCAAGTTTCTGATCCGAAAGCGATTGTTGATGAAAGGGTGAAAGAAGAAACTGACGCTCTCTTGGCGAAAATGGTGAAAGACGAGTGTGTGGCTTTAGACTCTGAGCTGAAAGCACTCTTACATCAAGGTAGAAGAGTCAACATCAATATTGGAAGCGACCAGGAAAAGTTGGAGATGTTGAAGCAGATGGAGACGTTGGAAGAATTCATCAAGGAGATCGTGGATATTAGTTTAGGCGAAAATGCCGAGGTATGATATCTCTTGTACTCTTGTTCTTTAGTAATAACTTACAAGGTATTCAAACGAAGTTTGTTGTTTAAGGTACATAACCTGAAACAAAACCTTATACTGTCTTGGGCTTGGTACGAAGAAGCCTTATCACGGTATAATGTTTCTAAGGATGAGACAATGACTCTGCTTTTGAAATCTCAGCCTCTTAATTCTGCTACTGAAAAAAGGCAATCCGACATGAAAAAGTTGATTTACTACCTGGAGTCGCAGCTTTCACAGGTCAACAAGGCTCTGGATGAACAGTGGGAAAAATTTCAGGTATTTGTTATAAATATTTTTAATAAAGGGTATGAATAAAAAAAGGTGAAAAGCATGTCAGTGAATACATTTTTTAGGATTATGCAAAGAAAACTCACAGAGTGCAGATGCCCACTATGGAGGCCATTTTTCAATCTATGGTTAGGCAGAATGCAGTTCTGCAAAGACAGGTAGGTGTTACTTTATGCTATGAAATTTTTTTTGAAAAATTAATCTTGATGGTCCTATTGATTTGGTTCCAAAATAAAATTGGAGACGTTCTAAATTCAAAGGTGGGTTGACGTATGGCTACTGCAACTGCAAAGAAATTGATTTGTTAATATAATATTTATAATTGTTTTTGTTAATTATTTGATCCATTTTAATATTTAGATTTTTTTTGCAGACTTACATATTGAAAGATATATCCAGTCACATCAAACAAAAGAAACTTTCATCGACTGGACCATCCCTTTTCCTGTCTCTGGAAGATAGCACAAAAAAAATCGAGAACGATTTGAAACACCTTCAGATTGATCCAGACGATCCTCACCGCACACTTCATGAACAAACGTTAAAGAAAGAAAAAAACTTTACGATTACCAAAAGAAACAAGCTCCGCAGTTTTCTCAAATCCCACGAGGTTGTTCATGTAACGGTTGTAAAACCACAGATGAACTCCACTTTGCCTTTCTCGCCTTCAAGCAAAAGCAAAGAAATTTATTCCATACTGGGTGCCCGAATGTCCCCTGTACAAAAAGTTCCGGTTGCGAGAAATTTAGAATTCCCCCACTCGACTTCAGCAAAGGACAATAAACCAGAGATAAAGCCTACAAGTGCCCCACCAAATACCCCTGCTCATACCGAATCCCAGAGAACTTTCACGTTCAAGAACTTGAAACCAAATGTCACTTCTACCATGGCAACAAACAACGCTACATCCTTTTTCACACCAAAAAGTGTTCCCAGTAGTTTTTCACAAAGTATTATTCAACCTGTTTTGCCTCCCAGTACACCATCAGCTTTCGTTCCCACTACTCAAAGCACTAAACTTCAGAGTTTTTCTCAAATGTCCGAAAAATCTAATATTGGTAGTATTTCCTCTTCTACATTTTCATTCGCTTCAGTACCTACCGGCACAATACCAAAAACAAATACCACAAATGTTACCGAGTCTCTACCCTCGTTCAAAGGAAGCACACCCCAATTCAGTTTTGGAAGCAGTATAACTATTACACCAATCAACAAAAAACCTGAAGCAGTATCTAGTGTGAGTCCTATAAGTACTCCAACTAGTACAAACTTGAATTTCAGTTTTGGTGGCACTGCCAAAACGAGCACAGATGCCAAAAAAACTACTTCAACATCCGAAACTATTTCCCAAATCAAGAGTGCTCCTTTGTTTGGCAGTACACCATCAAGTAGTACTTTTTCGTTTGGATCCATGGCTAGTATAACAGCTTCTTCTGAGAGCACTACCAGAACGCCATCAGGTGGAAGCATTTCGAGTACCACTACTAACACTAAATCTCTTGTATTTGGAATCACTCCATCATCAACACCATCTCCTACAGTTATCACCCAACCGTTATTGAGTACTCCAACCACCACTTCGGCATTCTTACCATTCCCTGTCACTGCTTCTGTCACGAAACCATCTATATTTGGTACTTCGCTCCCTTCTGCGAGTTCTGCTCCTTTTTCGAGCAAGGCAGTTACATCAAGTACGGTCACAACTACAGTTACGAGTTCAACTTCTTTTTTCGGCAATTCACCCGCAACCCTCATTTCGGGCTCTGTTACTATTCCATCCGAAACCATTTCAGCGTTTGCTAGCAAACCTGAAGCAACAAGCACACCATTTGGTTCGAGTATCGTTTCTTCTTTACCTTCATCCAGTGTTACCTCTACGTCGTCTGTGTCTGATACAAAGGTTTCTGCTTCTGTATCTGTTTCAAGTAATGTTTCAAGTAATACAGTTACAACTACTAGTAGTACTACCCCGATCTTAGAAAGTACTCCAAGTATTTTTGCCGCTGCAATTCCTACGGTAAACGCTGCTAGCTCGACACCTACAGCTTCTATTTTTGGGTTCAGTACTACAACCACTGCTTCAGATGTTTTCGCTTCTGCAGCTGCTCCTACCACAAGCGGTACTTCAATATTCGGTTCCAGTCCAAATAGTGCAACTACTCCGATATTCGGCACTGGTGCTCCTGCATCTAGCACATCTATTTTCGGAGGTAGTACCACTTCCGCACCTTCTTCAACTTCCATTTTTGGAGGTAGTACCTCTTCCGCGCCCACTTCATCTTCTATTTTTGGAGGTAGTAGTACTACAGTCAAGACAAGTTCCAACTCGACATCGATATTTGGAACGAGTATGCCCTCAGCTACACAAGCTTCTGCGTTTGGTGGAAGTCCAGCTCAGCCCCAAATATTTGGAACACCAACGACTACCACAGTTTTTGGTAGTAGTACCACTGTAACCACGAGTAGTATCGTCACCAGCCAACAGGGATCCATTTTTAGTGGTGGGTCCACCACGCAAACATCGATATTCGGTACAGTCAGTACTGCTAGTACTCAGCCATCAGTTTTTGGATCTGTGACACCCGCGGCGACAACGCAGCCTTCGATTTTTGCTTCGGCGACAACGACTGCATCTCCAGTGTTTGGTAATACAACAACTGCACAGTCGACATTTGGTTCCGCGTTTGGGCAGACTGGTTCTATTTTTGCTACTCCAAAAACCACGTCCTCTGCTTTTGGTACCACTTTTGGGAATCCCAGCATTTTTGGTTCGACGCCTGCAACTACAGCTCAAGGATTTGGGCAAACACCTTTCGGTACTACCGCTACGCCAGCTTTCGGAACTCCTACAACGGCTAGTAGCATTTTTGGTTCAGGCGGAGCTGGTTTTGCATCCGTCAGCTCTTCTTCCAATTTATTTGGGTCGTCTGCTGCTTCGCCAACTTTTAGTTTTGCTACTCCCGCTAGCAACGCTACGACTGGGACGGGTGCGTTTGGTTTTGGCAATTTGAACGTTGGCAATGCCGCTACAACTAGCAGCAGCATTTTCGGAAGTGGGAATACCTTTGCACAAAGGGAAACAACACCAGCAAATCCTTTCGGAAGTGGAACAAGCATTTTCGGGAATCCCCCATCGACGTCTAGTTCCATATTCGGTACCAACACAAGTAATACCCAATCGGGTTTTGGTACAACCGCGTTTGGGTCAACGCCAGCTTTTAGTCAGCAGCCAGCGTTCGGACAAAGCACCTTTGGTGGTACTTCTTTTGGTAGCCCTCAGGCCGGACCTTTTAGCGCTGGTGGTACGGGAGTTGGTCAAAGTGGCTTCGGGTCGTTGTCTGGTTTCCAAAAGCCTGCGGGATTCGGCGCTGCATCAACATTTGGAGGGTCTCCACAGCCAGCTTTTGGGGCTAGTCCTAGTTTCGGGGGAGCGCCTGCCTTTGGGGCAGCACCCGCTTTTGGAAGTCCGCCAAAAGTGTTTGGATCCAATACCCCGACAGGTATTCATTTGTTTTTATATAATAATACAGGGTATTTCAAAATTCATGATTAAGATTTTAGGGGCGTATTTTTTCAGCACAAAATAAGACTTTTTTTTCATAATTATGTTTCCCCACAAAATAAAAGAAGCAAATAGCCTATACTAGGGGTAAAAATTGTTCTAGATTAGAGTTTTCATTTAAAGATGGAGTTTTGATTGCGGAGCATGCGTGATTTTTAGGGGTATAAATGGTTCTAGATTAGAGTTTTCATTTAAAAATAGAGTTTTGATTGCGGAGCATGCATTTTTAGGGGTAAAAATTGTTCTTATTCAAATTATGTAAACGGCATTTGGAAGAAGAGATCAATATCTACAATTTGTATATTTTGGATTTCCACCTGACAGGTGGGAAATGTGTTGAAAATGTCACTGAAAGTTATCTTGCAAGATGTGCCCTCAAATTGTTTGTAACGCGATTGTGCAAAAACTACACATCGGACACACAGTTGAACCACATATTATTATCTATCAGTTTCCGCAATACTGTTTGTCCAGTTTCAGATTAATAAAAATTATAAATTTTTGGAAAATAATCTCTTTTTCGAGGCTTTACCGAATTTTCTCATGGGGGAAATGCACCGATCCGGTCGTATGAAAGAAAATCCATTTTGTAGGTTTTATAAATATCTACGAAAGTTCCCTGGACTGTAAAACGATTCCTTGAATAATCTTTGAGATATTTCCAAAAAAAACAAAACAGTTGTGAATTTTTTCACTTTTGCTTGTTTAAAAATTCCACAAAGCGATTTTGATGGGGCGAAAACGGGTTTTCATTCATTCATTAACGAACTATCTTATAAAAATTAGTATAGGCAATTTACGTCTTTTATTTAATTGAGAAAAAACCTCTAATGCTTTGTCTAGTATTACGAATATAAAATAAAAGACCCAAATCAAAACTCTTTGTCTTTGAAGGTTTGGAATTAAATAACTCGCCGGTTTCCTGTACTACGTTAAGAAGTTACCTTTCACGGAGATGAATTTACAAAAGTGTGTATTATTATTTTTCTTTAAATTTCAGCTGCCTTTGGATCTGCTGCAACAGGAAGTCCTGGTTTTGGAAACTTAGCCACTCAAAACACAGTTGGCTTTGGAAACTTGGCACAACAAGCTGCCACTCCATCGTCAACACCCTTTGCAGGGTAAGAACATTAACTCTACAAAGTATTAGTACAATCTTTAGTTTAATAGAGGTCTCTGTTGAAAAAAAAAGATGATATCTGAAGGAAAAAATATTAGCTTTCTTTATGTTAAATGACAGTAAATTAAAATCACACCAATCTTTTACTGTTTTCAGATCAGATCATATAATTTCATCAAGACTTTTTTTGTTCTTGTTCTTGTGGTGCCGAAATATAATGCTAAATTTACATGGTGGTTCTTCGGGTTGTAAGGCCGACGTGTTTAGAGAAGATCTCGACGTTTCACCAACACGAGTGGTTAGCATTTTCAAGAGATATTTTCAAAGTTTCTGGTTTCTTAAGTCGCTGTCAAATGCTTGACAGCGACTTAAGAATCCCGATCGAAAAAACCAGAAAATTTTACGATTTTTTTTTTGAAAATTCATTACTCCGCCATTTTGCAAGGAAGGGTTGGCCCTTCTCATGAAAGTATTGAATCATGTGTACTTTCTGTGTGCACAAAACAGGCTCGGACGGATCATTACTTTTGGCACAATTACAATTTGAATTTTATTTTGCACCATCTTGCAGCGTGCCTGGATGCTCTAGTGATAGTCCGATTTCAATTCCTGAAACAGATTTTGAAAGACGTACAGTACCACAAAAAGTATATTCTCGTTTTGCGCTAAAATGCTGCGAAATGGTTACAAAATGCTAGCAAACATGACTGAAAACGGCCGAGCCGGTGGAAGCGGTCGAGTGGAAGGAGAGAGCGGAACGTAACCTGTTCATTAGAAGAATTCCCCTTATCTCCCGGATTCTCCTACCCCTCGGCAGCTAACGCGGGCTCGCCCGTTTTCAGTCATGTTTGCATCCATTTTTCACCCATTTCGCATCATTGTAGCGTAAAATGAGAATATACGTTTTGTAGTACTATATTTCTACTCTCATAATCTATTAAGAAATTGAAATCGGGCTATCACTAGAGCATCCAGGCACGCTGCAAAAAAATTAAATTGCAGTTGTGCCAAAACTAACGATCCGACAGCGCCTGTTTTGTGCACACATAAACTACACATGATTCGATACTTTTGTGAGAAAGGCCAATTCTATTTCTTGAAAAATGGCGGAGTTAGGAATATTTAAAAAAATCGCAAAATTTTCCAGTTTTTTTCCGTTACTATTGATACGACCGGGTCGTAAAACATCCCATTCTGTTCGTATTTCAATTATATAGGGTGGCCCATCGAAAACGTACCGCAAGGCATTACAGGCGGGAAAGAACTTTTCGATAAAATCCGAAAACAGGTCAAGTTTGTTTGTCAGGGGGACACATTTTGACGTAACAAGTATAGTAAAACCTTCAACCTCCTAAGTAGGGGTGTCACCCCAACATTTTTTTCAAATGGGAAGGGGTTCAAGCGATACCTCTTTAGAAGGGGCAAGTCATTCCCTACATAGTGCTGCTTACATTTTCAAAATCGATCCACTCTTTCAGAAAATATGGAGCGTTGAAACTCCAACGATAATGTGTGACAAATGCAAAAATTGATTCAATTGTACTTCAAAACTCATTTATTAGTCAAGTAAATGTTCGAATTGCTGTCCGTCAACCTGCATACAGTGGTATAAGTCACTTCGCGACATACGTTAATGATTCTTTGTCGCAGCTGTTCTAATGTGTCTGGACTTAAGTCGGGTGACCGAGGTGGCCATTCTATTGGGCCCCGTCGTCCTATCCATCGTCCTGGAAATGTGTCATGTAAATAATTGCGCACATTTTGGGAATAATGAGGAGGAGCTCCGTCTTGTTGGAAAATCAGTTCCTGTTCATGGTATGCGAGATCGTTCTCAATGATATTTGTTAGAGCTGGGTCGATGGCATTTTGTAGTAAATCCAAGTACATATCGCCTGTTAAATTTCCAGGAAGGAAAAAAGGCCCTACAATGGAATTTCCAAAAATACCAGCCCACACATTTAACTTCCGGGTGTGTTGTGTGTGTCTCGTGGAAAATCCTTGGATTGGTGTCAGCCCAGTACCGGCAATTGTGGCGATTCAATAAACCATGGAGGAAGAAGGAACACTCGTCCGAAAAACACACATTGAATAGAAAATTCCCTTTGTGTAACGCTCGTTCACTCATAATTTCGCAAAATTGCAAGCGACGATCAAAGTCTTCTTCATTCAGTTCGTGCACTAAGCGAATTTTGTAAGGATGGAATTTGTATTTTTCAATACCCGTTGGACACTGGTACGAGACACACCCGTCGCAATGGCCAATTGTCTTGTACTTAGCCTATCAACTGCAACTAGCCCCAATACTGCTATCTCCGTAGGTTCATTTAGTACTGGATTTTCAAGCTCTCTCTTTTTGTTATGAACTGAACCTGTTTCGCGAAATTTTTTCACCAAGTCGCGAACAATTTTTCCAGAGGCATGTTTGTCAGGATGCCGTTGGTTAAACAACTCCGCGACCCGATTTCCACATTCATCGTTTTTGAAAAAAAGCTCAATGATTTCCACTCTGTCTGCAATTGAATACACCATAATAATAAATTTTAAAGTCAACAATTCGTAAACACTTCAACCACGACAGGTATCTAGCAACTACTTGACCTAATTCAAACGTGAAGAAATGAATCCTATTCATTTTTTACTCTATAAAATGAGTCTACGGAATTTATCGAAAAGTTCTTTCCCAGCCTTGCGGTACGTTTTCGATGGGCCACCCTGTATAAAGTTATTTTCATTGGAGCAACCAGATTGCTCTATTAGTCTTCATTTTATAAGCAAAACAATTTTTAAAAACACGTTTTTTGTTATTTAAATATTAAAATTATTAAATAAAAAACATGCCCTAAATGTGTTTCAGGAACTCATCATTTTCAAGTTGGAGGTGAAGACTGAAAACAAATATCATGTTTTGTATAGCTCCGAAGAATCAATTGATACATTGTAATACCCAATGCAGATGAGGATACAATAATTTTAAATACACAAAAGTTTATTCGTACGTCTTTATTAAATATGCTTATTCTTAAAAATATGAACAGTATTATCACTACCCCCCGAAATCAAATACTTCCTATTCGACCAATCCACCGCTAAAACCTGTCCTTGATGTCCTTCGAGATTGTAAAGCGGTGCCCTGGGACTCCTCGTATCCCACAATTTCACCGAAGAATCGTAACCTCCCGATAAAAACAAATGCTGATCGTAGTTGGACCACATGACAGAGCTGACCCATAAGGTGTGAGACGTGAAGGTTGTTTTGCATAAAGTGCCTTCGGAGGATCGTGGATCGTAGAGGCGGATATGTCGATCCGCAGAGGTGGCGAGGAGAGTGTTGGATAGCGGCGACCACGAGGAGCTTAGGAAGGCTTTCTGGCCGACAACTTCGTTCTTGATGCCGCAAAGCTGCAATTAAAACTTTCGCTGTAAAATGCTTGTTTGTGAATATGAGTGAGTGTACTTTACATAAACCTTGACATATAACTCATATCTTTAATCTCCCTGAAAACGAAAAAAAACCGTTTTATATAATAATTCAGAATCGGATACCAGGAAGTCTCAATATAATAATGAAAAGAAAAATGAGAAATACAACTTTCTAGGGTTTTATACCACTTCTATTCATAGCCAACGTTACTGCAATTTCGTCCTATATGGACATAATCAAATGATTAAAGTAGAACCAACAATCTAAGAAGGTCGTAAATGAATATTAGCCGACGACCCTCATTATTACCTATTGTTCGAAATACAGATAAGCAATAAAAGTGTGTGTCCACTTTTATTGCTTAAAATATTCCCAGGTCCGGATTAAAATATCCCATGAAATAGTTTGGCATTTTGATAATAGCAGGCTCTCCATTATTTTTGGTTTCTGTTGACAGTTTTGTATTTGAATTTATTTGATAATAAAAAAATTCCGGAGTTGATTTAGAGCCCTTGGTAATAATATGTGTGTAAATAATAAAATTTCCTTACTTGGCCACCAGAGTTTTAGTAATAATGGACTATTAACGAGATTATAGCGATAATGGTATATTTCAGAAACAAATGGGGGAAAGTTAAACAACATTTAGTCATTACCTACCTAATATTCCGATGTATCTATTAGAATTTTGTGTCGAGAAAAATGTGGCGTCCGTGGGCTCATCCTGAAGCTAGAATTTCAACTGGTGGTCGTTGTACCACTTGTCGAAAACTGTTTCACCTTCATGGAAAACGAATGATATTGTTTATACTTCCCTTCTGGAACGTGGAATGTCCAAGGATCAGGCTGTGCAAGAAATTGCTTCTTTAAGAAAAACACCGTATTCCACAGTGTTTAACATTAGTAACCCTATTTTAAGAAGAAACGAAAAGACTGGTGGTTCAAAGAAACTAGATGGCTGTGATGCAGATATAATTCGAAGAACAATAAATGCCTTGTATAAAGAGCAAATTGTGCCTACATTAGATATCTTAATGCAACGGCTTGAAAAGAATGAAACTGGTATCCAGTGTTGCAAAGAGACTTTGAGGAAGTCTCGTTTACGAAACAGATTTAAATTTAGAAAACTCAGTAGTAGCAGGAATATCATAATGGAATCTGTGCGCGTCAAGAAATGGAGATTTGAGGCAATAAACGAGTTTAGATAATGTGGTAGAACAATGGGCCGTGGTGGTCGGCTGGTAAAAGCGTACGCCTCGCAAGCGTGGGGTCGTGGGTTCGATCCACCGATTCACCGGTCTCGTGCATGGCATCACACGTTAAAAGGTAAGGGCTGCATCTTCCCTAGCTCACACAAGTCTCTCGAAGACTTCCGAGGGTTGCGCGTAAGGGTGCAATCGGTTGATGGAAATAACAATTTTAACAACAACAATTTTTTTTTTAACAATAGTTATTTAACCTGTGGTAGAAGTTCATTGTATCTCGAAGTGGAGTGGTGTGGATTTACGATGCAGAAAAACACAAAGTCATCTCAGATTAAAATTGTGGAGATGACTTTGTGTTTTTCTGCATCGTAAATAGTTTTTTTGAATGAAACTTAGTTCGATATACACGATATTCCAACCAATGCACCGTCTTATAAAGGAAAACACATTACGATAATTCACACAGGAACCGAAAGTGGCTTTATACCAAATGTGTTGTCTTTATCGACAAAGAATATTAAGGACTTAACCATTTAGCCCTGAAATGGTTTAAATACCCTTAAATCTGAGGGAGGTCTGTCATTAGTGACTAAAACAATCATTAATGACTTTTACCTGAACCCTGTTTACTTGCGACAATTTAGGAAATATGCCTTTAAAACCGGTGAATAGACCAAATCCAGTTGATCATTCTGTAGGTTACATACGCAATGTTCGTGTTTAAGAATTTGTAATGATTCTAAATCATTCAGATTCCAACCTTTGCTTGCATAGTGCAAAATTTCCATATAGTTCAGATTCGGAAACTTGTGGTTGCGTTCCAAGGAATGTTTTGAAAGCGTCGAATCATTTTTTCCCACTCTGGGAGCATGGGACCCAAAAAAGCATACCCTTCTTTATTATGATTATGTGTGTTAGGTCTAAGGAATTAATCTGGCCCCCTACCTCTGTCCCCAGTGTGAATTGTATGTTTATATTGGCTTTATTTATAAATGTCAGTAACTAGTTAAGCTGTCGTATGGTACCTCTGAAACGGGCGAGAATTAGCTCCTTGAACAATCTTTCATACATCAGTTTCATGCTTCAAAAACCACGTACTTGACCTTGCTATTTAATACTTGCAGCTTGTGTTTCTGCATTGTTTGGCCTGCTAGAATTAGATTAGTTTATATTAGTAGAATTCTTTTGGACTTCCATTGTCTAGAAACAAAGAAAATAAATTCTTTGCATGTGTTTGAGTCACGACGTTTCAACAGTTAACATCTACTGTCGTTATCAAGTGTGTGAATGCGACAAGATATCTCGGATACTTATTATATAGCATGCAACTAATGCACCTACTATAAAGGTAATTATGATCTTCGTGGGGTCTCACTCAGGTCACCAATGTTATTAATGTGATACAAGGACCTTTCTTGATGTGAAAGTCCAAAGAACGAATGGCAAGTTTCAAACGTCAGTGTACTGAAAACCAACTCACACCGGACAATACCTGTCTTCTCGGTGTAAATTAAATACTTGAAGTTTTTCCAAACCACCATCAAACTATCAACTTTTTATAAATTGAGAATACTGATTTACTCAAGTTAAATTAGGACCATTTTATGGACCATTTTTAACATAAATGTGCAAACTGCTGTGTGCCGATGGGCCAATTTTTGAACCCCACCCAAAATATATAGGGTTATCCGCATTTGAGGAAAAGCGACTTTGGTTATATTTTTAAATGGGACACCCAGTATATTTGTCCATATTTGGTTAGGGATCATCATTACAAATCCAGTGATACCAAGTTTAATGGGATTATGTCAAACGGCTTCGGAGATATGGCCAAAAAACTTCAACATATACCCAATGAGTGCGACAGAGACTTTTAACCTTCTGAATCGTGTGGAGTCTCGCAGTCATACTCATTAGACAAACGAGAAGTTTTTTGGCCATATCTCCGCAACCGTTTGACATAATCCCATCAAACTTGGTATCACTGGATTCGTAATGACAATCCGTAACCAAATTTGGAAAAATATACTGGGTGTCCAATTTAAATATATCACCAAAGTCATTTTTACTCAATTGCGGATAACCCTAAATATTTTGGGTGGGATTCAAAAATTGGCCCATCGGAAAAGAAAATCGACCTGTCCGAGGATTTTTCCGAAATATCTTTATACTCAGAAATAATGAATTTGTTCCATAATTTAGCGTCGCACTGTATATATTTATATATTATGTGTGTAAATTAAAATGTTTTTCTGTTTTTCAATTTTAGGTTTAGTTTAAATAAATGGAATGAATAAATAAATAACTATTTATCTCGAATACCGATAAAGATAGGTATAGAGCATTAGGAACAAAAAAGTATTATAATAAAAGGACCATTTTAAAAATGTGTTTATATACAGGGTGTTCTATTTAAAAAATATATATATATATAAGTTGCTAGGACTTTTTGTAAGAAGCGACAACGTCGCAATGATGAATTTATGTATCTATCGTACAAGTAAGGAAATTCTTCAAAAATTAATGAATCGAGCAGGTCAAGTAGTTCTTACTTCTGCATCCCAGAACTTGATAGTGTGATCCATAGACGCAGTACACACAACAAAATTATCCACCCAATTCACGGAGGAAATTGTCTCTTTGTGCCCCTTGAGAGTGTGCAGTGGTGTCTTCGTGATGGCCGCTTGGCTCCCTCTACTCCTCTTGCTCGCGGGTTCATCTTCCTCCAAGGAGGAGGACCATAGTTTGAGATGAGTATCCCAACCTCCTGTGGCTATACGTGAGGTATTGGGGCTGATTCCTAGGCTGTCTACGCCTCTTTCATGTCCTCTGAGAATGGCTCTTGCAGAGACATTGTCAGTACCTGAATAATAATGATAATAAATGCTCTTTATTGAATTACAAGCAGGTTATAACTCAAAAGGCAATTGATAATTTATAGAATTTTTCAATTTGAGTGAAGTTATTCACACATTTCCATCCACACTTTTTGGCGTGAAGGAAATCTTAGAGTACAGGATGCATGAGGTGTTGCCAAATTTCAAGAAATATCTACTCATCTGAGTAATTATAAACATTCATAGAAAATAATATAATGTATGAGCCCGCCAAACCAGAATATGGCAAAATTTTAGTATATTCAAATTATTCCTGTAAACATAGAACTTAACGCGGATTTATCGGATTCGTAATGAATAATTTATTGAATATGCGTAATTTGATTGCATAATCCATAAAAGTTCATATCCCCTACTGGTTGTCACATATATTTTTCTATGTGTAAATATTATAGTGATTCTTTTTTGAAATACCTGTTATATTTCTAAAATAAGACGCGCCAGTAATGCTGATAATCATTATTCAAGTAATTATTTAAACATTTCAGTAATAATTTGAATTTACTAAAATTTTGCCAAATTCTGGTTGGATGAGATCATACATCATATTTTCTATGAATTTTTATAATTCAGGATATTGTAAAATACACAATGATGAGTAAAGATATTTCTTGAAATTTGGCTACACCGCATGCACTATATTTCGCATATTTACTTCACGTCAGATATTGTGGATGGAAATGTGTAGATAACACTAATAATTTTTCATGGGGGTAGAAAAATCCATCTTCAAGTTTCAATATCATGGAAATTGTGGCAATAATAAATATTTATATATTTATTCTCATCTGTTTTTTAATGTTTGTCAGTCAGACATATACCTGGTTCAAAGGACCAAATTATTCCAGTCAAATCATGTGATACACTAACAAAACCTTTGGAGGGATCAGTTTTATCTATCCATGATACAGCTTTGACCACATTTTTGTGTTGTTTGGAAGTAGTTACAATGTTGCCATGTGTTGTCCATATGTTCACTGAATAATCATAACATCCAGTGAGGATCCTATAAAGTAATATTTTAAACAGGAATAATATCATTTTTACACTTGTTGAACTCATACCATTTATTTGCAGTTGCCACACCACATACCCAATCATCATGTAATAGTGAATCTTCCGGCTCTGGTGCAGGGGTTCTTTCAATATATTCTATTTCAACTGTGACTTCAGTTGATATACTGCGCTCTTGCAAGTGTTCTATAAGCGGAACCCTCAAAAGCTCTCCGACTGCTATAAAGTCAAAGTCTTTGGATTTCAGAAAGTCTGAATTACATTCTTTCAATAACTGGTTCAATAAGTCATTGAGAGATTTGGAATCTATATCTTGGGGTACCGAAAGAGGGACATCAGGTACAGCATATCTGAAAAATGGTGGGATTTTGGTCGGGTTCATAATTGATACACTGTATACTGACTTACTCGTTTTGTTTGGTTATGAGCCTAATTTGTAACTGGCCTTCGTTAAGAGTCTGCATTATCTTGTATTTATTTAAAATCAAATAAACTAAGCATGTCCTTCGTAAACAACGAATCACTTTAATTTTATAGGTTAATAATAGATGTTGTTTGACTTTTTCTCATTCTTCTTCTTTTTATTTTGTATGGCTTTTGGAAAAGCATTTGGCCAGCCGATGTGTGTACACCAGTGCTGGTTTCCATTTGTCCCAAGAGAAGCACAGAGTAACTCCGAGTAGCACCTGAACTAACCTCACAGACCACGAAAAATCACGTTCCCATTGAAAACAATGTGTTTAATTCAGTTGCGGTTCATTTAGGAGGTACCAAGCTTTCAGTAATAATGAAAAATAATCAAAATTAAGGAAAAATAATAAAAAATGAAATATTAAAAATAGTGAAAATTAATAAAAAATAATGTAAAATGCAAACTGAAAAATAATGAAGAATAATAAAAATTAATTTCTACCATTTTCGTGATAGACCTAGGTTAGTAACTTGGACGACACTCTCCTAAGAATTGTAAGCTCAGAATGGACTGGTTTTCAGAAAAATCATAAAACGCGATTTTTAATTCAAAGAATCGAATGGTAAAGGTGTGCTTTTCGTCTTTTGTTCTTCTTTTCGCATACGCTGTAGTGTCAATTCCGCAACAAAAAAAAAATTGTACACAGACGACTATGGTGATTTATCCACTTCGGAGCGGTCGATAATATTGTTACACTTTTTTTCCTAATCGGGAAGTGTATTCAGTAGGTGTAGGTATCCTGAATATTCGGAATCTGTCTTATTTTTCCGACAAAAAGCTGGATATGGCCGCAAACCACTGAAATGAAAACATAATATGATGACAAGAATGCTCTTAGTTCCACTGCGCACCCGCATAAAGTGATAACTATAGGAGATGAAGAAAGGAGGCACATGCAATCTAGCAGATAAATACTTTATTGCTTACTTGTATGGGTGCGAAAGAGACATTCATCTGCACGTACGTGTTATTAGTTTCCCAATTTATGGTTTGTTAACACGCCAGTGCAGTGCAGCGCGTCTTTGTATCAGTTTTATATGTAACAATCAACTCAATCTCGATTCCTCCGCCACTGCCAGGAACCAGAAAACAAACATGGCGGCCTCCATGAGAAATCAAGTCGCGCAGCCTGACCACATACCTAAAAAGGTATGTGAGCCTGACGAGCATTCCAGTCATCATTTTATAATTTCATTTCAGTGCCGCAAACAATAAACATAACCCTTAAAAAGTAGGTCAAAATTAAAATCCATAGAACACAAAATGTCATTTAAGTCCGTGGAACAAGAAATAAACAAACCTAGATCAAGATAATCATTTGTTTGCCTGATCAACGTAACATATTTGTTGTCCTTTATCATTGTTTATATAGAAGATAGTTAGTCAATCTTATGGGATTATATTGGATCAAAATGGATGCGACATGTAGATGGCGAAAGTGAGCTCGCATCCAAGTCATGTCGTAACTTCAGTGATCTGGCCTACAAGTCATGTCGTAACTTGATTGAAACAATGGGACAGCATTAAAATCAGGGTTTTTTGAAGAAACCTGCATTAAAATGTCGTCAAATATTCATGTTTGTAACTAATCACGCTAGATGACACTCGCGTTTGTGTCCAATACCTCTTCTACAGGCATTGACTATGTTCTATTTAAACAATGCCTTTATTATCCTGGAAATCAGCCAACGTTGCCAAATAGTGAAATACAAGCAAAACGCTTTAAATGTCCATTTGAATTTTCAATTTTAAGTACCAAAATAATTTTTTCAAGGAAAAAGCGTTTCATAGATCTTATATAAAATGCTTGAAACTCCTCACTGTTCAATTTTTTAAAATTTATTTGGCATTTTGACCGTTGCAGTAGAATATTTCAAGATTTTATTTGAAGAAAATGTCATTTCTACATACCATGAAAATACACAGTAATAAATGAAGATTAATTATTCATCCATTTAAAAGGTCTTTATTAAAAATACATATCCACTTATATTTTTTATTGATCAATGGTAAAAAAACATAAAATTATTAAAAAAACTTAATAATTCACATTTTAAGTTATAGAAATTATTCAAATAATCAAATCGGTCCCATCTGATGTTTAATTACTAATAATCCAGCAGATAATTTATCTAAGACACTTGGGCTTATTATTACAACCACATACCATAAAAATAAATTAATTTCTCTACATTTCAACCATACAAGTTACCGGGGAACTCCTGATCTGATAATTCGTCATTCTGATCCTGATCAGAATCAGGCGACTTAGGCCTTTTTCTTCCATAGGCTCTCTTACTGGTTGTTGGCAGTTGATCGGTCTCCCCGTGCAGAAGCGAATTCCGGTAAAGTAATAGGGGTTGCCAATCTTCCCCCCTACTGCTTGGCATGCCTGAAAAATCGAAAATAAATCGTTGTATATTCAGCAAAATAATTTTTCTACGACAGTTTTGTGTACTGATCACAGAGCGTAAAGTGATACTTTTCAGCAGTGCGTAAAAAATCAACTGTGCGGATAGTGACGTTTTACGCACTGTTCACATATTTTTTCAAAATAATTTGTTACTCAAATATATAAAGCAGAAGATAAAAGATATTGTGATAGTTATCGACCTACTTCTTTAATTGATAACATTGCCAAAATTTTGATGAAATGCGTTAATATCATGATTACTTATATTTCGGGCGTCCATCATCTTAATGGTTGAAATATTTCTATCTCTTTCAAATTTTTCACAACGTTTCAATTGCTTGAATCCGTAATCGTCTTCTGGTGAATAATGACAAAATCAGATGCTACGCTCAGCAGTTATAAGTATTTTTGACTCGTCAGGTTTCCATTGATAAAAAAGGTCCAATAATTGTGTTATTAAGAATCCCTGCTCAAACGTTAATTTTCTGTGTATGCTGCGTATGTAATTCTTCCATCCAGTGAGGGTTAGTTCTATTCCAAAACCTACAATTGTGCCTGTTTACCTGCCCATTTAAACAAAAAGTCGATTCATCACTAAACAATATTTTGTTCTTAAAATCTGGTGAATCTGGCGAATCTGACGAATTTGGTGTAAGTGGTAGTAAATCACCCTGTATATTGAAACAATATATATTTATTATTTCCCAAGTTTCAGAAAATATAAGAATATCTACATTTTCAATAATATTCTGAAATAATTCCCAAACAAATGATTGACAAAAAAATGAAGAAGAAAAAACTGCAGTGCCTAGACCTTGAACCCATGACAATAGGACTTTGTAGCTACTCTTACCATCTTACTGTTATAATAATAGTGATCATGGTTTCATATTACCTGTTCCAATTCTCTTGTCCAAGAATCCCATAACCACCCTCTTGTCTTGTTTCAGCAGCTTGTTGGTGAACTCTGTGAGTATTTCCAGGAACGGCAAGTTCGGAGGCGGTCCGGTTGGATCTTCTGTGGCGTTCTCCGTACATGTCACTGCGAAAATAATGCCGGCTCTGTGCAAGGCGGTTATGGCCTCGCGATTCTTGACAGCGTCTAGGCCGAAAGATAAAGCGAATCTCTTCGCCAACTCCTGCGGATGATTATTGTTCAATTAAATGTTATTATTCAGATGGTTACACTCTTGAGGGCGAATATTATAATAATATGATTCTGATTTTATTAAAAAGATGAACAGGATGTTCATAAGGTCAGTTGTGGAATCATCTGCGACTGAAAGACGAACTTTAGTTGCTATTTTTCATCGTACAAGATAATCTCTCTTGGAAGGGATTCATGTTGTAAAGGGAAACATTCTCAATTGAAAATTGAACCAAAACATGACTCCTCTGGAAATGGAAAAAATCTACGATAAATTGAAGTTGCTTTTTTGTAATATGTAACAGAAAACAACTACTTCCCCGGCTAAAGCCACGTTGGATATTGAACTACATACATCTGAGAGATATTGCGAAGAGACCCTTATAATAATAATTGAGTTTATTCAAAATTCAATGAAAACGCATCACATCAATTTGTATAAAAAGGTCAAAAAATTGCCCGTTTCCAGTTACTTCTTGGCCGAATTCAATCTTTGAGGTGATGTTCGGAATCAGCTCGTCGAGTTACGACTGAAGGAAATTTGAGATTTTTTGAAAAATGGAAAATAAAAATTTTCGCAAAATTCGATATCCATCTATATAGAATATTGCATTTTTCGACTTTGATCGCCTGGGAATATTTAAAAAATGCGGAATCCCGCGAATATTACTTCATCTTTTAGAAAATTTCCTTCTGGATCCAAAAATATAACTGTTTTTGGAATCAGAAGGATAATTCATTTAGAAAATGTCGATTTTGTTGATGGGTGCCTTTTTTCGTCGAAAAATTGACCAAATCCAGTTACGCCTTTGTCGAAATCCATTTTGAGGTGATATTGGAAATCAGCTCGTCGAGTTACGTCTGAGGGAAGTTTGCGAATTCTCGAAAAATGGAAAATAAAGTTTTTTTTGCAAAATTCGACTTCCTTCTTTACAGAATATTGCTTTTTTCGACTTTGATAGCCTGCGAATATTAAAAAAATGCGTAATCCCGCGAGTATTACTTCATCATATGGAAAAAAAAATTCTTCTGAATCCGAAATTGTACCTGATTTTCAAATTAGAACGTTTAGCCATTAAGAAAATGTGTATTTTGTGGATTAGTGCATTTTTTCGTCAAAAAAATTGCACTTTTTCAGTTATTTATTTTTATTTTATTATATAATATTACATAGATAAGATCATAAATTTTGTGAAAAATGTAAATTTTAAGAATGCATTAGTTCAATTTATTTGCAATGATCGGAAAGATACTTATATGGCTCTATCTATAGGAGAAGAATAGATTTATTGAAATTAAATTGGATAATATATTATGAACTTTGTAGTTTATAGAATTCTTGAATTGTAAACGTGTTTTCTTAGAAACATTCTATTTTGTCAACGAGTTGAAAAATGTACATTTTAAGAAGGCATTAATTCAATGTATTTGCACTGATCGGGAAGATACTTTATTGCTTGCTCCATTTAAGGAGAAAAATAGTTTTCTTTTACATTTTATTAGATAACATATTATAAATTTTCTAATTATTTGCAGAATTCTTCTTGAATTGGAAACATGCTTTCTTAGAAGCATTCTATTTCGCCAACGAATTGAAAAATGTACATTTTAAGAAGTTAATTCAATGTATTTGTAATGATAGGGAAGATACTTTATTGCTTGTTCCATTTATAGGAGAAAAATTGTTTTCTTTTACATTTTATTAGATAACATATTATAAATTTTGTAAATATTTACAGAATTCTTCTTGAATTGGAAACGTGCTTTCTTAGAAGAATTTTATTTCGCCAACGAATTGAAGAATGTACAATTTAATGAGGCAATAATTCAATTTATCTGTAGGAGAAACATAGATTTTTTGAAATCAAATTGGATAATATATTATGAACTTTGTAGTTTATAGAATTCTCGAATTGTAAACGTGTATTCTTAGAAACATTCTATTTTGTCAACGAGTTGAAAAATGTACATTTTAACAAGGCGTTAATTCAATGTATTTGCAATGATCGGGAAGATACTTATATGGCTCTATTTATAGGAGAAAAATTGTTTTCTTTTACATTTTATTAGATAACATATAAATTTTGTAATTATTTACAGAATTCTTCTTGAATTGGAAACATGCTTTCTTAGAAGCATTCTATTTTGCCAACGAATTGAAAAATGTAAATTTTAAGAAGGCATTAATTCAATTTATTTGCGAAGATTGGGAAAATACTAATATGGCTCTATCTGTAGGAGAAAAAAATTTTGAAATCAAATTGGATAATATATTATGAACTTTGTAGTTTATAGAATTCTTGAATTGTAAACGTGTATTCTTAGAAGCATTCTTTTTTGTCAACGAGTTGAAAAATGTACATTTTAAGAAGGCATTAATTCAATGTATTTGCAATGATCGGGAAGATACTTATATTGCTCCATTTATATGAGAAAAATTGTTTTCTTTTACATTTGTTTAGATAACATATTACAAATTTTGTAATTATTTACAGCATTCTTCTTGAGTTGGAAACATGCGTTCTTAGAAGCATTTTATTTCGCCAACGAATTGAAAAATGTAAATTTTAAGAAGGCATTATGCCAATTTCTTTGCAATGATTGGGAATATACTTATATGGCTCTATCTGTAGGAGAAAAAAATTTTGAAATCAAATTGGATAATAATATATTATGAACTTTGTAGTTTATAGAATTCTTGAATTGTTTACATGTTTTCTTAGAAGCATTCTATTTTGTCAAAGAATTGAAAAATGGACATTTTAAGAAGGCATTGATTCAATTTATTTGCAATGATTGGGAAAATACTTACATGGCTCTACCTATAGGAGAAAAATAGATTTTTTGAAATTAAATTGGATAATGTATTATGAACCTTGTAATTTATAGAATTCTTGAATTGGAAACATGTATTCTTAGAAGCATTCTATTGTGTCAACGATTTAAAAAATGTACATTTCAAGAAGGCAATAATTCAATTTATTTACAATTATTGGGAAAATACTTATATGGCTCCATTTATAGAAGAAAAATTGTTTTTTTAATATTATATCAGATAGCATATAATAAATTTTGTAATTATTTACAGCATTCTTCTTGAATTGGAAACATGCTTTCTTAGAAGCATTCTATTTCGCCAACGAATTGAATAATGTACATTTTAGGAAGGCACTAATTCAATTTATTTGCAGTGATTGGGAAGATACTTATATGGCTCTATATATAGGAAAAAATAGATATTTTGAAATTAAATTGGATAATATATTATGAACTTTGTAGTTTAAAGAATTCTTGAATTGTGAACATGTATTCTTGGAACCATTTTATTTCGTGAACGAGTTGAAAAATGTACATTTTAAGAAGGCATTAATTCAATGTATTTGTAATGACTCGGAAAATACTTATATGACATCATTTATAGGAGAAACATTGTTTTTTTCCATTTTATACATTTTGTAATTATTTGCAGAATTCTTCTTTAATTGAAAACATATTTTCTTACAAGCATTCTATTTAACCAATAGAAAAATTTATTTGCAATCATTGGGAAAATACTTATATGGCTCCATAAATAGAAGAAAAATGTTTTTTTTTTATTTTATCAGTTAACATATTACGAACTTTGTAATTCATTCTTGAATTGGAAACAAGCTCTTTTAGAAGCATTAGATTTTTTGTTCAATAATAATAATAATAATACAATACCTTCAAAGCAAAGAACTCCTCATGCTGTCTTGTATTCCTACCGCCAGACTGCTGCTGCACCTCATTGAACATCATATTCAAGCTGAGGCACATGGTGAGGGCGCAGTTGACCTTATTGATCTCCCTCGCCTTACTGAGTGTGGCTTTGATGATATCTCCGTATTCGTTATAGTATTTGACGTAGTGCTTGAAGACATCAGCGCCCGCCTTGGTCGGCATTATATTGTAGACTATCAATTTACAATAAGCTGCGAGGAAGTTTCGGCGTTTGTGTAACTCTTCAATGCGGAGTTCGTCGTGTTCAGAGTCTTGCTCGGGAACGAAAACATAGCTGAAAAAATATTACTTTTAGGCAGTGGATGAAAAATATAAATAATTATATTGATTGACCTCAACAAAAAAGTATAACTGATACAATAAACAACAAAGTTTCAAGTTGAAAATGTTTGCATCAGTTTAAAAAAAAAAACTTTGCCGTAAGTATTTCTTTAAATGTAATTTGGAACGAGTTGTTTGTAAGATTTTTAAAAAAAATATTGGATATATTACTGAAGATCAAAAATTCTATTATATAAAATTGTTTTTCGTCGACCTCTGCAAAAAATGACATTTTACGTACTAATTTCCGGACGAAAAATCGACTATTTTTGAAGGCAAGTACTTTTCGTCCGCAAACACTTTTCGTCCGCAAACTCTTTTCGTCCGCTGTGGTCACTATGATACGGCACGGTACGAGAGCGGTGATTGAGTCATTTTCGTAAATCCACGTTTTAATTAATACATAGGCGCCTGTTACAATAACTGTCATTTGCTGTTGTCAAATGAATTATTTACGAAATCCGCTAGATTTTACGTGTGAATTTAGACCGTGGTGTGAATATTAGTGTTCATAATAATCAAGAATTGATCCAGTCTGCAGTTCGAAGAGTTGGACGTAGCTGAGGCCAGCAAACATGCGAGTACTTACTTTCTTAAAGGTATGTAGAGGTCGACGACAAAATGTAATATGCACCTCGGCGAAAAACTGTCTACTGTCTCGCCTGCTTGCTATCCTCGGCTGCGCCTCGGCTATCAATTTGCAGGCTCGACTATAATAGACAGTTTTTCGTCCTTGGTACATAAATAACTATTTACGTACTAATTTCCAGACGAAAAATCGACTATTTTTGAAGGCAAGTACTTTTCGTCCGCAAACACTTTTCGTCCGCAAACTCTTTTCGTCCGCTGTGGTCACTATGATACGGCACGGTACGAGAGCGGCGATTGAGTCATTTTCGTAAATCCACGTTTTAATTAATACATAGGCGCCTGTGACAATAACTGTCATTTGCTGTTGTCAAATTAATTATTTACGAAATCCGCTAGATTTTACGTGTGAATTTAGACCGTGGTGTGAATATTAGTGTTCATAATAATCAAGAATTGATCCAGTCTGCAGTTCGAAGAGTTGGACGTAGCTGAGGCCAGCAAACATGCGAGTACTTACTTTCTTAAAGGTATGTAGAGGTCGACGAAAAAATGTAATATGCACCTCGGCGAAAAACTGTCTACTGTCTCGCCTGCTTGCTATCCTCGGCTGCGCCTCGGCTATCAATTTGCAGGCTCGACTATAATAGACAGTTTTTCGTCCTTGGTACATAGATAACTATTTACGTACTAATTTCCAGACGAAAAATCGACTATTTTTGAAGGCAAGTACTTTTCGTCCGCAAACACTTTTCGTCCGCAAACTCTTTTCGTCCGCTGTGGTCACTATGATACGGCACGGTACGAGAGCGGCGATTGAGTCATTTTCGTAAATCCACGTTTTAATTAATACATAGGCGCCTGTGACAATAACTGTCATTTGCTGTTGTCAAATTAATTATTTACGAAATCCGCTAGATTTTACGTGTGAATTTAGACCGTGGTGTGAATATTAGTGTTCATAATAATCAAGAATTGATCCAGTCTGCAGTTCGAAGAGTTGGACGTAGCTGAGGCCAGCAAACATGCGAGTACTTACTTTCTTAAAGGTATGTAGAGGTCGACGACAAAATGTAATATGCACCTCGGCGAAAAACTGTCTACTGTCTCGCCTGCTTGCTATCCTCGGCTGCGCCTCGGCTATCAATTTGCAGGCTCGACTATAATAGACAGTTTTTCGTCCTTGGTACATAAATAACTATTTACGTACTAATTTCCAGACGAAAAATCGACTATTTTTGAAGGCAAGTACTTTTCGTCCGCAAACACTTTTCGTCCGCAAACTCTTTTCGTCCGCTGTGGTCACTATGATACGGCACGGTACGAGAGCGGCGATTGAGTCATTTTCGTAAATCCACGTTTTAATTAATACATAGGCGCCTGTGACAGTAACTGTCATTTGCTGTTGTCAAATTAATTATTTACGAAATCCGCTAGATTTTACGTGTGAATTTAGACCGTGGTGTGAATATTAGTGTTCATGATAATCAAGAATTGATCGAGTCTGCAGTTCGAAGAGTTGGACGTAGCTGAGGCCAGCAAACATGCGAGTACTTACTTTCATAAAGGTATGAAGAGGTCGACGAAAAAATGTAATATGCACCTCGGCGAAAAACTGTCTACTGTCTCGCCTGCTTGCTATCCTCGGCTGCGCCTCGGCTATCAATTTGCAGGCTCGACTATAATAGACAGTTTTTCGTCCTTCGTACATAAATAACTATTTTCGTCGACCTCTGCAAAAAATAACATTTTACGTACTAATTTCCGGACGAAAAATCGACTATTTTTGAAGGCAAGTACTTTTCGTCCGCAAACACTTTTCGTCCGCAAACTCTTTTCGTCCGCTGTGGTCACTATGATACGGCACGGTACGAGAGCGGCGATTGAGTCATTTTCGTAAATCCACGTTTTAATTAATACATAGGCGCCTGTGACAATAACTGTCATTTGCTGTTGTCAAATTAATTATTTACGAAATCCGCTAGATTTTACGTGTGAATTTAGACCGTGGTGTGAATATTAGTGTTCATAATAATCAAGAATTGATCCAGTCTGCAGTTCGAAGAGTTGGACGTAGCTGAGGCCAGCAAACATGCGAGTACTTACTTTCTTAAAGGTATGTAGAGGTCGACGAAAAAATGTAATATACACCTCGGCGAAAAACTGTCTACTGTCTCGCCTGCTTGCTATCCTCGGCTATCAATTTGCAGGCTCGACTATAATAGACAGTTTTTCGTCCTTGGTACATAGATAACTATTTACGTACTAATTTCCAGACGAAAAATCGACTATTTTTGAAGGCAAGTACTTTTCGTCCGCAAACACTTTTCGTCCGCTGTGGTCACTATGATACGGCACGGTACGAGAGCGGCGATTGAGTCATTTTCGTAAATCCACGTTTTAATTAATACATAGGCGCCTGTGACAATAACTGTCATTTGCTGTTGTCAAATTAATTATTTACGAAATCCGCTAGATTTTACGTGTGAATTTAGACCGTGGTGTGAATATTAGTGTTCATAATAATCAAGAATTGATCGAGTCTGCAGTTCGAAGAGTTGGACGTAGCTGAGGCCAGCAAACATGCGAGTACTTACTTTCATAAAGGTATGTAGAGGTCGACGACAAAATGTAATATGCACCTCGGCGAAAAACTGTCTACTGTCTCGCCTGCTTGCTATCCTCGGCTGCGCCTCGGCTATCAATTTGCAGGCTCGACTATAATAGACAGTTTTTCGTCCTTGGTACATAAATAACTATTTTTTTTCCGATGTTTGTCTTTATTCTATGCATGATGAGACTATTTTATTGTCTAATTTGGTAATTGTGAAAAGTATCGGTTGAATGAAATTCCAGAGATTAATGTTTCCTATTATTTTGTGTAATTGATGAGTTTATTTTGTGGAAATTCATGATCACTTTAATGAAACGAAGAAAACACATATTTGTCTTAGTTCCACTAGTTTTTTATTTTCACTCCGGTTTCGGGTTTTATCCCATTAGCAAGTAGAAAGACTAACTAATACAATTGAAACCTAGTTATATAGGGAGTTTACCTATAAACTGGATGGAGAGGTAATTAAATGAAACTAAATGAACAGGGGTGAAACGATATAAATTCAACACTGGAGTTTATGGAAATACCTGGGTTGTCAAAATTATAAATTCAAAAGTGGAGACCTACATAAATCGAGTTGCTCATTGAGGGTTCTATATTTCGGGTTTTTAATTGATTTATTAATTTCCATGGCTTCCAACAGATTCATTTTCTTCCCTTTATTACATGTGATAATTTTGAAATTTTTCGAAATTTAGAGATCATAGCGATATATTATAGGCCTCTGCAAAATTATTAAAAATGAACTTATTTGGATGAAACTTTTTTAAAATGTAGGTTAAAAAATACATGTTAAGAATCTTTAAGCATAAATTCATTCAGTACGGAAATTTTTTCTTTTTTGTGTATAACAAGAAATTGGCACTTTTTTTGTTCTAATTGTTATCTCTTTGTATTGTCGAAAATAAATTTCGATATGGTTATACTAAACAGATTAATACTCAAAGAATATAATGTATATTGTGGACAGGTAAGAAAAAACCCAGGTAAGAAATACAATAGAAACGAATGCAGGTATTCGCTATGATCTTTGGATTCCGAAATATTTCAAAATCATCACAAGAGCCATATTTCATAACGAGACAAAATGAATGACTGGAAAATTGTATTCGTGAATTAGGTCACCTAAATAACAATTTTCCGAAATGAAAAATTTTTTCCGAATTATAATTGTTGGAGAAAATTTATAATCTAAACGCTCAATTTTCGATTCTAATATATAATATATACGCGTTTTTTTCTATACAATTTTTTATTAGAAACGAAAAATTAACTATACCATTAGAAAGTTCAGATTTCCTTCTTGAAAATGGAGTATGTGAAATTACAATTTGTGATCTCGTAAGTATGTAGATTATAATGTAATGCAGCCGGTTCTAAAAAATAGATCCTCACAAGGCTGACTAGGCATCCCGTGTGTGGTATGCACAAGTTCCTAAATTATTTTTTTTTTTCGGAAAAACTATAACTCTAACAAAAAAGGTGCAAAAGATCTTTTTGGTTGAAAAAAACTTTTCCTACAAGATGATATTTTCTATTTTATTCATACCAACCAAAATATTCTAGGATTTTGAAAATAAAAATATTTTTCGAATTTTTTTTTTTTGACTTCAGGAAATCGATTGACTAGTGAACTTTTTCTTATATTAACCAATATACTCTGAACTGATAATTAAAAAAAAATCAGCGAGATAGCTAATTATTTGTGCTTTCATTGTAAATTTGACTCCATCAACTGGGCTACATTGTTTGTATATTATTAGTCATGCTTGCATTCTTATTTGTGTGTGTTTGGCTTGGCCTTTTCAATATTGTTTTTTCAATGATAAACATGTGTATTTCTTCTTGAGTTATTCATATTTTTCAAAATTCTTCTTATACGAATTCAAATGATTAAAGTTAAAGTGATACATTTTGTTATTATGCTCTAGAATCTTCGCACATATATCTTGGATCCACTAAAATGGTTGTTGTTGGACATTTTCCATAAAAAAAAATAAAAAAATGTACATTTTCGAAAATATTATTTTGACTATCTTACAGTCACTGATTCAATATCTACTGCTCTATGAAACAAGGATAAAAATAATAATAATAAATGAACTTTATTAAGTGTAAAAGTAATACTTAAGTGGCAATGGACCGAGGTTCTTCAGCCACAGTGGTATAAGTTATTGTGTGAATTACAATAATATTGTAAAAATTTAATAGTGAAACATGGATAATATATACAGGGTGTCAATTTGAAAACTTCCCACCCTTAATATCTTCCTTCCAGTAAACAATATGAGTAATCGAAAAAACAGGTCAATTTTATTGTCAAGGGGGACACTTTCACGGACTATTTGTAGCCCTCGTGGTTCAACCCCCTAGGAGGGGTAGATGTTACCCTTAGAATTTTAAATGGGAAGGGGGGTCAAGTGGCACATCATTTTGATGGGCGTTCAATTCTTGTTCCAATGGTACCCTGACTTATTATTTTGTGATGAGCATTTTCTGAAAAATTGCGTTCTAAACTAACAGAAGTAATTATTAGAACGCCTATACTGAGATGCATTATTGTATTGACTCCCTTTAATAAAAATGGTTAGAAGAGTAGGTGGCACCGCTCCAACCCTTGAATGACAGGAATAAATTTATTACGCATGGGATTTTTTATTTGGTGGTTATTTTCCTTCTACACAATAAAATTTAATTTGCGAGAAAGACATTTCCAACATAAAATCTACTTACGCTTATCTTATTAGCTGTTCGAAATGTTGTCCATTTTGCTCTAAACAGTAATACAGTCTGTTTTCGAACTCCCCTCTAACATTACGGAAAACTTCACTTGGAATTGACCGGCATGCTGCTGTAATTCGTCTTTTAAGTTCGTCAATATCAGAAGGTTGTGTTTTATAAACAACGGATTTAAGATGCCCCCAAAGAAAGAAATCTAAGGGTGTTAAATCCGGTGATCTCGGAGGTCATTCAGCTGCTCCCCTTCTGCCAATCCATCTACCCGGAAATCTCTCGTTTAACCACTGTCGGACGGGAAGAAAATAATGAGGTGGAGCACCGTCCTGCTGGTAATGTAACAGATCCTCCTGCAAAAGTTCATTACCTTCTGCATCAATTTGAGTTTCTAGCTCGTGTGTTATAAGAGGATCGATAGTCTCTTCAAGCATATCAAGGTACAGATTGCCAGTCAAGTTTTCTTCCAGAAATAATGGACCAAGAATGGCATTTCCAAGAATACCAGCCCAAACATTAACTTTTTGTGGGTGTTGTGTATGCCCTTCCCGAAAAATATGTGGGTTTTCGTCACTCCAATAGCGACAATTTTGTCTATTAACATTGCCATTCAGAAAAAATGAACACTCATCGCTGAAACAGATGTTTAACAGAAGATTAGGGATGGTATTGACTCGATGAGACATGATTTCACAAAACTCTATTCTTCTATCATAATCATCCTCGTGGAGCTCTTGAAGAATCTGAATTTTATATGGATGAAATTTATGCATTTTCAATGCTTTTCTTATAGTCTCGCGTGACATTCCCGTCTGTTCTGATACTGATCGTGAGGAGCTCGTGGGCTCTGCAGCAAATGTTCCCAAAACTTCAATTTGAGCTGCTTCATTTAGTACTCTGGGGTTATTTCTTCTTTTATTTGTCACTGAACCAGTTTCGTAAAACTTATTCACCAAATCAAGCACATACCGGTGACTTACATTACAATTTGGATGTCTTTCGTTAAAAAGACATGCCGCCCTTCGTGCGCACTTTCCAACTTCTCCATAAATTACAATCATTTCAATTCTGTCTTGAAGAATGTAAACCATTTTTACACTTTTATACACTTATTAAAGTAATTCCTAAACAGCCCAACAGGTACAACGGTATTCACAATACTACCACATAGTACAAATTTGCTAACCAATTTTTTGCCGGAAAACAGAAACTTTTTACAGCAGAAGTAGCAAAAAAGGAAGGCTATCTGTACAATTTCTGCGATGACACTTAAAAATTCAGCATTTAATAAACACAACTTTACTACCATCTACGTTTTACTATTAAACTACTTTTTTATGTAAAGTGTTTGGAGCTAATGGCTAATGTTACCCCTAATAAAGGGTTGGAACGGTACCACCTAATATTCTAACCAGTTCTGGCCAAACCATGCATCTCAGTATAGGCGTTCTAATAATTACTTCTGTTAGTTTAGAACGCAATTTTTCGGAAAATGCTCATAAAAAAATAATAAGTCAGGGTACCATTGGAACAAGAATTGAACGCCCATCAAAATGATGTGCCACTTGACCCCCCTTCCCATTTAAAATTCTAAGGGTAACATCTACCCCTCCTAGGGGGTTGAACCACGAGGGCTACAAATAGTCCTTGAAAGTGTCCCCCTTGACAATAAAATTGACCTGTTTTTTCGATTACTCATATTGTTTACTGGAAGAAAGATATTAAGGGTGGGAAGTTTTCAAATTGACACCCTGTATATAAAGCCTGAGTTGAAACTCACGTCTGCACAAACTCATTCAGCAGCGCTTGCAGATTCCTGTCCGGCCTACAAATCAGTTCCGCCAGGGCCTGAGTGGACCCCTGCAGCTGCTCGCTAAAAACAATCAGCAGATCGCACAGACTAACATACGACTCTTCTTTGATGAGAACGTAGGGAGAAGAACGGATCAACATCTGGGAAGCTTCAAGGAAGTCATCTAGCGTTTCGCGCATGTTCTGATAGTCGGCATGGAGGAGACCGCCACCCTCAACGGCTACCTCAAGGTCTCTAAGACCCCAGAGGACGTGGTAGTAACAAGAACTGAGGCAGTACTTGAGAGCCTCTTGAGGTAGGGTGCTCTCGATGTCCTGAAAAATTAAATTATTAATTTGACAGGTGACTCAACTTCAAGTAACTTTCGTTTTCACCGAAAGTGACATAAACATTCGAATTTAAATGAGACTCCCGGTATATTTTTACTTCTTTTGTCTCCATAGAAAAATAATTTTGAATGTTTTCTGAAATTTTACCTGAGTAATGCTACCATATTGTGTTCTTTGATATTTGGGTTTAATTCACTCATAACCTTTTTATGAGTTTTACCGGATATTAATCTTAAATTAAAAAGGTTATGAGTGACCTATACCCAAATATCGAAGAACACAATACACGTAGCATTAATTACTCAGGTAAAATTTCAGAAAACATTGAAAATAATTTTTCAAAATTCAAAATATCAACACTTTTCATAAGTAATAATAATTTAGGCAGAATTCTGTTCAATGCAAAACCTTAAATTAAAGATGTATACTAGAAACCTATTGAATACAAGATTTTTGATACAACTGAAATTACACAAATGAAAAACCAACTTGTTTTTTATCAATCAATTTCTAAAATCGATCCAGACTATAGAACCGCATATAAGGAGATAAAAGAAAAATATAACAATCTCTTGGAATCAGCAAAAAAAGATCACTATAGAAATATAATTGTAAAGGCAGACAATAAATCCAAAACAATGTGGCAGATTATTAAAGAAGTGTCAAGTACTGCCCAATCTCAACAATTTGAATTCGATAATCCTTCCGAGGTAGCCAATAGCTTCAATGAATACTTAACGAACTCTGCCCCTCAACTCTTGCCAGCACAGAAGAATATTGGTAAGGAAAGTGGTTTTGAAAGGTTCATAGCCTTTCACAGTCACACTCTGTTTTTGAATCCAGTCACAGAATATGAGTTACTCTCAATAATAAAAAATGAAGAACAAGAAAAGCACTGGTATTGATGAAGTACCCATACACATATTGAAAAGCTGTGTCCAAGAGATTGCATGCACTTTAACCTTTCTTATCAATAAATCATTCGAGGAAGGAGTTTTTCCAGATGAACTAAAGATAGCAATACTTAAACCACTTCACAAAAAAGAAAATAAGTCAGACATGTCTAACTTCAGGCCAATCAGTCTATTAACATGTTTTTCAAAAATTATCGAAATAGCTATGGCTAATCGATTAGTGGAATTTTTTACAAACTTTAAGATCTTTTCTAATAACCAGCATGGCTATCTGAAAAATAAGTCTATTGAAACTGCTTTGGTTTATTTCAGCAACGAAGTCCTAGAAGCAATGGACAAGGGAGATCTATCCTGTGGGGTCTTCATGGATTTATCCAAGGCCTTTGATTGTAAAGATCATGACATTTTAATGAGGAAACTTTATAAATATGAAATTCGAGGAAATTCGAGGCTTTGGGTGTGTCTATGGGGGTCCCACAGTATTCTCGGTCAAATATTATTCATTGTATTTATTAACGATATTAACAAGGTTATAGAAGACATAAACACAGCTCATATGATTAACTATGCTGATGATACCAACCTTCTATTAACAGGTGCAAACTTACCAGTTATAATTAAAAATGGTAGCAAAATAATATGGATTACTTTCTAGAGATAGAACAAGTTGGTTTTAAATGATGGAAAAACAGATTGTATCATGTTCAAAATCAATAACAGTATAGATACACCACAAAATATAATCATGGATAATCAAAAAATTATTTGTAACACTTCAGTGAAGTTTCTAGGTATATACATTGATGACACTTTAAGTTGGACTAGTCAGATAGACATTCTTTGCAATAAACTGTCCTCGGTAATAAACGCCATGAGAGTTCTGAAAAAAAAAATGTTGACCTTGAAGCACTAATATCAGTATATTATGCGAATTTTTATTCTGCCATGAGACTAGGGATAATCATCTGGGGCTCAAGTCATGGGTGGAACAGAGTTTTCCTATGTCAAAAGAAAATCATCAGAATAATTTTCAATATAAATACAAGAGATTCCTGCAGAGGAATCTTTAGGTTACACAGACTACTGTGTCAGCAATCTACATCTATGAATTAATAAAGTTTATTATCAATCATCCAGGCCATTTTGACACACATCGCAAAACACATAATATTTACGGGACAAGGCAAAGAAAAGACTTCGCATATCCCATTCATGCAACATCCTTATATGAACGTAGCACTGTCTATAGCGCAATGCAATTTTATAATAACCTCCCACAAGATATAAAAGATATTGGAGTTGCCAACAGATTTCTGAAATCTGTAAGAGAATTTCTATGTAACTTAGAGCCCTACGATACTGATGAATATTTTCTGGCCTGCAGAAATTTATAAATCCAATTTTATCTCGTATCTACAAAATCATATTATACATTGATACATAATTTAGTGAAAAATTATCTCTAGTTTTAATAACAATGTGAAATGTCACATATTTTAAATTATTTGTCTGTGTGTTTGAAACCTGAATCCATTCATTTAGAATGTTTCATATCTTTTTTAAACTTACATGTACAAATTTTGATATTTTAGAAGTTTTTGACGTATTTCTCAGACAAAAATATTCTGCCACTCTTGTGAATGATTATAAAATACTCTGTGGAAATAAATGTATCTGTATAGATTATAATGCGGGGAATGCTCTGCAGTATATACAGGCCAAACCGGTAGAAATTTTGACGTGTGTTTCGACAAAAAATCAACAATGTACGAACATCTGCAAGAATCCAAACACAAGATAAGTAAAGATAAACTCAAAATCCTACACACATGTAATAAAGGGAAGAAAATGAATCTGTTGGAAGCCATGGAAATTAATATATTTAATAAAAACCCGAAATATAGAACCTTCAACGAGCAACTCGATTTATGTAGGTCTCCACTTGAATTTATAATTTTGACAATCTAGGTAATTTCCATAACCTCCAGTATTGAATTTATATCCTCAACCCTTTTCATTTAATTTAATTTAATTACCTTTCCATCCAGTCTACCTGCAACCTCCGTATATAACTAGGTTTTAGAGTTCAATTGTATCAGCTAGTTTTTATACTTGATAATGGGATAAAACCCGAAACCGGTCGTGAAAATAAAAAACTAGTTGAAATAAGACAATTGTATATTATGTATCTAGTAGTAAAAGCAATACATTCCCGGACGACAATGTAAATTGTTGGCCGAGGCGTTAAGCCGAGGCCAACAAGCATTGAAGTCTGGGAATGTGCTTTTACTACGAGGTACACATACTATTTTATCTGAAATCGCAATCAGCATTATCAAAAACTAAGGAATTCTACATATTGTTTGCGTGAATTCAATAACTGTCTAAAATGTAAACAAGCCCGCAAAAATTTTCTCGGATCGTTTTCTGTGCGGGAAAGTACTTTTTCGGCAACCATCCGGGAAGTGTTCACTTCCCGGACACTTTTTCTTTGGGAAAGTAGCACTTCCCGGCCTAGTCCGGGAAGTACGTACTTCCCGGACTAGGCCGGGAAGTGCTCGAATTTTAATAAAAATATTATTATAAATAAGAATTAGAATGTTTCTGTAGGTACCTATCTTCTGTTCGAATTTCAATATATAATACAAATAAGAACTGAAATGCTCGAAATATTCAAATTTGGAATCGTTTCATCCGGTTAACAGATGGGTGAAAGTCGACCTCTCGTCTCTTAGACTAAATGCGTCTCAATGATTTGTTATTCTACGTGGTTGCCGAAAAAATAGTGTACGCAACACGTACGAAAACAGTTTTTTTGGACTCGCAGACTTCCAGGACTCGGTAACGCTCGTCCTAGAATTTGGTCTACTCGTCCAAAAAACAGTATTTTCCGGACTTGTTACGTAAATTACTATTCCCGTACCGTTTAGGTCCAAAAACGTTCCGGGAAAGTTCGTTGCTTAGCAACGGACTAAAATACTAGATTAGCGTATTTTGAGGCATGAAGTTGCTCCGAAAAAGTGGGCATTCTTGAACGATTTCAGAAAAAGTACTTTCCCGTACCGTTTAGGACCGAAAACGGCCCGGGAAAGTTCGTTGCTTAGCAACAGACTAAAATACTAGATTAGCGTATTTTGAGGCCTGAAGTTGCTCCGAGAAAGTGGGCATTCTTGAATGATTTCAGAAAAAAGTGTATTTCTTTCGTTTCATTAAAGTGATCATGATTCTACAAAATAAACAAGTCATCATTTATAAATGTATTATTTTTTATAACGCTTTACCAGATGACATCAAATCAAAACCCACCTATAATTCATTAAAGATTGGTGTGAAAGCATTCTTCCAACAAAACCCTTTTTACTCCATCAGTGAATTTTTGTTACACCATGTTACATAAGCAGCTGATACTATTTACATATCAGTAATCATTGTACCATTTTTTTTTCATTTGTTTGACTTACCTTCTGTACTCTGTATGTTATTTAAGGTGAATAAATTTCTATTCTATTCTAATTACACAAATCAGTAATAAATAATAATAACAATCGATGTAATGACTCATTATAGAAAAGTGTACCAATATACTGCTTATTCGTGTGACGTATTGATTGTATTTTCATTTTTTTTTTTTTGAGAACCATGTTTAGTTTCAAAAATGAACGGGCTGAATATAATTTTTGAGAGACACACAAGAGATTATGAAGGAGAAATCTATTTTGTAACTGAAAAAAAAACTTACTTTGACATCTTGGAATAGGGTATTCCACAAATTCCAGCTGTTCAAATTGTGACAGGCATAAAACATCGAAACTTTCTTCAATGTACTAACTACATTGAAGACCTCGTCGTCATTTGGTGTTTCTTCTCCCAACAGTAAGTTTCTCCAATCATCAATGGCTTCCTTATATGCGTCCACAATTTTGTCAACTGTGGTAGATCTCGCGACGTCACAGCGGGTGTAAATTGAGTGACCTTCAGTGCAAAGGATCTCTAAAGTTTTGGCCAACGTTTCCAACACCTATATAACAGATCCGTTAGCCCGATATAATAATAATAAACATTGCATTTGGCAATGAGATCGTTGGACAAAAATCATGGAGTATTCGTTTTTTACAAAGTAATAAAGAAATACTGTATGAAAATGAACATAAAAAAACAAATTAAATTTCAATATTTTACACAGATATATTAGAAATCAATGATTACAATAATTAAAACATTTTGTTATTTTTGCTGTGTACTGATCAAAAACGGGCTCATTACGTCAACGCAAGACTTTCTTCTATTTCGAATGCTCGTTGCAAATTTAGCATGATCCAACTACAACTTTTCTACCACTAGCGTCTCGTTGATCGTTGTTATTACTTCTGTTACTGGCCTTTCGTTGTAACTTTCGATTGCGATTTTCGTTGCATGATTTCACATAACTTGCTGGTTAGAAAATCGCTCTTCTATCATTGCCATGGCTAGTTCTTCTGAGAGCTGGCGTAGAAAAAAAGTCTGCATCGGTTCGTTTTTTTTTCTGAGCATGTCATTATGCCACTTTTAACACTTGCATCAGATATAAGTATTAAAAAGCATATATAATAGTTTTACAATATTAATAGACCACAAGCCCAGGCAAATTTTCAGGGGGTGATTTTATACACCACGAGTCATATGTAATGTTGGAGTACTGGTTGAGAAACAAACTTTAGGCACTATGCCGTCAATTTTCCGCGGTACAGGTGAGTGCACAGGTGAGTTGAAATGTCGTAAAAAAATGGGTAATTTTGATTACATTATACATGAAGGCACTATTCTCGATAAAGAGGCAATGAAAAAGGAATGCTCTAAAACCCAATGCCGTCAAAGAATAGAGGTACCGGAAGTCAGAATTTTTTTTTGAAATCGGCGATGACTCGTGGTGTATAAAATCACCCCCAGAAAATTTACCTGGGCTTGTGGTCTATAACCCCTTACTATCGTCCTTTAAAAAGGCAATAACCTATTTCGACATTTCCGTTAATACAACTTTCCATTGATAGGTGGCACCAGTTGAAAAATTCTGAAGAGCCATCATTGAGCAATATTAACCATTTGTAGTAGTAGTAGTGTGAACACATATTAGTGCAAGAAGAAAAGAGTTATTTTGGATTTCTTTGAAGAACATGACATGAATCAGTAAAATTGGAGGTCAGTTTTATTGATTGATCACGATTTTATGCATGTATGTGTTGACGCACATGTATTTTATATTGTTGTGAAAGCTAGGACAGTTATAAAATAGTTTCCTTCTTTTGAAAGGACGGCAGTAATTTATTCTCCCAAACATTGTCGAAACTACAATGATGAATAAAATTTTCTATCTAAATACAGCAAGCGCCAAAGATGATGACGGGACCGCAATAACCCATGTTTAATTTTACTCTCACTACTCATTATCTAACTTCCAATTCTGTTGGAGTCTGCTAATGGTAGTTGAGTTGGGCGGGTTTATACCTGCGAGTCCGCTCGCCATCACGTTGGCGCTTACACTTTCTTTGTTTTATTACCTCTGGTTCATGATGAACTTGAACAATGTTCTGTAGTTTGGTCAAGAGAGCATGCAGCGAACTTTCCTGCCTGCCACTAGTGTAAAGATCTAGGTCGAAATGTTGAGGAATGCTCAGTAGGTTAGCCAGCTTTTCCGGATCCGCTGAGTATTTATCCAAGAGTGGTGGTAGAGTAACTATAAAGTGTTCTGTGAGTTTCTGCTTGTCTTCACCTGCCTTGAAATTGAAAATATCATATTTGAAATTTTATTTTCCCAAATTTCTAATTAGGGCATTATATTTTATTGTAAACTGTAAACAAACTTCTCGCAAAAAAATTAACATACTCCATTAACATACAAGGTGCTAAATCTTATCTACATGAAGAAGGTAATTCTTAGCATATTTCATGAATGAAAATTACTATAAAAGTACAGATCTAGAGAGTGTTGAAATTTCAAGATTTTTGAGATTTTTTGTTCAACACTTCTGGAGTTTTTGAGATATTTAGCTCAAATTTGGAATACAAATTACGCTGTAGGCCTTATTTACATCATTGAGCATGCCAAATAGTTGTGACAAACTACAGGGAGATATTTTTTCCGAGGTCATGTTCCCTTTTCTCCCTCTGAACTTTTTGTAGTACACCGCTGGTAGATTCTGAATTACAAAATGAGTTTTCTGTTTTGTTTAGAATATTTTTGTCCGCCTCTAGCTTTTTCGTATCCGTGATAGTTTGGAGTACATGTTATAAATATGTTCATAATTTTTAAAATTAACTATAAATATGTGTTATTTTCTATGGGCCTAGACAAACGTATCTTTTTCTATTTTAAAGTTTTATTACAAAAAATATTGCTAGTTCAGGTCTATCAAATATTTATATTAATAATAATAATAAAATGTATTTAAAATTCAATAAAAAAGGTGTATAAACGGTTTAACTATACCTGAGAACTTTAAAACTTGTTGCAAAAAAATTACAGGTAAGAATTACATATAGGTATATGTTTTGTAAATGTTTACAATTGAACAAAATGATAATGAAAAATTAACTACCTGAGTTAATTGAACTGAAAGATATCATGAAATAAAGTTTAACGAGACTCTAGAATCCATTATTTCATTTGTTTTTTGAAAGAGAACAATGACTTGATCGTTTCTATACAGTGAGCACGTAAAGGTTGGAACAAATTCGTTAAAAGCTTGATATGGCCATTGGGGAAAAAAAGCTCAGACACGTCGATTTTCTTTTTCAGTTACGCATCTTTTGGTATACTCAGATTTTTGAAGAAGTCATCGCTGTTCGAGTTATGACGTCATTATATATTTTTTAAAATGGCATTACCCTATTTTATTAATTCTTTCAAAAAGAACGCATTTTTCTGTGTATGGATATCATATTTTGTCTAATGTTACATAACTGTATTTTGGATAAATAAAATATATTTCATTCATAATTAGGGCTGTAAACGTAAAGTTTTGTCTTGAGTTATCCTCACAAAAACAAATTCTAGTGGGATTAGATCTGGAGATCTAGCTGGCCACTCGAAAAATCCTCGCCTGCGATTGAAATCCGGAGTATGAGGGAATGTTCCTCAAGTACATCGGTATCGATAGGCGACCTCATACCTTGTTGCGAAACAAGTGTGATGTGAGTTGCCTAGATGTCAATCCCGACGTCTGGTGTTTGCTCGAAGTGTGCAACCGACCACCCGGGTTGGGGCTGTAGGTTTTTCAGGGTTTTCCTGCAGCTAAAAAGGGAATACGCTACCAAAAATCAGAAAGTCGCCCCGGAGAGCCACGGCAAAACATATTAATAGCCGTCCTCTACCCGCAGACGTGGATATTTGGAGTGGCCAGCTAGATGTCCTGATCTAACCCTGCTAGATTTTATTTTGTGGAGATACCATACTTCAAAAGTTTACGTTAACAGACCTAATATTACATTATTATGAATGAAATATCTTTTATTTTTCGAACACACGGTCATCTAACATAAAAAATATGACATCCGTACACAGAAAAATACGTTCTTTTTGAAAGAATTAATAAAATAGGGTAATGCCATTTAAAAAATATATATAATGACGTCATAACTCTGAGTAGACCAAAAAATACGTAACTGAAAAATAAAATCGACGTGTCTGAGCTTATTTTTCCTAATGGCCATATCAAGGTTGTTCCAACCTTTACGTGCTCACTGTATGATTTGAAATCAAATCATAGTAAAATGGCAATAAATATTTGAATAAAATGGAAATAAATATTTGAAATTTTTCTGACATCTTGTTTTTTAAGTTCATTTTTCATTGTTACAGTATTATTTTCCTTATATAAAAGTAGGGTAAGATGACAACATATCGAAAACATGAAAAAGTTGATTGGAATTTAATTTTATACTCACATACAAAGTTTCAAGCAATAAATTTAATATTTTCCAACTTTTTTCCCATATAGTACTAACAATTTTTTTTTCATGGAATTGATAATTTCGGAGCGTAGGACTGGGAACACCTACCATTCAATTTGTAGAACAATATGGGCATTCAATTATACAAATATTAACCAAGCAACGGTAAAAAATCCGTTGGTTATTAATGCATTTTTATGACCACGTCATTGGTACATGTTGGGAGTGGGGACTCTTCAGTCCTACCATCCATTTTGTAGGACAAAAGTTTTTTCGAGTACTTTATCGAATTATCTCGTGGTTCAACTGAAAAACTAACTGTTATTAATGACTTTTTTGCACTCACGAAATCGACATGATTGACGCCTGCTCAGTTTATTAGCTAACACTCGTGTTTTTGCGTAGAGGAAAAAGTTGGGCGTCTCAGCAAAATGAAGCTACTCAGGAATATTCAGCCTGTTATTAATCATTTTCGAAAATAGGCGTGGGATTCTGGTCTATAAGTATGCTTTTGAATTGAAGAAATAAATGTTTAATTATTATTATTATACTACTTTATCTGTATTTTTTCTTCATAATTCTGGCACCGTTAGAAAACTGAAAGAAGTGCTCACATAAATTAATATTTTGGAACTTTTGGTGTGAATACAATTCAAGAAAAACAAAGTAAGCTTTTAGCTCCTGAAGATGCTAACTTTGTTGGCGAAACGCGCGTCGAGTGTGATTGTGACGTAGTTTTGGTGTTTGGGAAGTTTCTTTTTCTTGAATTAAAAGTACCTTACCTGTTTCATTTCCCTCAACGACGAAATCTTCCTCGTTGGCCCCCTCCCAACAGGGGCTTCCCCCGTCGCCGCCTGCTTCACGCAACAAACCATAATTTCGATTAAACTGGTCTCTTGTCTGTTGTCCAACGGTTCCTCGTGCGGCCCGGGTTCTTCCAGCAGCAAATCCGTCATGCACTCCCAGTCCTTCATCATGACATTGGAATCGATGAGAGAGTCCACGAGATAGGCCGCGTGCTCGTGTAGCTCGGATTCTATGAAGAACTGCACCAGATCGCGAATGAAGGGCGTGTTGGACAGCCTGCGTTTTCCCCTTTTGGTTTTACCCGCGTCCGCATCGCACGGTTGGAAGAGGCGTTCGTTCAGAAACTCTCCAGCGGCTTGCGCTACTGCTCTGTGAGATGAGTAAACCTAAAAAGTTTGACGAAATTCAAGCCCAAGAAGAATCAAGGTCTGATTCTGATTGATCCACTCCAGATGTGTTTGGTTTCCTACATTTGCCCAACATTACTACATAATTACTCATATTTCGGACGTCCATCATCTTAATGGTTGAAAGATTTCTATCTCTTTCAAATTTTCAAACCCGACATGTCATTAAGACCAATCACCAACTCCCGTAACTCAGCGACCTATAACCTGGCGAAATATTTCCTACCGATACTACAACCCTTACAGGTTACTAGCAGTTCGTTCGTCAAGAATTCTAAATACTTCGTGGACATTATCAAAGATGTTGAACTAGGGCCTGAAGATCGTTTCATCAGCTTTGACGTGGAGAGCCTTTACACCAATGTCCCCATAGAAGAATCCCTTAACATCATCAAGAGGAAACTGGAAGAAGACATCCAGCTCCATGAAAGGACTGACCTCCCCGTACAAGCGATATTGGAACTACTGCAGTGCTGCCTACACAACTCATTCTTTCAAGAAAAGAGCCGTTCTTCTCCCAAGTTGATGGACTGCCGATGGGAACTTCCCTCTCCAATAATCGCCAACATATACATGGAGTGGTTCGAGGAATTGGCTATCAGAGAGGCAAAATACAAACCAAAACTATGGCTAAGATACATAGACGACACCTTTATCATTTGGAACCATGGAGATGAACACTTTGGGGAATTCTTCGCCAGAATGAATAACATGAGGGATTCAATCAAATTCACAATTGAAAAGGAAACTAATAGTACCCTATCGTTTCTCGATGTGAAAGCTGAAAGAACAGACACTGGAATCCTCTTCTCTGTTTACAGGAAGAAGACACACACAGGACAGTACCTCAACTACGGCTCTAATCACCCAAACTCCACAAAGAGGGGAATCGTAAGAACGTTGGTGGAGAGAGCAATGTCTATTTGCAACAACCAGGAGTCATTGGAGGCGGAAATTAACCACATCAAAAAGGACCTACGCCGAAACGGATACTCCATGAAACTCATAGGAGAAGTTCGGAAAAAAATCGAAAAGACCAAGACAACCGAAGAAAGACCACAAAACCCCGTTCTCATTCTTCCCTATATCAAGGGTATCTCCGAGAAGATCAGAAGGATCGGAAATAAATACAACATCAAGAGTTGCTTTCAATCCGGCAGTACCTTACGAAGCTTCCTCACCAAGACGAAACCAGATAACACAACAGAATCCAGCAAAAACTGTATTTACAAAGTCCCATGTGAATGTGGAGATTCCTATATCGGAGAGACCAAGAGGCCATTATCAGTAAGAATAGCTGAACACAAAAAGTGGACTCAACGAGGGGAAACATCAAAATCGGGAATTGCTGACCACGCCTGGCCAAAACACCACCGAATTCTTTGGGACGAAGCTAGTGTTCTTCATAGAGAGGAACATTGGTTCAAACGGAAATTTATGGAAACCACCTATATAGAAGCCAATAGTGCCTTCAGTCAACCAGGCGTGGAAATTAAAAACGTATGGAAACCGCTCATGGACCTTTTTGGAGGGAGAAAAAGCGCGAAACCACGCGCGCCACAAGACCGCGCGTAATTACACCGTAATTACACTTTAATTATAGACCTATAAAATGTCGCGTAGCATCTGATTTTGTCATTATTCACCAGAAGACGATTGCGGATTCAAGCAATTGAAACGTTGTGAAAAATTTGGAAGAGATAGAAATCTTTCAACCATTAAGATGATGGACGTCCGAAATGTGAGTAATCAAGTTACTACATCGTCTAAAACATTCAAACAAACTTTACTACATAATATAATGAATAAATTTATAAATTTATCTTTGAATAGTGGAACATTTCCTGAAGCTTTAAAGATGTCTGCTGTTGTGCCCATTGAAAAAACAAAAAATACAAAATGAAGCTCTGAACATCGCCCTATTAATATATTACCACTATATGAAAAACTTCTAGAATTATCTGTCAAAGTTTATACAGAAACAAAACATTCTTATTGAACAACAATCAGGTTTCCGCAAATCTCATTCATGTGAAACTGCACTACAATTTCTAATATCACAATGGAAAAGTGACATATATAACAAAAAAAACATTTGAATTGTCTTCTTAGATTTCAGACGTGCATTCGAAACGATAAATAGGGAACTATTGATAATGAAGCTGGAAAGATATGGATTATATCATAATGTTCTGAAGTGGTTCGTGTCATATCTGAAGGAAAGAAAACAAATTGTTAAATATAACAACAGATTTTCAACTGAATTTGGAGTACCTCAGGGTTGGGTACTTGGCCCAATTATTTTTATATTATTTATCAATGATATTATTCATCATATCAAACATTGTCATATAAAGTTATTCGCAGATGACACAATGCTGTATTATTCAGGTGAACCGAAGGATATTGAGAATTTTCTTAATGAAGATTAACAGAGGATATTCAGTTGGCTGAAAAATAATAGATTAATGCTGAATATGGATAAAACTAAATGTATGGTAATGTCAAGTCGCCATTATTCAAAATACCTCAAAGAACAAAAAATCACTTTCAACATAAAAATAGATAGAAACAAGATAGATGAAGTAAATAATTTCAAGTAGGACTGATTCTAGACGGTACTTTAGACATGTCTCAACATTGTGATTTTGTGAAACGGAAAATAGCCAGAAAAATCCAATTTTTATATAGGCTGGACAATAAGGTGTCCACTTTTTCAAAATTAACAATTTATAAATCAATCATTGCTCCTCACATTGATTATTGTGGAACCCTGATATTTTTCATGACAAATGAACTAGTCAGTATATTGCAAAAAGTTCAAAATCGTGCTATGCGAGCCATTCTAATGGCAACAGAAGAACACCTATTCACTTCATGCTCAATACATTATCGCTGATGAGCATAAAACAGAGAATTGCATACAATATGTTTGTTCATTTTTATATACAAAATGAATCATAAAATGCTACCCACATATCTAACCCAAAAACTGACGAATATCAATGAAGTCCATTCACATGATACAAGAAGTAGATCGGCAAATAACTATTATGCACTAGCGGGCGGTAAAGTACACCTTGCCGCCCGGTTCGCCGGGCGTAAAGTAGCACTTTATCGCCCGTGGGCGCATTATGGCCCGGCGGACCGTAAAGTAGACAAAATTCTCAAATTGTCTATACTCACAATTGCTAACACGAATTAGAATCATTTCAGTTCAATAGAGCAATACTCTTTCTAACATTTGTTCATAATCGTTGGCAATTTTTTCGGAGATGATCTATTTATTTGAAATAGATTGTAAAGCAGTTGCCATATTCTAGTGTAATAGGATTTGTAGGCAGTGTAAGGGTTCACAAACTGTTTACTTCATGTATTATTGTCAGAGTTGTACACTCAATACTTTAATTTTTGTGCAGGTTTCGATGTTGTGGTTGCTGCACTCCTTGGAGCAGACGAAGTAGGTTTCGGTACAGCACCATTGATTGTCATGGGTTGTACAATGATGCGCAAATGTCACTTAAACACTTGTCCTGTAGGAATAGCTACTCAGGATCCAGTACTCAGGAAAAAATTCACTGGCCAACCCGAGCACGTTGTCAACTATTTGTTTATGCTTGCTGAGGAGGTTAGGGAGCACATGGCGAAACTCGGAGTAAGTGGATATTCAATGGATAAAAAAATTAATGTTGATCAATTTTTGACTAATCTATACTGTTCAAGTAATTCATAAGTAATGTATAGTTTAAGTCTTAATTTCGGAAACACCCCAGCATCATAATGTATAGAGAAATCGAAATACACAGATATTTACTTCAACATATCGTCACACGGTAGAAATCGCAGTTGATCATATAATACAAGACAGAAATTGATAGCGGCTTCTTGTAAAGTTTCAGAACGTAATCTACCACAATTTATACACCATCATAATGTACTTTTATGCACTAGCGGGCGGTAAAGTACACTTTACCGCCCGGTTCGCCGGGCGTAAAGTGGCACTTTACCGCCCGTGGGTGCATTATGGCCCGGCGGGCCGTAAAGTAGACAAAATTCTCAAATTGTCTATACTCACACATCATTTCATGCAATTCCTAACACGAATTAGAATCATTTCAGTTCAATAGAGCAATACTCTTTCTAACATTTGTTTATAATCGTTGGCAATTTTTTCGGTGATGATCTATTTATTTGAAATAGATTCTCCAATACAGCACTCAGCTACTATAGTTTCACATTCCTCATATTATGTTACCCTTAATTATTGTATGCATAACGTATGAAACGTGTAGACCATTGCAATTCAAGTCAGTATTTGTGATTCGCGCTATAAAACCGCTAGTGCATAAAATTTTGTATGTATCACGTGCGTAAAATGCGTTTAAGGCCTTCGGCGTGTGATGGCCCTCGGCTAACGCCATCGGGCCATCATCCACGCCTCAGGCCATAAACGCCTACTTTACGCCCTTGATGCATAAATAACTATTACATCAATTCAAAATGTGATAACTTATTCAATAAAGGATTAATACTTTTCAATAGTTTACCAAATACCTTGAGAGAGACGTCATTAAATAATTTAAAAAAAGAATGTTCCTAGTATGTGAAAAGAAATATTGAACAATAATATGCATATGAAAATAATTTTAATAATAATATTCCTTGTGATATGTTAGTATGTAAGTACTCTTTGTTTGTTTGAGCAAAGTTGCTAAAAAAGTGTGATATAAAATAAATAAATCAAAATGAGTAGCAAAGTGTATAAAAAACAGACATATGAGACTCATACTACTTTTTTAAACTTACTAGAAAAAATGTATGACCCCATTATCTAGTTTATTTCGTGACTTACAACAATGAGATTGGTACATAAAAAATATTAAAAGCCAGAAGAGAATGCTAATTCATTCATAAAATCTATTGGGAAAAATTATTTAAATAAAAATTTTGATTGACTACCTAAGAACAAAAAGTATTTTGCCCCTTCACTACACAAGTAATTTAATTCCTAGACAAAACAATACAACAAAGGCAATTCGAATAGCAATACTTTCATAACAATCTCATTTTCTGTAATCATCAACAGGTTTTATTAATTTTAAATTTTGGATATTAATTTTGTGATGAGCTTCTAATAAATGATCCGCAACACTTGATTTATTTTCTCGCGAATATTTAGCCAAACGTTCGCGGAAACGAACATTCGTAGATCTTTTGGTTTGGCCATAATATACACTATCGCAGTTTTGACAGCTAATTTCATAGATTCCTGATCTGATTTATCTTTCAGATTACCTAACAACATTTGGAGATTGTTCGTACTGATATGTACTAGCTGAAGGTTTGCGGTTCGGAAAATAGAATTGAGTCTTCTCGTAAGCCGTGTATCGTGTGTGATTTTAATGAATTTTTTTCCTATCGGTAGGTTGTTCTAGTGTTATTGTCTTAAGGACTTTCTGAACTTCTTCTTTTTCAACAAATTATCTACCATTTTCGGCGAATACCCATTACTAATGGCTATTTCCTTAATGGTTTTTATTTCTCGTTGAAACCGTTCAACACTGAGTGGAAAGTTTAATGCCCTGTGAACAAGAAAATTGAAACTCGCCATCTTGTGTTGAATATGATGGTTTGAATCAACCTGTTAATGTTGGTTGGCTTTCTATGAATGTCTATTTCTACATGTTCCCCATTCCTGAGTACCAGTGTTTCCAAAAATGGCAGCTGTCTGAATTCAGACTATTCAGGAAGTAATCTATATTCACATTTCATATGGAGAACACTTCCTGAATAATCTGAATTCAGTATTTGAACAAATTCAATTCACGGTGGAGATGAAAGTTGACAGACAGCTGCCATTTTTGGACACATTGGTACTCAGGAATGGGGAACGTGTAGAAATAGACATTCATAGAAAGCCAACCAAACACTAACAGGTTTATACCCGTTGATTCAAACTACCATATTCAACACAAGATGGCGAGTTTCAATTTCCTTGTTCACAGGGCATTAAACTTTCCACTCAGTGTTGAACGGTTTCAATGAGAAAAAAAAACATTAAGAAAATAGCCATCAGTAATGGGTATTCGCCGAAAATGGTAGATAATTTGTTGAAAAAGAAAAAATCAGAACGTCCTTAAAACAAATAACCACACTAGAAAAACCTAAAGACAGGAAAAATTTAATTAAAATTGCACACGATACACGGCTTACGAGAGGTCTCAACTCTATTTTCCGAGACGCAAACCTTCAGCTAGTACATATCAGAACGAACAATCTCCAAATGTTGTTAGGTAATATGAAAGATAAAATTCCAACTTTAGAGAGATCAGGAATCCATGAAATTAGCTGTCAAAACTGCGATAGTGTATATTATGGCCAAATCAAAAGATCTACGGATGTTCGTTTCCGCGAACATTTGGCACATGCTACATATTCTCGAGAAAATAATAAGTGTTGCGGATCATTTATTAGAAATTCTTCACAAAATTAATATCCAAAATTTAAAATCAATAAAGCCTGTTGATGATTACAGAAAATCAGATTATTATGACAGTATTGCTATATAACGGTCCATTAAATTCCAAACTATTTGATTTGAAACCAGTAAAGGAATAATTAAGTGCCTTTGTTGTATTGTTTATTGGGTACGGTTGTACCTGTCTATCAGGTAGGGTCACTTCCTAGTAAACAGATTACCTCATGGTAATTAATTATGTGATATAAATAAGACTGGTATGATAATTTACAGTTATGGGTTAAATTTATTTTTATTGTTCAATGGTCCGTATCATTCAGCGCACGCGGGACTCGTTTCACCCGTTTTTAGCGCTATTTTTGCCTCTAAATTAAAATTCTAAATATTGGTGGTAGAGTTCCGGGAAGTAGGACTTTTTTTAGTAAATTTCCTCCTCTTTCAGGATCTTTTCTCAAATTTTGGATATCTTTAATAGTTTCCGAGATATTTGCAAAAAAAACAAACCCCCCATTCTTTCAGTTCGTCAACAAACAGTGAAAACAAGTGAACAAGCAGTTAAAACGAAGTGTCTCGAAGACTACATATTATATAAAACATGGTGTGCCGAAAGGTCAATCCTTGGACCGTTCCTATTTCTATTTTATGTGAATGATATGGCTTCTCTAGACATTAGATATTAGAGGTAAAATATTTGCTGATGACACCACTACTCTCTGGCAAGAAAATAATGAAACGGAAACATATATTACACTCTAACATAATGCAGAATATTGGTCATCAAAAATTTATGTGAATCAAACCGTCTATCTCTCAATAAAAAAAAATAATGTCTGGACCTTCCACTGCAGCCTCCCAAACCTAGATCAGTTATCAACAGATTTTTGGCATATATCTATTAACTACAAATATTGATAACACGCCATAAGACGCAATGTAATCAAATTGAAGCCAAAAATATCTATCTTACCTTTTCTCAAACGGGGGCTGGAAAACTATTGCGCATGCCGAATTCCGAATCACACATGTCATACATTTTTAAGGTTATGCTTCGTTTGACATTTTCAACCGTACCATATTGAAAATGGGCTAACATATTTATAATGTGGATAAATGAAGAATGAGAATTATGCAAGACGGTCAATTAAACTTCGTGTCATTAAAAAAACGATTCACTGATCCATTTGTAACACAATGTCTGTTATCTGCTACTAGGGTTTCATCAATCAATTTTCTGGCAAGGCGGATAAAAACTCACTAAACTTGAAGAAATATGGATTGGGTATGTGACAGACAGTTGTTTGAAAAGGTTAATCTCGTTCCACATCGGCCTCACCGCCGAGAAAAATTGTTTGATGGTAGTGATGTATTTTTGGCCTCCTGAACACGAACTCCAAGTAAAACGCGATGATCTTAAATTCCTTCAGGCATGAAACTAGAAATGTAGAAATTTCATATTCTCAGGAATAAAACCCACATAGTGCCGCCCTCTTATAATTAGCACAATCTCTCTGAAAACTTATCCATATTATGAGGTTATGTTGGAAAGATTTGCTTCTCATATCTTCGATAATTGTTGCGGTCGAATCATGCACGCTAGAAAGAGATGAAAAAACAAAATCGTGTCTTTGCTGTGTCGAAGCTCATTTTTTTTGGCATCACATAGGCTATCCTTATCATCCATATTCGTAGTTAATAGATATATGATTTTTGGTACATCAATGGGTTCAATTATTTCGCCTATTTTAATTAATTAAGTTTTAGATAAACTTCTTGATGACTGTTTCCAGATTATCTTTCTGATTTTCATTATCAAAAGATTCATAGATGACCAGATATTATCATTCCCCTTTAAAATGATGAGATTTCAAATGTTTTCAATTCGTATGATATAAATAATCAGTTCACTATTGAAGAAGAAATAACAACATTCCATTTATGATTCCAGATATGAAATTTCTAAGAACTGAACAAAAATAATCATTTCAAAAAGGTATAGGAAATCTATATGTAGCGTTTTCTCCACTTTTCCATATCTATACTTATTGCACATTTGCGTATTTTTTAGTTGTCCTGAAGAAGATAATAAATATTATTGAAAGCTTGACAAAACTCATTTGACTATATACAATATCTAAAATTTACTTGGTGTGTAATAAATACTATCTAAACTAATTATTTTTCAAAACCAACCATTCAATATATGAAAATACAATAAAATTTTATAAAACCAGTTTTAACAGAAAATTATTAAGTTTCATACCAACTCATATACATGTTCACAATCTTTATCTGTGAGAATTTCATGATGGTGCTTCAAGATAGATATGACCAATCTAACTGCTTGCACAGCAACATCGTATTCTTTGTCGAGGGTCATAGCGACAATACGATCTTTGAATTTGTTTGTGAATAGTTCCAATTTTCCTTTCAGCTCTTCACTTGCATACAGAGGCTGGAGTGCTTGTAAACATCGTAGACGTACTTCTCCAACCTGAAAAAAAAACAATGGTTTATAATTTTTTTAGACAATTTAGAAATGAATTCTGTTTTGGAAATGAGCAAGGATAAATAATATTAGTAGAGGTATACCTTATCGTGTAGAGTCCAACCAATATACTTCAGGTAAGAATCATCTAGGAAATTAGCATGGAATTTGTGCATCCAAACCCCAATTTCGGTCATCGCTATTGCCCTGATCTCAGGCAAAGTGTCTCTGTACCTGTGCACGAAAACAGACTTGAACATGTAGGTGAGCATATTTTTAATCTCGTCCATGTTCTCTTCCAGCTCCTGCCTTTTGCCCAATAAGGCTTCCAGGCGATCACTTGCCCTTTTCTCGCGCGTTTTTTGACGTTCAGCTTCGTACTGGCGCTGAGTGTTGTCTAGGTTTACTGAGACGGTTAGGGCAACGTCCACCAGAGCTGTCATGAGTTTCATCGCGCCCAGAGTAGCAGTATGGCGAAAGGCTCGTACCTAAAATAACTCAATGGCATGAGATTTTTTTGTATCTGTTAAAATAATTGAAGTCAAATGATCAGCTAGTGTTTTAAACACTAGCTGTTCATCTGACCGTAGGAATGGTAATCTCAAGGCGACAAAGCAAACAGGTAGAAGAAAAAAAAAAGGATGCAACATATCTCTCAACTGAAAGATAATAGAGTAATCACAAAAATACCTACATATCGAATTTAGATATACCTATACTCGGAGATGGAAATAATAGTTCAGAAACAACACAATAAGAGCGGATTAAAATAATATTGATTATTTCTTTCGTCTATTAAATATCAGTCATCAACCAATCATACGTTTGTTTCCTGTTTGACAGGACCAATCAACACGCTCTATTAGCGACTATTTACATGATGCACAATAGTCACCGACTATTCAGCATGATACTCATATCAAGGAGCCTGAGCATCTGACAGTACTCTAAATAAATACATATTAAACGTCAAATAAAATCAATCGTGTTGAAGCTGTATAAGAGAAGGAATGTGGACCTTCTACGGTTAATACTGCAAGTTCTTCAAAAGCTGAACAAATGTCACAAATTACGCATGGTGGAAATGTCACATACAATAATTGTGTTTTTAATTTCAATTGATAAATTATAAAGATGGTGCTGTTTTTGTTTAGATTTTGTGCTTTGTTCTTGATATTTTGAATAAATTATTCCAAATTGTTTAATTTTCATTCATTCATATGACTGACATAAAGAAGTAGATTCAAGAAATAATCTTCACAAATATAACACGACCTTGATTAATTGTCGACTATTTTATTGCTGCTAAATTTCTCTTGTATTTATTAATTTTACTCGACATTATCTTGGCATTAATAATCAGAGATGAAAGCCCTCGAGCTTCGCTCTCGGTCTCTCATCAGATTATTAATGCCAAAATAATGTCTCGTTAAATTATAAAATACAGTCGAAATTTAGATGCAATAAAAATAGTCGACTATTTATCAAGGCCTTGTTATATTACCCTTGAATATTTCACAGTAGTTGTAGTAGTTCTTTGGGGAGGCCGCAACCGCAGCCAGACAAGGTGGCCCTCATGGACCCTTTTTGCCATCCCCTGTTCTCCACTTATCTACATTCATCCTCCTAGTTTTCCTTTTCGAACCTTTGTGACCGCCTAATGAAGGTCAGTATGTCCGACCACTTTAAGTCGATTAGTTCCTCTTGTTGGAGTTTGTAATGCAGCTGATATACCTATTTCATACATGAAATAACATGGAGAATCTATTATAATTACATATTACTATTTTAACCATTTTATTTCTGACCATGATTTTATAAGCTTATATCGTCATGGTTACGCTACCAATCAAGAGGGTTATAACTCCATTGGGATATTAACGATTCTTTAATTCCCTCTACCGTTTACAGGTAAAAATTTTGCAAGTTTGTTTATAAACAAGTAACATGGCAATAACCTGGCAACTACCAAAACTCATATAATCGACAGTACCTGATTCTGATATACCAGAAAAGTAATAAAGTGAAACATTTATTCCGTTTTAAAAATGAACAAAATTTTATTAAAATAATTAAAATTAATTAAAATCGGTCAGAAATAAAATTATCTATGTACTATGTTAATTAATGATCCTTATTCGGGCCCTTATCCCTTGATAACTATTAGAATTAAGTTGTGCCTTGAACCAGAGTTGGCCATTATTTATCAAGTGATATATATCATGATACAGAAAGTTACTTATGACATCTACAGCCACTAGTTGAAGACCACGAAACAAGAGTGGAGTTTTGTGACGTGACGGTAGGTCGTACCGCCCATCGTATCCCACTACGCCCCGACACCGCTCACGGCACCTACCTTTCGGTCTATCCGCAGCGCGGCTGCGAACGCAGTGGGGGATTTGGATACGCCAGATCAGCGCGCTTAGGCTGTGCAACGACACAGTCAAGCTACCATTTGCATATTACCAATGGTGAGGCCGTATACTGAAGTATACTACTGGCTCTGCAGTGTCAGTGCCCGAGCAAATTTAGCGTTACTCACACGCCGAGATGGGCTTTGCCGCCCACCCCAACCCTAAGGGTGAGGGCATTGACCACCTCTACCGAATTACGGTATTGTTTTCCATTGTCCTATCCAGCGAAACCCCCGCCCCCTAGAGGCCAACACCTTATGGAAGGGCATCAAGTTTCCTTGATGGGGCTCCCCTTCCCCCTAGGTACCCATGTTAGTCAGATTCCTCCGACAACGTTGATGGGTAGCCGTCTGCAGTCGTTTTCACCCATACTGCATACCCATGTCAGACTGGATCCCTCCAGCCTACGTTAGATGGGTGACCGTTCGTGACTTTTCAGCCGCTACCATGTTGACTGGACGAGGACCCACGGCTTTCAACCAAAGGTGTTTGGAATCACCGTGGGCACTCCTCGCCCGACGCCGAGGGCACATGGTGGACCCCCGGCCCAGACCACGAAACAGCTGTCAAATGTTGGAACTCTCGGAATTAAAGCGAAAAATACTCTATATTCACTTACATGATACATATCACGATATACAGTGACAGCCGAAAAGTATGTACCATATGGGAAAAATGTTATTGCTGGAGTATTGGAAAAACATTTATGAGAAAAAATTAGAGTAAGGTGGCAAGATATCGAATAGAGTAATTTGAAAAAGTTGCTTGGAATTTTATTTTATATTGGAATAAAATCCATTTTTTTTTGCTGAATGGCTTGACTAGAGGAACATTGGTATTTGGTGAAAATGACAAAACTCTCTCATTCTCTCCGCAAATTGGTTTTTGCCAGAACCCTCGCTGTTACATTGGTTCGTATCTAACAGTTACAAAAGAATTCCAAGACTTGTGATGATATGGTAAACTAATAACATTATGGTCCCCTGATTATAATCAAGTTTCGATGATTATCGTGCATGAGCGTTTCACTTCGCACATAAACTTGAAAATATTGCGTCAAATTAAAGAGGCTTATCTTCACAATAGTATTGAAATTCTGATATAACTGTTAGAAAGGAACTAATGTAACAGCGAGGGTTCTGGCAAAAACCATTTTTATTTCAGTTTAGTGCCATCTGAGGCGGAGAAAAGGAGGAAGTTTTGTCATTATCATCAAAATAACAATGTTCCACTACAGTCAAGCTATTCAATTTGCCATGTGACATGTGTCAAAATCGATTTTTAGGTTATCGGACAAGCACAAACTTTTCCCTAGAAATGTTTTTCCAATACTCTAATAATAAACTGTTTTCACATATTGTACATACTTTTTGGCAGTCACTGTATATCTGATATTTGTTTGTGTTCACTTCCCGGACACTTTTTCTTTGGTAAAGTAGCACTTCCCGGCCTAGTCCGGGAAGTAAGTACTTCCCGGACTAGGCCGGGAAGTGCTCGAATTTTAATACAAATATTAATATAAATAAGAATTAGGATGTTTCTGTTGGTACCTATCTTCTGTTCGAATTTCAATATATAATACAAATAAGAACTGAAATGTTCGAAATATTCCAATTTGGAATCGTTTCATCCGGTTAACAGATGGGTGAAAGACGACCTCTCTTCGTCTCTTAGACTAAATGCCGAAAAAATAGTGTACGCAACACGTCTGAAAACAGTTTTTTTGGACTCACAGACTTCCAGGACTCGGTAACGCTCGTCCTAGAATTTGGTCTACTCGTCCAAAAAACAGTATTTTCCGGACTTGTTACGTAAATTACTATTCCCGTACAGAAAACGATCCAAGAAAATTTTACCTCGTAGTAAAAGCACATTCCCAGACTTCAATGCTTGTTGGCCTCGGCTTAACGCCTCGGCCAACAATTTACATTGTCGTCCGGGATGTATTGCTTTTACTACTAGATACACAATATACTATTATTATATATTTAAGGTAATATGTTAATTTATTGTCTCGTTTTTTGTTATTTTGAACTAAAATTTGATTTTAGTTTTTGACAAAATGAAGTTTTTTTATGTTTAATTGCATTTTAGCCTAGGAACAAAATCAAAATTTATGATAATAATAATATAAAATAATAATTTATTTGTCCACTGAATGTTACAATACATTACAGGCAAGTACTATACATTATGAGAAACGTCACAAACAGATTAGCTAGTTCACTATTTGGTACAATAGGAACCTGGTTTTATGATAAAATGATGGTTTCACATTCTCTGAACTCCTTCATTACAGAAATCTTATTGTAGCATTTGGTTCCCATATAATTGAGATTTTCCTGCCCAATTCTGGAAATCTGGAAAACCCTAAATTGACTTTGTACTTCTGTTGTGTATTATGACTGTGGACCTCCTTTCTTGTCTTCAATGTGTCCTGTTTATTAGTAATGTAAACAATCACTGAGTAAATATACAAACTTGGTAACAACATAATACCCAGTTCAGCAAAGTGGCTCTTGCATGATTCTTTATTAGGCAAGTTCAGCATATTTGCCAACCCTGCCTTGAACGTGATAACTGACAAGCGTCGGTAGTGACCAGAGAATTACAGTTTGTTTTGATTTTGTACTTCGTTTGCGATTTTGTTTTGTATTTCAAATATTAATTTGCAATATAATGGAGCTGGGAGAAGCTTGGACAAGTCTTGGCCATCCTGCTAAAATAGTGAAAAGACATTTAACTGTGGGCGAACATGCACAACATTACACTATTTAAACTTCCGGTATTTAAAAGAAAATATTTACAAAAGATATATGCGATCATAGACCGAAAGGGACACACCCGCTCAAAAATATGGCAGGACTTAAATGTAACAAGTACACGGCAAGCATTTTTTGACGGGTTATCGACAGGTTTGAAATATCCTTCCGGTAAGGCCCACATAGGTAGTAACTCTGGATTTTTCGATGACGGTTTAACTCGCAAGATTTGATCGCAGACAGAAAGACACCAGGACGGGTGGAACTAACTAAAAGCTTGTAAAAAAAGTTATGTACTTCTGTTTTCTACATTGAAACCTCTGACATTATTATTACATTATTATTATAAAGCTCTTCTTTAGATCTTTCTTGCCATTCCATTGCTCCAGCAAATAAGCCACTAATTTCTATTTCGCTGATCTTGTAATGCAATTTTCAATAATTATTTCATTATTTCTTCTATCTCACCTGGGAATCTGACAATCCTGTTAACAGAGAAATAACATTATCCATCAAAAATTGATCATAAATGATGGTGTATTGGCATTGCTTCACCAAAGTTTGTACAAAATCACAGAAATTCTGTCTAAATTTCTTCCAAGTTTGCCCTGCCATTATCAGAGGGTATTCTCCACTTTCTTCATCAAATTCTTCAGTCATTTTACGTATGATAGCAGCATGCTCCATAGTAGTTTGCATCTCTTGCGTTATGCAACCTTTGCAACCTGCTGCATTGATGAAAAATTGCATCAATGAAATCAGGGCAGCTTCACGGTTGATCTACAAGTAAGGTCTTGTTGTTTTCTGAAAATATTCAATAATTCAATAAACTCACCTTGTAGCTCTCTATCCAATCATCCACTATATGAGTCAACGACACCTTACTATTCTTAATGATATGATATAAAGAACTTTCATCGTTGTCGCTATTCAGAATTTCTCCAATCGTGTTTTTCCTGCCCGGAGGCCTACCTCTGCCTCTACCCCTCCCGGTGGTTCCAGTGCTTGTTGGAGAGCTTGACGGGGCAATAACTGGGGCCGGTGGATTGTTCAGCCCTCTCGCTTTGCTTCTTGTCACTCTTCGCATGCCTGGAGTAGGAGGGGACTCAAAATCGTCTGCGGAGTGTCCCTGATCACCAAAAACATTTCCGTAGATATTTTGCTGAGAATAATTTCCATAAGCTTCGTGTTCCACTTGAGGGGTCATGGGGTTTTCGTACTCCGGAGGAGGTTCATCCATACGGATTCTTTTGCCTCCGCGACGATGCATTTTGAGAATTTTCGTAAACAACTCTTAAAATGTTATTTTCACCAAGTTTCTCAAAATTTTCATCTGATTAGGGACATGGCACGCCGGAGAAATATTATCGACACACAAATCTTAGGTTCCATTGACAAAACCAGTAGAGTATAACCTAACCTTCTAACCTATCCTCCAAACAAAATTTAAATAATCACAACATTCACAACAATATCACAAACAAAAATTGGGTCTGGAACTAGAATGTAAACATAAAATTGTACTAGATTCAAGCTGTACCGTACTGTGGTGTGTTACCGGAATGATAATTTATGTCGTTTTTTCCAATTTTGATTGCTGTGATTGGTTTTGGAACTGTCACTTGTCATTCTGTTGGGAACGCCCAATGCATCATAAGCTGCTTTCCATTTAACGTAAGGAGCTCCTCAGAGCTACCCAGAGCGTATGACCCTGCGTTCCATTTAGTGGGACTTCAAGCACCGATTGACATTCCTCTTGCCCCTCGAGCACCGCCCGTTTTATTGGTGCATGAAACACAAGTAGACAAAAGTCAAAACGCGAATACACAGTTTTTTGGCGAAAAAGTTAGTGATAAAGTAATTTCCGATCTCAGGGGCTTGAAGCTCTGGGGCTTAACACTCCTAAATGGAAAACGCCTATAATGTACAGTACAGAAATCGTAATACACAGAAAAATACTCCATCATATCGTCAAAGGGCAGCGTCAGATTGAAAAGTTACAGAACGTAATATCACAATTTACACCTTCATAACGTACTCCATCAAAACCACAAAATTTCATAATATCAAGCTATGACAACAGCAATGCATCATAACATCAAACGATCATAATCGTATTCGATAGAATTCGTAACGCATCATAACGTATTTCATCACAACGTAATACTTCCGAACGTAATGTTTCAGAACGTACTTTTTCATAATCCTCTAGTCCATGCGCTTGCTTACACTTTGTGGGAAGAATGGCGGTGGTGTGAAAGTTTCATACTAATTGAAGACATAAGAAGAGATCTATGAAATTGAGGAGGCTTGAATTATCATTGAATAATTAGATTTATTCATCAATTGTTCAAAATACGATGCGACGATGTCCTTTCTGTTCGTATCGACTCTTATTCCTCATTCTCTACCTCAACCCAATTTGAAACTATTCCACTATTTTTAATCATAATTCTCGATTTAAAGAAATTTCATAATTCCGATTTCGTTCCGAATCGAGTAAGACATCGTATTATCCTACGGATCGTGACAGCTTTCATGTCGAGTGTTCATAATCCTACTCCTAGTAATAACCACAAAACTCATACTTCTATGAGTTGTGTGTCTTGGTTTCTAGGAATAACATAATTATCGTAATTATCCTTAAATTCACAATCGACTCCTAAGAATAAGTTATAGAATGCCTATGGATGATGTGTTCTGAGAACTATGAATAAATAAATCACAGACGGCGTATGGTATAAAATTGATCGAATATTCAAAGGCGCCGTCAAACATTTTAAATTGACTTCTGACGTGTGTGTGTTCTGACGTTGATGTCAATTTTGTGTAATGGGAGAGTTTCGTGGAAGTTACCAACCTAGATTTTTTACGAATTTACCTGTCTCTTCAATTGTAGAAATCCCTGTGGTACCGTGTATAAATAGGCCATTGGCCGCAGTAGACAGGGGCAAGTTTAAGACACAAATATTGAAGACACTTTGTATTTTTGGACACCATGTATGACAGTTGAATTATTAAATAGTAAAACGAATTGTCAATTGAATGGAGAACGAATAATTCTGGCACATAAAAGAAAGACCAACATGATCCTAACATTCAGAAAACAAAGTTGTTGTTTATTCTTCATTCACGAATGCTCTCTTTGGAAATTTTCACAAACTAGTTTACAACTTCAACAAGACATAATGCCATCATTCTGCATTCTTAGAAGCCAGTTTTCATAAAATATTGATAATCCTAATCGCGTCTCTTTCTCTTGTCCCTGTCATCTCTCTTCTCGGGTTCCTTGCGTTTACTGGCTCTCTTAGCTTGTGACAAAAACTGATCCAATCCGAAAGGATCTTCTTCTTTCTCAAATTGTACTGGCCCAGCCCGCCCAGTTCCAGATCTGTCTGTTCCTCCAAACTCTTTGTCTGGAACGAACCTGCAAAACGAACATACCAATTATTGGACATTGCTTCATATTGGAGCACTTGTCCAGCTCTCCCCCAACTACGTAGAGATCCGCCCTACCCCAACAAGAACGTACCTATTAGTCCTTATAACCTTCTCCAGCTCCTCTCCGCCGTACACCTCCTTGTCGATATTCTTACTCGGCCTGTAAATATGATTCGCCATGGACCCGCCCTCTCTCCAGGGCTTATCGTACACGTTGTAGGCCTCGTCGTCCGCGTAGCCTTGCCCCAACCCTTGCGCCTGGCCGAAGAGGCGCTGATCGAACTGCGTCTCGTTGGAAGCGACGCCCCTGGCCGGCATCCCCAGCGCGATCTGCTCCGAGATGTCTCTCTCTCGCTCGCGCTGCAGCTTGCTGCGCTTGTCGGGGGCTGCGCGCGCGAGGTTGCGGTCGCGCGCGCGCTCCTTGTGGCGGTCCTGGCGGAGCGCGTCGCGCTCTTGTTCTTCGTCGTCTACCGTCTTGGGGTGGTCTGAAGAGGAACAAAGAAAAACCTTTCAGTGATCGTTGGAAAGCTTGCCTAATCTTAGGTTTCCTAGGAAGTTCGTTAAATCGAAGCAAAAGTCAAATAATCTACACAATAATACGAAGGCCACTATTAACGAAATTTCTATTTTTGCTAATTCCGAGATACCAAGTCAGAATTCCGACTAACTAAATTAAAACTAACTAATTCCGAGTCAGAATTCCCACTTAGTAGCTCAGAATTAGGTAATTTCGACATAAGTTGAAATTCCAACTTAGTATCTCAGAATTAGCTTATTCCGACTTAGTATCTCAGAATTAGATAACTTAATTCCAAAATGTTGTCAGAATTCCAACTTAGTATCTCAAAATTAGCTAATTCCAAGACACCCAGTCAGTATTTCTGACTAGCTCAGAATTATTTAATTCCGAGATATTAAGTTAGAAATTAGACAACTTAATTCCGAGATGTTGAGCTAGAATTCCGAATTAGTATCTCAGAATTACCTAATTCCAAGTCATTAAATTAGAATTAACTTATTATCTCAGAATTTTTTATCTTCATTCCGAAATGTTTTCAGAATTCCAACTTAGTATCTCAGAATTAGCTAATTCCGAGATATTAGGTTAAAATTCCGACTTAGTATCTCAGAATTAGTTGACTTAATTCCGATATGTTATCAGAATTCCAACTTGATATCTAAGAATTAGCTAATTCCGAGATACTAAGTCAGAATTTCCGACTTAGTATCTCAGAACTACCTAATTCCAAGACATTAATCAGAATTAGCTTATTATATCAGAATTTTTTTATCTTCATTCCGAGATGTTATCAGAATTCCAACTTGATATCTAAGAATTAGCTAATTCCGAGATACTAAGTCAGAATTTCCGATTTTGTATCTCAGAATTACCTAATTCCAAGACATTAATCAGAATTAGCTTATTATCTCAGAATTTTTTCCCTTCATTCCGTAATGTCAGAATTCCATCAGAATTAGCTAATTTCGAGATATTAAGTTAGAATTCCGACTTAGTATCTCAGAATTAGTTGACTTAATTCCGAGATGTTATCAGAATTCCAACTTAATATCTAAGAATTAGCTAATTCTGAGATACTAAGTCAGAATTTCCGACTTAGTATCTCAGAATTACTTAATTCCAAGACATTCATCAGAATTAGCTTATTATCTCAGAATTTTTTATCTTCATTTCGAAATGTCAGATCCGAGATACTAGGTCACAATTTATGACTTAAAAGCTCAGAATTTGTTAATTCCGAGATATTGAGTTAAAATTCCGACTTGGTATTTCAGATTTAGTTAATTCCTAGATGTTAAATTATTAGAATTCCGACTTAGTATCTCAGAATTAGTTAGTTGAATTCCGAGATGTCAGAATTCCAACTCAGTATCTCAGAATTAGCCAATTCGGAAGTATTTAAACAGAATTTCTGACAGTAGGTCAGAATTCTGAGATATTGAATTCCGACTAGTATCACCTAATTAGTTAACTTAATTCCGATATGTCAGAAGTCCAACTTAATATCTCAGAACTATCTAATTCCGAGATACTAAATCAGAAATTCTGACTTAGTAGCTCAGAATTTTGAGATATTAAGTTAGAACCTTACTATCTCAGAATTCCGAGATGTTAAGTTAGAATTCCAATTCATTATCTCAGAATTAGCTGATTCCGAGACAATAAGTAAGATCTTAATTAGTATCTTCGAATTAGTTAACTTAATTCTGAGATGTCAGAATTCCAACTTATTATGTCAGAATTACGAGTTATTAAATCAAAATTTTTGACTCAAGGCCGGTTGTTCTATCCGAGGTAATTCCCAGATTAACTAATCTTGGTTTCGTTGCTAGGAAACTAGAGATTCGATTGGCTACGATCTATTAACTGAACCAAGATTAGTTGATCTGTCGATCATCTCTGAATGAACAACCGGCCCGTAGTAGCTCAGAATTCCGAGATATTGAGTTAGAATTCCGAGATGTTGAGTTAGACTATCTTAGTATCTCAGAATTAGCTAATTCCGAGACATTAAGTTAGAATTCCGACTTCCGAATATTAACTTAATTCCGAGCTGTTGAGTCAGTCTGACTTAGGATCTCAGAATTAGCTAATTCTAAGATAGTAAGTGCGTATTCTAAATTGGTATCTCGGAATAGCCAATTCTGAGATATTAAGTCAAAATTAGATAATTCTGTGATACTAAGTTGGAATTCTGACAACATCTCGGAATTAAGTTAACTATTTCTGAGATACTATGTCGGTCCGACTTAAAATGTTAGAATTAACTAACGCTGAAATACTAACTCAATATCTCGCTTAGCTAATTCTGAGCTACTAAGTCGGAATTCCGACTTAGTTTCTCAGGATTAGCTAATTCTGAGATACTTCTGACTTGGAATCTCAGAATTAGCTAATTCTGAGATAGTATTCCGACTCAGTATCTCAGAATTCCGAGATGTTAACTTAGACTAACTCAGTATCTCAGAATTAGCTAATTCCGAGACATTAAGTTAGAATTCCGACTTGTAATTGATAAACTTAATTCCGAGTAGTTAAGTAAGTCTGACTTAGTATTTCAGAATCAACTAATTCTAAGATAGTAAGTGCGTATTCTATATTGGTATCTCGGATTCTGAGATACTAAGAATTAGATAATTCTGAGATATTAAGTTGGAATTCTGACATCTCGTAATTAAGTTAACTATTTCTGAGATACTAAGAGACTTAAAATGTTGGAATTAACTAATGCTGAAATGCTAACTCAATATCTCGGTTAGCTAATTCTGAGCTACTAAGTCGGAATTAGCTAATTCTGCGATAGTAAGTCGGAATTCTGACTTGGCGTCTAGGAATTAGCAAAAATATTTTTTTTATAATATTGTCTTCGTAGAATTTAATGTTTTAAGACGATATTGCTCTAGCTCTAACCAGGAAATTGCTAACCAATTTGCTGAATATTTTGCGCCAGTTTATTCTGTAACCACTTGCTATAATCCAAACTGATTAAATCACATAATTTAAGTCTTTTTACATACAATATTGAAATATCCGAAATATATGAGATGATATGCAAGTTTGACCATAAAAAAAGGTTTACCAACCAAACTAATTTAAAAAAATAATATATTATGACACAAGTTAGCCTCTGAAGCATGCATAACGACTTTGGGTGCACAAGAGTTTGAGGTCGCGACGAGTTTAAGGGCACGACGCGAAGAATCTATGAATTTTGGTTCACATGCAACACCTCTGAAAAATTAAAAAAATCTTACTTGGTAGAGTTCTTATTCCAGCTCTCTCGTCCCTAGCTCTCTGTGCTAGCTGTCTCAGGTGCTCCTCCTTGGCTTCTTTCTCCTTCTGTGCAAGCTTCTTCTCAAGCTGTGCTCGAGTTTCAACAGCTTCTCTGGCCTTTCTATCAGCTATATACAGAGCTTCGGCAAGTTTTGCAAAATTTTCATTGATATGAAGTTGCTGTAGACCCCTGCCGTCTGCGGCAAGTCTCTTGTCCAATGGGACAGTATAACCTGAAAATGAGAAACATATTCTCACAGATAATATAATAACATATTATCTGATTAGTTGTTTTACAAGAGTAGCTCAGGTCATTGACAAAGATTATAAAAAACAGTAGCCCCAGAATTGATCCTTGAGAAACCCCTGTGATAGCTTGTTTCATTTCTAAATTAATTTAATCAATCTGTTGGAGGTTTTGCAGGTAAAACAATGTCCAAAGTTGTCAGCAAAAAACCAGAGAGAGGGCTGCAATGCCTTTGGAGTGAAATTGAAAATAGTCTCAAAAAAAATTGCTCAATTTTTTTATAAAACAACAACTGACCTTTAGCATTTTTCCAATTTGATATACATGGAGGTATTTTCCACTCTTTTTGTTCCTTGACAGTGACCCTACGGGTAGGACTGTGCAAAACTGGAGCAGGAGGGGACGGCGGGCCTCTCGGGATTTTCTTATTTATTTTGAATCGAGGAGGCTCCATTGGATCAGTTTGTGCCTCCACAAGCCTAATGACTCTCTGCTTGGCACCAGAATTGAAAGCTGCGCCTTGTTGAGAGGGAGTATATCTAATGAATTCAGCGGGTCCCAGTTTCTCAGCTGCCCTTACAGGCATGGCTGCTGCAATTTTGGAATTCGTGATCCTCATGAGAGCTTGTCTGGTTCGCTCTGTTATATCATCGATTTCTTCTTGGTCAGGCTTTTCCAGACTAGGGTCGTTTTCTGATACCATTTCAACAGGTAATAAATCGGATAACTTCGAGTATACTATTTTATCTTTGGAATGGCCTTGTCTAGCTAAAACATCATACTTGACTTTTCCGTCTGCACCTAGCTGCACAGCCAAGGCATTTGAGTTGGAGTCTGCTTTCCGACCCATGTCTAGAGGGTATTGGGCTACATGTATTTCAGGAAAGGCTCCACCGTCTCCATAATCGGTGATATTCCTTGGAACCCATCCTCTTCTCTGGCCATAAGGAGGGGCAATACTGTGAGCACTAACAAGTGTGGTAGCGGGCTTCAGAGCAGCCTTTTTCCTTCGTTCATCATCACGATCCCAAATCGGTTGTACAGGAGCTGGCAGGATACTAGAGATCTCCATGAAAAACTACTAGAGATCTGCTGGGAAAAAAACAAATATGACAAATCTTTCCACTATAACCTATCAACAAGAGCAACAGTCAATACTGTCATTTGTCCAATGTGACATTTGACATATGCATCGTTGCACAGTCCATACCCATAGCCGAGTAAAAACTCGTACCCTTGCGAATATTCGCAATTTTTTGCGATTTATAGTATTTGGGGTTAGATATTATACAATGCCGAAAAATAACACGCAGTTTTTTCGCCGTATGAGTTGAATCGCAAAAAATATTGCGAACATTCGCAAGTGTATGAATGAGCCTTTAGAGTAGATGCTAAACCGGCAATGATCTCAAAAACCACGAAAAATCCTGTTTCTCAGGCGGTTTCTGGTAATGTGAACTAGGGTCACTGAATCTAGAAGGTCGTGCCGCTAGATTCAGTGACCCTAATGTGAACGCTCTACGGGACATTCTGTGCCATAAACCTACAATTTTCTGAAAGCCGTCCTTTACGGAACGCGATTTTACTAACCTGGTAAATCAAGGTCAAGGATTATAACAAAATAGTTGAATCAAGGTGACGAATGTATTCCAACGAGCTCATACAGAATAGAGGGAGAAGTAAACAAACCACAGTGGCACCAAAATAACGCATTTTTTCTAGGCAAATAACGCAAACGAAAGAGCCTTTATATTGTCCGTGTTATAACAGTGGTGGTTCATTCGTTGTGCTGGCCTTGAAAAAATATCAACTCAGGAAACACGCAGTTAGTAAAACGGTATACCAGTTAGCAGAAACGGTTTAAAGTTACCTATAGTTAGGTGAATTTTGTGTTTATGAAATGCAATGCCATCAATTACAAAATTAAGGTTTCCTCTCAAACCAACGCGGGAACGCGGGAGCGGGAACGAGATTGTTTTTCTAGCAATTCGCTTGGTTCCAAAGTTCCGTTCCCGCTCCCGCTTTCCCGCTTTGGTTTGACGAAACCTTTAATTTTTCTATTATTACCCTTTTCCAAGCCATTGCTGTCATAAGCCAGTGGGCTGGTGTTATGTTGCGTAGGAAAAATGTTAATAATTGTGTGCAATATTATAGAGCCAAACAAAACTTTCACGTTTGAGTGGGTAAGCTTGATCTAATATATATAAAATCGTTGGTGGCACCTAGTTCTTGGTAGGTGCATGGAGCAGCAGGGGAAGGTTTGTGATTTTGCACCAGAGCTAAATATGTTTAGCTCCGGTGCTCCTCAAGCAACTAAAAGAAAGCTGTAAATCTGGCAGCTGGACCAGCGGGCTGGCAACTCTGGTAACTGGCAACAGGGCAACAGGGCAACAATGAAATAAACTTGACAGGAATGACAGTTCAATTTGTTTTGGTATTTTATGTTCTTTCATTAAAAAATAATTAATATCTATCGATAAACGCCAAAAAGCGATGTTTTCAAAATTGCAAATGTGTTAATACTAAAAATCGACCAAAAATGAATATATAGCCAATGTCACCTGTTCTAGTGATTAAGGAGAACCTAACCTCAAATTTCAATTCAAGTAAATTGTTTCTCTTGTAAGTAATAATGGCAGATACCCTTGTCCTAGATTGGTTAGACGAATTTGAGGCCTTAACTGAAAGTGAAATACACACGTATTCCATCGAACAAGAGCATAATCATGAAGTTATGATGGCCCTGTATAGTGTTCTTTCAGATCCACAAAAGTTCAAGTCTGACAATGTAAGTTATAATCGTATTTTGTAGATTTTTGCTTCAAATTCATGTTTCGTTTCTTGATTTATGAACTTTGCTCTTTATAATTACAAGGTAGAAACCATTCAAGGTTTTATTTTTTTATAGCTGATTGATGGAATATGCCAACAATTATTGAACTTCTATCGTTCAGGAGAATCACATTTGAGGAGGTTCACAATCCAGTTCATTCCTGCCCTTGTCTTTGTACACCTTTCAAATAAGTCATATATTGCCGTTCAAACATTGTTGGTCAGTTTGTATAATCTTGAGGTGAGTACCTAGAGGACCAGTGTTTTGTTACCTGAACTCTGTTCCCTAGCGTGAAACAATAATATGAAGCAATTTGATGACAGTTGATATTTTTGTTATCATGTGATGATTTGAAAGAAGTCAATAAAAGTTTGAATAAAGTCCGTCAAATAGAAACAATTTGTCAAATAGAATAATGGGAATTATTACTTGACACAAAACTGTAACAAATTGGTAATATTTTTCTTGAAAATTATATTCAGAGCATTACACCATTTGAAGTTGAATTGTTTTTTAATATATTAAGAATGACAGATAAGTGACAAAAATACGAAGGCATAGAAAGGACATGCGATATTTTTTTTTTATTTCGAGGTCTAACTCGAAATTAGCGTTAACTTAATTAGCGTTTCAACTCGAAATTAGCTTAATTTTGAGTTGTAACTCGAATTTAGGAAAAAAATATTGCACGTTCTTCCTTCGCTAATTTCTTGTTACAACTCGAAATTAGCGTTAATTTCAAGTTACAACTCGAAATTAGTACCTTAATTTGCTTAATTTCGAGTTATAACTCTAATTTAGGAAAAAATATTGCACGTTCTTCCGTAGCTAATTTCTTGTTACAACTCGAAATTAGCGTTAATTTCAAGTTACAACGCGAAATTAATATTAATTTCGAGTTATAGCTCAAAATTAGCGTTAACTTAATTAGCATTACAACTCGAAATCAGCCTAATTTTGAGTTGTAACTCGAAATTTCCTTCATTTCGAGTTATAACTCGAATTTAGGAAAAAATATTGCACGTTCTTCCTTCGCTAATTTCTTGTTACAACTCGAAATTAGCGTTAATTTCAAGTTACAACGCGAAATTAATATTAATTTCGAGTTATAGCTCAAAATTAGCGTTAACTTAATTAGCATTACAACTCGAAATCAGCCTAATTTTGAGTTGTAACTCGAAATTTCCTTCATTTCGAGTTATAACTCGAATTTAGGAAAAAATATTGCACGTTCTTCCTTCGCTAATTTCTTGTTACAACTCGAAATTAGCGTTAATTTCAAGTTACAACTCGAAATTAGCTCAATTTCGAGTAATTACTCGAAATTAGCATTAACTCAATCAGCGTTACAACTCGAAATTAGCTTAATTTAGAGTTGTAACTCTGAATTTGCCTAATTTCGAGTTATAACTCGAATTTAGTAAAAAAATATTGCATGTCTTTCCTTCGCTAATTTCGTGTTTCAACTTGAAATTAGCGTTAATTACGAAATACAACTCGAAATTAGTGTTAATTTCGAGTTAAAACTCGAAATTAGCGTTAACTCAATTAGGATTACAACTCGAAATCAGCTTAATTTTATAAAAAATATTGTATGTCCTTCCTTAGCTAATTTCTTGTTACAACTTGAAAATAACGTTAATTTCAAGTTTCGATACGAAATTAGTGTTAATTTCGAGTTAAAACTCGAAATTAGATTCATTTCGAGTAATAACTCGAAATTAGCGTTAACTCAATTAGCGTTACAACTCGAAATTAGCTTAAGTTTGAGTTGTAACTCGAAATTAACAACAATTTCTAGTTGTAACTTGAAATTAACGCTAATTTCGAGTTGTAACAAGAAATTAGCGAAGGAAGAACGTGCAATATTTTTTCCTAAATTCGAGTTATAACTCGAAATGAAGGAAATTTCGAGTTACAACTCAAAATTAGGCTGATTTCGAGTTGTAATGCTAATTAAGTTAACGCTAATTTTGAGCTATAACTCGAAATTAATATTAATTTCGCGTTGTAACTTGAAATTAACGCTAATTTCGAGTTGTAACAAGAAATTAGCGAAGGAAGAACGTGCAATATTTTTTCCTAAATTCGAGTTATAACTCGAAATGAAGGAAATTTCGAGTTACAACTCAAAATTAGGCTGATTTCGAGTTGTAATGCTAATTAAGTTAACGCTAATTTTGAGCTATAACTCGAAATTAATATTAATTTCGCGTTGTAACTTGAAATTAACGCTAATTTCGAGTTGTAACAAGAAATTAGCGAAGGAAGAACGTGCAATATTTTTTCCTAAATTCGAGTTATAACTCGAAATGAAGGAAATTTCGAGTTACAACTCAAAATTAGGCTGATTTCGAGTTGTAATGCTAATTAAGTTAACGCTAATTTTGAGCTATAACTCGAAATTAATATTAATTTCGCGTTGTAACTTGAAATTAACGCTAATTTCGAGTTGTAACAAGAAATTAGCGAAGGAAGAACGTGCAATATTTTTTCCTAAATTCGAGTTATAACTCGAAATGAAGGAAATTTCGAGTTACAACTCAAAATTAGGCTGATTTCGAGTTGTAATGCTAATTAAGTTAACGCTAATTTTGAGCTATAACTCGAAATTAATATTAATTTCGCGTTGTAACTTGAAATTAACGCTAATTTCGAGTTGTAACAAGAAATTAGCGAAGGAAGAACGTGCAATATTTTTTCCTAAATTCGAGTTATAACTCGAAATGAAGGAAATTTCGAGTTACAACTCAAAATTAGGCTGATTTCGAGTTGTAATGCTAATTAAGTTAACGCTAATTTTGAGCTATAACTCGAAATTAATATTAATTTCGCGTTGTAACTTGAAATTAACGCTAATTTCGAGTTGTAACAAGAAATTAGCGAAGGAAGAACGTGCAATATTTTTTCCTAAATTCGAGTTATAACTCGAAATGAAGGAAATTTCGAGTTACAACTCAAAATTAGGCTGATTTCGAGTTGTAATGCTAATTAAGTTAACGCTAATTTTGAGCTATAACTCGAAATTAATATTAATTTCGCGTTGTAACTTGAAATTAACGCTAATTTCGAGTTGTAACAAGAAATTAGCGAAGGAAGAACATGCAATATTTTTTCCTAAATTCGAGTTATAACTCGAAATTAAACAAATTTCGAGTTACAACTCAAAATTAAGCTGATTTCGAGTTGTAACGCTAATTAAGTTAACGCTAATTTCGAGTCATAACTCGAATAACTTGATTTTAGTGGTATTTCGAGTTGTAACAAAATCAGCGAAGGTAGAACATGCAATATTTTCTTCTTTAATTCGAGTTACAACTCGAAATTAACACAAATTTCAAGTTGCAACTTGAAATTAGCTTAATTTTGCGCCACAATTCGAAATTAGCTTAATTTCGAGTTGTAACTCGAAATGTTTGTTTCGCAACCTTCTTTATTTCTGAGATACAGGGTGTTGGAGTTCAACAAAAAAATCAGTTTTTCTTGAATATATCTAAAACCGCTTTGTATTTTTGTTTCAATATTGTCATATGCAAAATACGCATAAAAATACATTTTTTTCCAGATTGAAAGTTTTTTTTTTCTAGCTTCTATTTATCTTTATTCGTATGTCAGCATTTTCAGTTCAAAGCTTGCAATCCGATTGAGTTGCAATTTTGCAAACGTATTAGGAACCGATGGCAATGTAATAATTGAAAAAAAAATGTTCCCCTGCCCCACTGAAAGCTAGATAGAAAATGCGTAGAAATTCTGAAAAAATTCCGAAGGTTTCGGACGTCGAAATTAAAATGTCGGTTGGGGAGCCTCGGATCCCCTTCTTCGAAAGTAATTGCGAAAACACGCGAAAGTTAAATCGAAAAAATTCTTAAAAATTAAAAGCATCGTATCATCAAATATTTTAATTTTACCCCCCTGCACCCTGAAAGGCTAGGTGGAGAACGACGTGAAAAATTACGACGTACAAATATGTCAATCGGTCCTTTCCTCATCGAAAAAAGTTGCGAAAATAAAATCGGAAAAATCCGTAAAAAATTGAAAAGCATTATTTTACCCCCCTGGAAAAATTTCCAACGGTTTAGAACGTGGAAAATATCCTATTCGGGGGCTCGGACCCTCTTCCAACGTAAAAATTTTGAAAAACGTCGGACTTCCAATTATGTAATTTCGGATAATTTTACGCCCTGACGGCTAGATGGAAAACGCGTAGGAATTCGGAAAATTTTACTACGTAAAAAAATGTCAGTTGGGGGGCTCGAACTATTCTCTTTCTCGAAAAAAGTTGCGAAAACTCACAACAAGAAAATGGGAAAAATCTGTAAAAATTGTGCATCGGATTGTTGAAAGGTTAGATTGAGAACGCGTAAGAATTCGGAAAAGACATTCGGACGTGGAAATTTTTGACAAAAAAAATCAGTCGCGTGAGTCGGAGGACTCGGACTATCCACCTTTTAATTTCTTTTTTTCTTCATGCACTCGATATTATTTTTTTAATTTTTAGTTCAATAAAAAAATTTCTAAAAATTGTTTTTAAAAATGTGTTCTACATTATACATATACTATTTTTATAATTTACCTCTATCTTCTCATAAAACTGGGTCTAACCTTTTTTTAATCCGGCGGACGGTTTTCGAATTAAAAAATAAAATGCATTGATTTGCTTCCCAATGCGGTTTTTCTCTCCTAGTCTCAATGAATGCTTTTTATTTTTTAAATTTAATAAACCGTCTGCCGTATGAAAAAAAGTCTAAACACATTTTTATGAGTAGGTAGAAGGTAAATTTTTTAAACATAATACACATTTTAAAAAAACAGTGGGGTATCATTATTTCGATTAAAAACTTCTACACCCTGTATCTCAGGAATGAAGAATTTTTCTTAGAATCACCCAAGGATTATCGCTTTAGGATCAGCATTCAATTAAGAAACACCCTGTATAGTAAGAATATGGCCGTATTTAGTACCGAACCTTAAGATAGTTTAAACGTTATTCCGACTATATTTGAAGACGTTGATAATCTGAAAATAGTCATTTACGTAACAAGTCCAGAAAATACTGTTTTCGGACGTGTTGCCTACACTATTTTTTCGGCAACCATGTAGAATAACAAATCAATGAGACGCATTTAGTCTAAGAGATCCATCTGTTAACCGGATGAAACATACTTTTTATGAAGTTACATAAATAGACGAAAACGCCTAAAATGGGTTGCATATCAAGGTGGTCTTGACTATAATATACAGTGAGTTTCAAAAATTTGCACCACATGGAAACTTTTTTATTATCGATTTTTCAGAAAATTTTATTCTTCATAAAAATTGGTGCATTACGGAATACTTATATTCAAGTTATCAAATTTCTAAATTTCCAAACGGTGTACAGGGGGGAACAAAAAATAGAATTTTGATCAAGAGTAAACTACCCTGGCTGTGATTCCAAATTTGAATATTTCGAACATTTTAGTTCCCATTTGTATTATATTTTGAAATTGGAACAGAAGATAGGTACCAACAGAAACATTCTAATTCTTATTTATATTAAAATTCAAACCGGGAAGTGCTACTTTCCCAAAGAAAAAGTGTCCGGGAAGTGAACACTTCCCGGATGGTTGCCGAAAAAATGCTTTTTGACATAAATACAAATTTAAGTAGGTTAAAGTGATTCATCGGAATCATTACAAATACAATCACTAATAATAATAAACTGCAGTCACTATAACATCTATGTTACCAATCTAATACAAGGACCTCTGAATAAGCTTGCTATGTCGATTCAATTGATTTTTCCAGGTAATTGATTCCAAAGGTCAGCCACGCACTCTTTCGTTCAGGATACCCAGCGTAGCTCAGTCTTCCATATTTCATGATTCTAGCAACTTGGAACCCGCTTTTATAGCAGAAAACTCCCTGAGAAGGTAATAATCATTCATTTGTTGGACTCGATTTAGTCGGTATGGAAATGATTTGATATTTCAGCAGCTTTCTTTGATTTGGTCGTTCAAGATGATTTAATTTTTGTTTTAAATTTGAATGACAAAGTCGAAGTACCCTTCTCTCCAAATATTTCCACAAAGTGGAAAATATGAGGCAAACATCTGACAGATTACAACTACTTCCCTGGCTAATGCCACGACGGATATTGAACTACATCTGACAGATATTTGTGCAACGTTCTTCCAAGAAGACTCAATTGCAAGTGCTTATTGTAGACAAACAAAAGATTATCCTTAATTTGTCTGGGGATGACCACCTGCAGACTAAGATGTCTAAAAACCATGGTGTGTCGACTCATTCCTGCAAAACTGTGGGATAAAACGGGAGACAATCCGCCAGCTTGATTAAGAGAAAACAAATGAAATCGTGACCTGTTTCCCAAATATTCCGCATTTGCGTGTACCGCCACGGTCGGTTTTCCTGTTAGGGTAAATTTACAAGCACAGAAGTTTTCAAGTATTGTCGACGGATGAACTGAATAAAGAAACCTAATTATTGAAATTTACTGAATCACTATCACCAATCAGTTTTATTTGTTACATTTTCGACTTATTTTTATAATTTTTTACTGAAATGCAATTAACTACAATAATAACCACGCATTTCATTTGAAAGTATCGAAATTAGCTTCATGAAAATTCACCATTAGAACCTGTCAATCTTGTGCTAATATAATCAGGAATGGCGGGATTCCGTGAGATATATTCATGCCATTATTTTCATTAAAATGTTTTCTAATAATACAAGATACTATGTGATAATCTTCATATTATGGTGGTACTCACTTTCGGTACTGATGGATATAGATGAATTATTTTGTTAGTCTCTCTGGATTGCCCACAAATGATACAAAAAAGGAACATGATCAAATTATTATTGTATAGACTACACAGAAAACGATTAAATATTCACAAATTTTATTCAATGTTTCGCCAACACACCAGCTTCTTCACTGTCTGATTGAATAAAGTTTGTGGAGATCGAATCGTTTTCTGTGTATTTTATACAATTACTATGGATCTTCGTCAAGTAACGGCCGAGTCAATCAGACAAATTGAATTATCATTTAACGAATGATGAATTTCTAAGAAAATATGCAGCAAAAAGGACAAATAGTCATCAATACAGGGAAATTGCACTATGAAATTTAGATTCCGTCACAACTATTCATTTTTGAACAGTATTTGAAGTTTGCTGAAATTCCATAAAATTGACAACAGTCGTCAATCACCATATCCTTGGAATACTGACATGACTAAAATTCTATAAAGGCGGCATCTCTGGGACCGACTGAAGAAGCAGACCACTATTTCATTTGTTTATTTGTCTTCTGAAAAATCAAAACAAAATCGAATCACTCGACACACCAGGGTTTTTATACATCTTACTGCTGACATATGTTTCGATGTTGTTGCCTCTCATCAGTGCAAGGGTTGGTCCGTCATCTTGGAGTTGTCTTGTCCCTGCCAAATGAATTATAATTTATTGTTTATCTACTAACTCCCTACGGGTGAAGCAGCGACTTACAGTAAGTCAGTCGCAGCGCCACCCACCAGGAAAATCAATTAGCTTTTCTCGAGACAGCAAAAGACTCCAGAAAGACTAAATGCTAATAATTCGAACAAGCTCGAATGTTTTGCCGGAGAATACAAATAAATGTGAATAAAATCGACAAAGTCGAAGTACTCTTCTCTACAAATATTTCCACAAAGTTGAATTCAGAAAATAATTAACCTTTCACTAAAAAGACGTTAGGAAAATACCATATATGGTCATAACACTGTATTTAATATTGATTTAAGAGAAACGCTTTTTATCGTCTAGGTGGGAGGAGTGCAACACGAAGCTAGTAAGTTGGGGACCGCTGCCTCAGGTCGAGTGTCTCAACGCTCAGAATAGGCAGAGGGTGGTGACAGCATTGATATTTCTCTACAACCAACAGATGGCTAATGTGATGGAGCAGGGTATTGAGCAGACTTGTAAGGGCATTTCTAGGTGAGAAGGCAGAAAATTACAGAATGTCAAAATATAATATCTTCGATTGAAAGTCGGTTTTGTGGAGGACACTTGTTTCTTGACATTGCTTTTTGGAAATTTTTACTTTCAACTTCGTCTTCTATCACCGTATCCTATGATCATTAAAATTTCAATACGCTCAGTCTCAGATAAACGTGCCATTTTTGCTCGAAAATTATTTACACTAAATGTATTTTTGACATGTGTTGTCAAGATCACCACTGTTAGACAAAAGAACGACGCGGCGTTGTTATGGAGCTGGAAACTTTCAAAGGTAACTTGATGGACTAAAACATTTTTGGATAATTTATTAGAAACTTATTTTCAAAATTCGATATCTCGATAACTGTTGGATTTAGGAAATGATGTGCTGAATACATTTTGTTCAGAATTTCGAGCAAAATTGAAGTATGGGTGTCCCATTAGAGAAAAAGCAACTCTGTTTCGTCCTGACTTTTTGACTGACCCTGTATTCTTAATTTTTCGTTAATATGATGGATTTTGAAAAACCCTAGAACTTTTGTATCTCAACATTTTTCGCTAGCTATCTTTAAGAGATAATCGACCGTTTCCATACATATCAGCGACCCTGTATATGTTTAATTAAATGCATACAATAATGAATTATGAACAAATGGATATAAAATCCAATACTTCTGTAAACTCCTGTATAATAGTAATATAATTTTCAAGCATCTAACAGAAAACAACAAATCTTGCTAGTTGCATCTGTCAGAGACTCGTTTGTTTTCCCGAGGTGCGTTTCAATTTAACGTCTGTGGTCCGGTAACGGACGATGTATGACGTCATAGTTGTTTCGTAGGGCTATATCTGTCAGATTGAATTTTGAAACGCTCTCCTAAATCGTGGGGTAAACAGTTGACGGTCGGACGTTCCACTCAAGAATTTTGAAACGATGGAATGAAGTTTTCGGACAAGACGTTCTAATATCGAAACGCTTCATAAGAAAAGTTAAACGTCGGACGCACGTCGGACGTAATATTGAAACGCACCTCTGGAGTCAAAATAAGACTTTTTTTCCACAAACATGTCCTAAAATTGGGAACACCTAATGCTTCATAATGTATTGTACAGAAATCTTAACACACAGAAATTTACTCCATCATATCGTCAAACGGCAGAAATTGTAATTGATCATATAGTACAAGACGGAAATGTACAGCGTTATATTGTTATGTTTTATAACGTAATCTGTCATAATTTACAACATCATAAACGTACTTTTTCATGAAGTATTCCGTCATAACTGCAAAATTTCATGAAATCATTATGTCATAAACACAAGGCATCTAAATAGCATGCCATCACAACAGCATTGCATCATAATTTCAAAAGATCACAATCGTATTTGGTAGAATAGAGCAGATGCAGTTGTCACTTGTCAGTTGTCAAACAAGTACATGGGGGACAAACAAAGCCATTTCCCATAAGACTCTGTGTATCTTTTTACTTAATTTTCTGGAAAACTCGGCATTTAAAGACATTTTTATCGATAACATTGTGATTATTGGTTCATTGTCAATACTGTGAAGTAAGTGTAAGTCTGTAGAGGTGTTATTAACAGGAAATTTCTAGTTTGAAGAAACGTTGTCACATGATTCACATATCATAAAAGGTTTCTTTTTTGGGTTTAATTAGGAAAACCATGAAGTTTTGTGCTGTTGTGGATCATAGAAACCGATCATCGAAATGAAGACGTAACATTTTTCCGATTTTCTTCATTTCAGTCTAAAGGGAGGCAGGTAGTAGTTGCAAGGAAAGAGAGACGGGCAAGTTGGATTGTAGCTCTTCATAGGGATGGTTTTACAGAAAACAAAGCAAATAATTATTATGTGTGTTCTACACATTTCATTACAGGTAATACAATGACAAAAGCTTATGAACTATGTGTAGATGAATATTTTTTTTAGGTCAACCGTCTGATGGTCCCGAACATCCAGACTACGTTCCTTCTATAAATATGGGGTACAAAACAAATCTTGCAGTATCTGAGGAGGTGCGATTAACAAGGTATAAAAGATTGATGGACAGGAAATAGTGGCACCCATCTCCGTCAGACATTGTTGTACATCGGCTTTCGTTTTATTCTGAGTAATTTATTACCGGGAGATTTAGTGTTGGCTGATCGTGTTTTTTTATGAGGTGATATGGTTGGTCTGCATTGTACCATGGTCAAAACACCTGAGTTTTTGAAATCTGGAAAACAGCTGGAACCATATTAATTGGAACAAACAAGACACATTACAACTGTGAGGAAGCTTAGAAATTGAAGGGATCACTCTCTAGTTAGGGTTTTCACAATATCTATCATTTGTCTAATAGGTATCATTGCCTTTTTTACAAATGCACATTGGATACTTCATTTTAATTATACATATATTTTGTCTTCATGCATTGACTGAATGACATACTGGAAATTGTAGACAAATAAAAGTCAAAAGAACATTATTATTTGTATAACAATATGTAGACTAAATGTACAATTTATAGTTAGAATTTTTGATCTTGTTTTAAATGTACCTGAACTTCTGTGATCAATCTGTTCATTTCAAATACTAGTTTAAGAAACTGTAGTAATGTCAACTTTTTCACAAGTCTGGAAAGAGAAGAAATAAGGCAACTCATAAAATATTATTGTACTTTTAATTATGCATTTTGTTTACTTTTTCCAAATATAGAAATATATATATGTGTGTGTTTGTTGAAATTTATATTTTTTTAGAAAATAACATTTGGTAGTACTAGATATATATTTTCCACTATACATGTTATTAGGTTTTAAAATGTTTGTAATATATATTCTATACTCAATGTTAAGAATCAATAAATAAACAAAATATTTTCATCTCATCATTTTCTTGGGCAAGTTTTGCAAAACCATTTTCCCTTTGGTAACCTCTTGACGATGCACCTCCAATGGAACCATTGAATTTTGCAAGATGCATTTTGGCAGTTGATCATCTTTGTTCTTTCATCTAGTGTGTTGCAGTAACACCATAACTTGGTGCCTAAGGAAAAAGAGCTTGGTAATCCATGATGGAGTTTGTATCTTCCAATATCATGAAGTTTTTTGATAATACAGCAGCTAATATCTGCCTCTCTTCACATCATATTGAAATAAATCGGAAAAATGTTACGTCTTCATTTCGATTTTATCGGTTACTACAACCCACAACAGCACAAAACTTCATGGTTTTCCTAATAAAACCTAAAAAAGAAACCTATTATGAACTGTGAATCATGTGACAACGTATCTTTTAACTAAAAATTCGATGTTAATAACACCTCTACAGACTTATGCACTTACTTCACAGTATTCACAAAGAACCACTAATCACAATACTATCGGTAAAAATGTCTTTAAATGCCTCGTTTTCCAGAAAATTAAGTAAAAATATACACAGAGTCTTATGGGAAATGGCTTTGTTTGTCCCCCCATGTCGTGTTTGACATCTGACAAGTGACAACTGCATCTGCCCTATTCGTATCGCGTCATAACGTAATTGATCACAACGTCACACAGCAGAACGTGAAGTATCATAACTTACTTCATCATAATCCTATAGTCCATGCGCTTACACTATGTGGGAGATTGGCGGTAGTACAAGTTTCACAATAATCATTGAAGACCTAAGAAGAGATTTGTTATATTGGAAAAGCTTATACTATAATTGAACATTTATTCATTAATTGTTCTTTATGTTTTATAATTTTCCATTATAGTTTTAATTGAAATATTAAGACGGTTTAAGTCCCGTTCACAAAAACATAATTTCAGACGAGTTGGCCGTTGGATATCGTTTCTGTAAGACGTCATGAACTTCTAGATCGCCAAAGAATTTTGCGTTCAAAAGGATTTCTCAGCTGAGTGACAGAAAAAACACTTCGCTGAGATAATAACGAAAATGTCAACATGTGTTGACAGTTTTCGAAAAATTACATTTAATTAAAAATTTGTCCTTGTTGTCGAATAATAATAACGAATTAGGAAAATGTATATCGTTTAGTTTCTTGGATGATGGTAATGTTTATGTGCAAATCAAAATATTTCAATATGGGGACACAAACCTGTTCCCTATGCCCAAATATTTCGTAGCAAGTTTTATTACTTCGTCTGATTGTTTTTTCAATTTTTAGGTTAGTTATGCAAGGTTTCACTTGTAATATAGACAGCAATAGAAGCTCAATAGCGAGCGATTCAAGTATTCAACAGACTGTTCAATCTAGAATTCCTGTTTCTAGTCCTCTACTGATAGAGCTTCTTCATATTATTTATCATGCTGCAGGCCGATGTGGTGGTGTTGCGGTACAAGCACTTCATGACGTTATACACAGGGCGCGTTATGAAACATATGCAGGTAAGGCTGTTAGGTTTTACTCAAAATATAAACCATTTCGAATTTATTTCTGACCTCATCTACACTTGCAACAATATTAAAAGAAATGAAGAATGGAGGAAATAATTTATTAACATTGTCGTGAGTTCTTTGTACTACATTGCTTTTCAAAACTGTCAATCTGGGATTTAAACTATATGTAGATTAAGATGTATCTCGTTTCATTTTCAAACATCACTACCTCCTGTTCTGAATCATATGGCACAATTTTGCCATATGAACAAATTAGTTTTTAACATTTAAAATTATAATGTAACAAAATGATGGGTTTAATTCACTTTAAAATTTATTTTCTTCTTTTTAGTGAATTTAAATGAAAGATTTTCTCTAAAAACTTTTGTTTAAATTTATTTATTTTTTAACTATATTGTGATATTTATAGGTATTTGATAATTTTATTGACTAGTGCTTGCAGGCGAAATAAATTGAGACATTGAGACAAATATCTATAATTGATATTCAAAACAAAGGAAACGTGTTGGTAATCACAATTTCGAAGAAAAAAACTGGTAAAATTGAGTATTTACAACTGATGAAATAATTGAAAATATAAGTGCCCTACAACTCATTCAAATATACTTTTTACGATCTTTCAACGTACGCCATCAAACGTTTTTAATCAATTATTATCGTCATGGAATATATATATATATATAATATAATTACCAAATGCTAATGGGTTGACAGGTCATTCTTTTAGCAGTAAAGTCAAGCCTAGCTTTTGGTTGAATATTTTAATGTTGAAAAGCCACGGAGGACGAAAGTCTAACCCTGTACCGGAAGACAACATTGAAAATTTCGTTTCAAGAAAAAATAAATATAAAGTTGAATTCTTGCAGAAGAGGAATGTACGTCAGGTTTGAGTTTTCCTGTCTAAAATAATTCCAAAGTCTTTGGATTGGATGATGCTTTAGTAATAAACAGTTTTCCAGCAAAATGCATCATTACTAAAAATCAAGAAAATGAAATGACTATTAATGATTTCATGCATCATTACATTTTCAAAATGTAATAAATGAACATTTAACATAACAATCAATGACAAATAGAGCCTGAATTTGTTAACGTTTTTTATAAGCACAAGTTCTGTTTATCATGCTGTTAGTAATTGTGCACCTATCTTTGTTGCTTACTAATACATTTTTCATATCGTCTCTTTTCTAGTGATGATAATAATAAAGTTTATTAAAAATTAAAAAAATTCAATAAAAAAGCATTACATCAATTGGTATAAAAAGGTGAATAAACGGTTTAATTATACACGCGAAGTTTATAACTTTTTGCGAGAAATTTCAGGTAAGAATTACATGTACATACAGTGACCGCCAAAAAGTATGTACCATATGGGAAAAAATTTTATTATTGGAGTATTGGAAAAAATATTCTGGGGAAAAGTTTGTGCATGTCCGATAACCTAAAAATCGATTTTGACACATGTCACGTGATCGCTAGAATGGCGGCAAAATGAAAAAAATTGCAATGCAAAGGCAAAAAAAGGAGTAAGATGGCAAGATATCAAAAAAAGTTATTTGAAAAAGTCACTTAGAATTCAATTTTATACACATAAACGAAGTTTCAAGAGATAATTCAAAAAAATTGAAAATAGCAATTTTTTAAAAATATTTTCCCATCTATTTAAAAACATTATTTTTTTTCTTATGAATAGCTTGACTATACTGAAACATTTGCATTTTAATGATAATGACAAAACTTTCTCATTTTCTCCACACCAGAGGGCACTAAATTGAAAAAATGGGAATATGTCAGAACCCTTGCTGTTACATCGGTTCGTATCTAACAGTTATATCCGAATTCCACGACCATTGTGATGACATGACACTCCAAAAACATGGTAATTTCCAGATTATAATCAAGTTCCGATGATAATCGTGGATGAGCGTTTCACTTCGCACATAAACTTGAAAATAGTGCGTCAAATTTAAGATTCTTAAAGTTTATGTGCAAAGTAAAACGCTCATACAGCATTATTATTGAAACTTGATTAAAATCAGGAAACATGGTGTTTCTAGATTGTCATATCAACACAATAGTCTTGGAATTCTGATATAACTGTTAGATAAGAACCAATGTAACAGCGAGGGTTTTGGCAAAAACCATTTTTTCAATTTAGTGCCGTCTGGTGTGGAGAAAATGAGAAAGTTTTGTCATTATCATTAAAATGCAAATGTTTCAGTATAGTCAAGCTATTCATAAGAAAAAATAATAATATTTTTAAATAGACGGGAAAATATTTTTTTTTAATTGATATTTTCAATTTTTTTGAATTATCTCTTGAAACTTCGTTTATGTGTATAAAATTGAATTCTAAGTGACTTTTTCAAATAACTTTTTTGATATCTTGCCATCTTACCCCTTTTTTGCCTTTGCATTGCAATTTTTTTCATTTTGCCGCCATTCTAGCGATCACGTGAAATGTCAAAATCGATTTTTAGGTTATCGGACATGCACAAACTTTTCCCCAGAATATTTTTTCCAATACTCCAATAATAAAAATTTTTCCCATATGGTACATACTTTTTGGCGGTCACTGTGTGTATTGTAAAATAATAAAAATAAAGTACCTGAGTTAATTGAAGTGAAAGATATGAGATAAATTTCGTTAAAACTCTTTAATCCATTTCTTCAATTGTTTTTTGAATAAGAATAATGACTTGATCCCTTTTATATGATTTGGAATTAAATCATAGTAAAATGGCAATAAATATTTTTTCTGAGACCTTGTTTTACTTTATTTTTCAATGTGACAGTATTTTTATTTTTTGTGTTATAAATATGATTATTGAAGTTTACATTCGTTTTATGTTTGTAGATATAAATTATTATGTTGTATCCAAATAATTGTCTCATATCCATTTTCTTTGATTCGTTGTACAATTTTTCACTTGGATATAAATAACTTCTACTATACAGGGTGGGCCAACTATTTCAGATCGGAGGATAGCTCCTAAATCACTATAGATAAAAAATATTTTTCACCTGGAGATCAAATGGCACACAAATGACTACTTCTGTGAAATATGCTGAAGTATACAGAGGGTTCCGTGAGCAGGTGACAAATTTTTTTTTTCTCAAATGACCCACCCTGTATTTTTTTCCATTTTTGGATAGTGTGAATTAAAAGCTATACAACAGTTTTTGATTTTTTTCAATTTTGCCGAGTTATTGCATTTCCAATGAACATTTCTGAAATATCATTGTGGAGGGTTAAATTCCATAAAAACTCAGCACTAAGAGGAGTGCAAAAAAGTATTGCAGCTCCCAGTACAGGAATGAAGATATCCACTGAATCATCGAAAATTGTTTAGAAATATACAAGGCGCTCGATAGACGACTGCCAGAATTACAGATTTCAAACAATGAAAACTTTTTTTTTTCAAATGGAACATCCTGTATATTTTGATGTTTTTTGAAAGTTCATTCTTTAGGCTTTCCCATCGATATAATATTTTCTATGGTGACATTCATTAGCTTCCGAGTTAATGGGGAAATATGGCATTTTCTCAGTATTTCTCGATTTCAAACCAAATCCCATCTCTGTTATTAACGTATTTGACGATGTAATAGTAAGAATGAACTTTCAAAAAACATCGAAATATACAGGATGTTCCATTTGAAAAAAAAATAGTTTTCGTCGTTTGAAATCTATAATTCTAGCAGTCGTCTAGCGAGCGCCCTGTATATTTCTAAATAAACAATTTTCAATGATTCAGTGGATATCTTCATTCCTGTACTGGGAGCTGCAATACTTTTTTTTTGCGGCTCCTCTTAGTGCTGAGTTTTTATGGAATTTAACCCTTCACAATGATTTTTCAGAAATTTTCATTGGAAATACAAAAATTCGGCAACCTCGCGTACAATTGAAAAAAAATAAAAATCTGTTGTATAGATTGTTATTTGCACTATCCACAAGTGGAAAAAAATACATGGTGGGTCTGTAATTGAATCCAGTTTTTTTCTCTATATAATATAACTGTATCATCTTCGAAACTACGAATTTCACCTATAGTGTTAATATACAGGGTGGGTCACGGTCGATGGTACCTTAGACGTTTACGGAGAACGGGACATAGGATCGTTCTGAAAATTTGGTTTCTCAAGTAGTTGCTCTTGGTCTACCGATCTAAAATATTTTCAGCAATGCAGCGTTGCCGCTTATACCAGAAAGTAGCAGCATATATGTTATTTCAAATGGGTCACCCTGTATATTACCGCAATTTTGAACTTGTCATTCCTTTCTGATTATTTCTGCCTCATACTCCCCTATATCTATCTCTAACGGTTTTTGAGATATTGGTTATTTTCCATATTTTTTATCCAAAACATAGCTCGAATTGAATGTTTAATTCTGCGGTATTTGGATTCTTTTGCAATTTTCTGTTTAGTTGATCAAGATCATGTACATTGATTCTGTATAGAGAAGTTTGTTCTGCGTTATACAGGGTCGTTCAAAATTCATGATCTTACTGCTAGATACGAAAAGGGTTGAAAGTGCGTTTTTTTTAATGGAACATCCTGTATATTATGAAATATCCTGAAAGATGACTAAATTCCCTTCGAATTGATATATCATGTTCTTATACCTAAATACCCAGAATTCCGAGATAATAGCAATTTTCACTTGTAATCTCCCAAGTGCTTGAATTATTGCCGGAAATTTTTCGAGTACATGAATTTTTTTGAAAATTCAATACACGATAAGAACATAACTTTTTATTTTTTTTTGTTCCAAATTTAAACACATTTATTGATGAAAATTTTGTAGTATTTTGTAAGTATTTTACATATCAATATTTCAGTGATTATAAATAGTTCAGGTGAAACCATCTTTAGTTATTTCTTATGAATTGTTGGATGATTTTCATTTCTCGGTGTAACATTTTTTTACCGAATCCCCCTCGTACTTGAATTAATTGCCGTAAATTTATCTCGTACATGAATTTTCAAAGAAAATAACCCTCGTCGCTTCGCGACTCGGGTAATTTTCAAAAAATTCATGTACTTGAAAAATTTCCGGCAATAATTCAAGCACTTGGGAGATTACAAGTGAAAATTGCTATTATCTCGGAATTCTGGCTATTTAGGTATAGCAACATGATTTATCAATTCGAAGGGAATTTAGTCATCTTTCGGAATATTTCATAATATACCGGATGTTCCATTTAAAAAAACGCACTTTCAACCCTTTTCGTATCTAGCAGTAAGATCATGAATTTTGAACGACCCTGTATAACGCAGAACAAATTTCTCTATGCAGAATCAATGTACATGATCTTGATGAACTAAACACAAAATTGCAACTTCCTAAGAATCCAAATACCGCAGAAATAAACATTCAATTCGAGCTATGTTTTGGATAAAAAATATGGAAAATAACCAATATCTCAAAAACCGTTAGAGATAGGTATAGAGGAGTATGAGGCAGAAATAATCAGAAAGGAATGACAAGTTAAAAAATGCGGTAATATACAGGGTGACCCATTTGAAATAACAAAGATGCTGCTACTTTCTGGTATAAGCGGCAACGCTGCATTCCTGAAAATATTTTAGATCGATAGACCAAGAACAACTACTTGAGTAACCAAATTTTCAGAATGATCCTATTTCCCGTTCTTCGTAAACGTCTAAGGTACCATCGACCGTGACCCACCTGTGTAAAAGGCTGTTGAGATAGCTATTAAAATAGAAGTGGCTCCGAAACTGTCCTCTGGGGCACACCAAATTGGAACAAAAGTAGAAAAAAAAATGTATGTGCACCGCGGCCATATGATCTTTTTTGACCTTACCTGAAATTTGCTTGGTCTCGGCCGCCAAGTTCCCATTTGGCCAAAAAACATCAACTTTACTGCCTTAGTAGTTCCTCCACAGATAACTATTTGTTGAACTTACGGCCGTTTGCACGAATTTCAGTTATATTCTAGTTAAAATTAAATCCACAATTATATCAAAATATCTTTGTACCACATGGTTTGTTTAGTTCTCAAGTTGATTTAATTATTAGCTAATAGGCATAATCCATCAGAAATTGGGGAAATTGGGAAATTTCATCAGATGTAATTCAATGTTCGTCGTGGCATTAGCCAGGAAAGTAGTTGTTTTCTGATGGATTTTCGACCCAACTTCTCCTATTGTATAGGATATTTGCAATGAGCAGTCCTCCGGACATCTTATGCCTAAAGTCATAAGCTCATTGTGAATTAGTTTTCTTTTCCGATTCATATACGGTCTTGACGATCGTGTCATGGGTATTGCTTTGGTTGGGCTTCCGGCACTGAGATGGCGCTCGCAGTTTGGAAATAATCCACTGTGCGGGCGCGGTCTCAGTTTCGGTCTGTAAATGGGTTTGGCTGTCGATTCATTCCTTGCAGTCATTAGTTATTGACTGCTAGACCTACCCTATACTGATGAGGAGCAACACTCCGAAATCGATATATAGGTGGTCCGAATGTTTCTATGATCATTCCCATGCAACCAAGCAATTGCAGAGATAACCTTGTAGGAACTCTGCACGGAAATTTCATCAGATGTAATTCAATGTTCGTCGTGGCATTAGCCAGGAAAGTAGTTGTTTTCTGATGGATTTTCGACCCAACTTCTCCTATTGTATAGGATATTTGCAATGAGCAGTCCTCCGGACATCTTATGCCTAAAGTCATAAGCTCATTGTGAATTAGTTTTCTTTTCCGTTTTATTAGCTAATAGTTAATCATTGATTAGTTAAGCCGAATTATAATTCAAATTGGTGCAAACGGCCGTGACTAACTTAACAAAATTCAATAAAAACTACTCAAAATTCACATTATTTTCTCTAAAATATATTTATTTTCACTGTTACTTTGTAGAAGTTATCCTAGCCGCCAACGCCGTCAAAAACCTCCTTCAGAACTCCCCGACTGTAACAGCCGCCCCGAGGCCTTCCCACAGCCACAGCATTTCCAAATCGATGATAACCAATGCCTCTTTCAGAACGAAAAAGCTGCCCGGTAAGTTATTGCCCAAGGAAGACAAGAAAATTTGAGTTTGACCTTGAACAGAGTACATTTCGAATTGAAGAATTGGAAGGTAGGGTTGTTGTTTGTGGTGCTGTTATCGCTTTTTTTGTCCTCCTTTTTCTCAATGTGTTCAGGGTGGACCAAAATTTACTTATAATAATAATAAATTTATTCAGTCATCAAAGATGACATTGAATTAATGTACACATGAGGTATTATAGTACAATAAATACAGTTAGCTGAGTTAGCTTCACAAAAAGATTGTGATGTATAAACAATTATCATGGAACTTACATACATAAATACAACATAATACAATTATTTGTAACAAGTTATAAACATTAATTTGTAGAACGTATGTATGAGAACTGGTCTATATATCAGATGAGACATAAAATATGAAACAAATAAGACATAATATAAATCATATATGAGGATGTATTGATATCTAGTTAGCCTAGACCAGTTTCCTGCATAAACAAAATATTGCGTTACCATAGCAACGAACAATAACTTATTAGAAGTGTCAGTGTGAAGTTTGACGTCAAAAAAGTAAACCAGAGTAAAGGTGCATTTAGTCAACATCATTTTAAAATTGTGCTTAAATATATGTTAAAAACGAAAGTTGAATCTGTTAAATCAAATGGCACCATTTATACAACAATATTAAGTTTATGCTAAAAACATGTCACTTTGAAAATCCCAATTTTATAAGAATCTTACTTTTACGACGAAAATATTAGCATATATTCACGTGAACCTAAAGTTTCATGTCATAAAATGTACCTATCATTCTTAAATGTATGCCTAAATGTAAAACTCGTGTAATATCAGGTCTCATTCAAAATTATTTTCACGGTTATGTTTATGTCAGTGCTTGTGCTAAAGTTACGTTTATGTTGACTAAATGCACCTTTAGGCAATAAAATAAAAGAAAAAATATGTCCACCGAAATTGTGAACATCGAAATATTGGAGTATCGAACCATCATCAAGTAAGTACCTGTGTTTAAAAGGGTTAAGAGGTAAGCAGATTTACGAAGATATGCTTAATAGTCCGGGAGCCAGTGACAGATTTCCATGACCAAGTTCCTCTCAAGCGAAAATTAGTGGAATGCATCAGAGAGTTATATCATAAAGCTTCGTGAACGTCAGCTGCGGTTCCGTGGGGGGGATGAGCGGTGGTAGCCTCCCACGCACAAAGAAAAAGAAATGTATTCAATTTTGTTTTCCTACCTGAAAACATGTTAAATTATCGCTAAAGCAATATCTTGAAGAAAGAAAAAATCAGCTGAATATAGCATGGTGTATTATACGACAGTTAGTTGGTCGAACACAAAAAAATTGTACCTTCTATGATTTCCTCTCAAATAAAATTTTACCTTATATTCGGATTGCGTCAATTTAACATGTTTCCAGTAAGGAGGACATAATTGAATATATTTTTTTTCTTCGTGCGTAGGAAGCTACTGTGCTGATCATCCCCCCCCCCCCCCCCCCCACAAACGGAATCGCAGCTGACTTCACGAATCTTTATAATACGACTCTCTGATGCATTCCACTAAATATCGCTTGAGAGGAAATGACTGACCAAATTTTTACCGGGCTCCTGGACTATAATACCCTTGGTGATCAATGTCCTTCGTATGCGACCGTGAAAAATTGGACTGCAAGCTTCAAAAGAGGTAAATTTTCCATTGAAGATGATGACCGATCGGGAAGGCCAGTTTCTGTGTCAGTCCCCGAAAATATCGATGCAGTCGAATTGGGCTAAAACGGATATCTGAAGCACTGAATATTTCATACGAACGCGTTCATCATATAGTTCACGTCAATTTGGACATGAGAAAAATTGCTGTAAAATGGATCCCCAAATGTTTGAATGTTGACCAAAAGCGTGCAAAGGTAGTAGCATCGCGTTCGATCTGTGCTCGATTTGAAAACGATGTAGACTTCTTAAACCGAATTGTTACTATGGTTGAGACTTGGGTACATTTCTACGATCCATAAACAAAGCAACAATCTATGGAATGGCGACACTCCGGTTCTCCAAGGCCTATGAAGTTTCGTGTCCAAAAATCTGCTGGAAAAGTTCTTGCTTCAGTTTTTTGGGATTGCCATGGAGTAATCATGATTGATTTTTTGGATAAGGGTAGAACAATAACTGGAGATTACTATTCGACATTACTGACCACTCTACGGGAAAAAATTTAAGAGAAAAGACTTCTTAGGCCTTGGAAAACCGGAGTGTCGCCATTCCATCGATTGTTGCTTTGTTTCTGGATCGTAGAAATGTACCCAAGTCTCATCCATAGTAACAATTCGGTTTGAGAAGTCTACATCGTTTTCAAATCGAGCACAGATCGAACGCGATGCTACTACCTTTGCACGCTTTTGGTCAACATTCAAACATTTGGGGATCCATTTTGCAGCAATTTTTCTCATGTCCAAATTGACGTGAACTATATGATGAACGCGTTCTGGATTCGCCTAATTTGACGGTTTGTTAAAATCATGTCATGAACTGCATCGATATTTTCGGGGACTGACACAGAAACTGGCCTTCCCGATCGGTCATCATCTTCAATGGTAAATTTACCTCTTTTGAAGCTGCAGTCCAATTTTTCACGGTCGCATACGAAGGACATTGATCACCAAGGGTATTAATAATAATAATAATAATAATAAATATTTTATTCCTTAAAATGATCATTTCACAATGACATAGGAATCGTCAGATTGAACATGAAACACATAAATGTATAAATACACAATACATAAATTACTAATATAGACACAATACATGATAGACAGTAGATCTACGCGGGAGTGAATGAGTACTCAAAATATTCGTCGATGGAATAAAAACAACGCTCCAGAAGATATTCTTTGACCTTTCTTTTGAAGGTAGAAATTAAACGTATACTCTTTATATCTGGAGGCAGGCAGTTGAATAACTTCGAACCAATTAAAGTGGGTGACTTTTGAAACAACGTTGTGCGGTGTTGTTGTAATTTAATAAGATTTCCATTTCTTGTTGGATAGTTGTGGCACTTGGAGTTAGTTTCAAACTCAGACTCGCGCTTTTTTTATTAAGCATATCTTCGTAAATCTGCTTACCTCTTAACCCTTTTAAATACAGGTACTTGATGATGGCTCGATACTCTAATTTTTCGATTTTCACAATTTCGGTGGAAATATTTTTTCTTTTAATTTATTGCGTAACTCTGGTTTACTTTTTTGACGTCAAACTTTAAACTGACACTTCTAATAAGTTATTGTTCGTTGCTATGGTAACGCAATATTTTGTTTATGCAGGGAACTGGTCTAGGCTAACTAGATATCAATACATCCTCGTATTTATTTAATTGTTTGTGTGGTTCACATCTATGTTTATACGTACAGAATGTAATTTGCGAAATTCATTTTTTTTATTCATATTTTATCCGGTGTAATGTTTCTAATCATGTCAACTATCCTTTGACTATACCTCGTTTTTTCACAAGCTCATTCAAATTTGTCACAATTACTTATAAAAAAAATGTTCAGCTGACTTTTGTTTTTGGGGTTATACCAAGAAAACCTTTGGCTTTTTGTATTGAATAAGCTTCATTAAATTATGTGGACCGTATTTGTCCGATTGGACTTCAAATGTGAACTATACGATGTTACAATTTGAAATTGTACTAAGCTTATTCACAACTTCCAGAAGCAAACAAATTCAAGTTTCAGACTTGAGACTCACCCTCTTAATTTTCATTCAATGAATAGAATCTTCAAAGTTCACTAAAACTCGTTAAACTCGTTGACAACCACAACAACACTCTGCAGTCTTAGATTAGTTATGAAGCTGGAAAAACGAAACGACGAAAAAGATCAACCAAACGCTTAATTTTTTCATTTTTTTCAATTTTTTTTATCGTATTCCAAAAATTAAGTGACTAGCGATAAATAAGAAAAATCTTAAATTTTTCGGAATGGTTTCAGAACGGCTGTATTTTGGATTTCTGAGCACCATTTTGGAAATCCTGAAAACAGCATGCCTTTTAAAGTTTCTGACATATCAATATTTGACAGTTCGATATTATATTCCTTTTTTTCGTAAAATTGAACAGAATTAAGGTTTCCACAAACCAACGCGGGAACGCGGGACGGGAGCGGGATGAATGCGAGACTAAATTCGATAGTGGGATATGTAAAAATACATACTGGAGAGATTATTCGTATTCCGAAATGCAGACAAGCAGAGAAATACATATACAGGGTGTCCGGTAAACCTTGTACAATATTGAAACTGGTGATAGACCAGGTCATCGAATGTCGAAATTTCACCTCAGTTAAAATATCACCGTTTTCGAGATAATGGGCATTTTAAGAATTTCTGGAAAATCGCTACCTAACCTTGGATTTTTGAGTGCCATGTATACAAATTGGGACGAATCCAAATATCTTTGCTGCTGAAGACTACTGATGAGTGATGCTTCTAGACGTACAGAACAATTTTTCAGAAATTGAAATCATTTTTCAAGAAATGAGGGTAAAATGCCAGATTTGAGTTTCAACATTATTTTTTAAAAAAGTTAGACATTATATTCTGAAAGAAACATAACCAATTGAAAGCGGACGTTCATTTCAAAAAAAAGCTCATTTTGTCCAGACTCTACCATGGTATAAAACAAACTATAATTATTTTTGGAAGAAGTGGTTTCCATTGAATTAGGCGTGGTTTTAATCTAGGTTTCTATCAACTTTTGTTCAAGAAAAAAAGGAAACTAGCCAACACCAAAACTACTTCACAATCACACTCGACGCGCGTTTCGCCAACAAAGTTAGCATTTTCAGGAGCTAAAAGTAAGATTTTAAGATTGTGACGTAGTTTTGGTGTTTGGGTATTTTATTTTTTTCTTGAATTGTATTTACACCAAAGGTTCCAAAATATTCATTTATTTGATCAACTTTTATTCTTACACCCAAAAATAATTTGATTTAGATTTTATCAAGATAAAATGTGGAAATAATTATTGATAATAAAGAATAGACTGCTAGGTAGCATTAAATAGTACCATGTCAATGAAATTAACTTTTCATGTAATTAGGCCTAATAAAATTATTGAAATTTAATGTCGCAATTGTCCAACATCCAGATTCCAACGAAGTTTCAGAGACCGACAGATATACAGGGTGTAACCAAATAAGTGCAAACTTTTTTAAGAGATGAATCCTTGTCGAAAATTAAAAACTTTTGTTTGACCAACTTGTGACTTCTATCGTAGTTTTGTTAAATTATTCCGCTTGTTTCATTCAGTGGTATTTATTTCTTTGTCATGCCGTACATACGTTACACTCCCCGAGAATATGCGCATATGCACAACATTTATGGTGAATGTGGAGGTACTGCTACTGCTGCAGCAGCGCTTTATGCAGAACTATATCCGATTGCACAATGCCGCTCATAGAATCGCTGATTTGGGGGCTATAACCTATAACGCATTTGAAAAGGTTCTTCTTGAAAAGATGTCGTCTCTGCGTACAAGTGGATGGAAAATAACATTTTTGTAATATTATTCAGTGCGATGTTGAATAATCGTTATTGTGGTTTATAGTTTATGTTGATTAAAAAAAAAACGTTGAATTAGTATTTACTTTATTACATCTCATTGAATGCTTTTAAGCAGTTCATTCGTTATTACATAATTATTTAATCATTTCATCTTGATAGGATAAAAATAAAAGACATTACTGACAAAGTCTAATGGAGTTGATTTTAGCTCAGAATAACATCACACTCTAATATTATCGAAATTCTACTCCTTCCAAAAATAATGATCGTATGTTTTCCTGTAAAGCCTGGACAAAATGTGCATTCTTTTGTAATGAATATCCAGTTCCACTTGGTTATGTTTTTTCTCACTTTTTTTAAACAATAATGTCATACTGTTGTTAAAAAAATTGGTGTAACTCAAATCTGTCATTTTACCCTCATTTCTTGAAAAATTGTGTTGTTTTCTGAAAAACTGTTTCGTACGTCTGAAAGCATCACTCATCAGTAATCTTCAGCAGCAAAGATATTTAAATTCGTCCCAATTTGTATACATGGCATTAAAAAATCCAAGGTGAGGTAGTGATTTTCCAGAAATTAAAAAATGCTCATTATCTCGAAAACAGTGAGATTTTTACTAAGGTAAAATTCCGATATTCTGAACAGTCATGATCTGGTCTATCACCAGTTTCAATATTGTACAAGGTTTACCGGACACCCTGTATATGGTTTGCTACTTTCACTGTTTTTCTAGCAATTCGCACGGTTCCTATGTTCCGTTCCCGTTCCCACTTTGGTTTGAGGGAACCTCAAAGCTGTTGTATTTTGGTCCACCTTGAATTTCAATGTTTTTTCCGAATATCACCTTAATTAATTTAATGGTGGTCTATTTTTCGCGTAGATGACATTCCCATCCAAGATCCAAACCAGCTTCTGCAGTCTGAGGCTGCTCTAGACTCCATTACCGAAGAGCAAGAGGATGTTGAGAAAACCAAATCCAAAGGTTCCTCTGGGGCTTTGAAACACTTGCCGAAAATTCCCGGCATAGGCAAGAAACACAAGTTGAAGAACAATCCTCAGCAAGGAGAGCCGCAGCAGCTCGAGTTGACGGGTAGTGGTGACACTCTGAACGAATGTCTCGCGAACGATGTGAATCATTCTGTACATGTAAGCGCGGTTTAAGAGAAAATTGAAAGTAGGGCTTAGTTAGGAGGCGGTACCTTTGGGTTAGTTTTCTAATAAAAAAATTCAAATATATATCGTTTGTCACATTTATTTTTGAGAGAAAAATATCTAACAATCCCTTAAAGTGGATAAAACTCCCACAGATTCGGTTTTATACTCGTGACATGTTTTCTAACACTGTAGCTTAAGGTTCATATAAAGTCAAATATTTCGCGTTTCTGAACTGTAAGATGGCACTGACAAGATATGTTTTTTAGGGTCACTAAATCCTAGAAGGCTTTGGCCTTCTTACGGGTATGGCCAATGGGTGGAGTCTAAATAGCTCCAATGTTACAAAAACACCACGAAAATTAGGTCCGATGTTTGAACTAGTGACACATGTCAAAAGTCAATTTTTATGTCATTGCCGTGATCGGAAATGTTTTCAAAATAGTTTTAGCAGATTCACAGTAAAGAAAGCAGGTTGTCCCAAGTCCCGAAATCTTCTGATGAGCCCTGCTGTCACTGATCCAACTTAGGAATATGTTGATTACTTTTTTTACTGATACAAATATTCCTTTCTTGTGAAAGTGAAGTACCTATTGTGCAGTGAAACCTGCGAGAATACCGACAAAAGTCGTAAATTATATTGTATTCTCAGAGGTGAGTTCAAGATAATTTTGTTTATAACTTGTTAATTAGTAGATTGAAGAAAACATTTTTCCCATTTTCCTCACTAAAGACAAATACAGATTATATTTTCATTCAAACTTTTTTTTTCAGGATTGAAACAGGAAACCTTGGGAGAGAAATGGCTATCAATAGTATCAATATTGAATAATTTAGTGTAAAATTGTGACAGAAATCAGGACCAGAATTAAATTAAAAAATTAACTTAAGAAATGTATACTTAACAGATTTTTTTAATTCCTATATAATATAACAATGTTTCACCTTTGACTGTTTTTGCTTTGATATGACTTATTTATCATTTCACAAATTATTCTCATCATTCCTTTTCTAATAATTTTTTGATTTCTTCATCGATTCTTATTTCATATGTATTGCTGTTGAACAATTTATGTAAAAATGTAATGCCTCTCTAAACAGAAACGTTTCTTGGGATCAATTAATAAAGTGTCTGCAGTGTAAGTATAACAATTTTCGTGTTCACAGGAGTCTAGGGCTGACAAATTTTTTCTGAATTGTTCAGATTATCAACCCATTTTATCAATTTTCAGATTCATGTAGGAACAAAAGACCCAAAAATGGTCATGGAAAAAAGTGGCCAATTCTAATAAGCACATAGAATGGAAAAGTTGTAAAATGCAAAAATGGAACCTTTTTTTTCGAATAAGTTTAAAAATTCTATATTGACGTTTATCTTGAGAAAATTGGTTAGACCATAATAATGTTAGTATATTGGTAATCTCTTTAGAATAGCTGTTTTATTGAAGTGAATGGCTATATTTTCTTGTTTCAACTATACCATATGGAGGTCATAATTCACTATCTCAAGAAACTTCTTATTTATGATAGGAATACAAAAAAAAGAATTCATTAGGTATATATAAAGGAATTTTTATAATCATACAAATGAGAATGTACAAAAATGTAAGATTGTAAATGGGTGAGACAGAAATGCAGTATTTCAATCATGTCAATATTTTTTGGATGTTTTGTAGTACCTTATATATCTGATAGGTATTAATTTTTGCCTTGAGTTTTTTGCTAAAGCTTGATTTCATATGAGAGGCATTCAGCAAATATATTTGACACGTGTTATGTTCACGAATGCTAGGCACTTCTGGAAGATTCAAATTCTGTAATCGATATTTGGAGTTATTAGCAGTACCTCAAATTATTGATACCCCATTTTGAAAATTTGTACTGATCAAACAATGGTAGGTATATATTGTGACTAAGAAGTATTTGGGAGAATCTCAAATTTTGAATAATGAACCCATTAATGGAGAAGTTTCAGTGTTTTTATAAAGGGTTTGTAACTCTGTGGATATATTTAATCATTCATTGGCAACTTTCACACATCATTCTGAAAACAACACTAGGTTCTGCACTTCTAAAAGAAACTCTTGTGTCTGCAGCAGAGATGGTCGACGGCTGAATCTCCATGTTCCTTAATCCGAAAGTCGACGCTTTTTTGAAATTCGACTCAATTGTACACCTGACAATTTCAATCCATAAAAATAATTAGAATTGATATGTATCCATTGAAATTAAACATGATATCCATATTTTACTTATTTGACATTCTGACTTACAAAAGAAACCCAACTTTTTTATCAAAAGTATCTGTTCTCTCTCTCTTATAACCCTTGCTTCTTAATTGGCGCTTTTGTGGGTTATTTGGAACATTCGAACTATTTAAAGAGATTGGAACTATTAGACTCCACCCATTGGCCATACCCGTAAGAATGCCAAAGCCTTCTAGGATTCAGTGACCCTAATGTTTTTCATCCCATAGTGACAGCGATCTTTTATAATATTTCCAAATAAATTACAGTTTTCTGCTGGAATATCTACTGAATATCCAACGGTCAACCCTACTGCTAATGCATTGTTGCCAAATCTCAACATTATTCGGAGTACTGCGAAATATCTCAGGATTATTAATTAATATCTGGTATTAATTGTGGTAATGTGGTTCAATGCATTATGTAGCTGTATTACGGATTCCTCCTATTATGCCGTTATTTTTTATGAATATAATATAATGTTATTTAAAAACAACTGGAATGGACAATAAAGACGCTATTATGATTATTATTATTATTTTTCAATTCTGTTTTGCGTCCTTTTTTTTCCAAAACTGATATTTTAAATCGCAAAACAAAAGACTTATCACTTACATACTTCTTCAATTGTGTCCAAGGACTTCAAGGCTTTAGGCGGACCAATCCAACATCCAACTGATGAACTGACAAACCCCCATCGACGTAACTTTCATTTTCGATTTCGATTCGATTCGAGCGATTTACCGTTTTTTGTCCGAGGTTTTGAAAATCATTATTAAAAATATAAATCGTTTGATTTTATGTCTGAAAAATAGTATGAATAGTTCCTCAATGTCCAGTCTTCTGAATTTCATATAAATATCACTTGCAAAGGCGATTCTTCTCAACTGTCTTTGATTTTATAACAAGATTTTCAGATTTTTCCTAAATTGTGAGAAAACGTTGAGTAGAAAATTCTGAAAAAAATCGTGATTATCTTTTACTTTGACATGGATATGTCATTATATTTGAAATGGAATCTGATGAATGATTTTTGGGAAAACTTAAAGAAACCTCTGAAAATTAGGTTTTTATTTTGTTCCTCGAAAACTTCATCAGATTTTCTTCTACATCTCTCTAATTATTCAATTTGAATGCCAAAATAACTCAGAATTTTTAACTTTGCCGTTAATTTTTTTCATTGGTTTATAATATGAACCTTATCAAGCGATTAGTACACTAAAATATTCTCCATTGAAACCAAGCTCAAATACAATTTTAATTAATATAGGTAGAGGGAATCTACCTAATCTAATGACATATTTCCAGAACCCACAAAATTTATAATAGTAGTACAATGTACCTGGAAATCACCTTAAAGACTAACCATTCATTAAGAAACTAAATTCAACAAAGGCGAATTATTGAGATCAAGTTGGTCGTTAAGTTGACAATTTGAATTTTTCAGTTTAATAATTTCTAGGAATTCGAAGTAATTAAGCTTGATACCTTCATTTTCGACATGAAGGATTTCGAAGTTTTCATCAAAGTCATGATCTTCTTCTAAAATATGATTGGTATATGTTGAATTTACTTTATTTTTTACTTAACTCATACGATGTTCATATATTCTGCTTTTGAATGGTCTACCTGTCTGACCTACATATACTTTGGGACAAGATCCACAATTCAATTTGTTAACTCCTGATTTTTACTGATTTTTCTGTCTTATCTTTGTTATTTTTCATGAACCTTCCCAACGTGTTGTTTGTTCTTTAGGATACTCTTGAATTTTGTTTATGTAAAAATGAAGTTAGACATGATGCGAATGTAATTGAATCTGTGGAAATCTTATCGTCTTTACCTCAGTGTTAATCCAAAAAAAGAAAAATATCTGTTAATGTTAATTCTGGAAGTTTTGTATTCTGTATGAACGAATCAAATAAAGGAATGAGTGGATGAAGTTTCAACAAATAACACCGAAATCTGTGAAGATTTTCTCGAATAGTATATAAAATTATCTCAGGTACAATTCTAGTATTCAAATGTATAATTAAAAAGAATATTCATAAATGAAAAATAAAATTTCCTATATTTTTATACCACTAACTAACTTTACATCAGTTTCGTCCTAAATGTATCATATAGGACGAAACTGCAGTAACGTTAATTACAAATGTAAATGGTATAAAAAACAGAGGAAGTTTTATTTCTCATTTTTCATAATGATTCTGTTCTACGTAATAACGACTACATCTATCAGTTTAATATTAATAAAATTTATCAAAAGATTAAGAGTATATGTTTAGAGATTATTCACAATTGATTCCATGATTTGAGGTAATTTTATTTTTTAGAGGAGAGCAATTATTTAATTCTTAGATACTTGAGAATTTATTTCTCTATGATACATAGGTAGTTCTAGTTTTTCTGTCAAAATTCCTATGGCTTGAAGATTATCAATTTAACTTTAAATCGCACCATTAAATACTACCCAAATTCAAATAGAATAGCAATCAAATTGCATCATGAATGAATGAAAATCATAAGCTAACATAATGAGTATACTAAGTTCTAAACTATCTAACCTAAAGGTATTGCTTTCGGATATTTGAACATATGAATTATTTTTTCTATAAAAGTATACAATATAACTATTTCAAATTTTGGATGTGATCGTACTCCTACTTTTCAAAAAGTAAATCTTGCATAAATGCCAAACTATGACTTGTCAATGATCACTATGCGAGGTGTATTATTTCATTTTTGTTTGTAAATAAAGGAGTGTTATTCTAGATTGTAAATGAGGTTAGTTGTATTTTGTTGACAGTGAATTGACAAGACAATAGTTGATATAAAATGAAAAATATAAGCAATACACTATGTGTTGTAGATAATCTTTTAATTCTCAATTGTGATATGGATGAGTATTTGTTATACATTATTGTTATTTGAAAATTATTACTTTAGAGAAGTTTTGAAGGCGTGGTAGAAAGGTGTAGTTGTTGGCTTGAAACCAGTTACGTATTAGAAGAAGATTTCATCTCAAAAGGATTTACAATTGTATAACAGAGAAAAGCTGTTATTGTCAGTTTTGGGGTAGGAGATGTCTAACTCTTGGATATAATTGCTATTCAAAAAGAGATGGTATTTTTATCTGGACCTACAATTACGAATTGTTAATATTCAAGGACCCTAAGAGTTTAAATCTTACCATCAAAGTGTACTTTGTGTAATCATTGCAAAAGTACTAAAATGAAGCACAGTGCATTTATAATAATTCCAATTTTCCAATTAATTCCAAGATTGATAATTTTTTAAACTGTGTCTCTACCGGTCCCGGCTTTCTCTTAATATCTTAAACAGGCTTTTAAAATACAGTATTTTCATTAAATGTATAACTGAATTCAGTTCTTCTGTTTTCAGTTGTTTTTATTCACATTCAAGGGGTTTTTCCATCCAATTACCGTTTTCGTTTTAATAAATATCTCTCAATCTCCCTTAAAATTAAAATGGAAGAACTGCTAGAAAAATTAGCCATTGCGTTTATTTTAGCATGTATTGCTTATTTTTGGAATATGAGAATAAAGAAAAATACAAAAATTTATGTTACCACAAACTTTACATTTATTGGAATAATTTATTCATGAGTATAGTATCGCGACAATGAACACTTACACCGCTTACACAAAATTCGTCAGTGTGCTCTCCCCACCAAAAGAAGATGAAAACCAAAAGAAATTACACAAATGGAAAAAAAAATTACCTGATTAATTTGTAGGAATGCGCCGCCACTGGATATATAATAAAATTTTCATTATTGTAGTAGTAGTACCCAGGTAGCACATCATAGCGGCTGAATCTTGGTTCCATATTGGGCCAATATCGATATATTGTAAATGTAAAATCAATATTTGTCCAATATGGACGAATATTCAAAAAACAATATTATATTAATAATATTGGTGGGATATTGGTTGAATTAGTTTTGAATGTAGATTATCACACGAAATATTGGGTCAATATTGGTTGAATAATTTCTACCAATATCGATAATACAATATTGGTTATATATTGTTTTCCACATCTAGAATAAATATTGCAATCCAAATATTCCAGTCATATCGATTATAGGGGAAAAAAACTATATTGTATTTCCAAGTTTGTTAGAATATTGGTTGAATATCATTTCCACTTTATTTGAGTCAATATTGGTTGACTGATATTTACCAATATCGATAAAACAATATTGTCTTCACATCGTTTTTAACATGTAGATTAAATATCGCAATCCCAATATTCCCCTAATATCGATTCTAGGAATAAAAACTATATTGTATCTCCCAGTGTGATTACACATTGGTTGAATATCATTTCGCCAATATTCAACAAATCTTATTAATCAATATTGGGTCAATATTGGTTCAATAATATTTATCGATATCGTTAAAACAATATTGTCTTCATATTGTTTCCTACATCTAGATTGAGATGAAATTTGAATATTGGCCGAATATTCAATAAAACATATTGAAATTATATCATGATCAAACCTAGATAAAAATCCGCTAGGTGGCTCTACATATGGAACGTCTTCTAAAACCTACGAAAGTATATTAAATACTTCTCACAACTTGTTTCAAGACAGCTCACTCAGTGGTTATGGCGATGAAAAGGCAGACTCTGGTGTAACCTTCATCAACTAAAAGACATTTAATAATTTACCAAGGTATATGACATCCACCAATATATCCAAATGATATTGTACCAATATCGATAAATATTTTGGGGCCATTATAGCTTCAAGAATATTTCACCAAAACTATTTCTAAAGTATTGAAACAATATTCGACCAATATCGCAAAATGCTCACATTTTACTTCTCGACAATATAACTTTTGAATATTGTATCAGCGATATTGTACCAATATCGCCGAACATTTTGAGGCCAATATCAGTTCAAGGATATTTCGCCAATATTATTCAAGTAATATTAGACCAATATCGCCGAATGTTCACATTTTTTTTCTCGCCAATATTGCATTTCAAATATTTCGCCAATATGTTCACAATATTGTATCAATATTTTACTAATATAGGTGTGCTACTTGGGTAGTACTTGTGGGAAGACTGCTACTGCAGCCAGGCAAGTAGACGTAACAGGCCTTTTTTTGACATACCAGTGTTTTGGGTAGGCTTTGTTACCTGCTCTATATGCCACCTTAGGAGTGCACTGTTAATTTGAACTCGACAGTTGATTATCCAGGACCCGCCCAATTTGGAATACAAAATGCAATAATTTGATACCTGGACCAGTTCTTTTCCTCTTCGTTTTATATCGTACTTGCTGATTTCCTTGTTGCCAAACATTTCAAGTGTACGGCTCAGACGTCTAAACTTTCGTTCTGAATATAACTCGAAAACAAAAAGCATGAATAGATAAAAATTTCAAACTTTGTGGTATTGAAACATAATATTTCACCTATGTGGTACCTCGATTTCGAACTTTTCCTAAGATAATCGAATAAGGGAAGTACAGATGCAAAATTGTGGGTTTTTAATCAACTGAAGCAAGAACGTAGTCGGGTAGAAATCGAGGAGCCCGTGTTGAAATCCCAGTTGGTCCAGATTTTAATTCAGTTTTTCAATCTCATGTCTGAATTTCCTATTGCTTTATATTGCTCTATATTGATTTACAAACTCCAAAACTTTCTCTTTATAATATGAAGCATGAATATTTGGTGTGAATATAATTGAAAAACAAAGAAAACTACCCAAACTCTAAAACTCAGCGCTCGTTTTGCCAACAAAATTAGCAACATCAGGAGCTCTGCTTATAGCTCCTGATGATGCTAAGTTTGTTAGCAAAACGCACGTCGAATGAAATTGACGCAGATTTGGTTAGTTTTTTTATGTTTTTGAACTGAAACGATACATTTTTAGTGTACGAATGTCACGGGGGACTCTAATCAATCAGCGAATTGCATAATATCAAATGAGCAACTGTATTCAGACGAATTTGAAGACAGTTCACACCTCAGATCAATATGTTTACTTATTGATCTGAGGTTCACACCTTCAGTTGATTAGTCTAAGGTTAAATTAGAAGAACTAAAAATTTCTCATTTTTTTTTTATGTAAAACTGATATAATTATATAAATAATGTAGATAAGTTGAACATAATATTGTGAACGCGAGTATTTCTAGGTGTTTGTTATTATTATAAATAATTATATTTGGTGTTTAGCCAGGTTATGGACGAGATCTGTTGTATCGTTGAATAAAACATCCTTTGAATGAGTTGAGTCTTACATCCACCTCCCCTTCCTCCAACTGAAAAATTAAAAAGATTACAGTGTGTTTCTTCATCAGTTTATAGTAAGTACATTCCACTTATGAAAAAATTTCAGTAAATTCAAAGAAAGAAAAATATTGCAATTCGAATGCAATCACAATAAGGTTTTCATATTCTGATAATCTCAACATCAGAAACTACCTTCCTACTGATAATTTTTTATGGAGTGTTTCATGAAAAAAATAATAGCATGACTCAGAATTATTATCATGTTGGTACTCACTAAGTCTCCTTGATATAAATCTTTATAACAGGAAGGTGACACACATTGCCGTATGCACAGGACTTTTGATACTCCATTTCTTCCATAGCAGCCTCTTTCACAAGCTGCTTCTACTTCTCTGAGCATTACTTCCTGTGGAATGAAGATGAAAAATCGATTTCATTCATCATAAAACCAAGAAAATGTAGGAAGTTTCAATCAGAAGTTGGGTTTTCGAAATCAAATAAGACAATGGTGTAGCTAAATTTTGAAAGTGAAATCACATTTTCCATCAAAATAATGAAAATGGAAAATTGGAACGAAATATCAATAATTCTGGTACAAATTACGTCACCTTCAATCTATCTGGATCGCACTGTACATCTGATAATAAAATATTACAATTGTTGTAGATATATTGATGCATTTTATTCATGGTGAAATAAAAGGTAACCCATAGAAATCTTCAGAAATATTTCATTCTAAACGATCACTGGTCTGGTGAAACGGTTTATCGGTATTTTTGAAAAGTTTGTCACCAATTTTACATGAATTTGATTGCAGAGCCAAAAGATATCAAACTATAGACGAGTTCTATAAGAAAATAACAGAAATTTCTACCAAATTATTTTGCGCCTAAGGGTTTTAAAATAAATCCAATCACGCCACAAAATAATGAAAATGGCAAATTGGAACGAAATTCTAATAATTCTGATACAAATGACGTCACCTTCAATCTATCTGGATCGCACTATACATCTGATAATGAAATATAAAAATTGTTGTAGATATATTGATGCATTCTATTCATGGTGGTATAAAAGGTATAGGTACTAGAGAAATGTTCAGAAATATTTCCTTCTAAACGATCACTGGTCTGTTAAAACGGTTTATCGGTATTTTTGAAAAGTTTGTCACCAAATTTTACATGAATTTGATTGCAGAGCCAAAGGATATCAAACTATAGACGACTTCTATAAAAAATAATAGAAATTTCTACCAAATTATTTTGCGCTTTAAAGGGTTTTAAAATAACTCTGACCACGCCACAAAATAATGAAAATGGCAAATTTGAACGAAATTCTAATAATTCTGGTACAAATGACGTCACCTTCAATCTATCTGGATCGCACTATACATCTGATAATAAAATATAAAAATTGTTGTAGATATATTGATGAATTTTATTCATGGTGGTATAAAAGGTATATTTACCAGAGAAATCTTCATAAATATTTCCTTCTAAACGATCACTGATCTGGTAAAACGGTTTATCGGTATTTTTGAAATGTTTGTCACCAAATTTTACATGAATTTGATTGCAGAGCCTAAAGATATCAAACTATATACGAGTTCTATAAAAAAATAATAGAAATTTCTACCAAATTATTTTGCGCCTTAAGGGTTTTAAAATAAATCTGACCACGCCACAAAATAATGAAAATGGCAAATTGGAACGAAATTCTAATAATTCTGGTACAAATGACGTCACCTTCAATCTATCTGGATCGCACTATACATCTGATAATAAAATATAAAAATTGTTGTAGATATATTGATGAATTTTATTCATGGCGGTATAAAAGGTATATTTACCAGAGAAATCTTCAAAAATATTTCCTTCTAATCGATCACTGATCTGGTAAAACGGTTTATCGGTATTTTTTAAATGTTTGTCACCAAATTTTACATGAATTTGATTGCAGAGCCTAAAGATATCAAACTATAGACGAGTTCTATAAAAAAATAATAGAAATTTCTACCAAATTATTTTGCGCCTTAAGGGTTTTAAAATAAATCTGACCACGCCACAAAATAATGAAAATGGCAAATTGGAACGAAATTCTAATAATTCTGGTACAAATGACGTCACCTTCAATCTATACACTATACATCTGATAATAAAATATAAAAATTGTTGTAGATATATTGATGAATTTTATTCATGGTGGTATAAAAGGTATATTTACCAGAGAAATCTTCAAAAATATTTCCTTCTAAACGATCACTGATCTGGTAAAACGGTTTATCGGTATTTTTGAAATGTTTGTCACCAAATTTTACATGAATTTGATTGCAGAGCCTAAAGATATCAAACTATATACGAGTTCTATAAAAAAATAATAGAAATTTCTACCAAATTATTTTGCGCCTTAAGGGTTTTAAAATAAATCTGACCACGCCACAAAATAATGAAAATGGCAAATTGGAACGAAATTCTAATAATTCTGGTACAAATGACGTCACCTTTAATCTATACACTATACATCTGATAATAAAATATAGAAATTGTTGTAGATATATTGATGAATTTTATTCATGGTGGTATAAAAGGTATATTTACCAGAGAAATCTTCAAAAATATTTCCTTCTAAACGATCACTGATCTGGTAAAACGGTTTATCGGTATTTTTGAAATGTTTGTCACCAAATTTTACATCAATTTGATTGCAGAGCCTAAAGATATCAAACTATAGACGAGTTCTATAAAAAATAATAGAAATTTCTACCAAATTATTTTGCGCCTTAATGGTTTAAAAATAAATCTGACCACGCCACAAAATAATGAAAATGGCAAATTGGAACGAAATTCTAATAATTCTGGTACAAATGACGTCACCTTCAATCTATCTGGATCGCACTATACATCTGATAATAAAATATAAAAATTGTTGTAGATATATATATATATATATATATATATATATATATTATTTTGCACCTTAAAGGGGTCAAAAATAAATCTAACCACTCCACTGGATTTGTATTACTTCAAAATAGGTGTTATCAAAATTATATAAGAAAAAATATTGATAACTAATTTACATCAGACCGGTATCAGTTTGAATTGTAAAAATGTATAACCAACAGTGATATTCATAATAATGTATCAGTCTTTGTTTCCTCTAAACTTTGATTCATATTATAAAAACAAATGTTTAAAAGCAGACTTCGAAATTCATATTGTCACAGATGACAAAAGACGAAAACACTTAAATTTATTCAAATCATAGATGAAGTATGGCTCATAATAATATAGTTTTTGTCATTATTTTTATTTGTATAATTTCTGTTAAGCCAATTTAAAATATTATAAATCCTGTAGCGAAGTCAAATTCTAATTAAAAAATTGTTAGTATTTTTTTTTATAATTTTTTTAATCCTGTATGCATTTTTCAAAGGGCGCCTATGTCAGCGTTTTCCCATAAAACGCATACAAAGGTGACTTTACACCAGATAGATATAAATGATCAATCTACATAATATTAGCAGTCTATATACATCACATTGTGAAATAAATAAACATGAAATCATGAAAATGTGCCTAAGTGTTTCATTCAATGAATATCTTACGTTTTTGTTGCTTTCTTTATAAGGAAATTCAGTAAAAATGTAGTTTACTTTCTCTTCTAGACTCTGTTTCAAAAATATAACGATTATTATCAACGGATAATTGGAAATCATTTTGTCATAACTTCAAAATGAATCGACTTGTACACAAAACTTACACAAAATTTAAAAATCAATATGTGGACGTTCAGTTGCGACATGCGTGAAGCTATCAGAAACTCGGCTATTGCAAGGAGAAATAATGCGAGTTTTCCTGAAAATAATTTTGTATGGGAATAACTACCTACTGGTTTATTCATTGAAAAGAGTCAGGTGGCCATTACAGAATACTTCATACACTGTGATCATCATATCACATATGAGTGTCGTCAATCCTCGCGAGATTCAAGTACCTACAATAAATAAATTCAGGGCCGGTCAGAGGTAAAAGCAGTCGCTTTGGGCGCCGAGACGAGAGGGGCGCCGGGGGCATCCAAGTTTTTTGAAAAATGGTATGGAATTTTACAACATCACAAAGTGAAAGATGTTTAAGGCATAAGTAAGAAGGTACCAATTGAATATTTTCAGTACCCCTTTAGGAACGCGTCAACTGGGCACTGCGAATACAAAGAAATTTGTCTCAGTGCCAGTCAGTCGAGTAAGGCAGTCAGTGCTTATGAGTATTACCGACTAAGACTAAACTAGTCAAGCTATAGTGTAAGTATTTAAAATGAAGAGGTATAGTGTTTTCGATGTAATTCCGGGAGTTCCATCATCCGCCGACAGCTGTTTCGTGGTTTCCCACTAATCAGGGTGGCTTCATGGAATCTCTTGAAATCAAAACGAATCCACTCTGGAATTAGCACCGTATGGCAAAAAAGACAGTATATAAAAAGAGTGCAGTCCCTAAAGTAGATTCATTGAGTTCACCAAAACTCTAAATCATCTAAAATTTGGAGATACTTTTTTTTCACATTTCTTTTGGGGTGATAAATCCATATTATTCAACTGATTCAAAAGGACTTAGGAAATAATAATAACGCGATATAATTCTTAATTGAAAATTTGTAACAATTCAGCTCTTTAAGTTTTTACAAGAATGCAAACTTGAGCACTGAACGGTTAATATAAAAATGTTTTATATACTATTTATTGCGCACACACTGTAACGTTTTTGTTCCAAATACTACCATTTTGCCCTCTAAACTGTTTATAACCGAGTAAGCGACTCCTTATTTATATGTAGACTATGAAACAATTTTATACTTATTTTATGAAGCAATTGTCTCTATCCTAAAAACTGTTTTATTCATCACATTATAAAGCTTTTATACAGCTTGTATATAACTGTTACAAAACTGTTTTTACCGCAGAACTTAAAGGTGTTATAAGGAAACTAGATAATAATTACTGTTGTACAGTTCTGTGGCTCACCTATGTTTATTTGTAACATTTCCTCAATTTAATCAATTGTATTTGTTTTTTCCTCAATGCAAATAAACATTATTGTTATTATTATAAAGCACACAAAACACTCTTTCAAAACGGTTTTAAATCGTTCTTATAATGCGTTTTGAAACTATTTTTAGCCAAAAGCAAACTTCAATTTTATAATGCCAGTTGTATAAATATTTATACGACAATGTAATAAAAACATTTTTCTACAAACACAAAAATGTCGCAGTCAAACTCACTAAGTGATAAAATACTCTTTAATTAAAGGTATAGTCGTTGAGTATGTTTACAATATTTTTATCATATATTTATAAAAAAAAATTCATGTACTTAGTGTTTATTAATGTATGTATCAACTACCACTATTTTAACTTTTAATGAGTAACTTCATACTATTTTAATCCTAGTGTTTAATAATTATTATCTCTATTTATATTGAATTCTATTTTATTCTATATTATTATGTTAAATATTTTATTATATTCTATCTATTTATATTATATTTTTAACTCTATTTACAGTTCTATATTTCAAAATGACCTAAGAAAAAAAATCGACCGGACATTTTGAAATATCTGATATTTATTCACAATGTATATCTTTAATTGGAATTGAAATGAATAAATATTATTATTATTATTATTATTATTATGTGATTTGAATTAAAATTCTCCAGTCGGACCCTGTCTCCGATGCTCCGATACATTCGGAGGGCGCGCTGGCAACATCATTACCCCAATAACAACTCCCCAAACTATGGGGTAAGCAGCTATTGGGTCCGGGAATCGTGTGCCCTGAGCAGACGTAGTGAACCGTGGATGACAGCCTTCTGCATTCTTCCGGCTATGATTTCTGACATTTTCCTACATGCCGGTATGATTTTTAGGTTCGAGAGTAATGAATTCATCACACCGCCAAGGGACCCTATTATCAGAACAACCATTTTTAAAGAATGGTCTTGCTAGAGCCTGCGGAGTTATTATTATTATTTTTTTTCCTGTAAGGAATGTACCAGTCAGGCCCTGTCTCCGGTGCTCCGATACATCCGGAGGGCGCGCTGACGTCGTTAACCCCAATAACCACTCCCTACGTCCGTAGGGTAAGTGACTATTGGGTCCGAGAATCGTGTGCCCTGAGTAGACGGAGCGAACCAAGGATAACGGCCTTCTGCATTCGTGCTGCTAAGATTTCTGCCATATTGCGGCAAGCCGGTATTATCTTCAAGTTAGAGAGCATTGTGTCCATCATTCCACCAAGGACTCCTATAATCAGAACCACCATTTTGACAGAATAGTGCGGAGTTCAAAGAGAAGATCTCGATATTTAGTCCGTTTTTCCTCCTCTTTTCGAACGATATTCATTTCGCCTGGAGCGGAAAACTCCATGACGAATATCGTTCTACTTTGGTGGTCGAGGAGGACAACATCAGGCTTATTTAACTTGTATTTGCCTGAGGGTGGGGAATGAGTAGTTCCAATAGATTCGGCACCTCTCATTCTCCACCACGGACTTAATATTCTCCGGAACATAAGGCAACACCGGTGTCTCGTCTATACCGTACGAGTGTCGTAGATGGTAGTACAACACTCGTAGCGCCGCGTTATGCCTGTGGATATAGGCTGAGACCGCATAAGATGTCAGGGACGTATATACCCATCACGCGACTACGGTAGACAAGGGTGTTGAAGACACCATCCTGGCAGGCCATTATGAATCCCTCGGTCTCCGACTTTAGCTCACTCGACCTATTATTATTATAATTCGGCATAATAAGATACTTATAAAATATATCAGTTATATAAAGCAATGATTTTGCTACTTGGAAGGCACACTCAAACTTTTAGATTCTGTTCGAAGAAGAGCCTTTCGTCTCATCGTTGATACTGAGCTAACAAGCTCACTCACTTCTTTGGAACGCCACAGAAAGGTTGGCGATCAGTCTCTGTTTTACAGATATTTTCATGGGCGATATGCTCTTCTGAAATATAATCAATCGTTTCACCGTTAGCGGTCCCATCGAGAAGTCTCCACATCCCTATGTCGTCACTCAAGAGACATGATGAACATTTCTTTTCCAGGGCTCGTTCTTCCAACGAACGGCCTCAGAGGTGTTCCCTGAGGCATACATCCTGCAGAAATTCAAGAAGAACACCAATTCCTACCTACTATCCTAGATTATTAAATCAGATAACATGTTACCAACTTGTTTTCATGCTTAGAAATAAGGTCACGGTGTTTCATATTGCACAGTACCAATGGTTGAGTATATCTGATAGTAAATGAAACTGACATTCCGTAATTAACGACATGAATGTAAAATATCCATCGAGTATTAACAGTCCCTAACTAAACCAATCAAGAATAAGTTTATCGAAAAAGGTTAACCTCTGAATCACAAGTATGAACGATTTTATTTTTGAATTTATCATCAACCAAGAAATGTCTTTCAAAAAATTACTGGTGTAAAAAACAAAATAAATCCATACTACTGAAATATATTAATACTTCTTCAGAGATCAAGTATCTCTTTGGCACGTAATTTATTAGGTATTAAAATTTTTCTTATGAGGTACAATTCACAGGATCATGATGGTGTACTCTTCTTTTTGGCCTAGACCACCGGCATGAAACGCTATAGGCTAGAGCCACCCAGAAGTTATAGGTATGTATCCCAATCGCCATCATGTCATCAAACTCCACACCCTTCCTTACCTTTATCAAAACTTTCGGTCTAAAAAGGTCAATACAGATACCTGCATCATAATGACATTTGACTCTTTTTTGCACTCTTTTTTTTAGGAAAATCAAGAATCGCGATTATGAAATTACGTATTCAATATAACTGAAAATTTAGCATTTCTAATTTTTCAGATCAATTCAGTTTACAATGATTCTAAAGACTTGACCTATTCTTTTTTTGATATCATTTTTTGATGGTCATAGTTTTTCACCCCAGTACAATTTGAAGACATTATTTTGTTGAAAATGAAGCTTTGCTCGAACAATTTCGTTTTGTGACAAGTGTAAAAAAGAGAAAAGATCTCGTGAAACTGACCGTTCAGTCTTCAACAAGCTTATCACCAACATCAAGAAATCCAATGGGAAAGGGAGGCTTGTAAAAAAGCTCCTTTGTTTAATATCAGCATGTAAATTTAGAACTTCTCGCATTTTTTTGCGAATTATGATAAAAGAATATGTACCTGACACTTTTCAACTATGGAACCCTCAAAGGCAACTACTTCACTTTCACTTGTGTGAATTTATGTTCAAGCCGAATCCTACAAAAATTAATTCTTTGTCTAAAGGTGAGTAAACTACCAAAAAGTGGAATAATATTTTCTATTTGGTTGGGGATTTCAACTAGGTAGGTAAATTGTTTAGATTTTTAAGAACTGTTTTTGGTAAAACATCATGTTGAGAAAGTATTTTTGGAAGCGATTTAGATACTTAGACTTAGACTTATAAAGTATTTTGATAAGTGGCAAATTAACTGAAATATAATGAAATACCTACATTTTAAAATGCACCAATTGCAAATATAGGTCAAACTAAAATGTTTCAAATGTTGCGCATGCGATTTAATGTGACAGAGGCCTGCAAAAGACAACTCCGAAGATATTTGCCTCCACTTTTCAACTAGATATTCTTCTTATCGTATAAAGATTATCCATATACCTAGTCCATATTGGTATTAGTAGATATATCAGATATATGGATGGCAATAATACAACAGAACAGTTGGCTATTCTGGATCGTACCTATCAATAGAGCGCTAAACTAGCGAAATACGTTAGCCGCTATAAAGAATAAATGCAATTAATAATCCTGTTATTATTTTTCCATTTTCATGCTACAACTTCAGTACCAATTTTTTGTACATATGGTTTGTTTTGTGGGACAGAATATTATTGTTAACCTAGCAATTGTTTTCCCGCGATTTTGTTCGTCTGCAAAGTAATTCGAATCAACATATCGGGATAAATGAATTGTTCAAAAAGTGCATTCGGTACTTGTATGGAAGTTGAACAGTGTAAAGATGGACCCCTACGTGTTATCTGGTGATAGTAATCCACGTAAAAGTTTCAAATATTTAATGAAAGCTGAACTGAACTCTGAGTGGGATTCGCTGAACTTCTGTATTTGGGTATGAAAGCATTTTCATTCTTTGTTTCCACTACACACCATTTATTTCACAAAAATTTCATGGTTAAAAAATATCCCTAGGGTAAGGGTTATGGTTATGTACACACAATGAATTGTTACTATACCAAATTTCTATCATCAAATTTTGATACATTAGAGATTATAGGTACATTGACGAACGGTAAAGTCAGTAGACTAACTTTAAAACCATGAACATTATGAAAATTCATTAGGAAAATGTGGGTAAATCTCGAAACCCCGCTAAAAATGTCTCATAGAGACTGATAAAAAAATGTCTAAGAGAATTTATGAGATCCAAGTTGGATAGAGAAACCGCATATTCGTATAGAGCCATATTCGATATTCACAGTATTTAAAAGACATTACAGATAAATATTCCTTTAATTTCTAATGTGTTCTTACACAACTGTTATCCGTTTCTAACAGCGATCACTGAGATGGATGCTACATGTTTCTATGAGGTTCTGCAGTTTGAAAATAAATTAGAACGTATGAGATTTCATCGCAGTAACTTGATTATTAAAAAAAATCATTGATATTCTGCGAGGTCTGCCAGATTGTTGGCCGTTCCATATGAAGATTAAATAAATATTCCATTGGATTATTTTATAGTTTTATATGCACTTATGCACATAAAGAATAAAGCGTTCCTGGCACGTTCCATATGAAGATTAAATAAATATTCCATTGGATTATTTTATAGTTTTATATGCACTTATATGCACATAGAGAATATAGTACAAATTTGAAATAATATGTAAATTACACACTCATTTCTAACAGAAATGAAAAGGGGGTAGATCGGGTGGATCTATGTAGGGATGGTCGAGTATTTACGGAGCAGGTATTTTGTCACAGGTACGAGATGATACTACTGTGGAACAGGTACGGATCATGAAAAATACCTGTTCCATGCGTATATATTGTGTTACATGAAATCACTAAACCATATAACCTTAGTTAAGTGCTTATAAATATCATACTACAAGAATAATTATTCAATTCCGATCAAATCAGTGACAGTAACTACGTTACGTATATACGAGACAGGACTCACTGTGACGCGTACGCGAAATACGCAACCGTACGGATATCGAGCCCGCGCTGATACCACAAGTATTTTGGAACAGGTATGGCTATTGGCTCTGTTAAGAGTACGTAAGTATTCTAAAGGATTTAGGTATATCAGCGATCAGCCGTCCCTCGGCGAAATACTCGTTCGGAGTGTAGAGCCACAGTTTATAAAGAATCAGTTAGGTCAGTTGGCGTCGGCACTTTGATCTTTTTGTTCCCGTTTGTCCACTGCGCAACCTGTAATTGTATCCTTCGCGCACATAGCCGCTGGCAATTTATACAATGCTCAACATATAAATGTATACACTGCTTGAAATAAAAATGGGACTCTGAACGGTGAATCTTCTGACGTTGAGGTCTTATTTTTTTATTTCAAATTATTGTCTTTCAATATTTTTTGGAGTTAATATAATATTTAAATTATGGACCGACTATAAAGTATTGCTTAAAAATCTAGAGGCGGTTTTGTAGAGAAAGATTGCGAATTTTGTGAGAAAATCTGAAAATGGCGGACAAGTGGATCATTATTGATCTGACTCCTTTCAAAATTTGGTTGAAATCAATGCGTTCTGATGTCTTGAAAAAAATATCCAGCTTTCGAGGTAGGATATAATTTGAATAGTATAATGAATTTAAGCAAGATGAGAAATGTCATGTGACACGTTTCCTTCCAATATCACTGATTACCACACTCCTTCGAAAGACCTTGGATAATGGATTTTTTTCAATGACTTGTAGCGAATCCCTGTAAAGTTTCCTGAATAAGGAAATTTATGAGTCATATTGAAAAAGGTTCCTGTTTAGTCTGTAACTTCAAAACTCAGAAGTTCAACTATTGGACCATAGATGGCGCTAATTTTACCGGTTTCGGTTACTTTTTGTGATGTAAAAAAAACTGAGTTCCTTGTTCTTCTGAAGCGTAGAGGCCTCGTTCATTATGTAATCAATTTCGGTTTGAGATCGATGTTCAAGTGTATTATTCAAATGACAATTTCATATAGTGATAGCATTGTTTGAATGGGTTTAACATAGGTTTAACAACGTTGCCAGATGTAGATTTCACAGAGAAAGTTTATGTTATGGAATATGTTGTATTTTCTTTTCAGGGCGCATTTTTTCGAGTAAAATACACTTTAATAACTAAAAGAGTACAATGATGAATGTGAAACCACATATTATAGGAGCATTGTAGGTGGGTATTCTGTGGTGCACAAAACATTCATTTTTCGGATACTTCGAAGGCTTGACACAAAATGAGACAACAGCGTACATTCAAACAGCAGTCTTCTGGGCATCCTAAATTTGTTTCCTTGGAGTGGATGTAACCTTGGAACATGCAATTGGTCTGAGAGAGCCAACTGATTCTTTATAAACTGTGGTAGAGCGGCCAAGCGCCGACGGCTCCACGGACCTAACCGATTATAGTACATATTCTTTGGATACGTACGGAAACGGGCCGGGACGGACGACGGAGTCTCGGGATGATACTACGAGTATTTTGGAACAGGTATGTCTCTGTCACAGGAACAGTACGTACCTGTTACAAAGGAAATCATGTATCAGCCATCCCTAGATCTATGCAGCCAGTTAACACCATCCGTTCCTCGTTTGAATTATCACAACTCTCACATTACCATGGTTGTCATTTACTTACTCTGATCCCGCTCTATGAAACGTGGTCTAGGCCGCACCATCTTCCGAGTAGAGGAAGAAGCTCTCCGAGTAGAGGAAGAAGCTCTCCGAGTAGCCGGTTAGAGATTCATTCATTACATACATACAGACATTGTTTAAAGAGAAAGAAGATTCTCTTTAAACAATGATACAGACGATGTATGAGGATTACCCATCATACAACGATTCAGACATTTAGAGCTCACGACTCGTGAAAGAACTATGCAGTTCATAGGAAAAGAAACGAAAACTGTTTATCAGCAAATACATTCGACATACGAGGTATATAATAAGTAAATAAATTAATTCTCGATTATCCGATTATGATAAAAAAAATTGATCATTTGCAATTGAAGTCATTTTGAAATATATATTATTATTATATAATAATATTATTATTATATAATAATAAAATAATCTAGGGAACATTATGATTTTTCTGATATGTTTTGAAAACCTGGAGTAAAATAATAATAATAATCTATTCGAATATTTCAGCAATATTCTAGAAAGATTTTCCTGGAATGTTGCATGTCGTTGATCTTGTGTTGATCTTTCTGAAATATTTTTGAAATATTCTGGCATGATATGATAATAATAATCTATTCGAATATTCTTAAGAATATTTTTTTTAGAATTTACCACTTGGTTTCGTAATATTCCTACTGTTGGATCTCATGAAATCTCGAAGGATTCGCATAAAATTGGATACGGAATTCCAAATACAGATTGGACCATCAAGTCCTGAACACACTTTTTTTTATACGATACCGAATGAGATTATAAATTGTGTATTTCCACACATAGGTTCTCAAGATTTTGAATGGGGATAAAACACTATTTTGTTTGAAATTGGAATACCTCATAGAATCGTGTTTATAGTCTCTTTGCACCACCATTGCCTAAAACAAACTCTTATACTCTGTATCCTTGTTTTCTCATCGACACTTTTGTGAATTCTCAGTGATTTTGAGTTGTATGAAAACTAATAAGAATCGCATATATTTAGATAAAGAATTTCTGATCCAAACCATCACATCGTGATCCCACTTTTTCCATAAGATCCCCAATGAAATTGGATACGGAATTTCTGATACAAATCATCGAATACTGAATCCACTTTCTTCATACGATACCAAATAAGATTAGTAATTGTGAAATTCCACACATTTCTCATACGTTGACAAGCTTGTGAATGTGCATATAATATCGTTGTGACATGTATTCGGGTATGCTTATAAATTACACCTACTTATAAATCCTCATACATACTTCCAAAACGTGTATGTGCCAGGGATAACGTACGTGTAGGTTACAGACTTTCCACGTAGATCCTTGTAAATTCTCATAATTCGTCTATATTTTTTTGGCAGGGAATTGAAACCGCAATCTTGATACAAGGGTCAGTTGTTAACTTAAGGTGCATTTAGTCAACATCATTTTGAAATTGTAATTTTGTTATAATTGTTGTAATTGTTGTAATTGTTATTTCCATCAACCGATTGCACCCCTACGCACAACCCTCGAAAGTCTTCAAGAGACTTGTGTGAGCTAGGGAAGACGAATTGTGTTTAAATATATTTGAAACCGAAAGTTGAATCTGTTATTTCAAATGGCGCCATTTATACAACAATGTTATGTTTATGCTAAAAACCTTTGATGTTACCTTTATGTTTATGATAATGCTTGTGCTAAAGTTGACTAAAACCACTCTTATTAGACTATTTATTCTTCTACCAAGCTACAGATTTTTCACATTTCCATGAGTTTTGACCTTCGAAGGTTTTTAAAAGTTATTTTGTGATATTTATTTATGCACATTTGACGAGACTGGAATGTTACGAAATGCATTGATTTTTTAGACACCTTGATATGTTTTGAACCAATATGAATCATTTTGAAACATTAAAAAAATTCTGCTACCTGAACTCTTCGATTATTCTTATCCAAGATTTATATTATTATGAAATATTTTCGAGTATATCAAAACAACATGAAACTCAGAAATCTCTGCAGGCACAATGGCGATCCCTCTTGCATATATTTTTAATAAAAGCATGCAATAGGTTATGTTTCCAACACCATTCAAAAGAACCAATTGTACATCTGATATTCAAAAATGACAACCGTGAAGACATCTTACAGACTTATATCTACCATAACAAACTTCCCTAAAATTTTCGAAAAACTACCTACATTTTTCAAAAAACAAGGTTATCTCTGGAAACCAATTTGGCTTTAGAAAAGGTGTTCTGCCCAGGGTGCTATTCTGCAACTTACCACTCAAATGTACTCCGCTCCTAGATAATGGCCACCCATCTCTTTGTGTATTTTTAGATCTGTCAAAAGCATTTGACAAAGTAAGCCATGACAGGCGTCAGGGACACATGCTTAGATATCTTCAAGATCTACCTTTCTGGTAGACCTCAGTCTGTGAAAGTTGAGGATAAGCTGAACATAGATAAGAAAGTAGTGTATGGTGTACCACAAGGCACAGTGTTAGGTCCAATTTTATCAAATGTGTACATCAATAGCTTGTTTGACTTTCACAGCAGTGGTAAGATAAACACTTATGTGGATGACACTATACACAGTTGTTTTGAAGTATTTCATAAACATTTCATGTCTGCTTTTGACATGTCTTGAAATCTTTCTTGAATGTTTCGACAATTATGAAACACTTCAGAAACATTTCTAAAAAATGTTTCGATTGGTCACAATCACGGTACTTTTGAAGTATTTTATAAACACTTCATGTCTACTTTTGACATGTCTTTAAATCTTTCTTGAATGTTTCGACAATTATGAAACACTTCAGAGACATTTCTAAAAACTGTTTCGATTGGTCATAATCATAGTACTTTTTCATAAACATTTCATGTCTACTTTTGATATGTCTTGAAATCTTTCTTGAATGTTCCGACAATAATTATGAAACTTCAGAGACATTTCTAAAAAATGTTTCGATTGGTCACAATCACAGTACTTTTGAGGTATTTCCATTTCATGTCTACCTTTGACATGTCTTGAAATCTTTCTTGAATATTTCGACAATTATGAAACACTTCAGAGACATTTCTAAAGAATGTTTCGATTGGTCACAATCACAGTTCTTTTGAAGTATTTTATGAACATTTCATGTCTACTTTTGACATGTCTTGAAATCTTGCTTCAATGTTTTGACAATTATGAAACACTTCAGAGACATTTCTAAAAAATGTTTCGATTGGTCACAATCACAGTTCTTTTGAAGTATTTCATAAACATTTCATGTCTACTTTTGACATGTCTTAAAATCTTTCTTGAATGTTTCGACAATTATGAAACACTTCAGAGACATTTCCAAAAAATGTTTCGATTGGTCACAATCACGGTACTTTTGAAGTATTTTATAAACATTTCATGTATACTTTTGACATGTCTTTAAATCTTTCTTGAATATGTTTCAACAATTATGAAACACTTCAGAGACATTTCTAATAACTGTTTCGATTGGTCATAATCATAGTACTTTTTAATAAACATTTCATGTCTACTTTTGATATGTCTTGAAATCTTTCTTGAATGTTCCGACAATAATTATGAAACTTCAGAGACATTTCTAAAAAATGTTTCGATTGGTCACAATCACAGTACTTTTGAGGTATTTCATAAACATTTCATGTCTACCTTTGACATGTCTTGAAATCTTTCTTGAATATTTCGACAATTATGAAACACTTCAGAGACATTTCTAAAAAATGTTTCGATTGGTCACAATCACAGTTCTTTTGAAGTATTTTATGAACATTTCATGTCTACTTTTGACATGTCTTGAAATCTTGCTTCAATGTTTCGACAATTATGAAACACTTCAGAGACATTTCTAAAAAATATTTCGATTGGTCACAATCACAGTTCTTTTGAAGTATTTCATAAACATTTCATGTCTACTTTTGACATGTCTTAAAATCTTTCTTGAATGTTTCGACAATTATGAAACACTTCAGAGACATTTCTAAAAAATGTTTCGATTGGTCACAATCACAGTTCTTTTGAAGTATTTTATGAACATTTCATGTCTACTTTTGACATGTCTTGAAATCTTGCTTCAATGTTTTGACAATTATGAAACACTTCAGAGACATTTCTAAAAAATGTTTCGATTGGTCACAATCACAGTTCTTTTGAAGTATTTCATAAACATTTCATGTCTACTTTTGACATGTCTTAAAATCTTTCTTGAATGTTTCGACAATTATGAAACACTTCAGAGACATTTCCAAAAAATGTTTCGATTGGTCACAATCACGGTACTTTTGAAGTATTTTATAAACATTTCATGTATACTTTTGACATGTCTTTAAATCTTTCTTGAATATGTTTCAACAATTATGAAACACTTCAGAGACATTTCTAATAACTGTTTCGATTGGTCATAATCATAGTACTTTTTAATAAACATTTCATGTCTACTTTTGATATGTCTTGAAATCTTTCTTGAATGTTCCGACAATAATTATGAAACTTCAGAGACATTTCTAAAAAATGTTTCGATTGGTCACAATCACAGTACTTTTGAGGTATTTCATAAACATTTCATGTCTACCTTTGACATGTCTTGAAATCTTTCTTGAATATTTCGACAATTATGAAACACTTCAGAGACATTTCTAAAAAATGTTTCGATTGGTCACAATCACAGTTCTTTTGAAGTATTTTATGAACATTTCATGTCTACTTTTGACATGTCTTGAAATCTTGCTTCAATGTTTCGACAATTATGAAACACTTCAGAGACATTTCTAAAAAATATTTCGATTGGTCACAATCACAGTTCTTTTGAAGTATTTCATAAACATTTCATGTCTACTTTTGACATGTCTTAAAATCTTTCTTGAATGTTTCGACAATTATGAAACACTTCAGAGACATTTCTAAAAAATGTTTCGATTGGTCACAATCACAGTTCTTTTGAAGTATTTCATAAACATTTCATGTCTACTTTTGACATGTCTTAAAATCTTTCTTGAATGTTTCGACAATTATGAAACACTTCAGAGACATTTCTAAAAAATGTTTCGATTGGTTACAATCACAGTTCTTTTGAAGTATTCCATAAACGTTTCATGTCTACTCTTGACATGTCTTGAAATCTTTCTTGAATGTTTCGATAATTATGAAACACTTCAGAGACATTTCTAAAAAGTGTTTTGATTAGTCACAATCACAGCACTTCTGAATTATTTCATAAACATTTCATGTTTATTTGGTAGGTACTAAAAAAATGTCACTAGCCCTTGGACTATAAAAAAATCAACGAATGGCATGAATTTAAAGTCAAACTCTCGAAAACAATGTTAATATCGACTTCTTGAAAATCATTCATCCAATTGACCTGAATTTCCTACTTACCAAATGTGCTTTCGCCACTTTTTGTACACATTCATTAATTAAATACTGCTATAACAATTAATTTAAAGTGGAGTTCTTGGTACGTAATTGGCTCAATTGAAGATAATTATGATAACCAACGAGAGCGAAACAAAAATTAAGAAATATTCGCGCGTTTGTTTCAGAATACATGTTAATTTATGGCGTTAATTTTGAAATGTTTAATTTCGTTCCCCTTGTTCATAGTGCAGTTCTTGCGTTGATGAACGAAGCGTGAATTTGAAAAAGGAAATGAACACTCTGTATTGTAATATGCTCATACTTGATTTGAATTTATTATGTATCGTTTTATCACTGCTGTTTTTAGACCAGTAACCATATACATTAGTTCATGCGTCAGATCCGGTATTTCTGATTTTTTGCTGAGTTGTGATGTTGACCAAATGAATAATCCTAGTTTTCGACCTCGAACAAGAATATCAAATCAAATATACTTTATTGTCTGAATAACATAATTCTTATTGACAAAGTCATTTATACATAAAACATAATAACAATAATTATTGTGTTTCTACACATATATATATATATATATATATATATATATATATATATATATATATATATATATATATATATATATATATATAGATATATATATATGCTGAATACTTGTTTCAAGGAGCAATAAATGTTCCAGGTCCTGGAACATTTATTGCTCCTTGAAACAAGTATTCAGCATATACCATTTCGCATCCGAAATGTCCTTCTGGAGCGCTCTCTAATCTGTTGCCGTGGTGGATCCTGTAAGCAATTGCAGTGTTCACCCCGGCGAACGATGACGGGCACCGGCCCCCCGCGTGTATACAACCATGATAACCTGGACTGCACTGATGAGGGACTTCATCCCGAAACCGGTCTGCAGTTGGTTTCTTGTTTGGATCAGGCGGTGTCCTGCTGTCTGTCTCTGAGAGCTCTTGCAAATTTGTTCCTTCAAAGTAAGGATCTTTGCACATATGTCTGACAGATATAATTCAATATCTGTCGAGGTATTAGCCAGAGAAGTAGTTGTTTTCTGTCGGACATATGCCATACAATCTATACAAAGGTATAGTGAGTTCCTAAAGGATTGTTTTCGACTGTTTTACAGTCACTGGAACATATATATATATATATATATATATATATATATATATATATATATATATATATATATATATATATATATATATACATGCACATACATATACGCATACACACCATACATGCACACATACAACAAACAGGTACAAAATAAATAATGAATTAAAAACAACATAATATGCGCAAAAGTAAATAAAATAAAATTGGTACGATATTTTCATCGTACTGGTCAACTACAAACAAGTAAAAATATAAAAATACCAGTACAAATTGAATAATAAATAAAAATACATCATAATAGGCACACAAGTAATTAGAATAAAAATGTATAGAAAATTTTCATAGTCAACAACAAAAATGTATAAATATAAGAATATGAAAAATATAAGAAAATATATAAAAAAATTAGGAAAATGCCAGTACAAAATAAACCTTAGAACAATTATCATAATAAAAATAGCTAAGATGGGATGACGAAGTTGAATTTCACAGCACTAAAGCTTCTCACAGTAGAATTCATCTAATGCCAGAAGAAGATTTTTTACGGAATTTTAAAATTTTCTTCTATTGTCTATGATTTAATCTTGTTGGGTAGGTAGTTGATTAAATAATTTTTTACCATTATAAATTATAGAATTTTTAACCTGTGTCAATGTTGGAATTGGTAATTTTATATTTAGCGACTCTACTGTTATAATGGGCAATCGTATGGATTTTGTTTTTAAAGTTACTGTGAGTGAGACATACAGCTTCTAAAATAAAAATACACGGTAGTGGTAAAATTTTATGTTTAATGAAAAGTGGCTTGCAAGAATCCTGGAATTTAGCTCTGCACATATACCTAACTGCTCTTTTTTGCAAAACAAAAACCATATTAAAAAGATATTGACTACATGATCCCCATAAACAAATTCCATATCTTAGATGTGAGTCAACTAATGCACAATACACACTCATTGCCATATCTTCACCAAGTTCCCATGAAGTGGTTCTTACTGCAAAACATCCTGATGATAGTGTTCGTCTGAGTCTTTCAATGTGATCTTCCAGTTTATAATCGATATGTAAACCCAGAAATTTTGTGTCTGACCTACAACTTATCACTTGATTTCCTAAATGAATTTCTGGAAGATTACATTTAAAAGTGAGAATGTTAGTTTTGGATATGTTGAAGGAGAGCTTATTAGCACCACACCAATTTTTCATTTCACCAACATCATTCTCCATCATTTGATGCAGTGTTTTGAGTCATCTTTATCATGCCAAAGTATTGTGGTGTCATCTGCGAATTGGGTGATCTCTGCGGAAATATTAATTGAGGTTAGGTCATTTATATAAATTAAAAAAAGTGTTGGTCCCAGAACTGACCCCTGAGGTACTCCCCATTTAGCTTCTAGTTTGTGCGATAAGCTGCCTTGAAGAGATACGCTTTGAATATAACATTGTTTCAAAAATACAAAATTTTTCACCATTCTTCAGTTTTTGACGATGTCATCCCTGAAGAAATAATGTGGAAAAATCTGGAAACACATCAGTTTCAGATCTTGAAATGACATCCTGCAATGACAAATTTTCATCTCTACTTCCAACCTCCTTTAAACGGGAAGAAGGTGCATGTGATTCTTCATTTAAAATGTCTCTTCATTCTCTATTCAAAACTGCTTTTTTGTTTTCGAATAAGATAAAACAAAATCATCCGTTCAGGAATAGCCAAATGGAATGAATTAATTATTTCGGTTAATAAAAATTCCGAAACACGACAATTTCAGATTTTGAAATGGTATCCTGCAAGACATAATTTCATACCTACTTTCAACCCCCTTCAAGTGACAGTTGCAACCCCCCCAAATTTCTAAATGGGGTGGAGACATGTGATAGACCAGTAAAAAGGTATCTTCATTTTCTATTCAATCTAATTTTTTTCGAATAAGATAAAACAAAACCATCCGTTCAGGAATAGCCAAATGGAATAAATTAAATATTTTCATTGTTGTGCAAATTAATACAAAATCCCAAAACACGTCAATTTCAGATGTTGAAATGACATCCTTCAATGACAAAATTTCATCCCTACTTTCAACCCCCTTCGAGTGACAGTTGAAACCTCAATTTTTTTTAATGGGAAGTATGGGCATGTGATAAAATTTAATTTAATTTAATTTAAATTTTGAAAGGTCTCTTCATTCTCTATTCAAAAATGTAATTTTTTCAGATTTTTTTTGAAACTTAACAATAAATAAGGATAAGGTAGTGTTGGGTAATAAGGCCCACTTAACTTTTGCAATTTTTTTTATCCTTTATATTTTATTCAAAAAAATCAGAAACTTGATGAGTTGATTGCTTGTGATGTTTGCCGCTATGTTAACATCATTATTCGTCTCCTTCAATACCTCAGTAACCAAAAAAGACAAATTTCAAAAACTTGCTGTTGGGCCTTATGACCGCCTATTAGGGTAATAAAGCCCATAATAAGTTATGCACAATTTCGTTTATTTATTGTATATATAAATATATACAGATCATTTTTATTAATCAGAAATAGTAGAAACTCAATGAAACACTTATGAAAAAACAAAAATAAACATTATTTTCTACAAAAAGTGATAAACTTAACAAAATTCAACAAAGAAATCAAATTATAAAAAAAAACTAATGAACTGAATTCTAAGAACATTCCCTACCGTAAAAATCCTCAACATCTTCAGCCGTCAGTCCCATGCAAGTTTCGTGTAACCAAGTTCCACATTCTAGACAATTTCGCATGTTGCCCGCGGGCCTTATTACGCGTTCGTTGGTAGGGCCTTATTACCGGGCGAGCACTTTTTCTTAAACATGCAATTTCCAGAAAAATTAACAATTCTTTAAATTTTTCTCTCGGTGCGAAATATAGTACCAATGTAACTGATGGAGCACTATTTGTTTCTTTAAGTAAAATAGGTTGAATTAAAAACGACGTCTCACCTTCTTGCGAACTTATAATATGTGCAGCTTGAAACTGGACATTCACCTAGTGTTGTTAATCGCCAAATGAAGTCAACGATCTTTTAATAAAGCTTCACCACTCGGATGATGAAACTAACCATGTTGACAGATTAGAAAAAATTTGCCAGTCTTCTAAGAAAAAGACATTGGGCCTTATTTACCGCCGGGCCTTATTCCCCAACACTACCTTATCATCCGTTCAGTTCTTGATAATGTAAAAAACAAAAAATAACATGAATGTAAACGTAGGAGAACCATTGTTTTGAAAGACAAATCTTGGCAGAACTGTTTTGTGCATATCTGTTAAACGAACTATGTTTCTTAATTGCAGTTAACAAAATTCAAAGGACAAGTATAACACTGACAACTACTAACTGTCATGCGGTTATAATCCCACAACAATTGAAACAAAAGTAACATTGCCATGGATGGCGTATTGGCGCCATCCTACCAGTATAGTGTCTTATTGAAATTTGAAAATTTTGAGATTTTTTCTCAAAATTTCGACTTTTTTTCTCAAAATTTCGACTTTTTTTCTCAAAATTCTGACTTTTTATCTTAGAATTTTGAGTTTTTTCTCAAAATTTCGACATTATTTTTCAAAATTTCGACATTTTTTCTCAAAATTCTGACTTTTTTTCTCAGAACTTTCAGTTTTTTCTCAAAATTTCGACTTTTTTTCTCAAAATTTCAACTTTTTATTAAATTTTGAGAAACAAAGTCTAAATTTTGAGAAAACACTCAAGGTTCTGTGAAAAAAATTCAGAATTTTGAGAAAAAAAAGTGGAAATTTTGGAAAATAAAGTCGAAATTTTGAGAAAAAAACTCAAAATTCTGAGAAAAAAGTCAGAATTTTGATTTTTTTCTCAAAATTTCGACTTTATTTTCCAAAATTTCGGCTTTTTTTCTCAAAATTCTGAATTTTTTTCTCAGAACTTTGAGTGTTTTCTCAAAATTTCGACTTTATTTCTCAAAATTTCGACATTTTTTATGAAAATTCTGACTTTCTCACAATTTTGAGTTTTTTCTCAAAATATCGACTCTTTTTCTCAAAATTCTGAATTTTTTTCTTAGAATTTTGACTTTTTATCTGGTAGGATGGCGCAAATACGCCGTCGTACAAAAGTACGACGGCGTATTTGCTACTAGACTGTCATCATAATGACAAATTTCATAATGTTGTATAAAATGAGATTGAATCAACTCTATCAACATGAAGTAATCAGGACAGTACGTAAATGCGTGGTGATGCTAACATTGATATTCTAAATTTGATACCACCTAATCTGATATTGTAGGAGTTAATTTCAATCCATAAATAAGACTGAGATTGACTAGAAGTGTTAATTCAGGGTTGTCCCGGATTTTTAAACAGGAGATTGGAGGCTCCAATTCCTAAAATTGTATTTTTTTTTTGATTTTTCAGTGAAATCAATTAGAGTAATGTTCAATATTTGTATTTTCAATTACGACATGAAGGTTTGTGATAGAAATTGTTATGAAAAGATTTCTAATGATATGATTAATATAGTCGTAGAAAAACTACAGTGTACAATACACTATATCTTACTTTCTCATTATCAAGAAACGGTATTAGTATTAGTTTTTAGTGTGTTGAAGCGAATTACCTAATTTAGATTTTTTCATTTCTGCTAAGAATTCGAAAAAAAAAATACATTTTTGAATTGAAGAAATCTTCTGAGTGATGTACCTACTTAAAGATTTGGAAATTGTGACTGTCACTCGAAGGACGTTGAAATTACAATTTTAGCCCAAAACTGTCTCTGTAGACCAAATAGTTACCAAAATACATATTCTCAAAATGTATAAATTTTTTTTGAACTCGGCAATTTTTTGCAATATTTTGGTGTAAATTTCACACCTGTAGGCTTATCATCTTCGGGTAATGTTCCCCTCCCATATTTCCATAGACGCTGAATAGGTTTTTACAGGTCTTACAGATGAACCATCTCCCTATAATTTTCAAATCTCTCATTACTAAAATGTTGTTTTTGTTAATTATCGAATTTGCTGAACTTTTCATGACTATTATTACTTCCAAGTAAAAAATTCTCAAAAGAACGATAGTTATCAATCAATACAGCATAAAATAAGTGATTTTTTAACAAAAATACTAGTAGAAAACCGATTATGTCATCACATGGAAGACAGTCTGTAGTTATATTTGTTAGCAGAGTGTGGTTCGAAGAAATGAAACTGAATTGGCGAAAGAAAATAAGATCGCAGCGCCACCTATAGCAAGACTTTGAAATACGAATCACGGACAAAGGTTTTTGACTTTACACGTGTTTATATGGCGTTTTGACGAACTGTACTCCTATTTTCAAACAATTTGTGAAAATTTGTGATTTCTCTAACTAAAAAGTGATTGTGTTTCTATTGAAAGACTCTAAAGAACGTTTCATTAAGGTGATTCAAAGGCATTTCATCTCCGATTAGTTTTGAATGCTTCTGCAATTCAAGGTTGCATGGCGTTTTGATGATCTGTTCTCCTATTCTCAAACAATTTGTGAAAATTTGTGATTTCTTTAACTGAAAAGTTATTGTGTTTCTATTAAAAGACTTGAACGATAGTTTCAGTGTAGTTTACAAATATTTTACGTGTTTTTTGAAGTCATGATTTGTGAGTTATTGATCTGATTCATTCTGTTGATTAAGGATATTTCCATACTCGTTTTCTGTTTCTGTTCGTATTTTTTTGGTTTATACTGTTGATAGACTGCCAAATATGGGAAAATACAATCCTAGTTGTTCAGTCCCAGGATGCAGGACATATGGCAAGAAGGAAAATGTGGGATATCACAAATTTCCCCCAAAAATAAAAGCAAGGTTAAAAAATCACCAATTGGTTCGACCAGATTGAAGAAATTGACCAAAGGAAAGCATGGATTTTGAAACTGAAAATTGGCAAGCTAAATAATATCGAAGTATATGCTTGTTTGACAAACAGACTGATGAATGAATCAGATCAATAATTGATCGCAAATCATGACCTCCAAAAACAAGTAAAATATTTGTAAACTACACTGAAACTATCGTTCAAGTCTTTTAATAGAAACACAATAACTTTTCAGTTAGAGAAATCACAAATTTTCACAAATTGTTTGAAAATAGTAGAACAGATCATCAAAACGCCATACAACCTTGAATTGCAGAAGCATTCAAAACTAATCGGAGATGAAATACCTTTGAATCACCTTACTGAAACGTTCTTTAGAGTCTTTCAATAGAAACACAATCACTTTTTAGTTATAGAAATCACAAATTGTTTGAAAATAGGAGTACAGATCGTCAAAACGCCATATAAACACGTGTAAAGTCAAAAACCTTTGTCCGTGATTCGTAGTTCAAAGTCGTGCTATAGGTGGCGCTGCGATCTTATTTTCTTTCGCCAATGAGATTTTACTGAAGTTAATTTATCAAAATTATTGACTGTCAACTGTCTAGATAAACATATATCGTAACCATAACAAAATAAGTATATAGAGCATATTACATAACATAATTTTCAGCAACTATCATTCATTAATTTGGTATAAACATTTGAATACAAAAAAACGTGTTTTTCTAGTGTTTTGCTTATAAAATGAAAGCTAATACATCAATCTGGTTTCTACAATAGAAATTTTTAGAGAATTGAAATACGAACAAAATGACATTTTTTGTGACCTCATCGGATCATTAGTAAGGGAGAAAAACTGGAAAAACCGAAAAAATTTGAGATTGTTTAAAAATTCATAACTCCTCCATTTCTCAAATTGTACATGAAAGTAATGAATCATGTGTACTTTATGTGCATGTGCACAAAACATGCGCTGCCAGACACAATTGCAGTTTGAGGTTTTAGAGTGGTGATTATTTTATTCCACACACTAGAGGAACGCAAGAGTTCTGGATAAGCTGAATGCGTTTCACATTTCTTTTAGAAATGGCAGGTCCATATAATTATAATGTCGCCACAGTTTAGGTGCGAAAAAACAAGGGAATCACATAAGGTCGATTTATTACGTTTGGCAAGTATTTTTCTGTTGGCGTATATCAATTTCAAATTGCAGAAAGCTCGTCTTATAACTAAGTTGACGTGTTTATAGCTCTATCATTAGGAAAAATTGACGTATCTTTGATTTTGATGTTCAAGACATCAGAACATCGGTAACAGGCCACTTTCCTCCCGAACAACATAGCTACAGATTTATGGATAGGCAATATTTCTCTGAAATTGTTATTATTGACTCTAAATCCGAGTTCAGTTGGGTATTAGCGTCCAGTCGTCGGCATAAAAGTGGCACATGTATATGTGCTTATAGAATTCATGTGTATACAGATTGAAGAGTAAGGGACCCAAAATCGAGCCCTGTGGAACTCCATTCTCCACATCAGTCAAGAATTCTGAGATGTCCCTTTCGACCTTCTAACTGCTTGCATTTTGTCAGATAAATAGCAGTGTATTAATGATACTGCGGCTGCAGAAAATCCAATATAACGTAAAATTGCTAATAGAAGCAGTTGATTTAGTACATCGTAGAGTAGAGCCATTTCGAATGTTTCCGTCTCTTTTTCCTTTTCTCTTCGAAACAAAGTTCTCCAATTCTAATTCCATGTCGACCAATGACCATGTCTTAGTTTACGTGTGTCCCTGGTAAAAGCGTATCGTATGAGCCAAGGAGTTCTGTTCTCTCGTAGCTCCCTGCCACCCTCTGTGGATTCGCCATCGATTATGAAAGGTATTAGATGGGGAAATAGTAGGCGAGGCTACGAGATAAATAGAAGCTGGTCGTGAGCGCAAGATTTCGATTTTCCAAAATTACTTGGCGCTTTTGAGAGGTTATGTTGCACCCCAGAGCGTGTTTTTGTTCGGCTGGGTCGACCCACCTCTATTATTATGATTTGGGTAATGGTTAACTGGACTGGCAACTTTTTGTCCAGCCTCGTAGAAATTGACCTTTCAAACATGCTTACGAAACTGAGTCTGAAAATCTGAAGAAAAAACAAATTGACAGGAAAAAACACTTTCAACCTTTCAAGCCTAAGAAACCTGTAATTAAATAGGAATCAACGTGGACTTTGGCATGCATGTACAAAATGGATTGAGTTCTACGAAACTGAATCTAAAAATCTGGAGAAAAAAAAGGCAGGAAAAAACCCCTTTCAACTCGATTTGAACTTTTCAATTCGAGATCGGTTAGAGACAAAGCAATTCTGCGAACGCCAATCGATTCAGAATGGTCAAATTAGTATGTTCTGAAAATTTCAAGTTGATCAAAGGAAAAAACAATTATTCGAAAAAAGTTGTAAGGGGTGGACCCCTAAAAATAACAAAAAATATAAAATTGGCAGATATCTTTCCAAATTCACACTATATTAGATTTACTAGGAAAAGAGAATAAAAGTTCGAAATTCGAAACTGCGGAGGTTCCTTGAAAAGCAAAATGGCAGGAAAAACTCCTTTCAACTTGATTTGTACTTTTCAATTCGAGATCGGTTGGAGACAAAGCAACTCTGCGAACGCCAATCGATTCAGAATGGTCGTATTAGTATATTCTGAAATTTTCAAGTTGATCGAACGAAAAAACAATCATTCGAAAAAAGTTGTAAGGGGTGGACCCCTAAAAATCACAAAAACACAAAGTTGGCAGATCTCTTTCAAATTCGCACTACATACGTGAAATTTCACAAATGTTTGATCGTATATGCTCAGGTATTAGATTTAGTCGGAGAAGAGAATAAAAGTTCGAAAATTCGAAACTGCGGAGGTTCCTTGAAAAGCAAATTAGCAGGAAAAACTCCTTTCAACTCGATTTGAACTTTTCAATTCGAGATCCGTTGGAGGTAGAGCAATTCTGCGAACGCCAATCGATTCAGAATGGTCGTATTAGTATATTCTGAAAATTTCCAGTTGATCGAAGGAAAAAACAATCATTCGAAAAAAGTTGTAAGGGGTAGACCCCTAAAAATCACGAAAAATACAAAATTGGCAGATCTCTTTCAAATTCACACTACATACGTGAAATTTCACGCTGATTCCAAAAATGTATGATTCGTATATGCTCAGTTATTAGATTTAGTCGGAAAAGAGAATAAAAGTTCGAAAAGCAAATTGGCAGGAAAAACTCCTTTCAACTCGATTTGAACTTTTCAATTCGAGATCCGTTGGAGGTAGAGCAATTCTGCGAACGCCAATCGATTCAGAATGGTCGTATTAGTATATTCTGATAATTTCAAGTTGATCGAAGGAAAAAACAATTATTCGAAAAAAGTTGTAAGGGGTAGACCCCTAAAAATCACGAAAAATACAAAATTGGCAGATCTCTTTCAAATTCACACTACATACGTGAAATTTCACGCTGATTCCAAAAATGTTTGATTCGTATATGCTCAGGTATTAGATTTAGTCGGAAAAGAGAATAAAACTCGAAAATTCGAAACTGCGGAGATTCCTTGAAAAACAAATTGGCAAAACTCCTTTCAACTTGATTTGAACTTTTCAATTCGAGATCGGTTGGAGATAGAGCAATTCTGCGAAGGCCAATCGATTCAGAATGGTCGTATTAGTATATTCCGAAAATTTCAAGTTGATCGAAGGAAAAAACAAATATTCGAAAAAAGTTGTAAAAAACACAAAATTGGCAGATCTCTTTCGAAATTCACACTTCATACGTGAAATTTCACGCTGATTCCAAAAATGTATGATTCGTATATGACCAGGTATTAGATTTAGTCGGAAAAGAGAATAAAAGTTCGAAAATTCGAAACTGCGGAGGTTCCTTGAAAAGCAAAATGACAGGAAAAACTCCTTTCAACTCGATTTGAACTTTTCAATTCGAGAACGGTTGGAGATAGAGCAATTCTGCGAACGCCAATCGATTCAGAATGGTCGTATTAGTATATTCTGAAAATTTCAAGTTGATCGAAGGAAAAAACAATTATTCGAAAAAAGTTGTAAAAATCACAAAAACACAAAACTGGCAGATCTCTTTCGAAATTCACACTTCATACGTGAAATTTCACGGTGATTCCAAAAATTTATGATTCGTATATGCTCAGTTATTAGATTTAGTCGGAAAAGAGAATAAAAGTTCGAAAATTCGAAACTGCGGAGGTTCCTCGAAAAGCAAATTGGCAGGAAAAACTCCTTTCAACTTGATTTGAACTTTTCAATTCGAGATCGGTTGGAGATATAGCAATTCTGCGAACGCCAATCGATTCAGAATGGTCGTATTAGTATATTCTGAAAATTTCAAGTTGATCGAAGGAAAAAACAATCAGTCGAAAAAAGTTGCAAGGGGTAGACCCCTAAAAATCACAAGAATTCAAAATTGGCAGATATCTTTCCAAATTCACACTACATAAGTGAAATTTCACGCTGATTCCAAAAATTTTTGATTCGTATATGCTCAGGTATTAGATTTAGTCGGAAAAGAGAATAAAAGTTCGAAAATTCGAAACTGCGGAGGTTCCTTGAAAAGCAAAATGACAGGAAAAACTCCTTTCAACTCGATTTGAACTTTTCAATTCGAGAACGGTTGGAGATAGAGCAATTCTGCGAACGCCAATCGATTCAGAATGGTCGTATTAGTATATTCTGAAAATTTCAAGTTGATCGAAGGAAAAAACAATTATTCGAAAAAAGTTGTAAAAATCACAAAAACACAAAACTGGCAGATCTCTTTCGAAATTCACACTTCATACGTGAAATTTCACGGTGATTCCAAAAATTTATGATTCGTATATGCTCAGTTATTAGATTTAGTCGGAAAAGAGAATAAAAGTTCGAAAATTCGAAACTGCGGAGGTTCCTCGAAAAGCAAATTGGCAGGAAAAACTCCTTTCAACTTGATTTGAACTTTTCAATTCGAGATCGGTTGGAGATATAGCAATTCTGCGAACGCCAATCGATTCAGAATGGTCGTATTAGTATATTCTGAAAATTTCAAGTTGATCGAAGGAAAAAACAATCAGTCGAAAAAAGTTGCAAGGGGTAGACCCCTAAAAATCACAAGAATTCAAAATTGGCAGATATCTTTCCAAATTCACACTACATAAGTGAAATTTCACGCTGATTCCAAAAATTTTTGATTCGTATATGCTCAGGTATTAGATTTAGTCGGAAAAGAGAATAAAAGTTCGAAAATTCGAAACTGCGGAGGTTCCTTGAAAAGCAAAATGGCAGGAAAAACTCCTTTCAACTCGATTTGAACTTTTCAATTCGAGAACGGTTGGAGATAGAGCAATTCTGCGAACGCCAATCGATTCAGAATGGTCGTATTAGTATATTCTGAAAATTTCAAGTTGATCGAAGGAAAAAACAATCATTCGAAAAAAGTTGCAATGGGTAGGTAGACCCCTAAAAATCACAAAAATACAAAATTGGCAGATATCTTTCCAAATTCACACTATATACGTGATATTTCACGCTGATTCCAAAAACGTATGATTCGTATATGCTCAGTTATTAGATTTAGTCGGAAAAGAGAATAAAAGTTCGAAAATTCGAAACTGCGGAGGTTCCTCGAAAAGCAAATTGGCAGGAAAAACTCCTTTCAACTTGATTTGAACTTTTCAATTCGAGATCGGTTGGAGATAGAGCAATTCTGCGAACGCCAATCGATTCAGAATGGTCGTATTAGTATATTCTGAAAATTTCAAGTTGATCGAAGGAAAAAACAATCATTCGAAAAAAGTTGCAAGGGGTAGGTAGACCCCTAAAAATCACAAAAATACAAAATTGGCAGATATCTTTCCAAATTCACAATTCTGCGAACGCCAATCGATTCAGAATGATCGTATTAGTATATTCTGAAAATTTCAAGTTGATCGAAGGAAAAAACAATCATTCAAAAAAAGTTGTAAGGGGTAGACCCCTAAAAATCACAAAAACACAAAATTGGCAGATCTCTTTCGAAATTCACACTTCATACGTGAAATTTCACGCTGATTCCAAAAATGTATGATTCGTATATGCCCAGGTATTAGATTTAGTCGGAAAAGAGAATAAAAGTTCGAAAATTCGAAACTGCGGAGGTTCCTCGAAAAGCAAAATGGCAGGAAAAACTCCTTTCAACTCGATTTGAACTTTTCAATTCGAGAACGGTTGGAGATAGAGCAATTCTGCGAACGCCAATCGATTCAGAATGATCGTATTAGTATATTCCGAAAATTTCAAGTTGATCGAAGGAAAAAACAAATATTCGAAAAAAGTTGTAAGGGGTAGACCCCTAAAAAACACAAAATTGGCAGATCTCTTTCGAAATTCACACTTCATACGTGAAATTTCACGCTGATTCCAAAAATTTATGATTCGTATATGCTCAGTTATTAGATTTAGTCGGAAAAGAGAATAAAAGTTCGAAAATTCGAATCTGCGGAGGTTCCAAAGCAAATTGGCAGGAAAAACTCCTTTCAACTCGATTTGAACTTTTCAATTCGAGATTGGTTAGAGATAAAGCTACGGGAAAATGTTTAAACTGAAAACTAGAAAATAAAAAACTAAAAACTTTACAAGAAACTAGACAATACGTGTACACGGTATACCACGATGAGCTGGGTCAAAATGTATATGGGACACTACTGGGAGTATTTTGCTGACAATTGGTATACGGAAGTGTTCCGAGGTGCTTGTTTCAGTTAAAATATTTGTGGTTTTACCGGAAGTGGACTCCACCTTTTTTTATTGAACACCCTGTTTGTTATTGCATTTTTAGAATCTACGATGAATTTTACAATAACTTTATTCGAAACATCATATGTCTAAAGTTTTCAGTTATTTAATTTTTTTTGAAAATTTTGACAGATGCAGCCCTTAACAAAAAAATATATTTTTTTGGAAACAAAGAGAGTTAGGAAAATTATTCGGGGTGCTCAGAAATTGGAGTCGAATTCACCTATCTCGAAAATTGTGTAACAATTTTTTTTTAAAGGCCAATGATTTCTACGCTAAAAATATGAGACAATGAAACTGTCTATATGAAGATATTTTCTTTAGTTTTCCAGTTTTCGATGTTTTTAAATATTTTTCAATTTTTTCATCTTTTTTCCGCGTTTTAATAGAGTTGGAGAAACATGCTTTGGAAATATCAGTGAGGCTTGTGAAGAGGTATCCGCAGGAAAATCAAGATTTTCATTTGTTTCATTAGTACAGTCATTACCTCGATTTTCCATTTTTTGTCGAAAAACTGATGAACATTTTCTGTAGATTTTTTAAAGACATTAAAAAAAATCTAGGAAAATTGGAGAAATATTAACTGTTTCGGAGATATTTCGTATCTTCCAAAATTCAAATTTTCATTTTCAGTTTTCTCGAGTTTTCCCAGTTTTCCGATCATTTTCGTGAAAAATCGCCTAATATACTTTATTCGTCTATACGAGCTCTATTCATCGCAATTCTCGAAATTCAGTTTCAATCATCGGTTTGGCGTATTTTTCAGTTTTTCACTTTTCGGTAAATCCACCAAAAAAGCAGTTAGTATTTTCCTATCCTTCTCAAAAACTATTCACTTCTGTAGGACATTTCTATAAATAATGGAAAAAAGTCTGGAGAACCGTAGGATATAAACTTCCTGATGGTCGTTGTATAAAAGTGTGAAAATAATTGTTCAATGAGTATTTGATGTTACAGTTGGTAACCAAGAATCATTCCATTCAGCCATCGTCACGGCGGATCATTGTCAGCCATTCTTCAGGCCGGATCATTACTCAATTTTACAAGTTTGTTATTCTCCGTCACCGAGATAAAATAGGTCCGATTGACTATTGTCCGCGCGATCCCCTACCTAACATTGCCTGCTTCGACCGGCGTTCATTGATCGACCCCACCATCGACGTGCAGTATTGCCACGTCAGCAGGTGAGTTGATGGTTGGATTTTACCTAAAAATACAGTTTGGGTAAATAAGCTAGGTATCCTAAAAAAGGAGTCGAAATGACGAAGATATAAATCAAAGTTTTATTTTTGTCATACAACTGTACTATTTGAGCTTAATTTATGCCGCATTTATCTAGAAATAAGTCTACGATCGATAAGCTAAACACCCACAAATGACTTACCTATTTATTACCTAACACCCTTTAATAACTTTCCAGAAACTAGACACAAAACAAAATGATGCAATATGACATTTATTCTGCGTCATGAAATATTCAGTCCATGTATCATTTCTTCAGTGTATTTAGTATACCGGGTGTCCATGTAAAGTAACTTAATTAACAGTAGCCTTAGATGTGCATTAAAATAAGGTCAAAAGTCGCATACAGCGCAAAGTTTTTTGGATATCAACACAGTTTTTTTAATGAAACTGATGCAATATTTTGATACAGATTTCGCCATTACATAGTTTACAGAATAAAAATAAACAACTTACATAAATGATATCCTTTATTTTGGAGGATTTTGATTTTAATGTCAAGTTATAATGTAAAAAAACTTTTTCTTTTTCAACACTTTTTAACAATGTTTTAAACATGTAACACGTAATTAATGGTCTCCTTCTTCACTTTTTCTTCTCCATAATTTTAAATTCAGCTGTTAATGAACCTATATAGGTTCGAATAATGTACTATTCCCACTTTTAACTAATTGATGGTTATTTACTATTCGACCATCACATAACTAATCGATTGCGATATTATATTTCTCTCTCTCTCTCTCTCTCTCAGATATATAATATTTCAGTATATAAACATATACAATACAATATAAAAACAATAGAAATACAAATGAAACATAAAATAAAACTAAGTATGATATGATAGCAGCGATTTAGTGCTTTCCTACTCATAGAAGAGAACATAGGCGTTTCCGCTTACCAGGGATCTAGATGAAATTGGGGTCACATGTGAATCATTATATTCATGCTCGCATACGGATGTCTACAGTAGGCTGTGTATTGTCCGCTATAGGTAGTCCCGCTATGATTAGATAATGCATATAGACTATATCTACAAGGGGTTACGTTTTCTGCTATATAATTTACTCATATCCAATCCCTCTAACGGAAAATCAATGGTAACATTCAATTTTCCTCGGAATCTTCCTGTTAAAGAAAACCGTTTCAAATGGATAACTAAAATTTTCGGGAATCTAAGAATCGATAGGGATTTCGTGCACATCCTTCTCTCTTTACACTTCGCATATGTTGGCTTCTCGTCACCATCCAAAGTTTGTTCCCTTCTGAATGAATCCAAACATTGTGACAGTTTTAGTTGGCCTGCTCTTCGTGGTATTGAGAGGGAAATATCCCAAAACGGATCGAAAGAGACTGAACAGAAACCACAATAAGTACATTTCAATGTAGATTTCAACTGGCCAACGAAGTTGTCTACAATTTTGGAATTGTCAGTCCATAAGTATCTTGACCATGACTCTTGACCTGTCACTCAATTCCTTATCTAACTCTCTCATTAAGGGTATGGGCTTTTCCGTTACTCTATTGACGTCTTCATGTAGACCCTCTATAACAGGAATCGTAAGAACTCTTGAGCATCTTCCTGGGCAAAACCGATGAAACTAGGAGCGATACTTTCGATTTGACTTTTCAAGGAGACTGTATTAACAACTCTACCAGACGAATCATCTGACCATAGTTCCTTGATCACCTGGGCAAATACTTTGATTAAAGCTCCCTCCCCAGATATGTTTATATATATTTTGTATGGGCGTCTCTTTTCAAATACTCCAATAACCATCTTGTGTTCGATAAACACTGGATAATAATGTTCATGAAACATGTGTTACCAATATTTTTCAACCCATTGAGAACCTAGAATTTTGACAGTACTATGTCCTATGGGCAAGTTGGAGCTGAAGCTGGTTTTTCTGCGTTTGCCATTACTATCGTCTTCGGAATAGTCTATGATGTGCTGATTACCCCTGTCACTTGATCGGTGTGATGAGGTATTAGAGTTAAGACTGTTGGATATTGAGTCGCCTGAACTGAAACACTGATTGATGTTATTTGGTATTGGGTTAGGTATAGGAAGGTGCTTTTTAGATCGTGGTATGTTGAAAAATTTCATCCAAATGATGATCGACAGGAACTGTTTCCAATACTGAAGCTGCATTGCCTCTTTGACTAGCGATACTGATGCGTTGAAGAAAAAAGCTGGTAGAACGGCTATCTTTGGTTACCTGATCAAAATTTCGACCAATATCTCTGATGAATTCCATTGCTTGAGGATCAAATACTCCGTAGGTTTCGATTGCAACAGGGTAGAATAGATAGAGATTTCCCAAGTTTTGGTATTTTTTAACCTTAACTTTTTCTCCAATTTCTGTAGCAGCACCCTGACGAATTGAGGTGTAGTTTAAATGTGATGCGGCCATAGTATCTATACAAGTGAAATCCCATACGACCGGTTTACCAAATTTCCAGGGAATCAATGACATTCCATCTGGTAAATTGTGTAGATGACTGAGTTTTTCTGTTTCGTAAAATCATACCACTCCACGTCTTGATACAATGGACTTCTACCACAGGTTATATACCTGTATGTGCATTATTGCGGTTGACAATATAACAATTCAGAAAATAATGCGCAGATAGACTAATTCTAGATATTATGAACAGTGCGAAAATATAGTGATAGTGATAAAAGTGTATTGATAATAAAGAGTTTACAATGATAAAAAGCTATTGGTAAAGTCATGTGGTAAAAAAATTGCTCAACTAAATTCAAAATATGATTTGGAGGTACTTCAAGCGAAACAAACATAATGCCTATAAGCCCTAATTTTTGGATACTTTGGAAAATGGTGATGAAGATGTTGGAATGGAATATTCATTATGTTGCTAAGGAAATTATTCAACCGATAGAAATTTCTTGTCTAAAATAACGTTTAGCTAATGGAGTGGTGTCTTCCCAAAATTCAAGATAATGGTCCGATCAAAATACAAATTGGATATTACATTGCAAGAGACAACACTCTTCCAAAGTTAATGTCTGGTGCTGCATATTTCAGAATAAAATAATAGGATCCTTCGTTTTTGACGAAAATCTCAAAGCAGAAACGATAAGACGGAAACACCATATAATTTTTCAACTAGATGTTGCTTTTATCCATAATGCCGGTATAGGTGAGGGGATCGGATGGTTTGAAACAAAATTTGCGGGGAAATGGATAGGACGAAATAGCCCCCTTATTAAATTAACTACTTTCTTTGGGGTACACTCAAAGAAAATTTTTTATCGAGATCGTCCCAAAAATAAAAACGATTCAAAGAAAAAATTCGTTACGTGTGTAGATCTATTACGAAAAGTCACAAACAACTGTACAACTGTAGGAAGAGACTGGAAAAATGTAATGCTGCACAAGTTGGTGTAATTGAAATTGGTTAAATTTAAAATTGTTAATTTTTGCTCAATAATCCTTTTGTTATCATTTCTGTTTTTCTGTACAAGCCTATAAAAAAGTTGAAATTAAATAAACTGTATCGAGTTATTTGAATTGAATCAGAAGCAAGAATAAATTATCGACTTATTTTCAAAACTTCGTGGTGCATGTAATACCTAAGAAAACCTCTGACCAGATTTTTTTCGATATTTCCATAATTATTATAAACACTCTGTATGAGATATGAGGATGATATTGTGTGAATTGATAAAATAGGTGACTTTTGAAAATTGCAATACACTCAAAAGCGTTTAAACAAGGAACTTTAAAAAAAATTGATTTTTTATTTTTTGCTCTCAATTTGTGGACACTATAAATTACGATATTGAAACACGGGATTTGGGGGTTCCAGATGTACCTGCATCGAAGGAGATATATATGTTTTTTTCGTAAAAAAATGCCTAATGTGCTCACGTCATTTTTGTTATCGTAGTAGGCTGAGGAACCGTGGAACAAAGAAAGAAAGTTTACGAAAATCGGACAGACTCGTTTTAAGAAATAATGAATTGTCGCCACTTAAAGTGAAACACACTGTATATGAACTACCGGGCAGAAGTAGTAAAGATCAGCGCGAAACGTAAAATAAACTTTTTTTTGGGGACCGTTTTTGTCGTATTGTTGAAATAACTGGGCTAAATAATTCCATACCCGTATTTGTGACAATAGGGAATATGCATAATTTTTTTAAAATTTGTTTAATCAATTTTTTACTTCTTTACAACATAGTAAAAAATATAAATACGGTTGAAAGTCTTGGAATTCATTTTTAAAATAATATATAAAATACCGATTGAATTTGACCTATTTGAACGCCTCCATTTTCGCGCGCTGTGGATGACGTCACATGGCGCAATCAGTGTTGTTCTTCTTCAGTGTCGTTCGTTGAGACGTACTCTGATTGCTCTACTTGCTTGAAGTTTATATTTTATAAAAGAGTAAGACAAATGCAGTACAAGTGTTAGAGAGCGATGAACATATGTGAAAGTGGTCTCGATCCAAGAAGACTAAAAACAAGGAGTGTTTGATTCCCATAAGACAATGGGGACACTAGTAGAAAGAGATGAAAGAACATTTGTGACGAAATGTGACGTAGTTATACATGTCATGGCCGCCGTTCTCTATAGACAGTGACGGACTAGCTCTTGGTATATGAGAGTTACTGCTGACAGTTTTGTTGCTTGATTCGAGTTCGACTCTGTACTCATACCCAAGTACGTCACTATGACGCGTTGATGATACAAGTTTCTGATTGGCTAGAGCTTATTAAACCCTCCTTGTTTTTAGTCTTCTTGATCTCGATCAACGAGAGCAAGCAGTCTTCAATGAACAAGCCTTTTTATAGTTATATCCATTGACACTATTGACAGTTATTAATTAGGTTAGGGATTTGCAGTTTTAATCGCTATTACGATAATGGAAAATGCTAAAAAACCATTTTATAAATATTGTCTAGTACCGGAATGCCAAAACACAATGATAAGTACACCAAGTAAAGTATTTTTTTCTGTTCCAAGAGATGCGAAAATACGTAAACAATGGTGTAAGGCTATGAGAAGAGGCGAAGTATCTCCAATATCACATTTACATTGTTGTGAAGTTCATTTCAATGTGAGTACATTGTATTTCGAAAGTTAATATGAAGTGAATTGATCAGAAGTAAGTTTTGTGTGCATAAAAGTTTTGTATATCAAGCAGGAGATAACTCTGTTTATACCTGCCTCACCTAAATTACAAAAGGAAAACTATCATTTGATGAACTATTACTGAATCAGTTCAGGTATTGTCGGATTGTGCTTTGACAAAACCACTTTCAGTCATTGCTTTTGATATTTACAATTGTCACTAGACCAAAATCGCACATGTAATGGAAAACACTACAAATATATAAATAAAAACAAATTTTCTATGAAAAAGATAAATGTCATAACGTGCCATGTGACGTCATTCTTCGTTTCGACTAATGGTGATGCGTTTCGCAAATTTGAATTCCGCGCGCTTATTATGTACTTTCTGATTAAAGTTTTATAGAGTTAAATACAAACTAAATGATAAACTAATGGTGTAGGTGTTATGTCAAGACAATAAAGTATCGGAGGTAAAAAAATCAAGTAAATTTAAATCACTTGTATATTCCCTATTTGGAGGTAATGAGAAGATTGAAACAACAAACCACTGGATGTATTGAAATGATGAAAGCTTGGATGAAATTTTTGACGACTTTTGCGACTCAATAGATTGGCTCGTTTTCCCGGGCAGACCCTAATGGCAAGCAAGGATAGGCCTGCGGAATGCTGCCTGCATTTCCAATTAAATGAAGTGGTTAGTGCAAGAGTCCTGGATCTAGGGCGAAGCAAATCTATCTGGCAACGGCGCGCTAATATCTACGGTCTACACGTTTTCATTCGACCCCCCGCCCAGCCGCTTCTTCTCAGCAGCTTCGTTGTTGAATTCGAGTTGCCAGGGTAGTTTAGGAACCCTGATTGACAAAGATCGGGCGTTGTTCTTCTGTTTCTGAAGAGAAAAACAAAATAGATGACTCGATAACTACGCGATTCCGTGTCAAGTAAACCCAGTGCCAAGAAAAAGAGGACTTTTTGCCTTTGTGCAGTGATTTCTAGTGACCTGTCCGAAAAAATCAGTCAAGCTGTGGGGTGCCGGAGCTTTTTTCCTCCCCCATCAGGGAATGTATTACCCGGTAAGTGTTTTGTCATCGAGAAATTAGTGATAATCAAGAATGCCTTGAAACAGTTTAACAGCACGCTGCTAGCTAGATGCGTTTGTTAGGTATTTTGTTTCGTATGTTTATTAGACGAGAGAAGGAGGCTGCATCTTGTCTCTCTCATCGAGCTAGGCCAGATGTGCAGGGAGCATAGGCGTGCCAGTTCACAGTTCTGAAGTTGCTAAAAATGTTTTGTTTACATTTTGGAATTGTTATATTTTGTTACGGGGTTCATTTGTCTCTGCACGAGTTTTGAAACTTCTGAGATATTCATTTAGTTTTTACCTACTAACAGAATCATTATTTCAATACCGAGTTTTTACCTAAATACTCATTGAACATACCTACCTACTTATTCATACTTTTCAATGCCTATGAGTAGGAATTGGGGATACCTCGGAACTCGGTATGAATTCACGAAAAAATTAGGCAAAACTAGGAGAACGAATGCTGTAATTGAAAAATTGTTTGACATTTACATTCATTGCAGTTTTTAAATCTCCTATTGGTTATTAGTTCGTGAAACTTATAGTGAGAAGAACCTCTTAATTACCTATTTGAGAAAACTTTATAGATGCACACTGCAGTAACCGGTATTTTCAATATATTGTATTGGTTATTTTCCATGTTTATGGGAACTAAATAGAGAGGGACGAGTGTACTTAACTGACTTAAAATGCGTGATAAATTGAATATTATTAATAGATATATTTGTTTTCTTCAAATAGTAGACTCGTTCTAGCCTAGACCTAGAGTGATTCACTATTTCTCTGAGAGATCGTGGGGTACTTACCTCAAACAAATCGAAATGTATGAAATGACATCCCTGTAATTCAAATCTTTTGTTTCCAGTCCCTGTATTGCCCTTTTCTTAGATCCTCTCAGATCCCTTAGTTCAGGTAGATAAAGCCTCTTACTCTCAACCTTTATGTTGATGAATTGCTATTTTCATTAGTCCGTTTTCATTAAAAGGAACATGAAGAAGGTTTGATTAAAGAATAGGTAACTACAAAACAAAAAAAAACATTATAATGGCGGATTTATGCAGCATCTTTAAGTCATAAGTTTTTAATTACGAGGAAGAATATTCGTCAATGATAACCTAGTTTATTTATTTATCAATTTATTTACAAATGGGAATATAAACGGGACTAACCCAAAACAGTATCCGCAGATAGATGATTTCTCAATATACATAATCTACATTTAATTATAAAGTAAAATTACAAAATTGGTGATAGATATATAAAAAAACAAAAAAAAACAATTAGAGTAATGAATTTAATTTAGTGCATATAGTTAAACCGTTTATTCCAACCAATCAATGACGAACATTTTTATGACTTAAAACTGCAGCTGCAAATCCACCATAAGACCATAATAATGCAATAATATCCACGTACCTATACGTTTTTTGTTTCATCCATACAAAAAATAAGTTCAAGTTACAGAATATCGCGGAGTTAGTTTCTAAGTTTCAGAGCTGATGCTGATGATGTATTATAAAACAAGGTGAATTGACTTAAGAAGACCCGATTGTTAAAAAAATGTTTTTCCCGCTGCCGACACTGTAAATAGTCCATACATGCTTAGCAACAAAACAGGTAAATGGCCTACATCATTCGTTTACTAATTCATCTTGACAACGGAATGTAAATAGTGTCATTTACATGCCTAGGGTAATAATGACTTTGACTTTGACAAGTAATACCTTCAGCTTCATTCATATCAATTTTTAGGTTATGAGACCTTTTGAATATTATTGTTGTCTGCTTATTCGGTAACTTAGTTACACGCACAAGCAACTTAGAATGAAATAGCGAACGAATAATCATGAAGGAAGGGTAAAAAAACAAACTTCAATTCAGGCAAATTTTGAGAAATGTCAACAAGCAGCGGGAAAAACGTAATAAGTAACACGGAATGTATCGACTGTTATCATCCTCGGCAAGCGACAAGCCTCGGCTTTGCCTCGGCTCGTACTCGCTCACCTCGAATGTTAACACGGCTTTACATTCCTTGTTACTTAAATAACTATTTGTTAAAATTGTTTTTTCCGTTAACCAGCTGCCGTCCCCTTACGAACGGCAGCCCTCAGAAGTCGAAACTTGTGCGAGCTAAGGATTAACGAGGGCTTACCTTTTTACGTGCGATTCCTAGCACTTTCTCGGGCCATCAGAAAAAGTTCTGCAGTCGCTAGGGTTTGAACCTTTGACTGGCAGCCAAAAGTGATTGAAACAATGTCACTTTAACCACTCGGCTACCTGTTGTATCAAATTTATTTAATGATTTTGTCATAAATGCTCCAGTACAATGCAAACAAAATGGTGAAAAACGTGATATTTCCAATGATATAATGAGTACTCTTTTTTTCTTGAACCCTTTATCAGTCTCGAACTGATATTAAAATGTAAACTGAAAAATAAGCATTCCTTTGGGCATGATGAAATTCCGCTTTTTATAATCAAGGCTTGTTGAGAAAATATTATTGAACCTTTGACACACTTGGTGGATTTGTTCTATCTGCACGGTGAGTTTCCCCAATGTCTAAAAGTTGGAAAAATTATTCCCATCTTTAAAAAGACGTGTACCCCCGGCATCTTCGTATCTATTTTGTATGGATATTTCAAAATTTGTTACATCGATGCGATGTCATGAATGTACAAGTTGCAAGTGAAAGATCAATAATGATGACACATCCGGTTTGATCGGAAGCACATTCAAATTTTTTAGTTAAAAAATAAACTATATTTTTTTCGAAAATTACGATTTGGTATTGAATCTCTTCTCCAACGATATATTATCAGAATTATACTTTCAATCCAAAAATTATTGATAAATTGAGATTTAATAAAATATATTTTGAATTCCCCTCGTAACGGAACAATTTCATCAAAGTGTGCCATGAGAAATTAAATAATTGCATGTAATTTATAATAATATGATTTCAAAGTTTTGACACAATCATTGAATGCAACTATTTTCCAAATTTTAGTTTTTCTTTATTTTTATTTAAACTGCTTCTAGTATTTTGTTAAAAATTATCTAATTAAATTTTTTGTTTCCTCCGAATTCTACAGTTTCAGTAATAGCACCCAAAGAAAAATTTCAATATCTTAGCCATTGAATGATTCAATAGAAACGTAATATAGGAAACAAAAATATGAAGTTTTTTTCATGTTTTGTATTTCAATATGAATGGGAGTTTTTGAACAACTTAAAAAATTCCTATGTTAGCATTTAAAAGAAATGAATTTATTGGTGTTGGAAGATAAAGAAAATTGTTAGTCTGCATACAAATTGTTGTGTGAAAACTTTGACTTCGAATTATTGTTACTCACATGCTATTGTTTAATTTTCCACAGCACTCTTTCATGATATTGTTACGAGGGGAATGCAAACAGTATTTTTTTATAAAACCTCAATTTTATCAGTTGTTTGTGGATTAGATGTAAGATTGTGATATATCGTTGGACCGGATCGTAATTTTCGAAAAGAAATATTTTCTTTTTGGGCTAAAAAAATTGGACGAGATTCCGGTTAGACCGGAAATGTCATATTTGGTCTGATACTAACTAAATTGTTTATCAGTGACTTCAAAGCCATGTACCAAATTTGAAACATCCATATCAAATAACAAAACAATGAAGATACAGGGTGGTAAACGACGAAGATACAGGGGGTAAATTGCTTCCGGTCACCTGGTGTAGGATTTTGGGTCTGGTGCTGGTCTCGTGTTCTCTGCGGAAGTGAAACAGCAAGAAAGACTAAGCACTAACATCGATAAAGTCGAGCCCGGTATCGCGCTAGCGTAGATTGTTCAATATATCACGGTTATATTTATATCATATTCGCTTCATTAGTCTGACGTCACAGCAGGATGTCTGTATCTAAACAATGCTTCTATCGATCACACATTGTTTCAGGTTACTCCTGAATCTATTTTAATTTTCTAAACAGGTAAATTCTGACCGATATAATATAAATCATAATCAAACACGTAATTGAAGGTTTATTGAGAATGTTTAATCGAATTTTAAATAAAGCAAATTACGCCTTAAAATGGAGTTTTAATTGAATAAGTTACGAGTAAAAACAAACCTTGCAATCCTCATTCAAGATTATTTCCAAAAATCAACACTCAGATTTGAAGTCCACTTGCAACCTCAAGTGGCAGAATACTTACTTTGTTTAGATACAGTTAGCCTTACGCAAATATGACGTCAGTACTAATGAAAACTTTTGTGTCTATAAGGCACTGAATTCAATAATTGATCAAATTAATTATTTGCCATATTGTCTTCAAGAAACCAGAGATATAATCCTGATGCAATGATATTCTCAAAATAAAGGTAAACTATCACGTAGCTATTAAAGACGCTATTATTTTTACGTTATTACAAGTTTCACCAATGTATATCACTCTCACTCGATGCGATCTGCAACTTTTGGTGGTTTTGGAATTTTCGATAGGGTAGACCGTTATCAGTAGTATTCGTATTTTTTTCTTAACTGCCTTCAATCGATGGGTAATTTTTTTCGGCCGTTCATGTCAATAACCTTGTGTTTACCTCGATCATAACAATGCAAAAACTCGATGCTTGTGCTGAATGCTTACGTATGTGCGACAGACGTTAAATTATCTTGATTATTGTGTTATTTATCACTGTAATCGTATGTGGTTGTAACCGAGGTCAACATTTTTTTTATCGTGCTGTACTTCTTTCCTACACTGGTTGTCCCAGATTGGAGTTCCTATAAGGAAACCTGAAATTCCTGTAAAGAGAGAACATAATATTACACCGTTCGAAAAAATTGGTATTTATTTTTATACTTAACTATAGTCGAACAAAATATTTGAGTCAAATAAAGTCTATTGGAATCGATAATCCATCTATTTGTTTCGAACAACCAGTTGCATTGTTTGAAAGAATTCTTATCTTGACGATTTAAATTATTCAAAAAAATAACCAATTGAATTTATAAAAAAATAAAAATTTCATTAAGTATATAAGTACAGTATTTACAATATCCGAGTGGTAAACATCTATGAACTAAAAGCTACACCAGCATATATGGCACACTCCAAAAAAAACTATTACATAATTTTGTACACATTTATTACAAATTTGCGTCTCAATCAAAACATTTTTTACAGCCCCCGTTTTCCAGGAAATGGGTGTGGGCTAACTTTTAAGTAAAACTGCACCACGCATTCTGTATTTTTGAAATTTTGATGTTCAAAATGTTGCTAAAATTTCTTACACATTTATTACAAACCATTGACGTATTGAAAATTCCAAAATTTTCACCCCCTAGGGGTTAAATACCCCTTATTTATAGAAAATTCCCAAATAAATTGGATTCCACATGGTCAGTACCAGAATTGATCACAAGATTGTTTATAATTTTTGTTCAAACAATCGAAATATTCAAAATTACAGAATGGACGGCCCCCAAGGGGTGAAACACCCCCAAAAGGGGTGAAACACCCCCAAAAGGGATGAAACACCACCAAACTTCTCAAAATTCCTATTACGTTATCCACAAAACTGTAAAAAAACTCATTAGAATGTAACGACGTGTTGAAAATTTCAGAATGATGATTTCCATGGGGTTGAACACCCCACACAACGCATAAACTTATTTCACTGCTTTGCAAAGTGAACGATTTCGGATTTTCGTATTATACCGTTGATGAAATGAATAACCTCTATTGACAGAGCATCAATAGACACCACATTTTTTTGAAAAATTGATCGTTGTTGCAAAAAATAATATACTGCTAGATACGTCAGAACATTAGTATACGTCCATAGCTAGCTTTTTCCACATGGTCGGAAAACTGGAGAACACAAAGAAAATGTTTGAGGGAAAACGCTCCCTGTTTGGTTTTTAATATACTGGACTCGGATGACGCACAGGTAGCTAGAGCTGCCTCCGTGGTAACGTTAATTGTTGCCGTTAAAGACATGCTTCTACTACATGTCTTTCATTGCGCATAGACTATATCAAAAGAGCGGCATGTATTAATGAATAGTTTTGTAACAATATTATAGGAAATCCAACGTGAACTATTTTTAATTGAGGATCATAATTCTTTACAGTATCCCACACGCTTCTACTGCGTATTTCTTGGTGCGCATGGATAATATCAACCATGGAAATTGACATTTTCAAGAGTGGGCTGTGTTAATAAATTTTTGTGTTGCAATATGATAGAAAATCCGACTTGATATGTATTTTGTTGATTATTAGAATTCTTTACATCAGGTCACACCCTTCCATGGCGTGTCTTTTGGTGCATATGGACTATATCAACCATGGAAATTGACAGTTTGAATAGTGGGCTGTGTTAATAGATTTTTGTGTTGCAATATGATAGAAAATCCGACTTGATATGAATTTTGTTGATTATTAGAATTCTTTACATCAGGTCACACCCTTCCATGGCGTGTCTTTTGGTGCACATGGACTATATCAACCATGGAAATTGACAGTTTGAAGAGTGGGCTGTGTTAATAAATTTTTGTGTTGTAATATGATAGAAAATACGACTTGAACTGTATTTTATTGAGTATTAGAATTCTTTACATTATCTCACACCCTTTCACGGCGTGTCTCTTGGTGCACTCGGACTATATCAACCATGCTTATTGATGTTTTGAAGAGTGGGCTGTGTTTATAAATTTTTATATTGCAAAATCATAGAAAATCTGACTTGCACTGTATGTCATGAAGTATTAAAATTATTTACAGTATCTCACTCGCTTCAACTACGAGTGTTCTGGTTCGCATGGATAATATCAACCATGGAAATTGACATTTTGAAGAGTGGGCTGTGTTAATAAATTTTTGTGTTTCAATATGATAGAAAATCCGACTTGATCTGTATTTTATTGAGTATTAGAATTCTTTACATCAGCTCACACCCTTCCATGGCGTGTCTTTTGGTGCACACGGACTATGTCAATCATGGCAATTGACAGTTTTGAAGAGTGGGCTCTGTTAATAAATTTTTATGTTGCAAAATGATAGAAAATCTGACTTGCACTGTATGTCGTGGAGTATTAAAATTAATTACAGTATCTCACACGCTTCTACTGCGTGTGTTTTGGTTCGCATGGATAATATCAACCATGGAAATTGACATTTTGAAGAGTAGGCTGTGTTAATAAATGTTTATGTTGCAAAATGATAGAAAATCTGACTTGCACTGTATGACATGGAGTATTAAAATTAATTACAGTATCTCACACGCTTCTACTGCGTGTGTTTTGGTTCGCATGAATAATATCAACCATGGAAATTGACATTTTGAAGAGTAGGCTGTGTTAATAAATTTTTATCTTGCAAAATGATAGAAAATCTGACTTGCACTGTATGTCATGGAGTATTAAAATTAATTACAGTATCTCACACGCTTCTTCTGCGTGTGTTTTGGTTCGCATGGATAATATCAACCATGGAAATTGACATTTTCAAGAGTGGGCTGTGTTCATAAATTTGTGTGTTGCAATATGATAGAAAATCTGACTTGCACTGTATGTCATGGAGTATTAAAATTATTTACAGTATCTCACACGCTTCTACCGCGTGTGTTTTGGTTCGCAAAGAGTGGGCTGTGTTAATACAATTTTGTGTTGTAATATGATAGAAAATCCGACTTGAACTGTATTTTATTGAGTATTAGAATTCTTCATTAGCTCACATCCTTTCACGTCGTGTCTTTTGGTGCACACGGACTATATCAACAATGCTGATTGACATTTTGAAGATTGGGTAGTATTAATAAATCTTCATGTTGCAAAATCATTTACAGTATCTCACACGCTTATATTGCATGTGTTTTGGTGCGCATGGATTAAACCAACCATGGAAAGTGATATTTTGAAAAGTAGGCTTTTGACGACACCTCTTTTGTTTTCATTATTTTCACTTTCTAATTTATTATACATATTAATGATAATTTGTTGAGGAAGCGTATGTCGCCGATTCTTAATACGGGATCGTCTATTCAGTAGCGATTCATTTTGTAACTCAAATGGTCTCCAAAGAGGTCTGTTTTCATTATTACCATCATTTACACGCGAATCATTAAATGGTCTCGAAATAATATTCCGATCACCTTCAACGCACGCCAAAAAGTCATAATGGAATAAACAAACAATGATGAAACAAAGACACACAAGAAGAAAGATTCATGAAATTAATACAGATCAAGGGTTCATAAATACAACTCTGTTAAAACTCGACATGAGCCAGTGCTCCTCAGATGTGCTTATAGTCCGGGAGGCGATTTAACAATTTGACGATGATGAGGGACCAATTGGCTTCAAATATATCCATATCCATATTTCATTAAGAGAACCCGAGCGTTAGCCATGCTGATTGAGTGATTGCAAATTGAAATACAAATACAGAAAACTTGTCCCTCAGTAAGGAACGCGCAGGTAGGTACATATGAATCGTATGATACGCTTTCGGATACGAAAATATTCAAAACGATATGCTAACTAAGCTTATGATTTGAGAGTTTGTAGTAATTGTGTGCATTTATTTCCCTATCTCTTGGTCAGAGAAACTTAGTTTATGATTGGATGACGAACACACTTTGTCAGATCTCGTATAAGATCCTGAGACAACTATATCTCAACCCCAAAATTTTATCAATTAAAAACAAGAAACTTGAATTGTGCTGATACTGATTTTTTTATTAAATTTTTGTGGTTCAAAAATTCGAACTGAAATGATTCTTGGTGGTTTAAATCAGAAAACCTGAGCAAACATCATCTTCTTACCAATAGGCGAACCACTTTATCTGCAAAGACACTCCGCATAGATATTGAATTATATATTGCAAAGTTGCCATCAGTATCGATAGGCGACTACATGCCTTGTTGTAAAACAAGTGTAAAATCAGTTTGCCTTGAGGCCAATTCCAATTAAAAAAACCCATTTGTTGCATACCTTTTGAAACACAGGGTGTCCCGTAAATAATGGATAATATTTCAACTGCAAATAGGAGACAGTATGACCGTTCAGAAAATATATTTAAGTGTTATAGAAAGTCCTTCGATTTTCAAAACCATCCCACTCTTGAACATGTCAATTTCCTCAGTTGATATAGTCTATGCTCAATAAAATACATGTAGTAGAAGCATGTGGGATACTGTAAAGAATTCTAATACTGAAAGAAATATAGTTCTAGTCGGATTTTCCATCATTTTACAGCATACAAATTTATTAACACAGCCCACTCTTCAAAACATCAATTAGTATGATTGATATAGTCCGAGTGAACCAAAAGACACGCCGTGAAAGGGTGTGAGCTAATGTAAAGAATTCTAATACTCAATAAAATACAGTTCAAGTCGGATTTTCTATCATATTACAACACAAAAATTTATGAACACAGCCCACTCTTGAAAATGTCAATTTCCATGGTTGATATAGTCCATGTGCACTAAAAGACACGCCATGGAAGGGTGTGACCTGATGTAAAGAATTCTAATAATCAACAAAATACATATCAAGTCGGATTTTCTATCATATTGCAACACAAAAATTTATTAACACAGCCCACTCTTGAAAATGTCAATTTCCATGGTTGATATTATCCATGCGCACCAAAAAATACGCAGTAGAAGCGTGTGGGATACTGTAAAGAATTATGATCCTCAATTAGAAATAGTTCACGTTGGATTTCCTATAATATTTTTACAAAACTATTCATTAATACATGCCACTCTTGAATATGTCAATTTCCTCAGTTGATATAGTCTATGCGCAATGAAAGACATGTAGTAGAAACATGTCTTTAACGGCAACAATTAACGTTACCACGGAGGCAGCTCTAGCTACCTGTGCGTCATCCGAGTCCAGTATATTAAAAACCAAACAGGGAGCGTTTTTCCTCAAACATTTTCTTTGTGTTCTCCAGTTTTCCGACCATGTGGAAAAAGCTAGCTATGGACGTATACTAATGTTCTGACGTATCTAGCAGTATGTTATTTTTTGCAACAACGATCAATTTTTCAAAAAAATGTGGTGTCTATTGATGCTCTGTCAATATAGTTATTCATTTCATCAACGGTATAATACGAAAATCCGAAATCGTTCACTTTGCAAAGCAGTGAAATAAGTTTATGCGTTGTGTGGGGTGTTCAACCCCATGGAAATCATCATTCTGAAATTTTCAACACGTCGTTACATTCTAATGAGTTTTTTTTAAGTTTTGTGGATAACGTTATAGGAATTTTGAGAAGTTTGGTGGTGTTTCATCCCTTTTGGGGGTGTTTCACCCCTTTTGGGGCTGTTTCACCCCTTAGGGGCCGTCCATACTGTAATTTTGAATATTTCGATTGTTTAAACAAAAATTATAAACAATCTTGTGATCAATTCAGGTACTGACCACGTGGAATCCAATTTATTTGGGAATTTTCTATAAATAAGGGGTATTTAACCCCTAGGGGGTGAAAATTTTGGAATTTTCAATACGTCAATTTTTTGTAATAAATGTGTAAGAAATTTTAGCAACATTTTGAACATCAAAATTTCAAAAATACAGAATGCGTGGTGCAGTTTTACTTAAAAGTTAGCCCACGCCCATTTCCTGGAAAACGGGGGCTGTAAAAAATTTTTTGATTGGGACGCAAATTTGTAATAAATGTGTACAAAATTATGTAATAGTTTTTTTTTGAGTGTGCCATAAATGCTGGTGTAGCTTTTAGTTCATTAAACATCTAGCTACAAGACTTAAAATATTTAAAAGACTGAAAGACTCAAATCGATGACTGAAAGACTCAAACCGATCTTTGAAAGACTCAAACCGATCTTTGAAAGACCCAAACAGATGACTGAAAGACTGAAGCAAAGACTTAATGACCTAAATGACTCTAGTTGTACAAGATATAAAGGAGATGTTTCCCCCTCGATTATATCAGAGTCGGAAGAAGATAAATCATCTTTATCAAGGTCAATAAAAATTGGATCAATCAAGTCTTCAAAAATAATGTCGATTTTCCACATAGCTTGTTTTAAGGTGATAACATGGTCAATGCATTTTCTCCAATTGTCGCTGGTCACTTCACTAACCGCACATTCAAATAATAACTAAACATCTTTCATTTTGAAGGTCGTGTTTTTCCGGGCTACATTCTTTTTCACTTGAGCTCATACCAATTAGTTCTATGTGATTCAGCTGGCGGTGATACGGGGGAAGTCGAAATACTTGATATTCCACGTGAAGCGGCTAGTGGGTCCTCGTCCAACGATGTACTTTTTATAAGTACTTGTATTTGTGGATTTTAGCGATACTATAAAGTTATTTTTTTAGTGGATCAGTGGGAAAAACTATGTTTCTTGAGCTAATAGTTTGCATTTAGCCCAATTGCTTGCAATAGTAGTTCCCTGCGGAATAAAATCGATCATTTGTTCAAACCATTCTTCAAAAATGTCACCTTTCATAACTTCGTGATTGTCACCGGTTCGTTTCGATACAAAAGTTAAAAGTCTTCTTCTTTTCACAAATCCTTCTGAACTACCTATATGAATGACTAATACACTTTTACCCTTGTCTGATGGTGGATGAAACACGTTGTCTGTTCTTCGTTTATCCACGTTTCGTCCAGGAAATGTCGTTCTTAGTTTCGAGATTGTTTAATATTGTCTAAATTGTTTCTTCTCCACATCACAATATCTGGTTTATACGACGGCGTTCTGGTGCCACGGCGAAAATGAAAAAAATCTGTCAATTGACACATTTAATCTGTCAATTGACACATTTAATCCGTCAATTGACACTTTATAATCTGTCAATTGACACTTTATAATCTGTCAATTGACACATTTTATCTGTCAATTAACACATTTACTATGAGGTGATTGGACCATTATCATGCTGAGAATTGTTGAAATTTTTACTTCCGTCAACTTGTTGCACCCGTACGCCGAACCACCATAAGTCTTCGAGAGACTTGTGCAAGCTAGGGAAGACGCAACCCTAACCTTTTAACGTCTAATGCCGTGCACGAGACCGATGACCATGCTAGAAATCGAACCCAAGACCCAATGCTTGAGAGGCGAATGCTCTACCAGCACGACCACCACGGAGTGGGTAGTGTGAACATGATTAGTAAATAGACATGAGCTAACTGCTGGCTGACATAGCTTTCTATTTTGTTTTTTGTTTTTGTTGTAGCATCGATAAAAGTGATTTCTAGAAATCTTTCTAGAATGATCCAAGGATGTGCACCCGGCTATTCATAAAAATTAAAAAAAAAATAATTTCCCCCCATTGAATCCAATTTTTATTTGGCTCACCCACCCCCTCCACCGAAAAAAAGTCAAAGACGGTCCTCTACAGTACCATATTTTTTTGTTTTTTTTTTAAATTTTCTTTTCCAACTTTTTTTTCATTTTCGAAAATTCGCGGACACGCGCACAGCCTAAACGAGGGGTCGTATCAAGAAAAGTGATAAATACAAATCTTTCTAGAAATATCCAAGGGTATGCCAAAGGCTATGAAAAAAAAAAAAATTCATCCCCTCAAATCCAATTTTTTTTACAGATTAAATGTGTCAATTGACAGATTAAATGTGTCAATTGACAGATTAAATGTGTCAATTGACAGATTAAAAGTGTCAATTGACAGATTAAATGTGTCAATTGACAGATTAAATGTGTCAATTGACAGATTAAATGTGTCAATTGACAGATTAAATGTGTCAATTGACAGATTAAATGTGTCAATTGACAGATTAAATGTGTCAATTGAAAGATTAAATGTGTCAATTGACCGATTAAATGTGTCAATTGACAGATTAAATGTGTCAATTGACAGATTAAATGTGTCAATTGACAGATTAAATGTGTCAATTGACAGATTAAATGTGTCAATTGACAGATTAAATGTGTCAATTGACAGATTTTTTTATTTTCGCCGTGGCACCAGAACGCCGTCGTAGGTTTATTTATCAGTACAGATTGTGACTTATGTTTGTAGACCAGTGCTAATACATTTTTAAGATTAAAAAATAATTAACAGCATGAGACCTACTGGAAGAGGAGAAAAATATTGTTCGAATGACGAGTTTTCAAAAATTGCAACGAAAGTTGACCTATCAATAAAAGTTAAAAATCAAAGTTGTTGATGATAAAAAGATCTAGAACTTTTGTATCTAACATTTTTTCACAACTTTTAATTTCTCGGGAAAATCGGAAAAACCAAATTTTCAGTTATTAATTTTTTTCTCGCTTAAAAATGTTTCAAGTAAGCTGTAATTTTTTTGTAGCGGGATACAGATTTTTAGAAATCAATATTTTAAATTTTTTTTCTATACTCAAATTTTTTTATTAAAATTATTGAAATTAACAGTTGAAACCTTTCGAGAATATTAATTCCATGTTACTTTAATAGGTACAAAGAATAAACAATCACATAATGGACGGTACGTCTATGAAATCGACGCATCCGATCGGTTTGTTACTCTTTGCCTTTATTGTACGGACTATATATACAGGGTGTTCCTTAATGACATGCTAATATTTGAGGGGGTGATTCTTTGACTCATTTTAAGGAAAAACCTTTCTATAAAGGTATGTCCTAAAAGTCCTTACTTTTGAGATACAGGGTGATGAAGTTTTTTAAAAAAATCTATTTTTTAAAAATAACTGAGATAATATTGTAAACGTTTTCATAAAATTTGGTACATGTCTTCTATGCATCAAGGTGCATTTTGTAATGCACAAACATTTTCATTTTCTCAACCAGTAGCGACCATACGGGGTTTGCATTGAATATTTTTGGAGAAAAAAATACTACGTCACTGCTTTCTCCTGAAAAAAAAAAATACTTTTGAGATCCTCATTCATTTTTGAGCAAATTTGATCTCTTGAGTTTTCTTTGTCCGACGCATGGTTTTCGCTTGAAAAAATAAAAATCGTTTCATTTCAGGATAAATTCTTCAAAAATCTGATGCGGTGTGGAAATGTTTGTGCATCGACTGAAAGCAAATTGAGGGATCAGATTTGTTCCAAAATGAATGAGAATCCAAAAAAATGTGTAATTTTTGTCACATGCTCGGTTCTTGATTAAAATAATTAAATTGAAATTGCTTCATATCGCAGTATCTAACATTTTGTTGACAATAAATCGTCCGATAGTAATTTAGCTACCTGTTTATAATTGATATTTATTTTCACCACTTCTTAATCTTTTCATAATAAATGCATCTATGTCGACAATACCTGAATGGATTTCCGATATTAATTCAGCTACCTGTCTGTAATTAATAGTATATTTTGTTCTTCAAATCACTATAAATATTGTGTCATCACTGGTTATGAATACCATTTTGTGTTTGAAAAAGCTATAGGAATAGCGAAGCGCACTATTATTTACTTGATTTGTAAGTGTGATATTGAAGTTATTTTGGTTGTCCGCTGTTTTTCTGAATATCGGTAAAAATGGTGAATTACACGAATGCAGAAATGGCGGCAATGCATTACGTATATGGCCTCGCTGATGGTAATGTAACAGAAGCCAGACGAATTTATAAGGAAAGATGCCGTACCTTTTCAAATATTCATCGCCGACTTAGGGAAACTGGTAGTTTCAAGAAAGGTACTTCGGAAGGTAGACCTCTAAGCGTCAGAACTCTTGAAATTGAGGACGCGGTTCTGCAAGAAATCGAAGAACATCCTGAGACGAGTACGAGGAAGATCTGAATATTTGTCATCAAGTTATTTGGCGTATTTTGGATGATTTTTTGTTATACCTATACCATATTTTACGAGTACAGGAATTACTCCCTAGAGATTTTCAACAGCGTGTGAACTTCTGTCAGTGGTATCTTCAGAGTATTGCACTAAATTCGCAGTTTGAGTCACAAGTTTTGTTCACAGACGAAACAATTTTTTTTCGGAATGCTATTAAAAATTTCCATAACAATCATATGTGGGCGGAAGAAAACCCCCATACCATAACCGAAACCCATTTTCAACACCAATTTTCGGTTAATGTATGGGCAGGAATTATTGGTGATTATCTAATAGGCCCATTTTTTCTACCAGGACGCCTTGATGGTCGGTCTTATTTACACTTTCTCGAAGAAGAACTAAATGGATTGCTTCAAGATGTGCCAATTGCATTAAGGAATAGAATATGGTACATGCCCGATGGAGCCCCTGCTCATTTCAGTGTAATTGTCCGAAACTATTTAAATACAGTTTATCATAATCGTTGGAAAGGTCGCGGGAGGACCTCAGCAATGGCCAGCAAGATCCCCTGATCTCAACAGTTTAGATTCCTTTATATGGGGGCACCTTAAAACTCTAGTGTATAAAACTCCCGTTAATACTTTAGAAGATTTAAGAGAGCGAATAGTTGCCTCGTGTGAAACTATTCGAAATACGCCGGGAATATTTGAACGTGTGCGTAATTCCATGCGTAGTCGGGCGGAAGCATGCCTATTACGTGAAGGTGACCATTTCCAACAATTTTTATAATCAGCATTAGTAATGTCAATAATTAATGAATTTGATCCGTTCATTTGAACTTATTTTTATAAAATAAAATTCGTTTTTGTATAAGCTGAAATCCATATTTTTTGGATTCTCATTCATTTTGGAACAAATCTGATCCCTTAATTTGCTTTAAGTCGATGCACAATCATTTCCACACCATATCAGATTTTTGAGGAATTGATCCTGAAGTAAAACGATTTAAATTTTTTTAAGCGAAAACCATGCGTCGGACAAAGAAAACCCAACAGATTAAATTTGCTCAAAAATGAATGGGAATCTCAAAAGTATTTTTTATTTCGAGGAAAAGCAGTGGCGTAGTATTTTTTCTTCAAAAATATTCAATTCAAAACCCGCGCGGACGCCACTAGCAGAGAAAACGAAAATTTTTGTACATCACAAATTGCACCTTGATGCAGAGAAGACATGTACCTAATTTTATGAAGATGCGTACAATATTATCCCAATTATTATTAAAAAACTGTTTTTTTTTTTTCAAAACTTTATCACCCTGTATCTCAAAAGTTTATACGTTTATAGAAAGTTTTTTCCTTAAAATAAGTCAAAGAATCACCTCCTCAAATATTAGCATGTCTTTAAGGAACACCCTGTATATATCTATTTGGCATATTAGAAATGTACGATCTGATATGTGATTGTCTTTGACTAATAACGAATGTTTATTCAAAAATTTTAGAACATGTGAACAATGCAACAATAATGGACCTATCCCTCATTTAAAAGTTGAATGGCTCAAAATACTGCTCAAAGAAGTATTTAAAAAATATATGATCTCTGGTTTGCGATTTACCTAATTGTAACTGACCATCAAGATAAAGGAACCGTGATACGGAAATTTCGATTATTATAGAAAATGTGGTCGCTCTATTTTGCATTCCTTCGAAAATATTATTGACTTGAAAAATCGTTTTTGGATTATCGCCAAAACTATTTTTTCAGCGTTTTCTCACTCGTATGAAATTTTTTAGACAATATAACTTACAGAGACCAGGAACATATGTGATATATTGAAATTGTTTTTGAATGAAGTATGTATGAAAGGAAACATTTTATTTACGGCATTACAAACCACATCGGCAGCTTCTCAGCCAATTTTAAACGTGACATATCAGAATAGCTATTGATGTTGTTACCCGTCATACTATTATTATCCTTGTGGAATTCCCTGTTAGCGACCGTACCACAATGATGTGCTTCGTTGAGAATGAAATTTTTTGCAAAATCACACAAATTGAAGCGTTTTCTTTAAATCAGTAAAGATATAATCACGAACCCTGATGTGGCTATGAAACTTTTTGGAAATTCCTGTATAGTTTATACGAACCCAGTTGAGACAGCAGAAGAGCTGAAATTACATTTAGGGTCGGCGTATCTTTTATGAAACAGTGGCGGCGGATAATTTTTTTTCGTGCTATAATGAATATTTATTTTTACTAATCCTATAAAATGGCATTTTTATAAAAATTACACGAGTTGTGCGAAGCAGAAGTTGTTTCTATACTGTAAATAAAACGACGTAGCTCAATTCAAACAAATATTTATAATGTAAGGGCTTCCGGTAGAAACGGGGCTGCCAGACGTGAACTGAGCCCTCAATCGCGCCTCATTCGTTTTTTTTTGAAAAAAATAAAATTCCAAAGCAAAATCCTGATGGAAATCAATATCATTCTGTCAACCTAACAGTTCTCGTTGGCCTAACAGTTCTCCTATTATTTACCATTGTACATTTCTTCTCTTCGTGTTTCTGTATTTATGCCGGTGAATAATAAATGTATTATTATTAACCACTATCTAGGAGAAGATCCGAACCTAAATCGACCTTCACCGAGCTGATAATAGAATCAAACTTATTTTATAATAAGAAAATCCTGTACAGAATATTTTTAATTATCTTAAAAACCGATTTTTCATAAAATTTTGCAATTTTGCAACATCATTATAATAAGAACATTTTATACTGGACTTAAAGTATGAAACATGTAAAATGTGTAGACATAGGGTTGTCTATTATTGACCTGGACGAACAACTGGGTTGACAGGTATAAACAGGTATGTCGATACCAGTTACTTTCACTTGATGTGATAATAGACAAAAATGTATATCAGCATAAGCGCTGTTTTATTGTGAACACGTTGATATAGACCGAGCTAACTCCTGGCTAACCTAGCCTTTTTTTGTTATTTTTGTTGTTGTTTTTTTCATTTTGTCGAAAATCCGCGAGAACGCGCACAGCCTAAAACGAAGGTCGCATCAAAAAAAGCGATTCTTACAATTATTTCTAGAATGATCCAAGGGTGTGCACCCGCTATTCGAAAAAAAAATTAATAAATTATTCCCCCCTTGAATCCAAAATTTTTCCCCCTCCCGAAAAAAAGTCAAAAACGGTCCCTTACTGTACTTGTACAAGTAGTGATCAGTGATCGAAACTGTAAACATTTCTCTTGAAAATGCCAACCACTCGTGTTGGCGAAACGTCGAGATTTTCTCTAAATAAACGTCGGCCGAAAAACCCGAAAAACCATCATTCATTCAACGATGGCCTCGAAAGCCTTTCACAATTTGTGTTACAAATTTGTGTACTCCGCATACATGAATTGTGTAGGTATATCGTACATATTTGTGTACAGAGCGAGGCCATTTATAATTTTAAGAAAGGATACACTTGAGGCACATATAACATCCAAAAGAAATAAGATAAGAATAAGCATCAGTTTCAGCCTGCTCGCTTCTTCATATCTTATTCTGTTCAGAAATTATAAGCTTCATTTTCCAGAAGGTTGAAATAAAATTAAATATCATTCAAATAATGTTTATTTTATCACAAAGAACTAATAACAAAAATAATTGAACTATAAACTCCGAGGGGGAAACATCACTTTTAAATCTCGTACAACTAAAAATTTTGAGTCATTTGAGTCAATTTTCAGTTATTAATTCTTCACTTCAGTCATCGGTTTGGTTCTTTCAGTCATCGGCTTGAGTCTTTCAGTCATCAGTTTAAGCATTTCAGTCTTTTCAATATTTTAAGTCTTGTAGCTAGATGTTTACCACTCGGATATTGTAAATACTGTACTTATATACTTACTCTTAAATCTCGTACACATTTTAGCGAGATGTTTCCCCCTCGATAAACTCTGATTATAAATGAAATAGCACAAACACAAAATACCAAACAGAACATAAATGAACCATATACATTTTGTTATTTTGGATAATAATAAAGTTTAAACTAATCTTCGTGTCAAACTATATTTATTCAAGTAGGAAGTAGGTATGAGGATGCACCTTTCAAACCGTTGAAAATGATGAAAATGAGTCCTTTTGTAGGTATGGTTACAAAAAATAATAGCAATACTAACCTTCAAATGTTGTTATCAGTTTGCAAATATTCTAACACTTTCATTTGACACAAAACCACATACACATGAGCAAATAATAAATAATAGGTACGTACACTTACCAGCTTCGCCCTTCGATCAGCATAAAACAATCAAACAATGATGGACTGAACATTTGGAGTGCCGCGCATGCGTATTTAGTTGGGTGAGACGACGCCTTGGTCAAGTTGTGGCAAATTACACAATTGTGTTGAAATAGTACACAATTTGTGCATATCAAATAGAAAGTACACAAAGGGTGTAAGATGAGCTCAATGCGTTGTAGATATTTTCCACATAAATTGTGTTATGGTAGATGTATTTTTGTGTATTTTTGGGCAATGTGGAAGTGTATGAATACTGTACAAATTGACTTGCACAAACATTTATAGAATTTCACAAAACGCGTATGATGAAAGAATGGACAACTGTGTAAAATATCTACACAACTGTGTCTTACGCAACGTTGTGCATGAACCTGCTGCAGTCTTTTCTCTCTGTGTAGATCAGCTCGAGGGGGAAACATCTCCTTTAAATCTCGTACAACTAGAAATTTTGAGTAATTTGAGTCACTTTTCAGTCATTAAATCTTCGCTTCAGTCATCGGTTTGAGTCTTTCAGTCATTGGCTTGAGTCTTTCAGTCACCAGTTTGAGTCTTTCAGTCATTTCAATATTTTAAATCTCGTACACATTTCAGCGAGATGTTTCCCCCTCGGATCAGCTCCTGCTTAGAGACGTTCTGAATTAACTTCCACTTGGAGCGGTTCTTAATTAGCATCAAAATCTTCTGTTTCAACGATATCAACATTGAAAGGTCTCCAGAATGCCATACCGCACAGATAATAAATCTAATTAAGACAACTAAATAACGATATATGTAAATTTGCGTCTGAGCCAAGCTGCACCGCACTGTCTAGTAAATCAATTTTCTAACAAATAAAAACTGATTGGAATTCGACAGAGGCAGGACAAAGAAGTTCGGTCTCTGACCAATTCGAATTTGACAGAGGACAAATGCTTTCGATGGTCATTTCGCCCACCCATTTAATGTGACAAAATATAATATCATCACGTGGCCTGCCAATCGAGTTGAGACGAGAAGCGGTTAGAGAATAACGTGTTATTTATGCTTATGGCAATTATCAGCTGCATTGATATGCTTCGTTTAGAATAAAATTGTTTGCAAATTCACATAAAGTGAAGCGTTTTCCTCAAACCATAAAGATATAATCACGAACCCCAACATGGAGATGAGAATTTTCGAAAATTCCTGTACCTAAATAGATCTGTTGAAAGTACACCAAAACTGACCTCTTCTTGGCGTCTGCCGTCTACAAATTTATTTTTAGATCCCAACACGAGCTTAACCTGCCTCATATTCCTTTCTGATGGAACTGAACAAGAAGAAGAACAAAAGAAGTATGCTTGCACGTGTTATGTTCGAGATTTATTTTTGTGTTAGAATTTTCATTAGGGATATAAATGTGCGTGACTGCGCGAATGTTTCGTAAACAAATCCCGTGAAATTTTGTGCTACCTACAACAGGAATCGCGGATTGTGACTCCCAAGTTCACTGCCCAGTCATTTTCTGACGTATCTCCGGAAGTAGCAGAGCGTCCTGTATAAAAAATTACATATTACAAATTTATAACAGTATCTATTGTTGTAGTTTCGTTACACTACGTTACTTCGATAATTAAATCGATAATTAATTCCATTTATATGGAAACATTAAAGAAAAAACGAATGCAGTAAAAGCTACACCAACATTTATGGCACATTTCAAATAAAACTATTACATAATTTTATACATTTATTACAAATTTGCGTCCCAATCAAAAACTTTTTTACAGTCCCCGTTTTCCAGGAAATGGGCGTGGGAACTTTTACGTAAAGCTGCTCCACACATTCAATTATTGATGATCTACTGGCTACTGAAATTTCTTACTCATTTATTACAAAACATTGACGTGTTGAAGATTCCAAAATGTTTATCCCTGAAGGGTTATTAAATACTCCTAATTTATAGAAAATTCACTAATAAATAGATCCCTACTCGGCCAGTGCCAGAATTGTTCACAAGATTGTATACCATTTTTGTAGTAAAGTAATAAAAATTAAAGAATGAAGGTCCCCCAAGGGGTTAATCAACCCCAAACGTCTCAAATATCCTATTACATTATATATCACATTGTGCGTATCGCTAAAATTTCTACAAAAATTTTGAACCCATTTTGAACGTTTTGAAGCCATTCAAAAATATTTTCTCAGCAGATTTTGCTTGCTGCTCAGATCACATGGGTAGAAAATTGAAGAATTTATCATCAATCTGCATTCATCGGTCATTGTGCTGGAGTTAGAAAATGGTAGAATCGAAATATTGCGACATTTCAAAGTCAGTTTTTTGGCATGACGTAAACATTAAAAATGAATACCTAGAAAATATTCATTCTAATCAGTTCATATATGGGCCGAATATAATTTAACACGTTCCTATATCACTATTTCAGATGATTGTGGTGGAGTTAAAAAATCAGAGGGCACACTAATGGTAAAATTGTAATGATTTCGGTCTCATCACGTTTTGAAGCCATTTAAAAATATTTTCTCAGCTGATTTTGCTCGCTGCTCAGGTCACATGGGTAGAAAATTGAAGAATACATCACCTCTTTGCATTTATCGGTCATTGTGCTGGAGTTATAAAATGGGAGAATCGAAAAATTGCGACATTTGAATGTTAATCAATGTTTTCGAATTACGTGGACATTAAATATTAGTACCAGGGAAATATTCATGCCAGTCAATTCATACGAGTCGAATATGATGTGATTCATCCCCGTATCACTATTTTAGATGGTTGTGCTAGAGTTAGAAAATCAGAGGACACAATAATGAAAACATTGTAATGCTATCGGTCTCATCACGCTTTGAAGCCGTTTAAAAATATTTTCTCAGCTGATTTTGCTTGCTGCTCAGATCACATGGGTAGAAAATTGAAGAATACATCACCTCTTTGCATTTGTCGGTCATTGTAATGGAGTTAGAAAATGGGAGAATCGAAAAATTGCGAAATTTTAATGTTAATCAATGTTTTCTAATTACATGGACATTAAAATGAATTCAAGGAAAATTTTCTTTCCAATCAGTTCATATGGGCCGAATAGAATGTAATACATCCCTGTATCACTATTCCCGATTATTGTGCTGGAATTAGAAATCAGAGGGCAAAATAATGGTAAAATTGTTATTCTTTCGGTCTCATCAAATTTTGAACAAGGTTAAAAATGTTTTTAAAGGAAACTTCATTTGCTATTCAGGTTACAGGTCGTGAGTATTGATGATTACATCCCATCCGTGCATTTAGAGAATGGGAGAATGGAAAAATTGTGACGTTTAAAAGTTAATCAATCTTTTGCATTACGTTGTCATTAAAAATGAATACAAGGGAAATTTTCATTCCAGTGTGATCATATAGGCCTAATATAATGAAATACATCCCTGTACCACAATTTCTGATGATTGTGCTGGAGTTAGAAAATCAGATGGCAAAATAATGAAGGAATGGTCAGTTCATATGGATCGAATATACCGGGTGGCTACGGAAGTATTACCTACGGAATATCTCAGTTATTGTATGAAGTAGGTTTGTGAAATTTGGAGCGTCGATATATTGACATAAGGCTAGAATTTGAGCATATTGACATGTCGAAGTTAACTTTCGGTCTGACCGGAAGTAACATCAACTTTCTTATTTTAAATGGAAACCCTATTTTTTTTCTTTTCGCTTTATTCAGCATTCAATTCCCTTTCTAATGACATCACAAGCTGGTATCTAACCAGAAACTAGATCAGAAAAAAATTATTATTGAAATTCACCGAGTAGGCCGAGGAAGCAAAATGAAAGCCAAAAATTGAAAAGTTGGCTATGGAAACCATACGTCACTTGATAACAGTTGCTACTACTGTGATATTTTATTTTAGTTTGAAAACTGTTAAAAGTATTTACTCAGCTGATTTTCCTTACTGCTCAGATAACACAGGTTGAATTTTTACACTTATTTGCATTTATCGGTCGTTGTGCTGGAGTTAGAAAATGGGAGAATCGGAAGATTGCGATATTTCATAGTTAATTAATCTTTTCGCATTACGTGTACAATAAAAAAGAATATCAGGGTATTTCATAAGTAGCGAATATAATGTAAATTTGTATATTATTCTCAATGATTGTTCTGATTGTAAAATTATGTTTTCAGTCGCATCTCGTTTCGAAGATGATTAATATATTTTCGCGGTAAATTTTTCCTCCGACTCATATCATTTGGGTAAAATATTGAATAGAAAATTTTCTCTTTGCATTCAACGAAGACATTTTTCATCCCAACCAGTTCAGTTGAAGTTAGAAGATGAAAGGAGAGAACGATGGTGATATTACTAGGATTTCGGCCTCATTGCGTTTCGGACACGATTTTAATACTTTCCACTGTAATTTTTCTCACCATAATCGGACATATGTGTGAGATATCAAGTATTATCACCTCAGTGTTCTATTTTGTGAAAGTTATAAAATGAAGGAATCAAATTGTAATATTTATGCAATTTAATTCGAAAATTTGTTTGTATTTTTGCCTTAGGAAACGAAATTTTGAAACTCCTTGTAATCATCTGCGTTAAGCTAGCACAACCCCTTTTTCTCCGATACCACTTCAGTTGAAAAATTAGGAGTTATGTTAGAAAATAGTTATTAATCAGTTAAAAAATGCGGCACTAGTTTTTTTTATTGTGCTGAAACGGCTGTGCCAGCTTAACATACGTCATTTTCTGACTGTAAAACGATTCCTCTAATACTCTTTGAGATATTCACAAAAAAACAAAAAAGTTGTAATATTTTTCACTATTTCTTGTTTAAAAAATTCCACAAAGCGATTTTGCTGGAGCGAATACCGGGGTTTTCATTTACGAAATATTTTATAAAAAATAGCGTCTTTTATTTTGTGTGAAGAGCCTCTTATTTTTATCTACAGCTTGGCGTAAATTTCATTTTCGTGATAAAATTGGAAATGATGTTAATAAAACTGGCCATGGTTATGCAGAAAGAATGCAAACCTACTTTATTTATGTTGTAACGTAGCCAAAAGAATGCAGCATGGTTCTTCATAACCGGAACACCAAAGTAGAATACTTTGTAAAAAGCTGCCGCCAGTCCTCGTAAATATTTCATCGATTGCTACAATCTAAAACTAGCCGAAAACCCAAACAAGAGGCATGGCATGTGTGATGAATAAAGTCTAGCGAACGCGAGTATAAAAAAATACAGACGAACCCAGAGTTGACTTTTGAGAACTGAACTGTGATATCCGACGAAAAATAAAAACAAAATATAAGTTGTTGAGCCTGTTTCTTTGTCCCGGCATGGCCTTCTAACTTCATGTTTGGCAGCGGAAATTATGCCTTATGCGTGATGATCGTTTAAAGAGACTGTCTTTAATATTTTGAATTTATATAGGGCCCGCATAAAACTGATTGCTGTTATTAATATTGTCTATATTGTAAAAGACTTTTCCATATCTTCGGTAATCGAATAGTTTATTATTGTTTCAAAAATTCGGGTTGAAGAAAACTGTTACGGGTCTATTTTGCACCATGAAAACCCTTTTTGTATTATATAATAACTTCTGAAATTATGTGTCGATTTAGACAATCTCTCCACTTTGAACTACTTTGTTTCGGTATGACAACTTTTTCATTCAGCTTTATTCAGGTGTCCACATGATTATTGTATTCACGTGTCACTCTTGAAAGTCAAATTCTTGAATGTTGAAACACTGTTATTGAAATAAGTTTTCAGACTTGGCAACGATGGCAATGAATGCGTTTATTGTTGAATTTTTGTTGATGTTGATATTTGTTTGGATTGGTGAATTTCCAAATTTGGGAAATATTCATTTTATTATGTGTATTTGAGTCATTTCACAATGGAGAAAAAAGAACTGAACACTACTAATTTTTTTACATAATTGCGTTGATTCAAACAGATTGTATTCTTGAATAGGTCCAACCAAATATTAGTTTGATATTTTGACGGAATCCTCTTGGCCACTTGCCACCACCATTCACCCCCTAAGGTTGAGGCCCGGAAGGATGAACTCCCCAGCACTCGTACGTACTCGAAAGCTCACCCCCCCTATCCACCACCCCCGCTCGTTAAAGCGGTTCCTCATCCTGATGACTGGCGATCAGCAGAATAAAATCTGATCGTTTGATATGGAGTGCCCAGCCAATTCTCGGCTTGAAGCTCCCTTATATCTGACATAAGTTTGACTTTTAAAACAATGACTTTACTTTATGTGTATGGTGCCCCCCTGAAACTGGCTGAAGGCCTAAAAAACTCTCGGCTGAGGGCCGAGTGCTGTGTGCTGAGTTAACTGAAATTGAAATTACTACTTGGTCGGTTCTTCTTGGTATCTGAAACATAAAAGCATGATTAATCGTGATCTGGTGCCTGTTGAATTAGACGTTGGCGTCGCCGAAGGTCTCGCCTCCGCCGTACTTCTTCAGGGGTGTCGTTGTCTCCTTGGTTTACTGGACGTCTGTATTTGTCTCTGCCGTCTTGCTCACGTCTGTTCTCGTGGAGCTCCGTGAGCAGCGGGTTCGTGTGGGTCTCTACTCTGTCTAGAGTAGTCCCTACATGTTGTCTGATCAGTCTATCGATGTAGTCTGGGTGGATGTCTAAGTCTCGATATATGAACCTGTTGGGCATATATTGTGGTGCGTCTGTTGCCATCCTCAGGCAGACGTTGAAGAAGGCCTGTATCCTCTGCCTATAACTGTTCGCGCACTGCCCCCAAGCAGTGGATGCGTACAATATGATAGGCAGAAGAATTGTCTTGAGGCGTAGTTTCAACTCGAGTGCCATGTTGCTCCTACGTCCGATGAGTGGGTACAGCTTATGCCTTGCGGCTTTTGCTATAGCTAATCTGTGGGAGACGTGCCTCTGAAACGTGAGTTTCTTGTCCAGGGTTACTCCTAGGTAAACGGCTTCGTCTACCCATGGAATTCTCTCGTCGTTCATAGTAACATGGCCCTCGGGTGTCCTACGTCGCCTCGTGAACAGTATGGCCTTGCTTTTGTCTGCATTGATTCCGATCTTCCAACGATTGAACCACGGTTCCAACTTGTTTATATGAAGTTGCAGCTTCGATGTTACTCCTCTCTCATGAGATGACTCAGCAAAGATTGCCGTGTCATCCGCATAGAGAGCAAGTTTGGTCATGGGGTTGTCCGACATAGGCATGTCTGCAGTGTAAATCGAAAACAGGTGTGGCGACAGTACTGCTACCTGTGGTACTCCTGCTTCGTGAAGAGAGAGCATTTCCGACTTTGCATCGGTAATGTCTACCCCTTAGGAAGGAGTTTATCAGCTTGACCATTGGTATGGAGTATCCGGCATCAACCAGTTTTGCGATCAGCCCATCGTGCCAAACTCTATCGAAGGCCTTGGAGACGTCAAGGAAGACTGCTCCTGTAAGATGTCCTCTTCTCGTGCGGTTCCAGCTCTGGATGGTGGCGTCCACTATCCGGGTGACCTGGAGTTCTGTTGAGTGTTCCTGTCTGAAGCCGAATTGCTCATCTGGTAGGATGTTCAATTCTTCAGACATTGTCTCAATGGCCACTTGCAAGAAACATATTTTGAAACAAGTGAACACTTGCTTCATAAGTTTGTTGAGGCAAGAATATTTTAGCTTCAATAATGGGCACTTTTTTTGTTGAATCATGGGAGTAGGTTGAGACAAGTGTTAAAATATGTATCTAAACGAGCCTACGTTCTCATCTGATGATTAACAAGAGAAATAAATAAAGCCGAAGGGTCTTATTTATGACCATGTTTATTTAGGATGCTTATATATTCCTTTGTGTGTCATAATATTATAATGACGTATTTTTACCATGCCCCGAAAAGGTTTTGGGTGTGAAGATGAAAATGAAACTGAAATAAATAAGTTAGTTGTTCTTATGTATTTGAATGAGAAAGAAGCATTGAAATATACTCTCGTGTTCTCCTATATTTGTTGTGTTTCAATTAACCAATCATGACCTGTGTAATTATTCAATAACAAGAACATTGCAATCTCAATAATGAATACTATTCTTCCATCAACTTGGGGGTTGAGTTCAAATCTGCACTTTGCACTTGGTTATAAAATATAGAATGGGAGCCATTTTCATTTTGGCAACATTGAATAGAATAAACAAAGCATAGATTCACGACTACAAACAATTTTGTTATAAATAATGGTTTTATATGAGAATAGTTTTAAGTTTAATAACTGTATTCTCAATAAAACCAGTTAGTAGTGACGCATGTTGCAGTTTGATTGATTACATAAACAACGCCACTCGCTTTTAGACACAAAACTGTAGAAGTCCAAAATATATTTCACTCATTTTCACAACTGGCCCGTAATGAGCATAATTCAATTTTCGATATTGCATTTTTATTGTATAGAAACAGTTTCCACTAGGCACAAAACTAACATTCATATCGGTACACAGATCCTCATAACCTCCAACCCAAATTGATCATTTTGAGTCACGTGACTTTGACAGAGCGGCCATTTTGTCGGTAGGGCACACAAGGACGGGTCTGCCATTGAGTTTTCATTGTTTTCTGCAAGTTTGTCCTGTTTTAGTTTTTAGTGCGTGTAGTGCATATTTTATCAACTTTAACTACAATATGGCTAGGAGTGAATACTACTTATCTCTCAAAGGAGACGTGAAATCGCGTTACGACTCCAAACTTCAAATTATAGACATTGTTGATCCCTATTCTCTCGGTGCAAGTGAACTGACCAGCAAGTTAAGTTCTTTGAAGGGACCCAATCAGCGCTATCCCCATCTTCCAGTTTGGCTGGTTCTAGGTATAGGTACTACAAAGTTGAAAAAAGACGTTTAGTTCAACACCATATTTAACTAAAAATTCAAACATTTTGTATCATAACTTTTGTTTTTCTTATGTATTAATATTATTTACCTACCTGATACAAAATGATCTGCATAAATTCGTGCATGTTTAAGGAATGTATCTCTCAAAATGCCCCGTTTCAAAGCCCCAACCCATCATTCTCGACGTTCTTTTGATAAGGCGTTCAGCATTTCTCCTTGGTTTTGTAAGGCTTTCAGAATTATGAAATGATGAATTTTATCCCTTTCTGCCATTTTAGAACACCCCACAACAGAACAAAACGCTGGCATATTAAATTATTCACACTTTAAAAATCGATCTTTCCTATTGTTTACAATGACGCGAACGGTTTGTATGCCCTACCGGCAATATGGCGGACCTGTCGTGACGTCACCTCAAAATGATCAATGGTCAAACTGGATGAAATGGCCGAAATGGAAGTCGTATACACAAGTCGCGGTGTCGCCAGCTGCTTTGATTGCTCATTGGTTGAATGTGTCACGTGGCACGGGTAGTAATATCTATCAAGGAATTATATTCTATTCACAATGAGTCACAATGAAGAGTATAATGTTTTCACTGCAAGCAAATTCATTTCAAGAGAATTTATGTAATGAAGCAAACATCTCAATCAGCTTGAAATGGGAGTATATTCATTGATTAGAAATGATTATTATTTTCAGAAGATTATTCTATTCAAGAGTATGAATATTCTTGATTGAAGAAATCTTTTTTATCTGTGTAGGATGTTAGTTACCATCTCAATGGACCTGCTAACGGAAGATTCACTCATGGGTTCGTATCCTGTCCAGTGGATTTTTGATATATCTCTTGGGCATACAGGTGTAGGTCACATCAAATTTTTTGTGATTTGGGGATATTTAATTCGTGTCTATCTGAATAGCGAATAAACGGTCCTATTCCATTTCAAAATATGAGGCAAACATCAGGCAGAAAACAACTACTTGGTATTAGCCAGGAAAAAAATTGTATTATGATAGATGTTTCCCTCATATTTTCCACTTGATGGAAATATTTGGAGAGAAAGGGTACTTATTCAAATCACCTGCCTATTTCATTTATTAAGAATCATGCCGTACCTCTGTAAAAAATCAATTTTTTTTTAGGTCTCTTGATATTATAATTTGAAGTATCGTTTTTCTGATTACACTTACCCCACTTCATCCTATCGGTTTTTATCCCTTTTTTGTATGCTGCACTGTTCAAAAACGCCATTATAAAATTAATGTCTTGTCCTATCAGACATCTTGAAACATTATATCGGTATTATGTAATGGGTACAAATAACGTATAAAACTGACATAACTTCAAGGTCGAAGCACTCACTTTCTTGCTCTTTTAGCCGCTGGCGCTGGTTGAATAAAGCGATTTCGGTTACGAAATTGAAGACTAGATATGATGCATACCACGAAGAATCAATGATTCCGTCTAGGAAGCTAAGGTATATATTTGTGGTTTTGAAAGGAGACAATTATTGCAAGCAGGAAATTATGTCTGTACTCAGGACATATATTCAGTTTTTCGCAAATATCTCAGAAACTTTCACTTTTAGGAATATGAAATGTTATGACTTTTCGGATGAGTATTGATGAGCCTAACTGATGTCAAACACTCATTTGTCCATTCACTTGTCTAAAGAAAATATAAAGAAAACGACTGCTTGTAGCGACTTTTGACAAGCAAACCTTTTTCACGTAAAAATGATAGAGGAATGGATTTTTCTTCTAGAAAATATGATACATGTAGGATCCGCATTTTTGGAACACCCAATAGTTACTTTTACTTTTTGTTTAATAATTTCATTTCGTTGATTTTATAATTAAACTTACTGTGCATCATGCACACTTTCTGATATGTCGATGTCAGGTGTGACAGATGTGGGTAGGCACTGACGTTTAGTAAGACGCATAAGACGTTGAAGACGAAAAGTATCTCTCAGCCAAAAAGACGGGGCCAGAGATTTAAAGTCGTTACAGTTAGTTACGGGTCAAGACGTGTCCTTTGTAACGAAAAAGATGATTCAACCAAAGAAGTGAGAAAAGACGACCTCACAGAGAAGAGTCAAATAAGACATATCGAGCCGCGATTTGTTTTATTCATTGAGACGACGACGATTATAATCACCCCAAAAAAGACGTGAAGACGTTCAGTGGCTGTTTTCTGTTCATGATTACCTGCTCCAAAGATGTATACGAAGTTAGATGTTTTCCCCAATTCACCAGCATTGTAAATAATGTCAATAAACTGTGTTTTCCTGTTCTCAAACTATCCGGCGGCCTTTTGAATTCATTTCCCCTAGACAACTGACAAAAATCCTACATACATACATGCACGACAAAAACCTGTAGGTGGCGCCCCCAACAATTAAGTACCAAATTAAGATCAAATTTGAATTTCTCATAAGTATTTTAAAGTACCGAAATACCAATTTTTGTCCAAATATCGACATTATTTTAATAGCTAATCATGTACCAAGTGCGTTTTATAGATCCTAACGCCCGGAGGGTAACATTCACCCGAGGGCCTTTGACCCGAGGGCGTTAGGATCCAGTAACGCTCGTGGTGCATACAAGATTTAATTTTTCACGAAAAATTTATCTTAAACGACGTTGTTTACTTCATAAATTTCTTCTCATAGTATTTACTGCATTCTGGTCAGCAACTGAGAAATTGCCATGGAAACATTGAAGAGGTTGCTAGGGGTTGTTTATTTAATAAAATGACGCTGCATTTTTGTAAGAATTGACAAGCTTGTTAGTGGAGGAAACTAAAAACGGTTGTGTTATGGAGATCCCATAGAATGTGAGGCTCAAAGCTGAAACAGCCTTAGGAAATTTACTGCCTGTGAAATCCAAATACTTATACGAGAAGGAGTATGACCATTTCTTGAAATGGAAAGATGAAAACAGAGTGAATACCGTAAATGAAACTGTCTTAATGGCATACTTCCAGGAACTGCTGAGTTTATCTCATGAAAAATATTGATATTTTTAAATTATTTTATATTATTTCAGTCTGAAAAATATAGTGCAAATAGTCTAAGGACCAAATACTCACAGCTAAAATCAGCATTGATTGTTAAAGAAAACATTAATATATCAGCATTCAGTCTTTCTGAAAGTTAAATCAAAAGGATACATTCCTAAAAATGTGATGGAAGGTGGACAAGTTTTACTTTTCATAAGAAAAGCTCCTGATGATACTTTTCTGCTACATGAAGTTATTCTGGTAATGGGTGTATTTGGAGGCTTAAGACGTGATGAAATGGTCAAGATGACAATTGATGACAATTGATGACATTGAAGACAGAGGAGCCGTTTTACTGATCAAGGTACCAGAAACCAAGAAGAAAGCGAAATAAGACCCTTGAACTTGGTTAAAAAGTACATTGCACTACGACCAAAAGGATGTAAACAACGTCGTTTTTTTTTAACCTTCAGAAATAATAAATGCATTGAGTTGCCTGTAGGTAAAAATACTATAGGAAGTGTTACTTCTATCAAAGCGAAATACCTAAACCTAAACACTAAAATTACACGGAAAATGGAAGAGTAGTACTGTGCGGAGAGCTATATTGAAGAAAGTATCTCCTCGAAGAACAAAATTGCTACAATGCTAGCCCATTCCGTTTTCGAAAAAGGAAATGTTAACGTTCCGAACGAAACCGAATGCACATTGAGGAGTTCATCATGGGTCAACTCACAGAACTTCAAACTTTGTACTAATTTTTCAGGAACATTTGAAAATTGTTATTTCTATTTGAGAGAAAATAATTAGTCCCTTTTTTATGTACAGTTATAAATAAAACTTTTATGAGAAATGAATTTATTGAACTACAGACAAAAACATTTAGCGGGCGTTAGGATTCATAATGCCCCCCATAACGCCCCGGGCGTAAAGGACAAGTGAAAATTATAGATAATTTTCGAAAAACCAAAATAAAAATAAATTTTCAACCCCCCATATCTCAATACTTAAGGCCTTGCGGACCCATGTTTAAATGAACTTTTCACCTTATAAATAATTGAGAAATCGTCCTCTAAAATATCGGACACTTATTACATAACACCCTGTATAGAAACTTTTCATCTCCCCTCTGTCCATAAATTTATATTACCATAGTTCTTCATAATAGAAGTCTATTCAAAGTTTCATAAAGTTAAAAGTCGTAATAAGTATCCTCAAGGTTTCCATGTGTCTGTTTGTATTGTATGCTTTGTGATTTTCTATAGTAAACATAAATTTTCATAGTCTGTATTTGTCGCAAGTTCGACCACCTCGTTTTGTGAATTATTAATGTCGCTACCTTTGTCTGCGGTCGATCATATTCCAAGGCTTGCGTTGTTATTGTTTTGTCGCGGTGAATTGAAAGAAATGGGGTAACGTACTGTGTAGTAAGTGATAGGTTTATATTGATTTTTATTATTATTTGATGAGTCCAACTTTGGGACTGGTTTTATAGCAGTGCGAGGAAGTGTTGATGTAAATAAATTGGCACTGTATAGTCGAAAATTTGTCATCAAGATTATGGAATAGCTCTAGAATTTCAGACGTCAATGTCATTAATTCGATTTCGCCTCTATACCAATAAGTTTCTTTATTTTTCACTTGTATATTATTTGTTTATTTTACCTTGGTTACGGGTGCTATAAATACACTCATAACGCTCTAGGGCGTTATGTCCATAAAGGCGCGTATAGACCTGCGAGCCGAGCGGCTCATGAGCCGCTCACATGAAAAGTGTCGGAAGTGTGTACGGGGTTGTGAGCGGACTTTGAGCCGATCTTGAGCCTGTCGCTGCGAGCTACCTGGAGTCGGTTTTTTCGGCGAGCACAAAGGGATGGCTAGTGTCAATTTGTACGGCATAAAGACGTGCTCGCAAGTGTGGACGTGATCATAGCGGCCTGGACGGATGAAGAGGTAATCTCATAGAGATATATAGTTAATATTTTGTTCTATGGGACCCCAAAAATGAAAACCACTTAAAAATTATGTAAAAGATGATGCTTGAAGAGAGATTGTTACTGCAATGTACAGGCCGGCGGAAGAATGTAAAAATAAAATTATTGCTTTGTAGGGATCGCATCGGAGAGAAAAACGCAAGGAAAAGAAAAGTTGCACTACTGGCAAAGGTGGGTTTTCGTTAGTGAATGAAAGGAACTGTTTATTTCATTTTTACTATATTTGTTGAATTTTCGTGACGAAAAGCAGACAGTATAATTACAGGGTGACCCAGGCTTTAAAGTCCTTATGTTCAGGATTGATGTAAATTCTTGTAAAATATTTATATTGCCCACTAACGCTTTGGAACTTCATGTCCCACATCAAATCAGCTCCAGTCCGTTTTTTATATAGATCAGTGCGAGTTTTTTTTTCCCAATTGACCATTAAAGTACCAGCGCTACCTGCTACCATCGCAGCAAACAGAGTTTCTTCTTGTTCGAACATCTTCAATAAACTGAATTCGCTCGCGAGCACTGTCGGCTCGCATAGTACTCGCATGAGGCTCAGACATTCAACTTTTCTGCGAGCGGCTCATGAGCCGCTCGGCCCGCAGGTCTATACGCTCCTTTACGCGCGCTCATTGTACGAGGAGAAATAAAACAAAAGCTAGAACGAAATTATTTATTTGAAAAAAAATCCATACAAGTACAAACAACAACTCCACTAACAACAACAATCTAAATCAAACATTTTTTTCAATAATCTTATCTAATTGAAATTGACAGCGAAGGTGCTGCAATACGAACTCAATTTTGTTCCTTGTCCACTCTTAAGGTTAAAAAAAATCTACGAATCATCTGTAGACGCATTTTTCTCTTTGGATAGGCAATTTATTCGTTTTGTGCGTGTTCATATAATATACAACAATTTCGATTCAGATAATCCGCAAATCATTGACATTGTATATCGGTGGATGTGAATTAACTGGCGTTTCCGAGATTCGATTCGGTTGTTCGATTCGAATTCTACTCCGAACACGCTCCTCACGAAACTCAGATCGAAAAGAGTTATGGGTACGCTAACAATATTGGCTCAGCTCCAAAATTGGAAGGGGACGGAGTTGGTGATTGTTTTTATCGCAAGACGCAACTTGAACTAGGAAACCTATTTGTTTTGCGAGATTTCGTTTTTATTTGTTTTTGCAAAGTCTGTTTTGGTCCGAGAGAGTTTGTCATTCGATTGAATTGTAGTATGCTGATTTCTCCACGATCATCACAGAATTTGCCAATTCTGAAATCAAATTTGATTACAGAATGCTGGAATTCTCTCTCTTGAGATTGAAGAAATATTCTGCAACACCTCTGCCCCATGCAATTTAATAGTTATTTAAGTAACAAGGAATGTAAAGACGTGTTAACATTCGAGGTGAGCGAGTACGAGCCGAGGCAAAGCCGAGGCTTGTCGCTTGCCGAGGATGATAACAGTCGATACATTCCGTGTTACTTATTACGTTTTTCCCGCTGCTTGTTGACATTTCTCAAAATTTGCCTGAATTGAAGTTTGTTTTCTTACCCTTCCTTCATGATTAGTCGTTCGCTATTTCATTCTAAGTTGCTTGTGCGTGTAACTAAGTTACCGAATAAGCAGACAACAATAATATTCAAAAGGTCTCATAACCTAAAAATTGATATGAATGAAGCTGAAGGTATTACTTATTACTTATCAAAGTCAAAGTCATTATTACCCTAGGCATGTAAATGACACTATTAAGTTCCGTTGTCAAGATGAATTAGTAAACGAATGATAGGCCATTTACCTGTTTTGTTGCTAAGCATGTATGGACTATTTACAGTGTCGGCAGCGGGAAAATGTATTTACATTCTCTATCTTGTGATAGAATAATATTCTCACACTGGTTAGCAATAATATCATTAGCCTTGACGCAGTTGATTGTCATCGTAGTGGAAAAAATTTGAGTAAGTGTCAAAATTATTGCTGTCACGTTTCCAGTCGAAAATATAAAAAGTATCATGAATGTATCCAGTGATACAGAATCAGAGTGTGAAAATACACCACCTGAATTACAAAGAGTGCAAATAATATACTGGAAAATTTACTACCAAAAAAATCAAAGAATGAATATGAAAAATATTACAAACTGTTCATGGATTAGAAACAAACAAAGCAAACGGATTCCTTTTCAGAAAATATTTTGATTGCGTTTTTTGGTAAATTATCGGAAAAATGGAAATCTTAACAATCAATACAAAGTAGAATGTTTCTTCAATTATTGAGTTTTTTTTTGTAAATCTTGACATTTTTCTCAAAATTTCGACTTTTATCTCGAAGTTTCGACCTTTATCTCGAAGTTTCGACCTTTATCTCGAAATTTCGTTTTTATATCGAAATTTCGAATTTTATCTCGAAATTTGAACTTTTTTCTCGAAATTTCGACTTTTTCTCACGAAATTTCGATTTTTTTTCTCGGAATTTTTACTTTTTTCACCATATTTCAAGTTTTTTATAGAAATTTCAAGTTTTTTTATAGAAATTTCAATTTTTATCTCGATTTTTTTTTTGACATTTTGACTTTTTTCTCGAAATTTATTTTTTTTGGAAATTTTGAATATATCGAAATTTCAACTTTTTCCTCGAAATTCATTTATTCATTCACTTCGACTTTTATCACAAAATGTTATCTTTAAATTCATACTTTAATCTCTAAATTTCGGATTTTATCTATAAATTTTTACTTTTCTCTTTAAAAGTTTCTACTTTGTTTATCAAAATTTCGTTATTTCTGGAAATTTCTCCTTTTTTTCTTCGAAATTTTGACTTTTATCTCGAAATATCCAACTCAAAATCACTTGAATGTTTTATAATTTACTACAAGCTGACAAAAATTTGGACTCTTTTCTCAGATCTGGAATAAAATAGTACACACTTCATCTCAGCAACATTTTTCAAGCTTCCTCATACTAATATCAATTTTATTTTCCGACGATTCGTGATCGATAAAGCATCAATTAAACTTTATTAAAAACTATTTTTATTCTAAATTCAATAAAGTATGGTGTATACCGGGTAATTCAAATTCGAGGGCCACCATTGGGATTTCGGAAACTATAAGAGATATGAAGATGGTTAAATTGGAGCAAATTTGCGCATCTATGTGACCAATAATATGCCGTTAAGAAAGTTTCAAAATTCCTAGTATATCCGGAGATATACGAAAAAAACCGAAATTTTGAAAAACCCTTTTTATTTTTTTCTGGCGTTATTTGAAGAAGGATATCAAAATAAACAGTACATTTACATTGCCATTTTGTCCCCGCTATACGACGGTATTTTCAGATTTACCATCCGACGTTTCGTCTGTTGGCCACCATCATCAACTTTATTTTTTCTTATGGGCGTCATTTTAAATTGTTTCAAATTTAAATAAAGTTTTTCAGTTTGATTCAAACGAAGTATAATATGTAATACTTTGTTATGTCACAACCTTTTATATTTCACAAAAACTAGAATTTTCAAGTAGGCTCTGACTCCGTCAAAAACACTTGTTAAATGAGTTGATTCGTTGCTACAGTTGCTACACTATTATGTCACGTAGTCACGTCTGCTGTCACAAATTCAAAGTGATAATAAACGTAAAATGGTGTTTTCAAACCAAGAAAAGCGGGATATGATGAAACTGTTTTTTAAATCAGACAATAATACTGTGAGAACTGCAGAAATGTATCTTCAACTATACCCAGAAAGAGTACAACCCGCAAGAACATTATTCAAAAAATTAGATAGAAACCTTACCGAGTATGGTAGTTTTAAAAAACCGAGGAATAAATATGGAAATCGATTAGATGAAAATACGAGAAACAATATTCAAAATGCGGTAATAAACTTCTATCCTCTTATTAAAATATTATTTTTTTATACTTGTCTGTTTTTTAGATAAATGTGAATCCGTCAGTTTCAACACATGAACTTGCTCTAAATACAGGTGCCCCACAAACAAGTGTTTGGAAAGAGCTCATAAGAAATGGTCTAAAATGCTACAAAATTCAGATTTGCCAAAAATTATACCCAGGTGATCCTGAACGGAGATTGGCTTACTGTAATTGGCTAATGAATAGAAATGATTTTCCCCAATTTCTCTCAAAGGTCATTTGGACGGATGAGAGCACTTTCACTAATTGTGGTATGTTTGTTTTGGAATAATACAACTCGATATTCTCGATTTAATTTATTTCCTTGATTTTTACACACTTGTTATAGAAATACTTGGCAGAGAAACAAACACACTTCTACCTGCATGTGCATACGTTTATGGATATTTTTTGACTGTCGAAAGGGCAGATAGTGACATAGTCTTAGTGTAAACACATATCAGTGGCGTATACTACAAATTAGCAACACAAATAATAATAAATAATATGAAGAATATTGAACAATGTTCAATAGAAATAATGAGCACATGTGAAGTCAGAACAATCCCAGAGAGTTTAGAGCAGTTAGGCCACAGGTACGGTTTAGTTTGAACGTATGGGTTGGAATTTGTGGAGATCAAATCCTTGGTCCTTATTTTTTTAATAGAACACTCAAAGGAAAAACTTATCTGGAGTTTCTCCGAGGCGCTTTTGAGGATTATCTATACATGTTACCTCTCGTAAATTTAAATCAATATTGGTTTCAACATGACGGTGTCCCTCCACATAATACCAGAGCAGTATGTGAATACCTAAAAGAAAGATTCCCAGATAGGTGGATTGGAAATAATGGTCATGTGAAATGGCCAGCAAGGTCGCCTGACCTTACAGTACTTGACTTTTTTGTGGGACACATTAAAAAACCGGGTTTTTGTCCAACAAGAATTCAATAATGTTGAGGATCTTAGGAGAAGCATGATTGAACAGTGTCGGTCAATAAGAAGATGGGATATAACAAGGGCTGTAGAAAACTTAGGATGACGAGCACGCCTATGTATTCAGGAAGAAGGCAGAAATTTTGAGCAGTTGCTTTAATGTTTCAGATTTTTCTTCGTCAGTGTTGTGTTATTTCGTTTTTTAATTTGTAGTTAGACACAGATATTTTCAATAAAGTTCATTAAAAACTAGTTTAATCAGATTATATCTCGTTATTGTAAAAAAAAACATTCTACGTAATTATTACTTTGAGAATAACAACAGACGTGACAAATAATGGGGTAACAACAAATCGATTAGTTTGACAAGTGTTATTTGATGGTATCGAAGCCAACTAAAACTTTTTTTTAATGTTATGCGAAGTTGTGACAAAGTATCACATATCATACATCGTTTGAATCAGAATGAAAAACTCTATTTAAATTTGTAACAATTCAATATGACGCCCATAAGAAAAAATAAAGTTGATGATGGTGGCCAACAGACGAAACGTCGGATGGTAAATCTGAAAATACCGTCGTATAGCGGGGACAAAATGGCAATGTAAATGTACTGTTTATTTTGATATCCTTCATCAAATAACGCCAGAAAAAAATAAAAATGGTTTTTCAAAATTTCGGTTTTTCCGTATTTCTCCGGATATACTCGGAATTTTGAAACTTTCTTAACGGCATATTATTGGTCACATAGATGCGCAAATTTGCCCCAATTTAACCAACTTTGTATCTCTTATAGTTTCCGAAATCCCAATGGTGGCACTCGAATTTGAATTACCCGGTATATTATAAAACTGCCGTATTTGAGAAAAAATAAGTGATATCATGAGGAAAAAGTTTATGAAAATTATCTTCGAAGGAATATTTCTTGTTGTCTTGATGTTCTTGTTGCAAAGAACTGTAAGATTAAGTTATAAACGACAAAACGAAAACCATAAAGGAGGACTAAAATTTGACCGCAGTTAACAGGTCTTGTGATTTAATCACATTAAAAAAATAGTGGTGTCTGATTGGTCTATTTCATTATGAGACAAATAATCACTGTCGAACACACTCCGCTATCAAGAAAAACTGAAAGTAGTAAAATCTTTGAAAATAGGCGATTCTAATGAAATCTGGCGAAGCAGCGGGCGATGCGGGACCTGAACGTGGCCAGCGCCGACCGTCAATTACTTCCGAAGCGCTTCGCGAAGAATCTGGTCTAATCGGAGAACGTTCCTATGGCTGTTCGAGAAATTTCATGAGCCTTCGGAGAAGAGAGCGGTGGATATAAAAAGAACTACGACGCAGACAGTCGGACAGTCAGTGAAAGAGAAAGTCGAATATAAATAGCTCGGTGGTTGTTATATAAATTAGAGTATTGTGTTATTGAATCATTGTATTTCGTTAAATAAATTATTTTAGAGTGAATTATAGTTTAAATATACGACAGAAAGTTTACCTACCGATTTGGAAGATGAAGTTTAGGATTTTGAATCAAATTGTCTAATATTATTGGTGCGTAGGAAGCTTGGCTAGTTGAAGTTGTAGTTGCAGTACCTATGAGAGTGTTCATTTAAGTAATAATTGTTGTATAGACTGACATTGGCCATAGTTTCGTGCTTTCTACTCTTAACTTGCTTGGAAGCAGGTTCAACTTTATGCGTTTGAAATATTCTGATGCTGAGTGGTATAGAATATAGTTTTTTCCTTAGGGGAATTGTTCCTCTTGATACCAGTTTAGCCCCCATTCTTCTTTATTGAGTCACTATGGAATAAGAGGCACTGCTTTAAATCTAATTCGTTCTTACCTCTCAGAAAGATTCCAATGTGTAGAGTTGAACAATGTTAAATCTGACTTCAAAAAAATTGAACATGGTGTACCACAAGGTTCAGTTGTGGGACCCTTTCTCTTCATCGTTTATATCAATGACTTCTGTCAATACATGGCACCTACAAAATGTATTTTATTCGCTGACGACACCCCTTGTGTGCTTTTCTTTATTTCATTCTGTGCTCACTTATGGTATTCTACTTTGGGGAAATTCAAAAAACGCTATATCAGTTTTCAAATGTCAGAAAAAAGCTATCAGAATTTTGGCAAACTTGGGTTTTAGAGATCATTGTCAACAACACTTTATTGAACTTGGTATCATGCCCCTGCCCACGTAATACATACGTTATACTCCTTTTAGAAATACACAAAAATGTGAGCAATTTCTCTAGACATTCTGACTCACATTGCTATAACACAAGATCTGCCGATCTGCTGACTATTCCTCGACATAGATTACCTGTAAGCTGCAAAAACTCATTGAATCTCAAACTCTACAATATCCTTGATAGCTCAGTCAAAGTATTGGAGTTCAAGGCATTTAAAAAGGCAGTAAAAACATTTCTACTTAGTCATTGTTTTTATGATATTGATAGCTACATTGTCTCAGCGAGCTCATTATGTATGTAATTTTAAATTTCGATGTATATTTTTTTTTATATTGTTCTATTATTTACTCCCTGAAAACTCAGGATTGTACTTCTTTATGTACCTTCAAAATTGTTGTTTGTTTTTTAAAATATTTTGTCAAATTCTTCGATATTTCAAATGTATTTCTGTAGTTTTGAATATTTTTATATTTTTTATAGTTTTATATTTTTTTTACTGACTTCATAATGCCATATGTCAATATTGATCTCGAATCAATATTGTTTTTGTGACTTGCCATAAATGTTTTTTATGTACATAACATGGTCAAATAAACTACTCTACTCTACTGTACTATTGAGAACCCCATATTACGATGTTCCCATAATTTTTGCTAATTAAGTCAATTTTGACTAAAAGTCACCTTTTGACATTTACAATTTTGAAATAGGGTCAGTTGAGTAAGGAAGTTCATCCTTGTAATCATGTCTCCAGTACTACTATAAATTAATGTCCACCATTCAAATTATTTGTGTTCCACATTTTAGCAGACAACCAGAAAATTATTTAGCTATTTTGGGATCCATAGTCGCAAATACACCAAGACGAATGTGGTAATTGTATATGTGTACAGTCATTCAATTGTCAACAAATGATCTAAAATCTTCATGGTCTTGTTCGAGAACACTTAAAACGGCAGTTTTGTTTAAAATGTCTGAACTACCAAATGAGTTGACGACATCGTAATTGTGTTTACTTAAGATTATGTGAGTGAGAGTAGCCAGACATCTCTGGAGTCTGGATGTGCTTCTCTTTATGAGAAACGCTGAATTTTGTTTACACATGTGGAAATCATATAAGCGAGTAAAGTAACATGGACTGTTCAGCCGGTTTTGACGCCCATAAATTGAATTCGTTTGTTTATTTACTTGCAATTTCAAAGTATTTGTCTACTCCATTTGCGAGGCTCCTTATCTTGCTAACGACTACTGTTCATCAGATGATTAGTTATACTTCGATCTGGATTCTTCTTCCGACATATAATTTACTATAATTAACCAAATAATCAACAAAAGTGACTGTTAATCTTTTATCGGTGAAACTAGAATTTTTGCTTTCAGTGCTTTTATTATCTCAATAGAGATTTCTAATGGTTTTGACACCGTAATGAAAGGAGGCAAAAGTTCTTAATGTTTCCATACTTGCTGCCAGGAGGCGTACTCTGTGATTGGTCACTATAATGACAGGGAGTTTAAATGTCATTTTGAACTTGAGCTGTCTTGTCATCCAAACTCACTGCCATTATATTGACCAATCACAGAGCGCATCTCCTGTCAACAAGGATGGAGAAATTAAGAACTTTGGTCTCTTTTTATTATTGTGTCCAAAGCTATTAGAAATACCTATTGCGCTTGTTATAAAGTGGCCTTGTAAATTTAATTTGGGTAGAATTTTGTAAGAGCTACAGTTACATTGTCGATGTAATATTATCATCTTCATCTCAACATGTACGTTGAGGACTCTTTTGTTTGAAATAATAAAAGACTTGGGTAGTCAGGCTACTTACTTACTGTGTAGTTTATATAAATTGTTACCATTAAATGTAGAGGAATTATTTTGTCCTAATTCTAGAAAAATTAGTGTTTGATTGTATATTCCTATTCTGATAATAAAAAAATGAGGTATTTATGACAAAATTTTGTCCATGTTTGATGTATCTATCGATTCAGCAAATTTCACAATCCTGCGTCAAAAATTACTCAATTTACAGGGGCGTTTCCATGAGATATGAGACACACTGTATATATTTTAATTGTTGAATCTTCAAAAGCCGTGTGACTTGAAAATAGAACGCTTCTACAAATGAAATAAACGATATACGAAACGCACAAAACATTAAAATCCACATCTAAGAAGATGAAACAGGGAAGTATCAAAAACAAATAAAATTTTGTAATCAATCAATTTTGTAAATACAAACGATTGGCTAAAGATCCCACTGCAACGATAGAAAGAAACGTGTACCAGACGCTAAAAAAGTACCAACAATTTTTCTCAGATAGAGAAAGATCAATGCTGACACCACACCACAGCAAGCCACCGCACCTTTATGGACTAACAAAAATCCACAAGGCAGAAGTTCCTTTGAGACCGATAACCAGCTCTAGAGACTCAGCTACCTACAATCTAGCCAAGTTCCTACTGCCGATTATCCAACCACTGCAAGGCAATACCTCGACGTTTGTGAAGAACTCCAGGCACTTTGTAGAGATCCTTGAAGGAGTCAGAGTAGTACCAGGAGACCAATTCGTCAGTTTTGACGTGGAAAGTCTCTACACCAACGTCCCGGTAGAAGAGGCCTTGCAAATTATTCGGAAAAATCTGCAAGAAGACACAGAGCTGAAGAACAGGACGAACCTACCAGTACGTGGCATTATGGACCTGCTAGAATGTTGCCTGCGAAATTGTTACTTTCAAGAAAAAGACCGCTTTTTCTCCCAGGAAGACGGACTACCGATGGGATCCCCATTATCGCCCTTGGTAGCAAACGTCTATATGGAATGGTTTGAAACTTTTGCTACAGAGACAGCCCATAAGAAACCTCAGATGTGGTTGAGATATGTTGACGACACGTTTGTCATATGGAACCACGGAGACGAGGAACTTGACGTCTTTTTGGAACATCTGAATAACATCAGAAAGTCCATAAACTTCACGATGGAAAAGGAGACCCAAGTCGGTTTACCTTTTCTAGACGTGAAAGTTCAAAAGAGTTGTTCGATCGCTGGTGAACCGTGCCTACAACCTATGTAACACAGATGAAAGTCTCACCATCGAATTGGACAATATCAAGAAAGATCTGCGACGAAATGGGTGCCCCAAAAAACATATAGAAGAGGTTCTAGCCCGCAGGGGGATAAGAACAAGAAACCAGACGAGTCGACACAACCCACCCTGTGCGTTCCGTATGTTAGAGGTCTATCGGAAAGAATAAAGCGAATTGGGTCGAAATACAAAATACGGACATGTTTCAAGTCAGGTAACACTATTCGCAGCCATCTCACGAAGACGAGACCACGTAACGCTGACATTGACTCCAAAAACTGCATCTACCGCATCCCTTGTGAATGCGGTGAAGCTTATCTTGGAGAAACTAAGCGACCACTTAGCATTAGACTCGCTGAACACAAGAGAAACACTCAACGAGGAGAAACTTCAAAGTCGGGGATAGCGGATCATGTCTGGACGACCCAACACAACATAAAATGGACTGAAGCCGAAGTCATCTATAAAGAAGAGGGCTGGTATAGAAGGAAGTTTAAAGAGAGTGCATATATTATGAACAACAAAGTCTTCAGTCAAGCTAGCATAGAAATCCGTAATGTGTGGAAACCCTTAATTAGTGCCATGGATCAATTGAAATTGCGATTAGAATTAATAATGCTGTACCGGAGGGGCCTGGCACTGTGATTAACAAGCTTACCTGAATACCGCCAAATTACCCCTAGGCTAATGACACATAATTATCCATAGCATATATAAGAAGTATCCTTGAGATTGTCGCATTATACACTTGATAACGACTGTAGATTCTAACAGTTGAAACGTCGTGATTAAAAATTGCAGAGAATTGAATTTTCTTTGTTCTTTTATTAGACAATGAAAGTCCAGAATAACCTTACTCAAAGTGAAACATTGTCAACCACTTTCAAACAGTGAAATAAGTTTCAACGTCTTCAAGTAAGACACTCCAAATATCTGGCGACTCAGCCAGTTATTTGCGGTCTTTCAACTTCCTTATTCGAAGAAAAAACCATAACGTACCTTATTATACAGTTTTTGAATGTTTTATTGGAAGCAATTGATTGACTGAATTCCATTCATCCACATTTTGTCACCTGTGAAAGACTTTTTTTTTTGTAATGTGCTGTCATATTTTTTATTGTGTCTTTCAAAGTTCAACCATATGAAGCGGTATTTATTGTCATCATAATTACGTGGAGTAGTATGGGGGTTAAATGGCTTGCTAGGTCGCCTGAGATTACCTCATTGGACTTTTTTCTCTGGCTTTAACTCAAAGAACGTGTTTGTGTTAGAGCCCTTGCAAATATCGAAGAATAGAATTTGCATTTAGTCTCAGATGTTGAAGAGAGTTGGTCTCCGAAGGATAAGTGCAGAGGTGGTTATGAACAGGGGATACTTAGTTGTGTTTTTGAAACAATGGATGCCACTTCGAACATCTGATACACCAATACATTTCTAGTTGTTTTTTAATTTTCTGCTTCCCGTTGAACTTTCATTTTTGCAGAAAAATATTTATGTTTGTCACTACGGTAAATTTTCATAAAAAAATATTTATTTCAATTTCAGAATAATTTATTTTTCTCAACGTTATTATAAAGAAAATGTTTAATGTTTTATAGAAGATTCAGGAAAAAAAACATGAAAATTTATTTGAAAAACCCTGTTTTTGACAGGTTAGAAAATGTGTATAATTGGAATTAGTCATTCGATTGCTTCAATATAACTTTCAAATACTGTGATAATTTTTCCTCCAAATAAGAAATCTATCAGGCTGAATTACTTGGTATACATTTTTTATAACCCAATTGTTAATAAAAGTACGGCGATGGAAGGAATACAATTTCGAAAAGATGATTTGAAGTACTTAATTATCTCTTCTGGACCAACTGCACGAATGACTCTTCAAGGAGGCACAGAAAAATAACTTTAATTTGATTGTTGAAAAAAGTTGGAAGAAAACTCAATTCTTTGTCATTATCGCTAGCGACAGTGTTGTCATCGTCAGCGGATTTAAATGATCTTCCCGTTTCTCTACCTTGTTAATTATCGAAATAATCTCGTACGCGTAGAATCGATCATCGAACGTCATGAGTCGTCATTATCTAAACTAAATATTTACCAAAGGTTTTCATACAACAATTACAAGATTTTCATCACTTCTGTAAAGGACCGCTTAAAAGATAGCAGAAGTAAAATAAATACAGATAATTCCAACCGTTATACTGATTGTTATTGACCTACAGGCGCATTAATTTACTTACCGTTAGTACGGGAGATAGAGCCGAAAATTTACTTCACTGGCCACCAATCTATTTTTACGCGTAAAGTTAATTGGTTTCTTTTTTTGTACTACGGAAACTGTCCAGTTCTCGAACACTTATTTATTTTGAAAATCGCACTTCTGATACCAATTGTAATAAAAATGCTCTCCCACGATGCCGTCCAATACGGTTGGGTATAGATAAAAAAAAACAACAAGTGTACTTTGGCAGCCCCGTTTCTTACATTATAAATATTTTTTTGAATTGAGCTAGGTCGTTTTATTTCCCGTATATAAACAACTTCTATTTCGCACAATTTGTGTAAAAACTTGCCATCTTATAGGATAAGTAATAATACCTAACATGAAAAAAAGAAAAATTATCCGCCGCCTCTTGTTTCATAAAAGATACGCCTACCCTAAATGGAATTTCAGTTTTTTTCCTGTCTTAACTGAGTTCGTACAAACATACTGATATTCTACTATTTTCATGAGATTTCATTTCTGTCGGAAAACTGCATGGAAATAGTTTTAGCAGAATTATTTATCAGAGAAATCCTCTCAAACTACGTTCTTTCGACATTAAATTAATTTTTTCAATGAGCTCTTCGGGCGTATCTGCATCACTGGCCAAAGTGGTATCATCAGCATATAAAATGATATGATCATTGTCATTGACGTACAATAAAAAAATCAGCTGACCAATAATCGATCCATGCGGTGCACCAGCATCAACGTCAAGTGGTAGAGATCTCTCATCGTCAATTTTTACTATAATTTTTCTGACCTCAAGTTATGAAATCAGCCACTAGAGGAATTTACCTTGGAAACACAGTTCACTTAATTTATTTTTTCTAATATTAGTATTAATTGAGTTGAAAGCTTTTGAGAAATCAAAGAACTGGGCACCTACATACTTTTTCATATCCAATGAAGTATCGATATAGTTGAAAAGTGCAATAAATGCATTCTCCGTTGATCTCTCTGGCAGAAAGCCATTTTGATGTTCTTTTATGACCTTGTACTTCGAAAGAAAGGAAATCATTTGCTTATAAATACATTTTTCGATTATTTTACACATTACACTTTGTATCGTTACATTAGGCGAAGATTGTCAACACATAATTTATTAAAAAAAAAATTGGACTTACAATACCTACCTTGAGGTCAGTCGGAAATGAGCCCTTTTTCAACTGAAAAGTTGATTATGATTGCTATTATACCAGACATATGAGGACCTAAACATTTGATTACCTTTGTAGGGAGACTGTCAACCACTTCACAGTTCACATTTCTTTACTACCTCCTCGTTGGAAGAAAATTTACGACCTTTTAAACTTTTTTTCAGTTGAGGAAAGAGATGATAGTCGGACGGAGCCAAATCTGGTGAATAAGGGCGGTGTTCCAGTAATTCAAACCCTAAATCACGAATTTTTTGCATGGCAACATGAGATTTGTGTGCAGGGGCGTTGTCCTGCAGAAACAAAACACCTTTGGATAGCTTTCCGCGTCTTTTCTCTTTAATTTTTTCCCGTAGAGTGGTCAGTAATGTCGAATAGTAATCTCTAGTTATTGTTCTACCCTTATCCAAAAAATCAATCATGATTACTCCATGGCAATCCCAAAAAACTGAAGCAAGAACTTTTCCAGCAGATTTTTGGACACGAAACTTCTTAGGTCTTGGAGAACCGGAGTGTCGCCATTCCATCGATTGTTGTTTTGTTTCTGGATCGTAGAAATGTACCCAAGTCTCATCCAGAGTAACAATTCGGTTTAAGAATAAGAAGTAGTTTTCAAATCGAGCACAGGTCGAACGCGATGCTACTACCCTTGCACGCTTTTGGTCAACATTCAAACATTTGGGGATCCATTTTGCAGCAATTTTTCTCATGTCCAAATTGACGTGCACTATATGATGAACGCGTTCGTATGAAATATTCAGTGCTTCAGATATCCGTTTTAGCCCAATTCGACGGTCTGTTAAAATCATGTCATGAACTGCATCGATATTTTCGGGGACTGACACAGAAACTGGCCTTCCCGATCGGTCATCATCTTCAATGGAAGATTTACCTCTTTTGAAGCTTGCAGCCCAATTTTTCAAGGTCGCATACGAAGGACATTGATCACCATATCTTCGTAAATCTGCTTACCTCTTAACCCTTTTAAATACAGGTACTTGATGATGGCTCGATACTCCAATTTTTCGATTTTCACAATTTCGGTGGACATATTTTTTCATTTAATTTATTGCGTAACTCTGGTTTACTTTTTTGACGTCAAACTTTACACTGACACTTCTAATAAGTTATTGTTCGTTGCTATGGTAACGCAATATTTTGTTTATGCAGGGAACTGGTCTAGGCTAACTAGATATCAATACATCCTCGTATAATGGGATTGAAATAGAAAGTATTGCATACATACACCGTTGTATAATAATTATTGAAGGATGTGTTATTTGGATGCGGATGCCAAGTCACAAAACTTCTAAATACAAAAACTCCCCTGCTTACAATGCTTTGTCTCTCTACAACAAATTGCCGAATGAGATAATAAATTCTCAAAGTGTAATAAAGTTAAATGTTTATTGATTGACAGGTGCTACTATACTCTGCAAGAGTATAAAAATGATACTTTCTGATTAACTATTAAATTTTGTGTAATTATTTCATAATTCTGTATGGAAAACTGTGACGTTGAATTTTTATTCGATTACTGTGACTGGTGTTTTTTATCTCTACGTGTATTTATATTGTTATTTTAAACTTTTTTTTATATATTTATATACTTGACCTACCATATGTACCCTATTGTACCAAAGTGGTTAATAAATTATTATTATTATTATTATTATTATTATTGAAATGTGCCATTATCACATGTTTCACATTTGTTGAAAAGAATTCGACAAAAGCATTGCTAATGTCATACTTGTTTTCAATTATTTTTCCATTCAGCTCGATACTGTTTATTTCAACGCATTTCTTTTTCCCGATTTTTTGTTGAACAGTACGACAAATATATTTTTGTTTTTCTTTTACATTTTTATTTTCAAGGCTTTTTTGATAGAATGACTTCTTTGTATTATTAATTTCTGCTAGGTAAATAATTTTTCTTTGCCGTCTTATATTAAGTGATCATCAGGATTTGAGGACTTACTGATGGTTAACCAGAACATATTTCTAATGTCGTTGCACATCTGGATAAGATCAGAATCAATCTAGGAATTTTTGTTTACTTTATTTTTAATCTGGATAAAATCAGAATCAATCTAGGAATTTTTGTTTACTTTATTTTTAGGTTTTGTAACACTAGAACATGTTAAATCAACGTAGTATAGTAAAGTTTTGAAATATTTTCTGTGGACCAGATTGAACTGGTGCAAATAATCGCTTGGGCTGATGAGACTCTTCAGGACTAGGAATCTTTCGTGGATGACGGTGAATGAAACATAGATATCTGACTGCAACTCTACTTTTTACTCATTGATACAACAAGTATTTATAACTCAGTAAATATTAACAATAATTATCAAACGGAATAGGTTCCCGTTTATGTTCTTTCGGACCCCGCCGACGACAGCTGTCAGCCTGACAACCCTCTTCTCACCTTCCTGCCTTCCAAGATCCAGTTTATTCATGGGCGTAGTTTCAGGAAGGACAGAACCACTACAAGATCAACACTACTATTTTGTGTATCATTGAGATATTCGTATACCGACGAAAAACCCTTGTTTGCTATATGACTAGATAAGCTCGGTTGAGATGTATTTCTATAGCTGAGTTGTTTATTATTATTATTATTTTATTAAGAAAATTCCCATGATATATGTTCATTAAGAAATAATCAACCTTTGTTTTTGACGTTTTCATGTTTTTTTATGTACATAATATATGCGTGTTGGTTCGTAATTTTGAAAATTCAAGGGGATGAGATTCCCCGAATACTTTAGTAGCTTTTCATGTGCAGTTTGTTTACACCCCGAACATTCACCCATTCCCTATTTCTTCCCTCACTCTAAACGCCCTTCCACTAATTCGGTTTAAATTTCCCGGAAGCGAGCTGCTTTGCCCGGGAATAGCTCGAAACCCGTTTTCTCGGCAGAAGGTGTTTTGTCACCCTGCGAAGTCACATCAAAAGCAATTTCGGTTGCGGATCTGTCGCAGTTCCGGCTTTGAAGGGCTGAAGGGGGACAAGGTGGGTGTGAATACTTGTAACGATCGGTCGATGGACCAGGACCGGCTAGCCGTGCAACAGCACAATATTTCTATTCACTTACTTTTAAGGCCAAGCTGCAGATAAAAATAAGAGGCTCTTTTCACACAAAATAAAAGACGCAAACGCCCTATACTACTTTTTATAAGATAGTTTGTGAATGAAAACCACGGTTTTCGTTCGCCCCAGCAAAATCGCTTTGTATTTTTTTCAATCAAGAAATACCTAGTGAAAAAAATTACAACTTTTTTGTCTTTTTGCGGATATTTCAAAAAGTATTGGGGGAATCGTTTTAGAGTCGGTAGAGAATTAAAAAACCTACACAATGGTTTTTATACGACCAGATTAGTGCATTTTTTCCTGAGAAAATCCGGGAAAACCTCGAAAAGATACCATTTTTCAAAAATTCATAATTTTGATAAATCTGCAATGTTGCAGAATCTATTAGATAATAACATGTGGTTCAACTGTGTGCAAGATGGTTTCTGTCCGATGTGTAGTTTTTGCACAATCGCATTATAAACAATTTAAGGGCAAATATTCCTAAATGCGCCGATTCAAAGGAAATCATCTTATTCAAATTCTGTAAACGGCATTTGGAACTAGAGACCAATATCTACAATTTGTTTATTTTGGATTTTCATCTGAGAGGTGGGAAATGTGTTGAAAATGTCACTGGAAGTTACTCTAAATGCTTCAAAGTCGCCCGAACTCTACTCGAATTAACTTCGGCTGACTTCAGACGCACTTTGAAGCGTTTTATCAACTTTCAGTGTCATTTTCAACACATTTCCCACCTCTCATGTGAAAATCCAAAAAATACAAATGGTATTAATCTCTACTTCCAGTTACCGTTCACAGAATTTGAATACGACGATTTTCCTTAACCCTGCGTCACCCACCTGAAAAATTTGTAACCGAACACATACGTATGTCATACCCCATTTTATTTATTTTTTCAAATTTAATGTCTTTAATTTTTTTTTCGATTTTTTATTTTCAATGACTTTATTGTTGAACGAATATTTTTAATCCAACAGTTTTTATTAGTTAAAAAACAACATAAACTAACCACCTAACCTGTCATTATCGTGGATCATTTTCGTATTATATAACTTGGCTATACAATAGGTTACCGCATTCGCTGAAAGATTTATCCCCCTCGTTGTTTAAAGTAAAACTGAAAAATTTGCTTCTCACGAACAAAATTCCAAATATTCTAGGCTTCAAAAGCTGAAATGAAATTGTTCTCCACAATTCCTTCTACACTAATAGTTGTTATTAACGTTTATTTTTTATTTAATATTTACTTAGATTAAACAAAAAGTTTGAATTTGGTGTATGTGCTCAATTGTTATAAGTCGTTGCATGTTTTAGTATAGTTGTGAATATAATTATTTAATAGTGTGTACTCATAAATGCATATATTTATGCGTGCACACTTTTTTTGGTTGGATGGAAGAGCAAGGTCTGACTGTAACACTTGTGGTATGGTCAGAAATTGAATCCTGCCATTTGACGAGGTTATGAATGTAACTTTGTAATTTCCTGTCAATAAAATCTATTATTATTATTATTATTATTATTATTATTATTATTATTATTATTATTATTATTATTATTATTATTAAATCAGAATTGTTGTAATTCAGGCAACAAAAAAACATTACATTACTAATACAACTACATATAATAAATAAGCAAATAACTCTCGTTCTTTTTTTTTTTTCTTTGGTGCTTTGGCATCGACTGCTATGGTCATTAGCCACGTGTTCTGGATGGGCTTTGTTACTAACTCCATGCGCCACCTTAGGAGCAACACTGTTAATTGGAACGCTACAGTGAATCGTGCAGGACTCACCCTGGTCGCTTATAAACAAACATATACTAAAACTACCTGGTACCAGGAAAATAACAAAAAATAACTAAGTTTTGGCCAAATTAAAAAGTTATTCATCCATGAACATGGTATAATTTTGACATTATAATTTGGCATGCGTTCGACATATCGCAGTATTGCAATCAGCACAGCGGTGTTTAGTTTTTCTATATTGTATTCGAGGACATATTCGGTTACGTATACAGGGTGTAATCTAACCTCTTGCACTCCCGTGAAGAAAGGGTGTATAAAGTCATGTTAGAACGAATGGTAGGTGTGAAAAATTCGAAAATAAATGTTTGGAAATTTGAAAATTTTATGAAATGTAGGTCTTTCTCTAGACCTCTGTAAACGTAATCTAAATTTGGTTCGACATTCAGTGTCTTTTCTTCACTGGCAATTGCCTTTTCTGGTCTGGAAGGATGGCGGACAGTTTTCCAAACTTCAACCCACATTTCACAAAATTTTAAAGCTCTCAAATTTTTTTTCCGCATTTTTCACACACTCCTCCTTCACGGGAGTGCAAGAGGTTATTTTTCGTTTTTTTCGTTGTTTCAAAAAATGTATGCTTTAAAACAAAGAAAAAAATATACTCGTGCAGTTTTTTAAAAACACGTTGTCGTAATATCCTCGAAAATTCAAATGCCGATCGGTATTTACATGAGACTAAGTTGATAATTTCACTCGCTATCTGAAACTTGCTTCTGCGATATGAGGACCAATCAAAACGGTATGCCTTGATAGTAAACAAAAAGGCTAGATTTTCAATAACCTATTTTCCTAAAAAAATAATGGGTTCAATAAATTCAATATTAATCTGGATTGAACTTGAAGTTAAATTTCAATCAACTTGAATGTTTATGTAGGTAATAAACACTAAGTCTAGAATGAAAGACTCTGAGAACAAATTTATTTTTACTGGTATGAAAGGCTACGAATGAAGAATCTGTCGAATTCACATGAATGATTTTTCCCAAAAAACTAACATGCTTGGTTGAATTTCAAATGAGAATTTCCAAATAAGCCAAAATCTTTTACTATTTTCGCCGTATAGCATAGTAAGACATTGTTTTTGAATTAGATTTCAAGTTTGAGATGGGGATATAGAATGAAAGTTGCTGCTTGTGTTATTTTGGGCTTCTCGTAAAACAACGCATAAGAATGAATGAAATAGCTATTTGTGTATTTAGAGCGCAAAGTGATTGTTTGCCACTCGAAATGGAGTATTTTTGGAGAGCGGCAATGACACTTTATGCTCGAAATACACTCCGGATTTTTTCTACAAACGCAGCTCTTATAAAAAAATAGGCACCTAATATTACCTATGAGAAAATTAACGCACAATAGTAATCCAAATATCCAATAATTCAAATCTCTAACAAAAGAAAAAAAGGAAAATATTCAGCTTGAGAAAAAAAAAACCGAATGTCGAGATCGAACCCCAGACTTACAGTTTACTAGGCAGCGACCACCGCAGTTTCTTACAGTGTTTTGAATTTATTGTCTGTACTTTCCATCATGCAAGAATAGGTTCGTTGTTCGTTTTCCACAAAAGCTGTGGAGATCGGGCGTTTTTCAATATTTCTAAAACGGCAACTTTACGTTGAGATCTGAAAGCGTCAAAGGCTAATTTGGTAAGCGGCTGTAGAAAAAAATACTTGTGTTTATTTGTACCTGAGAAAAAATCAGATTCATTCCTACAAACTTTCACTTTTTTATTTGAAAAATCAATGTAGTTTTTATTGGAATCGTTACTTTGACTTCCGTGCAAGATATAGTTGAAAAAAAAATCTGTGCTGCTCAAGTTAGTGATTGATATTCGCTACGACCTAGATCCGGCTAAGTCCTGTATTTCACGCCCATCTTGACGAATAAACATTGCGAAAACTGAGGCTGCTGATATTTTAGCTGATTACCTAACGCTATTTTTGCATGTTCGTGAATTTTTGATCAGTCACCACTACGATAATTAATTGGGAAACTACATTGGATATTGGCCAACTTTTGCTGATTCTGAGTTATAGATATGCACCTGATATGTATGTATTGATTATATCACAAGATTTGCGTCAAGCCATACCGAGAGCCATACCAATGGAAAATTTGAAAATCAGAAACTACTTTTATCTTGTTTTTCCACTTCATCTTTGTTATTTTTAATATGTTTGCCCAAAGTATTCTGCCTTAAAAGAAATATTAAAACATTGCTTTTTTTAAGAAATTACCTATTTTATTACTTGGTAAACCGATATACACGGGAAAACATGGGGACTAAATCCCAAAATGATGAGTTGATGAAGGTACAGAGACTTGCATGCCTTAGTATAACGGGAGCTATGAAAACAACACCAACAATAGCCATGGAAGCACTGTTGGACCTCCCACCGATTGATATAACAATTATGGGAGAGGCAAGAATGGGGCAACAAAAATCGAGCAATAGATCGGATCACAACAAGATAAAGGTATAGTGGGAGGCAACATTCTTGAAAAGGAACCAACAGACCACATGACTCCTAGATACATCTTCAACATTAAATTCGAGGTTATCATACAAGATCGAAGGGAATGGTCAGATGACTACATCAGGGGCAAACCTGAAGAGGATCTGGTATACGGACGGGTCCAAAACCAGGGAAGGAACTGGTGCTAGAATATACAGCGAGGGGAGAAACTCTCACTAGGAACAAACACCTCCGTATTCCAGGCAGAGATGTACGCTATCTTGCAATGCGCAAGAGAAATCGACATTAGGGAAATGCGTAATACAAGGATCAAAATATGCTCAGGCAACCAGGCGTCACTGAAGGCACTTATAAACTCAAAGGTAACATCAAGACTGGTATGGGAATGCCGAGAAGAACTCAGAGTCCTCTCAGAACACAACAAAACAACTTTGATGTGGGTTCCAGGACACTGCGGTATCGAGGGCAATGAAAAAGCTGATGAGCTAGCTAGAAAGGGCTCATTAACTCCATATATTGGCCCAGAACCCGCACTCGGGATTAATAAATTCGACATTCGAGGATTCATTCGGGACTGGATCAAACGAAAACAAAGGGAGAGGTGGAACGAAGCCCCTCTCATGCACCACGGGAAAACATACATTGAAGAACCGTCAAAACACAAAACTGAAGAACTGCTCAAGCTGAGCAGGAATCAAGTTAGAACGATAACGGGCCTTCTCACTGGTCACAGCCCAATGAGAATACACCTGCACCAAATGGGGCTGTACAACAGAGAACTTTCCTACAGACAATGTGGTAGAGGGACAGAAACAGCCAAACACGTATTGTCAGAATGCGAGGCATTAGACCGCAAGAGACAGACAATATTCGGGAAACCCAGGCTAACTCCCGAAGAATACAACAATCAACCGGTGAAGAACCTGTACAGATTGGTACAGGAGACTAGAGTTACGGAGTGGGTGCTGTGAAATCAATTGGAATGCAGAAAAAGCCCAAGAGGCTGAGGTGCAGCTGGTGATAGGACCAGCACCCGAGGAAAAAAAACTATATAAGTTATTGTTTTGAACCTTTGGTGGTGTTTTAGAGAGGGATAAACTTTTTGAATTGCTTTCTTAAATTGTGTCATTTTGAAAATGAGGGCATGAAATGAAGTCTTTTAGAAAGTATAGAGATTAATAAATGGAAAATTTCTGAGAATCTTTGTAATGACCAATATGTTTTCCTGGAAAGGCTAGATTAAATATAATCAGTAATATTGGTACTTATCAGGGGTTTATTTGGAGACAGGTATACCCTAATCAATTTACGATGAGTATTTAAGAGAACACAGCAAAGTTGTAATTTAGATTATCTTGTCCACTTGAAAAAGCTGTTGTACAGCGGAGAAAACGTCGTGGTTTTGTAAACCCTTTGTAGTGAAAATTATTCATTTAGTGTCATTATATACAGGGTGTTTCTTAAGTACGTGTAGAAACTTCAAGAGCATGTTGCTGGCGTCGAAATAAGAAAAAAAGTTTCCATAAACACATGTCTGCAAGTTATTCATTTCTAAGATACAGAGTGTCAAAGTTTAAATATTGTATTTGTTTTTTTGTGAATAAATGCCAAAATATTTGTGATATTCGAGTAAAGTTTGGTATCTGGGATGATATTTCAATGACAAAATCAAACTTGGTGTTAATTGTGAAAAAAACTAATAAATTGAATTCATTTTGAATTAAAAAATCTTGTCATCCAAAATCACTTGCATCGATTATTTCAAATCTCAATAACTCGAAAACATTTGATCGCAGTGACCTCTACCAAGAATATATTTCTTACACAAACTAAATAATAAATATTCTCTGATACCAAACTTTACCCAAATACCAAATTTATTTTGAAATTATTCACAAAAAATAAAAATAAGAATTCAACTTTGACACTCTGTATCTCAGAAACGAATAACTTGTGGACATATGTTTATAGGAACTTTTCTTCTTATTTTGATGTCAGCAATACGCTTCTGAATTTTCTACACGTACTTAAGAAGAAACACCCTGTATATTAACATGGATTTTCATCAAGTAAATAAATTAAAAATTATGTTTTCAGTACATTTTGCCAAAAAAATCTTTTCCGATTTATTTTATAATTCACCTGAATATTATAAACTATTAATAGTTTTAGACCGATTTACTTTGGACTGAGTTTTCCTTTGTTTCTGATGACTGGTATACAGGTTTTTTTTAACTAATTATATGTGTTTTGTATAATCTATGACGAACAAATAATTTAATGCAATTAAACCAAGGAAAATGTTCTGCGAAAACGTTAGTACAGTATTTCGAGTGCAAAAATTCACAAAGAATATTTATTATCCAGCTAGAGAAATACTAGAACAATTATTTTCTTGTTTCGGATCCCACGAAAGGAAAAATCCTGTAATGTCAGAAAATATCGTGAGAACCGAGGAAAAGTGACTTTCTGCAGGCTGTGTGCCTCAGGGAACAGCTCCCGGGACAGTAAGTTTTACAGCTTTGCCATTCGTCAACCTTTCTGCAGTGTCTTAAGGGAGTAATCGAGCTTGTAAGCGCAGCATCACCGACGAGAAATTTTTTTTTGACAGAATCTATAAGTTTCAGTGTGTGTTTAAGAGCGGCATTCCATATATGGGAAGAGTATTCCTTAACAGGTCGGATCTGTGCCACATAAAATAAAAAATTGAAGGGAACATCTGGCATGCAATAGAAAACCAAGCTTTTGAGAGGAAATGGACCTCACATGAATTTTCCATGAAACGGCACTGCTGTTGGTAATGCCCAGAATGGAAATGGAGGACTTCATTGGTCTGGAAACTCCTGACATAATTACGTTGGCCACTGTGGGATCGACCTTTCTAGAAATAAGACATGCTTGGGTTTTATTCGAATTGAATTCTACCATATTAGGATTGTTGCCAAGTCCATATTTAAATCGTTCACGTACCCTTAAAATCACGACAAATACAAAATCCACTTGAAATTCGCGGTATACGAGGATATATTGAAACATTTTTAGCCTACTATAGAACCAAACAAAATTTCAATGCCAAAATATTTTATTACTCAACATATTCTCCTATTTAGACAATTTTCGAGACATATAAAAACACAAACTTTTACGGAGAACAAAAATATCATGTCTATGGGAATGTAAGACAGTCCTTTGCATATGACAAGATATATTCAATTTTTCTCATGTGACTTTTGATTCTTTTCGGGTCTTCCAATTTAACTGCAGGGAAATGATCATTGGGAAATTGTTTCGTAAAAACTTCCGAGTCACCTGCTTCCAAAGGTTGCACAGCCTTCTCCAACAAATGAAAAATATCTGATAATGCACATAGAAGGTAAAATTTGGAATCTGACTTCTTTGGTCCCTTGATAATCTTTTCTAAATCTTCTCTCATTGTCAATATATTTTCAGAATCGGTCATAATCCAATCACTATTTATACATTCCTGCTCAACTGATTTTACAGCTGTTTCACAATCCTCGAAGTTTTGAGCAACTTTCAAATTTAGAGAAATGGTCACTATACAACTCACAGCCTCCTTGGCAAAATCAAAATGTTCCCCGTTGAAATATCTTGCTGTAAAGGCATAGGCTGCTATTATATTTATGATGTTATATTTAACACAATCGGAGGGAGACTTTGTCTTCAATTGAGAAAAGTTGTTTATATCACAAACCACATGACATTTGATTTTTGGACATTTGATTAATTGGATACATTTATTACAGCGAACCTGCATCGTCTCTAGACCTTTCATAAAAAATGTTTCTCCTTGCTCTGCAAACCAGACCTGCTGGGGTTTATTACCTCCTCGTTGGAAAAAAATTTACGACCTTTTAAACTTTTTTTCAGTTGAGATGATAGTCGGATGGAGCCAAATCTGGTGAATAAAAGGGGTTTTCTAGTAATTCAAATCCTAAATCACGAATTTTTTGCATGGCAACATGAGATTTGTGTGCAGGGGCGTTGTCCTGCAAAAACAAAACACCTTTGGATAGCTTTCCGCGTCATTCTCTTTAATTTTTTCCCGTAGAGTGAGTGGCCAGTAATGTCGAATAGTAATCTCCAGTTACTGTTCTACCCTTATCTAAAAATCAATCATGATTACTCCATGGCAATCCCAAAAAACTGAAGCAAGAACTTTTCCAGTAGATTTTTGGACGCGAAACTTCTTAGGTATTGGAGAACCGGAGTGTCGCCATTCCATCGATTGTTGCTTTGTTTCTGGATCGTAGAAATGTTCCCAAGTCTCATCCATAGTAACAATTCGGTTTAAGTCTACATCGTTTTCAAATCGAGCACAGATCGAACGCGATGCTACTACCCTTGCACGCTTTTGGTCAACATTCAAACATTTGGGGATCCATTTTGCAGCAATTTTTCTCATGTCCAAATTGACGTGAACTATATGATGAACGCGTTCGTATGAAATATTCAGTGCTTCAGATATCCGTTTTAGCCCAATTCGACGGTCTGTTAAAATCATGTCATGAACTGCATCGATATTTTCGGGGACTGACACAGAAACTGGCCGTCCCGATCGGTCATCATCTTCAATGGAAAATTTACCTCTTTTGAAGCTTGAAATCCAATTTTTCACGGTCGCATACGAAGTACATTCGCGCTATGTATGTAATATATCATGCTGATTCCAAAAATACATGTTTCGTATATGCTGTGATTCAAGATATAGCCGAAAAGGGGAATAAAATGTCGAAAATTTAAAAATTGCTGGGGTTCAATTCGAGAACGGTAGAGAGCAATTCTGCGATCGCCAATCGATTCAGAATGGTCGAATTAGTATATGCTGGGAATTTCAGCATATCGAGAAAAGAAAATTAACCGTGAATTATTATAAGAGGGGTACACCAAAATATCACGAAAAATACAAAATAGTCAGATCCACTTTAAATTCGCGCTATACGTGAAATTTCATGCTGATTCCAAAAATACATGTTTTGTGTGCTCAGATTCAAGATATAGCCGAAAAGGGGAATGAAATGTAGAAAATTTTGAAATTGCAGTTGTTCAATTCGATAACGGTTAGAAAAATTAAAATTTTCCGTCATTGTTAAGAATAATTTTTTCTATTTCAAATTTTAATTGAATACCATAACATTACGATCCCGCGCAAGCCGAGGAATATTGACCACCCCATTAGTACATACCAAATGATATTTAAACGCCATTTATGCTTTATTAAAAACGAGTGTTCATTAGGATCAGTCGGTCTTCATTCCTTGTGAAGGTACGTATATTTATATCATAAGTGGAATCAGCGCTAGAGGTGCTTCTTTCATGGCGCAACGAAATATTATGTTGGACTTGGTATTGACCCGCTTTGTGGGTCAAGTTCGTGCTCTATTCGAAGTGAGAGTGCGATAAGATTCAAGGTGCGAGGTGGACGGACGCGTTTTTATGAATAGAATGTTCATGGCAAAGGAACATAGTTTCAGTTTCAGATAGTTGAATGTTTTCCTTGGTTCTAATTTCAGGTTTGTAGCACTGAGATCAAAACGTTTGAATCGATATGTCTTTTGTTCATCTCGAAACGAACCGAAATTTTGCATTGAAATAAAAGTGTAGATTTTCCTAAGCATAGTGTTTTGACGATGATTCTACATACTCCCAAGTGTTACAAATCACAAAAACGAAAAAATATATATACAGTGGCATTCAGAAAGTACGCCAGAAATGGAAAAAATATTTGTGATTTTTCAAAAAAATATGTCATCAAAAAGGCGTTTTTCCAAATTAGCAAAATCTCGAAAGTTATAATGTGAAAGAACTATTACTGAAATTTAACAAATTTAGAAGGATGAAAAGAGAACAAATTTTTTTTTTCGAATTCCTTTCGAAATCTAAAATTTCGAACCAACTCTCATACAGTGAGTCTGCTTAAGTTGGCTACAAATGGGAAACTTTTTTATTATTTACTTTACGAAAAAAAGTTATTCTTCATAAAAAGTTCTGCATGATCTGAAACCCATGATGCAACCATCAGATATTGAATTTTATCAATCTTATACGAGGTATGTCAAAAGATGTAAATTTTACCCAAAGAGGAAAGTAACTTTATATTTCACAATATCGAAAATTGTTATCATGAAAAGTTGTTCGGAATTAAAAACTATGTTTCAATATGCAATTACATCCTTTCAATTGGAAAAATAATTTTTTTACATTTTTTTTAAATTTTAAATATAACATTTATCATTTTTATTTATTACAAACATGTTAACCTTTCCGTTTTGTTTAGAAATTAATAAGGAAATTTTCATGAAACAAAATTTAAAAAATGTTAAATGTTCGGTATTGATAATTTGAGAAAAATTTGCAAAAAAATTATTTTTACAATTAGAAGGATGTAATTGCATATTGAAAATTTTCGATATTGTGAAATATAAAGTTACTTTGCTCCTGAGAAAATTTCATATTTTTTGACATACCTCGTATAAGATTGATGAAATTTGATATCTGATGATTGCTTCTTGGGTTTTAGACTATGCCGAACTTTTTATGAAGAATAATTTTTTTTCGTAAAATCAATAATAAAAAAGTTTCCCAAATTATGTAGCCAACTTAAGCAGACTCACTGTATATTTATTTATTTATTTATTTATTTATTTATTTATTTATTTATTTATTTATTTATTCATTTATTTATTTATTTATTTATTTATTTATTTATTTATTTATTTATTTATTTATTTATTTATTTATTTATTTATTTGTTTATTTATTTATTTATTTATTTATTTATTTATTTATTTATTTATTTATTTATTTATTTATTTATTTATTTATTTATTTATTTATTTATTTATTTATTTATTTATTTATTTATTTATTTATTTATTTATTTATTTATTTATTTATTTATTTATTTATTTATTTATTTATTTATTTATTTATTTATTTATTTATTTATTTATTTATTTATTTATTTATTTATTTATTTATTTATTTATTTATTTATTTATAAATTTGAGGCCACCCAACAGGCAGGTATTTCACTGCCCAATAATAGAGCGGCACAGTATTACAATTGTTTTAACAAACAGTACTGAGTATGTATTTTACAATAAGATTTTTGTAATAGCTTATAATAATTAAATGTGCTTAAAAACTAACAGTGATTAATGATTAGTATTTATGGAAGAATAGTGAGGACATGTCTAGTTGTACAGAATTTGTTTGACTGTACTTTTAAATCCAATAAATGAGACACTGAATATGTCCGGATCATTATTTGATTTGTTCAGAGTATTTAAAGTTTTGATACACCTTAGTAATGGAGAATTGAGTTAAAAATTTGTTGAGCATATGTACTTAAGTAATTAGATAGTGCTTTATTGGTTTTTTTAACATCTTTGTCTTCTGAGAATTCACCCATTATACAGTGACCGCCAAAAAGTATGTACCATATGGGAAAAATTTTTATTATTGGAGTATTGGAAAAAATATTCTGGGGAAAAGTTTGTGCATGTCCGATAACCTAAAAATCGATTTTGACACATGTCACGTGATCGCTAGAATGGCGGCAAAATGAAAAAAATTGCAATGCAAAGGCAAAAAAAGGGGAAGATGGCAAGATATCAAAAAAAGTTATTTGAAAAAGTCACTTAGAATTCAATTTTATACACATAAACGAAGTTTCAAGAGATAATTCAAAAAAATTGAAAATAACAATTTTTTAAAAATATTTTCCCATCTATTTAAAAAATATATTTTTTTTTCTTATGAATAGCTTGACTATACTGAAACATTTGCATTTTAATGATAATGACAAAACTTTCTCATTTTCTCTCAGAACCCTCGCTGTTACATTGGTTCTTATCTAACAGTTATATCAGAATTCCAAGACTATTGTGTTGATATGGCAATCTAGAAACACCATGTTTCCTGATTTTAATCAACTTTCAATAATAATGCTGTATGAGCGTTTTACTTTGCACATAAACTTTAAGAATCTTTAATTTGACGCACTATTTTCAAGTTTATGTGCGAAGTGAAACGCTCATCCACGATTATCATCGGAACTTGATTATAATCTGGAAATTACCATGTTTTTGGAGTGTCATGTCATCACAATGGTCGTGGAATTCGGATATAACTATTAGATACGAACCGATGTAACAGCAAGGGTTCTGACAAATTCCCATTTTTTCAATTTAGTGCCCTCTGGTGTGGAGAAAATGAGAAAGTTTTGTCATTATCATTAAAATGCAAATGTTTCAGTATAGTCAAGCTATTCATAAGAAAAAAAAAAATTTTAAATAGATGGGAAAATATTTTTAAAAAATTGCTATTTTCAATTTTTTTGAATTATCTCTTGAAACTTCGTTTATGTGTATAAAATTGAATTCTAAGTGACTTTTTTAAATAACTTTTTTTGATATCTTGCCATCTTACCCCTTTTTTTGCCTTTGCATTACAATTTTTTTCATTTTGCCGCCATTCTAGCGATCACGTGACATGTGTCAAAATCGATTTTTAGGTTATCGGACATGCACAAACTTTTCCCCACAATATTTTTTCCAATACTCCAATAATAAAAATTTTTCCCATATGGTACATACTTTTTGGCGGTCACTGTATGTGAAGCTATATGATGTTATATTTATTTTAGATATTAATTTTTCCTTTTTTTGTTACAGGTGAGTTGAACATTTCCATCTATAAGTAAAAAGGTACATCATCTAGCAATAAAGGTCTGCAAACTTTTACTTTCTTTCAAATACAACGCCACATGAAAATGGTTTCTTGTGCCAATAGTGAGCATTCTTCATATTTTTATTGAATCATAATGGCGGCTTCAAGATGGCCATCGAATTTTGAGACCATTGCCTGATTTCATTCAATATTGATATGTGGGGATATTAAGGCAACCAAGTTATAGGTTCAGAAAGGCTTACCAAACCATCAATTGCTTTCTTGTTTCCCCTTGTGAGAAAATACCAACGCTGCAATGCCGTTTGAATTATTCTAACAATTTAACAGTAGATCTTAAGACAGTCGCTAGTTGGTACGCACAACTGAAGAATTTAGACGGCATTCCAGTCACGTCTTGGAAATTAACTTCGGGCTTTGTGGTCTGAAAACGATGTTATTTTCAGTTGTAATACCACAAGAGAGTGAGAATAAAGTGAAAATAATTCGACAGATTTTTCGAAAACTTGTTGCCAGGCAACTGACACGAGAGCCCGAAGGGCTCGAGTGGCTATTGCCAAATGGCAACAAGTTTGAGAAAAAATGTGGAGAATTATTTTCTACTTTATCGAACTCTCGTGTGGTATTCGATAGATTATTTGTTGATGCCCCAATCATAGACACATTCTCTATATAACATTTTTATTCATCTAAATTCATTTTTCAATTTGCATGCAAACTGATGACAGACGTCAAATCAAAAGTATCAGTTGTTGTCACACAATAAAAACAAAATACCACGAATATTCCCGAGGCAATAATCTGGAGAATAATCTAAGTAGAAAATTTCCACTATAATGTTGTGATTGGTTTGAAAGTACATCATAGGTTTAAATTGATGTTTTTTATTGGTTGCAAGATATGTCAAAAAATAATCACTTGTAATCTCCCAAGTGCTTGAATTATTGCCGGAAATTTTTCGAGTACAGTACAGCGACGAGGGTAATTTTCTTAAAAAATTCATGTACGAGATAAATTTCCTGCAATTAATTCAAGCACGCGGGGGATTCGGTAAGAAAATTTTACACCAAAATATATCCAACAATTCATAAGAAATAACTAACTATGGTTCACCTGAACTATTTATATGCATAGTACAAAAAAGATGCATGAAAATATTGATATGTAAAACACACTTAACAAAATTTCAATTTGATTTTTTTAAATTTAATAAAAAAAAAAGTAAAAATGTTCTTGCTCCACTGGGAATTGAACTAGTGACCACACGACCACGAGGCGGACACTTTACCGACTCGCCACGGGGCCTTTGATTTACATGTAGACAACTGGTGTATTGAAGTGTTTCTGAAATTTGATTTCAGAATTTGCAAATTCTGCGATTATCGTGAAGAAAATATTCAGACACATTCGAAATATTTAATAAATACATAAATATGAAATATCTCATTTCAAATGAAAAATACAATTCCATTTGTACATCAAAGCAAAATATAAACTATCACCTGTCAAATATTTGACAGAAAAATTTCCACTTATTAATTTCGGCCAGGGTACCCAGGAGGATAAAAATTTCCGGAAATGTTTTGGTTCTCTCTAAAAGTGAGGTGTGAAATTTTCAGTAGAATACCTCTCGACATTAATTTTGTAATTAATCCAGAAGAATGTCAAGGAGATAAATGAAAACAGAATAACTCCAAAAGAAAATTGAATAAATGCTGAAGAATTGAGTGTGCTTGTTTAATGAAAATAATAAATCCTTTATTTCATCATTTAACTGCATGCACTCAGGTTACAAATGATTGAAAGCGTCAGAGTTAGATTTGTACTGAGCAAAGTTAGGTGCACCTACATAGAAACATGCGACTAACAATATCAAACTTTATCAGCACAGTGCTCTTCAAAACAGTACGATATACATAGAGTACAAAATGTCAATAAATAAAAAATAAAAACATAGAACTCATACAATTAACGTCATATTTTAGGATAATACATTGCTATCACTGGGTAATTCACAATTTTCGCGTGTCTCAATTAATAATTTTTTATCACGAATAACACACACGAATTTTTAAAACTATCTAGCGACACACTTCTTTTCATTTCACAAGGCAAATTGTTGAACAAAACTAGACCTTCTGTAATAAAGTATCACAGAAAACATTTTCTCCACGATCATCACAGAATTTGCCAATTCTGAATTTGCCAATTCTGAAATCAAATTTGGTTACAGAATGCTGGAATTCTCTCTCTTGAGCTTGAAGAAATAATCTGCAACACCTCTGCCCCCATGCAATTTAAATGTATTTATCCACAATCACCTTATAATTGAAGTTTTATCCACACTTATGAACCGTATAAAGTACCACTTTATCCACTAGTGGAATAATGAAATTACTTTATTCCACTAGTGAAATAATGAAAAATTCAATCTTGAATATCAATCACATTTTACTTATTTTCACCAACTTCACAAATTTTTACAAATGGAGCCGATAAACAATCGAAAATACATAGCAACCATTCAACACCTCCCGATATTTTTGTATGTTATTTCAATGATTTTTGAGGAGGTGACAGCCGCTGTCAGAGCCAAACTTCAAATCATTTTGTGATGAAAAATTTCCGCGATTCTGATTCTAAATGAATGTGATTGTTAATAAAACGTTGTATTGCATGCGTGTTTTAGATACATTTTATTTGCTTAAGAAATTTAAACGGTCGAGCTTCGCTCTCGCGTTTAAACATTCTTGCGCAAATAAAATGATATCTAAAACACTTATACAATAAATAACTATTACATTCTTTCTCTTGTGATAGAATAATATTTTCACACTGTTTAGCAATAATAACATTAGCCTTGACGCAGTTGATTATCATCGTAGTGGCAAAATTTGAGCAAGTGTCAAAATTATTGCTGTCACGTTTCCTATCTTTGATCGTGGAGAAAGTATAGTCTGCTACTCGGTTAGAATGAAAATTCGTGATGCTCGCATCGAATTTTCATTCTAACCTTGTTACAGAATATACTATTCAGAATTTATATAATAATCATTTGTTTCTTGCCTTCTAGTATTGTGACAATGTACACCTTGAACATAATTCAGCTCACTTGATAAATAGGAAGGCAACATATTATTCAATGTATATACAAAAATCGGAAATAACAATTTTAACTAATTTTTTTCAACAAAACCATTGTATTATTATTAGGCCAATCAATAGAGTAAATTTTAGTAACAAAAATACTAGTAGAAAACCGATTAGAAGGCAGCCCTTAGTTATATTCAGTTTTGTTTTTGTCTTGCAACTGTCTTTTATTAATACAAAACAACGTGTTTTTTCTATTGTTTTGCTTATAAAATGAAAACTAATAGAGCAATATGGTTGCTCCAATGAAAAGAATCGTGGAAAATTGAAATGAAAATGAAATGAAAAATTCAATCTTGAATATCAATCACATTTTACTTATTTTCACCAACTTCACAAATTTTTACAAATGGAGCCGATAAACAATCGAAAATACATAGCAACCATTCAACACCTCCCGATATTTTTGTATGTTATTTCAATGATTTTTGAGGAGGTGACAGCCGCTGTCAGAGCAAAACGTCAAATCATTTTGTGATGAAAAATTTCCGCGATTCTGATTCTAAATGAATGTGATTGTTAATAAAACGTTGTATTGCATGCGTGTTTTAGATACATTTTATTTGCTTAAGAAATTTAAACGGTCGAGCTTCGCTCTCGCGTTTAAACATTCTTGCGCAAATAAAATGATATCTAAAACACTTATACAATAAATAACTATTACATTCTTTCTCTTGTGATAGAATAATATTTTCACACTGTTTAGCAATAATAACATTAGCCTTGACGCAGTTGATTGTCATCGTAGTGACAAAATTTGAGTAAGTGTCAAAATTATTGCTGTCACGTTTCCTATCTTTGATCGTGGAGAAAGTATAGTCTGCTACTCGGTTAGAATGAAAATTCGTGATGCTCGCATCGAATTTTCATTCTAACCTTGTTACAGAATATACTATTCAGAATTTATATAAAATTCATTTGTTTCTTGCCTTCTAGTATTGTGATAATGTACACCTTGAACATAATTCAGCTCACTTGATAAATAGGAAGGCAACATATCTATTCAATGTACATACAAAAATCGGAAATAACAATTTTAACTATTTTTTTTCAACAAAACCAGTGTACCTATTATTATTAGGCCAATCAATAGAGCAAATTTTAGTAACAAAAATACTAGTATACAACCGATTAGTTTTGTTTTCGTCTTGCAACTGTCTTTTATTAACCCTAGAGAGCTAACGTGTTTTGAATGCACGTAATTACTATCCTATCGTAAAATTTACGACTCTTTCAAATAACCATAAAACTGTAAATGTAAAATGACGGATTGGTAATATATTTATTTTTTCAACTAAAATTAACATGTATTCTAAACGAAAAGACAAGAATGAGATGAATAAAAAGAAAATCTTTCAACATTGAGTGCACGATGTGGATCTGTGTTTTGCACATATGGGGCGTTTGCACCGGTCACAATAGGAGGTAGTCATTCTTCTTTTTTTCGATGGACAAAGGCTGCAAATTGTTCTAGGTCCTTTATGATGTATTGTTTCATTTGATGAAGCCATAGGATTCAAAATATCACTCAAAGATTTTTGGAGTGGGCGAGATAAATTTTTGTATTTTGTTCGGTGCTCCAACCATGGTCTTGTAAGTTGCATGCTAAGATTATACAAAAATTTTTGTCTTGAAATGGGCTGTTCGTTTTTGCTTAGCTTTTCATGGTTATATATGATATAACTGTTTATGCTACTCATATTCAGCATATTATAGAAGATACATAATGGCCATCGTCTAGTTTTTCGGTTGCCACTCATGTTTGCACACATTTGATCGAATGAATCGACCCCACCTTTAGTTCCATTATAAAACTCAATAACTGAGGGCTTCTTTGATGAAGGAGATATTGAGGGTTGATCATGCGTGGTTGATAATAAAAGTACATTCTTGTTCTTTTTTGGTACATATGAAACGAGCATCAGATCTTTGTCAAAGCCGAACATAGAGGTTTTGGGTTTGCGATGTTTCATATCCAAAAACTCTGGTGGAATTTCTTTCTTGTTTTTACGTAATGTTCCAACAATAGTCAATTTATAAGGATTAGCTAACATTATTTTCGCCAAATCTACCGACGTGAACCAGTTGTCCATAGTTACGTTCCGATTCGACCCGTGAACTGTTTTTGTCAGTTCTTTCACATAGTAAGTACCAAGGGGATCACCATCCGTTTTCGTACATTTTCCTAGGTAAGGAGCAGCATCAATCATATATTTGGTTCCAGAATCACAAACCATTACTATTTTGAGTCCATATCTCGCCGGCTTCTTAGGCATATACATCCTAAAAGGACATCTTCCACGGAACCCCAAAAGTTGTTCATCTATAGTCAGAAATGACCCAGGTTTATAATTTCTATTGCAGTTCAATATAAATCGATTTTTCTCTTATAGGAGCAAATGAATCTGACTCTTTACGTAAAGGCCTTGTAGTTTGATCGTCAAACCGTAGACAGTTCAGGAGGAAATTGAATCGTTCTTCACTCATGACAGTTCTGTAAATATTTCCTGATATATTCGGATCGAACATGAGGCGGGAATTCAAGTGGTTATTTTTCATAGAGGCTGAGAAGAAAAGTAGTCCTAGTAAGGCCATCACTTCATTTTTGTTGGTTTTTGTTATCGTTGCCGAGTTTTGAATTTTATATTTTATTGCTTTTTGTGATATCATTTGATTAGTATACTCAACGATCCGGTCTATTATTATATCTTCAAAGAATAATTTGAAAACATCAAGCTCTTTCTCGGAATTCGCACAATTATTACTTGGGCCGGCTCTGATATGCACAACATTTTTGGATGAATATCTTCCAACACGACTCCTTGGAATTGTACTCCATCTATGTCCCTTTTTACCTTTCACATGGAGTCGCGGTAAAACTAAAATATTTGGATTTGTGTTCATGAGTGCAGAAAGCGGTAGATCATCTTCATCTTCAATCATGTTTTCTATCAAATCATTTTCGATCTCAACATTTTGTGATATATCCTCTTGGTCGAAATGTAACAAATTTGTGTCTTCATCAAGGCAGTCTTCTTCGCATTCACTATCCGTGTCTTCATGGTTCTCTTCATTTTCACAATGATCTTCTGTTTCACTCGCTGAATCATCCAATAAGACATCTTCTTCGTCATCTTCATATAACAGATTTTCCAGTTCTTTTTCCTTTAAGACGCGTTTCCTTTCGTAGGAATTCGCCATTTTATCTAGATGATCGGAACCTAAAAAGGAAATATATTCAAATATAATTAATGAACAAAAATTTAAAAAACTTACGTAAATGCTATCGCGTAGTAAATTTTACGACGAAATGCCGATTCGACCTACTAATTCAAAGTGCACAAACACCGTCCACCGTCTACTAGTTCTGGACACCGACTGAGGAAAAGTCAGGGAAGGGCTAAAGCTACAACCGAACAACACTGAAGATTTTCGACAATTTCAATCCTACCATCGTAAATTTGACGAGCGATAGCTCTCTAGGGTTAATATAAAACAACGTGTTTTTTTATTGTTTTGCTTATAAAATGAAAACTAATAGAGCAATATGGTTGCTCCAATGAAAAGAATCGTGGAAAATTGAAATACGAACAAAATGGGATGTTTTGCGACCAGATCGGATCATTGAGGAAAACCGAACAAACCGGAAAATTTTTCCTCCGTTACTAAGGATCCGATCGGGTCGTGAAATATCCCATTTAGTTCGTATTTCAATTCTCTACAATTCTTTCCATTGGAGCAACCAGATTGCACTATTAGTTTTCATTTTATAAGCAAAACAATAGAAAAAACACGTTTTTTGTATTTAAATGTTCATAACAAATTAATAAATGACAGTGCGAGTCGAAAACAACAAAATATAACTACGGACTGTCCGATGGCATAGTCGGTTACCTTCTAGTATTTTTGTTAAAAACTCACTCATTTTATGCTTTATTGATTGGTTTTTATATAAAACTCTTTGTTTGATGTTCATTAATTATTGCAGTGTGTTCAACAGTGTTGGGATTGGTGTACGCCTTTTACGATTAAAAATCTCTCTCAATGCACGACTTTTTGAAGTGTACTTATTAAAATGTTCATTACTTAAGAAACTCAGTAAAGTGCCATAATAATCAATTCGAGGCAGGGTTGGGCTGATTTAAATCAATTGATTTAAATCAAGATAAAAATCATGATTTTAAATCAAAATAATAATTTCGAGAACATTTATTATTTATTTGAATAATAAAAAATATTAAACTGAAATAAAATAGTAAAACCCCTAAAAAAACTGGATATTGAAACATATACATATGTATATCTTAATCATACTCTACATTATTTTATAATCATAAGTTTTCTGACATTGGAACTAACATAGAACATACTTCAAATTTTAATTTTCATTATAATATTTGAACAAAAATACTAATTTTCCTGCCTTTTCAACCCCCAGTTTATTTCTCAAATCTGAATGTACCAGCCCAAAGGTACTGAACACTCGTTCCACTGAGGCTGAAGAAGCAATAGCACAAAGAAATTGTTTAACACCGGTATCTGTTTTTTGATTTCTGATTCATCGTCAGCTTGTGATAGCCACCACTGAATTCCACTGACGTTTTTCGTAATTTCTTCAGAGAACATGATGTTTTTGAAGGGCAAAGAACGAGCTTTAAATTTTATTAGTAATGGTAATAATCCACTATTACCATACATTTCTTTTATAGGTTCTAAAGCCAAATTTTTTTCATTGACAGTCAACTTGTACTTTTGCTTAGATGGGTCCATCATATAAGCTATCAAGTGGTAAGGGGTCAGTGCTTGTTCATATCGGCGCTGAAATTTTTGATGCTGTTGAATTGATAGATGTAGATCTTCTTCAAAGATATATTCTAAGTTTTTCCATTGTTCCACGGCATTTGAAAGAGTAGCACCTTTTCCTTGTAGAGTATCCAGAGCAATCGATATTGGCTTTAAAATCTTTAAGTATTCTTCTGCACTGCGTTTGAGGCCAATGTTTGAAACTTTTTGAAAAATTATGTTATCAATTCTCTCTTTGTGTTCCATTTCCAAGCAATCGGAAACACTATTCCATCGCACATCACTTGGCATCACTAGTGTCTTGCCACTTGCCTGCTTAAATTTTGTGCTTGCAAAATGATTGTTGCGGAAGTACTTTACCACCTGGACCACGTTTTCTTTGATATTATTGACTTCCAGATCCTTACACAACAGATTTAAAATATGAGCTGAACAACCATAGGTTATAATTTTAGACTAAATTTTTTCTTCAATAGTTCTCCTCATACCCGCCATATTTGACGCGTTGTCAGTAACAAAAGACTTCACATTGCATCTGTATTGTGATTCACATGAGGAAATCAGGTTGCAACAAATCTTTGTCAGATATTCCGAGGTATGTGGTTGACCTGAAGTATCGATAGTTTCATACAGAAAGGCTTGTCCTTCTTCAGTTGTAATGGTAGCACACACAACAGGTTCGTTGTGGACGTTTGACCATCCGTCAATCGACATATTTACACTACGCCCTGAGAGCAAAGAAAAACAATTTTCTTTTTCTTCAGCGTAAATATTATCCAGTAGTGTTGTCGCAATGGTTTTGCGGCATGGCGGTGTGTAGCCAGGTCTCAATAATTGGATGGCTTTTTTGACTTGCACATTTTCTATGCATCGAAAGCTAGAGTTCGTAGCAAAAATTGCCCTCGCAATCTGTTTGTCAATATTTTGTTTATCGGCTGATGATGTTCTAACTAAAAAACTAGTTATGGTAGCATTCTCGGCCTTTCTCTTTTTTTCAACTGGCCTGGACTCTGACACTGAAGCTATTGATTCTCTCGGTGGAGACTGTGCACAGCTTGATGTGGAAGCGAGCATAGAGTCGACACATATGACTTAGACTTACTGGCAAAACTCGTCAGGATAGGTTGTCTTTCTGTTCCTGAAAAAAAAAAATGAAAAATTCCATTTCTAAAAACTAAACATATATATATATATATATATATATATATATATATATATATATATATATATATATATATATATATAAGACTTTAAGAGTTTAAGGTAGCCCAATTGATGTGAAAAAGATTTTTAAAAGATTTTTTTTTAAACAAAAACTACAAAAAGGCACTGCCTTTAGAGTGTTTCCACTTTACCAATTAACACCCTATTTCTTATTCCATTCTCATTCCTTAAACCGATTTTACTCAAGAACAATCCGAAGTGTTCCCTTATGGACTACCCCCAGTTCCTTCGAAAGTTATCCCGTACCGTAAACTAACAGACAGACCAACTCAGCGACAGAAAGAAAAACAAATTTTGGGAACGGTTCGAATTTATTTGGGCAAAACGGTCTGGGGAGCACCGTGAAAGTAAAATTGTAAAATTAGTCTTTTTACCCCGGTTCTCAAATGTAGAAATAGAAAATATGCTCCACATTAATTATTATTTTCTCTACTTACTTTCACTGCCCCTTTCACTCGTTGTATATGCTTGTTCAGATGGTTCTTCACAAATTTCGTGATGTATTTTTAACTTTTGAACAATTCCTTGTATTTCTTTGTTGCATTTTTTGCAAACTGCTCTACATCCAGATTTTTTTGGATCGGTTTTTTTCATGTAAAATTGACAGATATAATCTTCTTTTCTTCCAGACGTACTTATTAACAAAACACTTTTCAAATTTCCTCTCGCTTGCACAATGCACTTTGTACTTCAATTTTCAATGGGAGAATGATCTGAGAGAAATCATTCTTATGCGACTTATATGCGCGGAAGGGCTACAGGAATTTTCTTGTACAGACATGTCGGTCGACCCACATCGTCCTACTGAGAATGGCTTTCTTTGTGAATTATATTTTGTTTTAATTTTATAATACTCAATCAAATTCATGAAATACACAAAATTAAAATAGTTTTGAGTTAAAAAATGGACATGAATGTTGACAGGTATCGCGCATTAAGATCAAAATAAAAAAAAATTAAAAAAAATCAAAAAAATTTAAAAAATCAAAAAAACCCAAAAAATCATGATTTTTTTATTTAAAGCAATGATTTTTTATTTAAAAAAAAATCAAGATTTGCCCAACCCTGATTCGAGGAGCAATGATTGACTTGTAAATCGTTAATTTAGTAAAATCGAACACTTTATCTTCAAGCTTGTACATGAAACCTATTTTTCGCGCATTTTTTTTTATTTAGTCACAATGACTTTTATGACTGAGTTGGTTATCAATGATCAGTCCCAAATACTTGAACATTTTAACATTCAATGTTTTCTCCGTTTATTTGAACATTTAATTTTATTTTATTTTCCTATATCATTTTCGTATTTGCTTTTGAGGAATTAATCCACCAGAGAAGTAAAGTAGGATATTATCCGCAAAGAGTTTCAGCTTACAAATTTTTATGTGATTATAATATTGATCCCAGTACCGACCCTTGAGGTACTCCATGCTTGACCTGTTCTTTATTTGAGGATGTGTTATTGTATTTAACAAGTTATTCTCTATTTTGTAAATAACTGTATTTGTTTATTTTTTTTTTAAAGTAATTTTATATTTATAGTCGCCCTCTGCAAATCCTAGAAAACTACCCCTATGATTTTCTTGTCATGAATGTCCACTTTCCATTTCGATATCAGAAACTGAAGAGCCGTTTCACACGATATAGGATAGTGCGAAAATTTTGTCCGGGAGTGAATTAATTTTCCTTTTAATCCTTCATGTTTTTAATCCCAATCACTTTGAAGGTGTTTATATTTCTCACACAACTTACGAGCCATATTTATTATTTGTATCATGTTTCTTGTTGCAATAAACAAAGTAATTTGTTATCGTTGTTTAGTAACAAATAACAATTCAAGTCAACAACGATGGGTCTATAACGTGACTAATTACTTTCGGTATAAGAGTAGAATATATTAAGAGGCATGGCACGAGATTCGGATAATAGTAATGATGCCATATTTAACAATAATTAAAATATAATGCTTTTGATTAGGAAATATTTTAGTTCAGAAATTTTGGGCTCCACGCCTAAATGACTATATTCACACCATTTCCAATAAGTATTTTCAATGTCCTCATTCTAGTTCAATATTTTAGAAATATGTTTGAAGAGAAAGAGAATTTTGACAGTCGAAAATATTTGTTTTCATTGATTAATTTATTCGAAGTAAACCTAAAAGAAGATCATTTCTGAACAATGTTGATACTTAATAAATGAAATAATAGCATGAATTCTTAAACAGACTTAAACAGGATCTCAACATTTCCAAAAATCTCAGATGTATCTGTCGTGGAGATCTGGATGATAGTACGAGAGCAAATTCTGCATCAGAATACTTCGTGTATTGATAGTTCAAAGAAAGGATCACTGAAAATAAATCAAATGCGTATCTAAATTGGTAGAACATAATAAATATACTGTTGATTAATTCAAAAAGCGTATAGACGTAGTAAACAAAAGAGCCAAAGTCAAATATATATGATTGAAAACAATAGCTGATTTGAATACAGCCTAGTAACACAAATTATGTGCAAAACTGCTCTCCAAGAACAAACATTTTTGTTCTCAACTATACAGGGTGAGTCAACAAGATTCCCGTGGTCTATTGCTCTGTTGTGAATCACTATTTCGATTTCGTATATTTTTTTTGACAAACGGGCCATTTAAGACTATCTTCCAAAATTATTCTCAGTCATACAGGGTGCATCATTGAAGCGTGGCTGACCAAAGTTGGTCTTTTTCGAATGAAACACCCAGTATATTTTCATATATTCCTATCCGCTGTTTCATTGGCTGCTCAACGATTTTTTCAATTTTGGATTCCGTTGCGGCGTTGCCGAGTTATCTAAAAAATATCAATTTTGCAGACATCTTTTTGAAAAATCTCCTATTTCACGTTTCGAAATATTTAGTGGATATAATTCGGAAATCGATAGTCCAAATGGTGAAGTTAATTGTGAATATGGTGAATATTGTATAAATTATACAGGATGTTCGGTACAACAATACAAACTTTCGGTACAACAATTTCTTTAAAAACCACAATATCTCGGAAACGGGTTGTTTTAGGCACATGATATTGAGAATAAAAATTGAAGAGTCATTAAAAAGGAGTTGATATGAATGATAATATACAAGGTGTTCCATTTGAAAAAGTCAATATATTGATGTTTGAAAATTGCCAAGTTTGTATTGTTATACTGAACACTCTGTATAATTTATACAATATCCACCATATTCACAATTAACTTCACCATTTCGACTATCGATTCCCGAATTATTTCCACTAAATATTTCGAAACGTGAAATAGGAGATTTTTCAAAAAAAGTCTGCAAAATTGATATTTTTTAGATAACTTGGCAACGCCGCAACGGAATCCAAAATTGAAAAAATCGTTGAGCAGCCAATGAAATAGCGGATCGGAAAATATGAAAAAATACTGAATGAAATGAAACTTGAAAAAGACCAACTTTGGTCAGCCACGCTTCAATGATGCACCCTGTATGAATAAGAATAATTTTGGAAGATAGTCTTAAATGGTCCGTTTGGCAAAAAATTTAAGAAATCAAAATAGTGATTCACAACGGAACAATCGACCACGGGAATCTTGTTGACTCACCCTGTATATCGATGTATTAAACAATTGCTTCTTTTTTCCCCCAGTATTAATATCATTATACTCGACCTTGTGTCTCCGAATGTAAATGTAAAACATTTGCTCATTGTGACTCGGTTGGATTGCCAATTGTTTTACAGGATGAAACTCGCGTCAGGTGCGCATACTAATGATGCCTTTTAAAATGACACCGGCATTGCTTCACGCAATGGCCTCCATTTACGATCAACGTCTCCTTGTCCAAAAGAGGAAATATAGAGAATGTTTTATGGGCTTCGTGGAGATATTTTTGTAAATATTGCAGTCACAGTTGCTTATACCACTTGCGCAGAAAGCAATAGAACAACGCGCGTATTCATTCCTAGCTCCAAAATGTTACAACACCATTCCACACAACATCAAAGACACAAATAATACATATAAATTGAAAAAATTACTAAAATCTCATATTTTTTAATTGGGACCTCAATAAATTAATATTACAAACGAATTAAAATATACTGGAAACAAAAACAAAATATACTAATATACGAGGATGTATTGATATATCTAGTTAGCCTAGACCAGTTCCCTGCATAAACAAAATATTGCGTTACCATAGCATAGAACTATAACTTATTAGAAGTGTCAGTGTAAAGTTTGACGTCAAAAAAGTAAACCAGAGTTACGCAATAAATTCAAAGAAAAAATATGTCCACCGAAATTGTGAAAATCGAAAAATTAGAGTATCGAGCCATCATCAAGTACCTGTATTTAAAATGGTTAAAAGGTAAGCAGATTTACGAAGATATGCTTAATAAATACCCTTGGTGATCAATGTCCTTCGTATGCGACCGTGAAAAATTGGACTGCAAGCTTCAAAAGAGGTAAATTTTCCATTGAAGATGATGACCGATCGGGAAGGCCTGTTTCTGTGTCAGTCCCCGAAAATATCGATGCAGTTCATGACATGATTTTAACAGACCGTCGAATTGGGCTAAAACGGGTATCTGAAGCACTGAATATTTCATACGAACGCGTTCATCATATAGTTCACGTCAATTTGGACATGAGAAAAATTGCTGCAAAGTGGATCCCCAAATGTTTGAATGTTGACCAAAAGCGTGCAAGGGTAGTAGCATCGCGTTCGATCTGTGCTCGATTTGAAAACGATGTAGACCTCTTAAACCGAATTGTTACTATGGATGAGACTTGGGTACATTTCTACGATCCAGAAGCAGAGAAACAATCGATGGAATGACGAAACTCCGATTCTCCAAGACCTAAGAAGTTTAGAGTCCAAAAATCTGCTGGAAAAGTTCTTGCTTCAGTTTTTTGGGATTGCCATGGAGTAATCATGATTGATTTTTTGGATAAGGGTAGAACAATAACTGGAGATTACTATTCGACATTACCGACCAATCTACGGGAAAAAATTAAAGAGAAAAGACGCGGAAAGGTGTTTTGTTTTTGCAGGACAACGCCCCTGCACACAAATCTCATGTTGCCATGCAAAAAATTCGTGATTTAGGGTTTGAATTACTAGAACACCCCCCTTATTCACCAGATTTGGCTCCGTCCGACTATCATCTCTTTCCTCAACTGAAAAAAAGTTTGAAAGGTCGTAAATTAAATCATTCAACAAGTGGCGATTCTATTTCGGATTTTTGTTTTGTCTTGGAAATGCCTTCCACTATGAATATAATCTATCTCAACATAACATTGATCATTTTAGGTGATACGAGTATTTTTATTTTATTTATCTAGTTAGGTGCTAATTTCACACGTGTGTTCTTTAAATGTTAATTTGAACGTATTTCACGTATCTACAACAGAACAATCTTTAGTTTTCAGGTACAATTTTAATTATGAATAAGCTCTTTTATAACTCTGGAGATAAATTGTTTCAAACTCATGTATGGTGTATTTTCTTTATCGCTATTAAATTTATTGAACTATTCACGTGAATCAACTGAAAACGTGATATCTTAGTAGCTAACATTAAAGCTATAAACACATATTTCATTCCACCACAATTATTTATAATATTATTTGTGGTCAGTTCAGATCAAAGGACGCGTTTGAAAATATTCCTTTTTCCTTTTATGAAACCCAAATGCCTATCGAAATGGCTTCTATTTCGATACGCATTTTAAATTTTTTCGAGATTAGTAGCAATGGTAACATCAACTGTCAGATGATAGTCAGACAAGAGGGATGGGATTTTCAGATATTAAACAAAGAAGAAGAATAACGTTTGAATGTTGTGGTATTATTTGTTGCCTTGGATGGTGCAGTTACTATAAACTTTCATTGTTACATGATTGGTTTCTCGGGCGTTTATTATTAAATTAGCTGTTGTGGTTTGGACTGGGTTTACAAAATTATGCTCAGTGGTCTGATTGTTTGAAAAGTTATTTTGACTGCAGTGGGAGTGTGGTGAGGCATCGGATACTTCGAAATTGTGAAATTCCTTTTCGTAAACTGAACGAGATTTTTTGGGCAACAAATCATTCATAGCCATTTGAGTTTTCTTCATCAGTCATTTAAAAAAAAGGAAATTTACTGATATTTGCATTCAAAAAAACTCCTCGTTTCGCTCGTCGTACTCCAAATAACGCGTGCTACAAAATGGTTTTTTATAAAACTTGTATAAAATCACTTCAGGCTCCCTGCACTGGTCCGTATAAAGTGATATCAAGAATTGAAAAATGTTTCAAGATATCAGTTAATGGAAAAGAGAAGTTTTTATCAATAGACAGATTGAAACCAGCATTTTTAGAAGAAGAACCCCAAGAAACATTACCAAATGAACAAAATCCCAGAAACAGACGAAAAGTTAGATTCGCTATTCATTGACACTAGGGGGGAGTAATGTGGTGCCATCAATTTAATTTTAACTCTCGGTAGATTTTAGGATGGTTGTTACATTTTGACATTTTAGATGATGTTTTTCGGTACCAGCTTTCACTTCAATTTTGAGAATTGAGAAAATGAATTGTTGAAAAGTTAATAAAACATCTCATTCAATATATTTGAATCATATAAACCTATGAACCAAAACCGATAATTGGTGACCCCGAATTAAGTTTCCGAAATGGTGAAAATTCTGATGAATACTATCAGCAAAGAAAACGATATCAGGTGTCAATTGAAGAAAAAATGATCAAGCTATTTGGTGAATGTGAACTGGGAGATAAAAAACCCAGTCAGTTGTATCGTGAATTGAATGAATTAGCATCAGGAGAAATGAGCAAACAATACGTTACAATATCTTGGTTTAAAAAACAACCTGATACAGTGGGACAAGTGATTAGAGCATTCCAAGACAAACTCTCCGATGAAGAATTAATGGATATGGCAGATGGAATGATGAAGAATACTATGACAGTTCCCCAAGTAAATGCTGTCGGATCTCAAATGGACAGTAAATTAGATGAACTCATTCGAAAACTGGATGAATCATTGAACAGAAGATCTCGAGAACGGTCTAATTCCCCAGCTCGTTCCAGGTCTAAGAATTTTCGACAGAGAAATATATGTTATTATCATAGAAAATTCAAGGAGAGAGCCACCAAGTGTTCTCCACCGTGCCAGTTTCAACAATATCTGGAAAACAATCAAGCCGATCGTTAATGGCGACTAGCGAAATCTGCTCTAAAAATTGTCGCCTTTTCATCAAAGATCCTGTCGCTCATATAAGTTTTTTAATTGATACAGGAGCTGATGTCTCAATATTGCCAAAACAAGATCTAGAATTTGTTCCTCATTCCAAACCACTCTATCCGCAAACGGATCTAAAATAAATACATATGAATACATATGGAGAAAAATATTTAACAGTTAGCCTCGGATTGAGACTACATTTCGTATGGCAGTTTATTATTGCTGATGTGGACAAAGCCATTATTGGAGCTGATTTCCTTCAACATTTTGGTATCACTGTGAATATTCAGCATAAAAAACATCAAGATAAAAACTATCCTTCAAATCTAAAATGTCAAAATGTAACAACCATCCTAAAATCTACCGAGAGATAAAAATTAAATTGATGGCACCACAATACTATTAAAAGTACAAATCAGCGTATTCAAATTCAGGAATAGCTCGTTTAAATTATCATTAAGTACTTATTACTGATAAATTTCCTGTCATTGCAATCATGAGAAAAATGTCAACTAAAGCATTTTAAACTAATCGATAATCCTCCTGACATTTGATCTTTTAGGAATGAATGATGTTCTTATACAACGCCTATCTTAATGACTTGGTGATAATTAGAGAATACATTTTATCTGGACTGATTCAATCGAAGCATAGTGCCGCTATTAGGTTCAATCATCCCGTCTGGTTGATGATGAATTATTTAATACGGAATGATCCTCTCCCGTTGTCCAGTGCAGTAATTTTATTTCGAAGTACCACCTAGTACTTGAAAGATGCTGATCATTTTTCGCGAGACAATATTTCTTTTCGCTGCGAAATTTATAATAATAATAAGACGTGTATTAATCCAAATTCCAAAAAAAAAAACAAAACAAAAATCCAGTAATATTCGAAACGTGAATTTGAGATTAAAAGGCTTATAAATTCAGCTTTCTGATGCGAAATCAGGTGCTGTTGAAGCCTAGTGAAAACTAAAATCTTAAAACTAAATAACAAAACACATTCAAAATAATTCAACAGAATACAAAAAAATCTTGAAATATCAATATTGGGAAAGCCTTTCTTTCATTACATTTTTGAACGATACAATCGATTTTGAGAAGTCAGTGATTCGAAATTTGTTGAGTAGGTTCGCTGAGGAGTAGGTAAACGAGCGTTTAAAGATTTCTTTTCTGTGAGAGGGTATGGTTATAATTTCTCTTCTCCGAATATTCAAGTTGTGCACGTGACTTCTGAAAATTATTTTTCTAAATAAATTTGGTGGACTTTAACTTTTATAATTTTATAGTAGAGGATAGTTGCATGAAGTATTCTACGATTATACATGTTCAGCCATTTGATTTCAGGCAGTTTGTGACTTATTATTTGTCTTCGTCTGAGACCGAATATTAACCGCAGACAGGAGTTCTGTAGTTTTTGCACTCGCCTAGCATCATGACTGTCCAAAAATGGTCCATATATAATATCGCAAAAATTCATATGCAATTGAGTCACATAACATTTTTTTGGTGTTTTTATTCAGGAATTTTCGATGTGGGTAAATTAATTTCAAGTTAGCTTAACCGATTCTCAACTTTGATGTAACATGTTCTGTGAATTTTAACTTCGTATCGATAACAAGACCAGGTTTGTTTCTACAGGAGGTTTTAAGTGGTATAAGTTCATTATCTAGATGAATATACAGACTAGCTTATTTTTTCATTACAAAAAAGTAAAGACATAGATTTTTTTGGATTTAGTTTGAGTAAATGTTGGCTGGATATCTCAAATAGCTCGTTGATATTTTTATTTGCTTGTGTTACATCTGGAAGGTTGAAGGAAAAGTATAGTTGGGTGTCGTCCGCGTATAAGTGATAATTGCAATTAGTTATCGATGTCACAAATTTAGAGGTATATACCGAATAGAGAAATGGACCCAGAAAGCTTCCTTGAGGTACCCCTGAGTTGACAACTAATAATGTTGAAATATTATTTTGGTAAACTACCCTCTGCAATCTGTTGTTCAAGAATGAATCTATTAATCTGCAAGCCCAATTCGAAAAACCAATGTGATCTAAAATTGTTAATAAAATTTTATGATTCAACATAATCATACGCTTTGGTGTAGTCTGAGAGTATCAAAACAGTTGCCTTATTCACATCAGTTCCTCTCAAGACATCGTCTGTGACATCAGCAAGTGCAGTATCACAACTGTATCCCGGTCGAAAACCAGATTGTTTTTCAGGTAAAAAATCAATAGAGTTGAGAAAAGGTACGATTTGAGACTCGATTGCTCTTTCAAGTACTTTGGACATTACAGGCAAAATCGAAACTGAACGGAGAAGGTTGAATTCTGTAGGAGAGGTGATTTTTGCCAACGGATTAATGATGGCTTCTTTCCACAAATTTGGAAAATATGAGTTGAGAATAAATGAATTTAAAATATGTGTTAAATGAGGTACAATATGAGGACAACATAATAATATCAATGTGATATTAAGTTTGTCACAACCAAAGGCCTTCGATTTAATGTTCTTCAGTGTTTCTAAAACAAATTCATCATCTATTTGAATAAAGGTAAAAAAGTTATTCAGCCTATCACTAGCATACTGATCAATTAGTTCATCAGTTGGATCATCATCATTTTTACATGACTCTGTGAAATATTTATTGAGTTCATCAACATCCCGCAAAGCCTCTGGTAGAGCAGCTTTTACTTTGACATTGAGTTTTTTAACTCCTGCCATTTTTGCATTTGATTCAGATTTTTGAATTTATCATTCAAGTACGCTTTTTTCGGCTTTTATAGCAGAGGTTGTGAGATTCCTCAAGTTCTTATAATACGCTCTATGTTCAGGACTTTTGGTTTTCCTATATCTATTCAGTGCTTCCCTTCTGAGTTTTTGCATTCGGCGTATATTGAATGTGATCCGCGGTCTATTTTTATGCTTCATATACCGGACAGGCGCATGACGGTCAAATAATTGCAATAAACTATTTGTGATGAATGTAACTTTATCATCTATGTCTTCCATTGAGTATAACATCTCCCAAGGAATTCCTTCAAGGTCAATTTGAAATCTGTTCATATTCATATTACGTAAAGGCCTATAACAGAACGAATGATCTTCTGGGACATCAGCTTCAATATTCATGGAGCAGTTGATGAGCATGTGATCAGAAACATCAATATCCCTCACACCGGAATCAATTAACTCCTCTAAGTTGGTGAGTATCAAATCTATCAGAGTAGATGAGTTAACAGAAATTCGTGAAGGTTGATTTATTATTTGTGTTATGCCAAACGTCAAATCATTGGCATTATCATGTAACATGTTCACATTGAAATCTCCAAGTATTAAAATGTTATCAGTTTCATTAAGAAAATCTGTTAAAACATCTTCGAAATAATTAATAAATGGTAATAAATCAGCATTAGGCGGCCGATAGATGATTCCTATTATAATTTCTTTGCCTGAAACTGAAATTTCAATCCATACTTGTTCAAGGAAGTCTGTTGAATGCTGAAGCAAAACTTTATACTTTAAATTTTTCTTTATGTATAACCTCACACCTCCTCCTCGCCCAATTATATCTTGTCTGATAAATTCATTATGATTAAAGTAATTTCTAGTGGGCAGTAGTAGCAGTAATTTATTGTACATGTTCATGGAAATATATAATGAAATTGTACAATAATGCTGTACTTACCCAGAAAGAATTTGAAAAATTCTTGTGCGTGTTGAAACTCAATAATCACAATAATCAAATTGCAATATCTGCCAAGATACCACAAACCGAATACAATCGAGTAATCACGAAACCACTACAAGTAATTCAGTGTAGTCATAGGTGTGGATATTTTTGTATACCCGGTCTGTCTTTTAGGTTATGAAGATGTGATAACACTGGACTCTTCCGCCACAATAGGGAATATGCATAACTTTTTTTTATTTGTTTAATCAATTTATTACTCCGTTACAACATAGTAAAAAATATAAATACGGTTGAAAGTCTTGGAAAAATTTTTGAAATAATATATAAAATACTGATTGAATTTGACGTATTTGAACGCCTCCATTTTCGCGCGCTGTGGATGACATCACATGGCGCGATCAGTGTTGTTCTTCTTCAGTGTCGTTCATTGAGACGTACTCTGATTGCTCTGCTTGCTTGAAGTTGATATTTTATAAAAGAGTAAGACAAATGCAGTACAGGTGTTAGAGGGAGATGAACATATACATCATATGGAAAATTTTAAAGCTATTGCAATCACGGACAACTTATATGATACTTGCATAATAAATATGTGAAAGTGATCTCGATCAATCAGAGCAGTCTCCAATGAACAAGCCTTTCTATAGTTATGGCAAATGACACTATTGACAATTATTAATTAGGTTAGGAATTTGCAGTTTTAATCGCTATTACGATAATGGAAAATGCTAAAAAACCATCTTATAGGTATTGTTTAGTACCGGAATGCCAAAACACAATTATAAGTACACCAAGTTAAATTCCAAGAGATGCGAAAATACGTAAACAATGGTGTAAGGTTATGAGAAGAGGCAAAGTATCTCCAATATCACATTTACATTGTTGTGAAGATCATTTCAATGTGAGTACATTGTATTTCGATAGTTAACATGAAGTGAATTGATCAGAAGTAAGTTTTGTATACATAAATGTTTTGTATATCAAGCGGGAAATAACTCTGTTTATACCTGCCTCACCTAAATTACAAAAGGAAAACTATCATTTGATAAACTATTACTACTTATCAGTTCAGGTATTGTCGGATTGTGCTTTGACAAAACCACTTTCAGTCATTGCTCTTGATAATTTACAATTGTCACTAAACCAAAATCGCACAATGTAATGGAAAACACTACAAATATATAAATAAAAACAAATTTTCTATGAAAGAGATAAATGTCATATCGTGCCATGTGACGTCATTCTCCGTTTCGACCAATGGTTATGCGTTTCGCAAATTTGAATTCCGCGAGCTTATTATGCACTACACGTGTCTACGGTTGCACAACATTTTGAGGGTTATACCCAATAACTTTTCCATATATATATATATATATATATATATATATATATATATATATATATATATATATAAAAATGCAGTTCGTAACATGATTTTAACAGACCGTCGAATTGGGCTAAAACGGATATCTGAAGCACTGAATATTTCATACGAACGCATTCATTATATAGTTCACGTCAATTTGGACATGAGAAAAATTGCTGCAAAATGGATCCCCAAATGTTTGAATGTTGACCAAAAGCGTGCAAGGGTAGTAGCATCGCGTTCGATCTGTGCTCGATTTGAAAACGATGTAGACTTCTTAAACTGAATTGTTACTATGGATGAGACTTGGGTACATTTCTACGATCCAGAAACAAAGCAACAATCGATGGAATGGCGACACTCCGGTTCTCCAAGACCTAAGAAGTTTCGTGTCCAAAAATCTGCTGGAAAAGTTCTTGCTTCAGTTTTTTGGGATTGCCATGGTGTTAATCATAACTGATTTTTTGGATAAGGGTAGAACAATAACTGGAGATTACTATTCGACATTAATGACCACTCTACGGGAAAAAATTAAAGAGACGGAAAGTTATCCAAAGGTGTTTTGTTTTTGCAGGACAACGCCCCTGCACACAAATCTCATGTTGCCATGCAAAAAATTCTTGATTTAGGGTTTGAATTACTAGAACACCCCCCTTATTCACCAGATTTGGCTCCGTCCGACTATCATCTCCTTCCTCAACTGAAAAAAAGTTTGAAAAGGTCTTAAATGTTCTTCCAACGAGGAGGTAATAAAAGCTGAGGAGGTCTGAGTAATAAAATATTTTTACATTGAAATTTTGTTTGGTTCTATTATAGGCTAAGAATTTTTCAATATATCCTCGTAAATAATTATTTGTTTTGACTTGTTAGCCTTGTTATTTGTTATTGTTTATTGTGTTTCGGAAAAAAAATGAGCCAGGAAGAAGGTTCTTTTTGAAATGATAGAAAAAAGTCCCCACCTTTGGAATAAAAAGACACCAATGACAGTGTAAAGAGAAAAAACGTGGATAACTTAGACGATCAACCAAAAATATGCGTTGGTTGCACCAAATTAGAAAACACAACCAAAAATATATATTTCACTAATTATTTCAATAGATGTTAAATAAGGCTTTTATATATGAGAAATATATGGATATACTGAGTTAACCCTCAGCATATATAACAATACATACACAAACATTTACAGGATAGTTATTAAGAAAGCAAAAAAAAGCACATACTATTCAAGCAGATTTGTTCGGTCTGCGATTAATCGAAGAAAAGCATGGAAAATCACCAATAAAACAAAAGGGAACCTAAAGCAAATCCACCGAAAACAAACTTGAGCTCAGACGAATTATTGAACCTCACTTTATTGTTCAGTAGCAGCAAAACTATCTGCGAATATTACTGCGAGACCCAACAACGTACTCAAAGACAATATGTGTTCAACAATACTTCTTTTGATTACTTATATTTCGGACGTCCATCATCTTAATGGTTGAAAGATTTCTATCTCTTTCAAATTTTTCACAACGTTTCAATTGCTTGAATCCGCAATCGTCTTCTGGTGAATAATGACATAATCAGATGCTACGCGACCTTTTATAGGTCTATAATTAAAGTGTAATTACGGTGTAATCACGCGCGGTCTTGTGGCGCGCGTGGTTTCGCGCTTTTATTCTCCCTCCAAAACGGTCCATGAGCGGTTTCCATACGTTTTTAATTTCCACGCTTGGTTGACTTAAGGCACTATTGGCTTCTATATAGGTGGTTTCCATAAATTTCCGTTTGAACCAGACACTGGAATCCTCACCTCTGTTTACAGGAAGAAGACACACACAGGACAGTACCTCAACTACGGCTCTAATCACCCAAACTCCACAAAGAGGGGAATCGTAAGAACGTTGGTGGAGAGAGCAATGTCTATTTGCAACAACCAGGAGTCATTGGAGGCGGAAATTAACCACATCAAAAAAGACCTACGCCGAAACGGATACTACGAGAATATCATAGGAGAAGTTCGGAAACAACTCGAAAAGACCAAGACAACCGAAGGAAGACCACAAAACCCCGTTCTCATTCTTCCCTATACCAGGGGTATTTCCGAGAAGATCAGAAGGATCGGAAATAAATACAACATCAAGAGTTGCTTTCAATCCGGCAGTACCTTACGAAGCTTCCTCACCAAGACAAAACCAGAGAACACAACAGAATCCAGCAAAAACTGTATTTACAAAGTCCCATGTGAATGTGGAGATTCCTATATCGGAGAGACCAAGAGGCCATTATCAGTAAGAATAGCCGAACACAAGAAGTGGACTCAACGAGGGGAAACATCAAAATCGGGAATTGCTGACCACGCCTGGACAAAATACCACCGAATTATTTGGGACGAAGCTAGTGTTCTTCATACAGAGGAACATTGGTTCAAACGGAAATTTATAGAAACCACCTATAGAGAAGCCAATAGTGCCTTCAGTCAACCAAGCGTGAAAATTAAAAACGTATGGAAACCGCTCATGGACCGTTTTGGAGGGAGAAAAAAAAAGCGCGAAACCACGCGCGCCACAAGACCGCGCGTAACCATTAAGATGATGGACGTCCGAAATATAAGTAATCAAGTTACTACATCGTCTAAAACATTCAAACAATACTTCTTTTCATTCATGAAACAAAACTAATCGTCACAAAAATTAAAAATAACCTGGATCTGGGTGGGATGATATTTCTCTTAGAATAATAATTGATAGTGTAACAAAATTTTGGCACAGGAAATTTATATTTTCTGCTCTAGACGATCATTTTTCTCGTGTTTAACAATTGCCAAAATCATTCTACTATGCGGAGATCATGCCAATTTCAGACCGATTTCATTGTTACCAATTCTAACAAAATTCATCGAAAAACTGGTAAAAAAAGATAACATCCTTCCTGAGTAAGTTTAACATAATGAGTTCCAATCAGTTGGGTTTCCAAGCATCGAAAAGTATAAATGGAACGATTTTTGCCGTTCTGGAAAACCTTTACTGTAATCTGAATGATAAAGAGACAGCTGCGGCAGTTTTTGTGACTTATCCAAATCATGCAATAGTACTGCAAACACTTGAAATATATGGAATTAGAGGTACTGAACGTCGCCAAAATGTGTTAATGGGATTGAATCCAATGAATGCGTTGCCAACACTTATATCCCACAAGGCTCAGTTCTGGGACCTGTACTACTTATTTTGAAGAAGAAATTAAGTTTATCATATTGATATATGTTATATCGAGGGTCATGGAATAAGCCATCATTACCGATATCATGAAATATCTAGAAAGAAGGCTTAGGAATTGTGAATGATCGACAATGGTTTACGTCATCAGAGTTCCACCGATGACCTGTTTGTTTCTTTGCGAAAAGTTTTTGCAATGTCACAGGAAATCAAAACATAGTATTTCGAAATTTGTTTTTTTAGCCTAAGTTTGAGAATATTGCGTGAATTTTGGTTCATGGTGCTTTATCGGATATTATATTCAAAATTAGGAACAATTTGATTCAATTGAAAATTTTGGTGATATTCTGTTATGATAATATTCGATTGTATGATGATTCTGGTCCTTTCCTCCTGCTAATAAGCTCTCCTGATAATAAGCCAATGCTGTTTTGAATCACAAGTTACATTTTCAGGTGTTGGAAATCAACCAATTTTATGTCAATTCTTCTGTCTATAATTGTTCATATTCAGATACCATAATAATTATTAAAAGTGACATTGATTTGTAACAGTCGAACTTGAGTCCCAGCTGAGATAACAAGTCGAACTCACAAAGGTAATGTGTTTCTATTTTTATATTTGCACATATTTAAATTTTTTCACGTGTCAAGTTAGTGTAGGTCTAGGTTAGTTCAAATAGGACTGTGCATGTTTGAACTATCTATATCAATATACGTAGATCGATGAGACAAACGTAAAAAGAGACTTCTCAGAATTTCTGAGTGTGTTTCAGATTGATTGGAGTCAAGGTTTGACCACAATATACTAAAATTTTGAATTAGATGAGTTATGTTTTTAGTTTTTGTTATCACCTGTAATTTGACTATTGTTTATCATAAAGCAGAATTGTTATTATTTATTATTGAAGTATTACATGGTGTCAGAAGTGGGATGGTTTCATCAAAATATTACAAAATTGGAGCATTTGTAATTATTTTCTTCAATCTGTCAAAACAGTTTTGATGCTGATCTAACCAATGCCAGACTATACCATTTTTTGTTAAAACTCTCAATGGAGCGGTTATTTTCGAGAAATTTGGAATGGTATTTGACAAATATTGGATCATGCCCAAATATTTCAATAGATCTTTTTAATTCTGAGGCTTTTTTAAAGTTGTTCAAATAGTTTTCAATTTTGAGCTATTGAATTTGACACTACATTACAGAGCTCTTTTCAGAAAAAATATCTAAGTTTCTGTCGTTTTCTGTTTGAAATACTTAAAACTCCATTCAAGTGGGAGAGAAAACCCCCAATAAAATTTAAAGATCATGTTTCTTTCAAGTTCAGTGAAGTTAAACACTGTATTTGGTATCACCTGAAGGAATAAACCGATTTTATTCATCAAAAATCAAATTTTCTACCCTCAGAAATTACACTGTACATCTGTTAATTACTGATCGTGAACGAGCGAAATTAATATCGTTTAGTAAGGTCTCTGGAGCGACTCAAACCAATGTGTCTCCTTTACTTCCGTGGCAAATGGGTAGACACTTATCTTTAATTTATTTGGGGCTGAGCCAACTCATTCCATGAGTTGTGTGTTTAATCGTCAGAACATTTAAAGAAATCGAGAGGCGTATTATTATAGTGGTGTTATTAATTTAAAGAAATACTTGTTATTTTTCAAGCGAATGAGTATTTATAAGTATGAACATGTTGAATGCTTCGCAAAAATAATCAAAAATAATGTAGTAATTTTTATTGCTGCAAAGAAGCATTATATTTTTCATTTAGGCAATTTTTGACAACACCCAGTGCAGCATATGTTACCGAATAGAATCGTTGACATAGAATAAAAATTATAAATAAAAAACTAATCAAATTTGTTATAATTTCTTGTTTTATGAAAATATAATATAGACCAAGAGATAGCAACGTATTTCAAGTTGTCATTTTATAAGTCGTGAAAATTTTGATACCGATTATAAAATTTACATGCTACAATCTAAAATGGATAATAAATCTTTTCATAAGTTTACCCTCATTTTTAGTTTTGATTTAATTTGTTCCGTTCTTCTCTTCGAATAAAAATACCAATCCAATTTTAGAAAGGATTCCACATCTGGTAGTATTGATGGAAACATCCCTGAAAGCCATTATACATCCATTTATTTGCTATCAACGATCTGCCTTCATTGCCCAGCACCATCAATATCGATGGACGGTCGTCGGCGTGCCATCTACCGATATGGAAATCCGACTGGCAAACGTGGAAATACGACCGTCCTGTCTATTTAATATTCCAGCCGAACGTTAATGAAAAGTCAAAACGTCGGTAATCTCTACGGGTTTGCATTAATATATGACCAGCACGTTTCTATTGACGCCATATTTCTGACTGAAATTCAATAAGGAAATTATATGATGGCGAACAATGCGAACCGGAAGCGCGTGATTGGCTGTAATGTTCCTGTGAAGGTGGGTTTTGATGTTCGTTTTCCTTCATTTATATTCGGATTTCAACAACAGAAAACAACTCCTTTTTTCCTTTCCGAAGGTAGTTACGAGGATGTATTAATATCTAGTTAGCCTAGACCAGTTCCCTGCATAAACAAAATATTGCGTTACCATAGCAACGAACAATAACTTATTAGAAGTGTCAGTTTAAAGTTTGACGTCAGAAAAGTAAACCAGAGTTACGTAATAAATTAAAAGAAAAAATATGTCCACCGAGATTGTGAAAATCGAAAAATTGGAGTATCGAGCCATCATCAAGTACCTGTATTTAAGGGTTAAGAGGTGTTGGTGCGATTGCGAAAATATTTCAAAATATAATTCAATGAAATTTTTGATTATATAACTCAACCTTTTCTGACGATTGGCCAACACTTCGGGAGGTTCTCTCTTCTATTCGTTCCTCTGTGGTAATAGGTAGGGTATGTTGGAGGAGACAGAAGGACGAAAGAAAGGATTTCGAAGATTCGAATTACCAGAAATGTTTTCCTTTTACACGAAAATTACAGGTGATGGTAAACACTGTTACACTGATTCAAAGCGGTGAAAACTGATTTGAAGACACTATTCTTGCGAATTCAGAAATATTGAAAATGCGGTTCCGATCAGATAAGAAGTACATGCGAAAAGTGATATGTATTGAACTCGATCTCTACTGAACTGAACTGATCGAAAATATTGACTGATGAGGGCGACACTCTTCAATTACATTTCCTGAAAGGAGTTTATATGCGCCCTATCCAACGTCTTACAACGGAGTTAGTTAAAACTTTTGAGAGTGTTGAGAAATTTGATGGCTTGCGTATCCAAGAGGTAAGCAGATTTACGAAGATATGCTTAATACCCTTGGTGATCAATGTCCTTCGTATGCGACCGTGAAAAATTGGGCTGCAAGCTTCAAAAGAGGTAAATTTTCCATTGAAGATGATGACCGATCGGGAAGGCCAGTTTCTGTGTCAGTCCCCGAAAATATCGTTTTCAAACCATTCCTTGGAATGCAAGGATTGGAAACTGAATTATTTAGAATCCCTAAAAATTCATAAACACAAATATTGTGGATGTAACCTACTGAATGATCAACTGGATTTGGTCTATTCGCCGGTTTTTAAGGCAGCGCAGTCACATTGTCGCAAATAAACAAGGTCCATCAGGTAAAAGGCATTAATGACCGTTAGTCATTAAGACAGGCCTCGGGTAGAATTATTTCAGATTATTGTATTGTTTGATAATGTCCATATAGGACGAAACTGCAGTAACGTTGGTTACAATTAGAAGTGGTAGAAAAACATAGAAAGTTTTATTTCTCATTTTTCGTGATGATTTCCTACCCCGTAGTAACGGCTACGTCCATTAAACCTAGGGTCATTTGGCAGATTATCAAGCAGCACCTCTCCAAAAAAGTCCTCACAGGATACTCGGTTTCCATCTAATGAATTGAATGATTACTTTGTAAACATTAGTAGTAATATTTTAAAACAGCTGGAGAATACCCCGGTTGATCCAGTGAAACTTACTTCATCTCAATTGGGAATTGGGCTAAAACGGATATCTGAAGCACTGAGTATTTCATACGAACGCGTTCATCATATACTTCACGTCAATTTGGACATGAGAAAAATTGCTACAAAATGGATCCCCAAATGTTTGAATGTTGACCAAAAGCGTGCAAGGGTAGTAGCATCGCGTTCGATCTGTGCTCGATTTGAAAACGATGTAGACTTCTTAAACCGAATTGTTACTATGAATGAGACTTGGGTACATTTCTACGATCTAGAAACAAAGCAACAATCGATGGAATGGCGACATTCCGGTTCTCCAAGACCTAAGAAGTTTCGTGTCCAAAAATCTGTTGGAAAAGTTCTTGCTTCAGGTTTTTGGGATTGCCATGGAGTAATCATGATTGATTTTTTGGATAAGGGTAGAACAATAACTGGAGATTACTATTCGACATTACTGACCACTCTACAGGAAAAAATTAAAGAGAAAAGACGCGGAAAGCTATCCAAAGGTTGATTTCATTGAAAATATGAACAGGATGTTCATAAAGTCAGTTGTGGAATCATCTGCGACTGAAAGTTGGAATTTGGTCGCTGTTTTCCATCGTACAAGATAACCTCTCTTGGAAGGGATTCATGTTTTAAAACATGAATCCCTTCCGAGAGAGGTTATTTTGTACGATGGAAAACAGCGACTAAATGTTTCTCTTTAAAACTATCCAAAGGTGTTTTGTTTTTGCAGGACAACGCCCCTGCACACAAATCTCATGTTGCCATGCAAACAATTCGTGATTTAGGGTTTGAATTACTAGAACTTATTCACCAGATTTGGCTCAACTGAAAAAAAGTTTAAAAGGTCGTAAATTTTCTTCCAACGAGGAGGTAATAAAAGCTGTGGAGGTCTGGTTTGCAGAGCGAGAAGAAACATTTTTTTTGAAAGGTCTAGAGACGTTGCAGGTTCGCTGTAATAAATGTATCCAATTAAGAGGAGAATATGTTGAGTAATAAAATATTTTGACATTGAAATTTTGTTTGGTTCTATAGTAGGCTAAAAATTTTTCAATATATCCTCGTATGTATTTAAAGTTTAAAGTTGTCTTTAAGAATAAGGAATTAAAACTTAATGGATTTAATACAGTTTTAAAATTTACTCTTGAAGCCCTTTTTGGCTAGAAGCTGCTTTATGAGGGTTTCAGGGCTGTCTTGAAGATCACTTGATTTTATTTGAAATTTTATTGTGTTAAAGCGATCTTGAGGATCAGAATCAGAGCCTTACACGGAAAAAAATGGTCCAAGTAAAACGTTTTCCTGACTTTTTTTCGATTGTGGTAAGAAAATTAATACCTATATTAAAAAAATTATCTTTTGTCTCTAAAAAAATGAGTATTCTGAACGCATGAACTTGTAGCTGTAATATTGTTTACATACAGCAAGTGCTTTGAACATTAGATAATTCACTTTGTATAATGTCAGGTCAACATTTTACTAGCGCTGGAAAAGTGTATATTCATATTTATCTACTTTGTGTTTCTGAAAAGTATATCATAACAACAGAGACTCGTGTTACAGGAATAATACAACAGTTTATTTGCAATAGAGCTAGGTGTTCCTACGATAATAAAACTGTTCACCTACTTGTTGATATGCGACCAGTTCGGGATCAATCGGTAGTAACCGTTGCACTGATCATCAACGTTTTCGCAAAACTGGCCTCATTCCAATTCCAGCATTTGAGTTAGTAGTTGTATGTGGGCGTGTTACTTCGTGTGCCGGAATTATACTATTATTACTGTTGTGAGTTGTGTGAATAGTGTTAGTTTGATTTATGTATTTTACTTGTTGGTATGTAGAATGTGGATTTTTACCTAACATTTCTAGAATATTGACATTTTATGTATACTAGAATCAGGATAATTTTCCCAAAAAACTGAACAGTTTTGTTTCAATAAAAATATTAAAAATGTACATATTTTTATTTAATTTCTTCATTAGGCATCTTTTATTTCCAATTTTCAGAACGTTCTAATTCTACATCATGTTATGCATAACTTGGGTTTGTTATGATCATAATGAGGAAAGACATTAGCATTAGCATTCATACTGATGAATACAAACAGATTCAACAAAGTTCCGAAATTTTTAATTAAGAAACAGGCTGTACTGGGTGTTCCAGTAAGGGTATGGCCAGAGGCGATTATTTGTTTAAAAGAACCGTCAAAATGTTTTATACTTCTTTCCACATGAACTTATAGTTCACGAAAAAATGTTGTCATGGAACTGCAATCTCTTTCTCCAGTTTTTCTTGAGTAGTGTATTTTGCTAGCCTGTATATGCCATACAAGTACGGTTTTTCATAGTTTAAACTGAATCATTGCTACCTTGTTGCAACCGAACCTTTCATTTCATTTCAAATTCAAGAATGATACGAATATGTTGAAAATAAGGCTTTATAAAAAATAAATGATCCTTCTTTGGAGAACTAATAACTCTAAACTGAGGGCAAGTGGATATTTCAATTTGAGTCCGTTGTATCATGAGACCAAAGATGGAATGAAAGCTATTAAAGGTGAGACAAGTAAACTAAAATTACTGTAATAATCTAAAAATGTTGCTGCAGTAGAATACTGTATAGTAGCAACTAATATATTTTTTAGTAGATTTAAGTATATGAGTTATTTGAGAGTAAATCATTCTTCATCAATGGTAAATTTACTTGTCACTAGTAGTTATCAAACTGAGCACCTACTGCAAATAAAACGTAGATTGAGGCTTATAAAATAAAAAGTTTGCTTCTAGTAAAGACTTTAATATCGTTAGGTTACATTGCGTTCCTGAAATTACATCAATAACAGCAAGTGATCAAATTCAGGAATCTAATTTTTCTAATGGCTAATAAAGCGTGTACTTGTCCCATATAGTATGCAAATTTTCACTTGGTGGTATGCAAATTTTACTTGTACTATTAAAAAATTTTTTCCGTGTAATGTTACTTGGGTTTCTATTAGATAATTGTCACAGAAATTAGATTTCATTATAATTTCTTTAATGGTTCCCCTCAAAATGATTTTTTGGGGACCTGTTTTCATTTTTGCAATGTGATAAACTGATGATAGTTGATGTTTCGTAAGTATATCTAGATTGCAACGAATGCCCCCGTAAAAATATAATAAGTCACAATCATTAGAGCCGTCAGTGCTCTCTAGAGCGATTAATGAAAGCTATAAAGCCTTGTTTGTTTGCCGCTAATATTAACCAAACTCTTGTTAAGAGTCGCTCTAATCATCCGCAAATACTCAGTATTTACATGCTTGATGACAGAGCAAACAGATTAATGTTGAGAGATATGCAGTTTGGTTCGGATGTGCTGTGAGCACTTCAAATGAAATCAAAAGTGTACCATTGCAACATGTTTGTAACGAAACCTTTGAATCGAGTAAAAAACTATGCGATAAAAGATTGGAAATGGACGATTTGACCTTTGTCTAATAATAGCTAGGTCGATATAATTCACTTGAAATATGTATCATCGTTTCGTCCTGTTGTTTCATTCATAATCCACGCGAGGATGCGGGCTTCGTTGATTACTTGGCGATGAATCGTTCAGTCGAAAAAATTATTTGTTAAGAATGGTGGCCTTTACTCCACACTTCCAAATCGAAAAACATAAAGCCCAACAAGAAAAATATGTCATCTGAACACTGTAGAAATATGTCTATAATGTAGGTACGAGGGTGGTCCTAGAAGTACCTGGCCCAACAAAGAAAACACAAACATTTTGGAAAAAATATATTTATTCTTCAACGTAATCTCCTTTTAGCACCACACACTTTTCCAAGCGATGTTCAATAAGTTCAATACCCTTTTTATACTAAGAATCGTCAAGCTCCTCAAAATAAATGAAGCGAAATTTTGTATAAATTCTCTTTATTGCAAAGTGCTTTCGACTTTCGTCATCTTCAGTGCTTCCTGAAAGTAAATACTCAGCTGAGAGGACCGAAATTGAGTTTAAGAAAGAGGTTATGAAATTTGGAAAATTAAATTACGTGAGTACTTACATGTCAGGCAACAGGAAGTTTCGAAATATGTAAAAAACATTGTTTAAAATTACAGTAACATATTATTCTGCATAAGAACTAACGAAAAGCATGTTAGAACTAAGACCATGTGGTTATTGTAAAAGCGGTGTGTATAAGCTTGATTGTGCTGATTGCTCTACCTCCTACATTGGTAGAACCTGTAGACCACTTCTCACTCGTATTAATGAACATTTGAAGAGACCAGATAAATCTATATTTGGTAATCATCTCAAATTCAATAACCACAATTTCAGCCCTAACAGAAATTAAAAAATTTTTACACAAAATTGATAAGAAAAATTTTCTTAGATTGGATTTGTTGTAAAGGTAAAGTTATCTGGCTCATTCTCCAAAAAAAAAATGAAACTTACGTAGTTTTGTCTCCTGGACACGAATTTGAAAGAATTTTGTGGGGGTCTCAATTACTTTAGGAGTTATAGCAATTTTAAAGTCGAAAATTGTAGATTTTCAGACACGAATTTTGCAGTCAAAATTTGCACAAAATGCCTCCTTCTTTTTGTTGACACTGTCATTAAACACTAATCTATCCATATTTCACGTTTTTAAACACAAAAACTAATTTTTTCACACAAAAAATTGAACTTCTTTTACTAGTGATTCTAACCTATTTGTTAGTTATTTACATGCTCATAAGAAGTTGGTATCACTGAATCTGCGCCGTCAACTATTCAAATTCAAATATGAGCAATAACTTCCCCTTCATTCTTATGTTTTGAATTGTTGGCGGCGCAAATCTCAGGTAACCAACCTACTGCAATCATGAAAATTACTAAAAACCAAACAAAAGTTGGGTTAGAATCGCTAGTAAAAGAAGGTCAAATTTTTGAGTATAATTTTAATTTTTGGTGTTTGTATTTGTGAAATATGGATAGATTAGTGTTTAATGACAGTGTCAACAAAAAGAAGGAGGCATTTTGAGCAAATTTTGACTGCAAAATTCCTGTCTGAAAATCTACAATTTTCGACTTTAAAATGACTATAACTCCTAAAGTAATTGAGACCCCCACAAAATAATTTCAGATTCGTGTTCAGGAGAATGAGCCCGATAACTTTACCTTTACCGGATTTGTTCGAGGAACTGTAGATCTCCAAAGAACTCACCATAAATCAGCTCTGTTTGAATACGCAAGTAAACCTTGACAGAGATTTCCTTCCCCTCCATCAGAGGATTAAATATAATTAATTTACATTGGTAACACTTCCTTATTAATATCTACTAGACCACTCTTCAAGTTGGTACTGGTATTTTCACTTTGACATTTTACTTATTTAGGTAACACTTCCTAATTAATATTGACTAGACCACTCTTCAAGTTGGTACTGGTATTTTCACCTTGACATTTGACTTGACACATTCTGTCTTGTCCTCACCGCTTTTACAATAACCACATGGTCTGAGTTCTAACATGCTTTTCGTTAGTTCTTATGCAGAATAATATGTTATTGTAATTTTAAACAATGTTTTTTTACATATTTCGAAACTTCCTGTTGCCTGACATGTAAGTACTCACGTAATTTAATTTTCCAAATTTCATAACCTCTTTCTTAAACTCAATTTCGGTCCTCTCAACTGAGTATTTACTTTCAGGAAGCACTGAAGATGACGAAAGTCGAAAGCGCTTTGCAATAAAGAGAATTTATACACTTTTATACAAAACTTCGCTTCATTTATTTAACAAGTGTATTCAGCTTCACGCATTTATTTACTCCTCAAAATAGCCATTAACTGCCGACGTAACCTCTTCATTGTTGGAAAATCTTTGACCACCGAGCCATTTTTTCAAGTCTGGGAACAGGAAATAATCCCAGGGGGCTAAATCTGGCGAATAGGATGCATGAGGTAGCATTTCAAACTTGAATTCATTAATTTTGGCCATTGCAATAACGAATGTGTGAGCTGGTGCATTGTCTTGATGAAACAACACGTTCTTCTTAGCCAAATGCGGCTGTTTTTGCTTGATTTCTTCGCTCAAACGTTGCAGTAAGTTCGCATAATACTCGACGTTGATAGTTTTTCATTTTGCAAGATAGTCAATGAAAATTATCCCACGCGCATCCCAAAAAACCGACGCCATGACTTTGCCTGCAGATGGTACGGTCTTTGCCTTCTTTGGAGCCGGTTCTCCTTTTTCAGTCCATTGTTTTGATTGTTCTCTTGTTTCGGGTGTGAAGTGATGGACCCATGTTTCATCCATGGTTAAGAAACGGTGCAAAAATTTGGCTTTATTTCTGTGAAACCTTGCCAAACAGTCGATGGAAACATCTTCACGACGCTGTTTTTGTTCCATTGGGAGCAAACGCGGCACCTCAGTATTATGGATTTATTAAACTAAATTTCATTCGAAAGCAGTTATTATTGCTGGGATAAAACTATTACTTCAGATACAAGCTTTTTGTTGGCGGAAGTGGCAGAAATATTTTTTGCAATAAAAATTTCACCTATCTGAAATGATGAGTCGGCAACAAAGGACCCCGCACATTTAGTACGTAAAATGGCTTTCTGCTAATTTTGCTCAAATTTTGATATATTGTAGATCTTGGCATCCTCATTACGTTGTCCAATTTACAGATCGATCCTATGACCAGTTTTCGAGGTACAGGGTGTCAAAAATTCGATTTTAGCTATTTTCGGTATTATGCATCGATTTGATTTTTGTGCTCTAATTCGAAATTGAACTCTCCCAGAAATTAACTTAATGTATCTAAGTTGCAGCTCATGAGTCCCTCCATATGAATGAAAAATAATATCTAACAAAGGGTGTTGCATTACAGCATGACAAGACAATGTTCATAGAAATAGATAAAAATCAATACCATAATCGTTTTGATTTTCACTCAATCCGTTAAAATTAGAAAACAAACGGCTAGAATTTGACAATTTTTTTATGAAGTATGGGTCTTGATCAACTACAAGAGGATTCATATGATTGCTTGTCCAACAGTATATAGTTTTCCAGGTACAGGGTGACGATTTGAATGCTTTCAAATGCTACAGCTCATGAATACAATTATATAATCATTACGAATCGTCCATAACTGTTACTAGGATACCCCCCCCCATTATAGCCAACCCCCATAAACCCCATCAACCCCTTGATTTACAGCCACCTGCTTCCAATACTCTCAATAGAAATCTCTACTTGTGATACCTCATTGAGCAGCTGGTAAAAAAGGCTCTCCCCTTCCTTCCTTCTTCATCTTCATCAAATATTATTTTTGTGAACACCTCTTCATATGAAAATGAAATGGAAAAACGCACAGCTCCCTCATGAGTCAAATCTCCAAGAGCGACCACCAACACACGGTCAAAGTCTCCTCCACCATTTGCAGGAAGGGCGAGAGCACCCTCTCGTTATCCCACCGTTGGAAGTACCGACAATAATGAAGGCGCCACGTCTGGTAGCGTCACGGATGGCAGAAGAAGGATTAAAAGGAAACCGAAATCTCCCAAACAATCAACAATGAAACAGTCGAAGAAACATATATAGGTCCAACAAAATGTCGTCCTTGAGGACAAGGCCGGCGAAACCCCCCTAAGTGAAATGGACACTAATCCCTCCCCCAGTGATAGGACACATATTAACCCGTTGCCTGAAATAGAATTGTGTGGGAGTCGTCTCGTGTATTCCCAATGTTCCCGTGTTAGTTTTGGTGGCTTGCTCACCTGATTGATTCAATAATCAGGGCTCTTCACTGGAGTCCATTTTTGTTTCCTTCTCAGCGGGTGGCCTACCTCTGAAGAGGAAGTAGATATCGCAAGGTTAGATCACTTTTTGTTATATTTACACACGGAGATTTCCCATCACTAACACTGTCTATTTCAGGCAACGGGTTAATATGTGTCCTATCACTGGGGGAGGGACCAGTGATCATTTGTGTGGATTTCCCGACACTGAATTTCCCGATACTTTTAAAAATTGAACAAAAAACGAAAATTTGAAAAGAGAAGAAAACAGTTTGGTATTATCATCATGCTAACTGCTCATTGTAGAAGATTTTCCTCCAACAAGTGCATCTATTAAATTACATATTCTCAGAGCTTTTTACATAGTTTACAATCACACTCATTGTTTGGATGAGGATATTTTTCTTTTGAATCCATTGGATTTTGGGTTTATTGAAGAAGACTCTATGCTTAAACCGCAAAGGATTGAAATTTTGATCCCCCAAGTACAGAATTGGTACCGAATTGTACTTGCAAAAGTTGTACCCGGAATACATGCGTTTGTAAGGCAGCAAAAATTGCATGCTGCTCATTTTGTTTTTGTCACCGCGGTAATACATGCCAAAATAAAATTTTAATAAAACTTAATTTTTTTATTAAACCTTGGAAAATTCTTGAGCAGAAATTGTGTCTGACAAAAAGTAAGTACGATTAATTTTTTGTTTCAACGAAAAAGTGAATTTTTCGGAAAATTGTTGCACTTTTAAGCTAAATTTTTCGTTTTCCGCTACTGAGATGCTTTTTGATCATGACAAAATATGTGCTGAACTCTTTTTAATTGACAATCTAAGAAATTCGTCCACGACGTGAGCTTCGCGAATAAAAAAATGCCTCTTTTATGCAAGGTTATTCAGTGCCAGGAAATCCACACGAATAATTTTTTCAGGAATATCCTTTTTGTTATTAATAGTCGAGACATATATGAATAATTTGGGACATGGGGATCTTGAAAATATCATTATGTGACTGAATGAGAGAGCACTGAAAATTGAGAAAATCGCATTTTGTCGAATTTTGAGCACGTTTTACTGGAAAACGGTGCATTTTGGAGGAAAACTTGTAGAGACCTTTTTTGTAGAGACTTTTATGGAGAACATTATAGCTCCATTCGTTTTTGGAAAAAATTAATTTTTCGATTTTCCTCGGAAAATCGTCTATAACAATTTTCCGGATGCTTTCACGGCTTATCACCCTCGATTCAGCGGGTCCAAATACATAAGAATAACTTGGGTGATCCCGTCGAACTTCATCGGCCACGAAAACCCTCCCTGCCACCGGACTATAAGTGATGTCCAATGTTTTCGAAAATCTACTTTGATTTTGACTTAATTAGTAACAAATGTCTATTGAGAATACATTCCGATTGTTTGAACGGCTCAAAACATCAAATTGGCGTTCTCTCAATTCTATTTTGGAAGCAGATTGTCCACCGTACATCAATGATTACTCATGTGTCGTTTTATCTCTGGAAGCCTACAAAGTTTAAACAAACTTTTATCGCTATTATACCAGCCAATTCAGTGTTTAAGCGTTTCCGATTAGTCCAATTAAATAATGGAGTCATGTTTTAAACAGATGCGATCATGAGAACTGTTTTAACGAAGATGGCAGACATTTGGTGCTGCGAACTGTGACGTCCCTCGATAATCTTAATCTTTGCGGTTGATTACGTATAGAACTCCTGATTACATAAATATTTGCATCTATGATAACTTGGGATGTTTCGCTACTGTGTTACCGACCGTTTACTTAGTTGCGAACGAATGGAAATCTTTGATCTTTTTTGACTGAATTTAAAACCAATCTGTTCGCGGAGTGTGTACGTGAATAGAAATGACATAAAAATTACGTATGTTAAGCTGGCAGAGCCGTTTCAGCACAGTAAAAAAACTATTGCCTATACAGGGTGTAATTTAAATGATGTCATTAATTTCAGGTGGTGATTCATGTCATATTTTATGAAGAAAATTTCATATGAACGTGTGTCCTAAGTTGCTTCGTTTCCGAGCTACGGGGTGTCAAAGTTTCATTTAAAAATTGGAATTTCATCAATTACTCAAAAGTCTTTTTGACGATTTTGATGAAAGAAACCTGGTGTGGTTATTAGCAGTAACAAGAGGTTTCTTTTCATGAAATTATATTTCAAATTATAAGTGGCAGAAGGTTAAAAGTTCTTACGATTATTTAAGACTCATTCGGCAACCTCTTTATTACCCAATAAAAAACCACAAAAAAGCCGCTTACTCCACGTGGACTGCAGACAATAGCGCACTGTGATTGGATATAACGCCATAAAGTCCCAACTATTATTTATGCTAATGAGACACTTCGGCATTCTTTGAAATTGATATTAAACAGGTTCGTCAGATGTGCTTATAGTCCGGGAGGCGATTCATTTATTTAGATATGAGCGATACCGTGATTTTGTGAATCACACTGATATTTGTCACTGTGATTTTTTAACATTGATTTTTAAACTTGATGTTATCACAGTTTTGAGCGTCGCGTTTGGTTACTTTGGTCTTGGATGCATGAAGCCCGTTCACCGTTTACTGTTATCAGGTTAATAAGATAGATATATCAGTATCAGTTTATACTACTTATCCCCAGGTTTTTTAGAATCATGTTTTTTAAATCAAATAAAACTAGTTTGTAACGATAATGACATTTAATTTATTATAAATTTATAATACGAAGAATGAGTATTTTGTTATTATTCGATTCGCACCAAAATCAAAATCAACGTAACCTTAAATACTACTGTTTACAATACTTGTATTCTTTATGACGTCTTCCGCACAAGCGTGACGTCATTTGGGGAAAAAATTGCATTGGGAAATAGGTCACGTGGCACCTCGATTGGAAGGTATCTCGATTCTGTATCCAATGTTGTATATATTTTTAATTTTTGCCTACCGTTAGGGGAGATGAGAATGAGGATTTATATTATGAATATGATTATGTCGCTACGAATTACGGTATGGAATCACACTATAAAAGTTTTATTTTTAAGAATAGAAATACAGAAACACAAAAAAGTAGTTATTCGCTGGAGGAACTACTATTTAAATCGATTACTATCGGTTTCATGTTTATAAAAGGTTTTCTATAGATGTCTTCTACTTTCAAAACATGCTTTACACAGTTACTCCAATGCTGTTCAATTTCAGCTTCACTCTTACGTGTTAATTTGATTACTGACTCACTGAATTTTGGATGTGTGTTTCTCTTTCTCACATACGTTTTCATTAAACTCTATATTTTTTCGATTGGGTTAAATTCACAATAATATGGTGGTAACCGTAAAACTACACACCATGATTCTTAGCCAGTTCATCAATAAAATAGTTTTTCTCGAAACGTTGCTCTTTTACCAGTGATAATAAATCATCTTTTTTTCTGCGGAGATCCACCGTAACATTTTTATATTCTAGGAAAGAGATTATATCTGTTTTTCGCCAAGACTTATTAGGCAATTTTTCTATTTGCCTGGAATGGTATGAGGCGTTATCTAAAATAATAACGGTATTTGGTACAAGGTTAGGCAACAACGAGTTGGTAAACCACTTTTCAAATAATTCGGCATCCATATCTTTATAGTAGGCCGCACTGCACTTCGAAACATTCTTTGCAGACAGTTTTAAACTGCCTCGAACAAATCCGTTCTCATTGCCAGCGTGGATGATGATTACGCGTTTTCCTCTAGAACTAGGCAACTTTCCTACAGTTCTCAATGTTCCATCTGACCATCCTTTTCTCTTGACATCATGAGTATCGTACCAAGTTTCGTCCAGCCAGACTAGGTTACGATTATCATTTCGGAACTTCAAAATTTGTGACAGGTATTCATTACGCATGTCAACGATTCTTCGGGATTCCATTATACACTGACGTCGATTTATTGTTTTGTACCTGAATCCCATTTTCATTAATAGTTTTCGGAGTGAATCTTTTGATTTATATGGATAGTAAACACCTTCTTTTATAATTTCCCTAAGAATTTCTTCGAGCGTAGGATTCAGATTTCTCGAAGAATCTATGTACGATTCTCCTAATCGCTTTCTCTGTAGCCTTGTCAACTTTCTTCAAAGATCGTTTCACCTGAACTTTCCGTTTTGTAACTGCGCCCCTGTTGACAATGCGGCTGACACTGGAACGGCTCAGTAGAGTTAGTTCACATATTCTCTTGACGACTCCTCTTTTTTGTTATTATTCTCCTTAACTAACTTATTATACATATTGAGAATAATTTGTTGAGTCTCTACAGGTAGCGTATGTCGCCGATCAATAACACGGGATTGTATATTCAATGGCAATGATTCATTTGTATTGTTAAGTTTTGATAGAAACAGTTGACAATAATGGGCCCAGGAACACACAATTGATAAAGTGTTGCTATTTTGAATTCACGGCATTATAAGAAAGTTTTATTTTTAAATGTTTAATTTGATAAAAATTTTGAACTTAAAGAAAAACAGTGGCGTACAATGATTTTTAACGTATCAATCAGGCAATTAACCGATTTTTCATTAAAACTTTGACACTCCGTCACTTCAAAACGAAACAAGTTAGGACATACGTTTACATGAACTTTTATTCATAAAATGTGACAGGGAATCACCACCTGGAATTAATGGCATCATTTAAATTACACCCTGTATTACTCAGGGATACTAGTTTTCTATCAGTGAAAAAAATGTTAGGTTCGGTTCAGTGTTTTTTTACATTCTGGTTCCAACGAAAAAAAAATCTTGTTATGTTCAGAGATATACCGGGTGTCTGCGGAAAGTGGCTCGCCCCTATAACTTTTTTTTCGGATGATAATGGAATGAAATTTGCAGGACCTGTATGAGACATAAAACAGCATCTTTTGACAAGTAACTCAACTTCAGTTTCACCAAAAGTGACACAAACTTTCGATTTTCAAATTGGACACCCGGTATATTTTCACTTCTCTTGGCTCCATATGACATACTGAATGACTACTTGTCATTTTTTGTAACCGAATTTTATTTTTATTTTGAAATTTATTTTTTTGTGAACGGCTATGGATATCTTCAAATCACTAATTTCAGTAATAACATTTTGAGAATTATACAACTTTACTGTTTTTGATCAGAATTATCTGCTATTCAAAATTTTATTTAAAAATTTCTGTTTCAAATTTTTTTTCAAATGGAAACATGTTGGCTTGTTGGAAAAAAGAGCATTTCATTACGATTAATTTGATACTGCACATCATCAGGTTTCAAGCAAACTAACTCTATCTAACTAAATCTATGAAGATTTGGACAGAGGCCGGCCATCCTTATGTGTTCTTTTAGATCTTGCAAAAGCCTTCGACACTGTCAATCATGCATAGTTGTTAGAGGTATTGCAAGATCTGGGATTTAGAGGAACTACTGCTCTCGAATTGTTGAAAACTTTTCCTTAGAAAACAATGTGTGAACATTGATGAAACACTAAGCAAACGTTTAGAAATACGATGTGGAGTACCACAAGGAACCGTACTGGGTCCAATACTTGTTATAATTTATATAAACTCTATACTTACCTTCAATAGCTCCGGTACCGTTTCCAGTTTCGCCAATGACACTATCGTTATGTACGAGGGTGATACTTGGGACGGATTGAAAGAAAAAGCAGATAAAGATATGGGAAATCTAATTAAATGTTTTGGACAAAAAGTACTTTCGATAAATTATGAAAAAACCTGTTTCGTTCCATATTCTTGTTACGTCAGTGGTCTCCCTAACTATGACACCTTACAAATTGATATACGTTCTGATGAAACAATTAAGATACAAAGAGCCAATAACACAAACTATCTGGGCATAATATAGTTAATTGCCATCTTCGGTGGGATAAACATCTAGTACAAGCCTGCAAAACTCTTCGTTTGCTCCTTTACAAGTTCAAACACTTTCAGCAAATACTAGATTTCAAGTATCTCAAAATTCTTTATCAAGCATTGGTTGAAACAAGACTCACCTACGGTATTCTGGCTTGGGGGCAGCAACGGATGCACACTTGCAGAATCTCGAAATTATACAAAAAAGATTTTTAAAAATTATATCATCCAAACTCATCCGACCATATATTTACAGAAACGGAAGTCCTTGATTTACGGCAGCATTATTTCTATAAAATTGTGATAAGACAATTCAAACGCAGATTTAATCTACCTCTCATCAGCCATGTCTACCAAACTCGTCTGAAAACGAATAACGCTCTTGAAATGGTATCATCTAGAACGAGAATAGGACAAAGAAGTCGTACCTTTTTAGCGAATAGATTTTATAATTTTCTCCCGACTGAAATCAAAAATGTTTAAAACATATACTCTTTCAAAAAAAGGACCAAATATTATTTATCTTCTTTCTCTAGAACGTATAGCTATCCATTCACTGTCTAAATATTAGAATATTTTAATACCATCTATACGTAATTATTATTATCGTTACTGTATTTTCCCCTTGTGTGATATTTTTGTTTCAATATTTCCATTTATGTTATTTAACTATGTTTATGATAATTCTATTATATTTTAATTTTTTTACCAAGATTCACACTATATATATTTATATTTAAAAAATTTACTTACTTTGAATAAACTTATTATTATTAAAAAAAAAAACTCGCACAAGTCTCTCGAAGACTCAGGGGGTTGCGCGTAGGGGTGCAACTGATTGGCGGAAAGAACAAGTTTAAGAATTTGCAACATGGATATGCACATTGAATGTGTCAATTGACAGATCAAATGTATCAATCGACAGATCAACTGTGTCTATTGACAGATTAAATGTGTCAATGACAGATTAAATGTGTCAGTTGACAGATTAAATGTTGCAATTGACAGAATAAATTGGCCAATTGAAAGATATTTTCATTTTTGTAGTGGCACCATTACGCTGTCGTAGATTGGAGATCACATATTCGCATATAATAGTGTAGTGTATTTTATTTGACTACATTACAAATTCTTGTTTGCAGCACGTCATAAAAGCGACCATTCTAATATTGAATTATTTCAAAAATAACATATATGTAGTGTAAAACATGACAAAAAGTGTAAAAAAGATATTGTGAATTACTGTCAAAATATTGTCAAATACATAGAAGATGAGTACCTAACAATGAACGTAACAAAGAGAGAATGGAATTTTGGTGAGATGAGTTTTATTCTCTATAGGGCCTGAAATATCCGATGTAATAAAATCAGTGTGTCGAAAGCATCGTCCATAGATATACTAATAAGTCCGCTCACTCTCGCAAGCGACCCAAATCATCCCCTCCGGTCCACGCGCGTCCCTTGCCCTGTCTGTTTGGCTTGAGCGCCGGCCTGGTGGGCTAGACTGACCCCCGTATCAGAGGTTTCTGCAGGTGTCCGTATGATTTACGACCGCTCACAAAAAGAGCGACATTTTTCGACCATATCAAAGGAGTTACCAGACTTATATTATATATATTAGTATATCTATGGAAAATGTCGAAAGTACATTTTTTTCTTATTTTTGAATAAGTGCATACTTGATGACTTCAATCCGGCCGGTAATATATTGTAGAGATAGTAATTTAATAAATTTAATTTTTCCTGGATTTGCTCAGACGGAACCGGTTTAATCTTAAGTTATCTGCTTGTCTAGTACCATAGCTGTGTGTATCAGATTGCTTAGTGAGCATCTAAGACTTTTTATGAATCTCTATCTATATATGAATTCGGCAAGTGCTTTATTCTGAGTTTGTTAAATAAAGCAATTAGTAACTGATGGTAGACAAGCCACGTAGCTATTGTAAATATGCTGATCGCACTACTAAATCCACTGATTAAGTACGGTCCTGCATTGATTCCCCTCGAGACACAACATCCTCAATCAATAGGTTAACTTAAAATTCTCCTCATCACTGCTATACCGTGATAAAGATACAAACTGATATTGTATACTCAGAATACTCTGAACACACTTCTGCAAACTTCTGCAAACTCGTTAGCACAGAAGAAAATGAACGATTAAATGAAATTTGATCTGAAGAAGTAAGACCGATACCGACTGCAGATGAACATTCTTGACTTGGCAATGTTGAGAGATTGGAAGGGATCAATAGTACAGGATGGCCAGTTTTAGTTGTACCATTAATCAATACATTCCCCTTGTTTTTCACGTTTTAAAATCTACTAATTAATTTAATTTTCTTTCCTCATGTTTATAGAAAGCTGGCGGTTCTCTTTTTTGAAACATATTGCTCATTTAAGTTCCTGATATCAAAATTATGACGTTGAGTGGAAGAACAAGTTTGGTGGGTTGTCCATCCACAAAAATTGAATTTTGTCTTTTCCCAATCGAAAATATTGTAATGGAAATTGTAATTAACGATTGGAAGTTTATTATTATTGTTATTTAATGACAGTTTGAAAGCCGTCAGCATTACTGATTTTCTGAACATTGTAGTTCACCTTGTCAGTGAATTTCTTTTTTTGAAATATTAGTGTTGGTGTACACCAACATGTTTGTTTGTTATGTACCAAACACGCCAAGAGGAACATTATCTGATAAACATATCTGAAAAACCCTGGTTTGTTCAAATCTACTCCACTTCTTAACCGATTGGAAAGCAGAATTGTTAAAGCAGAATTGTCACTGACATTAAAACCAATATAAGATATCAGGAATTTGTCTCCACAACCTAATATTCTTTAAATAGAATAAAAAAATAAGTTAAATTGAGGGATCGTGCAGCCAGAGCATTATGATGACATTTTTGACTAATAAATGCGGGTCCCCTTTTCATAGTTTATCCAAAAATTTTCTTTTCATCTTCATTGAAAATGGACGTAATAAATTTCCTATGACTAATCTTGAAAACCTAACGTCAAAACATGTCTCAAACAAGAAACTTTCAGAAACTAATTCTTAATTTTTAGTTGATGTTTATAAACACCTCGTTTGTTCTAAATTATTAGTTTGGTTGAGTTTATAAATTCACCGTTAGATTAGTCAACTGTGCTAGTAGTAGAAATGAAACATTTTCAAAATTAATATCACTGCAGAAACTACTGAGAATATATGAACTCAAAAATATATTAGCTATTTTGGGATTCATTTTGGGACATCTCAGGGTTCCAATAATGAAAGATATTGTTTAAATCAGATTATCATTTTGTTTCTCCCACCTTAACTTATCATCAATCGAAATGCCAAGAAACATCATCAGAGAAGTCAAATGTTAATTTTTTATTTTGTTTATTTCTTTGTTGAAAAATCATATATTCAGTTTTTCTAGAATTAATAGAGAGAAGATTGGAATAAAGCCATTTTTCGAATTTTTGTATGTCTTCATTTATCGTTTTTTGTTGAATATCATACTGTATTTTAGCTGATAGCAGAATTAGTTCATGTTTAATCCCAAATATTTGATATTTTCAACTTAATTTATTTTTTCACTTTGTATATTTATTTGGAAGTTATCTTCTTCTGCATCCCCAATTGCATTTAGTTTGGTTTAGGAGAATGTGGTTTTTTGTTGTCCACTCACTTATGCAATTAAGATCTTCTTGAGCAAGCTGGAAAATTTGTAAGGGTGTTCCTGATTAGAAAAGTGCAGTATCATCAGCAAACAGAGTTGTTTTCCCATGTAGTCAGTCCATTGTTACACAGTTCATTTATGTATGTGAGGAACAGTGCTGGATCTATTACACTCCCTTGGGGTACACCACTGGTTACTAGGCGAACATGAACCGAACAGAGTTACATACGAATATCTTCCACATTTGCAATCATTTACATCGACCAAATAATGATCAATTTTTGTAACTATTCCATGTACAAAATTATGAATGTGGGAGCGGAGTATTTCCCAAGGATAAATTGGAATATCAAAAGGAAAGGGTAATGATCATTGTACGTAGTTTATACTATTGTAGAAATATAATATAGTTATACCATCAATAAACAGTGTGTTTCACTTTAAGTAGCGACAATTCATAATTTCATCTCTTCTTTCTTTCTCTACATCCTGGTATACATTGTTTTAATATTCCACTTTTCCACAACCTACTACGATAACAAAAGACCCCAAGAATGATGAAAGCATACAAGGCATTTTTTTACGAAGAAATCAAATATCTCCTTCTATATATCATGTTTCAATATCGTTACAAACCGAGTGTTCACAACTTGAGTGCAAAAAATGAAAAATTCTACTTTTTGAGAGTGCCCTGTGTAAACGCTACTGAGTGTATGGCAAATTTATTTTAGATTTCCAGTAGACGAAGATTCACCTAGTGTCTCAATTCACACAATGTCATCCTCATATATTATACAGAGTGTTGATAATGAACATGGAAATATCGAAAAAATTCTGTTCGGAGGTTTACTACATGTACCACGAAGTTTTGAAAATAAGTCGATTGTTGATTCTTGCATCGTGCTCAATTCAATGGGAATAACTCGATAAAGTTTATTTTATTTTTATTGTTTTATAAGCTTATACAGAAAAACAGACATGATAACAAAAGTAGTATTGAGTACAAATCAACAATTTTAAATATTATCTATTTCAATTAAGTACACCACCCTGTGTACCATCCAGTCTCTTCCTACAGTTGTTTGTGACTTTTCGTAGTACTTCCTAAGTAATAGACCTAGACACGTAACGAATTTTTTCTTTTAAATTGTTCAAATTTTTGGGATTATCTCGATAAACTTTTTATTTGAGGGTACCCCAAAGAAATTGATCAAGTGGCGTTAGGTCGGGTGAGAGTGGAGGTCATCTTATAAGGGGAAATTTTGACCCGTTATGGAATATGCAGAAACTCATGTACGCAACAATGTACGCTTGTATTTTATTTATAATGGCGTGTGCGAGGTTTTTGGGACTTGATAAGTTTAAACTTCGGTATTCGGCTTCATTCATAAATTGAAAACATTTTCTACAAGAAGCATTTAAATTCGAAGTATTTTATTTTCGGTAAACACTCCGACGGCCACAACTACTCCTTCTGCGTAGATATCATCGTAAATTTTCCCGAAACCCCCCATTTGCGAAGTTGGAAACAGCGCCCATATATTTTTTCCCGGGTGCCTGGCAGACAGCTGCCGCTTCGAATTTATGTTTCCAGTCCCGAGAAACGTGTCTTTATTAATATTGCAGCCGCATCGCTGAGAGGATGCCGATGTGGATGCGAGATGAATCGAAAAGGAGACTATGGAGAGGTTGCGCTACATGCATACGCCTTGGCTTGGATGCAGGACCGGACGATGCAGCTCCGTGCCGTGGTGAAGTTGCATCCGAGACTAAAAAAGAATGAGAATCCTTTATTTCGTTGAAGAATTCACAATAAAAGGTTTACTGGCCAAATGCACCAGAAGGAAGCAAGGGCCAAAAAAACATAGACCGATGATAAAGGGTTTAATTAGGTTTTCAATCAATTTAATATCCCGATAAAACAAGCAATGAAATGGAAATATGTTTATCAAATAGTTTTCACTAAACACTAAATGGACGGTAATATATTATTTAGAAAAGCAATGAAGAACAGAAAGAACTTTTATGAGATTTTCGCAATTGTCGATGTTAGGAAACTGTATTGTTTCATCTTTAGTGCTCTGAACTATAAGAACAAGAACATGCATATTAAAACGGCATTTTAAATGAAGATCGATAAAAACAAAATAAACTATTGTTTGAATTTTGAGTCGAACCATCATGGAGCGACGAAGAGAGGAATTATCCGCTCGTTGGTTGACCGGGCCTACAGCCTCTGTAACACCGATGTGAGTCTGACCAACGAATTGAATAACATCAAGAATGATCTGCAACGGAATGGGTACTCCGACAAACATATAGCAGCGGTCCTTAACCGCAGAAGAGGCAACACCGAGAAATCAGATGAACCAACACAGCCTACCCTATGTCTTCCCTATGTGAGAGGTTTATCGGATAAGATAAGACGAATTGGATCGAGGTATAACATCCGAACATGCTTCAGATCAAGCAATACCATTCGTAGCCAACTCACAAAAACGAGACCACCCAACGAGAATAGTGACTCCAAAAACTGCATTTTTGTGTTTTCTGACAGGTTCTTGCCATAATAAGCCTACATAGTTAGGTGTTTATGGGAATAAAGGGTTCATCATCGGTCGGTAACGACTGTTCGTTAGCAAACCATCTCCCAAAGATTTCTGTCTTCTTCGATTAAATCTCTCAACCCGGAGATTCGGAGTGTCTTCCTCTGCTCGCTAGGTGGAGCGGCCTAGAAACTGCTTTCATCTCGTGAACCAGAATTGACTAATCAGCGGAGTGTGTATTGGTTTGGACGGGAAACAGATGGCTTCAGTGCTGTCTGTGTTGACCTGCCCTTGCACTGATGAGAGGCAACAACCTCGAAACTAGTCTGCAGGTGGTCACCCCGTCCAAATCAAAACATAATTCTGCTGGTTGGTCATAGAGGGCACTTGCAATCGCGTCCTCTGATGTTTTGAGGAACGTTGCACAAGTAGCTGTTAGATTTAATTCAATACCCGTCGTGGTCTTAGCCAGGGGAGTAGTTGTTTTCTGACAGGTTCTTGCCATAATAAGCCTACATAGTTTGGTGTTTATGGGAGTAAAGGGTTCATCATCGGTCGGTAACGACTGTTCGTTAGCAAACGATCTCCCAAAGATTTCTGTCTTCTTGCATTTACCGTGTTTCGTGTGAATGTGGGATGGAATATGTTGGAGAAACTAAGAGGCCACTGAATGTGGGAATCGGTGAACACAATAAAAATACTCAGCGAGGAGAAATATCGAAGTCGGGAATAGCAGATCACGTATGGACTAATCAGCACAGCAACGCATGGTCGGAAGCCGAAGTTATCCATAAAGAACAACATTCGTATAAGAGGAAGTTTATAGAGCCGGTTTATATTCAGAATAATGACGTGTTCAGTCAGCCGAGCATAGAGATTCGGAATGTGTGGAAGCCACTTGTCACTCAGCTAGAACAATTGAGATTTAAATAAAAAAAATCTGTGTCATGACCTGTAAAAATAGGTCATCAATAATAACACTCACCAAAAAAGGTCGTGGTATCACATTAATTAACATTGATGACCTGAGAGAGACCCCACGAAGATCATAATTACCTTTATAGCAGGTACATTAGTTGCATGCTATATGATAAGTATCCGAGATATCTTGTCGCAATCAAACACTTGATAACGACAGTAGATGTTAACTGTTGAAACGTGACTCAAACACATGCTAAGAATTTATTTCCTTTGTTTCTAGACAATGGCAGTCCAGAAGAATTCTACTAACAAAATAAATTATGTACAGAGTTGATCAAATGTGACACTTTTAAAGGGAAAGTCATGTAATTTGTCCAGTTAATTTTTTTTCTTCGTGTTTTTTTGCCGATGGAAAACTGCGATCCTGAGGTTCTCAAATGTCAAGAATATGAAGAAGAAAAAAAAAACAGTGAACTTTTGTTTCAATGTCTAATATCTGATGGTATTTAATGTTCCCTCTTAATTTTTAGTTTTTTTTTTACTTTCTAGTTCTGTTACTTTTTAGTACGTTAATTTGTCTTCATAAACTGAATAAAAAGCAATTAAACCGACCACACGCGTCTTGATTGCTATTTCCAAAGGGAACGTACACAAAGGGCGTCCAGAAATACACGGTCTCGCATGGCATCCGACACATGTTTACAGCAAAATGAAAACGCCGAAAAAAAAAACAATCCGGGGTATTTTCGTGGACGTAAATTTAAACTTGAGAGTTCGTAGAACTGTTTCAAGGCTAATGTAATGTATCCAGCACATATTTGTGTTTTTTAACACTCAGATACAGATAATTGTTTGATATAGGTAAATGAGTTACTTGATGAAATTAATGTAAATAGTTAAATCAATCTAAGCACATCCCCTTTTTATTCTCGTAAAACTTGTTGAGTTGAGCGGAAAATAAATAAAATAATGTTATTGTCGTTTTGTAATATTGACTTGTAACAGGTCGGAAGGAAAATTAAAACATCTGACAGAATGATCAATCTGATTAACAATGATCAAGAAATTACAGACCTGAAGGAAATATAGACCAGTGCTGAAGCCTTTGAAAATAGTAAAAATTGAAAAAAATAATATAGTAGGATGAAACCCATTGGAAAAGGAGGGAAATATAATAAAAATGAAAGGAAAGTAGCTGTTAGATTTAATTCAATACCCGTCGTGGTCTTAGCCAGGGGAGTAGTTGTTTTCTGACAAGTTCTTGCCATAATAAGCCTACATAGTTAGGTGTTTATGGGAGTAAAGGGTTCATCATCGGTCGGTAACGACTGTTCGTTAGCAAACGATCTCCCAAAGATTTCTGTCTTCTTCGGGTGAGTTTTTAATGGTAAAAAATGGTTTATATCGAATTCCGGCAAAACAAGTCCTATGAAAAAAAGTCGAATGGCAAAGTTGTAGGTGATAAAAAGATCTACAAATTTTGTGTCCACAATTTTTTCACATTACCTCAAAATTTATGTGAAAAATTCAAATAACCAAGTTTTTGGTTTTTTATTTTTTTTCTTTTTCAACAAATTTTTTTTTCCACGAAATTTGGAGAAAATTTATCTTTTTATGTCCCAAATATACTGTAATTTATTTGATTTGAAATATTCAGTTTTTCTCCTTATTTTGACTTAATATTGAAAAAGCACCCTAAGTTTCAATCGTCAAAATATAAGCTTTTTTCAAAAAGTCGGTGTGCTTTGTGTTCGTTGAAATCTCTACTTTCTGATGGTGCAAAAAAATATACATTACTATAGTAAATGTTCTCATAAAATGCAATTAAAAAGGTATGTGGTAAGGCCTAGACCCTCCTTGCTCCTTTCCCACTTCCCTATGAAATACAATTTTCGTAGGTCACTCAGGTATCTACAAATATAATTTAAAGAATATTTTACAACTTTCTCAAAATATTGTATCATATCACTTACTGAATCATATTTATAAAGAGCTGGATTCGAATAACTTTGTAATATCTTTGATTTTTGACTTAAAATTATCCCAACTTAGTTTCTCAAATAATTTGTTGAAATTGATTAAATCTTACTTCGAAGGGCGCACCATGATTGTATATGAATATTTTAGATCGAGGTGCAATGTCCCAGATAACACATGGACATCCAGTAGATATCCACTGGACATACGTTATGGATATGGACGTCCAGGAAATATCAAGAGGATATACTATGGACATCCAGTGGATGTTTGGAGGGTACCAACCTGTACATCCATAAGATATCCTTCAAGGATATCCATAGGATATCCATAAAATATATCTTGTGGATAATCTCTACGGGTATAAGTATTATGTATATCCATGAAGGATATCATATGGACATCGTGAAAGGATATCCAAATCTGTCGACGGATATCTTATGGACATTCATTTCAAATCCAGTCGGAAAACGAAAGATGAGAGTATTCTTCAAATGCTTCGAATCATGTACGAACATGGAAGAAACTCAGAAATTGATTATTTAAAAATCTGTCTTGCAATTTAATCACATCCATAATTTCTGAGAATATCCATTCCAAATCAATCGACGGATATCTCATGGATATCCATTTCAAATCCAGTCGGAACACGAAAGATAATAGCATTCCTCGAATGCTTCAATTCGTGTACGAGCATGGAAGAAACTTAGAAATTGATATTATCAAAATCTGTCTTTCAATTGAATTACATCCATAATAACTGTGGACATCTAAAGAATATCCATAGGACATCTTCTGAAGGATATTCATTTCAAATCCATCCACGGATATCTTATGGATATCCATTTCAAATCCAGTCGGAACACGAAAGATAAGAGTATTCTTCAAATGCTTCTATTTGTGTACGAGCATGGAAGAAACTCAGAAATTGATAATATCAAAATCTGTCTTGCAATTGAATCACATCCATAATAACTGTGGACATCTAATGAATATCCATAGGACATCTTCTGAAGGATATTCATTTCAAATCCATCCACGGATATCTTATGGATATCCATTTATTTCAAATCCAGTCGGAACACGAAAGATAAGAGTATTCTTCAAATGCTTCAATTCATGTACGAGCATGGAAGAAACTCAGAAATTGATCATTTAAAAATCTGTCTTGCAACTTAATCACATCCGTAATTTCTTAAAATATCCATTCCAAATCAGTCGACGGATATCTCATGGATATCCATTTCAAATCCAGTCGGAAAACGAAAGATAAGAGCATTCCTCAAATGCTTCAATTCGTGTACGAGCATGGAAGAAACTCAGAAATTGATAATATCAAAATCTGTCTTGCAATTTAATCACATCCATAATAACTGTGGACATCTAATGGATATCCATAGGACATCTTCGGAAGGATATTAATTTCAAATCCATCCACGGATATCTTATGGATATCCATTTATTTCAAATCCAGTCGGAACACGAAAGATAAGAGTATTCTTCAAATGCTTCAATTCATGTACGAGCATGGAAGAAACTCAGAAATTGATCATTTAAAAATCTGTCTTGCAACTTAATCACATCCGTAATTTCTTAAAATATCCATTCCAAATCAGTCGACGGATATCTCATGGATATCCATTTCAAATCCAGTCGGAAAACGAAAGATAAGAGCATTCCTCAAATGCTTCAATTCGTGTACGAGCATGGAAGAAACTCAGAAATTGATAATATCAAAATCTGTCTTGCAATTTAATCACATCCATAATAACTGTGGACATCTAATGAATATCCATAGGACATCTTCTGAAGGATATTAATTTCAAATCCATCCACGGATATCTTATGGATATCCATTTCAAATCCAGTCGGAACAGGAAAGATAAGAGTTTTCTTCAAATGCTTCAATTCATGTACGAGCATGGAAGAAACTCAGAAATTAATCGTTTAAAAATCTGTCTTGCAATTTAATCACATCCATAATTTCTGTGTATATCCATTCCGAATCCGTCGACGGATATCTCATGGATATCCATTTCAAATCCAGTCGGAAAACGAAAGATAAGAGCATTCTTCTATTCGTGTACAAGCATGGAAGAAACTCAGAAATGGATAATTTCAAAATCTGTCTTGCAATTCAATCACATCCATATCACTGTGGATATCTTATGAATATCCATAGGATATTTGCTGACGGATATCCATTTCAAATCTTTCGATGGATATCCCATGAATATCCATTTCAGATCCAAGGATATCACTACCAGAATTGGACATAAAATGGATATCCATAGGATATCCTGTGTTATCTGGGAATTATTATTTTTCTTCTATTTGGGTGTTTCTTCTAATTTGCGTGTATTATTTGAAGAAATTGTTTCCATTTGCGTAACGCAATTCAATTCTAATTTCACTTTTTATCCATTTCAGCACATGGTCCAAACGGGCATGACCGCCCCCTTCGGCGCAGCAGCCCCCCAGGCGCCCACTTTCACCACCCAAAACGGCGAACTCAAGACGGGGGCGGAAGATAAACAGCCGGCGCTACCGCTCCTGCCGCCTCCGTCGGTCGCCCCAACGCCAGGAGCCGGACCTCCCTACAGCCCGCCGCCCCCGCAGCCGCCCTCGTCTGCGGAGCCGCCGGTGAGCATAGCGTGCAGTTCGGCGGCGCTTGCGGCTCAAACGCAACAAACCTACAATGGTGATCAAATGCCTGCGGTAAGTAACCTCGGATAATAAGTTATGTCCCCAGTCCTACGAATTTGATTTTTTTCTAACACCTTTGAAAATAGACTTTTCCTTCCTAGGTCCAATTGTACAGTCATGGTTTAAGCCCAGGTTCAACTGAACTAAGCTCAGAGAAGAACCGGGTTCAGATTTTTTTTTCCGTTGTACACTCCATATTTGAGCTCGGGTTTACTAAACGCCGTTCAAGAAACAATATTTTATGTTGGTCTTCTACAAATTCCTCATCATTCCTTTTTACGAAATGATCGACTATATCTCTATAGTTCTTTGGCTGTCTTCTAGCGTTTACTATTACTTCTACTGCTTCCACAAAATCTTCATCATCTGTTAGTTCCAGAAGAATATCATCTAGCTGTTGATCCATTATTTTATTATTTCAGCACACAACGATGAGAACAAAAATAACTATCAATTAAAAAAGATAAAACTTTGAATCAGTTTTAGTTTACAGCATTAAACAATCAGACATCAGTGCTACCAGTTCTCAGACTTGAGAGGTTGAAGGGTGAACGTTTGACGCAGCAAACCTCGGTTCAAGCTACTACGAAAATCCACAGTTGATCCACAGCTCAAATAAAGTTTACAAAATGAAAAATGACAGCCACTGAACCAAGCTCAGCACTGAACCTGCTCTGTACAACTGAAATTGAAATTTGAACTAAGCTTAACGCTGAGCTAAGCTTAAACCCGGAGTGTACAAATGGGCCCTAGTGTAATACATATAAGGTCTGAACGGCTTCAAATGATTTATTTATAAACATAGAGTCTAACTAATATCTAATTTATATAACACTGTTCAAACTAGATTCTGTATGATGTCTCTTACACCGGTGTGAAGTTAGCAGCCGTTTTTGTCTAGCAGCCAATTTGCCAGTGGCGCCGGGTGTAAAATTAAATTCGGCTTCTGATCCGATTAAACTTCAATGTCTGTATATACAGAATGGGTAAAAATTTGACGCATCATAGGCGTTTGCCATGCTATTCGAAGTGCCATGCTTTCGAGCTCCTCATCTTTTGAGCTCCTAAACCTTATCTTCCGAGCTTCCCAACCTCATCTTCCGAGCTCCTCAACTTCCGAGCTCTCACTTGTTATTTCTACCACTAATTTTTGTTAAATATTCGAAACATGTCTGCAGGTGGTCATCCCCAGCCGAATTAAGGATAATCTTTTGTTTGTCTACAATAAGCACTTGCAATTGAGTCTTCTTGGAAAAACGTTGCACAAATATCTGTCAGATGTAGTTCAATATCCGTTGTGGCATTAGCCAAGGAAGTAGTTGTTTTTTGTCAGATTTTGCCTCATATTTTCCACTTCGTGGAAATATTTGGAGAGAAGGGTACTTCGACTTAGGGCCGGTATTATAAACATCTCTCGAAGTTAACTTTAATTTTAACAGTCAAGTTAACTTCAGCTTTGAAATGCCAGTTTTATAAAAGTCTCATTTCTGAAATAAAAAGAAGAAGAAGGCAAATATGTAACCTAGAATTTATCGCAATTTCTTATTTTCTAATAAATAATAAAACTGCTGACAATAGATTTGAGAATCCTCCGAAACTCCAACAAATACCAAGAATGAACATGTATGAAATCTGAGTGCAATTAACACTTGTATTACTGGCGATAGAAGATGATTTCTAAAATTGAAAATACTTATATAATTCCACAGTAATTAGAACTAGAAATGTTGACTTATTAGTTAGTCTTTGCAAATTTGCCTCACTATGTGCTCCTTTGACAAGCATAAATACAGACTTTCTTCATAATCGAAATCCGTTTTCATTTGTTTTCAAATTCTATTTACAAGATAAAATGGTTCAACCGATTTCTAAATATTCTTCGACGCCGAGGACATTCAATAATATTCACAGCATATCCTTCATTGTCGCTTAAAAGTTCCTCGGAAATAACAAGGATATCGATTACTAACATTATTGCGAAATAAAAACAAACAATCAAATTGAGGTTTTATGCTAAGTTATTACTGTCAAAAACCACCATTTTCTAGAAAGTTAACTTTAACTGATACCCTTTCCTACCAATAAAGTTAACTCCTACATCTTGAAGTTAACTGTAAGATGTGACGTCATTCCTCAAGTTAACTTCTAGTTATCTGTCAAAATAGTTTTATAATACCGGCCCTTAGTCGATTTTATTCTCATCAAATATTTGTATCTTGATTTTATATTCTATGATTTTCATGTTGTGCTCTACAAGGATTTTTGTTTCGCATCACATTTGCAATGAAAAACGTATTTGGTTTTATTAACAGATTTTAGCAATTTTCATACGCAATAAGTATATTTTTATCATGAGATTTGTATTCCAAGAACAATACAATCCTTACAAGTCATATTTCTATTTTCGATCGTAATTATTTTTCTTGATGATTTTTAGGAAGCGGAAAATGGTCAAACAATACCCCCACCTGGTTCGGAGCCCTCGGATGGAACGAATCAAACGACAATACAGGCAGCTACAGACCTTTCAAAACACCAACCTAAAAGGTTACACGTTTCCAACATTCCATTCAGGTTTAGGGACCCAGATCTTAGGGCAATGTTTGGGGTAAGAAAACAAATTACAAAAATATCATGTTTTAAAATTAATTGTTTTGTTTTTAGCAATTTGGTCCAATTTTAGATGTAGAAATAATTTTTAATGAGAGGGGATCCAAGGTATGTAACCATTTATGTTTATCTACATGAAAACTATTTGAGAAATTATAAATTTGAGCCAGCTATGTTGCTATTAAAGACGTCACTTTTGAAAGAACTTCAGTTTTCGGACATATAACGAAAATATTTGTTATATTTTCTCATAATAATAAAACGACATTATAGTATTTTATTTTAGTTTCATAACCCAAATTGTATCAGGCCCTCAACTGCTGCCCGATATAGCTAAACAAAAATCATCTAAAGTTGAATAATTTAAGGTAAATTGTTGATCTTGCTATTCGTAGATCTCGTCTTTGGAATTGCATAGTTGAAAAAAATTGTTCTTACCTTCAATCGGTTGCAGCCTTAATAGCAACCATCAGACGTCTCCGAAATACTTGTGTGAGCTAAGGAAGACGAGGTCCTTACTTTTTAACGTGCGTGCCAAGCAAGTATTTTTGAACTTTGTATTTTTCTCAACAATTATTATTATTTTAATTTCAATTGGTTTGGCAGATGGTGCTGTAGGTTTTTCGGGTTTTCCTACAGCTGAAAAGTGCCAAAAGCCACCAAAAATCAATCCGTTGCCCCGGAGCTCCACTCAAATAATAATAATAGCCGTCCTCTACCCGCACACGTTATGCCGTTGGGTACACTCTGTGAGAGTTTATGATGGAGTATCATTATTATAATTGAATACATTGAAGATTGTTTGGAAATTAATAAAAATATAGTTTGACGCTTAATAACTTTTTTCTTGGACCTTACCTTCTTGGAATATTTGATAATTACTTTTTATACATTTTTTGTTTTGCTATTTTAAATATGAACATTATTGATCATTAAATCATCTGATTGATAGCCAACGGTACTTTCAAGGCCATTTGGTTTGTCATTTTTCAAGGATTGTACACTGTGAAGCCTGTAGACTATGCATATAATAAAATTTTAAAAAATCAGCTCATATTTTGTTGCTTTTTTGAGTTTTTATGCATTTAAGGATGCTTATAAAGTATTTTAAATTAAAACTCACTTATTATATAGATTTCCGTTTATTTTAAACATTCTTTTGACATTGGCCAAAATTACAAAAAATTGGGTAAATTTTTGACGGACATGCACAGAAGGGATCTTATGAACCAAATGGGTTTGATCTGAAGTGTCTTTATTCTCATAAAAGGGACTTTCAATAGTTTCAATTAATGATTATTGATATTTATTTCTTATGTTTCATCATAGGTATTGAAGTTGTCAAATTCAAATTGGCAAACTCTGTAGAATACATACTTCTACAACACAAACCCATGTGGAAATTTGATTTGAGTATCAACGGAAACCATCCATACATGTTATTTCTATTAGAATGGAACTTGTTCATTTATTTGAAAATTGATGAGATGGGCCCCATTGTTGAACCTTGAACCATAACGTTAAAAGGAGTTATAAATTATTGCTGTGCTGGTACTTTTTACAAAGTATTTCATCAAGTGAAATGCAGTTAGGTTAGGTTAGGTTTGAACGTGAGTGGACCCGTATCAGGCCCTCCACTGCGGCCAATGGCCTATTGTGGCTCACCCTATGGTTATATTTCTCCCAGTATATCCAATCTCTTGACGAAATTGAGGAATGCATTGGGAGAACAATTTACCAGGTTTTCTGGCCTTACTATCGTATCGCCAAATATTGAGAATCTGGTTCTGGCCGCTTTAGGGCATGTACACAGAATGTGTTCAGCCGTTTCATCATCCTCCATGCATAGCCGGCACTCTGCATCTTGTGCAAGTCCGATTTTATGCATGTGATGTTTGAGGTTGCAGTGGCCAGTAAGCAAACCTACTATAACTCAGATATGTGCTCTACTGAGTTATAGCAGTTTGTCAGAGTCCTGTTTTTTCCTTGTAAAAGCAATAAATGCTTTGGAATGGGCTAGGCCCGGAAGACTACGCCAGTACTCGAGTCTTTTATTGTCTGCCCAAGCTGTTATGACATTCTTGGCAGTGCTATATGCTAAACCGATTACCGGTTCTGGTCCAGTGAACGTTGTTTCGCTTCCCCTTTTGCTAGGGCGTCCGCTATTTCGTTTCCTTCTGACCTGGTATCCAGACTAGGGTAACGTTGCGTTGCGCTAGTCGGTTTAAGGTGTCTCTGCAGTTCCATACTGCCCTAGATTTAAAGCAGTTGGATTCAAGCGCTTTAAGTGCTGCTTGACTATCTGAAAATATTTTTATTGTTTTTCGTGTGTGGTGTAGATTTTCCAGCTCCCTGGCACACATTTCAATGGCATATACCTCTGCCTGAAATATCGTAGCTAGTTTGCCCATACTGAACGAGCGTTTCACTACTGGGTTCATCCCATATATTCCGGCTCCGACGCCTTCCTGACTTTTGGAACCGTCGGTGAACCAACGTTCATTTGCCCTACATAGGTTGGTTTCATTCCGGACCCAGTCTTCTCTTTCGGGAAAGACCACAGTGTAGAAGAAATGCACAGTACTAAGTGTATAGTTTATTGAAGGCTTCATTACATTCAATATTATATGTGAACACATTGTTTATATAGAAGTAAGATAGTTAGTCAATGCCTGTGTAATTGGTGTTGGACGCAAACGCGAGTGTCATCTAGCGTGATTAGTTACAAACATGAATATTTGACGTCATTTTAATGCAGATTCCTTCAAAAAACCCTGATTTTAATGCTGTCCCATTGTTTCAATCAAGTTACGACATGACTTGGATGCGAGCTCACTATCGCCATCTACATGTCGCATCCATTTTGATCCAATTATAATCCCATAAGGTTGACTAACTATCTTCTATATAAACAATGGTGAACATGAAATGGCGAAAAAAATAATTAAATGCTATTTGGCAATAATACATATATATATACAATACAAAAATAAGGTTGTAGTAAAATGTCTGAAATTGAATAGTGCAAATAGATGATAAAAGCACATAAGAAATAATATCAAATAATTACTAAGTAATGTCAGAAGGCATTGACTTAAAGTTAGACGTCATAATTTTAATCATAATATTTTGAGATTCGTCAATTTCGCAACATATTTTGGGGTTAATTTGTCTGTTTTAAGTCATATATTTTGCCTAAAGTATTAATATTTGATTGAAATATATATAAACTTAAGAAAAAAAAACAAAAGAAATATATTTGAAGTTTGTTGCTTAAAATAAAACCAAAACTTAATGAATAGAAGAAATATAATATCAGAAAACTTCTGAAATTGTGCTAAAAATTAATAACGAGTGGTATTTATTTTAGTTGAGCTTATTGTGTAAAAATGAATCGGTGTTGGGATAGTTTTTCATGCTTTCAAATCGGCAGATCTGTGATATTGATGTTAGCATGTAACAAAATAAAAAAATATAACGACTAAATGATTTGTCAAAAATGCTGAATGCTCGGCTTGATCCTCAATATGCATGTCATGGCATTTTCTATGATTTTTCTAACCTTTTTGTTGAAGTATAGACCCTTTGTTTATCAGTTTTATTATGACTATTTTTTAGTTTTATAATAAACTTAATATTTTAAATTGAATGTGTTCAAAACAATACTAGTAACTGGAAATATTTTTGATTGGCGAGTTTTAATTTTCATCATTACAATTACTTCATTTCTTTTTACCATATTATACTTTGTATTTGTGTTTTACTATTTCCTACTGTGCTGTCACTTTCATTTGTTAATGGTATAACTTCTTGCATGCATAATAGTATGGAATTTTTCTGTTATTTGACTATATTTGTATTTCCTATATGTAATGCTCTCAATATTTCTTCAATAGTACATTTTTCGTTAGTTTCTATAATTTTTTCACGTATACTGCATTGAGTTTGATTTTATTGATTAATTACAACATAGTTGACTCAGTGGGCTTTCCATCGCACTTCTATAGGCTTCATAGTGAATAAGAACCCTGTAGTTTAATAGCAGCATAGCTGATAAGGCTCTATTTTACTTGTTTATATAAAATTTACATGCAATGTATTTAAGACGAGCATGTTATTTATACATATGAACGTCTATTTTATATAAATATATACATACATATACATTTATTGAATTTGTGCAATTTGATGACATTTTTTACTAAAAAAAAACATTTATGACATATGATGGCGTAGTGAGAATTTTGGTTTATTTTCTACTTTTCCCATTTTATTTTCCCATATACAATGATTGTGCTGTAGAAGCTATTTCTCAGTTCGTCTGGTTTTTATTGATATGTTATGTCTGAACTTCATATCCATCTTGCCACATGATGGTAGCGATAGTGTTAATTGTCACTCTGTTTCTTGCGAAATTGTATAATACTTTGTAGATTTCAACAATCTTTAGTTTTTACAATTGATGTATTTTAACTTCCTAATATTTTAATGAAAAACGATAAACAATATTGATATTTATAATATTATCTGACTCCATGAAATAAATTACATGATTTGTTGATGTCTGAACATTTATCGGTATTATACAAACACCGCAAAATCAGTCAAAAAATTAATCATTTTTTACTTTCATATTCTATATTTATTCTGTAGAGCTGCACATTGACTTGGCACTAATAGGTGAATGTTCTAGTTTTTTTTTCAATCACCATACACAAGATAATACAAGATATTTTACCCAGGATTATCTAATATTAATTTTTGAAAAAATTCATTCCTAATTTCTGAATCTTACTCCATTAATTAATCATTAACTTTTCGAACAATCCTGGTTTTAATTATCAATAAATAACATGCAAAATGATCACTTATTTATGTAATGAAATTATGTGTTTTAGTCATTTCAGAATAGAACAAAAGCTCATTCAGTGTTTAGTTAATAAAAGCAGCTCAATTCTTCTAATTCTTCAGTGTTCCCAATTTATTTCCAGTAATGATTGGTGTTTTTTTTTGTTGGTTTTTAACGGTGGCTTTTGGGGTGTGTGCTCTAGTTTTTATTCATTTTAGACAGCTTTTAACTTTACACCTGGTGATCTTGACATACTTGACAATGTTTGGCTTTGCAAGTGCATTTTTCATAAAGTGTCAGTTTTGATCACTTTGTGTTGTGACTTGCGAAATAATAGATTTCACACAACGACTAAATGTTTGTAATCGCCTTATCAGAAAATGAAGAAAATATGTGCATGTGATTTCACACTTCACTTTTTCAGAGTTCCCTGTTTACTGCTTTCCATGACTTTGGAATCATCAGCTTGGAGTTGTTTATTGCTTTGTAAATGTAAGCAAATTCTCAAATGTTTCAGGTGTTTATTAGAGTTATGAAAACACAATATATCTGTCTGATAAATCTATAGTTTAGCTGTAATGTATTTTGATTTTCTGTTACTGGCAAATCTTAGCTTATATTTGAAAATGTAGAACAAGCATCATAGTCGGAGTCACACATAATTTTTCTTTATTTTTGGTAATGCACAATATCAGGCTGTAGTATGTTCTTAACCCGCATTTAATCAACAATTCTCACATTTTAACACATCACATCAGTATAGGTATATATAGTCGAGTGTGTCTTATTCTCTTAAGATTATTTCACTTGAGTAAAACTGGATATTTTAGTAACACCAATAAAAAATTTGAAAATTTTTGGATATTCAAATAATTGGTTAAGGGCGTTCCTTAGATACATGTGAAAACCCAACCACAACAGCGTCCGTTTCATGTGTTTTTTTTTGTACTGCTGCATGCAGTGCTCTTATGAATTCATCGTGTCTCTCATCAATCAGCAAAGGTATCATTAGGTACTTTTGCACTTTCACCTGAACTGAAAAAATGATGGACTTTCGTCCGAAGATGACGATATGTCTTAACGAAGTAATAATAATAATATAATAATAATAATATCACTTATTTGTACATTGAATAAAAAAAACAATATTACTACAAAATTATGAATGATGATAGTCGATGTAAGTAAATAATAGTAATAAAGTAATAAGTAAGTAATATATAGCTTTGGAGCAAAATGAAATTCCGTTTCACCACTGAACGCCATTAACTAATTAAAAATTGAATATTGAGTTTTGTACGTTCCTTATCCAGATGAAATAGAGCTGGTTCAAATGAAGTAATGATTCTGACAGTGGTATTGAAGTAATTGTCGTCCAACTAAACATGCATAGATTGTGAACGAAAATTAAACTATAGAGAATCAACTCAAAATAAAAATAGCACCACAAATTTATGGGCCATGGAAATGAACTTTATTATTGAATTTTTTGACTCGTTTAGAAAATGTTGCAGAATAGAAACTGTAGGAGATTGTAAAATTCGTCTGAAAAAAAGAATCTAATTCAATTGATATATCTTCAATTTTACAGTAAGTACTTTTCTACTTGAAATTCTCTGAACAGGAGGGTTGTTGTGATGCTGTTGTATTGATGCTGATAGGTTATAAGCAAAAATGAATTCGATTTCCTACTACTTCACAAGACAAATTACTCATTCAACCACAAATCTGAGAGATGGCTTCGCCATGAAGACATGAAAAGAGAATTTTCGAAATTCTATACGTAACCAGTCGTAATAAATAAACAATGACCCGTGGAAATTAGACAAAAGTTTTAGTTTTCTTCATTGTTTAATTCAACATGAATTTCCACAAAATAGATAAATCATCAAACAAACATATTATTTAAAAATTCTTACTATTTTGAACATGAAACCTGATCCAAATACAATCCAATCTTTATTTTTCAACAGTTCAGGTTCATTTGATTGATTTTAGTTTGTTGTTTGTCGAAACTAGTACCTAGATATGATCACATTATCGAAGAAACAATTCACTCAACTTTCCAGTTGTTTCAACAAACCTCAATTGACGGATAACAAAGTGTTCTGAGAGAGTGCTATCGTTCAGTGGCCTTTTCATAATGAACTAAAAGCTACACCAGCATTTATGGCACACTCCAAAAACAACAATTACATAATTTTGTATACATTATAAATTTGCGTCCCAACCAAAAACATGTTTACAGTTCCCTTTTTCCAAGAAATAGGCGTGTACTAACTTCTCAATAAAGCTGCACCACATACTCTGCATTAAGAAATACGAAATTGTTGGTAATTGAAAGGCTGCTAAATTTTCTCACACGTTTGTTGCAAAGCAATGACGTGTTGAAAATTCCCAAATGTTGGTCCCCAATGGGTTCAAACCCCTTAATTATAGAAAATTCCCTTATAAATATAGATTCCAACATGGCTATTGCCAAAGTTGTTCATAATTTTTCCTCAAACAATCAAAGTGATGAAAATTTCAGAATAAAGCCCCCCCTCAAGGAAAATTGACGAAGGTTCTGTCCCTGTCGCAAAAAATGATTTTCTTGTCATTACTTTCTGGATTAGAAACAGATTTTTATTTGACTTCTTGCAATATTCTACAACCTCTTACTGCGTGGGATGTGTAAATGTAAATACATTTTTCAAATGTACCAGACAGAAAATAAATAAAATTTCTATTGCGTATCTTTGGGTGCTAATGGATATCTATGTTGAAAATTTGAAGAATAAGATGAGTGAATACATTTTTGAGGGGCAATATGGCAGAAGGTCCTAAACAAGTAGTATATCATCGAGTTTCAGAATATATTACAGTGTTCCACAACCTTCTACTGCGTGTATTTTATATTATAGCTTCACTGATTGAATTGAGATATAAACAATTTTTGTAAAAAGAAGAAAAATCCACTTGACATTATTATCTGAAAATTATACTTACTCTAAAGAACTTGTTAAACAATCCATAAGAAAGGCCAAAGAAGAATTCTATAAAATTTATTTTTCATATACGACTCCTAAATCCATGTCAAGAGATTGAAGAACTTAACAATGGATTGATTGTTAAAAAGCACCAGGCTTTGATAACATCAACGTCAATTCTGTAAAATTTGTTGATTTGTCTCCGTTATTGAGTAAATTGGTCAACTTATGTTTTGAATCTGGAATATTTGCGAAAAAAGTGGCAAAGGTTCTACCAATTTTCAAAAGTGGCAAGAAATACTTTATGAATAATTATTAATATATAAACTAAGTTGGGGAATTCTCGGGTTTGCGGTCTGTTTACCAGTAATACTCATTTATTCTTTACTCAATATCTCGCTAATCTTTATTAGCTTCTTCAGGAGAGATAGCTACAGAAAATTTAACAAAATTAGACAAATTACAAAAACGGAAAGATAAATCTATTTACATTTACAGAGTTGGTAGTGATATCAAGTTCATGTTCATGGGATATTGCAAAAAACTAACTGAATGGAGAACCTATAATGCCATCGTGACATCCGTCGTGATGTCCGTCGTGACGAAGTGACTTAAACTAGATGAGTTAAGGATTTAAAATTCATGGCTGTTTGATTTTTGTTTTTTTCCAATTTCCCCAAACTATATTATTATATATATAATAATAATATAATATAATCAGTATGGTTTTTTTGTATCTTGTAATACAGAGTGTGCCACCGAGGATATGATCACTAATATTCAGATGAAATTACATTCGGGTTTTTTGTGCGGGATCTTATCGCTGGATTTACGTTAATCATTTGACACTGTGAATCATGATATTTTCTTAGACAAAATGGTATCAGAAGCAACGTTTATGCTTTATTTGAAAATTACCTCAGTGAAAGACATCAATTTAGTTCTTTATGGAATTCAACTTCTTTGAAGATAGATATTTCTTGTAGGGTCCTGACCTGGTTTGTTTAAATTCGATATCTTGCCTGAATTTGAAAGGCCATTTAAAATTATTTGAGGATGATACTACCTTTTACTATTATGGAAAAAATCTTCGAGAAATAAACGATCAAATAACTCTTCTTGATCTAAGAAAAAAATATCTAAAGACAATAAAAATATATTATTGTTTGGTACCAACAAGTAGTGTTCAGTGATCGAAACTGTAAACATTTCTCTTGAAAATGCCAACCACTCGTGTTGGCGAAACGTCGAATTTTTCTCTAAATAAACGTCGGCCTAAAAACCCGAAAAACCATCATTCATTCAACGATGGCCGCGAAAGCCTTTCACAATTTGTATATTATTGGTATTTAATTGAGACGGTTGTCTTCTATTCTACTAAGGGCCAGTTTTTTCAGTTCCAGTTAAACTCCAGATTAATTAAATAATGGTTAGGATGTGATCCTTCAAACATCATTTGAAGAATGTCATTCACCATCTAAACTATTAGTTATCTGGAGTTTAACTCGAACTGAAAAAACAAGAATACTTACTTCAGTTTGATATATTCAAAGCTTCAGCATTTAATTTCAGTTTGGGGCACTGCAACAAAATCAATTTTGAAACTTTTGAAAATTTGAAATAATATTCTAAATTGTAATTTTAAAATTGCTCTGCTTGGGACCAACTTCAAAATTACACAAACCAAGTACCTTATTTATATCAATTCATTATTCAGAATTAAAATTCACCTAACAAAAAAACCATTCCAATCTCCCCTATGTTGTTACTTCTGATAGGCATAGTCATCAAACCAGACAATCTGATAACCTCAAAACTGTATGTTTCTTGGGATTGAATTGATAAATAAAATAGTAATCATGGAAATTAAAATTTTCAAGAGTATTTATACATTTTCGGTATGCAATATGACAGGAAATCCGATTTAAGCTGTATTTCATTAGGTATTAGTTCATTACAGTATTGGTGAAAGAAAATAAGATCGCAGCGCCACCTATAGCAAGACTTTGAACTACGAATCACGGACAAAGGTTTTTGACTTTACACGTGTTTATATGGCGTTTTGACGATCTGTACTCCTATTTTCAAACAATTTGTGAAAATTTGTGATTTCTATAACTAAAAAGTGATTGTGTTTCTATTGAAAGACTCTAAAGAACGTTTCAGTAAGGTGATTCAAAGGTATTTCATCTCCGATTAGTTTTGAATGCTTCTGCAATTCAAGGTTGTATGGCGTTTTGATGATCTGTTCTACTATTTTCAAACAATTTGTGAAAATTTGTGATTTCTTTTACTGAAAAGTTATTGTGTTTCTATTAAAAGACTTGAACGATAGTTTCAGTGTAGTTTACAAATATTTTACTTGTTTTTGGAGGTCATGATTTGCGATCAATTATTGATCTGATTCATTCATCAGTCTGTTTGTCAAACAAGCATATACTTCGATATTATTTAGCTTGCCAATTTTCAGTTTCAAAATCCATGCTTTCCTTTGGTCAATTTCTTCAATCTGGTCGAACCAATTGGTGATTTTTTAACCTTGCTTTTATTTTTGGGGGAAATTTGTGATATCCCACATTTTCCTTCTTGCCATATGTCCTGCATCCTGGGACTGAACAACTAGGATTGTATTTTCCCATATTTGGCAGTCTATCAACGGTATAAACCAAAAAAATACGAACAGAAACAGAAATCGAGTATGGAAATATCCTTAATCAACAGAATAAATCAGATCAATAACTCACAAATCATGACTTCAAAAAACACGTAAAATATTTGTAAACTACACTGCAACTATCGTTCAAGTCTTCTAATAGAAACACAATAACTCTTCAGTTAAAGAAATCACAAATTTTCACAAATTGTTTGAAAATAGGAGAACAGATCATCAAAACGCCATGCAACCTTGAATTGCAGAAGCATTCAAAACTAATCGGAGATGAAATACCTTTGAATCACCTGACTGAAACGTTCTTTAGATTCTTTCAATAGAAACACAATCACTTTTTAGTAATAGAAATCACAAATTTTCACAAATTGTTTGAAAATAGGAGTACAGATCGTCAAAACGCCATATAAACACGTGTAAAGTCAAAAACCTTTGTCCGTGATTCGTAGTTCAAAGTCTTGCTATAGGTGGCGCTGCAATCTTATTTTCTTTCGCCAATTCCACACACTTCTAATGCGTGGTTTTTGGTGCGCATGGTCTATATCAACCATGAAAATTGAAATTTTGAAGTGAAGGGTGTGTTAATAAATTTAGAGGTTATTTTTTTGACGAATATGAGAAAACACGAAATCGTTTACTTTGCATTGCAGTAAAATAGGTTTATGCGCTATCTGAGGGTGTTCAAATCCTTGGAAATCATCACTCTGAATTTTTAACACGTTGATGGTTAGTAATTAATTTTAAATAGTTTTGTAGAAAATTTGGACAATATTTACAACGTGATAGATAATGTAATAAGAATTTTGAGAAGTTTGGGGGGGTGTTCTAACCCCTTTGCCTTTATTCTGTAATTTTCAGCATTTCGATAGTTTGTTGGGATATATATTTTCATGAAATTTTCTATAAATAGGGGTTTTAACCCCTTAGGGATAAAATTTTTGGAATTTTCAAAACGTTAATGATTGGTAATAAATGTGTAAGGAACTTTAGATGTCTTTCGATCACCAATAATTGTGTATTTTTTAAATATTGTGTGGTGTAGCTTTACTTAAATGTTAGCGTTGAAGGTAAACATTTTTTTGATTGGAACGCAAATTTGTAATAAATGTACAAAATTATGTACTTAATAGTTTTTTTTGAAGTGTGCCATAAATGCTGGTGTAGCTTTTAGTAATGCTACAAAATGACCTACCTCAGCTTCTGTAAGTTTGTTTTAAAGAGTTCAAATTTGAACCAGGGAAATTGTGATTTTTTCAAAAAAATTCGAGACCAGTTGTACACATCCCCAAACCAAACGTTAAAAACCAAATATATTCCAAATCGATTGATCAGGTGATGCCTGGTATAAATAAAGAAAATATTCCATTGTGAGTTTCATGTGCTGGGTTTACTTTGTGTCAGTTTCCTATCAGTGTTTCTGCCATTGTCACCTGATTTACAGAATGCGCATTTTGAAGTTTTCAAATTTTCTTCATTTATACCTAGCAGTGCCTCATGAGTTCGATGTTCAGGCAATAGATGGATATGATAGAAGGCGGCGTGTGGTAGTGTAAATAGTTAGGCGCACTCGACGAATGCCGCCATATTGTGCCACTACTTTTTGAGAGGCTTAACAGTGTAACGTAGCCTAACCCAAGACTAGTTGATCGTGTGGAATGAGGCTTCTAGACAATAAAAACCCTTATGACCCATGTCCTAATAGCACATTGTGGTCCAGTGGATTTCTACGAGGTGTCCCGGGGAGAAGCCGAAACCTAACCTAACACGAACGCTGAACATGAGAAACTACCACTGGACCTGCTGTGCTGACATTGCTTGATTCGTGTTTCTTTTACATCTATCAACGTTTCTGGCAGGGATACTTTATTGGTTGTTAATTTTCAACTTCTTTCAGGTTTTTCAATATTTTGTACCAAGTGTTGACCAAAACCTCGGCGTGATTTCTTAAGAAATGTATGTGTATATTTTACATTTAGATGTTTCTGCATATACTGGTTGTCAATTTGAGAACTTTCCAGCCTTAATATCTTCCTTTCAGTAATCTATATGGAAAATCGAAGAGACACGTCAATTTTATTTTTAAGGGCACTTGTGATGAATATTTTTAGCCCTCGTGGTCCAACCCCATAGAAACTTGAAAACTTAAATGAAAAGGGGGTCAAGTGACACATTATTTCAAAGGTCGTTTATTTCTCTTTCCAATGTTGCCCAGACTTTTTATTTTCCGAAAAATAGCGTTCTAAACTTACAGAAGTCATTAGAACTAGTTTCGTAAAACTTTGTTACCACATCTAGCACATACTGGTGACTTAGATTACAATTCAGATTTCTTTCATAAAAAAAATGCAGCCCTTCGTGCGCATTTTATAACCTCTCCATAAATTAAAATCATTTCAATAATTTCTTTATTAATGTAAAGCATTTAAGTTATCACTAAACAGCCCAACGAGTAAAACTACATTAACAATACTACCACATTGTTAATATTAGCCATACAAATTTTTACTCAAAAACAGAAGTTTTTAAGGCAGAAGTAAAAAAAAAGGAAGGCTACCTATGGAATTTCAGCAATGAGAATTAAAAATGCAGCAACTGATAGATGAAAATTTAACTAACACCTAAATTTTACTATTAGATTACTTTTTGATGTAAAAATTTTTTGGAGTTAATGGCTAATGTTGCCCCTGATAGAGGGTTGGAACGGTACCACCTAATATTCTATCCATTTCTACTAAAAGGAGACTTAATGCAATACATTTTGTTTAAAATAACGAAAACCATGCATCCCATTGCAGGCAAATTCTTATTACTTGTGTAAGTTTAGAACGCTATTTTTTGGACACTGCTCATCCAAAAATAATAAGTCAGGGTACCATTGGAAAGAGATTTGAACGCCCATCAAAATGATGTGCCACTTGTTGAACCACAAGGCTACAAATATTCATTGATAGAGCCCCCTTTGAAAATAAAATTGACCTTTGTTTTCGATTTCTTATATTATTTACCGGAAGGAAGATATTAAGGATGCTAAGTTTTCAAATTGACACCATGTATAGATTTCCAATAGCCAATGGTATTTATTCTCTATATAACAGTAAAATTCAGTGGATGATTATCATACTATAAGTAAGCCAAACATTTTTTGTTCCAGTCACATTCAAAACATTGCTTGGTTGATTACTTTGCTTTCTGCTAGGTAATATGATTCTCGAAAATGTTCGATTATATAATAATGACATTGTAGGTGTTTATTTCCCCTGAAATTAATATTAATAATATTAAGGCAATATACTGAATAAGAAACTGGATTTTATCGAATGTTAAATGTTTTTTGCGTATGACATAACACCAAAGAAGGTACAAGATTATGGCTTTAGATAAGCTGACTGCCTGGCTATTTATTGTAAACAAAACCCTAATATACTGAAAAATTCGTCGAATTATATAGATAGTACAGGGAAGTTACTATCGTTCTCTTATGTTAAACAATGATAGAAGTAAGATAGTTAGCCAACCTTATGGGATTTATATTGGATTCAAATGGATGCGACTTGTAGATGGCGACAGTGATCTCGCATCCAAGTCATGTCGTAACTTCAGTGATCTGGCCTCCAAGTCATGTCGTAACTTAATTGAAACAATGGGACACATTGAAATAAGCATGGAAATCAGGGTTTTTTTGAAGAAACCTGCATTGAAATGACGTCAAATATTCATGTTTGTAACTAATCACGCTAGATGACACTCGCGTTTGGATCCAATGCATTTTCCACATGCATTGACTATCTTACTTCTATCATTGTTTAAATAGACGATAGTTAGTCAATGCCTGTGGAAAAGGTATTGGACCCAAACGCGAGTGTCATCTAGCGTGATTAGTTACAAACATGAATATTTTACGTCATTTTGATGCAGGTTTCTTCAAAAAACCCTGATTTTAATGCTGTCCCATTGTTTCAATCAAGTTACGACATGACTTGTAGGCCAGATCACTGAAGTTACGACATGACTTGGATGCGAGTTCACTATCGCCATCTACATGTCGCATCCATTTTGATCCAATTATAATCCCATGAGGTTGACTAACTATCTTCTATATAAACAATGCTTCTATCATTGTTTATATAGAAGATAGTTAGTCAACCTTATGGGATTATAATTGGATCAAAATGGATGCGACATATAGATGGCGATAGTGAGCTTGCATCCAAGTCATGTCGTAACTTCAGTGATTTGGCCTCCAAGTCATGTCGTAACTTGATTGAAACAATGGGACAGCATTAAAATCAGGGTTTTTTTAAGGAACCTGCATTAAAATGACGTCAAATTTTCATGTTTGTAACTAATCACGCTAGATGACACTCGCGTTTGCGTCCAACACCAATTACACAGGCATTAACTAACTGTCTTACTTCTATATAAACAATGCTTCTATCATTGTTTAAATAGAAGTAAGATAGTTAGTCAATGCCTGTGGAAAAGGTATTGGATCCAAACGCGACTGCCATCTAGCGTGATTAGTTACAAACTTGAATATTTAACGTCATTTCAATGCAGGTTTCTTCAAAAAACCCTTATTTCAATGTGTCCCATTGTTTCAATTAAGTTACGACATGACTTGGAGGCCAGATCACTGAAGTTACGACATGACTTGGATGCAAGATCACTGTCGCATCCATTTAAATTCAATATAAATCTCATAAGGTTGGCTAACTATCATACTTCTATATAAACAATGCTTCTATTTAAACAATGCTTTAATTCTATGTCAATAGTTGAGTTAGCCTGCCATATTTGACATGATGGTTCGCAATGGATTTCTCAAGCCACCATTTGACTCTCACCATCAGGGTATCCGACCATAAGTCCGTACTGGCCCCGGTGTGCTATTAGAGACAAAAATATCAGTGGCATGTGTCTTTATGATCAAATGTCTAACGTCATCATGTCATTGCACGAGTTTGAGAAGCTGTTTATAATGCATGTCTTGTCTGTCTTTGCATGCAGGGTTTCGGTTTTGTAACATTCGCAAATAGTGCTGATGCGGAGCGCGCACGAGACCGACTACATGGCACCGTGGTTGAGGGAAGAAAAATAGAGGTGTGCATGATTATTATTCATTTTTTTTCTGTTCGCTTATATTATGAGTGAATCAAGTTATTACTAAATTGTGAGTTTGCCGGACAGGGATTCAGTTCTTAAGACAAATTATCTATTTCAGAATTGGATAGACTGGGAATTGCGTCTTTTGAGTCTGACAGTCTGCACATCCGACTATTATCACTAAAGATCTAAAAAACTTGAGTGGCCTAAAAACTTTCATCAAAATTATTCCCTCTCAAGCGATAATTAGTGGAATGCATCAGAGAGTTGTATTATAAAGCTTCGTGAACGTCAGTCATGGTTCCGTGTGGGGGTTGAAAGCGGTAGCCTTTCACGCACGAAAAAAAAAGTTGTCCAATCATTTCCTTCCACCTGTAAACATGTTAAATTGTCGCTGACCCAATATCTTGAAGAAAGACAACAATCAGCTGGCTATAACATGGTGTATTATACGTCAGCTGGACACTAAAAAAACATAGTTTCAATTATTTCCTCTCGATTAAAAATTTACCTGATGGTAGCTTATGTGCAACTGTAGATAAATATATACGTCAGTTGGAAAGACCGTCAGCTGATACTTTGAAAGCTTTAACGCAGGAGTTAGGCGGGGCATATATCGCTTATTTAAATACATCAGCTGACTTTGGGCAATCCGATTTTTTTCATTAATGGACCTCTCCTCGAGACATGAGAATACACTGTTAGGAGAAAGTATATACGTTAATATCACTCAGTAACGGCCAATATAATGCTTGCTTAACACTCTCTTTGAATGTCTACGTTTGCCCTTCTATACTAGTCGCAGTTTATTCCCCTTCTTTTCAACTTGTCTCCCCCAAACGTACCTTTTTATTGTCTACGCTGTGCTAGCGTTTGTTGCTTCAATCATCTAAAAAAATCTTCAGAGAATAATTTAAGATAGGTCATTTCTTCCCAGATGAACTGTTTGTTCAAATAGGCGATATATGCTTCCGCCTAACTCCTGCGTTATAACTTTCAAAGTATCAGCTGATGGTCTTTCCACCGAAATACACCCAGCTGACATACATATTTATCCATAGTTGCTTATAAGCTACCATTAGGTAGTCGTGAGGAAATCAATGAAAGGATTTTTTTCGTGATTGAGCGACCAGCTGACATATAATACACCATGTTATAGTCAGCTGATTGTTTTCTTTCTTGCGTGCGTGGGAGGAAGCCGCCGCTCACCCCCCACCGTAGCTGACGTTCACGATGCTATATAATACAACTCTCTGATGAATTCCATCAATTATCGCTTTTGGTCATGTAAATCTGTCACTACCTCCTGGGCCATTATATATTTTTAAATGAATTCGTTTAAAACAATGAAATACGATTCACAAAAAAGAGAAGTGATTCGTTGGATTTTCTACAACTGTGCAGCTGTCAGGCTCAAGTGCGAGACCTACTTTATTTATATAAAACTGAATGGCACTGATCTGGCAATTTGTATCTAGCAACTTTCTTCGAAATGTAGGGTACTCATAATTATAGTGAACAGATTATAGCTATCTACGTGTAGCACTGGCCTGTCCCGTCCCTCCCCGGTAAAAAAAGGTCAAAACTTCGTGTGACTGGCTTGCTGGCTTCAGTGACTAACCGGTAGCACACCACTCCCTCGCTTCACACGTGTTGTTTTGACGTTCTTTTGCCGCACACACTATCAAATTTTTACGTTGTTCAACAAGTTCGCCAGAAAAAAAAAAACTTGGGTAGTAGTTGTCTTGAGTTTGAGGAATTGCCGACTTAATTCAACGTCATTTGGCAGATGGTAAAGGGGAAACGATGAAATTGTTTCTCTTTTTCCATAACAGAACCCAGAACTGATATACAATTTCTCTTTTTGGGGAGGGGTACTATTGACGGATGATTAGAAAATAACTTTGTTAAAATGAATCACAAATTCATTAGCATGATACGAGGATTGCTACTTAAGTTTTGAGATATGGCAACACTGGTGTGAATATGTAAATATGTTTAATGGTGAACGTACTTGTTGTGATACGAGAGCAATTTGTGTTCTTTACAGATTGTTGAAACATTCATATTGGTCAAAAAATGGAATAAAATCGTCAACATTTTTGTGCGATGATTTTCTATGTCTTTCGGCGTGGATTAAACCAACAGCAGTGTTCTGATCAACTCGCTTCGACTTTTGGTGATGAAGCACTTCATCAACAACAACAACAAAGAAATGTAAGTCCAGGTCTAGCCCAGACCAAACTCTGTGTTTAGTCCAGGCCTAGCTCCTAGATTCTGGACCCACGATGGTTCTGTCCGACAAACTTTCGGCCTACCTGGGATCTCCTGAGCTGAGAGCAGGATGGAGATTCGCATACGGCAAATCAGCGCTGTACAAAGATAACACAGGTCGAGCTAACATTTGCCTATTACCAATGGTGTGGCCGTATGCTTAAGCATACTACTGGCTCTGCGATGTCAGTGTTCGAGCTAATTTGACGCTGCTCACCCGCCGAAAAGCAAAAATTTCCCGACCCTTCGCCCAGAGAGCAAGGAAATTCAGCCCTTACCGTAGTTCGGGGCTATTTTCTTACTATGTTGCGAAACCCTGCCCCCTTGGAGGGCAAACACCATGTGGAGGTGCTGCAAGTTTCCTTGATGGGGCAGCCCCTCAACTCGCTTCGACTTTTGGTGATGAAGCACTATCTCGAGCTATCGTGTTTCGCTAGTTTTCCGAATTCAAACGTGGTCACACTTCGCTACAACAACAGTAACGATTTTGGGGATCGCCATCCAGGTCCCACTACACCCCGCCCACAGTACCTAGCTTTCGCCCTACCTGCGAAGCGGCTGCGGACGCAGTGGAGGTTTAGATACGCCAAATCAACGCGCTTCGTCCTGTGCAGTCCGAAGACGACACAAGTCGAGCTACCATTTGCATATTGCCAATGGTGAGGCCGTATGCTGAAGCATACTACTGGCTCTGCAGTGTCTGTGCCCGAGCAAATTTAGTGTTGCTCACCCGCCGAGGGGGTCGATGCCTCCCACCCCAACCATAAGGGTGAGGACATTGGCCACATCTACCGAAGTACGGTAATCTTTTTCATTGTCTTATCCAACAAAACCTCCGCCCCCTAGAAGCGAACACCTTATGGAAGGGCATCAAGTTGCCTTGACGGGGCTCCCCTTCCCCCTAGGTACCCATGTTAGTCAGATTCCTCTGTGGGCGGAGCAGGAGATCCCGATCTCTGCCCTCAGAGTGAAAAGCGCACAAGACAGACTGCGATGGAATAGAGAGTTTACTCTTACTATTCCGAGAAGAGAACAATGGGAAGGAAACAAGGTGGAGTTTAGCACAGGAAGCCTAATATGTTATACGGAAGGTTCGCGTCTGACTGACAAACAGGCTTCGGGTGCCGGAATCTACCTGGAGAGAAGAGAAGTACGAGAGAGCTACGCTTGGGGCAGATATACAACAGTTTTTTCAAGCTGAAGTGTTCGCCATCCTATCCGTAGCTTCGAGGCAAGATGTGAAAGAAGGGTCCGAACAGAGAATCTACATCTGTTCGGATAGTCAGGCAGCGCTCAGAGCCACCTGCCATCCTAAACCAAGCTCAGCGCTTGTACAGGAATGTGGAGATGCGCTCGAGAAGCTAGCTGAAACGAAGGAAGTTCAGCTGGCATGGGTCCCGGGTCACAGAGGGGTGCGCGGAAACGAGGTGGCAGACGGACTTGCCAGATCGGGATCCGCAACGCCATTCTGTGGGCCGGAGCCTGTACTAGGCATCGCAAGAAGCCAAACCTCTTCAGCCCTCGACGAGTGGGCAGAAGAACAGCTGAATAAACTTTAGAGGTATAACACCGGCTGCAGGCAGTCGAAAGACTTCGTGGCCGACTCCAATAAGTCAAGAACGACATGGTTCTTAGGCAGAAACCGCCAAGCACTACGCCTCCTTATAGGAATACTAACAGGACATAACAAGCTAGGCAGACACCTATCACTTATAGGTATAGAAGATAGCCCTACTTGCCGCAAATGCAAAGAAGACGAAGAAACTTGCATTTCGCTTCCTCGGCGAGTGTGAGGCATACGGGAGGCTAAGATTTGGAACCTTCGGAGTTGAGAAACTCCAAGAGGAACTAATCGACTTGGAGTGGTCGGACATACTGACCTTCATTAGGAGGTCACAAAGGTTCGAAAAGGACAACTAGGAGGGTGAATGTAGATAAGTGGAGAACAGGGGATGGCAAAAAGGGTCCATGAGGGCCTACTTGCTACTACTACTACACCAATACTCGAGTCTTTTATTGTCTGCCCAAGCTGTTATGACATTCTTAGCAGTGCTATATGCTAAACCGATTACCGGTTCTGGTCTAGTGAACGTTGTTTCGGCCCCCCCTTTTGATAGGGCGTCCGCTATTTCGATTCCTTCTAGGCCTGTGTGACTTGGTATCCAGACTGGAGTAACGTTGTTGCGTTGCGCTAGTCGGTTTAAGGCGTCTGCAGTTCCATACTGCTCTAGATTTTTAAATCAGTTGGATTCAAGCGCATTCAGTGCTGCTTGACTATCTGAAAATATTTTTATTGTTTTTCGTGTGTGGTGTCGATTTTCCAGCTCCCTTGCACACATTTCAATGGCATATATGTCTCGATACCTCTGCCTGAAATATCACGTTTGAATGGTATACCAGGATTTGTTTGTGTTCGGAAAAATCAGGGAAACCAAGCCGAATCTTTCTCCGCTACAATACAAGCTCTCACACAAACAAAAACGTTTTTGAGCATTCAAAACATATAACTGATGGGTCATCCACCGTAGAGTCCTTGTTTGTCACCCAATGATTTTTTCCTATTCCCGCAGATCAAAAATAAATTGCGACGTCAACGTTTTTCGACGCCTAAAGAAGTGGCTGATTCGTTCAAATCACATGTTTTGGAGGTACTTCAATTGGAATGGAAAAAGTTCTTCTAAATCATGCAATCATGCAAGAGTGTATTGAATATTTTTAAAAACAGTAAAGCCATTTCCGATCATAAATATTTGTTTTTGTTTGTCTATCTCAAAATTTAAGTAGCATCTCTGGTAGTAGTTCATTTTTCGCATTCAAGGGGTAAAACTGTTAACTCATGTAAGGTGCTAGAACTCTGAAAACTTAAAAGTAAAACCGTCTACGATTTCACCAAAAATTCTATGAAAACAGGAATCAGTTGAGTTTTGCTCTAATGTTAGGGAGTTTACTGATAAACTATAACAGAGTTATAGTATCCTTCAGTTATTTAAAACAGCAAGATTTCTCTAATTTGGAAAAAACTGTACAGTTATTATATTCTTGTCGAGTCAGGTAAATTTGAGTTAATTATTCCACAAAGCAAAATATCAGCTGGGCTTCTGTAATCTGAGAAACATGAAGTAGAGAAAGTAAATAACGTTTTCAGTGAAAGTAATGGCCTTGAAGTATTTGTGCTAACCGTCAAAAATACCACCAGCTTCTGAAGAGTACTTACGTTACTTGTTCTTCGATTATCCAATAAATGTTAGTTACAGCATATTTAGGAAACTAATAACAGTATTTTTGGAATATGGACCGACGCTTCTGTTCACTTCAGTAGTTTTAATTTTCTCAATGTTGACAGCATTTTCATGTGACATTGAGCACTAAACAAGCTATTGGCATGGTAGATGTATGTTTGAGTTATACTGAACCTCATTCCTTAAATCGTTTAGCTTTTCATGCATTTTTATTAGGTTGTTTTTGAGAATACACCCCTAGAAACTGAACTGAAAGATACATATAGTCCAGCCAAAAATAAATTAAGTTGGCAATCCTTGACTCAATTCGACACGTTCTCGTTCAAAATTCCTAATCAGTTCATGGTCTGATGGTTTACAAGTAATGTTCGGTAGAAGAATAAATACATTATTAACTTCTTAATTAACAAATACCGTGTAATTCTGTAACGTGTTTTTACTCATTGCATTTTGATCACCCCCGTAAAGCTAGCAGAACCACTTTGGAATATTAAAAAAATGTTGGGACATCATTTTAGGCTGATTTCCGAATTTTTTGCTCTTCAATCGTGGGTTCTGTTAGCTTGACGTTAAGCTGGCAGAACCAAACCGTTAAACGAATGTTTATGAAAAGTCTAAGCACACCATAATTTTAGGATCACGTTTGAAGCCTCCGTCGATTTTTTGGAATGCGTTTGAAAAAATCCTGCTAGCTTTACTGTTAAGCTAGCAGAACCCAACCATAAAAAAAACAACTCAGAACAAATCCAGTTGGACAATAATTTTAGGCTCTATTCAGACTAATTTATTACCAATTATATATTTTTTATACTTCAGTACTTCAGTTGGAGGAGAAATTATAGGTTCTGTTAGTTCAACATTGCCTATTCTTTTTGGAATGCGTTTTTTTAACATCCTGGGTTCTGTTAGCTTTACCGTTAAGCTAGCAGCAGAACCCAACCATAATATTAACAACTGAGAACAAATCCAGTTGGACAATAATTTTAGACTTCATTCAGGCTAATTTATTATCCAATTTTATATTTTTTTGCTCTTCAGTTGAAGGAGAAATCACTGGTTCTTTTAGCTCAACACTGGGTTGGCTGTACCAAAAGGCTAACCGAATCGTTATGAAAAATCTGATCACACCAAAATTTTAGGCTCACGTGTGAACCCATCACTGATTTTTTTAGTATTAATTTTTTCCAAATCCTGGATTCTGCTAGCTTTACCGTTAAGTTAGCAGAACTGAACCATGAATAACCAACTCGGAACAAATCCAGTTGAACAATAATTGTAGGCTCTATTCAGGCTAATTTATTACCCAGTTAAATATATATTATATATTTTTCGTTTCCAGTTGAGGAGAAATCATAGGTTGTGTTACACTGAACTGGCAGTACCAAAAGGCTAACCGAATCTTTATGAAAAATCTAATCACACCATAATTTTAGGCTCACGTTTGAACACTTTTTGGAATAGGTTTTTTTAATCCTGGGTTCTGCTAGTTTCACCCTTAAGCTAGCAGAACCCAACCATAAAAATGCAACTCAGAACAAATTCAGTTGGACAATAATTTTAGGCTCTATTCAATTCATTACCAATAATATATTTTTTTGTTCTTTAGTTGGAGGAGAAATCATAGGTTCTGTTAGCTCAACACTGAGTTGGCTGTACCAAAAGGCTAACCGAATCGCTGCGAAAAATGTCATTATTTCCTCAAGAAGACATTTATTTTGAGTGAAATTTAATGATAAAAAAATAACTTAAAGGGTAAAAAAATACGTAAATACAAATCCAGCCATAATTTTCAATTGTTTTGGCAGTTGGTTGTCAAATGTCAACTAACCAATTGGTGCACATTAGCACAGAACATATATTTTCGCCAGTACAAAGAACATAAAAATCCAAAGGGAATATTGAGGTTCTTATGTAGTCAGATTTCTCGTTATGTCTATATTTCATTGTATTACATTGAACTAACTATATGTAGATTGATCCTAAATTGTTATAAAATTTGTAGAAAACGAACGCAAATTGGTAGATCGGTGGACACCCCTTAAAATCTGTAGATCTGCCGTAAAATCGATAGAAACGGCAACGCTGCGGGATGGCACTGGTCTGCTTGAGATCGTCCAAACAGCCAACTGCCTACAGCAATAAAAAATAATTTATCCACAACAATCACCTTATAATTGAAGTTTTATCCACACTTATGAACCGTATAAAGTACCACTTTATCCACTAGTGGAATAATGAAATTACTTTATTCCACTAGTGGAATAATGAAAAATACAATCTCGAATATCAATCACATTTTACTTATTTTCACCAACTTCACAAATTTTTACAAATGGAGTCGATAAACAATCGAAAATACATAGCAACCATTCAACACCTCCCGATATTTTTGTATGTTATTTCAATGATTTTTGAGGAGGTGACAGCCGCTGTCAGAGCAAAACTTCAAATCATTTTGTGATGAAAAATTTCCGCGATTCTGATTCTAAATGAATGTGATTGTGAATAAAACGTTGTATTGCATGCGTGTTTTAGATACATTTTATTTGCTTAAGAAATTTAAACGCTCGAGCTTCGCTCTCGCGTTTGAACAATCTTGCGCAAATAAAATGATATCTAAAACACTTATACAATAAATAACTATTATGGTAATTTGTGCAACAGTCGGAGTGAAGATAACACACCCTATGATTTATCCTCCAACAAGAGCAAAAAATATATAATGGGTCATAAATTAGCCTGAATAGAGCCTAAAGTTATTGTCCAATTAGATTTCTAGTGAATTGTTTTTTTATGGTTGGGTTCTGCTAGCTTAACGGTAAAGCTAGCAGAACCCAAGATAAGCTAGCAGAACTTTTGATAAAAAAAATCGGCGATGGGTTCAAACGTGAGCATAAAATGAGCCAAAAATTATCAGAATTTTCGTAACGATTTAGTTAGCCTTTCGGTACTGCCAGCTCAGTGTTGAGCAAACACAACCTATGATTTCTCCTCCATCTGAAGAGCAAAAAAAGTATATAATTGGGTAATAAATTAGTCCTACTGGATTTGTTCTAAGTTGTTTTCTAAAGCTATCAGAACCCAGGATTTTAAAAAAACGCATTCCAAAAAAATCGGCGATGGGATGGGTTCAAACGTAAGACTAAAATTATGGTGTGATAAGACATTTCATAAACATCCGTTGAAGAGCAAAAAATTTGGGAATACATTAGCCTAAAATTATGGCATGAAAAAAAATTGTGGTTCATTGGTTCTGCTAGTTTTACGGGGGTATTGGGATTATTCAAATAGAGGAAATAATCAAATTTATAAGGGATTCAATTCCAAGAAGTCATTTATTAAATCCGGATTTTAGATAATTATAAAAGAGGCCTTTCTGTAAACCATCAGAATAATCTTCCAATCGAGACACCTGTCGAGCTTTCTGTCAATAAATCCACAAAAAATATGTTAAAATGCCCGGTAATCTTTCCAATGTGTGTACGTTGTCTCTAGACCGTTTCGGGGCCAAAACTCTAAAAGTTGGCTTGCAATGATGCCACGATAGTTCAGAATCCCTCTCCCGCTCCCCGCTACTCGGCCCGCCGAGGAGGTAAGTGGGTAAGGCCAGGGAGGCGGCGTCACCGTCCCCGGGAACCGGCCGGGGGACAGTGGCGCCGCCCCACGCCACTGACTAAGAGTTAGGTTAAGTGGCCCCTTAGTTTAAGAATTTTTATGTCATAGAAAAGCTGAATCAGCCGGGAGAAAAATTTGGCTTTGGCTGATTCAGATTTGTCTATACAGACGCGTTGTTCTTGTTGTGTTTTTTTTTGTCCAGTGGCAGAATTGGAACAGCATAAAAGAACACAACTAATTCTCTATTGATCATTTCCACGTTCACTACTATGTCCGAAAAAGTAATATTTATGTTGTACAGCACATAATTTTCAACTAGAAAATCAACAAATAAGTTTGAGTGTGCGTCATTTCAAACCCTCCACGCCTACAATTTGATTTATTTCAACAACTCAAGTTCCTTTGTTATTTTTATTATGGTCTGTATCAACGATTGTATACTACAAAGGATGGATCATTTCCTATCTCCGTACATTGCCCAAATATCGCGAGTGTATCGTCATTTGACGTCATCAGGCCTACAGAACTGTTCGTCTGCCGTAAGAGCCCGTGTATTTCTATACTTTTTGACAGCACTTTTTCTAATTGTTAGTAACATTTTCTCGTCGATTTCTTTAGTGTTTGTGTTTGGTGAATCCTTTGACTTTTCGTTCAATGGATTTCTAGTAATATAAACATCTTAGTTTGTCGTAAAAAAGTGAAAATTGAATCGACTGTTGAGTGCGTATTGAATTCCACTCGTGATAGAACACTTGTTTATTTGACTGTTTTTGATTTATTGATTATTTGAGGTGAAAATAACTCTCGAAAAATGCTTAAGGGTTACCTAGGCCAATTAGAATAAATCAGAGCAACCATGGCATACTCAAACATAAAAATCAAATACAGTTTGGAATGTCACATATACCTAGGTATATTTCATTTTCAAATAATTATTTTCATTCTCTGAGAATCTCCTGAGTGAAATAGTTATATACGATAGCCAATAAATAATAAACTGGATTGGGTCAATAAAAAAAAGGGAAATAACGAAACACAAGTTTGTTCTTTTTCTATAATGAATCACTTCTCAAAATTGATCTCAATTCTATATGTTGATTTCTTTCAAAAATATTTAGTGTTCATAAAATTTTCAAGATATTCATCAAAGATACGTAAATTTTCTCAATACTTCTTATATGTTCAATTAAATTAATTTCAAATGAATCCATACCAACATATTTCTCTTTTAAAATCACATCTTTATAGGAAGGCATATTATTAAACGTCACTTCAATTTACAACTCATAAAAATATCGATAAAACTCATCAATTCCTATTTATTGAAATGGACTCAACTTTTGCAACATAATTTTCCACAAATATTTTCAGTCAATCGAAGTGCCTTATTACGAAATGACGTTCAAAACGCACTTAGCATCAGTTCAATTTATAGGTTATCCACAGCAAACTAGGGCATCTAGAGTTCTGAAAACTCAATGGAATAAAAGAAAGTTAACATGCCAACCAGAAACACCCAAAAAAATCAACAGGTTTGCATTATTAATACCGAGATAAAATGTTTTAAACGAGAAAAATGCGTGAGCTCTTACGGCCAAACAACCATAGTGGAGGCCCGGTGACGTCACTCATAGCGGGGGGAAGGCAGATAAAATCACTGAACTGGGTCATCCTTTGTAGTGTATAGTCGTTGGTTCTGTATGATATTTTCATATTCCATGCATAGTTACCAAAACTACATCAACTTGTGCCAAAGTGATTTATGTATGCTTTGTGTAATCTTGCAATGTCAAAAGAATTTCCTAAAAATGCCTCCGAATATCTTAGACCCGGTATTTTTCTCCTGTAGCTTATCCATTCTTTATCTGCTAATGCATAAAGGCTCGTTCAGACCCTTGCGAATATTCGCAATTTTTTTTGCGATTAGACTCACACGGCGAAAAAATTGCGGTGACTGATGAATCAATACATGTCGTTTTTCATTATTGTGGTTAGATATTAATACATTACAGATAAATTAATGGTGATTCATCATTCACCGCAAATATTTTCGCTGTTTGAGTTGAATCGCAAAAAAATTGCTAATAGTCGCAAGGGTATGAACGAGCCTTAATGTTGCATTCAAGTTTCAGGTACAAAAAGTTGAAAAAAAAAATCCATAAATAATTTTCTTGTCAGTTCATGTTGAAAGATTGTGTAGATTTGGAGAGTTGATTGATGAAAAAAAAGAATAGATGAATTATGAAAATTTGATGGGAGATATAGTGGAAGGTGGAAATGTTCAAAGACATCTGTTTGTAGTTGTTTCACAGTTATTTTTATAGAAAACAAAACATATGTGCAGAAAACTGTGACAGTTTCATATGGTTGACCATACTACCAGAAAAACTACCTTTGTTTGATTTGTTTCCTCAGTCACGATTGAAGGAATTTGAAAAATAAGTCAGTTTAAAAAAATGTGGTTTGGTAATTTTTATTAATTCTATTCAAACTTATTTTCAGTAGGAGGTATCCTGCATCAGATATTGAATAATATAATAACAATCAATCGATTGCAAAGAAATGTACATTAGTTAGCACATATACCAGGTGACCAGGAGAATCGGGTCGCCCCTGTAACTTTTTTGTTTTTGAAAATAACGGAATGAAATTTGGAAAATATGTATGAGGCATAAAACTGCATATTTTGACAAGTTGTTCAGCTTCAAGCAACTTCCGGTTTTACCGGATGTGACATTAACTTTCGATTTTTGAACGGGACACCCTGTATATCTTCACATCAACTCAGATGATTTGAGAATTGTAATTACTGATATTATAATTGATAAATATTACTTCTGTTAACTATTTAAACTGTGAAACAACTACTCAATATAGTGAAAATTGCATAGCATATTGAAAAATACTGAAATATTTTAAATAAACTAGAAATATTAAATTACGAAGATGCCGTAGTTTATGTATGACTTCATTGCCTTCAGCAAACCCAAACTGTGTTCAGCAGTATCCAAAATGAATTAAAGAACTTTAAATATCCGCTAAAAAGAATTGCTATGAAATTTTCAATTTTGTTGTTCTGAAAGAGAAGAAATATTTTCATTGATTGAATTTCACATTCTGAATGCAATATCTTTTCTTCTCTTCTAATTCTTGTAACATTTTTTAGTTGAATGCATTTCATTTGTAAGGAATATTTCAGAACTACCAAAACAGTTTCTAGAATCTGTTATATTTGTCAAACCTTTGAAAACTTTTTTCAAAGTGTAAGTGTAGCTTATAAACTCGTATATAATTCTATATCATACATAAACATACTTATTATATTTGTCCATTTTGAAAGAACAATAAAAAATGTTACAGAATTCAGAAACATAAACATCTAAGAAATGTGAACCAAATTCATAATGAATTATTTTTATTTGTTAGTTTTTCACTAATGTTATCCACGAAATGAAAAAAAACATATGCGTTCTCTTCTATATTTTTCAATCTAACAATTTTGGGACAAATAGCCAATAATAGCTGTTTGGCAAATATTCGGAATACTTTTCATTTTGTTTTGTTTTTCATAGTTTCTTTACACATTATGAATTTAGTTTAATATTAGATATTTCCCCAATCAGCATTGTACGAGTTAGGAACAAAAGCAATTCCCTGCCACTATCTGATGAAAGCATTAGTGATTGAACATTTGATAAGTTTCAACTGGTGGTTTCATCAGATATTAGGAGAATGGTTTTGTTTAATTTGCGTTTTTTCAAATATAGGTGAATAATGCAACTGCAAGAGTACAAACCAAAAAACCACCAACTTTACCTACAGGTTAGTAGATGCTTATACAATTACAAAAGTATGGGGTAGTAATAAAATCTGTTTTCTCTCTCGTTCTTTCTTTTGTGAATATAATTTATGATTTGTTTTATTGGGTGTAGGATAGTAAACAATCTAGTGTAAGTACTAATTTTTTATGTTTCATTAATTCTCATTATGCAATTTGTAAAATCCTATTCGACAAAAATTCGAGTATCTAACTCTGATCTCAGTAATGTGAACAGTGTTGAATAAAAACATTTGATTTGAATATCTCAGAGTGTTTGGACAATACATGCAAGTTCTAACATTGATTCTTCAGTATACGAATACTTTTTATTAATTCTTTTCTCTGTGTTGGTGTATTATTATGAAGAAAAAAGTCATTCTTTGACGCCATCCTTACCTATTAGTGTATGTTCTGAAACGGAAGTCTTGAAATGACGCAATTAAAATTATGATTATATGAAAAACCGTCTGGTAGATTACCTGTGAAATAATAAATAATATTTCTTAACATTCAGAAGAAAGAGGAATATGTTCATAATAGGGATGTTGCATTGATAACATTGGAAAATTGATTCAAAATGGATTTCATAAATTCATTCATCAGGCAATACTATAATTTTGTCTGTTTGACCAAAGCTCCCATAACAGAAATTCAGACATACAATTCGCTTATTTGACAAAAAAAACTCAGACTCTCGATTATTCTCTTCCTTTCGAACTCTTTTTTGCTCTAGTGTTGTATCAAATGCATATGGAATAAAAGGTGGACCGTGGAGACCCACTTAACCGACCCGTTTGTGATCATTCCGTTTTTTGTCGAATTTATCACTAAATAAACCATCGCTACTTAGTGTAATGGTGTGATGCAGCCTACAGGACATACAGTTCGTGTTAATAATCCTTTCTTTTATAGCAACCTTATGAGTGGGCTGACAAATAAACGGTAACAGCATATTGAAAATGTATACACATGAAGTTTCATAAAGACTTCCAAGAAGGAGCAGGTTAACGGATTTTTTTTTGGATAATTTCCATGTTATATGAATTTGTAAGCCCTTCACCCTGTAATAAAACACGCGGTAACAACCAGGCAACTCTTGTCACGTCTTTCCTTAGGGTTGGTAAGGAGCCACCGATTTATTAATACCGCTTAGCAAGTGTTGTTGGTGGTTTTTTATAACTTGAAATTGAAAGGTTATGTTATTTTCCTCCTTTCGCAGTGAGAAGAGGCTGGATTTCGGGGTAACATTGAAACAGTTCCTGCGGGAAAAAGCTTGAACTGTGTATAAGTTTCGACACCCTCCATCCCAGTCAATCTAGTGTAACGTCATACATTTATCCACAAATGTGCTTTCACAGGAATGGAGATTGTCTCGTTTGAAATCAGGCATCAGAAACTGAATTTGCTGAATTCAACGAGCCTATTTCTGTCCTTCAGACATTTGGTATCGCGTACCCACATTCCTGTATCTCTACCAAAGACATACAGCGCTATCTAACCCCGAAGGAACGGATTTACGGCCAGAAGGGACAGATTTCGCTTACAACCAGTATGTAGGTCGCGATAATTAAATTACGCGTTCTGGAGACACCATTCTGAAGGGACCGGCCGATATGTCACTCCGGAATTTGTCTGGCCTCTATATTCGAAATATAATAGTCGGTGAGCCAGGAATGGCACTTATATCGTGAACCTTAATTCCTTGAAAGCACGGAACTAGCGGTTGAGATTGATATACTGCGTCGTAGAATATATTCAAAGCGCGATCGTGAACCAGAGAAACCAAATCACCTTCAACGCTCCTTAGAAAGAGTCCGTAAAAACAGATATCAGTGGCCGTCTGCATAATATATTGAATTCATTGCACTGTGCTGATACTTTTGCTTTCTAAATTTGAACTATCTTCAGTGTAGCGAGTGCTCATTGTTTTTGGGAATGAATTATTTCATAATATTAATCCCTATACGTTCATTCAGGGTTTAGGGGAAAGTCGCGTTAAATTTTGTCAATTTTGAAAATCATGGGCACAGCCGGTATTCTGACAGTGGTTTACCATCATCCGAAACGTGGTCATTACAACTGACACCTGGTACACCGTTTCTTCACTGTAGCTGTCCTGGGCCCTCCATTAGTGGGGCATACCACTATGATCTTACTGGTGCCCGAGAATAGTATTGGGTGTTGCACCGAGTGTACCGTTGTCCGATACACCCAGTAGTCATAAACGAGAACAAGAAGTACGATCTTTTACTAAACGACGCTAATGAATGATGAAAAGAAGTAATGACAGTTGTTTAGTAATAATCTGTAGCGACAACCTAAGATCGACAGAATATAAGCACCGATTTTTAAATTTTATCTCCTCGGATTTGGGATTAGAAAACCTGTTTTTTAATAGAAACCAACTTTCATTAGAAATGGAAGTTTGATATTTAAATAATTGGCATATTTTTTAGGTCACACTGTATATACATGTATTTTCCAAATACCCTGTAATATTAATACCCATGACAGACAAATTTTTTTTATTTTTTGACAATTTGGCCCTAATTTCAAAAAAAAAATATCCAGATATTGGTAGAGCAGTGAACATTTCGGTCACCAGGCTCAAACCCTCATTCTGTTAACAATTATGGGAGTGGGTATAGGATGTCTTCTCATGTCTTCAAGACTTGTTGAATTTCTCTTATCTCTTAAATGTCATCAAAAATTATACAGCAAAGAAAATAAAGAGATTCAAAATCTCCCAAAATTAACCAGTTCGCTTTTCAGTTCCAGTAATCCAGTGGTCTGACGCCACGCTGCGAGCGGGAGTGGCAGCTATCCAGCGAGGCAGGGCGAGGGCAGCTTACCCCACGGCCGCAGCTGCAGCTGCGGCGGCGGCGGCTTTCGCGCGGCATCCCGCCCCTTTGACGGGCACTCTGCACGGCTACACGCCCGTTATAAACACACTCCCGGTCGACGGGAGTGTCTACTACGATCCGTTTTTGGCAGCGCACGCCGCAGATCCGAATAATTACAGCAGGTTGCAGGTAAGCCATCGAAAAAAAAAGGGCTCCGAGTTTATTGAACTTGCGCCAAAGATATCACGATCACTCTGCATCGTGATATCTTTGGTGCAGCAGGATGGTTATTGTGAGGAAACTAATAAAAAAAGAGTATCAAATAGCTGTTAATCCAGTACAATTTGGTTTTGATTGTAGCACCTCCCAATTTGGCATGCTAGATGTTGGATCTATGCCAAATAAGAAAACAAATTGTGTACCAAAAATCCAGGGGTGGAAACCAAAGAAATGTTTGATTAAATATGATTTTTGTGTTGTTGTCATCTTGTAAGCTTTATCAAAAAACGGTTTCAATGGTGTGAAAGATAATTCAATTCCCTACAAGAATGATTCTTAGTAATCCCCTATAACATGCACCCGTTTTATCGGAAAGTGTGATTGAACGATGATGTCAAATTTCAGAAGCATTTACTTACCCGCCGGTCCAAGTTCAGGCAAGATTTGTCATATCTTTGCTGAAAATAACCATAGAACGAATAGAAGATCTCGACGTTTCGCCAACACGAGTAGTTAGCATTTTCAAGAGATATTTTTAAGTTTCTGATTTCTTAATTCGCTGTCAAATGCTTGACATTTGTTATACGTTGTCTCAACGTTAACCACTCGTGTTGGTGAAACGTCGAGATCTTCTATAAACATACGTCGGCCTTACAACCCGAAGAACCACCATGTAAGTGACAATGGCCGCGAAAGACTTTCACAATTGATCTGTCGTTCTGTTCTTCAAGCAATGAGCTTTTTGTTTTCGGTCACGTGACATCAGATTCAAAATTATTGATGGCACAACCCGTATATTTTGGCACTTCTATGTTCCTCCTGATAAAAAGATTTCAACAAACTATCACACTTGTGGTCTACAAAAATTCTCTCTATTATTATTGAATATTCAATCCATACGTTGTAAAAGTGATGAACTGTTGGTATATCTTGATGACAAAAACTTTCCAAATGTAATTGTGTTAACTGAGCACTGGCTTAATAATGATGAACCTTGTTTTATACCTAATTATATTGTACCCTCTAAATATTGTAGAGCTTTGGGCTATGGAGGCACCATGATTTTAGTAAACAAGGAATTCTCCGAAAAATTTCCTGTTGAAAATATTTCCAAGTACAATCACTTAATAAAAGAGAAAGTATTTGAATGCTCCATTTGTCACTTCAAAAAAATAAATTTGTATATATTGTGCCTGTACAGATCACCATCATCGGATGTGAACCTATTTTTAGAGGACTTAGAGTTAATACTAAATGACTTATCAATAAATTCCACTATACTAGTTACTGGTGATCTCAATATAGATTATAATAACAACAATTCTACAGCAACTCAGTCACTTGTAAGACTACTTGAATCATTCAACTTGAGTATGCATGTCAAGTCAGATACCCGTATATCACAGTATTCCTCATCTTGTATCGATTATATCTGTAGCAACTTGGTTGAAGAGAAGATCAATTGCTCAGTTTCATCCTCCGGACTATCGGACCATGAAACGGTTGAATGTACAATATGTTTCAATGATACAGAAAATAATGTTAAATATAAATATGGCAGGCTGTACAGCAGTACAAATTACGCGAAGTTTTATCATAAGTGTCTTAACTTAAATTGGGCTTTTATTTCATCTCAGACTGATGCATTCCTAATATTTCACAATCAATTAGTGAAGGTATTCAATGAATCTTTTCCTATTCAAAAAATCAAACTCAAACATAAGAAACCATGGATAACACAAGGAATAAAGACGTCCTCAAGAAACTTACGCTCACTGCACTGCATAAGAAAGTTTACAAACAATCCCATTATCCACTCTCATATTAATCTTTATAAAAAAATCTACAGAAAAGTCCTAAAGTTAGCAAAAGAAAATTACTATAAGAACAGAATTAATAATTCGAGCAATAAAATGAAAGAGACTTGGTCGATTATAAAAGATCTAAGAGGCAATTGCAATAAAAGAAACCTTATCGACATACCTATTAGTCCAGATAAGATGAATGAATTTTACTGTTCCATAGCACAAAAATTGACCGAAAAAATAGTTGTACCATTTGATCCTTTGAATAATTTAAAAAATCACACAGTAAATACCAATTTCGTATTATATGACACCAACATAAATGAACTGATTGAAACAATTAAGGATATCAAAAATAAAAGTGCATCTGGTTACGATGATATATCCATTAAGATTATTGAAAATCTTCCAGTCAGTGTACTTGAGGTACTAGTATCACTGATTAATCATTCATTTCAAAATGGTTTGTTCCCATCCTTCCTGAAAACATCCGTAATTATTCCCCTACACAAAGGAGGCAACCTGGACGACCCCTCTAATTATAGACCAATCTCCCTTATCCCGACCATTGCGAAAATGATAGAAAAACTGGTTAAGAAACGACTCAGCTCTTTCCTCCTAACGCATAATATTATTAGTAAGAATCAGTTTGGATTTCAGGAACATAAAAACACCCATGATGCGGTGTTTACATTTCTTTACGAGGTCTACTCAAACATCAATGGTGGAGATGTTGCGGCGGCAGTGTTTTGTGATCTAACAAAAGCCTTTGACTGCGTGGATCACGAGATACTCTTGCGGAAACTAAATCACTATGGATGTAAAGGAGTGACTCTGCAATGGTTCAAATCATATCTCATAGGTCGAAGACAAACAGTAAAATCAAATACAAATGAATACTCGAAGCAAATTGAGATCAATTCTGGTGTGCCTCAAGGATCTGTATTGGGTCCCATACTTTTCCTGATATATGTTAATGATCTCACAAATATTGACTTGACTGGTAAAGTAACACTCTTCGCAGATGATACCACGATTTTGTGGCACAGTAAAACAGAAGAAGATCTGAAGGAAAAAATATCTGTAGATGTAAAAAAGATCAAGTTATGGTGTGACTCGAATCTTCTATCCTTCAATATAAATAAAACAAATATAGTTACTTTTAGATGCTCACTTGATAATTTTTCCTTTGATAACGGAGTCATTGAAAATACAGACTGCACCAAATTCTTGGGAGTCTTCATAGATAAAAAATTAAAATTTGATAGGCATGTCGAGCAACTCAAAAGTAAAGTATCCTCTGGATGCTATGCAGTGAGGGTAATTTCAAAAGAGCTTGGATCCCAGACTGCTAAAACAGCATATTATGCCTTAATCGAGTCACATTTAAGGTACGGGATACCTTTCTGGGGAGTGTGTACCCTAGACCAACTAGAAACTGTGCAGGTGCTTCAAAAAAGAGCAATTCGATATATTTATAAAGCTAAACCTCGCGACTCATGTAGGCCATTGTTTAAAGAAAATAAAATTTTGACAGTGACATCTTTGTTTATATTAGAGACCGTATGCTTGGTGAGGAAACACTTCACCAAATTTGACAGTGCTCAGTCTAATTATTCCACACGCCACAGCATTAATAGTTTGAAACTGCCGATACCCAGCACGTCTTTGGTGAGAGATTCCTTGTATTACAATGGTGTTAAAATGTATAACCACTTGCCAAACCATGTTAGGGGTACATTAATGGATATTGAAATATTCAGGAAAACTGTCAAAGAACTACTGAAGCTCAGACCATATTACAGCCTTAAATAATTCTACGATGACTCAATCTGAATACTTCTCGAATGTCCTAATATAGGTATGGGTATACTGATTAGAATTTTTGTGATTACCTCACTCTCATTAGGTCTGCTTATATATTCAAGTTTGTGTTGTTTCTATACCTATGTATGTTTCGACAAAAACATTTGTTCAATGTTTTTATTCAATGTTCTATTACAGTAATTTTAATGCTATAGTTGTATATTTATATTTATTTTTACTGACTTCATGCTTTGTCGACAAGAAGAAATTCTTTAATGACAATAAAGTATATTTATTATTATTATTATTATTAAAACGAATAGTTTAAGAACTACAGGTACTTCAATATTCTTTGTCCCACGACATTTTTAATAAAATATGTATGAATAATATAATTTTGCCTTGTTTTAATCATCACAAAAAATATAGGACTGCCCAAATATACAGGCTGACCCTAAACCTAAATAATTTGGCAATTGCTCGTTTCAGACGTCGTGGGACAAAGGGTATTGAAGTACCTGTATTTCTTGCATTAATCGTTTCAGACCACAAGTGTGAGAGTTCGTTAAAATTAACCATAACCATATATATATTAACTACAAATATTGATAACACGCCATAAGACGCAATGTAATCAAATTGAAGCCAAAAATATCTATCTTACCTTTTCTCAAACGGCTGCTGGGAAACTATTGCGCATGCCGAATTCTGAGCAAGATACATAGAAATCCTGGTGTGATCTCTTATAACTGTGAAACCGACATACAAAAGTGTTAAGGTACGGCCTACTTGATTCGTGATATTTTTACTGCGTTGATACCGTTTCACCTCTTTAGCACACAGATGGCGGCAAAATTACAGATTCATGATGACGCTTGGACAAGTGTCATGTTATGTAATTTTCAACATTGAATTTTATTTGTTGTGATATTCATTAACCATAATTTGTAAACATTGAAATTTCAACCAAATAATTATGACTCAGTACTTCGGAATGTTGGAAACTCCGCTATTTTCGACTTATACGCCATCCATCGACGAATGAAGCCAACGGTATCAGTGCAAATACAGTCTCAACAACTTTGTTGAAATAAGGGGACCATTCAGATCCGCACTTAAGCTTTATATTTCGAGTGCTAAAAAAAAGTTCAACGAAAAAAAACTTAGATGTTTGACAAGATAATTGAATTCTCTTTTCAACGATTGTTAAATTAATGTACCTCCCCTCCCCCCCCTCCAATCACAATTTCTTTCATTTCAAAAAGTAGCATAGGTGATATCATTCAAAATAGTTTTTGTTTCATGTTTTTACGTCAAACCGTTCAAAAGTTAACAGGGTGGGAGGGGGGCTGGCTAAAAAAAGCCGCATGGTATAATCGTTTTTCAACCGTGTTTTTTTAGAATGGTGAGAAATTGACAGTGTTTTGATGCATCTACTGGTGTATGTATATCTGGATCTTAATGTGGATATCTAGGAAAAAAACTCTTGAACTTGTCCTGAAGTACGAAAGCTCTGAATAATCAATTTCAAGTGGTTTGAAAAATGTAAGGTTTATACGTGCATTTGAAGGAAACCAATGAAGTCAAGAACAACTAGAAATTTGGGCAAAAATTAAAACTTTTCATTTATATAGTGTGACCCATTTAAAATGGAAATACTGTTATAAAATATAGAAAAAAACTGACCAAGCCACTTCACAACAATTATTGTTCATGTCAAAATTACGTTGGAATGCATGAATCAATAAAAAGTTATAGAGGAATAAAGTTGGAAAATTATTCCATTTAATCAACCCAACACTTCAATTTCAGAACTTTTATCAAATTCTGACTACAACACTGGAATCAGTAAGTTTCGAAATATCACTGATCGGAATTTCATCGAAATCTGTTTATGGAAAAAAAATTATAAGCGAATAAAATTAAATTAAATAAAGTTTTCTTAAAATACTTATTTATTAATTATAAATAATTATATCATATTTTTTTAGATTTTTTACCAAAATAATAATAGCTGGCACTGAAAATGTAGAATTATTCATGAAATTGGGTGACACAGTGGACTTTTTCAATGAAAAAAAAAAATCGTTCCTATCGATTGAGAAAGGTATGTTCTATAATGGTGCTCCCATTTTAATTGGGTCACACTGAAGGTATCTAGAAAACTTTAATGTATTTTTTATTGTTAGATGTGCATTGGACATTTTCTTACATTGTTTTTAACTAATAGCATGATCATTCTAATTTTTGTAAATTCCTTTAAATGTTGTATTCTATTTCATGTCAAATAATCACCAATTTTTTATTCATTTAATCCAGTTCATCGACAGAATACTTAAGTAATGGTCTTATGCAGTTATGACCCAAATGCTATATACTACATGTAGTATACAGCATTCCTTGTCAGGACTGTGATAAAAATTATATTGGCCAGACTTCTAGATGCCTAAAAAGTAGAATTTCCTCACATCCTGAAAGATGTGCTCTTGCTGATCATGTAAACAAATTTGACCATCGAATAAATTATAACTCAACTAAAATATTAGCTAAAGAGACACATATGACTAAGAGAACTTTTTTGGAAATGGCCTTCATATCTCAAGACAAAAAATGTATGAATAAAAGAACTGATATAAATCATTTGAGTGAGATTTATTCCTTCTTATTGTCGTTAGACCACACTCTCCCTATGAATAATAATATCTCCACAACTGCTCAATTGGAAATGTAATTTTTTCCTAACTTACAAAACAACAGTCGTATATTCAATTTTCAACAGTTGGTACAAGATTACAGTTGGTGACATTGACTTGAAAATTACAGATTTCTTTTCTATTGACAACTGATTTGTGTCCCTTGGATATAATTAAGATGTATAAAAACCATGGTGTGTCGAGTGATTCGATTTTGTTTTGATTTTTAAGACAAATAAACAAATGAAATAGTGGTCTGCTTCTCTGGTCGGTTCCAGAGATGGTGCCCTTATATAGAATTTTAGTCATGTCAATATTCCAGGGATATGGGGATTGATGACTGTTGTCAATTTTATGGAATTTCAACAAACTTTAAATACAATCCAAAAGTGAATAATGGTGACATAATCTAAATTTCATAGTGCAATTTCCTTGTATTGATTACTATTACTAATGTGTTTCTTAATTTTGCTGTATATTTCCTTAGACATTCATTCAATAATAATTTAATTATTCTGATTTACTCATTTACTTGATGAATATCCATAGTAATTGTACAAACTACACTGAAAACGATTCGATCCTCCACAAACTTTATCTAATCAGACAGAGAAGAAGCTAGTGTGCAGGCAAAACATGTCTGGTAAAATAAAATTTGTGAATATCTAATCGTTTCCTGTGTAGTTTTTATGGTTTGTACAATAATAATTTGACCATGTTCCTTCCTTCCGTTTTTGTATCATTTGTGGGCAATCCAGAGAGACGAACAAAATAATTCATTTATATCCAGTACGGAAAGTGAGTATAGTAAGTACCACCATATTATGAAGATTATCACATTGTATCTTGTATTATTAGAAAACATTTTAATGAAAATCATGGCACGAATATATCACACACGGAATCCCGCCATTCCCGCTTATTAGCACAAAATTGACAGGTTCTAATGCTGAATTTTCATGAAGCTTAACTTCAATATTTCTAAATGAAATGCGTGGTTATTATTGTAGTGAATTTCATTTCAGTAAAAAAATCAATGAATAAGTCGAATATGTAACAAATTAAACTGATTGGTGAAGTTTTTCAGTAAATTCCAATAATTACGTTTCTTTATTCATTTCATTCATCGGCAATACTTGAAAACTTCTGTTCTTGTAAATTTACCCTAACAAGAAAACCGACCGTGGCGGTACACGCAAATGCGGAATATTTGGGAAATAGACCACGAATTCATTTGTTTTCTATTAATCAAGCTGGCGAATTGTCTCTTGTTTTATCCCACAGTTTTCCAGGTATGAGTCGACACACCAGGATTTTTAGACATCTTAGATATAATCAACAAGTCTTTTGTTTTTCGACTGAAATTTCAAAATTTTCTGTTATTTATATTCGTAAAGTCTTTTTCCCATATTATTTACAATTTTAAGCTGTAATGTCACTATCCAAAGAACTAAGAACATGTCAACTAACCTCACTATAGTTGTAAGTAAAATTTTAATAACATCAAAATGTATAATTGACATAATAATTCTTTGTAGTTCCCTGAAGATGTAAATAAAATTTACGAAAGCTTGGAATAAACTCTATAAAAGAGTATATCAATATATATATATATATATATATATATATATCCGATATTTTGATATTTATATAAATATCATGATATTTACGAACCCTGTCAGAAACTTATTAGAAGTCATCCAATGTCCCTATAGGCTGGTGCCAAAACGACTTTTAAACGCTAAAAATAAGAAAAATAGTTACAGGCAAGGGACAGGTAGGAAATGTTGAGGGTCCAACTTTAAAGAAAAATAGCTATTTATGATACAAGTTTGTAAAGTAGGACTTTTTTGTATGAGCGTGAAGTACAAAAAAGCCCTTTATGAAAGTGTTTCATACAAAGTTTTTTCTTCAACAGTTATTATATTGCCAAATTGTAGCAATTATATCATTAATTTGAATGTTTAATGATATGAATTGTCGTCGTATTATCAAATAAAAACTTCCGAGTTATATTTGACGCAAAGTACTGTATTTTTCAAAAATGCATAAATGTATGAACAGTGTGTAAAAAATTACTTCACGCACAGCTGATGATATTACTATAGAAATATATATTATATACTTACTCTAGATTGCTAATCTCCATGTCAAAAGTGTTGTAAAAAGTTCAGGCTAGTCCGCAATGTGCATGCGCGTCATTAGTGATTTTTGTAACAGGCCCGGTTTTAGTAAAATATTATGGTACTTGTGAAGAATAACAAACGTTAATTCGGAATCTCGGAGAATAAGGTTGGAAACCTCATTGTACTTATACCTGTTATTTGTATTTAGCCGATTTGAATACGTATTTTCACATATTTATGATCCCAAATATTCAGCAAAGGCCATCAGAAAGTAGAGTACGGTTATCATTATTATTTATCGCTCTGAAGCGACTGATTTTTGGTATCACATTCACTTTTCAGCTGTAGTTACCAACAAAAACCTACAGAACCAAGCCAAATCGTCGCCGTCGGTGCGAATTTCAAGGAAGCACTGGATTGGAAAATAAATTGAAAGTACAAAAAACTATGAAAATTTATTTCAGCTAATATCATGAATAATTTCAACTCAAATTGGATTTATAAAATTGGATGCTTGGTCGAGGTTTTTTTTCTAGAACGATTCATGTTAAAATATGCAACTGCATTCAATTTAACATGCTATTTCTACGAGTATTTCTGGTTGTAGGTATTACCTCAGTGCAATTTCCACAATGGGGGTGCATGAAAAAGTGAGACCAGAAGCATTTTCCTTACCATCAAAGAAAAGCACTTCTATATTGACATTCATTTTCTGATGCGATTCTGTGTATGTTTAGTACTTTTTGTAGGAATCTAGAACTCATAATATAGGCGGTGTGGCAGAAAGTTGTATCACTCGCCATGCATGCTTACGCAGACACACTAGGTTTCAAATTATTCTATTGTCGTTTCCAAATGAATCTTCATGAGGCAAATGTCTGCCACACTCAAATGTTCTGCTGGAGTCCTTTATTAAGAACAATAACCAAAAATCATGCCTTTTTGTCAAGCTAAAATAATATTTAAGCTATTTTGAGCAAAGCATATATAGGTACATAAAAAATTTCACAACACTAAACAGTTCATTGTTTATTTGTGGGAAGAAACGGCTTTATTAGAAATTGTCTTTAAAGGAACAAGATTAATGCAAATTCACGAATGATGAAAGAATTACCAACGACAACAAACACCACACAAAACGACAAGAGAAAATCTGAAATTCTAAAAACCGTCTCTGATCTCTGACAAGAATGACAGATCTAAGTGAAAGTCTTCCTGTTGATGAAAAAGCACTGTTGCACGGTCATTATAATTACAGTAGCATAGGATATATTATTGTTTCAAATAAGTTTCTTACGCGCTTAAAATTCGGAGTAATCTATCTCTAGAAGGATATTTTCGGTTTTAAAAAGTCCTAAATGCGCTGTCAAATTTCTCTCTTTCAAATGACATGTTTTATTGCCTCATAACAAAAAACTCTGAATTGGAAAACCAAATTATTTTCAAACTTGGCAACGATCTACCCAAACTACACTGATGACGCGCATGCGCACATCGTAAACGAGTCGCATACGCGGCATGCTTTTCGCCGTGAAAATTGGCGGGATTAGCATTCTAGAGTAAGTATATAATATATATTTCTATGGATTTTACGCACAGGTGATTTTTTTACGCACTTGTGCGAAAAAGTATAACTTTGCGCACTGTCAGCAGTGCGTAAAAGCTTAGTTTACGCACTATCGTAAAAAAAATCATTCATAAGCTAGAAAAAAATTAAATACTGAAAAATCGGTTTTTGAAGGATAATTTGAGGATATGTCAAAAATAGATGGAAAGAAAAGTTTTCCATTTTTTTATTATCCACAACTTTTTCATTGAACATTTTTCGCTAGGAGGTCACGAATTCGAGTGTTTTGGTGTTTAAATATTTTTTACTTTGAATGTGGAACCTCAACAACATCTGGTCCTTGCCTGTTACTTTTTTTCTTTTTCACAAAAATTATAGGCACCAGTCTACTAACCTACCGTCGGTGTCTCCCGCAAGTACCTTGTAGCTTAGCTACCGGAGGAAAACGCCGAGCTTTGGGTGTGCATGGCATAGTGCATGGCTCTGTATCTGTTCTAGGCAGCAGCAGCCGCGGCGGCAGCAAGCCCCTTACTAAAAACCCCCCTCTCGACTGCCCAACAGGCGAGCTACGCAGCCGCAGCGACGTACACGGCGGTGGCGGCGAGGTATGGAGCGGCGGCGGCCGCCCAGCCGATGGCGGGGTACACGGTCGCGGGGTACGGCAGAGAGTACGCGGATCCCTATTTGGGACACGGGATCGGACCGATGGCTGGATATGGGGTATGTATGAAAATGTGTTTCGTGGTAAAATTTTCTTTTTTTTTAACGCTTTAACAAAGATAATTTTGATATGCCCTAACCCCTAGCAGATAATACTTTTGTACCCAAAGAACTGTTCACTTGAACTCGATTAACTGTTTATTATACGAAAAAGTAACTACAATTCATAAAGTCAAAATTTGTTTACATACATTACTATTCATTTTTTTAATTTTTATATTGACAACTAACAAAAAAATGTTAATACAGGGTATACAGTTGAAACAATAATTGTCGTCATCTCCATCACTAACATTCTATCTACAAATGCTGGTGCCCCGGAGACATTTATTCTAGCACAAGCACTATTTTTTTATTTTATTTTTTTGCTTCGGATGCTGGTCCTGTCACCAGCTGCACCTCAGCCGCTTGGGCTTTTTGTGCACTCCAATTGGTTTCACAGCACCCACTCCGCAATTCTAGTACCCTGTACCAGTCTGTACAGGTTCTTCACTGGTTGACTGTTGTATTCTTCGGGAGTTAGCCTGGGTGTCCCGAATATTGCCTGTCTCTTGCGGTCTAATGCCTCGCATTCTGACAGTACTTGTTTGGCTGTTTCAGTCCCTTTGCCTTTGCCCTTTGGGAGTTTTTCCCCTCACTGTATATTCCAGAACCAGTTCCTTCCCTGATTTTGGATCCGTCCGGATACCTCTCTCCAGGTTTGCCCCTGCTGTTGTCATGTGACCATTACCTTCGATCTTGTATAATAACCTCGAAGTTAATGTTGAAGAAGTATCTAGGAGTCATGTGGTCCGTTGGTTCCATTTCAAGAATGTTGCCTCCTACTATATCCTTTAACTTGTTGTGATCCGATCTATTGCTCGATTTTTGTTGCCTTAGAAGTCCCATTCTTGCCTCTCCCATAATTGTTATATCAATCGGTGGCAGGTCCAACAGTGCTTCCATGGCTAACGTTGATGTTGTTTTCATAGCTCCCGTTATGCTAAGGCATGCAAGTCTTTGTACCTTGCTCAACTCAGCCGTATTGTCTTTGTCCACCATACCAAATATGTATATATGATCATGGGTTTCACCACAATGTTGTATATCCAATACATCTTTTTGGGATTCAGCCCCCATGTTTTCCCGTGTGCCCGCGACTATCATCTACGTCACCTCGGCTTTCTTCTTTACTTTTGCCAGCTGCACTATACTCCTCATGAATGTTTTCCAAATATATCTTGGATAACATGAACGTTATACTTTGAAACTGTAATCAGTAGTACCTATATAATGCCACATGTCATTAATATTATGAGAGTTTTGTAACTTTTATTCATTGTGAGTTTTGAGCTTTGTCCCTCTTTACTTTATACATTGAAAGCAGTTTCACTTGAATTGGTTTTTCTATCACATCTAGTTTCAGGGTTAGGTTTCTTCTTTGGTATTCTACAGTCCTTTCCCAGGTGTCCTGTTTTGGGACAGTTGTAACAAAACTTCGGTCTGTTTCTCTTTCTGTATTTTTAAGGCAACGTCGTTGATGGTTAGATGTGCCTCTTCATCCAAAAGACAGATGTGCAGTCAAATTTGGAAAATTCTGTAAGGATAACCATGCTTGTATAATTTTTGTAATTGAATTGTAATGTGCTCAGTATTTTAGTTATTACAGCAGCTTTACTCAATACGTTCCCAGTTTCTTTGACTGCTTTCACCAAATTTTCGATTTTTGAAATAGGTCTGTGTGAGCATTGCAACAGCATCTTTTTTTATTCCACTGATTGACTTCCTGTGGTTACTTAGCTGCTGGTTTCGGAACTGATTCTTCCACAATACCAAAAATTCCTTTCGTTTTTAGTGAGCAGTTGATTTGGAATTTCCATTTTCGTCTAACTTGGCAATATAGTCAATTTTATCTGCCATATTTCTGAACTGTATCAGTAAGACAAATTAGTTTTAATTTTACTGCTTGCCTGGGACCATAACATGTTGAGAGACACCACAATAAAATCAATATACTTTAAAGATCAGTAACTGACTCGTAGTTGATACATTTTTATTTATGTAATCACATTTTTTTCAACATGATGTAAACTAGTTAACTATAACAAATCAAAGAGTATGTTGTCAATATTTAGAAGAAATTATATGAAAATCACTTAATACAAAATTAATCTTTTCAGAAGATCATTGGAGATACAAAGAATTATATAATGTAATAATATAGACTACAAGCTCAGGCCAATTTTGGAGGGGTCATATGACCCTGCATGAATTATATTCAGAATTATATAACAGTGGTCAGTTGTGAGCGGTGCAGGTGAGTACTTTGGTAAAAGAAACTTTCCATGGAGAGGAGAGAGTTTTCGACAAAAGATTCTTGTACGGCATTCCTCAAGATGATAGATCATTAAAAAACAATCAAGTACTGCCGTACAGAAAGAACGGTACTACTGAAAGCCAGGAGAAAATTTTACTTTCCGCAAATTATTGTTTTCAATTCAGGTTCAGGGATTTTTTACCGTACGGCAATTTGTATAATTGCATTTTTATATATAATATTATATAAATCACCTGAATTGAAAACAATAATTTGCGGAAAGTAAAATTTTCTCCTGGCTTTCAGTAGTACCGTTCTTTCTGTACGGCAGTACTTGATTGTTTTTTAATGATCTATCGTCTTGAAAAATGCCGTATAAGAATTTGTAGAAAATTTTCTCTCCTCAATGGAAAGTTTCTTTTACCTGCAAAGGAGTTCTTTCGTATGGTACTATAATTCTGAACATAATTCATGACCCTTCCAAAATTGTCGTGGGCTCATGGTCCAATGATAGAGATTTTTAAACGAACGAAATGTGTACGATTGAGTAGTGTTACTATGTACTATGTTCGCATGCCTACCTACTAGCTTGGCCAGATGACCATTCTTTAGTTGAATCACCATTATACAGATATATTTTTGTAACGCCTGATGGGTTTGTGGACAGTGCCACAGGCTCCGAGTTCAAATCTCGTCTCTGACAATTTTTTTTTTAAACCCAGCCAGACGCGTCACACTAGAGTCTGGATTTTTGTTTAAAAACCCTCCCAGAGTCGATGCCGTTTCCAACCGAGATGGCTGACTCTAGTGTGACGCGTCTAGCTGGGTTTAAAAAGAAAGTTGTCAGAGACGAGATTTGAACTCGGAGCTCCGGGGTGGGTGCCTGTGGCACTTGTCGTAAAGGCGATGTTCCGTGATTGAAATGTCTTGGTGAAATTTCATTTTCACATACCCGGCTAGCAGTGGGTCTTCTGCCGCCTAGACGCTCTTGGTTTGGATCCATGATCCGAAAAACCAACTGCTTTGTTTTTAGTCCTAACCAAAGAAAGTTATTTCCCGAATGTATAACTAAAACAGTCAGATTTCTTTTGTGATTTGTCTTTTAAAGAAAGATCTGGAAGTGACAGAGTTTACTTTTGACTTCTCAAAAAGAATTACTTGTAAAAAGTATACTGTACAAAAGGTTTAAGAATGTTGTAATGTTTATAAAGTCTGAAGCACCAGAGTACTATAGACGAATTCTCTTTTGATTTAGTCCAGAAGAACTTTTATAGCGACGGCAGGAACTACTCTAGTGAAACCGACTTGCTGAAAAAAAGGTATGCCTTCGGGAATTTCCCGAAGACCGAAAATATTCAAAGTTCAAAAATTAAATTGTTTCTCACTGTTGACAAGTTACTGACTTCCCTATAGCATTATGCAGGTAGTCACTTTGAATATCTTTTTAATCACACTTATTTATATTCAACAGTGAGCCTGCACAGGTCTCACTTTTCTTTCTTCGTGTTCTTGGGAAAAGGCGTAGAAGAAAAACCACAAAAGTTCGTACAAAAACCAATCCAGCTTCCTCTGCTTCAAACCAAGTGGGCCTAAGATTCCTTCCAGCCAGAAACCAGTTCCAATTTCCTTGATTCGAGAAATTCAATCAATTTCTCTCACTGCTTCCACAAATTCACTCGAAGAAAAACCTCCAGTATTGGGTGGAATATATTCAAAGAATATTATTTCCGGTAACTTTTATTTGTCTTATCGAAAATGGCTACTCAGTTCACCACTTCAACACAAATTTCTGCTAACATCAGACAACGCTCTCGCTTGAATGCCAAGAGAATACTGAATAAATCGCCAAACTGGCGTATATTTAAGCACTTCGCCCGACCAACGGCAGCGCGAAGCGTCAAAATCGGTCGGTGGGCGGAGCCTAACGGAGTTCATTCTCCGTAACTACATCTTTCTCGTGTCAACAAATGCGCGTACTCGGATAGTAGGAAACAGGATGTTTCACCTCTTCCGGCTAGCTCAGTACCACCTATCGGAAGTACGGCATTGTCGCAAAAATCTCAGCAACTCCGGAACTCTTCATTTATTTGGAAAACCAGCAGGAACGTGTCTGACATACGAATTCTTTTTGGATTTGTTGGTGTTGCCAACCAACGAGGTTCCATTAATTCGCATGCCAGGCCGTAGATACCTAAAAAGCCAGAAATACTATTTACACTTGCACTTAACACTACTGAGCCATCCAGAAGTGAGGGCTTCTCTCCTGGAAATTGTCCGAGCCCTCGGGCGACTCCTGGACGACTGCCTAAAACAGCCATTTGAGCCTTTATTTATACCATTGCCGAACATTTAAGTCGGCCAATGGCATCGCAAAAGTGCTGGTAGGCGGAGCCTATTAGAGCTCTCGCCTCCAGATATACTCCAGTGAGCATTTTTTTTTTAATTTCAAAAACTGTAGTATTTCTGGCAAAAGATAACACTCGAACGCTTGTACCTTTCATTATTGGAACTTGGTTTCTCGAAGGACGAAAAAAAATTTATTAAATTTTTAAAACGGGAGGTTATGACACACTGTCCACAAACCCAATAGGCGTTGGAAAAATATATCTGTATAATGACGATTCAACTAAAGTAAGTAATGTTTTTACGTACCTTGATTCCCTAATATCTGAAGAATGGTCATCTGGCCAAGCTAGTAGGTAGGCATGCGAACATAGTACACACTACTCAATCGTACACATTTCGTTTGATTAAAAATAATTAACGTCTGACGGCCCTGGGATCTTGGACTATAAGTTTCTATGAAAGTTCAATCCACATTTGCCCAATACTAATTTTCATTTTTGTTTTTTTCAGGCAGCTGTTTATCGTAGTGGTTATAACCGTTTCACGCCCTACTAAGCATATCAGCAGCTCCGTAAGGCCTATCAAGCTGAATACTCAAATGAAAACAAATGAAAACCTATTGTTATTCGTCTTGTGTACGCGTAGCACAATACAGCACAAAAAACATTATGGATTTACATAAGGAAAGTAAAAGCCAAAGAGCTGAAAAACTCACTAACGTAAACTCCTTGTGATAGCCCAAAAAAGCTAACCCAGCTCTCTGACTTATAGTTAAGCATTAGGTTAAGTCAACGTTTCCATTCCCTTGTACTCGTGCCAGTACGACCTGAATGGACGCTTCGGTTTCCAGTTGAATTCAAAACGTCATATGTGAATATGCAAAAAGTATGCACCATATGGTAAAAAAATTCATTGCATGGCCTCTTCACGTGGTCACGTGACATGCGTCAAAATCGATTTTTATGTTATCGGACATACACAAACTTTTCCCCTGAAACGTTTTTCCAATACTTTTAACAATAGACTTTTTCCCAAATGGTACATACTTTTTGACGGTCACTGTATATCACTTTTAATTCGTTTAGGATATGGGTGGGGTCTTACTCACTCTTGCACATTTTGACATTCGTTCCAGCAGCTAAATTCCCGTGACGTTTATGGACATATAATTCTAATTTTTAATTCATTGACTCTACATCATTGAAAACATGGCGTTTCGGCTCGACTTTTTCAACGTGTGATCGTACACAATTTCATTGAAAATTATGAATTTTATAAACGTGAACACAACGCCAATCAATGAATTGAAAATGTCAATATTTGCTCAAAAGTATCCAATAGAGCCATGGGAATTTGTGAGAACACAACTAACATGAAATATGCAAAAATGAGAGACTATATTCATTTATAAGCATTTGTTTTGTTGTTATAATATTTTTCAAATTCATATGGTTCATTTGTGCAATAATACAACATAGAAATAGTACTTGTAGATTTAGCTGAGTGCCATGTGTTATTATGGTGTCCACCTTTTTTCTAAATATGATTCTTTAATGCGATTCAAATATGTGAAAACGGCACAAAGTCTTTATATATGTCATTATCGAATGGTCAAATAAAACCAAGTGACGAGATTAGTCTTAGTCGATTTAAGTTTAAATGTGAGTTTGCCCTCGGAGTTTGCCCTCGGGAGTTTGCCCTTGGCCCACGGACTATTCCAAAGACACAAAAATTAAATGTCGTAGATTTCACTTCACAATTTTTTCAATCGTTTTTTTTCTGGCCGATCTTTCTGAAAATAATTGATGGAAAGGTAACTGACCCCTTGGAATTATTTGTTTATCCTGTAATATTTTCAAATTAGTGGATGGTATTATTGAGACATTTTTTTATGTGGAAACAGCTTTAATAACCTAAATCACATAAGTTTGGGTCAAAACTAATCAAATATTTGTGGAATAAACATTTTGCTGGAGATTAATTATGAAAATACGATTTCGTTTTGGCACTATGTGTAGTCATGCCCTGTATATTGATGTACATTAGCTTATTCAATATTCTCAACCCGTAAATAAAATTTAAACCAATTGATATTTGTCGTCAAAACTTAATAATACATTATTTATCCTAATTGAATTTAGTATTGTTTAAATGTACTACGTTGTTTATAAACATTGCTTTTCAATAAAAAAAAGTCACACGGCGTCAGGTCTGGCGACCTAGCAGGCACCGCACACCAAACTCATTGTTCAACCACTTCCGCACTTGATTATAAAAACACTATTTAGTCGTGGCACCAGGTTTAGTTATGCCCTGTATATTGATGCACATGAGCTTAATTATTATTCTCAACCCGTGAATAAAATTTAAACCAACTAATATTTCTAATTAAAACTTTCATTGAAAATTTCAGCTACTTGTGCTATGATCATTTTCGCCATATAGCAATACTATTTCTATTTTACTATATACATATACTCATTTTTGAAGCCATTTTTATTGATAAATTCAATAACACTAAAATTGATGAAGAACGATAAATCCATCAATATTGTCAACAAATTATTGTGACATTTGTTATTGTTACAAAAAAGTAGATCTTTTTTCAAAGCCGTTTCTGAAGTTCAAAGGACACGGTTCCTATTATACTAAATTTTCAGCCTTCGACTGGAACCCATTTTCCATAAGAACCGTGCGGGGTACTTTATTAACCAATATTAAATTTAGTAAGGATAAATCATGATTCTTAGTAAGGGTAGAGGAATAAAATGGTATTTTTTTAATTTGCTTCAAAACTAGTATATGGGGTCCTTGTTAGATTCCAGCCACATTTTCTCAATCAAAATGTTTCGATATTTTGTCAATTTGGATAATTTTTTGGCAACGGGGTAATTTTTTTTTAATTCTCGCTAAATCTAAGGTCACGTGATACAAGCCGCAATTTTTTTCCCATATGTGGCTAACTTTGTATAGTCATTCCTGAAAGCATTGTTTCAACTGTTTAACAAGTCACTGGTTCAATAATTATTGCTCCAAAGTTTATTCCCTTATTCAAATGTTTATTTTTTAAATCTATTTTGTTTTTTATAGAAAAGGGGTTCTTGTGTGATCTCATTTGGAAAATTTAGTGGGATGGATTGTATTCCTACAATATCATATCGAGATGTGCAGATAAAATTGAATACTGTAAGGTTCAATGATTGCATAAATACTAGATCAAGCATACCCACTTAAACGTGAAAGCTTTGTTTGGCCCTGTAATGCAAACAATTGACAGTTTTCCTACGCAACTAGAGAACATCAGCCCACTAGCTTATGACAGCCCCAGCGGTTGTTACTTGAATAGGGACAATAATAGAAAAATTTATTTTGAAAATACTAGAATTTTATCACCTCCTTCATGAATACCTCTCACTTCAGCTAACTTTAAACAGTTTCTGATAACTTTTAACCGTTTTAAACTCCCTCCCTGCTTCCTGCACGAACCGCCACTGTTAAAACATGAAATAAGGCTCTTTCGTTTGCATAAATTAACCGAATGTCTAAAGTTTAGAATGGTTTAGACTCTAAACCATTCGGTTGTCTTATTTGCATTACTTAGGTGCCACTTTGGTTTGTATACTTCTCCCTCTACCTTCATGAGCTCGTTAGTAAGGTACATGGAAAATATCGTTTAGGTGTAACAGATGTTTGAAATGAGCAACTTCTTCCCTAATGTTTTGATGTATGGTTGTTATGTCATTGGTTATGTCAGTATTACGGCATGCAGACATCCTATGTCGTAAATCTGAATTAGATGTGGCAGGTGTTTCATAAACCTTCTGTTTGAGCTAACCCAAAGAAAGTCCAATGTCAGAAGCGGTTATCTGGCGCCAATTCGGCGGGACCACAACGACCAACGTAATTTGTATCCATATGGTCTCGAACAGTTTTGCTATATAATAGGACAGCACTACGTCCATATTCAAATCATGTGGATTGTCAACAAATGGTGAGGAGGGTTGGAAATGGAGGATGTTTCGCCTCTTCCGGCCTAGCTCAGAATTTCGAAGATACAGCATCTCCGCAAATATCCAGCAACTCTGGAACTCTTCTTTGGGTTGAAGCAGTCAGGAACAGTATCGTCGATGATAATACGAATTCTTTTTGTATTTTGTTGGTGTTCCCAACGAGGTTCCATTTAGGCACAGGCTGTAGATTCCTTCAAAGACCCAAATAATAAATGAATGAACTACTCCATAATAACATCAGAGCTCTCAGATTACCCACCATGCACCCCCTAAGGTTGAGGCCCGGAAGGATGAACTCCCCAGCACTCGTACGTACTCGAAAGCTCACCCCCCTATCCACCACCCCCGCTCGTTAAAGCGGTTCCTCATCCTGATGACTGGCGATCAGCAGAATAAAATCTGACCGTTTGATATGGAGTGCCCAGCCAATTCTCGGCTTGAAGCTCCCTTATATCTGACATGAGTTTGACTTTTAAAACAATGACTTTACATTATGTGCATGGTGTCCCCCTGAAACTGGCTGTAGGCCTGAAAAAACTCTCGGCTGAGGGCCGAGTGCTGTGTGCTGAGTTAACTGAAATTGAAATTACTACTTGGTCGGTTCTTCTTGGTATCTGAAACATAAAAGCATGATTAATCGTGATTTGGTGCCTGTTGAAGTAGACGTTGGCGTCGCCGAAGGTCTCGCCTCCGCCGTACTTCTTCAGGGGTGTCGTTGTCTCCTTGGTTTACAGGACGTCTGTATTTGTCTCTGTCGTCTTGCTCACGTCTGTTCTCGTGGAGCTCCGTGAGCAGCAGGTTCGTGTGGGTCTCTACTGTCTAGAGTAGTCCCCACATGTTGTCTGATCAGTCTGTCAATATAGTCTGGGTGGATGTCTAAGTCTCGATATATGAACCTATTGGGCATATATTGTGGTGCGTCTGTTTTCGTCCTCAGGCAGACGTTGAAGAAGGCCTGTATCCTCTGCCTATAACTGTTCGCGCACTGCCCCCAAGCAGTGGATGCATACAATATGATAGGCAGAAGAATTGTCTTGATGAGGCGTAGTTTCAACTCGAGTGCCATGTTGCTCCTACGTCCGATGAGTGGGTACAGCTTATGCCTTGCGGCTTTCGCTATAGCTAATCTGTGGGAGACGTGCCTCTGAAACGTGAGTTTCTTGTCCAGGGTTACTCCTAGGTAAACGACTTCGTCTACCCATGAAATTCTCTCGTCGTTCATAGTAACATGGCCCTCGGGTGTCCTACGTCGCCTCGTGAACAGTATGGCCTTGCTTTTGTCTGCATTGATTCCGATCTTCCAACGATTGAACCACGGTTCCAGCTTGTTTGACCGCCAACTCGGCCTCAATTTATAGTAAAACCGTACATTTACTCCGGCCAATGGTGAAGCAAAGCCACTGGTGGGCGGAGCCTATTTGAGCTTCGCTCTTGGATATACTCCACGGGGTATTTTATTTTCAAATTATATTATGTATTTCTGGCTGAAGATATCAGGGTGCTCTCTTTTAGCTTCGTGAAAATTGTGCGAAGCACCATAAATTAAAATAACTTCAGTCTTTTTCTTCCAAAGATCGTGAATTATCGTTTTGAACAGATGTTCCACACGAACTAGTATGTTCAACTGATTCAGTTTCAAAGTAACTTATATTATCAAAGAAAGAAAGGCTAAAGATGGTATGAAAAAGTGAGTTTTTGTTTTCCAATTCCCAACAAAATAATTTATGTTACACTTACCTTTACCAATTCTACTGTTTTGGAGACATGACACTTATAATAATAATACTCCCTCATAAACACTAGAAGAGTGTACCCAAAGGCATAGCCTGTGCGGGGTAGAGGATGGCTATTATTGTTATTTGCCGTGGCGCTCCGGGCTCCGTTCACTTTTCATCTGTAGGAAACCCCAGAAAACCTACAGCACCACCCCTGGTGGTCGGGGCGCACTCCAAGCAAGTACTAGCCCTAGACATTGCCATCTAAGCATCTTACATCGCTTGCTTTTTACAACAAGGCATGTGTTGCCTATCGATACCGATAGATATGAGAAAAACTATCTCGCACACCGGGATCGAACCGGGTCCAATGCTAACAATAGTTTCAACGGTCGTCACCTCGACCGCCAAGTCAGCGGACTCCAAATTACATTCGTATATTATATTAAATTCAGAGATCACATACTGAGTTTATGTGGATAAATTTCAACCAGGAGCCATTCTGTATTGAGTGATATTCTTGGACAATAATTATTCGTTGAGGTATAACAAGACCCTTCTTTCCATTAAAAAATAAAAATGGCGTTGATTATAATTTTTCCATTGCTAGGTGCTGTTTTAATTTTCTAAACCTCCCCATAAAAAAAAATAAGTGTATCCATGAGCTGCACATTTATTGAAGGATTGAAGGACCATGGTCGATAATATTTTTTTATTATTATTATTAGTTTTTAATTTCGCATAAAAATGTATGATCGATTTTGTAGTATAAGTAGTGTTGCAAATATTTATTATTTTATATTTTTTATTATAAAAAGAAGATATTCATTCTTATTGATTACTTCAACCTACATCACATTAGTTTTTAAGTTATATAGTGTGACAAAAATAAGGAACTGTAATTGTAAGGTGCCCTGACAGGGCAGTCTCGACGAGAAGTAAAGTATATTTCTGGCAGTACAAAACAGGCATTTGACAATTCATTTCCTAACAGAAAAATGATAAATATGAAAAGCAAATGTCCAATCTTTCAATATGATGATTACACTCACTTGAATTTCAATATCTGGTGGATCGTCTCAATTTCAAAAAATTAATTAGGGGGGGGGTAAATATACAGGGTGGCCCATTTGAAGCCGGGCACTACTGTAACTTTTTTTATTTGTTGTTCGATTTAAAAGTTTTTTTTCAATGTATACAGCTTCAATGGCTCTATTATACTGCTATAACTTTGAAATAAAATTAGAAATGTCAAGACCTCCTTCGATTTTTTGCAAATAGTCTAAAAAACATGTTGGCAACTTTTTAAAATTAAATTTTAGCCCGCCACTGGATTTGTGATACTTTCAAATTGGTATAACCGAATCAAACGAAAAAATAATGAAAATTATAATATTTTCAGCTATAGTTCTCCGTTAGTGTAGTTATACACTGGAATAAATTTGACTGTTTTCGTCTTTTTTTTAGCTGACTTATCATCTGAAGCAATATCAGTTTCGAGCTCAGTTCTTGATTTTTTTTTAATATTGCCAATATTGTTAAAAATTGTTGATTAGAAACGTTTACAATTCAAACTGACAGTGATCTAATCGATCATTGGAAATTACAATATTTCACACATGAATTGAAATTTAATTAATTTAAATTTTGATGTTGCAATATTTTGAATGAATTTTGATTTATGCATTGAAATGCACGACCAATGCTGGTGTTATTAGTGATTTTTGATGAATAGTCGTTAAATTGCTATCAATTTAGTGTGGTTATTTTGTCTACATGAGGTTAGTTAGGTTAGGTTGGCTAGTAATTCACTCATTTTCAGCACAGTTTGCCTACTTCTTGTCTTGTCATTTAAACTTACCGCCATTACAGTGACCAATCACAGAGCGCTTAGTATTGCAAATTTACTTAATTTAAATTTTAGTTGCAATATTTCTGTTAGAAATCAGTATTTTCAATAAATCCCTATAACACCCATTTTGAAGTATTTCAAATTCAAAAAAAAATTATTTAAAAAAATTTACTATGTTTTTCAACATGAAAGTTGATTTTTCTTGAAAACGGTCAACTTTAGAGCTTATGACCAAGAGTACCTTTTTTTTTAAGAAAACATTGGCGGATCAAGTAGGTGGCTCAAAATCATACTTTTTCCAGTGGCGTAGAAGTTGGAGAAAAAAACACCCACTACCCCTTCAAAATCTTCACCAATTATGAATTTTAAGAAATAAAAAATCAGCACAAAACATAGCTTATTATGAGTAGAAAATGCCTACGAAATCTGTTTTCTGTGCGATGAACGGTTCCAGAGATATTCGCAAAAAAACGAATTTTTTTTTTTTAAATCTCAACACCCTGTATCTCGAAAATGGTGCATTTTAGAGGGTAAGTTAATAGAAACTTTTTTCATATTTTTGGACGTGCTGTCACATCCTGAAGTCCTGCGCATTTATTATGAAACACCCTGTATAGAAAGGCTAAAAGAACTCGTCATATCTTGATGAGAAACATGAAGAAACAGTATTATCAGAAGAGGATATTTTGACTCTCCAAATAAGAATCGTACCTTGTGGAATGTTGTATATGAATTAACAAATGAAAATGAAATATGTAACGATATAAATATTAAAGTTGATGACCAATTGATCAAAGATCCAAAAACTATAGGCTTTAGCCTAATAACTTTTCAATTCAAGAACCCATTGAACTAGTAGAAAAGATACCTGTAATGTTTGTATTACTTATAAAGGAATTGATCATTCCCCACACAATGTATTTCAATCCGTTTACAGAAAATGAGTTATTCTCATTATTGAACAACAATTTAAAAAGTAAAAAATCGTCTAGTCCATACGAAATTCAAAATTCTTGTAGCACCTATTTTGAAGTATTGCAAATCCAGTGGCGTAGTCATATTTCTTTTAAAAAAATTGCTACTAAAATTTTTAGATTTTTGACTATGAAATAAACTCTTTGTGGGCCTTGAAATTTTAATTTCATTCCGAATTTACGGTACTGAACTATCTATCAATGCTCTTTCCATTAAAAGAATGAACTTTCAAATCGGATATTGAATAACAATTTTAGATGGGTGCTCTGCTTTAAAATGGTTCACTCTGTAAACTGGCAAATTCATATATAATCGCCTATTTCAAAAGCAGAGTAATGAAAGCCTGAAATAAAAGCATTTAGTTAGACCTCCATTCATCCACATAATTCATCTTTTATCGTGAATTATACTAGTTTTATATCTTTAAATTGTCTTTCATCTTTTGTGCTGTCAAATAATATATTCTGTTTCACACAGTTGTTAAATATATCCTGATATATATTTTATATTTCGTTTTGTATCATATTTTGTGAATAGGTTTTTCGAATATTTTGAATAAAATTAATAATGATATTATTTTTGAATAATTTGAAAATAGTTTTAGTTATATAAGTTTATAAGATAAAATATTCATATTTCGACTGGTAGAAATATAGTAACGTTCTCACGAATTGAGAGATTGTACCAAAAGCTTGGACAAAACAGTACTTCGGGAATTTCCAATACTACCAGCAGCACAAACTCTTGTTGAAATTCCACACATCTGAACTTCCGTACACTTCATTTGAAATAGAGTTTTATCAATGTCGTTGAGACAATAATTATGAAGAATGAGAAAATTGGTAGAATAAATCTACATACACACTGTGAAACAAAATGGTTTTCAGGGTGGTACAAGGCAAGTGGAATGGAAACGAACAATTTCCTCGTGTTTTTACTAGTTTGTTTCAATTATGCTCTATATTTTGATACTCTTATTTTTAGGTGGACATCTAGGTCTGCATTACATATCGACTCTCTATATTTAGCTCTCTAGATATGTACAGTTCAGTGATCAATGATTCGTTCGAATATTTTTTTGTGTAAAGTTTGGGGCGGATGTGTTTTCCCCTCTCTTTATTTTTATTATTTTTACTCAACAGCACATGTATATAATTTTGATTGATTTTGTTTTTTTTCTTATTATATTTTCAACCAGTAATTAGTATGTGATAGTGTTAGTGTTTGAAAGTTTGAATTTCATAGCCTGAAAGTAAATGTTTAGAATTGGAAGCACAGGGAACATAAAAAGAAAAACATCACACTATGCTCTCTTTGTTTTCCAAAATATTTCTTCAATGTCTATCAGATCCGACAATTTTACTTTACTCTTGCAGTGACAATGTTTGTTGTTTTTATTTAGTTTTTTTTGACATTTTGTTTGGAAAACACATCCCACTTAATGAAGCCAATTTTCTCTAGTCGCTGTATATATCTCATACACGTACAAATCATCCCGACTACTGAATTTTCTTTCTTTTGGTTGTGTTTTATCTTAAGATTCGTATTTTTTCCAATAAAGAAACCCGTCACTGGGACATTTTCAATATTTAAGAACAAAATGATAAGATTAGAAATATAAACTGTACCTTTATATTTTTATTATTTTCATTTGACAATTTTTGTTCAATTAACATTTTCTCCCACTATGAAGATGTGATTGGTGATTATGTATGTGAGAAATATAATAAAAATGAAAGGTGATAACTAAGTACTGCATAATGTTGTTTTAATAGTTACCTTCCACATTTGAAGAATTTCAAAAAGACAATGAAAACTGTGTTTTGTGTTTGAAACAACTATTCAAAACGGTGTCGAGAGGTTGAGAGAGAAATCGGTATTCTTAAAAAAAAAACGCAATCGGAAATGTGTATTTCGAACCAAAACATTGACAACTTAAGAAAATTGACTGAGAATAGAGGACTTCAGATGAGGATGCAGTCATACCACCACACAATTTTTGGCTTAAAACTTCTAGCATGTTTTTTCGCAACTTTTCCTCATGTCCAGCCAGCCTCAGGAACCCCGAACTAAGATTGAAAAAGTAGTAGGTAACAGTGGAAATATTCTATAAAATACAGAACACTAGGGACTTAATTTTTTTTTGGGTTTTTTTTGTTTGAAAATAATGCCAAATTCAAAACTAAACAAATCCTGCCAGATCATTATCATTGAAAGAGGGATAAAATTGAAATGAAAGAATGTCTGTTATCCAAATTAGAACTCGTAAAACCGTCCATCCCCGGATAAGGGGCAATTTGCCTCTCTAAAAATGAGAGGATTAAAAGTAGGTAAAAGCTTATTTCTGGGAAACCTTCGAAACGGCTCGATAATCTGGTCATAATAAATAAAAAGATAAGAATTCCCAAGTTTCTAGAATTATTGTAAAAGATTCAATATTTTCAAAAAGAAATGTATTGTGGAAAAGTCATACAAGTTCAACCGAAGTAGAAACCCAACAAGTTTTTGATGAAATTTCTGATTGATCACAACCACTTTAAATCAAGAAATATTCGACTTAACATATTCTATACGCCGAGCCCAACTTTTCCCAACGCTCGGTAGTGTTTTCCGGTCGATGGAATCTCATTATTCTCAATCATGAACGCTCTGACGAAATATAGTGGTTGCAGGACCTCTGATGAACAAATTGCACAGCCCAACTCTCCCCAATGCTCGTTATTTTTTTTTGTCGACGGAATCTTCTATTATTCTTAATCATGAACGCTCTGACGAAATATGGTGGTGGCAGGATCTCTGATAAAAATATTGCAGAGACCACCTCTTCCACAACACTCCGTAATTTTTTCTGTTGATGGAATCTTTCAATATTCTCAAGCATGAACTCTCTAACGAAATAGGGTGGTTGCGGGTCGTGTAATAAAAAAAATTGCAGAGACCACCTCGACCCCAACGTTCGGTAATTTTTTTCTGTCAATGAAATCTTCTATTATTCTTAATCATAAACGCTCTGACGAAATATGGTGGTGGCAGGACCTCAATAGAAAAATTGCAAATCCCAACTCTCCCTCAACGCGCTGTAATTTTTTTCTCTCTATGGAATCTTTCATTATTCTCAATCATGAATGATCTGTCGAAAAATATGGTGGTTTCAGGTCCTGTAATAAAAAAATTGCAGAGACCGCCACTCCCCCAAGCCTCGGTAATTTTTTTCTGTCGATGAAATTTCTAACATCCTCAATTATGAACACTCTAACGGAATATGGTGGTGGCAGGACCTCTAACAAAAAAAATTGCATAGCTCAACTCTCCCCCAACGCTCGGTAATTTTTATTTGTCGATGGAATGTTTCATTATTTTCAATCATGAATGCTCTGGCGAAAAATGTGGTGGTGGCAGGACCCCTAATGAAAAAATTGCAGAGCCCAACTCTTCCCCAACGCTTGGTAATTTTTTATTTTCGATGGAATCTTTCATTATTCTCAATCATGAACGATCTGGAGAAAAATCTGGTGGTTTCAGGTCCTGTATTAAAAAAATTGCAGAGACCACCTCTCCCCCAAGCCTCGGTAATTTTTTTCTGTCGATTAAATTTCTATTATCCTCAATCATGAACGCTCTAACGGAATATGGTGGTGGCAAGACCTCTAATAAAAAAAAAATTGCATAGCCCAACTCTCCCCCAACTCTCGGTAATTTTTATTTGTCAATGGAATCTTTCATTATTTTCAATCATGAATGCTCTGGCGAAAAATGTGGTGGTGGCAGGACCCCTAATGAAAAAATTGCAGAGCCCAACGCTTGGTAATTTTTTATTTTCGATGGAATCTTTCATTATTCTCAATCATGAACGCTCTGACAAAATTTGGTGTTGGCAGAACCTCTAATAAAAATATTGCAGAGACCTCCTCTCCCCCAACGCTCGGTAATTTTTTTCAGACAATGAAAGTTTCTATATTATTCTTAATAATCTCAATCATGAATGCTCTAACGAAATATGGTGGTGGCAGGACCTCTGATAAAATAATTACAGAGCCCAACTCTCCCCCAACACTCGGTAATTTTTTCTGTCAATTAAATCTTGAATTAGTCTCAATCATGAACGCTCTAACGAAATATGGAAGTGGCAGACTGGCGGAAAGACATAGGATTACAATCCTTGAAGTGCGCATGTCACATCAACAGATTTGATTGCGTGGAAATTGATAATATAGGTAGGTTTTGCACAATTTTTTCTTGTGAAAATACATTTTGTGATGAGTAATTTTTCAGTATGATCTTGCCTTAACGAACTAACCTAACGTAGACATTTGCGTGCGTAGAAATTTAGCAATCCTATAACTTACAAGCATTTTCAAAGGTGCGCGCATGCGCACTTCAACGATTGCAATCCTTTACCTATCCGACAATGGTGGCAGGACTTCTTTAGGCCAATATAAACGTTAGAATTTTATGTAAAGTCCGGCCCGATAGACCGATTATATTTTTTCTATGATAGACCTAAAATAAAAATTTGACATATCTGCGCAGCGCGTTCTGCCCAGTCTAAGTAGCTACACTATCGAACAACTAATGGTTTATAGTACCGTCAGGGAGCTACATCAAAGAACCAAACCATAAGATAATCAAACTACAGATTAAAATCTGTGACCAAACTCTAAAAATGGTTTCAAAATGTTAAGAGTCTAGTACTTAGTTGTTTAGGTGCCTGTAGTGAAGCAACGATTCCGATTCTATTTTGACACTTTTTGTTTTCGACATAGATACCTGTGGAATTACATTTAAACAAAATATGAGCAGAAATTTTGTCATTGTCGATTACCTACCAGTTTGTTTATGAATCTTTGAGAAGGTACTGTTTTAGAATGGCAAACATGAAGAAAGTGTGTACCTTGGATCAATTAAAAACTTTAATTAGTGGTGTTGACAATTTAGATGGCCAACAGTTCAAGGAACTGATGATTGTTTATCCCTTTGAAGACATGATCGACATTAATACCATGGATAGTAAATTATTACAGTAAGTGAAACGAAATGTTGTTACGAGAGTTTTATGAATTATAAACAAGAAAATCGATTTTCGAAAATTACGTCGACTTGGATTATTATAAACATTTGAAATTACTCAAAATATTTGTACAGATACTACTTATTTTATATCGCTAGGTTACATCATGATTTTCAATAAACCGAGGCTCTGAACTTTTGAGCTACCTATTTTACTTTACCTCTGACTAGGATAGCGGCTTTATTTATAGTTTGTGACTATTTCTCTTTGTTTATTTTGGTTTCAAATAATACAACAATACAAGTTCTGGGATGCGCAGTTCACTCACTTCTGCACGTTTGCTTCAAATTCGCTCACTTCTGAAAAAAGTGAGCCACTATGATCCCAAAGTGCTCACTTCTCAACTGCGCATGACCTTGACGTCCCCAGTGCCCAGAACCAATATGTTTTCAAACCAGAACTAACCCATAACTCTAAATGGGTATTGGACAAGGAGACTAAAATTTAACAAGGAGTGTTTGATTCCCTAAGACAATGGGGACACTAGTAGAAAGAGATGAAAGAACATTTTTGACGAAATGTGACGTAGTAGGACGTTTCATGGCCGCCGTTCTCTATAGACAGTGACGGACTAGCTCTTGGTATATGAGAGTTACTGCTGACAGTTTTGTTGCTTGGTTCAAGTTCGACTCTGTACTAATATCCAAGTACGTCACTATGACGCGTTGATTTCTGATTGGCTAGAGCTTATTAAATCCTCCTTGTTAAATTTTAGTCTCCTTGGGTATTGGGTACCACAGACAGACCTCGTAAACAGTGAAAAGACGTTACATTCCGAAATGTATTACGATTATTATGATTCCATCACATGCAAATTTGAAATATTGGCGGGAAAATAATTAAAGGTGGTAGAAAAAAGAGAATCCAGGGAATCTGAAACAAAACTTTATAAGTAATTTGGGGATGTTATGTAGGCCCCGAAAAGTAAAAAAATACTAAATAGTAAACTTATACCATATACACAGAGTGGTCTAGAACCTAATTTTAAATAATCAAAGCTTTTGAAATTTGTTAGTCGTATATAAATACAGGGTGGGGCACCCCATACGACACGGTCCCTGTGAATCAAACCATTATTTTTTTCGGGAATTCCTCCATTTCATTATATGTATATTGAGTAAGGCTACAAAAAGAAATTATTTTGGAGTCTACAGGGTGGCTCAAAAATGTGTGACATATCAAAGTAGTGTTTTTTAAATGGAACACTCTGTATTTCGTTACACTTTTGAATAGATCAGGAAAAAAATATGATTTCATAAAAGGTACTATATGTACCTTACTATAACCGTTCTCGCGTAATTGATTTTTTTATGAAAATGCTAGAAACAATAATTGGAAACTAAATAACATTGAAATGTATAGAAATCATCCCTTCGAATTGTGACCATGCATGGAAGAGGTTTTGGGCCATTGATTTCGAAAAAACCCGTTTCTCAATATTATACAGAATGTTCAAAAATCATTGTTACTTTTTTATAATTTCGTACAAAGATAAAACTTTGTCATTTTAAATGGAACCCCTGTATTTTTTTGCTCTGAGAGATAGAAAATTTCATTATCTCTCATTTCATATTGTGGTTTCCTATACCTAACCTTAATAGTTTTTCAGATATTGGCTTTTTTAAATAGTAGTTCTTATTCAATGCATTTTTTGAATCAAGATAGCTTTGAAACGAAATTTTATTTGATTTGCACACAGAATTCTTACTGACAGTTGTTATACTTCACTTCATCGAAAATAGTAAAGGTTCCGTCAAACCAAAGCGGGAACGCGGGAGCGGGAGCGGGAACGAAAAATGGGAATCGTGCGAATTGCTAGAAAAACAGTAAATGTGGCAAACCATATATATTTCTCTGCTTGTCTGCATTTCGGAGTACGAGAATAATCACTTCGGTATGTATTTTTACATATCCCACTATCGAATTTAGTCTTGTATTCATCCCGCTCCCGTCCCGCCTTCCCGCGTCGGTTTGGGGAAACCTTTACTGTTCACTAAAATTAAGTCAGTTAGTCATTTACATTCATATTCTGACAGTAGTTCATTAAACAGACTACACTTTTTTTTATTATTCAACTGAAACAACAACAAAATATGAAACACAAATGTATTTAATTCAAAGTAGATGCTCGAAATAACTACCTTCCTGTTGAATACAAAGAGCCACTCTTTCTTTGAAAGACTGCTTAACATTTAATAACATTTGAGGCGTCACTCTTCGAAAAGCAGCCCTTATTCTCTCCTTCATATTTTCCAATGTGGTTGGAAAGAAAAAAATCTGGTGATCTCGCTGGCCAATTTTTTGGTCCACCCCTACCAATCCATTTATTCGGAACGCACATTTTCAAAAAGTGTCTGACACTGAATTTCAAATGTGCCGAAGCTCCATCCAATTGTAACCACATCCGTTGTCTGATATTTATAGCGGCACAATCTCCAGAAGCTCAGGCAGGTCATCTAGTAAAAATTGTAAAAAAAATTGACCATTCAAGTGTCCATCAAAAAAGTGTGGTCCTATAACTTGTGTACCTATAGTTCCTTCCCACACGTTAACAGACCATCTATTCTGGTGATCCAGAGTGCGGAAAAAAGTTGTGTCAGTTCACTAAGCCGTTGTTATGAAAAGTACATCAGAAAATAAAATGAATTCCAAAAAATGTTCATCCTCACTAAACTTGTCCAGAACCCATAGACAAAACTCGATTCTTCGATGGATACAATGATTTCTTATATAGTAATTGGGACTTTTTAGAAAACTTTACTGAAATTAACGTTGCTGTTGAAAGTTTTTATAATAGGTTGTATGAAATCATGAATACACACATTCCACTTTCCAAAAATTTTAAACATAAATATCCAGTATGGTATCCAAGCGAGGTTATAAAGCTTATTAAAGAAAAGTCCAAGCTACATAGAAAGTTCAAAAACACAGGAAATTTTTATTTTCATCAGGAATTCAGTAGGCTAAGGGCAGATATCAAACAAAAACTAAAAGAAGCATATGCATCGTATTTACAGAATGTAGAAATCAAGTTGAAAGAGGATCCGAACAATTTCTGGGCATTTGTCAATAATTAAAATAGAACTTCAAGAATTCCTGGTAAAATGGTTTGTGGAGGGGAATCGTATACTGATCCGCAATCGATTGTGAATGCCTTCGGGAATTTCTTTGAAAGTGCCTATTCATTACCTGTAAACGTAGAGGAAAACTTATTATTTAATTTTGATCATAATACTCTAGTAGATATTAGCTGTGAAACAATCACGGAAACAGAAATCTTGGAAGCTGGGAAAAAATTAAAGAATAAGTTCACTTCAGGGTCAGATAGAATACCATCATTTCTCTTGAAAGACTGCTTAAGAGTATTAGTTCACCCTCTACAAATCCTTTTCAATTTAATTTTGAAAACATCAGTTTTTCCAGAAATTTGGAAAATTGCCAAAGTTTGCCCAATCCATAAAAGTCAAGATCGTAATGCCATTAATAATTATAGACCGATATCAATCTTGAATAACTTTGCGAAGATTCTGGAGACCATCTTGTACAGTCGCATTTATCTGTCCACCAAACATATTATATCTGAATACCAACATGGTTTTATGAATTCTAGATCCACCGTTAGTAACCTGGCTGTTTTTAATCAATATTTGTGTGAAACTTTAGATCTTAGGGGGCAGGTTGATGCGGTGTACACAGATTCCTCTAAGGCTTTCGATAAGATCAGTAATAATATACTTCTTCACAAACTTTCAATAATGGGCATTAATGAAACTTACTTACAACTTTTAGAATCATACCTCCATCAACGCAAACAGTATGTTCATTACAATGGTTTTTATTCAAATATCTATTTTGCAACTAGCGGAGTACCTCAGGGGTCCAATCTTGGTCCATTATTATTTTTGATATTTATTAATGACTTGTGCAATCTATTGGAGTGCAATAGGTTGATGTTTGCAGATGATTTGAAGTTATACGCTACTATAACCAGTTTAGATGACTGTATGATATTGCAAAATCAAATTAATACTTTACACACATGGTGTCTTGAAAATTGCTTGCATTTGAACATATCTAAATGTAAAATCTTAACATTCAGCCGGAAACTCAATACATTACAATTTCCCTACAGCATAGATAATGTCACATTAGAAAAAACTGATACCATTAAGGATTTAGGTGTCTATTTTGATCAGCAACTCACATTCAATCAACACATAAATAGTATTGTTAGTTCAGCATATCGATCATATGGCTTCATTATAAGAAAACTGTAAAAATTTCAATAATATTTTAGCATTGACCTCTCTATATTTCAGTTTAGTCAGATCGAAACTAGAATATGGGTCCATAATATGGAATCCTATATATTTTCAATACTCATCTGCTATCAATAAAGTTCAAAAGAAATTCTTAAAATTCCTAAGCTTCAAAATCAACGGAATTTATCCTCCAAGAGGCTGTAATTATCTTGATTTGTTGCATAGATTTGACTTTGTATCATTAGAAAAACGTAGAAATCAGGTTTCTGTTTTATGCTTGTATAAATTATTCAATGGTAAAATTGACTGTCCCGCATTACTGTCGCAAATTAATATTTTTGTTCCAAGAATAACATCTAGACACAACACTACTTTCTTATGCAAAAGAGCTCAAACAAATTTAATGTTAAAGGCACCAATACATTTTATGTGCAGTAATGCAAACAAACTTTCTAGTGTTTGTGACTTCTTTTCTTGCAGTGTTTGTGAACTCAAGAATAAATCTCGTGCGCATCTTTGAATTTTTGTATTTTTTATTTTATTTTTTTTTTTTTGTTTTTGTATTCAAATAGGACTTGTGATTGTCATTCATTCATATTTAGAAATTAGTGCTACTAATTAATCTTGTATTGTCATTTATAAAATTGCTCTGTAAATGGGAAACTGTTGGGCAATAAACGCTATTATTATTATTATTATTATTATTAAGTTCTGTGGTTGAATCGTATGAGGTTTTTTTTATGATAGATCCCATTATAAGAAATTCATTCTCCTCATTTCCAATGATAGGTTTTGGTCTATTTGCCTTTTCATAAGCTACACTTCCAGTCCTACGAAATTCATGTAGCAATCGTTTGAAAACCAACTTGGAGGAATGATTCCGGTCTGGAAATTTTTGGGCATACTTCCTCGACGCCAAAAGGCAATTTTCTTCACACTCACCAATCGCTAAAATCAAAGCTATCCGCTCTTGAATGGGATAAGTTTTCATTTTTGACGGTAATAATTCAGTGAATGTTTTGAATAAAGTAAAACACAACAACTGTCATTAAGAATTCTTTCAACAAGTTGAATAAATGTCGTTCTAAAGCTATCTTCATTCTAAAAATGCATTGAAATAGGAACTACTATTTGAAAAAGCCAATATCTGAAAAACTATCAAGGTTAGGTATAGGGAACCACAATGTGAAATGAAAGATAATCAAAATTTCTTTTCCTCGGAGCAAAAAAATACAGGGGGTTCCATTTGAAATAACAAAGTTATCTTTGTCCGAAATTATAAAAAGTGATAATGATTTTTGAACATTCTGTATAGTATTGAGGAACGGGTTTTATCGAAATCAATAGCCCAAAACCTCTTTCACGCATGGTCAAAATTAGAAGTGATGATTTCTATACATTTCAATATTATTTAGTTTCCAATTGTATCTAGCATTTTCATAAAAAAAAATCAATAACTTTAGAACGGTTATAGTTAGGTACATAGTACCTTTTATGAAATCATATTATTTTTTCCTGACCTATTCAAAAGTGCAACTCAATACAGGGTGTTCCGTTTGAAAAAACACAGCTTTGATATGTCACACTTTTTTTAGCCACCCTGTAGACTCCAAAATGATTTCCGTTCGAAGCCTTAATCGATATACATATAATGGAGTGGAGAGATTACCGAAAAATTAAATGATGTGGCTTACAGTGACCGTGTCGCATGAGACGCCCCACCCTGTATACGAGTATTATCAAAAAATCTGAATTTGGTACAAGAGTAGGAATTTTTATCATGAAAAACTGTTTAGAATTATTAACTTGCTCAAATACGCAGTAATGTATTTTTACAAAATACATTTTTTCATAATTTTCTCCCGATGGGGAAACATCTCCTTTAAATCTCGTACAACTAGAAATTTTGAGTCATTTGAGCAATTTTCAGTCATCAAATCTACGCTTCAGTCATCGGTTTGAGTCTTTTAGTCATCGGCTTGAGTCTTTTAGTCATCAGTTGGAGCCTTTTAGTCATTTCAATATTTTAAATCTCGTACACATTTTAGCGAGATGTTTCCCCCTCGTTTTCTCCACAGTAACACCCATTTCTACGGATATTTTTATTGAAAACTAGCTGAGCCTGCTACAACGCCTTCGAATATTATTTGACCCTTCTCTGCAAGAGCCATTATTTGAATAGGTGAACTTTCTTACGGATAGATCTTCCCACTACTGAATTATGTCGAACAAAAAATAGTGGAATCATATAAACAGTCACTAATAAAAACAATTTTATCTATTTTCCAGAACCCAGGCAGATTTCTTACTGAAGCTGAGCAATAAACATGAATTTCATCAGACTCTGAAACCAATAACTCGCATCTTAGAGTTTATATTGGCAATTATTGCAGACTTAGATATAGAGGAATCAAGTGAAATACTTTCTAAATATTTAGAATTATTGAAGAGAATAGTTTCCAGGTAATATTTTTCTGCGGCTAACAATTTTAAGTATCGTCGATTCTTGAAATAAGAAATATCTTGGAATAAAAACTAGTGCATATACAGGGTGAGTCAGAACAAGACCGACAAACTCCGAAAACCGATTCCTCACATCATTTCAAGGTGAAAAGTAGGATCTATCTAGGTATGTCCTAAAATGCATCCCCCCTGAAAAAATTAGGATTTTTATTTCTCCAAAACTCCTGAAGGAAAAAATTTAAAATTGGTACACTGATCAAGGCTTATCAACGTGATAATTTGAAGTGAAAAATTTAAATTTTTGTAAACCAGTGGCGTAGTTACGATTGTAAATCAGGCTACATAATATTTTCCTTCATATTTTTTTTTGGAAAAGTGAATGGACACATGAGTGTTTGTCATCAGTTACATAAAAACAAATATTATACACACAAGCTAATCAAAAAACCATAAAACACTGGCCACATGAGCACATGTACAGAAAGTTCTAGCTCCCGACTTACTAGTACAATAATAGTGAAGTTCCAAAGGTTGATTTTTGATATCATTTTCAACAGTGAGAGCTTTCTACAACATATATTTACATGAATTACAAAACCTGCAGAATTAACATGATGAATTCCCGTCATCTGCTTCAAATAATGTAAATCCAAACGAGAAAATTCAGGTGCGTGCAAGTGGTTTAATAAAGTCCAATAACCATTTCTTATATGTAGGTTTTCAGCTTGAACTCTTGTTTGCATAATATTAATTCCTTCTAATTGATCTAAAATTTCCTGCGCTGTTTGTAATGTACCAGGCATGATTATTGGGGGAGGGAATTTATTCATTAGAGCTCCATTTATCTGATAATATTCCTTTATATTAACAGCATGGTGTATCTAAATTGTATTTTTCAAGAATTTGAAAGTTGACTTTGAATGTCCTTTATCTGTTTTTCACGATTACAAATCTCTTGTATTATCACCCTAAAAAAGGCAATATATTGATGTAGTGTGCAGCAGTAGCCCAGTACATTTTGTTTTCAATACTGTCAAAAATATATGGAACATCCTGTACATTAAAATATTTTATATTTCAATACGTGGGTAACCTTTTTACAATTCAGTACGTGAGCGAAGATATTTTATTTTGCAACACAACTTGTCCTCAACAGAACATAAACAAGAGTTTTCAAAAAGGCCACTGATAGTTCGATCGAGTAGTCGAGTTTAGAGTTCTGCCGTGCCCACAGCTATGGGGGGAGTTTGGAAGATTCGATATTAAATAAATGGAAAATGTTCATAAACTGTTTAAGCCGATATGTATTGCAAGTAAAGATCTTTTTAAAATAATTTATCCAATCAATAACTAGGAGAGATTCTTCAATTCTTTAATTCATTAATTCTTTATTGATTATTTCCTTCATTAATTTCAATCGTCTAAATCGCATATTTGTACATAGTAAAATAAATGTTTTTATATTTTTCTAAAGTGTTTTAAATCTATGAATGATCAGTATCTACCTAGTTAGTCGTGAATCAACCCCAATTCACGACAATACGATGGGCTAAACTTCATGAAAAAAAATCTACTCCCAAAATTCTTAATAAAAACATTTCTGAAATGTTAGGAGTATTTTCGTAACGTAGAAGGTAGAATAACTATTTAAATATATTTTACCGAGTAAATAAATTAGAAAAGTGCAAAATTGTACCAATGATGCGAGGGGCAAAAATTCATAATTTTCATAAAAATTAAATGTTTCGAAAACGGCGAGACTCAAACGGGGGATTTTTTTCATAGCACCCTTTGATCTATATTCTCCTTCAGTTTAACGTGTCTTTACGGGACACCCGTATTTGAAGGAAATAATGATCATATTGTCGGGATAAAAAAACTGATCATAGCAAGTTGACAAAACTTTTACATCCGACCAACAAACTCAAAGTGAAGGTAATATGACAGTATCACAGAAATTTACCGAGGAAAAATTTAATTACAGGGAGATTTCCAAAAAAAAATCGATTCTCGGATTTTCTTCCATACGTACCTTTTGAATAACCCTGTATATCGTATATCGTAAAAAGTATATAAAATTTTACTAAAAATAGTATAAAGGGATGATCATCTTTCTGACTCGCCCTGTAAAAAATGTTTGAATACATCATTATTATAAACCAACCAGAAGCAAATTCAGCTAGCTAATGAAATTACTGAAAGTTGAATTATATTTCGAGTCAACGTTTTTTAAATTTTCTCCTGTAGAAAATTAAACTTTTTCTCATGAGGGACTAATATTTAGTGGCATTAAAACACTATCACAGAAGAAAATTCTTGATACATAAAAGAAAATAAGAAATAAATGCTTTTAAAAAATGGCTATATTCCAATTTCAACACCCTGTAACTCTGAAACTAGTCATAGGATTGAGTTGGGCGCATGGACACTATTGTTCAGAAAGTCGTCAACTCCAAATATACTAACAATTCATGAAATTTCACCTAAGCCCATTTCTCCATAAGCCTGGTCCTTTTACATCTCAAAATGAGGTCCCATTCTGACTCACCCTGTATTTATCACTTCTATGTTTCAAATACTTGCATTAAAATACTTCCTGCTACATGCTACATATATGACCGATGAATCCATTTCAGTACCAATAACGATAATGAAGTGCTGCGGAAACATATCCAAAGAGAACGGGAAAGAATTTTCGAAGTTTTAGCCAAAACAGTAAAACAAAGAACATTTGGTGCTATCCACGCCAGCGATTGCACCAAGATTTTGAGCGATCTGTTATCGATGAACGGCATGATGCCGATGACGGCATCCAGAAATCTGGCAGAAATAGCGGAAATATTCAAAGGATTAAAAATGGTCCACGAATTGGCGGTTATTTCAAATATTGTTTTGAAAAGGTGAGTTTGAGCTATTTTCGTATGTGTTTTGCGATTGCTTTTGAGAACACCGTCTATGTCCTTAATTCTTAATGGTTATTTCGAACCCTTGCTTCAATTTGGTGAGTTTCGAGTCCACTAGCCGCAAATTGTTTGAGAACATTTTGTCTATCAGTGTTTCTGAACAATTAAAAAGCAGTTTGTATAAATGGGAAACGAAATGAGCACCAGTAAAACTGCCTTGTGTGGCGTGCCACATGGATAAATACTGGGCCCAGTTTTTTTTCTCATCTAAACAAATTCCATACAGTTCCTTAACCTGAAAGGAACGGCGTATTATTTCTGGAGGAAATTAATGGAAAAATATTGAGTTATATGAATTATTATCACAATGGCTCTCTTTTCATAGATTAACGTTCTAAACGGCGCAACTTGAAAATTTCTTTCGAATGCAAGCATCTTCCCTTCTTGAGAGAGTATCTTTGGAAAATATTCCGAAGTATACAAGGTGACCCAGAAAAGTGCACCAAACCAAACTTATGTTTTTTGTAATGGAACACCCTATATTTCATCACATGGTTGAATAGAGATTACTTTGACCATTCAAAAATTATAGGGTCATGTATGTTCATCAACGTTATTTCCGGAGATATATCGATATTACTTCAAAAAACATAAGGTATTCAACACTCTGTAACTCGGAAAAATAATTCTAAGAACTTATGGAAAGTGAAATGACTCCAGGATTGGTTCAGAGCAAATTTCCTGAATCTGAATATGGACAAAACCAATTCAATACGATTTCACCATCGTCAAAAAGAAATGTTCGAACGTGACTATATCAACTGAGAACGGTGGTGATGTAAAAATTGTTCAGCATGTCAAATTCCTAGGCCTTCATGTCTTACTCTAAATTGAATTCTCATTGCTATCAGTTCAGAAATCTCAAACTTGTTCTCAGTGCTGACCAAATGATGAAATTTTACTATGCCCAGATAGATTCCAGACTGAGGTATGAAGTACGATTTTGGGGTCTGTCCACCTCATCATCAAGTGTTTCTGTTGCCCAGAAGCGTATTTTACGCAGCCTGGTTGGAATAACCAAACGCTTTTCTTGCAAAGAACACTTTAAAAATCTAAATATTTTAACCTTGCCCTCAATTATAATTTTCTAGTTCTGTTTGTATGTATTTAAAAACTATACAGATTTCACAATGAACAATTCCAGACACAGATACGATACACGCCAAAAAGATGATTTATATGTTCCATTCAGTTCCACGAAAATTCTTCTCAATTCCTGTGAAGCTATGGCTCCTAGACTATTTAATTTATTACCTGACAAAATAAAGCATTACAAAACAATCTACAGTTTCAAGCGAGAGTTGAAGGACTTCTTAGTCAAAAAATGCTTCTATTCAATAGAAGAATATTTTCAATGTGAAAGTGATTGAATAAACTCAAATGTTTCTGTTTAGCTGTAAGTTTTAATGTGTTATTCTAGTTGTATCTCCCATTTTCCTCCTCTACATGTATTGACGAATCCTATACAATTTGTAATTGTCCAGTGGAAAATAAAGTATTATTATTAATATGGTCTAGTTTCTGTAACATGACACACAGTTGAAATTTCATTACCTTTTGTGTACCGGATAGATCGAAACGCAAATTGAAATATATATTGTTTTTTTCAAATGGAAACCCATATATTCAATTTCAGTATTGGAAAGGCCATAAAATTTCCTTTCGAATGATATATCACACTTGGTATTTACTTCACCTTGAAAATAACGTAAATATCCAATTGAAAAAACCAAGATATCTTTCAATTTGCGTTGCGATCTATCCGGTACACAAAAAGTAATGAAATTTCAACTGTGTGTCGTGTTACAGAAACTAGACCATACTGGAGTCACTTCGCCTCCCAAATGTTTTCAGAATTATTTTTCCACGAGGAGTTACAGAGTGTTGAATACCTTATGTTTTTTGGAGTAATAACGATATATCTCCGGAAATAACGTTGATGAAAATACATGACCCTATAATTTTTGAATGGTCAAACTAATCTCTATTCTAAGTTTGGTTTGGTGAACTTTTCTGGGTTACCTTGTATACTTCGGAATATTTTCCAAAGATACTCTCTCAAGAAGGAAACATGCTTGCATTCGAAAGAATTTTTAAGTTGCGCCGTTTAGAAGCTATGGACCACCGGAGCGCAGTTGCAGGACCCTGTATATCGGGTGAGTGAAATTCGAGTGTATGCATGGAGATCTCGGAAACGGTAATAGCTTCAGAGAGGGTTAAATGGAGGCAAAGTTGCGTATTATGGAGCTCATTACTATGATGTTGAAAAATCTGAGCTAGCCCTCTCACTTTCAGAGATATACAGGAAAAAACGAAAAATTGATTTTGGTTTTTCACTTATATCTGCTTTAATACAATAGATTTCCAGAAACTATTTGCACTTTGTCGTAACTTTCAATGGGCTGTGAAAATATGTAAATGAAGGTGTTCTACAGGGTGTTGTTTTCCTTGGGCCACCCCTAACCATGATATTTTAAATAAGTTCAAGAAAAGTTCAACAGCTTTCAAAAATAAATTGAAGCAATATTTATTAACATAATGATATTATTTCATTCTTCAAACATTCCTATCCCTTAGACATTTCCCCATCACAAATCATTCTGCTTTTATATTACTGTTTATTTATCATGTATGTAAAAATTAAGAATGTTTTCAATGCATCAGTTAATATTTCCTGTTATAACCATATTATTGTTTGTTGGGAATAATAAATGATATTATTATCATTATTTGCTCCATGAGACATCAATCTATTTTACACAAAAAGTTCATTAGTTTGTTGTTTCGAATTTCGCAAATACTTGTATCACGGGCCATCAGTCAACGCGAAAAGTTTATCCGTTAATTTTCCTAGTTACAAAAACTGTCCACTTCGCAAAAAATACACTTAACTCCGTTCAATTGATTTATTTTTATAATTAAAATGTTGTAAATTTATTTTCATTACACCTATCTGAAAACACTATATTTACATCCTTATTTAACGCCCGCACGGAAAAATTTTCCGTGCGCTGGTGTCATTATAGCTGCCTATATTTACATGTCAAAATTAAATAATATGTTGAATATGTAGAAATCGCAAATTGTTTGAATATTTCCTTACCAACAGGGTAAATAACGCTTGTTTTGTGGCAATTTATGGATATTCATGTACCATAATTATTTCAAATAATAATACATGTTTTTGTTCCTTCATCATTAAAAATAAATGTTTCTTACAATCTGTGGTTTTCAGGTAGATTTAATGAAAAATATCGTTTATTTCTCGTCCATAAATGCTTTTTCCGTGCTTGCACGACTTCCCGTGTTTGGCTTCGTCTCCCACGGGAACATGTCGCGCACGCACGGAAAAAGACTATTTTCTGAACTCGTAATGAAATATACTATTTTACAACTACTACGATACAATTAATTTAGCTATGCACCACTGCGTTAATTTATGTCTACGGTGGGTTGTCCACTCTCTCTATCTCTCTCTCTCTCTCTCTCTCTGTGGTATTCATATCCGCAGTAAACTGTTCTCGATATGGCACTAGTTGTGTCTTATATCTCCAGTCATGCTAATTTGAATTCTTCTCACTGTTTGAAAATTAGATCTACGCGCTTGAAAGTGTTTGTTGTGTCCAGTTATTAGGTACGAAATGAAACAATTCATGAATTTATTCTCATATATTTCACAGGTTTTCTATATCCGCAGAAGCCTTCAATGTTTGCATTTCGTGGTTACTGATGTATGGTCCCATTTTTCTGGGAGAGGTAAGATAACATCATCTTAATTTATGAAAAAATCTCACCCTCTTTTTGAAAAAAAAGTTTGCTAACTCAATTACTACAGTTTGAGTAGTATAGCTGTAGGGATACGGCATCACCTTCCACTTGCGCCCCCACCAAGTCGCATTTCTATCGGCGCATCAATAGCGCCATCTGTTAATCGGTAGCTGAATGATGCTAGAATTTCGTTCCAACAGTGTCATCGTCTGTTTTGACATACGAGGATGTTCGTGAAAGATCACAGCGAATTATGTAATTACGCTGGTATGCCTCGCATCATTACTATTCGCAGACGATCTCAAATTATATTATAAAATCGATGACATTACTGATTGTCAGCGAGTACAGTCCGAATTAGACTCAGTCAAACTTTGGTGTAACGATAATCGTCTACAACTTAATGTGACGAAATGTGACATCATATCATTTATAAAAAAATCGACACCTTGATATATGATTACGCAAAATCGACAACAAAATAATCAACAGCGTACAAGAGTTGAAAAAAAGACCTTGGTATCACATATGATAGTAAACTTACATTCAACACACATATGAAAAATACGGTTGCACACGCGAATGGGATGCTTGGTTTCATTTACAGAAATAGTAAAAACTCCAAAAATATTGCCACATTGAAATTGTTGTATTTTGCTTATGCCAGATCCAAGTTAGAATATGACTCTTTGATATGGAACCCAATTTACGATTACCAAAAAAGTCAATTGAAAGTGTACAGAGAAAGTTTCTAAAATATTTATTGTCTAAAAGTCGATGGACAATATCCTGTTAGAGGTATCGATCATAACATGATATCTTTGGGAAAAAGAAGAATTATACTTGGTACAAAATTTTTGCATAAATTAATTGACACCAATATCAATAGTACTTTTCTTCTAAACGATATAAATTTCTCAGTACCCAGAATCGGAGGTGGACATGGTTTGAAGTTTTATTGCGAAGCATCACGAACAAATGTTATGATACGATCACCTGTGAATTTCATGTGCAGTAGCTACAACAAAATTTGTAAGATTTGTGATATTCATTTTGACCCTTTGAACGCTGTTATATCAAGTATCGTTAATAACTTATAATAATCGTGTAATATTACGTCATGATTAGGTATACTTTTTTTTTGTTTTTCACCTGTATTCATTTTTAATATTTAGTAATTAACTACATTATTGTATTTTGCATTTATCTTTTACTACGAGATACTTCCCTTACTTGCTGTCGCTTAGAAGACAGTATATAATTTTATATCAACCTTTCCTGTAACTGGGTACCCCTGTTGGAAATAAATTGCTTTTTTTCTATCATTGCGTTTCATTTCAATGGTAGTTATCTTTTATGTCTAGTAGATTCGAAAAATTTCACTTTTTCATAAACCCCCATTATGGATATTGCACTAATAAGGTAACACAACCAGAAATAGAACTAGTATGTAAATCTCTTAAAATTATTTCAATTGAAATTAAATGCAGTTACATATTTTGACATGAATCGTTCTATAAAAAGAAAACCTTATATGGACGCATCCAATTTTATAAATACAAATTTGAGTTTAAATCATTTATAATATTAGCTGAAATCAATTTTCATAGTTTCTTGTACTTTCATTTTTTTTCCAATCTAATAGTGCCTGCTTGAAATTCGCAACGACTACTTGGGGTTCCGTAGTTTTTTGTTGAGTTTATCTACACCTGAAAACTGATTGCGATACCAAAAATCAATGAGTCGCTTCAGAGCGATAATTAATAATAACAGTACTCTACTTGCTGATGGCCTTTGCTGAATATTTAGGATCATAAATATGTGAAAAGATATATTCAAATCGGCTAAATAGCAGGTATAAGTACATTGAGTTTTCCAATACCTTATACCCCGAGATTCAGAATTAACAACGTTTGTTAATCTTCACTATAACCATAATATTTTACTTGAACCGGGCCTGTTACAAAAAACACTAATGACGCACATGCGCTTTGCCGACTAATCCGAACTTTTTACAACACTTTTGACATATGAGATAAGCATTCTAGTATAAGTATATAATATATATTTCTATGGCACGATTTTCTAGCATAGTTCAGCTATCGACTAACAGATGGCGCCATCATTTCATTATCATTTTTCATTTGTATCCTGAAAGTTTTCCTCAGACGAGTTACGGAATCGGAGGCTTTCTGCATGTCCAACAGGGCCGTGACCGACTTCTTACCCTGGTGGAGGCTTCCGTTCCTTAAGAATAGTACTTAATATTTCAACCAGTATTGCAAGAAATTAAAAGACAAAAATCAATTGATAAGGATTATTTTTGTAGGAACTTGAGGAAGTCACATTGAAAGAATTGATGACAGCCATGAATAATTTCTACATCAAGTATGGCAACATAGTTCACACAAAGAGACATCAGAATTCTGATCTTGTGAATAATTTTAAAAAGTTAGTTTTCTCTGTGTCTCACATCTCCGATAGAATCCTCATCATTTCAACGAAACCACAATTGCAAAATGAAGCCTTCAAGCTGTTTTCCTTAATTTTGTCAGACTTTAATGATGAGAAGTGGAACGTTAATATGAAGACACTAAAAGAGTTACCAACCGACATTGGGGAGTGGCCGAAGTCAAAAGCAGTTGCGTTTTATCACATTTGTGGTTTCCTCTGCAAGTCCTCCAGGTACGTTAAAGAACTTTCAAATAGGCTCTCACAGTCTTAAATATATGCTATTCAAATTGTATTATTCGGACGAATATTTCGAACATGTCAAAAATACCATTCTCTCTGTATATTATATTTCATACATGTAAATTGTTAATGAGGTCAATATTTCACACATTTCAAATTCAAATATTATTTCTAAGCTCCTGTATATATTTCAAATTTTATCCAGCCGAGGTGTCGTATCTTACGAACAAACCGGGAATTTTCAACTCATAAAAAACAAATCGAGAATTTTCGACTCATAACATTTGACCAATAGACAAATTGATTTCCTATAATCCGATTCAATAGGTACCTACACTCACCTAACTTGGCCGGTTTTTCCAATTTGTAATTGATTGGAAATTCCTAGGATAATCTTTCGGCAGTTTTATTTACGAGTTTCAAGCCGAAACAAAATCTTTTTTCCTGAGAAGGTTTGGTCTGAGATTTTCCAGTTAGAAACCGTCAGTCATAATCAGTCAACCGACAGACACAGTTTCATTCTTCTGCTTCAAAACGTACAGTATTTTGCGTCAAATATAACTCGGAAGTCTTTAGTTGATAAGGACGACAATTCATATCATTAAACATTCAAATTAATGATATAATTGCTACAATTTGGCAATATAATAACTGTCGAAGAAAAAACTTTGTATGAAACGCTTTTGTACGATAAAGGGCTTTTTTGTACTCGCGTGTTTGTTGAACTCGCTGCGCCTCATTCAACAAACTTCACGCTCATACAAAAAAGTCTTACTTTACGAACTTGTATCATAAATAGCTATTATTACATCTATAAATATATCCTTACGACTTTTATAGTCTATAAATTAACAAGTCAATCATTATTTTCATCTGGCTTGCCAGCTGCAATTTGATGACTAATCAATTAAAAAGTTCTGTGCATGTGGAATACATATATTTACGTTAGATTTTCACCTTCAGTAGTTGGGTTTTTTATTGTTTTAATTATTTTCTTTACATTTTGACGTTATCTTGCATCTAATTAAAAGATTAAATGATTCTACAGGGGGTTGGCTGGAGATCTATCACATATGTTTAGATAGGCTCTGGTCCCTTTGACCTTAATATCGTTAGCATCAACAGATAGTAGGTTCCCTTTTCCGTTAAAAATAAACTTGGGATTGCTTCCACATTCTAAGAAAATATAACAAATACTTTGTTCCACACCCTTGTCTTAGCCGAGACAGCTAGGTGGAAATATATAAGCAATGAACTTTGATTATTTTTCAATTCCAGGTTAATCTGGCATTCCTCCGAAGTTCTTCAGTCAATTGCCGACCTCATGTACTCCTACGATCGTTTTCAGCTGAGTTCGTTCACGCTCAAAACTATCTGTCTCATTTATCCTTTGGTAATGTTGGACTGTCCCAGCCAACGCTGGGCTCTGCTCGGAGACGATCTCTTAATAATGGTATCGAGACGATTCTACGAACTGAATTACATCTACACGAGCCACGTGGCCCAACTCTGTTGGATGTTGCAGTGCGGGGACAAGGGATTGAAAAAGAACATCCTGTGTTGTTGGTTGAGGAACGGAGAAGACATCGAAATGCTGAAGAAGTGCGTAGTAGTCTGTAGAGCGGGTACGATCTTGTTGAGGATAGTTGCTGATCAGCACGTGAACGAAGATGTGAGCGATAGGTGAGATTTTATACCAACTCTTTGTGAAGGGCCCTAAGTATTAAATAAGGATTCTTATTGCAAATAAGTAAATATATTGTAGTAAATTAGCACAAATTCACTCTAAAATAATTTATTTGGCGAAATACAATGCTTCAATAATTTAAAGAAAATACTCTAATTTATATAACAACCACTGGACTATTTATGTTCGACTTCCTCACTAACTGTCCAACTCTCTAGTTCTGTTCTCCACCGCGACTCAGAGGTATTTATATTCGACGAGAATCTCACCAGAATGTTTTCGTCTCATCTATTCGCATCTAGATGTCGCACGATCGAAATGCAATGAGTCGAAGATTATCGAACATTCCTTCGGATCGCAAGCTTGTTCATGAGTGAAGGCGGCAGGTCCGCACTCGCCCGCATCAACGCCACAATATCTTAAAATGGCGTATTGAAAGTAATCAATTATTAAAATCTATTTCTGTAAACAATATGCCTAGGAAAATAGAAAGACACCATGTATTACAATTACAAGATAATTGTCTCGAAATGAAGACGCAGAAAATATAGGTTCACCTGTTTCAAATATCTAATCATAACGGAAACAATAAATATTATGTCTTACATAATTTATAGCGACGAATAATTTCGTATAACGGACATCGGAATTTATAGTCACCAGTCTCTGGCCCCTTTCATTTGATGATTACCACATATTTTATACTTCGTGAGGCGCATGTCCTTGACGAGTCCGACTTTTCCCTCTGCCATTTAGCTCGTTTACAGAAACTCCAAAACAGAGCTATGCGCATAATTTTGAATTGCAGAAGATTAATACCCATAAGAGAGATGTTGAAGCAACTAGAATGGTTACCAATTAATTTTTTTCGCGTTTACCAAACATCAATCCTAATTTTCAAAATAAAATATAAAATTTACAAGAAAAAGTTATGTACAATAACCAAATCCATGGATACAATACAAGATCCAGAACCGACTTTCATATTCAGCAAGTCACATTAACACATACACAAAATTCCGTTTTTTTCAAGGGACTTGATAGCTACAATAATCTGCCAGAAGAGATCAAACGTATAACATCTTTAACATCCTTCATAACAAAGTTAAAATCATATTTTCTTGATCAACAAAAAACCTAGTAGCCACTTCCTCATTTTGTTTAGTTCGTTTTAATATTTAGCTACGACTGGAGTACATATTATGTTTTATTATGTGTAACGTATTTTGTGTATTCATCAAATATTTTTTAGAATGTGTATAGATGTGTGTGTGTGTGCTTGTAGATGTTGTATACATGTGTATATAAGTGAAAATAGAGTATTTTTCGTTTTAATTCCGAGAGTTCCAACCTTTGACAGCTGTTTCGTGGTCATTGGATATTTTTCATGAAAATCCAGAGGACGTGTAACACCCTCACATGAGCCGATTAATGTTCAAACCCGGTTTTTTCGATGCTTTTCCGGGCGTCCACGAAAAACTCAAAAAACTCAATGATGAAAATAACTGTCCAAGATAACCTGATGATTTACTTATAAACCACTAAGTCCCCCTGCATAACAAAGAGGAGGCAGGGATAAACAACATCAAAGAGACTTAGACCTACAGCATCTAATAGCCTACCAACACCGTAGGATTCGCCCTAGGGCGGATGTGTGCCGGTTTTGCCCGCCCTCTGGTATCCCACCAAGGGCAGGATGAAACCCAACACCTCAAAAATGCAATGCTAACCCATCCCAACCCCTCTGTGGCAAGTGATGATTTTAACATTGTCATTTTATATATTTAGGTGTTGTAATGTTCTATATTATTTTATATTGTAAATTTAATGTTAATAAACTCTTTTTGATTTTTTTTTATTTTTGTTTCGTGGTCACCCACTCATCAGAAAGGATTTATGGAGCTCTAGAAATCAAAACGAATCCACTCAAAAATTAGTACCGTGAAGGCAAGACAGATATAACAGAAAGTTACTTATGACATCTACAGTCACTAGTTGAAACTTAATTTGACACGAACCAAGGAATCCAAAGTAGAGGTTTGTCTACAAATTGACAGGCAGCCAACAATTCGTTGTTCTGACCAACCCAAGGTTCAATCAATCGGAATTAAAACGAAAAATACTCTATTTTCACTTAGATTCTGCTTGCGTTCCTCATAACTACTACTAGAAACTTGATTGAACCTTGGGTTGGTCAGAACAACGAATTGTTGGCTGCCTGTCAATTTGTAGACAAACCTCTACTTTGGATTCCTTGGTTCGTGTCAAATTAAGTTTCAACTAGTGACTGTAGATGTCATAAGTAACTTTATGTATATATATATATATATATATATATATATATATATATATATATATATATATATATATATATATATATTTACTTTTTGTGACAAGGGTTCAAATGCCCAATTTGTGAGAAAATGTTGTATTGTTCATTTCTTGAAACTTATTCAATTACATGAAAATGTATATTAGCCAAATGGACTAAATAAAGGATTTATATATATTTTCCCCGATTCGACCGCTTTTTCGCTCGGCAAACTCCGAAACATGGCGCTATCTCGGGGTCTTTTAAATGTATTACCTCAATTTTTCTTTTTATCAAAGGGGTGGAAATTTGTTTCAGATAAAGAGGGTAACCTTGTCCGACAAAAGTTTGTCTGCTATTGTCGAGTCCGACAACACAAACAAATTACCGGGGTATTGAAAATCAATTACCACAAAGCTAATTTTTACAGGATAGTAAAAAAAAAAAATTGTGAAATTGAATGGTCACATTACCCGACAAATTTTTGGCCGCGATTTTTCAGTCCGACGACTGGAAGTCGGAATTCCTGCGGGGTATTGTTTATTGATTACCACATGTCTAATTTTTGTTCGTTACAGTTTAAATTATTCGTATAATACTCTGATACAGTTGTCCGACAAAATAGTGTCCTCTAACTTGCGAAAAATCGAAAAAGTGTCATAATTATAAAGACGATAGCGTATACGCGCATTTCGTCATCTACGGTATATCAACAAACAGTCATGAATTTCTGATAATTGTCATTAAATATTCTAAGTTGGTAAAAATGTTAATTACCCCAGTTTTCGCCCCAACAAAATCGCTTTGAGGAATTTTTAAAACAAGCAATAGTGAAAAAAATTAAAACTCTTTTGGTTTTTTGGAAATATTTCGAAGATTATTCAAGGAATCGTTTTACAGTCAATGGAACTTTTGTAGAGATTTATAAAACCCATTTTCCACTGAGAAAATCCGGGAAATTCATAATTTTTATAAATTTGAAGCTGGACAAACAATATTGCGGAAACTGATAGATAATAACATGAGGATCAACTGTGCGCAAGATGTTTCTGTCCGATGTGTAGTTTTTGCACAATAGCGTTATAAACAATTTAAGGACACATCTTGCAAAATGCGCCAAATTCTGTAAACGGCATCTGGAAGTAGAGATCAATGTGTACAATTTGTATAGTTTGGTTTTCACCTGAGAGGTGGGAAATGAGTTGAAAATGTCACTGAAATTTGATCAAAACGCTTCAAAATGCGTCCATAGTCGCACTGAAGTTAACTAAATAACTAAACTAAATAAACATTATAATATTACTTACTGCAAGTCTTACACTGTAATGCCTATTTTCTCATAATTGTTATCTTTGTTTAAAGTTGAGTGGAAGAAAGCACATGTCTGATTCCTTGTGGCTCAGACAAAAGCTACTTCTGCCTTTTGGTAGTAATTTGTTTTTTTTATAAGTGTATTTTTTTAAATTTTCTCTTTCTACCATTGAAAGCGTTTACTATTATTATGAAGATTGAGCATATTCAATATTTCAGGGCAATTCAGCTGCTCAACTCGCTGAAAGACTCTGCTCTCTCAGCTGGAATAGCCATGCTGGTATGTAGTTTCTACACGGATCGCAAGATTTTACGTCGTCTAATTCTCTCCAATCCAAGCGTACCCGAAGACAGGGGCAGTGCTTTGAAAGTTTGCGAATTTATGTCTTTGTTGTTGCCCATCATTGACGACGAAACGGTGTTTGCCATGGCTTGTACTTACAGCAAAAATCTGTTAGTTTCCCTAAAAACTGTACCGAGCATCCTCAGGGTGTTCTGCAAGGATATCAGAAACGTTAAGTTTCTCGTGTTGAAATTGAAAAAAGTGAAGGACGAGACAGCCGTGGAGGTTTTGGGTCTATTAAAGGTTCTAGTATTGATACAGGTAAGTCGCAATGTACGTTAAGATTTATGTATAATACCCAAGAATTTTTCTATGCATTTTTTCAATCACGCATTCTCTGAAATTAGGAATATATTGCTTATCAGCTAGTTGTAACACCCTGTAGAGCACTACATACGTAATGATACTCAAACAGCGCACATTTATTTCGCCAAGAGACTGACCTGATGTTGACCTAAAAGCCCTGAAACGTCTCAGTATTAAAACCAATATTCGAGCGGCTGATTAATGATTTAATTGATTGTAAGGAACTCACGAAACGTATATATATAATGTTTGGTAATTCAGGATAGTAAAAGAAACTCAAAAAATCTATGTTAATCTTAATTTAATTTGATCTAAAAAATGGACATATACGATTGTTGACCACAGTAAGCCATGATAAAATTCATCTGGTATAAGAAGAAAAATGAGCTGCAACAGCTAGAGATTATGGTTCGCAACACAATGTATTAATTTATACGTTTTCTAAAATAATATGCGAGACTTAAAATATCATATCTATATAATTGAAAAACAATAATCAAGTAATTTTCTTTGATTCTAAAAATAAATCGACAACTGTTTAACTGAAAATTCGTTTCGCACAATCCAGTACATTATAGTGACATAAAAAATCTTGTGGGCTAAATTCTGCTTTTCTTCACTAACAGAAAAAAAATCATCAGTTACAGTTTTCAAAAGTATTCAAGAACGCATACCTAATTGATTCATAAAACAGTAAAACAATGTTACAAAAAAAACTGTTCAGCACAAGGGTAATAACTTTAAAATTTCTACGGCAGACCAGAATGTCAACTGAATTGAGAGGGTAATTTATTATGAGATATCACTTACATGAGAGGAGCATCTTGAGGGTTAGGTTTGAACGTGAGTGGGCCCGTATCAGGCCCTCCACTGCGGCCAATGGCCTATTGTGGCTCATCTTGAGGGTAATGCCCTCTTTCAGCTGTTAATGCTGACGCGTGGCAAGGATGCTCCTTATATTTGTTGAAAAACGAAGATACACATTGGTTTTCGATGATGAGCTCTTCCCCGAAGAGAAATTCATGGCACAACCGAGGATTAGGGAACTTTTATCATGACTTTTGAAACGTACTTTCGAGTCTTGATAAAAATGAGGTATTTACTGGCTCGAAAAACTAGTGGGTTCGACTACAATTACTGATTCGTCGTAGACTTTCCAACGAATATTTGGCAGTACTGAATCTGTCTCTCAACGACTAGCACACTGCTACTTTTAATTAGAAGAGACGCTGACATTTCTTATTGTCAGTTTTTGGCTTTACGACACACGAAACTGGACATCACGAACTGTCGATTCTGATTGTTGTTGATAAAAACTCGCTAACTCAGGACTGTACATCACGAACTATGGATAAGGGCCACATACTATATGAACGGTTGATTCTGAACTGCGGACTGAGAACTGACCATCGTGAACGGTTAATTCTCTACTGACCAAGAATACAATATGGATCATTTTATACCCTCGAGAAGCTGCATATCTTATTTTAATGGGCAATAAACTTGAACAATAGCGACATTAATTACGGCTATTAATAACACTCTAATAGTCGTTTTATCATATATTCCATGATGTTAATCGGTTCCATGTTGATTTAAATGAGCTCAAATCGAGTTTCATTACCAGGCGTTGTCAAGAAACGCGCATTATAATTATATTTATTACAGCTGACTTTTATAGTCTATAAATTCACAAGACAATCATTATTTCCATCTGGCTTGTCAGCTGCATTTTGATGACTAATCAATTAAAAACTTCTGTGCATGTGGAATACATGTATTTACGTTAGATTTTCTCCTTCAGTACTTTGTCCTACGATGGGGTTTTTATTGTTTTAATTATTTTCCCTACGTTTTGACGTTATCTTGCATCTAATTAATGATTCTACAGGGGGTTGGCTGACGTTCCATTACATATAGTTGTAAAGCTGCCTTGCGGTACACAATAAAAAAACAGGTCAGGTCAGGTCAGAGCTGGTTATCTTCAGAAGATGCGTGTTTCTGTGATATTTCCTATGTCCTGAATTACCATTGATATTTTTCTGTTAAAATATTCCAATTCAGTCTGCTGGTATCATTAATCTAAATAACCACTCCTTACAACCATTGGTAGTGGTTTGGCCCTGAGCAGAACCTAATTGAACTTTTATCCAGCTAGGATATCTATAAACACGATTATAAAAAAAATTATTGCGTTATAATAAAATGAACAGTTGCATACTATCCAAATAAAATCAAATATTTCGACAACTATAATGGTTTTAAAATCTAGACTACTTATTTTATTCATCCAGTTGGTGAACATATATCGGGACAAATGAATAATGGTTCGAACAGAAAAATTAACTAAAGTTCACCCATGGTATAAGAAAATATTGTTTGTTAGTTTGTCTGTAACCCTAAAAAAACACCCACTATAGCTACGTGGCTGTCACTTGTAGTTCGTTACGTAGTGTTAAACAATTCCGTATCAAAAGAAAAACAACTGTGTATACCAGTATGATTTCTGGCTTGTTCGTTACCCGATTCAAATAAACTTAGAACACCAATGAATTTGGAACTGAGAGAAGTTCACAATTCTACACACGCTTCGCAAAATCAGTTTCACTATTTCAACAAAAATTAAAAACAAACTCCGACTCAAATTCTAATCGCGCTTTGGGGTTTATCAACCCGGTTGATCTTGCTTGCCTACCCCGTCTCCTCTCATTTTAACTCTCCTCTTCTCAAGTGGAAATTCTCGCTGACATCAGCGTTTTTCTTTCAGATCTATTCGGTCATCAAGGAATAATTTTCACCTTCCAAGCTTATTTACTACAAAACAGAAATAATTACAGGGTATCATCACTATCAGTGTTCTATTTACGTATAAACCTTGTACAATATTGAAACTGGTACAATATTGAAACTGGTACAATATTGAAACTGGTGATAGACCAGGTCATGACTGTTCAGAATATCGGAATTTCACCTCAGTAAAAATATCGCCGTTTTCGAGATAATGAGCATTTTAAGAATTTCTGGAAAATCGCTACCTAACCTTGGATTTTTGAGTGCCATGTATACAAATTGGCTTGAATCCAAATATCTTTGCTGCTGAAGATTACTGATGAGTGATGCTTCAAGACGTACGAAACAATTTTTCAGAAAACGATACAACTTTTCAAGAAATGAGGGTAAAATGCCAGATTTGAGTTTCACCAATTTTTTTAACAAAAGTTTGACATTATTTTAAAAAAAATCATAAGCAAGTGGAAGGGGAAATTCACTATAAAATAATGCCCATTTGGTCCAGACTCTAGATGTACAGAACAGTTTTTCAGAAAGTGAAAACATTTTTCAAGAAATGAGGGTAAAATAACAGATTTGAGTTTCATCAATTTTTTTAAAAAATGTTTGACATTATTATCTGAAAGAAACATAACCAATTGGAAATGGACATTCATTTCAAAAGAATGCTCATTTTGTCCAGACTCTACCATGGTATAAAACAAACTATTGAATTAGGCGTGCTTTTAATCTAGGCGTCTATTAACTTTTATTCAAGAAGAAAAGGAAACTACCCAACACCAAAACTACGTCACAATCACACTCGACGCGCGTTTCGCCAACAAAGTTAGCATCTTCAGGAGCTAATAGTAAGCTTTTAAGATTTTAAGATTGTGACGTAGTTTTGGTGTTTGGGTATTTTATTTTTTTCTTGAATTGTGTTTACACCAAAGGTCTCAAAATATTTATTTATTTGATTAACGTTTATACTTACGCCCAAAAATTATTTTATTTAGATTTTATCAAAATAAAATGAGGAAATAATTATTGATAATAAGGATAGACTGCTTGGTAGCATTAAATAGTATGTCAATTAAATTAACTTTTCATGTAATTAGGCCTAATAAAATTATCGAAATGAAATATCGATTATCCGACATGGCACCGATTATTAATACGAATTCTTGTGATAAATGTCGCAATTGTCCAACACCCAGATTCCAACGAAGTTTCAGAGACCGACAGATATACAGGGTATAACCAAATAAGTGCAAATTTTTTTAAGAGATGAATCCTTGTTGAATATTAAAAACTTTTGTTTGAACAACTTGTGACTTCTATCGTAGTTTTTTGAAATTATTCCGCTTGTTTCATTCAGTGGTATTTATTTCTTTGTCATGCCGTACATACGTGTTATACTCCCCGAGAATATGCGCATATGCACTACATTTATGGTGAATGTGGAGGTAGTGCTACTGCTGCAGCAGCGCTTTATGCAGAACTATATCCGATTGCAGAATGCCGCTCATAGAATCGCTGATTTGGGGGATATAACCTATAACGCATTTGAAAAGGTTCTTCTTGAAAATATTTCGTCTATGCGTACGAGTGGATGGAAAATAACATTTTTGTAATATTATTCGATATTGAATAATCGTTATTGTGGTTTATAGTGTATGTTGATTAAAAAAAACGTTGAATTAGTATTTACTTCATTACATCTCATTGAATGCTTCTAAGCAGTTGATTCGTTATTACTCATAATTATTTAATCATTTCATCTTGATACGATAAAAATAAAAGACAAAGTCTAATGGAGTTGATTTTAGCTCAGAATAACATCACACTCTAATATTATCGAAATTTTACTCCTTCCAAAAATAATGATCGTTTGTTTTATACCATAGTAAAGCCTGGACAAAATGGGCATTCTTTTGTAATGAATATCCAGTTCCACTTGGTTATGATTTTTCAAACAATAATGTCGAACTGTTGTTAAAAAAATTGGTGTAACTCAAATCTGTTATTTTACCCTCATTTCTTGAAAAATTGTATCGTTTTCTAAAAAACTATTTCGTACGTCTGAAAGCATCACTCATCAGTAATCTTCAGCAGCAAAGATATTTGAATTCGTCCCAATTTGTATACATGGCATTAAAATATCCAAGGTGAGGTAGTGATTTTCCAGAAATTAAAAAAATGTCCATTATCTCGAAAACAGTGAGATTTTTACTAAGGTGAAATTCCGATATTCTGAACAGTAATGACCTGGTCTATCACCAGTTTCAATATTGTACAAGGTTTACCGGACACCCTGTATATAATAAAAAAAACATACAGGGTCTTGCAAAGATAACCTGTTACAATACCTTTGGAGTTCAGAGAGTAATTTTCAATATTTTGTCGGACTTTTTTTTCTTTTCGAGTAATAATCGATCTGCTTGTATTTTTTGGATTGACGTGGCCGTTACTTGATGAAAATTCATAGTATACGACACTAAGGTGAATAACGATTAAATTTCCACATATTTATTGTTGTTTACCTTAGTGTCATAGATCTGCTTCCCAGAAAACACAGTTACATCACAGATGCATCGCAGCGATGTAACAATGTGACCTGCGATATCGCATTCTATGTCGAATAGACGTCGCTGCGATGTCGGAGGGATGTTACTTTGTCCCACTCAAGATTCATCCATGCGACGTCGCTGCAACAAGTTCTGCGATGTAACAACGATATATTTTTTGAGATGTAACTGCGATGATTCCATATTGATATCGCAGGTATGTGAATATGTGACATATCACAGCGATGTACTTTTGTCATGCAGGGGTTAGGCAATACAAAGGAAAATATATCAATGAAAAAAAGCTTTGGATGGAAAATATGTATTTAAACATTTTATTTTCAATAAATATAATGTACTCAAAATGAAACAACATTGTTCTAATCGAAGCATTTTCCAACAGTAAAAAATAATGATATCTAAAACAATAAAAATCATCCGTCTTTTATGGCGATAAGAGAAAGAGGGAAATGAACGCTTTGTCATAGTTTCAAGTGAAAAATTATTGTTACCTACTTACTTTTATCCTGGAAACTATACCTAGAAAATGTAATTTTTACAGCTTTGTCACAGGATATTAAACATTTATTAAATTACTATGACCATTATAGACCGTGAGATAGTGACAGATTTAGGTGCCCCATTTTCACATACAAGCCTCGAATAGGGTTGAAAAGTAAGTCGATGTTGAGTAAAATTAAGGGAAATTTACGAGTGGCTCGTGGGGAAAACATATGGAAAAATCAAAAAGAATTTCCATTAAATTTTCCGACGACAAAATCTACTTTTCCATTCACGCCACTCAAGCCATTATGTTTTTCGGTGTAGTGACGATGTAGGTTTTCATAGTTTCGATGGGCTTGCGTGGGAAAACCTGTTAAAATCTCGATTTTTCTTTACAAGATTACAGCCTCATTTTAACCCTTTAGCCACCTTCAACACTCAAGCCTTTGATCTTCTGAAGCCAGGTTCTATTAATTAATGATTAGGTGAACACGGCTCGCGTTAAAATATGGAAAATCGAATTTTCCATATGTTATCCCCAGGAGCCACTCGTAAATTTCCCTCCATTTTACTCAACATCGATGTACTTCTCAACCCTATTCGAGGCTTGTATGTGAAAATGGGGCACCTAAATCTGTCACTATCTGACGGTCTATTATAAGTTAATCGAACTTGGTGCAAAGCCATTTTTGGTCATGTTCAATGTTCTTCTTCTTGTTAATCCTTTAATGAGCTACGCTTGCGCAATTTACTCAGAATCCCCAATGTGTTATGCAAGAATTCGTCTCGCCCTGGCCTCTAACCGGCGTAAATAACACGGGCTTCGTCGAGGGATGAGGATTGTCTCGAAGCAATATCCTCACCCTGGTCTATTGTTTGCTTACACTTCATGCACATTAGATGGACTAAGACCTAATGGCAAACATTCACTAACATTTACATACACTTCATGCTCATTATCTATAATGGCGGACATTTACTTCTACATTAACTTGACTTCCAACACGAGGCCGCCGTCTGACCTCAACCGCTGCCGGAAGTCGAATCTATGTTCAATGTTTATGATCGAGAAGCAAAATGAACGAATATAGAAATTTACGAATCTCATGCGCATGCGCAATGGCGTTCATTGTTGACATCGCAAAAAACACATGTGACGATAACATCATCGCGGCGAGGAGAAATTTGTAAAATCGCAACTGTGACATCTTAGAAATGACAAGTCATAGATTAGCTTTTGTACATCGCAGCGATGCAACGTATGTAATATCATACTGTTGCCTCATTGCGACATCTCAGAGATGTCATGTCACAGATGTATTTGCTTCTGTACATCGCAGCGATGCAACCTTTTTAATATCGCCGTGTTACCTCATTGAGACATCTCAGAGATGTCATGTCACAGATGTGTTTGCTGGGTTGTAGCATATTTCACAGAGAATACTCCCGAATTCGCCTCTCGCGAGTGTGATTATTAAGAGACCATTATTCACATATCTCTTTTGGAGATATTCAACGCAAAACTGAAGTTAATGATTTTGAATATTTCCAGACACGCAATCACACGTTCTTGGAAGACAAACTAGTGACCGACTTTGCGCCATCTCTTCTCGGCTCTTCCAATAAAACGGAAAAGTGCCTCGACCTCCTGCACCTCGTCATCTCGAAGGATCTCTTCATCCAGCTGTCTCCCTTGAAGGTCCAGAGCGTTTTTTTGAAGCTCCTCGACATGTACAGTAACCCACAGTTGTCCATCAAGTGTTTGGTTTGCATGACGGAAATCCTGAAGATGAACAAGTGGCTGGCTTTCGTATCGTGCACGAATCTGTTCATCGAGATGAACTGCAGCTTGGAGGTGAAGGAATCTTCGTGGCCGGTGTTCGTGGAATTTCTGGGCTGCTGGATGAAAATCATGAGGGACCGCAGGGGTCTAGAAGCTGTATACGTGGCGCATGTAGGGATCGTGAGGAATTATTTGAGGAGGGTGCCTTTTCTTTCGCAAGCAAGGGTGAGTCCAACCAGAAAGTTATTCTACTATAAAACTCGTTGCACACGAGCTTTATTTATCGTTACTGGTTTGTGTGCTGTCAGTTATATGGAGGTTCCCATGTGGGGCTCACCGCTTGGAAATGGTGGTTTTCACTTCTATGTAAGGGGAAATAGCCAGGTCAAGTCAAAATGTACTCTATTGACGCCGGAAGTTATAAAAACTTATAATCAAAATATCAATATGTTAAAGATAATGTTGAAATTAATTGAAATTAAATTAATAATAATAAAGGGGCGGGGATTAGCGCAGTGGTTAAGCGCCCGCCTGGTAAACGAGAGGTTCCGGGTTCGGTTCCCAGCCGATGCGGGCTTTTTTCATTTTCAGATGTGAAAGCTCGTGTCGGCTGGAAATAATCCTTCACGATTCACTGTTGCGTTAAAAATTAACAGTGCTGCTTCTAAGGTGGCGTATGGAGTTGGTAACAAGGCCTATCCAGAACACACGGCTAATGACCATAGCAGTCGATGCCAAAACTTCAAGAAAAAAAAAGCATAAAGTACAATGGTGATACTCCCTACCATCCGCACTTCATCCCAGATGAGAGGGAACACCAGCACTATATGCCCTCCGGGTGACTTGACAAAAAAATGTTGCGAATTTGCTATTTCAACTGCAGGAAAAACCCACAGTACCACCATATATAGTCCATTGGTGAACGAGGGAATGAAGCAATTGAGTACAAATACATGCTCATTCATCAAAGACTCCATCGTCTCTGCCATTCCAGCCTGTGATCACCAGTTATTCATTAGGTGAGGAGTATGCACAAGAAACCAGACAAAAATGTTAATCAAAGTGTGGAAATGGTATGGTAAAAAAATGTTAAAACTATGCTTGGTTCATGATCTAAAATGGTGACTTTTAAAACTATCATCATAAAACTCTTGCAGACTATACTACGCTTTTTCTGATAACAACCTTTTTCTACGACCATTAAGAAAAATGAACATTTCAATTGCGTCTTCGATTAAGAAACCTACCGCGTTGTAACACCGATTTTCATTTCCCACGGGCTAGCTGTAGCGAAATAATTCATTTCCTACGACTTTCATGACCCAGATAACACACGGATATACAATGGACGTCCAAAGGATGTCCACAATGGACATAACGAATATCCATTGGACGTCCGTTCATGTCCAGAAGGGTATCCATATCCATATGCCACAAAATTGGACGTCCATTGGATGTCCAGTGTGTACTAAGGATGGATATACATTGGACCAAAATGGACATTCACTGGACATGATAAATATAGCATGGACTTCTGATGGACCTAAATTGGACTTCTGATGGACCTAAATTGGACTTCTTATGGACCTCTAATGGGTCTACATTGGACCTCTGATGGACCTGTAATGGTATGAAATGGACATGAACTGGATATGTTATGGATGTAAACGGGATATTTTATGGACATTAACTGGATATATTGAATTCGATACAAATATTTCAAGGGCGTATTCTGAAACTGAATTCAGTTTCTAAATTCCATCAGGAATTTGTGCAAGATATGTTGCTTTGCCCGAAAAACAATCAATAATGAGTTAAGTATTTGATACAAAAATATGTTTTCAGAATTTTATGAGTTGAACATCCATTTTTGTGCAATGGACAACAACAACAGGACAGTCAATCACCACTTCGAATGGATGGGGTAGCACTGAATTCCTATTTTACTCTTCTGTAATATTTCGTGAAAATTTTATTCCTCCAGTTTTATTTTGCACCTTATCTTTGCTCGAACACCCTTCACCTTGGATTCAAACGACAATCAATTTCAAAGCCTCTCAATCCCCCAGGAATTTGCAATCAGTTACTTCAGCGAGACTTTACCTGATATGAATACTGTGAGTCAAAATGAGTATTGAATAGTCAACCAAGTGAACGTGAACACTGTAATAAATAAAGCACCTCCGAGGGCTCCGAGCACTATGCGACACGAATTTAATCCCAAACAATTAAAAATTGTCTGTTTGTTTCTTCCTCTTGCAACTAGCGTCAAGCGTCATTCTCATTTGCATGTTCATATTTGTCATTGTCTGCATTACCGATTTCGGTAGTTGCCAACTGAGACAGGGACATTGGTACCAACATATGCGCACTTGGTCCGGGCGAAGGAGTATATAACTCTTGTCTATGGGGCGAAGGATTTTTACAATGGACGTCCAAAGGACATCCCTTTTTTAATCTGGATTTTCAGTCAATTTGGACAAGAAATGGATGTCCATTGGATGTCTCAAACGGATATCCATTGTACTAGCAGAAATGGACATCCAATGGATATCCATTTAACGTCCATGTCCACAAGGACCAATTATGGACATGAAATGGATATCCATAGGATATCCTGTGTTTACTGGGGAACTACTAGACTGTCATTATAGGTAGGTATTAACGAATTTTATGAACATAGATAATATCGAATAAAAAGTTTGTTTACGTCTGTCTAATAATTTGACATTTCACATCAGTAGAAAATTCGATTGGAAAAATTAAGTTATTAAAAATAATTAGCGATAGTGAGGATGATTTAACAATCAAATTAATAAATTTATATCAGAAGCTCCTGATAATGCCTATCTTCTGACAAAGGTATGATTTTCTTTTCATGAAACCAGAATAATTTTAATAAAAAGATTGATAACAATCGGATTCTATATTTTTGAATAGTTGACAGATATACTCTCTATATAGCAGTTAATTTGAACAAATTATTATGTGCTCTAGTAACGACGAGTGTTGATTCAGATGAACAGGGCTACTGAGGAGTTTATCGAGGGCATTCTACATGCCAGAAACCTGACCACTAAAAAGGTGAGAGTTAAGGAAGGCCACGACATCATTCCACAGTTCATCACAGATCTGATGCACGATGCGCACACCCTTCTTTCTTCTTAAATTAATAGACTCTTACCTGGTGGGTCGAACTCTAAGGGTGAGGATCAACAACACCATATCAGAAGAATACCCAATCGGAGCGGGAGTACCTCAGGGATCAAGCCTCTCACCTCACTTGTATTCTCTATTCACGTACGATTTCCCGAAATTTGCAACGGCGCATACTGCGATATATGCGGACGATACCGCGATATACGCGCATGCGCCTGCAAGCGGCGAAACAGCTGAGAAGCTGCGTATGCACATAAATCGAGAGATCGTACCGTATCTGGAGAACAACAAGATTGCACTTAACCCAGCCAAAACTGAGCTGATTAATTTCACGAAGAAGCGTTGCGATCGTAAGGTAAAGCTCTTCAGGAAATTCAAGGTGAAAGACAATGAGGTTGAGGAGTCTAATTCGGTGAAGTACCTCAGCGTACTGCTGGACAGGCGTATGAACTTCAACAAACACGTCAGCTTGGCTATCCAGAGGGCAGGGGCTGCTGTTAAGCGGACCTATCCCTTCATTACACGGGGATCCAAGCTGTCGCTTGATAACAAAATATTAATTTATAAACAGATTATTCGCCCAGCAATGGTATACGCCTGCCCAGTGTTCTGCGGACTGCCCATCACACAACTTACGAGGTTGGAAAGAATGCAGAACAAAGTACTACGTATCATCACCAACAGCGATAGATACATCCGACTGGACGAGCTGCGTGACCTAGCTAAAGTCACCGCAATCCAAGACCACATAATGAATCTCTCATATAAATTTTACAAATATCACATTCCCAAGAGTTCAATCACCAGGGAAATAACAAGAGTAAGGGCACACCACAATGAACCCCGCAAACACGGCGGGCTCATTTACCAAAAACTGGACTTGTTCCATGAAAGCCAAGACTAAGCACCAAGTCACCTCTATAGAGGACTAAGACCAGAACCCGGTTTTTTGCCGAAAACTTTTTCCGGGAATCCACACAACACCCCTCACAAATTACACCTCTAAAATCTGATCAATCTGACAATCAACCCCTGTATTAGCATAGCGGGAGACAGGGTATACTAACACCATGATGTAGGAAGGTAAAATCTGAGTTACACTCGTTAACACCAGCGGGGGTGCCTCACCTGTTCCACTTGAGGAGCCGAGGAGACACTACATTCGGGACAACGCCGGCCCCTGGCAACAGGGGTCGACGGAGCCCCCCACCCCAGCACTCCCTCACAACCTACGGGATCCCTATCAGCCCACGGAGGTGGGCGGAAAATATCAAGCAGTGTTGTGTTGTACATAGATTTCGCCGGAACGCAATGTAAATAGCTAAATATCTTAATATACATATTTTTGAGTTTGAGTTTGAGTTTGATTCAGATGACACATGGACTTTGGATGGTTGGAGCGAGGGTTCAAATCCACGCAGCCACATTTTTTTTTCATTTTATGAAATCGATTAGTGTTTGATTTTTTCTGCATAAAGTTTTTTTATTTCCAAGTTGTTAAAATTTGAAAATTTTGAATCTTATTTGTTTCACGACGTAGGCAGGTACGTGCACAAAAAGAAAAAATAGATGTTTCATTCAACGGGCGAAGAAAGAAAAAATTATCTAAACCACGTAAAAATGACGGCAGGAGAGTTTATGATAAAAAGGATTAATAAAAATATTACAGATTTGTTGATGATTCAGATGGTCGTAGAAAAAGTATAGTGTACAGTGAGCATGAAATGACATTGTACAATATACTAATTTCACGTCTTTTTAGAAACGAAAAAGTGATTTGATGAGATTTGATTCAACAGGCCTTAATTTCAATGACTGCAAGACGAATCTTTCTTCTGAGTAAAATGTATTTTCTTGAAAGGCACCAAAATAACAATTTATTATTCAATGAACGACATCATTTACGAATGGTTGTTATTTAGATTTTGAAGAAAAATATATTGCCGAGCTATAGATACAGCTCGAACGTTTCCAATTTACTTGTTAGCAATACTGTTGGCAATGTGTGCATTGTGCATTCTTTTTAATAAACTGTTTTTATTTTTCAGATCACTCATTGGTTGAAAGTACTAAAAAAGTTGGACAAATTGGACTCTTCAAAATTACCGGCATTACTGTAAGAAAACAAAGTAAACAAACAGAAGAAAATCATTATGGAAAGTTATAATTTAAAAGGCTATTTGCTGATTGACGTTAATACCTATTCTGATATTTTTATTGTTTCAATTGATCTAATGAAGGGTTGAACAGCACGTAAAATAAAATTAGTAATAAAATAAGAGAAGTAAAGTGATAAAATTGCAAATTTTCTATTTCTTATTTTACTTTGCGTGCGGTATAAACTCTCCTTAACAAAAAAAATTATTATGACATTTGACAATTGGTAATTTTATCACATATATCACAAAACACTGTGACATTTGTTCCTGCAGATTTTTGGTATGAATGTAAGAATTTGTATTCAAAACTTTATATCTTCAAACTCAAAATATTGTAGCCAAATATCAGTCCCTGTCATTATTGTTATAAGAATTTATATCGCAAAAGAAACGAATTGTTACTATTATAAGAATAATTGTGTTACTGGTTATGTGAATCCTTGTTATTATATGTTGTTACTACTATGAAGAAGATTGTATAATTGTTTACAAATAACATCGTCTCAATAATAAAACGAGATCTGATTATTTTTTTTTATTATACAGGAGGTAAGCCTTGTACATAATTATGCGAATTCGCAAAAATTTTTGCGAATAAAATGGCGGTTGACAGTTTCGCAATAAAGTTCAAATATTTGAACTTTATTGCGATTTCGCAGAAAATAGTGATACAGAGAATCCACGAAAAATTATGAACATTTGTTTCATTTGCAAGGATAACCTCAAAGGCTGGTGATTTATATTATATTTTTAGTTCAAATCATGAGTGATATTTTGAATAAATTAATTCCTATGCACCAATTATATAATCTTTGGAAATATCACAAAACTTTAAGAAGGAAACAAAGAAGTTGTAGTGTTTGAAAAATTTTCAAGAACCGCAAACTTCAAGGAGACTATCATAACCTCGTTCGAGAAATGCGAATGAACGAATGTTACTCATTCACCATACAAAATTAGTTATCTTAAGTGATAGTGATATGATTTTTTCTTTTGCCTTCTTGGTTTTTGAACAAATTTTAAATTTATAATAGGTTATGTATCTAAGGAACATCACAAAACAGTAAATGAGAACATTTCTAAATGACAGTGAGCACAGAACACAAACAAATTAGTGAGTTCTGTGACAGCGACCAATAAATTATTCCGCAGAAGTATGAACGCCCATTTCCGTCAATAATTTGCTACTTTGCGATTTGCAAATTTTTTTGCGAATTCGCATAAGTATGTACAAGGCTGTATACGGTCTGTCACTCATTGGCATCACGTGATACAGTAAACTATAGACGAGGAAAGTGATGACGTCACAAATGTCATTCTTGTCAAAAACTGATTCCAAACAAACATCCGTCAAATTTAAATCAGCTATGTCGGATTGTTGACGTAAAGATTTTTCAACTTCTTTCGCTTGAGAAATCAAAATCTAAACAACCAAATACAAACTAATACACAAAGCAGCAAACGAGGGGGAAGTAACTCTTTCATTAGGTGTACATCATAACATTTTCATAACTTCATTAATCATTTCATATTCAACTAAAAATCGAAATCTATGTTTCTGGGGATCCGTGATATGATTTTTTTCGGTTCCAAGTTGGCAAATTTATGCCGTCTGACAATCGGTAAGTGATCGCCTCGGTGATCGCTGAGCAGACGCGGATTTTAATCAGTGATTTTCCTATGAATAGTATAACATTATTAATGGTAATTATTTTTCATTAGAGTTAATTACTGCATTATTTTCATTAGGTGTACAAAAAATGGCTAGTTACTTCCCCCCGGCAGCAAATCATCAACAGAGAAAGTCACCTAAAATTCTTTGTTTGGAATCAGTTTTTGACAAGAATGACATTTGTGACGACACACTTTCCTCGTCTATTATAGTACACTTAAACAATAATGGACCAGTGAGTTTATTGCTATTTTGTTTTGTCAATAAAGTATATTATTTTGAAGATATATATCACTGAATCAAAGCCAAAAGCTAAAGTTGAAGATTGTAGGCCCTGCCCTCCACCTAGTCGTCTGCGAGTCCGTTACTGGAGTCATAGAGTCAAATTTAAATTTTCTGGAAACTTATTCCCGAGCAATGAAAGATGATCGATACCTTTTCTAACATTTTCTCGAATCCTGCAAATCTGGCTTTATTTATATACATCTTACCCTGGATTGTCGGGTATTTCCGGTTTCACTCGTGATAAATATATGATTAATGGTATATCGCATTGAAAAACACGCATGACGAATGCTATATCTGATATTTTCTTTGAAATTTAGTATTTAGTACACTCCGCTTTGGTATGAATCTAATCCACTTTCAATTAGCAATCTATCACTATCTGTACTTTTCTTGAATCCTGCTCTAACTATTTACATCGTACCCTGAATCATGCTAAGAAGATACATTGTCGGATATTTCCGTTTTAACTAGTGATAAATATTAAAATAATAATATATACCATTGGAAATCACGTATGATGGAAGCTGCCTAATCTTTTCTTTAAAATTCAGTAGACGTAGTGCTACTACACTCCACTGGTAGAAATCTGCTTCATTTCAGTTAGCAATTTACCACTATCTGTTCTTTACTTGAATCCTGCAGATCGGACTCTGTTTATTTACATCGTGCCCTGGATCATGCTAAGAAGATACATTGTTGGGTATTTCCGGTTTCACTCGTGATAAATATTTAAATAATAATACATAGCATTGAAAAGCACGTACGACAGCAGCTACATCTAATCTTTTCTTTAAAATTCTATATATACGGAGAAGTAAGACACTCCGCTTTGGTATTAGAGAGTTATCGGACGCGCACTTTATGAAGAGCAGTATTAAAGTCGCCCTTTTTTGACATCTGTGCATGCGCTCATGTACCTTACCTTATATTTCCCTTATTAAGGATAGTGCCTGACTTTATTTATGCCTGCTTTAAGTTGGTCTTATTTTTCCCTTATCCTTATTTTTTCCTTTATCTGTCATTAAAATATAATCTGATACCTGGTATTTATTTCTGATTTCCCCATTTGTTTTGTTGTTATTTGTCCTGTTATTTCTTGAAGGTATTAATACATTGGAGATAAGAAAGACGATGCAAAGGTTTTGATATAAAGTGAAATAGAGTAAATAAAAATGTCTATTCTAAAAGAAAGAATTAAACCTTTTTAGTTTACGTATGATGATGTGGTTTTGTTGAGAGAATTTGTTCCGCACAATTCTAATTTAAACCCAGAAAAACAGTCATTACCAATGTGCCATACAACATAGACTTGTTTTCAACTTCCAAAAAATGTTAGAAATAAGGTAAATAATAAATAAGGGAAAACCAGATGATTACCGATAACACTTAACTTTACAAAACAAATACGGTCATGCAGTATTTAAATAACGTCGTCTTTTATTACTGCATTGCAGTATACGGAAGCTTCCGATAACTCTCTATATTAATCAACTCCTCTTTCAGTTAGCAATTTATCACTATCTGTCCTTTTTTTAATCCTGTAAATCTGGCTTTGTTTATTTACATCGTACCCTGGATCATGCTAAGAAGAGCCATTGTCGGGTATTTCCGGTTTCACTCGTGATAAACATATAAATGCATTGAAAAGCACGTATTACGAAGGCTGTCTAATCTTTTATTTAAAATTTAGTATACGGAGTGCTACCACACTCTGCTTTGGTATGGATCACACCACTTTCAATTAGCAATCGATCACTATTTGTCTTTTTCTTCAATCCTGCAAATCCTGCTTTGACTATTCACCACAGACCTCAGGTCTGTGCTATTCACATCGTACCCTGTATCATGCTGAGAAGAGACATTGTCGGATATTTCTGTTTTCACTCGTGATAAAAATAAAAATATAGCATTTGGAAGCTGTCTAATTTTTTCTTTAAAATTCAGTATACGGAGTGCTACTACACTCCGCCTTGGTATGAATCTATTGCATTTCAGTTAGCAATCTACCACTATCTGTCCTTTTCTTGAATCCTACAAATCTGGCTTTGTTTACATCGTACCCTGCATCATGCTAAGAAGAGACATTGTCGGATATTTCCGTTTTCACACGTGATAAATATACAGAATGGATAAAAATTTGACGCATCATAGGAGTTTGCCATGCCATTCGAAGTACGAGACAGAATGCAGTCCATCAACAAAGAGACTAAACTGACAAGGAGGGATTAATAAGCTCTAGTTAATCAGAATCTTGTAGCATCAACGCGTCATAGTGACGTACTTGGATATGAGTAGATGAGTACAGAGTCGAACTCGAACCAATCAACAAAACTGTCAGCAGTAACTCTTATATACCAAGAGCTAGTCCGTCACTGTCTATAGAGAACGGCGGCCATGACACGTCCTATTACGTCACATTCGTCACAAATGTTCTTTCATCTCTTTCTACTAGTGACTCCATAGTCTTATGGTGATTAAACTCTCCTTGTTAAATTTTAGTCTCCTTGATAATAGGTTACATTTTAGGGATTTCCATCGCCAAGGTTTCATAACAAAAGTAAAAAATGTTTGACGTTATTCCATTCTAATTTTAACGGTCTGTCTGTTCTGTGTCAATGGTCTCTCTCTTACGTATTTTTGCTCATTACGCTGATTACCGATTAATCTCTGTTTTGCTCTGCGCTGGACACTTACAGCTATCGCGATTCGACCAGTTTTAGTTTAGTCTTTAGTCGCGACTGCTACGATCTCGCGAAAAATCGGTGTTTCTCAGTGTTTTCCCTCCATTGTGTGAACTGTGCTAGTGTGCGATGAACTCCATAATAAAATAGGATATGGCAGAGCAACACCGCGAACCACCAGAGCGCGAGTTGGAACAGCAGATACTGCAGATAAAGAAGCAACAGCAGCTGCAACACCAAATCTTGTTGCAGCAATTCCAACAGCAGCAACAGCATTTGGTGGAGCAGCACGAACAGCAGTTGCGACAGCATTTGAAGGAGTTTTGGGATAGACAGAAACAGTTGCAGGAGCTCAGGCAACGCGAGCAACTGGAGGCTTTACGGAAAAAAGAAAAACATGAGGAGAGCGCGGTGGCTTCCACGGAAGTTAAGCAGAAGTTGCAGTCGTTCCTACGACAGAGAGCTTCTGGCGGAAAGAATTCCAGGCCAGACAACTCGTGTTGGTAAGTGATTTTGTTCAAACTTCAAAGATCGAACTCGAGAAACAGCTGATTCGGTAGGCAACGGAAATGCCAACCTCCAAAAGTTAAGGACATTCTTTGATGTTTGTAAACAAGTGAAAGTAATATCCTAACCTTTAAATGGAAGTATTAATGTAGATATGAGAACGAGGCAGTGTCTACTTCCACGCTAGCGTGATTCAGTCATGATTTTTTTTTTGAGGAAAAACCACAATAACCAGTTATTATCATATGTCGCTTGGAAAAAATATCTTGTTCATATTATGGACAAGACGAAAACAAATCCAAAATTTGTCTGAAAGTGACAAGAAGAAAATAACATTATTTCGACTATGGAGAAATACCCTCTCTTACAAAGTAGTATAAATGAGGGAAATATTTGTCAGAGAACAACTACTTTTCTGGCTAAAATTGGGTGACCTCTTGTAGAACGGTTACCTGGGACCTTGCTCAGTAGGTAGTTAGTTTTTTTTTAGACATTTGAAGTCATCTGGGAAAAACTAATGGTCACACAGGCCATTTTTTTAAAATTTTCACAATTGCAACATAACACCATAATAAACGAAAGTGAATACTGAAGAAAACTTGTGGTAAAGGTAAGCTTATCGGGCTCATTCTAGAAACAAAAAGAAAAGTGGCGTTACTTGCGTAGTTTTATCTCCTGAACACGAATCCGTAAGAATTTCGTGGGGGTCTCTTATACTTTTCGAGTTATGACCTTTTGAATCTTGAAAATCGACTATTTTCAAACACGATTTTTTCGGTAAAAAATAGAAGAAAATGCCTCATATTTCACAATTACCAGCACTAAAACCAAACGTTTTATACAAAAAATCAACCTTCTTATAAGGTATACATAACCCTTCTCACATCTCAAGAATGAACGCCAATGAAGAGTGAGGTTAAGGTTACTTTTTTCCGTAAAACGATTGGTTTTGGTGCTTGTAATTGTGAAATAAGAGTTGATTAGGGACTGAAAAAAGTATCGACAAAAAGTTTTTTTTTTTTTAAATGCGATGTTTCGCTAACTTTATATGAAGTTTGCCAAAGAACTTCCGCAATTTCTATTTTTCCACAGTATCGATAATTTGCCGCCTTTTTGAGCTAACTTTGTCTAAATTTGTAGCTCCTTTTTTTTCAAATATGCGATGAAACAACTTCCATAATTTCTATTTTTTCCTAGTTCTGAAGTATCCATAATTTGCCGCTAATTAGTTGCGGGGAAAAAAATTGTCGCTCTTTTTTTAAAACAAATATGCGATGTTTCGCTAGCTTCATACGAAAAAACTTCCGTAATTTCTTTTTTTTTCACAGTTCTTAATAGGTATCCATAATTAGTCGCTAATTAATTGCCGAGAAAAAAAAATTTGTCGCTCTTTTTTTCAAACATGCGATGAAACACCTTCCGTAATTTTAATTTTTTCACAGTTCTGAAGTATCCATAATTTGCCGTCTTTTTGTCGCTAATTAGTTGCGGAGAAAAAAATGTGTCGCTTTTTTTTTCAAATATGCGTTGTTTCCCTAACTTCATGCGAAACAACTTCCGTAATTATATTTTTTTCACAGTTCTGATATCCATAATTTGCCACCTTTTTTTAGCTAATTACTTAGTTGCGGAGAAAAGTAGGTTTTCATTTTTCTAGAATGTTCATATCAAAATATTAGTGGCTTGAAGCTACATCAGCCAAATCACCCTGCCAAATCCGGAAGTACGTGAAAATTTATTACATTTTCATTACAATTTATTACACCAGGTCCGAATTTTATTACACTTGCCGTTTTTGAGATATGCGTGGGTGGTGTGGGTTCTATCTAAAGCTAGACCACCAACTTCTAACTTTTTAACCAATTGTGATGGCGGAATGGGATTTGGACCAGATTTTATTACAAATAAATTACAACTGACTGGTTGACATCTTACCCCAATTTCAACCCTTCCAAGGGCGAAAAACACCCCAAAATCAAATATTCCTTCGTGAAGTGAATTACTCATTGAGATATCCAGTTTTTCTGCAGAATCAGATTGTATCACCGATGAATGTATTGTCATCGCAAAAACCACATTATACAATGTTCCATACTTGTTACATCAGGCGGTCTGGTGTAATAGAATATTGAACTATAATAATAATAGTTTTTCGAATATTCGAAACGAATCATGATCAAGTCGCAATTTCACGTTTTTCTCCAACCGAATGGATTGTTCTCTCGAAAAACACCTTAAACAAAAACAGGGGTTTTCAACCCTGCAACATCAGGCGGTCTGGTGTAATAAAATATTGAACGATAATAATAGTAGTTTTTCGAATATTCGAAACGAATCATAATCAAGTCGCAATTTCACGTTTTTCTCAAACCGAATAGATTGTTTTCTCAAACCGAATAGATTATTTTCTCAAAAAACACCTTAAACAGGGTTTTTCAACCTTTTCAACCCTTAAACAACAGGGTTTTTCAACCCTTTTTTCAACCCTGCAACATCAGGAGGTCTGGTGTAATAAAATATTGAACGATAATATTGATAATAATACTCGTACATAGTAGTTTTTCGAATATTCGAAACGAATCATAATCAAGTCGCAATTTCACGTTTTTCTTCAACCGAATAGCTTGTTTTTTCGAAAAACACCTTAAACAGAGTTTTTCAACCCTGTAACATCAGGCGGTCTAGTGTAATGAAATATTAAACTATAATAATAGTAGTTTTTCGAATATTCGAAACGAATCATAATCAAGTCGCAATTTCACGGGAATATGATTCGTTTCTTTTATTCGAAAATCTACTACCTATTATTATCTTTCAATATTTCATACCATCAGACCGCCTGATGTGACAAGGTTAAAAAACCCTGTTTATGGTGTTTTTCGAAAGGACAAACTAATCGGTAGAAAAACGTGAAATTGCGACTGGATTATGATTCGTTTCGTATATTCAAAACTACCATAATTGTCGTTCAATATTTTATTACACCAGACCGCCTGATGTTACAGGGATGAAACACTCTGTATAATGTGGTTCTTGCGGTGATACAATCTGGTTCTGCAGGAAAACTGGATATCTCAATGAGTAATTCACAATATCACGACGGAATATTTGATTACGGGGTGTTTTTCGCCCTTGGGAGGGTTAAAATTGGGTTTCAATGTCAACCAGTCAGTTGTAATTTATTTGTAATAAAATCTGGTCCAAATCCCATTTCGCTATCACAATTGGTTAAAATGTTAGGAGTTGGTGGTCTAGCTTTAGATAGAACCCACACCACCCACGCATATCTTAAAAACGGCAAGTGTAATAAAATTCGGACCTGATGTAATATATTGTAATAGAAATGTAATAAATTGTCACATACTTCCGGATTTGGCAGGGTGATTTGACTGGTGTAGCTTCAAGTCACTCAAAATATTTCACCAACACAAACGAAAATAAACGCGACACCGAGCACGATTTTATCGAATCTTGCTGGCGGTGCCGTCTTGCTAGTTTCACTCCGGTATGTAATCATTTTGTTTTCACACTTTATTTTTCAATATTCTTCGAGAAAAAAATACAGCAAAATAATAATAATATTATCCACAAACATTCGTTTCCACGGGATGGATGCTACAAAATCAAATTTCACCAGAAATAAACTAGATGAAGTCTCAACATTTTTATAAGTGAGGCCAAAATCATGATTCATTTTCATTAGTTCAATGAAGAGATACCCGGTGGCGAAAAATCGCATATTAAAATAAAAGAGCGACATTTTGTTTTTCTCCGCAACTAATCAGCTACAAAAAGGCGGCAAATTATGCATACTTATTTCAGAACTGTGAAAAAATAGAAATTACGGATGTTGTTTCGCTAACTTCATATGAAGTTAGCAAAAAATCGCATATTTTCTCAGAAAAAAGAACGACAATAAAATACAATGAGACCTACTGAAAGAGGAGCAAAATATTGTTCGAATGACGGGAAAAATAATTTGGAGTTGACAAAATGGAGAAGGGTTGAACTTTTAGGGGTTGAAAGTGGTATTTCATGGTTTTTCGCGAATTGTAACAAAAGTTGACCTATCGAAAAAAGTTGAATTGCAAAGTTGTTGATAATGAAAAGATCTACAACTTTTTTATTCAACATTTTTCCACATTACCTTAAATTTTCCGGGAAAATCTGAAAAACCAATTTTTCAGTTTTTAAGTTTTTTCTCGCGCAAAAATTATTTTTTTTATAGGATTTGTTGAAAATATAACTTACTTACCTATTATGGTTCAAGTAAAAATACAGTTTTTTCCTTTTTTTTCGATAAATTCCGAAAAAACGACCTCATTTTCAAATGAATAGTTTCACCGGTAAAATTCGTCTATTCAAGCTCGCCAGCCGCTATTTTTTCCGTTGATGCGTTTAGATTATTTAATTAAAGAGTAGCACTACAATGGAACAAATTTCCAGAAACCGCCAAAATATGAAAAAACAGATTTTCAAAAATCATTTTTTTTTTGTTCTAAACTCATACTTATTTATTTATTGAAATTATTGAAATTAATAGTTGAAACATTTCGAGATTATTAGTTTCATGTTACCTTAATAGGTACAAAGGATAAACAAGGATATATAAGAATTTGATTATAATAGAAAGACGAAACGAGGTGAACTTTTGGGAGTAGAAATGGTTTCCCACGATTTGCAGCGAAAATTAACCTCCTACAGAAAAAAGTTGTTGGCAATAAAAAGACCAACAACTTTTGTATTCAACATTTTTCCATATATCCTCAAATTTTCTGGGAAAATTGGAAAAACTGTTTTAATTTAGTTTTAATTTTTTTCTTGAGTGAAAATTGTATGCTTGTCGCAAAATTTAGTGGAAACATACATTTTTATATTCTAAATTGGACATTTTTTTGCAGCGAAATATTTATTTCTCGGTTATACTACGTGATCACAGAGCTAATCGAGGAAAAAGTCAACGACCGATAATTTATCAGATGTATGAGATCTGTCATGAGATTTTCGTTATTCGCACAATCTCAATGAAGAATTCATTGTACCTAATGTAATTGAAAACCAGAAACTAGGTACGTTTCTACATTGACTACAATCAAATTTGAGGTTATGTGGAAAAATGTATAATACAAAATGTGCATATCTTTTTATTACAAACAACTTTTTTCTTTAACTTTTTTTTGTAGGGGGCTAATTTTCGCTGCCAATCGTGAGAAATCATTTTTACCCCCAAAAGCCTCCTTTTGCCCTTCTATCATAATCCCCGGAAAATTTGAGGTTATGTGGGAAAATATTTGATACAAAAGTTTTAGATCTTTTTATTATTACAACTTTGCCATTCAACTTTTTTCAATTAAAGATCAATTTTCGTTGCAAATAGCAATTTCAACCCCTAAAAGTTCACCTCGTTCCACCCTTCTCCATTTTGTCGACTCCAAATTATTTTTTCCGTCATTCGAACAATATTTTGCACCTCTTCCTGTAGGTCTCACGGTGTTAATTTATTTATCTCAAAAATGCACTAGTGTAAAAATGCAGCACTCGGTAGACATTTGCATAATAGAAGACTGTCAGACGCTATTCAATGAAGAATATAACGAAACTTTTAATTACACAACGCTACTAACAAATAGTAAAAATGCATCGTGTGGAACCTACCAATAAAACCGCTTGGAAATTATCAACAAGCAATGATAAACTTGGTATCCTCCAGATAACAGTTTATAAATACCACAAAAATAACCAGTCTATTTATAACTCGCAACTACGTAAGACACGTTTTTGTAATCAATCGTCAAATTATGAGTTTACCTTGAATATATTTCAATAACTAAACTTTGTTGGAACTAATAATAGAGGAGGACGATCCGATGGAAATTGTCAAAAATGTAAAATTTATTTCGATTCGCGCAATTGATCGAGATCTGTGATAATTGTTGGAAATGAGACATTTTAGATTACATTCTGTATACCGGGAAAAAATGATGACAGTTTGTTATACAGGGTGTCAATTTGAAAACTTCCCACCCTTAATATCTTCCTTCCAGTAAACAATATGAGTAATCGAAAAAACAGGTCAATTTTATTGTCAAGGGGGATACTTTCAAGGACTATTTGTAGCCCTCGTGGTTCAACCCCCTAGGAGGGGTAGATGTTACCCTTAGAATTTTAAATGGGAAGGGAGGGCAAGTGGCACATCATTTTGATGGGCGTTCAATTCTTGTTCCAATGGTACCCTGACTTATTATTTTGTGATGAGCATTTTCCGAAAAATTGCGTTCTAAACTAACAGAAGTAATTATTAGAACGCCTATACTGAGATGCATTATTGTATTGACTCCCTTTAATAAAAATGGTTAGAAGAGTAGGTGGCACCGCTCCAACCCTTGAATGACAGGAATAAATTTATTACGCATGGGATTTTTTATTTGGTGGTTATTTTCCTTCTACACAATAAAATTTAATTTGCGAGAAAGACATTTCCAACATAAAATCTACTTACGCTTATCTTATTAGCTGTTCGAAATGTTGTCCATTTTGCTCTAAACAGTAATACAGTCTGTTTTCGAACTCCCCTCTAACATTACGGAAAACTTCACTAGGAATTGACCGGCATGCTGCTGCAATTCGTCTTTTAAGTTCGTCAATATCAGAAGGTTATGTTTTATAAACAACGGATTTAAGATGCCCCCATAGAAAGAAATCTAAGGGTGTTAAATCCGGTGATCTCGGAGGCCATTCAACTGCTCCCCTTCTGCCAATCCATCTACCCGGAAATCTCTCGTTTAACCACTGTCGGACGGGAAGAAAATAATGAGGTGGAGCACCGTCCTGCTGGAAATGTAACAGATCCTCCTGCAAAAGTTCATTACCTTCTGCATCAATTTGAGTTTCTAGCTCGTGAGTTATAAGAGGATCGATAGTATCTTCAAGCATATCAAGGTACAGATTGCCAGTCAAGTTTTCTTCCAGAAATAATGGACCAAGAATGGCATTTCCAAGAATACCAGCCCAAACATTAACTTTTTGTGGGTGTTGTGTATGCCCTTCCCGAAAAATATGTGGGTTTTCGTCACTCCAATAGCGACAATTTTGTCTATTAACATTGCCATTCAGAAAAAATGAACACTCATCGCTGAAACAGATGTTTAACAGAAGATTAGGGATGGTATTGACTCGATGAGACATGATTTCACAAAACTCTATTCTTCTATCATAATCATCCTCGTGGAACTCTTGAAGAATCTGCATTTTATATGGATGAAATTTATGCATTTTCAATGCTTTTCTTATAGTTTCGCGTGACATTCCCGTCTGTTCTGATACTGATCGTAAGGAGCTCGTGGGCTCTGCAGCAAATGTTCCCAAAACTTCAATTTGAGCTGCTTCATTTAGTACTCTGGGGTTATTTCTTTTTTTATTTGTCACTGAACCAGTTTCGTAAAACTTATTCACCAAATCAAGCACATACCGGTGACTTACATTACAATTTGGATGTCTTTCGTTAAAAAGACATGCCGCCCTTCGTGCGCACTTTCCAACTTCGCCATAAATTACAATCATTTCAATTCTGTCTTGAAGAATGTAAACCATTTTTACACTTTTATACACTTATTAAAGTAATTCCTAAACAGCCCAACAGGTACAACGGTATTCACAATACTACCACATAGTTCAAATTTGCTAACCAATTTTTTGCCGGAAAACAGAAACTTTTTACAGCAGAAGTAGCAAAAAAGGAAGGCTATCTGTACAATTTCTGCGATGACACTTAAAAATTCAGCATTAAATAAACACAACTTTACTACCATCTACGTTTTACTATTAGACTACTTTTTTATGTAAAGTGTTTGGAGCTAATGGCTAATGTTACCCCTAATAAAGGGTTGGAACGGTACCACCTAATATTCTAACCAGTTCTGGCCAAACCATGCATCTCAGTATAGGCGTTCTAATAATTACTTCTGTTAGTTTAGAACGCAATTTTTCGGAAAATGCTCATCAAAAAATAATAAGTCAGGGTACCATTGGAACAAGAATTGAACGCCCATCAAAATGATGTGCCACTTGACCCCCCTTCCCATTTAAAATTCGAAGGGTAACATCTACCCCTCCTAGGGAATTGAACCACGAGGGCTACAAATAGTCCGTGAAAGTGTCCCCCTTGACAATAAAATTGACCTGTTTTTTCGATTACTCATATTGTTTACTGGAAGGAAGATATTAAGGGTGGGAAGTTTTCAAATTGACACCCTGTATAGTTTTTGTCCGCAAATGCTTCGTATTCCGAGATACTTACGGGGTGGTAAAGTTTTTCTTATAAACTGACGATTCATTTATTGCTCTGAAACCGGTAGAGATATGCAAATTAAATTTGGTGGGTTCTGAGAGGTAGTTAATGCGCATTTTCTGACATGAAATTAAGAATTTAATATTCATCATTGGCGCGCATACGGGTAATGATCTCAATTTTTTTAAGAAAAAAAAGGTACGCCACTAATATATTTCAAACTAACAATCCTGCATTTTTTTGTGTGGGGCGCTGTTTTTATGCAAAAAAATAAAACATCTTAATGCGTATTTTTCATTTCTTTGATACTTCACCAAGAACTATCTAATACAATAACATTAAGTACAACATTTACAACAGAACAATAACAGGAAATAACACTAATAAATAAATAGGCGCAAAACTACAACAAATGTTCAAAATTACAGTGACTTGAAGCTACACCAGCCAAATCACCCCGCCAAATCCGGAAGTATGTGACAATTTATTACATTTTTATTACAATTTATTACACCAGGTTCGAATTTTATTACACTTGCCGTTTTTGAGACATGCGTGGGTGGTGTGGGTTCTATCTAAAACTAGACCACCAACTTCTAACTTTTTAACAAATTGTAATAGCAGAATGGGATTTGGATCAGAATTTATTACAAATAAACTCGCAAATAAATTACAACAGACTGGTTGATATGAACCCCAATTTTAACTCTCCCAAGAGCGAAAAACACCCCGAAATCAAATATTCCGTCGTGATATTGTGAATTACTCATTGAGATATCCAGTTTTCTTGCAGAACCGGATTGTATCACTGCAAAAACCACATTATACCTACATAGTGTAACATCATAGTTTGTTTTCTAGAAAAACAACTTAAACAGGGTTTTTCAACCCTGTAACATAAGGCGTTCTGGTGTAATAAAGTATTGAACGAATATTCGAAACGAATCATGATCAAGTCGCAATTTCACGTTTTTCTCCAACCGAATAGTTTGTCTTCTCGGAAAACACCAAACTGGGTTTTTACATACATCTCGTGTATGCGAAAAAATGCTATTACTATCATTCAATATTTTATTACACCACCTATATGAAGTTAGCCAGACAACTTCGAAAAAATTGAAAACGGATTATTCCATACTTTGTCGCCTTTTTGTCGCTAATTAGTTGCAAAGAAAAAAAATGTGTCGCTCTTTCTTTTAAAAAAATGCATTGTTTCGCTAACTTCGTATGAACTTGGCGAAACAATTTCCATAATTTTTTATTTTTTCACATTTCTGAAGTATCCATAATTTGCCACCTTTTTGTCGCTAATTAGTTGCGCAGAAAAAAAAATTGTCGCTCTTTTTTTTAATATGCGATGTTTCGCTAACTTCATATGAAGCCTGATTTCTATCTTTTCTTAGTTCTGAAATATCCAGAATCTGCAGCTTTTTTGTAGCTAATCAGTTGCGGAGAGAAACAACTTGTCTTTTTCTAAAATACGATGTTTTGACAACTTTGGTTATTTTTATCTTCTCTCTCTTTATAGGTATCCAAAAATTGCTTCTTTCTTTAAAAAAATATGCAATGTTTCGCTAACCTTATATGAAGTTAGCGGGACAACTTCCATCATTTTTTAATATTTTGTATAGTTAGGAATAGACTCCTATAGAGGAAAGAGCCCTAGTGCCCAGATAGCCTTATAGGCTTGGCCCTTTTGGCCTTAGCTCTACGTATTGTATAGTGATAGTTTTAGGTAATAGTTTTATTTGTTCCCATATTATATTATTGAATGTCCCTTATTTTACAATGTGTATATAACTTTCCCCAGTATCCCTGTTGTGTAATAAATGTTTATATTCCTTTGCTACCTCTTGAGTTTCAATAGCTACCATCTGTAGCTACACCCCAAGTCGCATTTAGTATAAGGGGAACAACCCCTTATACGGCTCAGGATGCTACTTTAGTAGCCCTAGTCGCGACATATGGTTTTATTCACCTTACAGTTTTGTTTGTGTGGTCAAATCTAGAAATTTAAATTTTAACTCCCTTCCGCGATTGATCTGAAATTTAGTGCACACCTTTAATTCTGATGACAATGCAATTATATATATTTAGTATCATTGTAAATCCAAGATGGCCACCACCACAATATGGCGCACATATTGTTTTCCAGCCCCCTCAATATGGGTATCAAATGAAAGGGCTGAACATGCTAAAAAGATGAAAACTTATTTTTTTTCGAAGCCCATTAGCTACATAGGAAACCATCGGAATCGAACTGATGAAAATGGATCATTTTTGGCCTCAGTTAGATAATGTAATGTAAAAAAATAATGCTTCCATCACCCTGCAAGTTACAGCTCGACACTTGTTCATTTTGATACAAAACTACAACTCACAACGACTCACTCTGTAATAATATTGCATGCCTCAACTTTGCTCACTTGTTATAAGTCTCAGAGTATATCGGCTAAGTAAAATTTGAGGAGGGGACGTCGCAAAAATATGGTGGGAGTGAGTTTACTTCTGTACGGTGCTTCAACATATTCGGAACAAAAAAGCAATAAATCAAATTCAAATTGCATATGGTACTACTTACCGCACACTCGTGAAATATCATTTTCAGTTACAAAAACAAAGGTCTGCCAAGATTTTATCTAACGGTTACCGGAAATATGTCATGAATATCTTCTGAATCTTCTGATTTTATTCCAAAAGAGATCTCATTGCATCATATTTTTATCATCATAACCTCAAACGAAGGTTCTCCACTTGCTATAGTCAAATCATGGATACTTCAAATTGATAAAAGGTAGAATTTGCGGAAGTTGTTTCGTTATTGAAGTTGACGAAACATCGCATATTTAAAAAAGAGCGACAATTTCTTTTTCCGCAACTAATTAGCGACAAAAAGGCGGCAAATTATGGATACTTCAGAACTGTGAAAATAGAAATTGCGAAAGTTGTTTAGTTAGTTTCAAATGAAGTTAGTGAAACATCGCATATTTAAAAATGAGCGACAATTTTTTTCCGCATCAGTGACAAAAAGGCGGCAAATTATGGAAATTGTTTCGCTGAGTTCATATGAAGTTAGCGAAACAACGCATTTTTTTTTTAAAGAAAGAGCGACAATTTTTTTTTCTTCGCAACTAATTAGCGACAAAAAGGCGGCAAATTATGGATATTTCAGAACTGTGGAAAAATAAAAATTAGGGATGTTGTTTCGCTAACTTCATATGAAGTTAGCGAAACAAGGTATATTTTTTAAAAAAATAGAGCGACAAATTTTTTTCTTTGCAACTAATTAGCGACAAAAAGGCGGCAAATTATGGAAATTGTTTCGCTAAGTTCATATGAAGTTAGCGAATCAACGCATTTTTTTTTAAAGAAAGAGCGACAAATTTTTTTTCTTCGCAACTAATTAGCGACAAAAAGGCGGCAAATTATGGATATTTCAGAACTGTGGAAAAATAAAAATTAGGGATGTTGTTTCGCTAACTTCATATGAAGTTAGCGAAACAACGTATATTTTTTAAAAAAATAGAGCGACAAATTTTTTTTCTTTGCAACTAATTAGCGACAAAAAGGCGACAAATTATGGAAATTGTTTCGCTAAGTTCATATGAAGTTAGCGAAACAACGCATTTTTTTTTAAAGAAAGAGCGACAAATTTTTTTTCTTCGCAACTAATTAGCGACAAAAAGGCGGCAAATTATGGATATTTCAGAACTGTGGAAAAATAAAAATTAGGGATGTTGTTTCGCTAACTTCATATGAAGTTAGCGAAACAACGTATATTTTTTAAAAAAATAGAGCGACAAATTTTTTTTCTTTGCAACTAATTAGCGACAAAAAGGCGACAAATTATGGAAATTGTTTCGCTAAGTTCATATGAAGTTAGCGAAACAACGCATTTTTTTTTAAAGAAAGAGCGACAAATTTTTTTTCTTCGCAACTAATTAGCGACAAAAAGGCGGCAAATTATGGATATTTCAGAACTGTGGAAAAATAAAAATTAGGGATGTTGTTTCGCTAACTTCATATGAAGTTAGCGAAACAAGGTATATTTTTTAAAAAAATAGAGCGACAAATTTTTTTTCTTTGCAACTAATTAGCGACAAAAAGGCGGCAAAGTATGGATACTTCAGAACTGTGAAAATAGAAATTGCGAAAGTTGTTTAGTTAGTTTCAAATGAAGTTAGTGAAACATCGCATATTTAAAAATGAGCGACAATTTTTTTCCGCATCTAATCAGTGACAAAAAGGCGGCAAATTATGGAAATTGTTTCGCTAAGTTCATATGAAGTTAGCGAAACAACGCATTTTTTTTGGAAGAAAGAGCGACAAATTTTTTTTCTTCGCAACTAATTAGCGACAAAAAGGCGGCAAATTATGGATATTTCAGAACTGTGGAAAAATAAAAATTAGGAATGTTGTTTCGCTAACTTCATATGAAGTTAGCGAAACAACGTATATTTTTTAAAAAAATAGAGCGACAAATTTTTTTTCTTTGCAACTAATTAGCGACAAAAAGGCGGCAAATTATGGAAATTGTTTCGCTAAGTTCATATGAAGTTAGCGAAACAACGCATTTTTTTTTAAAGAAAGAGCGACAAATTTTTTTTCTTCGCAACTAATTAGCGACAAAAAGGCGGCAAATTATGGATATTTCAGAACTGTGGAAAAATAAAAATTAGGGATGTTGTTTCGCTAACTTCATATGAAGTTAGCGAAACAACGTATATTTTTTAAAAAAATAGAGCGACAAATTTTTTTTCTTTGCAACTAATTAGCGACAAAAAGGCGACAAATTATGGAAATTGTTTCGCTAAGTTCATATGAAGTTAGCGAAACAACGCATTTTTTTTTAAAGAAAGAGCGACAAATTTTTTTTCTTCGCAACTAATTAGCGACAAAAAGGCGGCAAATTATGGATATTTCAGAACTGTGGAAAAATAAAAATTAGGGATGTTGTTTCGCTAACTTCATATGAAGTTAGCGAAACAAGGTATATTTTTTAAAAAAATAGAGCGACAAATTTTTTTTCTTTGCAACTAATTAGCGACAAAAAGGCGGCAAATTATGGATACTTCAGAACTGTGAAAATAGAAATTGCGAAAGTTGTTTAGTTAGTTTCAAATGAAGTTAGTGAAACATCGCATATTTAAAAATGAGCGACAATTTTTTTCCGCATCTAATCAGTGACAAAAAGGCGGCAAATTATGGAAATTGTTTCGCTAAGTTCATATGAAGTTAGCGAAACAACGCATTTTTTTTGGAAGAAAGAGCGACAAATTTTTTTTCTTCGCAACTAATTAGCGACAAAAAGGCGGCAAATTATGGATATTTCAGAACTGTGGAAAAATAAAAATTAGGGATGTTGTTTCGCTAACTTCATATGAAGTTAGCGAAACAACGTATATTTTTTAAAAAAATAGAGCGACAAATTTTTTTTCTTTGCAACTAATTAGCGACAAAAAGGCGGCAAATTATGGAAATTGTTTCGCTAAGTTCATATGAAGTTAGCGAATCAACGCATTTTTTTTTAAAGAAAGAGCGACAAATTTTTTTTCTTCGCAACTAATTAGCGACAAAAAGGCGGCAAATTATGGATATTTCAGAACTGTGGAAAAATAAAAATTAGGGATGTTGTTTCGCTAACTTCATATGAAGTTAGCGAAACAACGTATATTTTTAAAAAAAATAGAGCGACAAATTTTTTTTCTTTGCAACTAATTAGCGACAAAAAGGCGACAAATTATGGAAATTGTTTCGCTAAGTTCATATGAAGTTAGCGAAACAACGCATTTTTTTTTAAAGAAAGAGCGACAAATTTTTTTTCTTCGCAACTAATTAGCGACAAAAAGGCGGCAAATTATGGATATTTCAGAACTGTGGAAAAATAAAAATTAGGGATGTTGTTTCGCTAACTTCATATGAAGTTAGCGAAACAAGCTATATTTTTTAAAAAAATAGAGCGACAAATTTTTTTTCTTTGCAACTAATTAGCGACAAAAAGGCGGCAAAGTATGGATACTTCAGAACTGTGAAAATAGAAATTGCGAAAGTTGTTTAGTTAGTTTCAAATGAAGTTAGTGAAACATCGCATATTTAAAAATGAGCGACAATTTTTTTCCGCATCTAATCAGTGACAAAAAGGCGGCAAATTATGGAAATTGTTTCGCTAAGTTCATATGAAGTTAGCGAAACAACGCATTTTTTTTGGAAGAAAGAGCGACAAATTTTTTTTCTTCGCAACTAATTAGCGACAAAAAGGCGGCAAATTATGGATATTTCAGAACTGTGGAAAAATAAAAATTAGGGATGTTGTTTCGCTAACTTCATATGAAGTTAGCGAAACAAGGTATATTTTTTAAAAAAATAGAGCGACAAATTTTTTTCTTTGCAACTAATTAGCGACAAAAAGGCGGCAAATTATGGAAATTGTTTCGCTAAGTTCATATGAAGTTAGCGAATCAACGCATTTTTTTTAAAAGAAAGAGCGACAAATTTTTTTTCTTCGCAACTAATTAGCGACAAAAAGGCGGCAAATTATGGATATTTCAGAACTGTGGAAAAATAAAAATTAGGGATGTTGTTTCGCTAACTTCATATGAAGTTAGCGAAACAACGTATATTTAAAAAAAAATAGAGCGACAAATTTTTTTTCTTTGCAACTAATTAGCGACAAAAGGCGGCAAATTATGGAATGATCCGTTTTCAATTTTTTCGAAGTTGTCTGGCTAACTTCATATAGGTGGTGTAATAAAATATTGAATGATAGTACCTAAACCTAATAGCATTTTTTCGCATACACGAGATGTATGTAAAAACCCAGTTAGATGTTTTCCGAGAAGACAAACTCTTCGGTTGGAGAAAAACGTGAAATTGCCACTTGATCATGATTCGTTTCGAATATTCAAAAAACTACTACTATTATCGTTCAATACTTTATTACACCAGAACGCCTTATGTTACAGGGTTGAAAAACCCTGTTTAAGGTGTTTTTCGAGAAAACAAACTATTCGGTTGGAGAAAAACGTTAAATTGCGACTTGATTGTGATTCGTTTCGAATATTCGAAAAACTAATAGTATACTATTATTAAAGTTCAATATTTTATTACTACAGACCGCCGGATATTACAGTGTTGAAACACCCTGTATAAGGTGTTTTTTGTAAGGACAATTCATACAGTTGGAGAAAAACGTGAAATTGAGCCAGGAAAATGATTTATAATCGAAAAACTGCTATTACTATCATTCAATATTTTATTACACCAGACCGCCTGATGTTAAAGTGTTCAAAAACCCCTTTTAAGATATTTTACGAAAAGATAATTTATCCGGTTCGAGTAAAACGTGAAATTGCGACTGTATTATGATTCGTTTCGTATATTCGAAAAGCTACTATTATTATCATTCAATATTATATTACACCAAACCGTATGAAACATTCTGTATGATGTGGTTTTTGCGATGAAAATCCATTCATCGGTGATACAATTCTGGTTCTGCAGGAAAACGATATCTCAAGGAGTAATTCACAACATCACGTCGGAATATTTGATTTCGGGGTGATTTTCGCCCTTGGAAGGGTTAAAATTGGGGTTCGATGTCAACCAGTCAGTTGTAATTCATTTGTAATAAATTTTGGTTCAAATCCCATTCCGCTATCACAATTGGTTAAAAAGTTAGAAGTTGGTGGTCTAGCACCACCCACGCATATCTCAAACACGGCAAGTGTAATAAAATTCTGACCTGGTGTAATAAATTGTAATAAAAATGTAATAAATTGTCACATACTTCCGGATTTGGCAGGGTGATTTTGCTGGTGTAGCTTCAAGTCACTCAAAATTACCTCCATCTGACGTGATACAAGATTCAACTCTTCGCCTCATTGATTGTCGTATTCGCGCAAATATTCCTGGTGTATTTTTTATTGTCTCACAGTCGGCTATAATTCGATTTCTCAGGTCTTCAACATTTTCGATGGGAGTGGAATAAACTAACGAATGAAGAAAACCCCTAATGCAAAAATCTAGAGCATTTAATAACATTTTCCACTTTTAGAAGTCACGTTTTGCCGCAAATCGCAAAAAAACGTTTTCAACCCCTAAACTGCATACCCATTTCACCATTTCCAGTGTTTTTCTGTTTAAATATTTTTTTCCTTAAAGTTAAAACCTCATCAACTTTCTCCACCTGGTCTTTGCCTGTTACTTTTTTTCTTATTTTAACCGTTCAAAATCGTTTTGGCACGAGCCTAATAACGCAATGAGTGCGATGGGCCACATTGTCAGCCATCAAACAATTGAACACGCAGAAATATATTCAGTAAAATTTTCCGATGGTAGGAATCTTCATTAAAAACATCGTGTCATTCCATTCATTTCTACGATCATGACATTCAAAGAGTTATTTTTAGCGCGTTTGATCGCCTATATTAAAAACAAAATTCGCATGATTTCGACACAGCCGATTCTACCGGCTAAAAATAAAGTAGACTTGAGATTTTAATACATTTTACATAATTATATCCAAAATGAACGAGAGAGCAAAAAAATAAGGTGGGTAGCCAATCTACGTTCAATGTCATTTTTACAAGAGGAAAATAATAATTATCGATCAATTTCAACATAAAATGCTGTTTTATTTATCATATTTATTTATATCTCTACTACCAGGAAATTGTTATAGAAACAGAGACGTAATTCTCGGGATTTAGGAGGTATAATCAATTTAGTTTGTATTTGTTTCTTTCTAGCATTTCCTAAATAATGAGGCATAAGATGTCCGGAGGACTGCTCATTGCTAATATCCTATACAATAGGAAAAGTTGGGTCGAAAATCCATCAGAAAACAACTACTTTCCTGGCTAATGCCACGACGAACATTGAATTACATCTGATGAAATTTCCGTGCAGAGTTCTTACAAGGTTTCTCTCGAGGGGGAAGTAACTAGCCATTTTTTGTACACCTAATGAAAATAATGCAGTAATTAACTCTAATGAAAATAATTACCATTAATGATGTTATACTATTCATCGGAAAATCACTGATTAAAATCCGCGTCTGCTCAGCGATCACCGAGGCGATCACTTACCGATTGTCAGACTGCATAAATTTGCCAACTTGGAACCGAAAAAAATCATATCACGGATCCCCAGAAACATAGATTTCGATTTTAAGTTGAATATGAAATGATTAATGAAGTAATGAAAATGTTATGATGTACACCTAATGAAAGAGTTACTTCCCCCTCGGTTTCTCTGCAATTGCTTGTTGCATGGGAATGTTCATCGAAACATTCGGACCACCTATATATCGATTTCGGAGTGTTGCTCCTCATCAGTATAGGGTAGGTCTAGCAGTCAATAACTAATGACTACAACGAATGAATCGACAACCAAACCCATTTCAAGACCGAAACTGAGATCGCGCTCGCACAGTGGATAACTACAAACTGCGAGCGCCATCTCAACGCCGGCCACCCAACTAAGCAATACCCATGAACCACGATCGTCAAGACCATATAAAACGGAAAATAAATCTTAGGTCACAATGAGCTTATGACATGAGGCATAAGATGTCCGGAGGACTGCTCATTGCTAATATCCTATACAATAGGAAAAGTTGGGTATAGGTATTAGGATTGGGTATGTATCGATATAGAAAATTGTAAATATCTCGAAAACGATCACCTCCAGCGTTGTTTAGGAAGTGTACCTTTTTTACTTGGAAAAGGTATGGGAATAAGGTTTTTTCATTAAAATTACCAAAAATTCACTGTCAAAAATGTTAGGACAATTTGAAATAAATAATGATAGCGCACGCAGCGCCCTCTAGATGTTACATGAAAATTAATACGAAATTATGATTTCCCACGTCACAAAAACCCCGGGTACCAAATTTCGTGCAAATAACTTATTTTTTGCAAAAGTTACTTTTAAAAAACGAACAAAAAAATTCAATTTCAACACACTGTATCTCCGAAACGAAGCATTTCCGGACACAAGTTTATTTAGACTTTTTTTCTTAAAATTGCCTCAGGAATACGTCACTTGAATATTTTAACGTACTTATGTTACACCCTGTATAATAAATTATTTTTGTGATTATACCTAGTTGATTGATTATGGTTGTGATGAATTGATTGTTCATGTTTATAATAATACTTTCAATGCGTCGTGAAATAGTCTAATAAAATTTCACTCGTGATTGAATTTATCTCATAAGTCTGTCTTTTATTTCTGAACTCAACTGAATTGTACCGAAAAAACACCACTCGTCCTGCGGACTCGTGGAGTTTTCTCGAAGTTATTCAGTTTCGTTCAGAAATGAATCGACAGACTTATCGCGAAAATTCAATCACTTGTGGTATTACTACTGGAAAGTCTAATCACACCATAATTTTAGGCTCATTTTAGGCTCACGTTTAAACCCATCGTCGATTTTTTCGGAATGTGTGTTTTTTTTTAATCCTGGGGTCTGCTAGCTTTACCGTTAAGCTAGCTTTACCGTTAAGCTAGCAGAACCCAACCATCAAAAAGCAACTCAGAACAAATCAAGCTAGACAATAATTTTAGGCCCTATTTAGGCTAATTTATTACTCATAATATGTATATATTTTGCTCTTCAGTTAGGGGAGAAATAATAGGTGTGTTAGCTCAACACTCAGCTGACAGTGCCAAAAGGCTAACCGGATCGCGATGAAAAATTTTACCACACGATTGAACCTATCGCCGATTTTTAGAATGAGTTTGAAAAAAAAACTTGCTCTTCAGTTGGAGGAGAAATCTTGGTTTCTATTAGCTCAACACTGAGCTGGCAGTACCAAAAGGCTAACAGCCGTATGCATAGTCAATCGCCAGAGTTTCGCCGTTCGCTACACAAGGATTATAATGCACAGTCGAGCTGTCGAGTGACAACTACGCGAAAGTCACATTTTGGCGAAACGCTGGCGATGTACCACTTTTTTGGAGCTCGACTGTGCATTATAGTTCTTGTGTAGCGTGCGGCGAAACTCTGGCGAGTCGCTGGAATTGACTATGCATACGGCTGTAACAGAATCGTATGAATAATCTGACCACACCATAATTTTAGGTTCATTTTAGGCTCACTTATCTTTAAATGTCACTCGACATAAACGTCCTCTTGAGAAAATAATGACATTTTTCACAGTGATTCGGTCAGTCATTTGGTACCTATTCAGCCCAGCGTTGAGCTAACCCAACCACCCCCGTAAAGCTATCAGAACCACTTTGGAATTTTGAAAATTTTTTTAGGCTATAGTTTTAGGCTAATTTATTAACTTATTCCCAAATTTTTTGCTCCTCAATTATCAGAGATATCGTTGAGATATAAGTTTGACGTCAAAAAAGTAAACCAGAGTTACGTAATAAATTAAAAGAAAAAATATGTCCACCGAAATTGTGAAAATCGAAAAATTGGAGTATCGAACTATCAGGTACCTGTATTTAAAAGGGTTAAGAGGTAAGCAGATTTACGAAGATATTCTTGATACACTTGATGATCAATGTCCTTCGTATGCGACCGTGAAAAATTGGACTGCAGCATCAAAAGAGGTAAATTTTCCATTGAAGTTGATGACCAATCAGGAAGGCCAGTTTCTGTGTCAGTCTCCGAAAATATCGATGCAGTTCATGACATGATTTTAACAGACCGTCGAATTGGGCTAAAACGGATATCTGAAGTACTGAATATTTCAAATCAAATCAAATCAAATCAAAATATACTTTATTGTCGAAAAAATCAAGTTTTTGTTGACAAAGTAAAAGATAAACAATCCAAAGGTATTCCAAAGATGAGATACACACAATATGTAAAATATAAAATATAAATAAAATAATTGTACGTATAAAATGTTATTTGAACATTTAGTCAATTTTTCATATTTTCTCAGCTGTCGCTCTTTAAGATAAACAATACAAGAATACGAACGCACAGTAACAAATATATATGTATACACAAACATATATACATATACACACATACAAACATATATAGTTACAAATAAATAAATGAATAAAATCAATGTATCAATATAAAAAAATGTTATTTGAACATTTTGTCAAATTGTCGACGTAATAATAAAATAAAAATGAGTAAACAAATTATGCCTCAACAATAAAAATCACAAATGAGAAATACAGTTCACATTTTTCATTAAAAGTTGTCATTGTAAAATTCTTGCAAACTATAATAGGGTCTGCTCGCGAGTAGTTTTTTAATATATTTTCTAAAGCTTTCAATACTATCGTGGCTCTCTCTAGAATGAGACGGTAAGTGATTATACATCTTGACGCCGTTGTAGAAAATGGAGTCCTTTACCAAGGATGAGGAAGGTAAGGGTAATTTTAAATAATTTTTAGATTTTTGGCGAGTATTATGAGACGATGAAATATTTTCAAATCTTGAAATATGTTTGTGTATAAGACATACAGTTTCCATAACGAAGAGACCCACTACTGTCAATATCTTTTTCTCTAAAAATAATTGCCTGCATGAATTGCGTGGTCCTAATTTGAATATACAGGGTATTCCACACTCGATGGCCTATTAGACGTTTCTGGAGAACGGAACAACAGATCATTTTAAAAATTTGTGGGCATGGATAATCAAACATGCTCTACCCGTCTAAAATATTTTCATCGATACAGTGTTGCCACTTGTATCAGAAAGTAGTAGCTACTTTGTTATTTCAAATGGAACATCCCATATATTATATGGATTTTGAAATCCTTATAATATTCCTCACAACTTTCCCATATAATTCCCTATACCTATCTGTGACGATTTTCGAGATAAAAATTATTTTGTCAATTTTTTGTGTAAAACCTGACCATTGAAAAATAACATTTTTTTCGCAATGCAAATGTACAAAATATTGAACTTTGGGTCATAGCTGCATAAGACCATTGAGTATTCTGTCGATGAACTGGATCTCAGTTTCATCATACAGGGAAGCTCAGAATTAACTTCTTTTCGGGGACTTATGAAAATGACTGAAACTCAGTTTTTTCAAATGGAACCCCCTGTATATTATTTCATTTTCGAATTCAACGAACCAGTTTGAATAAGTTTTATTGAGTATATCCTATACCTACCTCTTACCGTTTATGAGATATAAATTATTTTATAATGTTTGAGGTGTGTGCAAGTATAAAATTTGATGAAAAATCTATCAAATAACGAAAAATAGCTTCACTGTTTTGAGAAAAGTATAATGCAATACATGAACCTTCCTTAATACTGGGTGTATGACAAATATGATTAGGTTGACAGTTCGAAGAATGAAAAATTAAATTGATTAAATTAATTCTACACAAGATATTATAATATTAAAAAGTTTACTTGACAATTACAACACATTTAATACTGCAAAAACAAAAACTCAGTAGCTCAGATGCTTGAAATGCTGACCATTTACTTGCAAACATTGATGGATCGACGTCATGACATGATCAGTCGTGGCTCTGCGGATTTCCGACGGGTCGATTTCTTCAAAAGCACGTCTAACCCTGTTTTCTAGTTCCTGTTTTGTATTCACAGGTGTTCTGTAAACCTTTTCTTTTATTTTTCCCCAGAGATAAAAATCTAGGGGAGTCAGATCTGGTGACCGCGGCGGCCAAATCCAAGGACCCAATCGTCGTATCCACCGATCTTCGAACAAATTTGTGAGTTCTCTGCTCACTTCACCTGTGCAATGTCCAGGAGCTCCATCCAACTGATACCAACAATTATTATATATGTTTAGAGGTAAATTGTCAAGGAATTCACTCACAGTGGTTCGCAGAATATCCAAATATTTGGCGGAATTCAACTTTTCCTCATAAATGCATATTGAAAATGTATCATCCATAAGCATACAAAACACATTAAAACTGAATTTTTGTTGAAATCCCCTTTCTCTAATGAAATGAGGGTTTTCTGATGCCCAGAAATGATTATTTCGACGATTGAATATTCCCTCACGTGAAAATTGTGATTCATCGGTCCAAATAATTTTTTTCAAAAAGTTGGGATCGTCGTATGTCCATGTTAGTAACATTTCGCAAAACTCTACTCGTTTTGGTGGATCATCTCTATGTAGAGCTTGCAGCCGGATGAATTTGTAACCGTGCATATTATGTTTTTGTAAAATTCTCCAAATGGAAGTGCGAGAAATTCCCAAATCTACCGCAGCACTAGATATTGATGCATGAGGATAAGCGTAAAAATATCCCAACACATTGATTTCATTTTCCATATCACCAGTTACCTGATTCTGTTGATGTCTCGAGGCGTGAACTTTTCCGAAGTTGATATAATTTCGTTCAATTCTTCTGAATTTCCGTTCGTTCATTGCCGGTACATTTGGATACAACTCATTAAATCGTCTACAGGTCCTTGATATGATTTTATTGCACTCACCATGAACATAAAACAAATTCAGAATATCAGAGTTTGAATAATTATTATTTGCCATTTTCACTACTCTTGTATGACAGTCGGACTATTTCAACAAGTTATTGTCAAGTGTATTCCTTTGTTTTTCAAACAGATCATGATACACTATTATTCTTGTTGAAATTTGGCACCGAAATCCAGAACTAATACTGCCGTCCTAAGCAAAACCCTCGTATCTACAAAAACGCCAAAACGGAGTAAATCGGGTTTTTACTTGGGAAGAGTGCATTGTTCCAATGAAATACGGGTGTATAAAATAGCTTGAATTTTATATTTTAAATCGAAATACGGAGTTGTCGCTTGGTCAGAATGTAATATTAGGTGAATAGGAGCCATTGCACCAAAAATATCCATTTCAGTAAATATGTCAGTTAAACTTTAGTTTCAATGTTTTTTGTATGGATATGGTTGATACAATTTTAATTTGTATTTATGAAGAAAAGTTTAAATCCGAAAAATATTTGGATATTCTGAGAACAACTGTAAATGAATTTCTTCCCAATTTATCTCTAAACTTATGTTATAATTGTAGGTATCGGTTGGGTGGGGCTCCTGGACATTGCACAGGTGAAGTGGGCAGAGAACTCACTAATGTATTCGAAGATCTACGACTGATCATGTAATGACGTCGATCCATCAATGTTTGCAAGTAAATGGTCAGCATTTCAAGCATCTGAGCTACTTAGTTTTTGTTTTTGCAGTATTAACTGTGTTGTAATTGTCAAGTAAACTTTGTAATATTATAATATCTTGTGTAGAATTAATTTAATCAATTTAATTTTTCATTCTTCGAACTGTCAACCTAATCATATTTGTCATACACCCAGTATTAAGGAAGGTTCATGTATTGCATTATACTTTTCTCAAAACAGTGAAGCTATTTTTCGTTATTTGATAGATTTTTCATCAAATTTTATACTTGCACACACCTCAAACATTATAAAATAATTTATATCTCATAAACGGTAAGAGGTAGGTATAGGATATACTCAATAAAACTTATTCAAACTGGTTCGTTGAATTCGAAAATGAAATAATATACAGGGGGTTCCATTTGAAAAAACTGAGTTTCAGTCATTTTCATAAGTCCCCGAAAAGAAGTTAATTCTGAGCTTCCCTGTATGATGAAACTGAGATCCAGTTCATCGACAGAATACTCAATGGTCTTATGCAGCTATGACCCAAAGTTCAATATTTTGTACATTTGCATTGCGAAAAAAATGTTATTTTTCAATGGTCAGGTTTTACACAAAAAATTGACAAAATAATTTTTATCTCGAAAATCGTCACAGATAGGTATAGGGAATTATATGGGAAAGTTGTGAGGAATATTATAAGGATTTCAAAATCCATATAATATATGGGATGTTCCATTTGAAATAACAAAGTAGCTACTACTTTCTGATACAAGTGGCAACACTGTATCGATGAAAATATTTTAGACGGGTAGAGCATGTTTGATTATTCATGCCCACAAATTTTTAAAATGATCTGTTGTTCCGTTCTCCAGAAACGTCTAATAGGCCATCGAGTGTGGAATACCCTGTATATCTAATGGCTCTCTTCTGAAATTTGAGTACTGAATCCAGAAGACTGGAGTTACACACTCCCCAGAAAGGTATAGCATATCTCAGTTGTGATTCTATTAATGCATAATATGCGGTCATGGCTGTGACAGTACCAAGCTCCCTTGAAATAACTCTCATTGCATAGCACCCTGAGGAGATTTTACTCTTCAGTTGTTTGACGTGTCCTTCAAACTTCAATTTGCTGTCAATGAAAAGACCCAAAAATTTTGAGCAATCTTTATTTTCAATCATCTCATTTTCTAGAGGCATATCATCAAGAATACATTTGAAAGCTACTATATTTGTTTTTCTTATATTAAACGAGAGTAGATTCGCATCGCACCATGATTTGATTGTATTTATGTCTCTGAGTATCTTATTATTCAAATCGTTAACAGTTTCACTATGCCATAAAATTGTGGTGTCGTCTGCAAATAAGATAATTTTTCCAGAAGTGTGTATACTCAGTAAATCATTTATATATACAATAAAAAGAGTAGGTCCTAAAACCGATCCTTGTGGCACTCCAGAATCAATGTTAATATATTTTGAAATAGTATCGCTTTTTACGAATTGACTGCGGCCAGTTAGATACGACTCGAACCATTCCAAAGTAACTCCCTCGCAGCCGTATCGATGCAGTTTCCGCAAAAGTATTTTGTGGTCTACACAGTCAAACGCTTTTTTGAGATCACAGAATACTGCTGCAGCTACATCTCCGGCATTTATATCTGAATATACCTCATACAGGAAGGAAAAAATTGCATCTTGGGTGTTCTTTTTAGCTTGGAATCCGAATTGATTTTCGTTGATGATTTTATGAGTAATGAGGAATTCATTGAGCCTTTTTTTCACAAGTTTTTCAATTATTCTTGCCAGAGTCGGGATAAGAGATATTGGCCGATAATTTGAGGGATCGTCCAAGCTACCGCCTTTGTGCAATGGAATTACCACAGACTTTTTCAAAAATGAAGGAAATCTACCGTTGCGAAAAGAGAGATTAATTAATGAGACAAGAGTTTCGAGTGCTTCTGTTGGAAGATTCTGAAATATGTTCATGGAGATATCATCGTATCCAGTTGATTTTTTATTCTTAATGTCCCTGAACACTTCGAAGATTTCATCAATACTAGTATCGTATAATATAAAAGTATCTCCTGTATGATAATTATGAACATTGTTAAGAGGGTCGTAAGGGACAATTATGTTATTACTAAGCTTACGAGCAATTGAACAATAGAACTCATTGATCTCATCTGCACTTATTGCAATTTTTGCACTGTTCCGTTTTTTAGGATTCGCTCTCCGGTCATTCACTATGGACCATGTCTCTTTCATTTTATTTCATACGAACGCGTTCATCATATAGTTCACGTCAATTTGGACATGAGAAAAATTGCTACAAAATGGATCTCCAAATGTTTGAATGTTGACCAAAACCGTGCAAGGGTAGTAGCATCGCGTTCGATCTGTGCTCGATTTGAAAACGATGTAGACTTCTTAAACCGAATTGTTACTATGGATGAGACTTGGGTACATTTCTACGATCCAGAAACAAAGCAACAATCGATGGAATGGCGACACTCCGGTTCTCCAAGACCTAAGAAGTTTCGTGTCCAAGAATCTGCTGGAAAAGTTCTTGCTTCAGTTTTTTGGGATTGCCAAGGAGTAATCATGGTTGATTTTTTGGATAAGGGTAGAACAATAACTGGAGATTACTATTCGACATTACTGACCACTGTAAGGGAAAAAATTAAAGAGAAAAGACGCGGAAAGCTATCCATGGGTGCGATTCTCAAATGTCTACCAGCCTATGTCGCATGCGACAAAATATCTCCATCTCTTTTCAATGTATATTCGAGAAAGGCGATGGACATATTTTGTCGCATGCGACATATGATAGTCGACATTTGAGAATAGGGCCTCAGAGGTGTTTTGTTTTTGTAGGACAACGCCCCTGCCCACAAATCGCATGTTGCCATGCAAAAAATTCGTTATTTAGGGTTTTAATTACTAGAACACCCCCCTTATTCACCAGATTTGGCTCCGTCCGACTATCATCTCTTTCCTCAACTGAAAAAAGTTTAAAAGGTCGTAAATTTTCTTCCAACGAGTAGGTAATAAAAGCTGTGGAGACCTGGTTTGCAGAGCAACAAGAAACATTTTTTTTGAAAGGTCTAGAGACGTTGCAGGTTCGCTGTAATAAATGTATCCAATTAAGAGGAGAATATGTTGAGTAATAAAATATTTTGACACTGAAATTTTGTTTGGTTCTACAGTAGGCTAAGAATTTTTCAATATATCCTCGTAGTTGGGTTACATTAGCCTGAATAGAGCCTTAAATTATCGACCAATTTGATTTGTTCTGAGTTGTTTTTTTTAAAGCTGTGTTGCTAGTTTAACGCTAATACATTCTATTCTATTCTCCATAGGTTTTGTCTTAAAAATCGATGGTCCGACTGTGAATCAGTACTTGTTAAGATTGGTCCGTCGTATATTTTGGCAAGCTCCCGAGCGCAACTTTCACACAATGGAAGCACTAATTAATTCAATCGACTCGCTTCCTCTAATAAAAGACGCATCTGTCTCATGGAAGAGATATTCATCTCTGATTGAATTATTCGTACGGTCCGATTAATGAAAATAATTTTGAGATTCGGCCAAAAGCCGGTGGTTTTTCCTCAAAAAACATTCACCGCGCTCAGAAATAGACAGCTGGTTTATTGCACATGTTAATTCCGAAGGTTTTATTTCCAACGCAAGCGGTAAAAATAAAGTGGGGCGGGCTCTATGATCGTTATGAACGCAAAACGTAGTTCGGTCAATTACGATACAGTTCAGTAAATACATAATGCATAGATCGGTAAATAAATTCAGAAACAGTAGTTCAGGAAATGAAGCAATTTGGCTATCGGTTCTTTCGACCAACATCGATTTACTTGAAATTTTGACAATAGGTAGGGAATAGCCTCTCGAAGACTTATGAGGGTTGCGCGTAGGGGTGCACTCGGTTGACGTAATTAACAACAATAACAACAACAATAAAAATCTACAGGGCAATTAAAATTCGACCCCCACCATTGGGATCTCCTAAAATACAGGAGATACGTCGAAGCTTAAATTGGGGCATAGTTGCGTATTCTGGTGCTTAACAAAATACTGTTTTGAAACTTGGAAAATTCCGAGTATTTCCGGAAATATCGGGAAAAAACTGAAAATCGGAATTTTCGTTTTTATTCTTTTCTATCGTTATTTGACAACATAGCTCAAAACCAAAAGTACATTTTCATTGATACTTTTTTTCAGCTACACGTTTTCATGTTCAGATTTACTATCCGACGTTTCGTCTTCTGGCATTCATCATCAACTTTTTTTTCTGTTATGGGCGCCATATTGTTTTTTTATACAGAAAAATAGTGATTCTCATTCTGATTTCATTGATGTACAATTTGTTATGATTTGCACTTCTAAAACCACAGATATTAAAAAAAAACAACTTCATCTGAGATGGTCATCGAAAAATTTTGTTTAATAAACACTAGTTGTCAAAACTCATTAAACATCATAAGTTTGCACAAATACTTCAGTCGAAATGTCCTCATTCTCAAATGAAGAAAAACGAGATATGTTGAAACTTTATTATAAATTTGATAGGAATAGTACGAAAACAGCACAAATTTATTTTGAATTATATCCGGAAAGACAACAGCCGGATAGAACATTATTCGGAATTTTGGACAAACACTTGGCTGAGTATGGTGCGTTTCAAAAACCAAGAATGAAATATGGAATAAAATATTAGACGTAACTTATTAGCCGAGGTAAAATAATTGTTCATTCCATATTCGAAGTAGTATAATTATTTCTGGTACTTTTTTTAGATAAATGCAGATCCTTCCAAATCAACACATCAAGCAGAAATGGATGTTCCACAGACGAGCGTTTGGAGGGAATTAAAGAAAAGTGGTTTGAAATGTTATAAGATACATATTTCACAAAAATTACATCCAGGTCATCCTGAGAGAAGGATGAAATTTTGTGGCTGGCTCTCGAATAGGGTAGACCCTACAAACTTCTTGAAAAACATTATTTGGACCGACGAAAGTACTTTTTCGAACTGTGGTGTTTTTAATAGAAATAATGAGCACATTTGGAGTGAAAATAATCCACGACACTTCAGAGAAGTCAGACCACAAGTTCGGTTTCGTTTGAATGTGTGGGCTGGAATTTATGACGACCGAATACTTGGACCTCATTTCTTCTCTAATACTTTGAACGGAGAAACCTATCTTCGGTTCTTAAGAAACGAATTCGAAGAATATATGGATACATTTCCCCTTGTTAATTATAACAGCAGCTGGTTTCAGCATGACGGGTCTCCTCCACACAATAAAAGAGCAGTTTGCGAATATTTACACCAAAGATTTCCTAATAGGTGGTTAGGAAATTCTGGACCAGTGAAGTAGCCGGCAAGGTCACCTGACCTTACAGTTTTGGATACTTTCTTGTGGGGCACTTTAAAGAACATAATCTATGAAGAGCAAGAATATGACACAGTAGATGAACTTAGGGACAATATCATCACGCAATTCAGGTCTATCAGAAGAAGGGATATTGTTAGGGCTCTTCTTAATTTGAGACGACGAGCTCGGTTATGTATTCAAGAGGAAGGCCATCATTTCGAACACTTGTAATACTTTTTGTGCATTTTTTACAAGCTCATGATTTCATTTTTGTTTTTTGAAACGCACCGTACTCAGCCAAGTGTTTGCCCAAAATTCCGAATAATGTTCTATCCGGCTGTTATCTTTTCGGTTATAATTCAAAATAAATTTGTGTTGTTTTCGTACTATTCCTATCAAATTTATAATAAAGTTTCAACATATCTCGTTTTTCTTCTTTTGAGAATGAGGACATATTTGTGCAAACTTATGATGTTAAATGAGTTCTGACAACTAGTGTTTATTAAACAAAATTTTTCGATGGAGTCATGACCATCTCAGATGAAGTTGTTTTTTTTTAATATCTGTGGTTTCAGAAGTGCAAATCATAACAAATTATACATCAATGAAATCAGAATGAGAATCACTATTTTTCTGTATAAAAATACAATATGGCGCCCATAACAAAAAATAAGTTGATGATGAATGCCAGAAGACGAAACGTCGGATAGTAAATCTGAACATGAAAACGTGTAGCTGAAAAAAAGTATCAATGGAAATGTACTTTTGGTTTTGAGCTATGTTGTCAAATAACGATAGAAAAAAATAAAAACGAAAATTCCGATTTTCAGTTTTTTCCCGATATTTCCGGAAATACTCGGAATTTTCCAAGTCTCAAAACAGTATTTTGTTAAGCACCAGAATACGCAACTTAGCTCCAATTTAAGCTTCGACGTATCTCATGTAGTTTAGGAGATCCCAATGGTGGGGGTCGAATTTGAATTGCCCTGTATACAGGGTGTATCTAAATAACACCGAAAAAATTAAAGGGGTGATTCTGTGATGAAAATTAATGTGAGTGTTTGGTATAAATTTTTTTGAAAAAACCCTCCCCGGAAAAGTTACACCCCTTCGAAAATTAAAAAAAAAATGGTTTTTCTTTTTTATTTTCCCTGTATATCAAGCTAAAGACACGAAACTTGGTTAACATTATCTGTCAATAAGAGTACACTTTTTGATATTTTTTCTTACAACTTTTTTTTAAATGAAAATTTTTTCTTTAAAAAAGTATGACTGAAAAGCCCAATTCATTGAGTAACTTTTTTAACTCTACAAGTTTTTTCTAAAACTTGAGCATTTACGAGAAAAAAATCTAATTCAATGCATTTTCAAAAAGATGAGCTAACGCGAGTGTATTTTGCGTCAAGTCTAGTGGCCTGTGCTTTGCATAAAAACATTAACACTGACACTAGGATTGTGTAGTGTCATTTTCTGTCACCCATCTTATTGTTTCACAAGTTTTATGATTGTGTATTGTAGGAAATATTAGTTGATTGAAAATATGAATGCATATTCGAATTTGGAAATGGCAGATATGCATTTTACATACGGTCGTGCTAACGGTAATTCATTGGAAGCGCAAAGATTTTATGCTGAACAGTACCCACAGCGTAGACTACCCCATCATACTACGTTCACAACTATTCACCGACGCTTGCGGAACGTGGTAATTTTGAAAAAAGAAGTAATGATTCTGGTCGTACTAGAGAAGTTAGAACTGCATCTGTAGAAGAAGCCGTACTTAATTCAATTGAAGAATTCCCAAAAACTAGTACCAGTAGAATAGCTCGTGTCCTACATGTAAGCCATTCCGTTGTTTTTAGAATTTTAAAAGAACAAATGTTGTATCCCTATCATCTTCAACGGGTGCAGGCGTTAATGATTCGAGATTTTTTACCCCGTGTGATTTTTTGTCAGTGGCTTATTAATATGATTGGCCAAGCACCACAGTTCTTAGGTAATATTTTATTTACTGACGAGGCGAGTTTCTCAAGAGACTGTATTAGAAATTTTCACAACAATCACCTTTGGGCTGACGAAAATCCTCATGGCTTTTTTGAAGGAAATCATCAGTATCAATTTTCATTAAACGTGTGGCTCGGAATTATTGATAATCATTTATTTGGTCCCCATTTTCTTACGCTACGATTAAATGGTGAAGCAAATTGTCATCTCCTTGAAGAATTACCTGTTCTTCTTGAAGAGGTTCCCATTCAAATTAGGCAACATTCATGGTTTATGCACGATGGTGCACCAGCTCATTTTAGTTTACGTGCAAAAACTCACCTGGATGAGGTGTATGCCAATGGATAGGTCGAGGAGGATCTGTAAACCGGCCAGCCCGCTCCCCTGACCTTAATCCTTTGGATTTTTGCATATGGAGATATCTGAAATCTTTGATATACACAAACCCAGTTGAAAATATCGATGATCTGCGAAACCGCATTGTAGCAGGGTGTGAAACTATAAGAAATTCTCCAGGAATATTTCATCGTATACGCAATTCTATGAGGAAAAGGGTAGATGCTTGTATTAAAGCTGAAGGCGGTCATTTTCAACATTTATTATAATTGTATTGTCGATATTCGACAGGTTTTTGTTCATTGTTTGTTCACTTTTGTTTTTAGTTGTAGAAGTCTCATAATCATAATCATAATTTGGTTGGCTGTTGTTTAATAAAATGCTATTTTACATGAGCTTATTTTTTTTTTCTCATAAATGCATAAGTTTTCGAAAAAAACTTGTAGAGTTAAAAAAGTTAGTCAATGAATTGGGCTTTTCAGTCATACTTTTTTAAAGAAAAAAATTTTCATCTAAAAAAAAGTTGTAAGAAAAAATATCTTAGGGGTTGAAATAATCAACCCCTTCTAAGCATACTTCAGGGTTGAAAAAAATTCAAAAAGTGTACTCTTATTGACAGATAATGTTTACCAAGTTTCGTGTCTTTAGCTTGATATACAGGGAAAACAAAAAAGAAAAACCATTTTATTTTAATTTTCGAAGGGGTGTAACTTTTTCGGGGAGGGTTTATTAAAAAAATTTCATACCAAACACTCACATTAATTTTCATCACAGAATCACCCCTTTAATTTTTTCGGTGATATTTAGATACACCCTGTATAATGCCGAGGGGCGCTTTCATCCTGGAGGTGGTTGTCACACCATCTCGGAGGTGGTAATTTTATAAAAAAAAAAAACTGTCCGTATGTAGCAAAATTGTCTTACCTAGCCTATAAAAAAACAAAGAAAATTCTATTTTTATAATTCTAGTACGATTTCCTAATGGTTATGAGTTATGATAAAGATAAGTTCGGCCACTACATTTTTCTACGAAAAAGTCTGTGAAAACAATCCTCTAATTACCACCCTAATTAAAATTGATCATCGCCCTTCTACGATTCTCTTCATTTATGCACTATCAATAGATCCTAGAGGTTTGAACAATTTAAAATGCTTTATTTTTGAAAAATTGGAACTTAAGTGAAAAACGCTTTTCTGCAATTTCGTAAAAAATACCCTTTTTGTACAACTGTCAAAAAAACTTGACAGAATACTGCCTCTACAACAGCTTCTCCATTGTTGAGATTGGTGTAAACAAGTTAAAAAAAAAAATGGAAAATGTCTGTTCCGGGCTTTTGGATTTTCATACCCATGTGATTACTATGTGAATGCAAAGGCGCGCATTGGATCCCAGATGTGAAAAATGTTGGCATTTTCAACTCCTCCCCAACCATAGGTACATTTGTTTTTTTTAACTCTTATTGGAGCGTAATTTGAAATAAAGTTCCATCCAACTGGAGCAGTAATTTTTCAGGATGATTTATTTAATATTTTATGTTAATTGGTCTTGAAACGTCGAATATAAGTCAAAGTCAGTAAATATTTTTTCACAGTACACATGTTTTTTGCAAAAAATAGTGGTTTACTTTTTGTACCACTGCCCCATATGCATAAATAACCACTGAAACTTTTTTCTGCTATGTTATATTATGTTGCAAAAAATATAGACCCTAACAGATTCTCATGAAAGGAAAAAAACTGCAGAAATCAGTTATGATAAGATTGAAAGCAGACTCCTTGTTTCCCCAAACAAAGGGGTACTCTGCAAGTGCTGCATATCCACCCCAAAAACCAAATATTTTAGGAAATTTTCATCAACTGGAGTGGTGGTACAAATACTGAACCAAATGATAAAAATGTCTCGTTTACCTATTCACAATTTGTTTAAATAGGATATGGCGACATAGTGAAATTTATCTGAACGTCGAATATGGTTTAAAAAATTTACCCCTCTGTTCCCCTCAAAAGCTAGATACAGAACGAAAAGGAATTCGGAAAATGTAAACAGAAGAAAATTGATTTTAAAGTTAGTTAAACCCATCATTTTGTTACTTTATAAAATTTTAAATAATATAAAAGCTTGTCGAGAGAATAAATCTTGAGGTAATTTTAAATTTAATTTACAATAAGAAATACATGGATACTTCTAGCGACAAGCTTTTATATCATTTAAAATTTCATAATGTAACGAAATTATTTTCTTCTTCTTAGTGTATTTAAGTGAAAGCTTTTCTCTATAGAATTTTTTTTAGTTTATTATTTATTCGCAAGTACGGAAAGTTCCCTCGATATCCTACAAAAAAGTTGAATAATTTTGAATTAAGTACTTGAGAAGTATACATACGTTTCTGAACAGATAAGTATTCTGAGAATTAATCTCTACCTATATGAGTAACGAGCACCTGCCTCACTTACGTTTAATTTATTCCTAGCGTTGCCTTGTAACTTTGGCATTGAGGCTTCGAGCGTTTTTCTTTTTCCTAAGAGAATTTCCTTTTTCGTAGAACATGCGGCAGCTATTGATTTTCGTTGGCGAGAACAATAAAATTATTCCAAGGTGTACGTGGAGACTGAAACGCTTTAAAATTTAGTTGGCGTTGAAACGATCTTCGATATTTGCACTCCATAGTTCTGGGTTTTACAGGATGATATTCAACGTTTACACTTATTGTTTTATTCAAATAATAATAATGTTTATTCACGAAATCAATAATAGTTTAAAATGTATAAATGTATAACAGTTATGGAATATAAAATAATACGAGACAGCACGTTGAAATTATTTCTCTAAATAAACTTGAAACAACACAGGGGCGTAGGTATGTCCAAGATATAAAAATTAAGTAAAATTCAAAACTCAATTACATCCGAATCAACATACAGGGTGTCAATTTGAAAACTTCCCACCCTTAATATCTTCCTTCCAGTAAACAATATGAGTAATCGAAAAAACAGGTCAATTTTATTGTCAAGGGGGACACTTTCAAGGACTATTTGTAGCCCTCGTGGTTCAACCCCTTAGGAGGGGTAGATGTTACCCTTAGAATTTTAAATGGGAAGGGGGGTCAAGTGGCACATCATTTTGATGGGCGTTCAATTCTTGTTCCAATGGTACCCTGACTTATTATTTTGTGATGAGCATTTTTCGAAAAATTGCGTTCTAAACTAACAGAAGTAATTATTAGAACGCCTATACTGAGATGCATTATTGTATTGACTCCCTTTAATAAAAATGGTTAGAAGAGTAGGTGGCACCGCTCCAACCCTTGAATGACCGGAATAAATTTATTACGCATGGGATTTTTTATTTGGTGGTTATTTTCCTTCTACACAATAAAATTTAATTTGCGAGAAAGACATTTCCAACATAAAATCTACTTACGCTTATCTTATTAGCTGTTCGAAATGTTGTCCATTTTGCTCTAAACAGTAATACAATCTGTTTTCGAACTCCCCTCTAACATTACGGAAAACTTCACTAGGAATTGATCGGCATGCTGCTGTAATTCGTCTTTTAAGTTCGTCAATATCAGAAGGTTGTGTTTTATAAACAACGGATTTAAGATGCCCCCAAAGAAAGAAATCTAAGGGTGTTAAATCCGGTGATCTCGGAGGCCATTCAACTGCTCCCCTTCTGCCAATCCATCTACCCGGAAATCTCTCGTTTAACCACTGTCGGACGGGAAGAAAATAATGAGGTGGAGCACCGTCCTGCTGGAAATGTAACAGATCCTCCTGCAAAAGTTCATTACCTTCTGCATCAATTTGAGTTTCTAGCTCGTGAGTTATAAGAGGATCGATAGTCTCTTCAAGCATATCAAGGTACAGATTGCCAGTCAAGTTTTCTTCCAGAAATAATGGACCAAGAATGGCATTTCCAAGAATACCAGCCCAAACATTAACTTTTTGTGGGTGTTGTGTATGCCCTTTCCGAAAAATATGTGGGTTTTCGTCACTCCAATAGCGACAATTTTGTCTATTAACATTGCCATTCAGAAAAAATGAACACTCATCGCTGAAACAGATGTTTAACAGAAGATTAGGGATGGTATTGACTCGATGAGACATGATTTCACAAAACTCTATTCTTCTATCATAATCATCCTCGTGGAGCTCTTGAAGAATCTGCATTTTATATGGATGAAATTTATGCATTTTCAATGCTTTTCTTATAGTCTCGCGTGACATTCCCGTCTGTTCTGATATTGATCGTAAGGAGCTCGTGGGCTCTGCAGCAAATGTTCCCAAAACTTCAATTTGAGCTGCTTCATTTAGTACTCTGGGGTTATTTCTTTTTTTATTTGTCACTAAACCAGTTTCGTAAAACTTATTCACCAAATCAAGCACATACCGGTGACTTACATTACAATTTGGATGTCTTTCGTTAAAAAGACATGCTGCCCTTCGTGCGCACTTTCCAACTTCGCCATAAATTACAATCATTTCAATTCTGTCTTGAAGAATGTAAACCATTTTTACACTTTTATACACTTATTAAAGTAATTCCTAAACAGCCCTGTACCTGTTCAACGGTATTCACAATACTACCACATAGTTCAAATTTGCTAACCAATTTTTTGCCGGAAAACAGAAACTTTTTACAGCAGAAGTAGCAAAAAAGGAAGACTATCTGTACAATTTCTGCGATGACACTTGAGAATTCAGCATTTAATAAACACAACTTTACTACCATCTACGTTTTACTATTAGACTACTTTTTTATGTAAAGTGTTTGGAGCTAATGGCTAATGTTACCCCTAATAAAGGGTTGGAACGGTACCACCTAATATTCTAACCAGTTCTGGCCAAACCATGCATCTCAGTATAGGCGTTCTAATAATTACTTCTGTTAGTTTAGAACGCAATTTTTCGGAAAATGCTCATCAAAAAATAATAAGTCAGGGTACCATTGGAACAAGAATTGAACGCCCATCAAAATGATGTGCCACTTGACCCCCCTTCCCATTTAAAATTCTAAGGGTAACATCTACCCCTCCTAGGGGGTTGAACCACGAGGGCTACAAATAGTCCTTGAAAGTGTCCCCCTTGACAATAAAATTGACCTGTTTTTTCGATTACTCATATTGTTTACTGGAAGGAAGATATTAAGGGTGGGAAGTTTTCAAATTGACACCCTGTATATACATAATAATAATCAATAATAATAAAAATGTTCAGTCAATAATAATTATAATAATAATAACAAAAAACAACAAAACAATTTACGAACTTTCAAATTCGAATATGAGAATCTCAGTTTGGACATGAACCAAATTGAAAATAAATTTCAAGCTTCTTGCTACAACCATTGATAATAAATTGTAGTTTGAAAAACACATCATATCTTTAAGAAAAAGCCTGGTATCAGGTTGCTATGCAATTAGAGTCATATCAAATGAAGTCGGTATATCTATCGCCTGAAATACCTCCTTTTCACTCATAGAGTCGCATATAAAGTATGGTATACTCTTTTGGGGTTTCTGTAGTCACTAACACTTCCTGCATTCTGTGTTTATACTACAAAAAGGGTCATTAGATATATGTGCAAGTCAAAAGCAAGAGGTCATTAAAGGTTCATCAACGAATTCGATGCCTGATCCAAGTACCATGAAAAATGAAAACAACCTAAGCCTACCAATACCAAAAACATCACTAGCAAAGAATTTTCTTATATATGAGAGTAAGAAAATAAAAAAGCATTTGCCCGGACTCACAAAATCTATCAAAAAATTTCATAAGGGAGTGAAATATCTAATTACAAAAGCATACTACGACCTGCAGGAGTACTATATTATTATGAATTTTAACTTTTTTATTGATTTCATTTTATTCATTTATTACCTACTTCATTCTTTAATTTAGTTTGTTGATTTTTTTCTCTTTCTTTTCTTTTTTATTTATTCTTATTAACTCTGAAAGTGTAATAATTTGTAATTTTTCAATTCAACTTTCTGTTTATATTCAGTAAGACTAGATAGATATACACGGTAATCCACCCAGTCTATGACACCTAGCCAGTCATCGACAATTTCAAATTCATTCTTCTAAAATAAGAAAAGTTTTAATCGAAAGTATATGTTCTGCAAATACTAGTATTCCTTGATGTATGTGGCAACTATTCACCAAATTTTGTGCCATTATTAGCCGTCATTCCATTAGAGCATGTGGATGACCAACAAAGTAATAAATTAATAGATAATTTCATTGTATGAGAAAGAATACATGATTTTTGGGAAAATTTACTGTCTATTGGAAAAAATTAATAATCCACGTAAAATTAATAATCCACGTAAAGGGTAAGTTCTAGACTCCAAATCAAGTGAGTTGTATTCATACTGTGTATACCCATATTCCTCGTCTTCTTTTTCATCAGTCAATCCACTTGAATTAAAGAACGTCTTCCTTGGGGTACCAATAGGTTATATTTCAGTGCGGATATCAGCAATCATAGTTACATAATCCGTTAGAACCATTTTTAACCATTTCAAACAGTAAATAAATCAATGAGTAAGGTTATTCTGAACTTTCATTGTCTTAAAAAGAACAAAGAAAAATTCAATTCTCTGCAATTTTTAATCACGACGTTTCAACTGTTAAATCTGCAGTCGTTATCAAGTGTATAAATGCGACAATCTCAAGGATACTTCTTATATATGCTATGGATAATTTTTTGTCATTAGCCTAGGGGTAATTTGCCGGTTTCCAGGTAAGCTTGTTAATTACAGTGCCTCCGGTACAGCATTGTTAATTCTTATCGCAATTTCAATTGATCCATGCCACTAATTAAGGGTTTCCACACATTACGGATTTATGTGCTAGCTTGACTGAAGACTTTGTTGTTCATAATATATGCACTCTCTTTAAACTTCCTTCTATACCAGCCCTCTTCTTTATGGATGACTTCGGCTGTAGTCCATTTTATGCTGTGTTGGGTCGTCCAGACATGATCCGCTATCCCTGACTTCGATGTTTCTCCTCGTTGAGTGTTTCTTTTGTCTAACGCTAAGTGGTCTCTTAGTTTCTCCAAGATAAGCTTCGCCGCATTCACAAGGGATGCGGTAGATGCAGTTTTTGGAGTCAATGTCAGCGTTACGTGGTCTCGTCTTTGTGAGATGGCTGCGAACAGTGTTACCTGACTTGAAACATGTATTTTGTATTTCAACCCAATTCGCCTTATTCTTTCCGATAGACTTCTAACATACGGAACGCACAGGGTGGCTTGTGTCAGCTCGTCTGGTTTCTTGTTCTTATCCCCCCTGCGGGCTAGAACCTCTTCTATATGTTTTTTTGGACCAATTCGTCAGTTTTGACGTGGAAAGTATCTACACTAACGTCCCGGTAGAAGAGGCCTTGCAAATTATTCGGAAAAATCTGCAAGAAGACAGAGCTGAAGAACAGGACGAACCTACTCAAAGTGAAACATTGCCAACTTTCAAACAAAATAAATCAATCTTCAACTTCGCTTTACCTATTCTCCAAATGCAAAGGAATTCATTTAAACGTTGCCAATTTTATACTTCGGATATAAATACGTTCCTATATGTTTCTTTTCATTGAATAATAGCAATATTCTTGTTACAATGAATGAAACAAATTTTTTAATAATGGTAAGTGTGGTTTTCGTATCAGTTTCACTTCCTGGCTGTTTGCAAAAGATTTGTCAGAAGTGAAACGTACTAGTTTGATAAATCCTGACACTAGAAAACACAAAATGTGAAACAAAAGAAAACTCAAATAAAATGAATATTTTGGAACCTTTGGTGTGAATACAATTCAAGAAAAAAAGAAGAAACTACCCAAACACCAAATCTACGTCACAATCACACTCGACGCGCGTTTCGCCAACAAAGTTAGTATCTTCAGTAGCTAAAAGCTTACTAAACCAGTTATCCTAACTTACTTCTATTTATACCACTATTTCTTAATGGCGAGTTCCAAGGCGATTTAAACTTGACAGGGATATTGGATTCAAGAATTGGAAAACTGGATATTTCGTACTCGTGTGATAAGATGATAAACCATTCGCTTATGGCTGGTGGTTTATTATCTCGGCACACTTGTATGAAATGAAATGTTGCAAAATAATACATGGCTACTTTCCACCATAAACGTGTGGAATATAGTATTTATAGACATAGGAACCATAAATATCCTCTATTCAATGATAACACTCGGTTGCCCGATAAACTGTACGAACGCTGAATGGCGGGGTTATTTTTAATTATTTCTATATTTACAGGCACAAACCATAAAGTATAATAGATTGGAAAGTCCGTTCTCGTTTTATTAGCCGCAATTTATTATTAGAATGGGTTAATTTTAACTTCCTCTTATTTGTTTATACAACTCAATTCAATCTTCAGTTGCTGTTACCTGCTTGCACTTATTCGTTACGATTTTCTCGTTTTTAGTCGGTATAATATGTTGGATAAAGTTTGATTTCCTACATTCCTATCGATTTCTACTAAATTTCACTGAATTTGCTCTGTGAAAATAATTATTTCAGTCCTCAACTTTAACGATTTGAGGAATAAAAAGTGACTGCGAGATTATAGGTTACTTTCGTTACCAGATGGTAAGGATTAATACTTATTTATCCACAGCACTGAAACTGAAAATAATGGACAGTATGTTACTAAGCTGAGCTATGTGGTGTGTCCAGTTACCTGCCGTGACTTGGTCATTAGTGGAAATTACTAAGTTTTTCTCTTGTTTAGCTGGAGATTATTCGCATAAAACCAAGATTCTGCTTCAGCTATTAAGGTTTCTCATGAAGGACGAGTCATCTGCAAAGAGTACAATTTGACATTTTTCCATCATATGAAAGCATAGCAATTATTGTATATAATAAAAAGCAGTGGCCCTAGGGCAGATCCTTGAGGAACACCATGTTGGAACGTTTTTTCAGTTCAGGTTTGGAATTGTTGGACTGGTGAACATATTGTTGCCGACCATCTAAATAATATTTCAATTACTTCAAAGGTGTGCCATGTACGAGGATATATTGAAAATTTCTTAGCCTACTATAGAACCAAACAAAATTTCAATGTCAAAATATTTATAACTCAACATATTCTCCTCTTAATTGGATACATTTATTACAGCAAACCTGTAACGTCTCTAGACCTTTCAAAAAAAAATTTATTGCGTAACTCTGGTTTACTTTTTTGACGTCAAACCTCACACTGACACTTCTAATAAGTTATTGTTCGTTGCTATGGTAACGCAATATTTTGTTTATGCAAGGAACTGGTCTAGGCTAACTAGATATCAATACATCCTCGTAATTCAAGTTTAATATTATTCTATGGGAGGTTGCACATGGTCAATAATGAATGTTTACGACCTTCCAAATCTTCGAATATGCTTTCCAGGATCTCAAGTATTGCTTTTATCACAGACGAAAACGAAATTGGGAAGGGTGAAAAAGTTTACAGCTCTCAAAATAGTTCAAAAGTCTAACTTTCAATAATATCTCAATCATCTCATCAAAAATAACACTAATTGATATTGGCCGATAGTTATCAACCTCTTCAACATTGTTTTTTTTAATCTAGACATTATACAGTGTGTCCCACTTTGAGCAGCCACACCCTCATATTTCGTTGAGCATGAAATAATTCGAAATTTTCTTTGACTCAAGTTGTAGTACTCGGAAATACCTACCTTTATGTTTACGTAACCTTTGTATATCCATTTTCCACGGATAACTACGACCAAATGAAAAGTGAAAAATTGGGAAAAACATACTAGCCATTTTTTTATCGCAAAAATAACACCAGATTCTGTTTCAGAACACCTGAAAACCCCCATATCTCAATGCTTGAATCATTTAAATATACACGGTATCATTCATTCTGATCAGAGTTAGCCTTGGAAAAGTGATATTTGGTTATTTTTCAAAGTATTAATTAAATATTTTTGGGAATTCTGTGACAAGAGAAGACATTTTGGAAATTTTTCAAGCATTATTTATGGATTAGATTTGATAACGCTACCAGCTACAGATGATACCCTGTCAAAGAAAATTTCGAATTATTTCATGCTCAACGAAATATGAGGGTATGGCTTCTCAAAGTGGGACACACTGTATATCAAAAAATGTTCTCAAAAAAAGTTACACTTTCTTCTCATCCACCTTGGTTTACTGACATAATATTATAAGAAATATAAAAGCAATATGTTTCCTTAACTTCTCCTCAATAAATTAAAACAATATTTGATTGACTCACATTCCGTAATTAGGTATTTCATATTTCTGAACCAATTCTATCAATTTTAAATTCACTGAATCATTCATTTGGTTCCAAAGAACTATTTTCTTCATTCAATACAATAATATATTCTCAGATGAAATAAATGAATTCTTGCATCAAACAGACAATAAGATTTGGTTGAAAAAAATTTAAAACTTCTCTTTATCCTATGTTTTTTTGTATCAAACAAATAATTGTTTTGAAATTCACTTTCTTTGAATAAAAGGTTTACTTCGCCATACTCAATCAACAAATTTGTTTGACTGTAATAGTAATTTTTGTTTGATTAAAACTATTTTTTTATTACAGATCACAATATAATTTATCTCATAATAGTAATTTACGTAACAAGTCCGGAAAATACTGTTTTTTTGGACGAGTAGACCAAATTCTACGAGTCCAAAACAACTGTTTTCGGACGTGTTGCGTACACTATTTTTTCGGCAACCATATCGAATAACGAATAAGAGAATAAGATACGAAGAGAGGTCGACTTTCACCCATCTGTTAACCGGATGAAACGATTCCAAATTTGAATATTTCGAACATTTCAATTCTTATTTGTATTATACAGGGTGTCAATTCAAAAACTTCCCACCCTTAATATCTTCCTTCCAGTAAACAATATGAGTAATCGAAAAAACAGGTCAATTTTATTGTCAAGGGGGACACTTTCACGGACTATTTGTAGCCCTCGTGGTTCAACCCCCTAGGAGGGGTAGATGTTACCCTTAGAATTTTAAATGGGAAGGGGGGTCAAGTGGCACATCATTTTGATGGGCGTTCAATTCTTGTTCCAATGGTACCCTGACTTATTATTTTGTGATGAGCATTTTCCGAAAAATTGCGTTCTAAACTAACAGAAGTAATTATTAGAACGCCTATACTGAGATGCATTATTGTATTGACTCCCTTTAATAAAAATGGTTAGAAGAGTAGGTGGCACCGCTCCAACCCTTGAATGACAGGAATAAATTTATTACGCATGGGATTTTTTATTTGGTGGTTATTTTCCTTCTACACAATAAAATTTAATTTGCGAGAAAGACATTTCCAACATAAAATCTACTTACGCTTATCTTATTAGCTGTTCGAAATGTTGTCCATTTTGCTCTAAACAGTAATACAGTCTGTTTTCGAACTCCCCTCTAACATTACGGAAAACTTCACTTGGAATTGACCGGCATGCTGCTGTAATTCGTCTTTTAAGTTCGTCAATATCAGAAGGTTGTGTTTTATAAACAACGGATTTAAGATGCCCCCAAAGAAAGAAATCTAAGGGTGTTAAATCCGGTGATCTCGGAGGCCATTCAACTGCTCCCCTTCTGCCAATCCATCTACCCGGAAATCTCTCGTTTAACCACTGTCGGACGGGAAGAAAATAATGAGGAAATGTAACAGATCCTCCTGCAAAAGTTCATTACCTTCTGCATCAATTTGAGTTTCTAGCTCGTGAGTTATAAGAGGATCGATAGTCTCTTCAAGCATATCAAGGTACAGATTGCCAGTCAAGTTTTCTTCCAGAAATAATGGACCAAGAATGGCATTTCCAAGAATACCAGCCCAAACATTAACTTTTTGTGGGTGTTGTGTATGCCCTTCCCGAAAAATATGTGGGTTTTCGTCACTCCAATAGCGACAATTTTGTCTATTAACATTGCCATTCAGAAAAAATGAACACTCATCGCTGAAACAGATGTTTAACAGAAGATTAGGGATGGTATTGACTCGATGAGACATGATTTCACAAAACTCTATTCTTCTATCATAATCATCCTCGTGGAGCTCTTGAAGAATCTGCATTTTATATGGATGAAATGTATGCATTTTCAATGCTTTTCTTATAGTCTCGCGTGACATTCTCGTCTGTTCTGATACTGATCGTAAGGAGCTCGTGGGCTCTGCAACAAATGTTCCCAAAACTTCAATTTGAGCTGCTTCATTTAGTACTCTGGGGTTATTTCTTTTTTTATTTGTCACTGAACCAGTTTCGTAAAACTTATTCACCAAATCAAGCACATACCGGTGACCTTACATTACAATTTGGATGTCTTTCGTTAAAAAGACATGCCGCCCTTCGTGCGCACTTTCCAACTTCTCCATAAATTACAATCATTTCAATTCTGTCTTGAAGAATGTAAACCATTTTTACACTTTTATACACTTATTAAAGTAATTCCTAAACAGCCCAACAGGTACAACGGTATTCACAATACTACCACATAGTTCAAATTTGCTAACCAATTTTTTGCCGGAAAACAGAAACTTTTTACAGCAGAAGTAGCAAAAAAGGAAGGCTATCTGTACAATTTCTGCGATGACACTTAAAAATTCAGCATTTAATAAACACAACTTTACTACCATCTACGTTTTACTATTAGACTACTTTTTTATGTAAAGTGTTTGGAGCTAATGGCTAATGTTACCCCTAATACAGGGTTGGAACGGTACCACCTAATATTCTAACCAGTTCTGGCCAAACCATGCATCTCAGTATAGGCGTTCTAATAATTACTTCTGTTAGTTTAGAACGCAATTTTTCGGAAAATGCTCATCAAAAAATAATAAGTCAGGGTACCATTGGAACAAGAATTGAACGCCCATCAAAATGATGTGCCACTTGACCCCCCTTCCCATTTAAAATTCGAAGGGTAACATCTACCCCTCCTAGGGGGTTGAACCACGAGGGCTACAAATAGTCCTTGAAAGTGTCCCCCTTGACAATAAAATTGACCTGTTTTTTCGATTACTCATATTGTTTACTGGAAGGAAGATATTAAGGGTGGGAAGTTTTCAAATTGACACCCTGTATATATGTGTGTGTATGTGTATTTTTGTATATAGGCTTATATACGTATATATATATGCCTATATTTTTACTAGTTGAAAAACTGATATTTGTATATTTCTATATATTACCACTCTCTGTTGACCTTTCCAATTTCATGTAAAAATGATCCTACTGGAATAAATTTTATTATTATTATTATAATTAATATCATTTTTTATTTGATTGGCTCACATTCTGTAATTGAGTATTTCATTTTCTTGAACCAATTCTAAATTCACTCAATCATTCATTTGGTTCCAAAGAACCATTTTCTTCATTCAATACAATATATCCTCAGATGAAATAAATGAATTCTTGCATCAAACAAACAAAAAGATTTGGTTGCAAAAAATATAAAACTCGACTTTATCCCATGTTTTTTTGCATCAAACAAATAATTGTTTTGGAATTCAATTTCTTTGAAAAAAAAAGGTTTACTTCGCCATATTCAAGCAACAAATTTGTTTGACTGTAAAATAGTTTTTTGTTTGATTAAAACAATTTTTTTTATTACAGATCGGCATGGGGACCACAATATAACTTATCTCATAAAAGGTTTATGGGAGATCTAAAACTTTTGACGAATTATATACATAAACAAAGTTCTCGGTCTATTCCTATAAATTTGTTTTGGTTTCTCTCATAACCGGTTTATAACCGGTTTGCTAAATTCATTCATTTATTTCTTTATATATGTTCTTTTGTAGCATTTTTCATACAATTTACAAATGTTCAACACCAATTTGACAGAAAAATAATGGCAACCTAGTTCCAAGAATAGAATTCAATGCGGTACTCTAAAAATAGTGGAACTACAAGTAAATGTCATTGGAAAAAGTTATTACGTGTCAGTAAACGCTGAACGCTGGATACATCACTCTATCTGGGCCGCAATATTCATTTCCGGAAATTAATTTGAGTCATAGGAACGAATTTAACATTATTAATCATCATCACTATTTTGGAACCTCTACTGAATGTAATTCAACTACAGGGTGCCCACCAACCTGGAAAACATGGAAAACCTGGAAAAGTTAGGGAATTGATTTGTGGGTCCCGGAAGTCAGGGAAAATCGTTAAAAAACGCCCAAAGTCAGGGAAAGTCAGGGAATTCTATTTTCGGCCATCTAGGGAAATATATAAATTTCGGAATTAATATCAACTCAATTTCACCAATTCTGTAGTTTGAAAACACGATAACGGAAAAATTCATGATTGAAGAAAAAGTTCTAAAAAATTTGAAGGATATACTTAGCTAAAATTGATTTCAAAGACACTGGCAAGAATATTAACAACTTCTTGCCTGTGAAAGATATGGATATAGGATTTCCAACAAAAAGGGTGTTGTTGAAGTCTAAATGTAAAGAAAAAGATAAATTCGTTTTTTTGAAAGATTGTCTGAAGTTTTTAGTTGCAACTGTGAGCAAAATTTTGCAACGTTCATGTTTAAATCATGTCTTGATCCTACTTTGATTGTAGTAGATCCCAAACTTTCACTAAAAAGAATGAATATTGTTCTGGAAAAATTTAATAAAAAAAATTCTCTGCCGAAGAAGCAGAGGTACTCAAACAACAATTCAAAAAATTCATAAACTTAAACTCAAATATGTTTACAAAGTATAACAACGAACATCTTGATTATTTTTATAACTCATTACTGAAAGATAAAGGTGAGTTTTTTTAATTATGGAAGTTGATTAAATTAATCTTGATATTATCTCATGGCAACGCTTCTGTAGAAAGTGGTTTCTCAGTTAATAAGCAATTGCTTGATGGAAATTTGAAAGAGAGATCGCTTGTAGCACAAATATTTGTTTATGACAACATTTTGTATGCAGGTGGGACCGAAAATATTATTTTTAATGATAGAATGTTGAGGTATTGCCGTCAATCAAATGAAAAGTATAAAGAAACACTTGAAGAAAACAAAAAAAAACTGAAGCCATTAAAAATGATCGAAAAAGTGAAAAACGAAAAACTGAAAATGAAAAACAAAGAATAATAGTACCCTGCCTAAAGAAAATGAGGACATTCAGAAAACAATTGACAAGTTACAGCTCAATTTTAGGTTATTCCTTCATTTTTTGTTGGTGGTTAAACTTACCTCATTTTGACATGTGAAATGTTTTACTTATCTCAATAAATTTGAAAGCCCCAAGACTTCATCATCGATAATTAACCTACAATTCCCTTTCTAAACATTCCCATTGAAAATTATACTTTCCTTTAACAGAAGAAATCATTTTTATTATTTTTTTTAATAACAAGAAATCATGATTACTTTACTCAACCATAATTATCCACTTAATTGGGACTAGTGTCTGTTTGGATAGTGAAGGTTTTTTTTAACACATCCATTATTGGTCATGAAAAACTTGAAAGTCAGACATGGAATACCTGGAAAAGTAGGGTATTTCATTTTTCAAAATTGGTGGGCACCCTGAACTAGCTTTAGTAGACTTTTTCTGTTGTTTCTGAATATAAGTATTCTTGAACTACTAGACAGCACAGTAGTGAAAAATATTTAAAAAAGGAAAGTGTTGAAACAAGTTTTTTCCCAAAAATAGTCTTTGCTGCTTGGAAGGAGAAGAGAAATTAATTAAGTAATTAATGGCCGCTCAAACGTGGTGCTAATATTAAAAATACTAAATTAATATTTAGCCTTATTCAGGGTTCACATGCATTTCACATAATATTTTTCAATAATGGATATTGTAACTTTTCTATTTCAGGAAACTTTTGTATTTACTATTGGAAGTCACATTATTGAATTTTGAATTCTGTTATTGACAGAAGAGTTCAATGTTAGTTAATGTTGACATTTGTTTGGATTTGACAATGACAATATAGAGAACAAGAACTGAACACTAAAGAAGCAAATGTATATTAAAGAACAGCTATTTAATTTGTTAGTAATAACCAAACTTAGACCAAGCTATAGAGGTGTTTTCCCTACAAAATAAAAGACGCAAATGGCATATATTAATTTTTTAAAGATAGTTCGTTAATGAAAACCCCAGTTTTCGCCCCAGCAGAATTGCTTTGTGGAATTTTTTGAACGCAATATTGAAAAAAATTACAACTTTATTCAAAGACCCTATTAATAGAAAAAAATATTGATTCTACCTGCATTTAGGTTGTTGCGGATTTTTCCAAGTTTGGGATTTTACGATTTTTTGGACTTGTTTGAGGGGTAGGTTAAGGGTGGAATCGTGCCCGGCAAAATACTCTTTGGTAAAGATCTTGTTCACCAGTATTCACAGAGTCGATTAATGAAAAAAAATTATGGATTTTATCTCCATTTAGCTTGTCGAGGATTTTTCAAATTTCGGGATTTTACGATTTTTCGGACGTGTTTGAGGGGTAGTTTGAGGGTGAAATGGTGCCCGGAAAAATAATCTCTAGTATAGGTCTCTTCCAAAGAGTCTATTTATAGAAAAAAATATTGATTCTAACTGCATATAGCTTGTTGAGGATTTTTCAAAGTTCGGGATTTTACGATTTTCGGACGTGTTCAAGGGGTAGTTTAAGAGTGGAATCATGCCCGGCAAAATACTCTCAGGTATAGATCTTGTTCAGCTGGATCCACAGAGTACATTGATAGAAAAAAATTATTTATTTTATCTCCTATTAGCTTGTGGAGGATTTTTCAAATTTCGGGATTTTACGATTTTTCGGACGTGTTTGAGGGGTAGTTTGAGGGTGAAATCGTGCCCGGCAAAATAATCTCTGGTATAGGTCTCTTTCACTAGTATCCAAAGAGTCTATTTATAGAAAAAAATATTGATTCTAACTGCATATAGCTTGTTGAGGATTTTTCAAAGTTCGGGATTTTACGATTTTCGGACGTGTTCAAGGGGTAGTTTAAGAGTGGAATCATGCCCGGCAAAATACTCTCAGGTATAGATCTTGTTCAGCTGGATCCACAGAGTACATTGATAGAAAAAAATTATTTATTTTATCTCCTATTAGCTTGTGGAGGATTTTTCAAATTTCGGGATTTTACGATTTTTCGGACGTGTTTGAGGGGTAGTTTGAGGGTGAAATCGTGCCCGGCAAAATAATCTCTGGTATAGGTCTCTTTCACTAGTATCCAAAGAGTCTATTTATAGAAAAAAAATATTGATTCTAACTGCATATAGCTTGTTGAGGATTTTTCAAAGTTAGGGATTTTACGATTTTCGGACGTGTTCAAGGGGTAGTTTAAGGGTGGAATCATGCCCGGCAAAATACTCTCAGGTATAGATCTTGTTCAGCTGGATCCACAGAGTACATTAATAGAAATAATCATTTATTTTATCTCCATTTAGCTTGTCGAGGATTTTTCAAATTTCGGGATTTTACGATTTTCGGACGTTTTCAAGGGGTAGTTTAAGGGTGGAATCATGCCCGGCAAAATACTCTCAGGTATAGATCTTGTTCAGCTGGATCTACAGAGTACATTAATAGAAAAAGGCATTCATTTTATCTCCATTTAGCTTGTCCAGGATTTTTCAAATTTCGGGATTTTACGATTTTTCAGACGTGTTTGAGGGGTAGTTTGAGGGTGAAATCGTGCCAGGCAAAATAATCTCTGGTATAAGTCTCTTTCACTAGTATCCAAAGAGTATATTTATAGAAAAAAATATTGATTCTAACTGCATATAGCTTGTTGAGGATTTTTCAAAGTTTGGGATTTTACGATTTTCGGACGTGTTCAAGGGGTAGTTTAAGGGTGAAATCGTGCCCGGCAAAATACTCTCAGGTATGGATCTTGTTCAGCTGGATCCACATAGTACATTATTAGAAAAATGCATTTATTTTATCTCCATTTAGCTTGTCGAGAATTTTTCAAATTTCCGGATTTTACGATTCTTCGGACGTGTTTGAGGGGTAGTTTTAGGGCGAAATCGTGCCTTGCAAAATAATCTCTGGTATAGGTTTCTTTCACTAGTATGCAAAGAGCCTATTTATAGAAAAATAATAGAAAAAAATATTGATTCTACCTGCATTTAGGTTGTTGCGGATTTTTCCAAGTATGGGATTTTACGATTTTTCGGAGGGGTACTTTAAGGGTGAAATCGTGCCCGGAAAAATACTCTCTGGTGTAGGTCTTGTTCACAAGTATCCACAGAGATGATTTATAAAAGAAAATATGGATTTTATCTCCATTTCGCTATATGAGGATTTTTCAAAGTTCGGTATTTTTTTTATTTTTCGGACTTGTTTTATGGGTGAAATCGTGCCCGACAAAAGACTCTTAGGTATAGATCTTGTTTAGCTGGATCCACATAGACATTAATAAAAAAAAATCAAGGATTTTATCTCCATTTAGCTTGTCGAGGATTTTTCATATTTCGGGATTTTACGATTTTTCGGGCGTATTTGAGGGGTAGTTTAAGTGTGAAATAGTACCCTGCAAAATAATATCTTACATAGGTCTCTTTCACCAGTATCCAAATAGTCTATTTATAGAAAAAAATATTGATTCTAACTGCATTTAGCTTGTTGAGGATTTTTCAAACTTCGGGATTTTACGATTTTCGGACGTGTTTGAGGGGTAGTTTAACGGTGAAATCGTGCCCGGAAAAATAATATCTGGTATAGGTCTTGTTCACCAGTATCCACATAGTCCAGTAATAGAAAAAATTATTGATTTTATCTCCACTTATCTTATTCACTATCATCTATAAATAAATGTTAAGTGTGGCAAATAAATGAAAATATTTCCTTCAAATATTTCTTCAAGCTTTTGATAATTTTTCAAATTTTGTCAAAAACAAAACAATTCAATGTTACATTACCAGAGAAAACGAAAAACATTCGATGAAATACATTTATCGCCAACCACAAATTCATGGCTGAGCCATGTTTCAGACTTCATCACTCGCTATTCTCAAACCCATGGCCAGCCATGTATCGAAGCGGTGGTCAATCCCGAAGTCATAGCTGGAACTCATGGATGCTGCTTTCACGCTGATACTTTACGCACTGTCGTAGAAAAAATATTTTTCCTCCTACCCCTATAGAAAGTACACACTTTCCTCCCTCAAACCAGGGAGGAAACTCATACTTTTCCTCCCTAGGGAGGAAAGTACTTTTCCTTCCCCTCATTTCAAGTAAGTTGTAAACGATGAAACTTGTGAATCTATTGTAATCAAATTGTTTCCGTAATTTCTAGAACATCTTATATATCCTGTATTCTGGTAAAAATCAAATATGAATGTTACTTCTACTCTAGTTCTTTAATAGCTATTTGTGTATTTAGAGCGCAAAGTGATTGATTGTTGCTCGACAAAGAGATTAATCTTTGGAGAACGACAATGACACTTTGTGCTCGAAATACACACATTATTTTTTCTACAAGCGCAGCTCTTGATCGACACTTCATTCAAATAGGTACATAACATTACTTATGAAAATCACTCAATACCAATCCGAAATGTATAAGCTATCTAAATGTCCAATAATTCAAATCAACAACAAGAAAAAAGTAAAATAACGTTCTTGAAAAAAAAAAAAATTGTAATTGCCAGGAGATGAACCCGGGACCTTCGGATTACAAGCCCAAGAAGCTAGCCATTGCACCACCGCAGATTCTCAGATACACATGACTGTATTGTCTATACTTTCCATCGAGTAAGAATAGGTCTATTTGCAAACAAAGTCACAAAAAGGTTTTATTGAGTGGGTAGGAGGAAAATTCATATTTATTACATGGGAGTAAAGTGCCTTTTCCTCCCTTGGATGTTTACTGCCCTCCGCTTCGCGTCAGGCAGTAAACTACATCCTGCGGGAGGAAAAGTGGCACTTTCATACCTAGTAATACAAATAGCTATTTCGTGATTTCAGCACTCTCTCACCCAGGAAGCGATTGAAGGGATTTGTCTGTAGACACTTTTTGTATTACCTACTTTTTTGTAAAGAATTAGCCCATGGAGTTTGTCGTTCTCTTACAGAATAAATAAAAATAAAACCTGTACTAACAAAAGTTTCCGCCATACCCTGAAGTTTCTAGTTGAAGTCATTATGCAGATTTTCCCACAACTTCTCTGTCGCGCCTCGAGTGCAAACACTACTTACTATTTCGGTGAAATCTATTATTAGATCGCCATTTTACTGCACCCAAAAATGTGGGTGGCACGTACTTTGATTAATTCAATTAAAAAACTGACTCACTCCGCCAGATAATACGGTTTTTGCTCGGTGCATGGGAGAACGCACGAGTTTTGTTAATTTTGTGAAATTGTATCATGGATGCTGATTATTAAGTGGCGAATTCTATTTAAAGTGTAAATACACTGATGATGAGTCACTGTGTATAAAATGGGATGTCCGATGTTATTTAAGAGCACAAGGTCTCTATGTAACCGCCAAGCGAGTCATGCTGTTTGCGCTGGGTTTACTTTTTATCTTGTGAATGGATGGATAACTTTAAATTTGTTCCAAAATTTCCGTCATCCGGCTGCAATCTTACGAGCATCCCTCAGAGCATTTTTTAACAAAAATTCACAGCGTGGCCATATGCATTTTAAGGCCTTATTCATTAATCTCATTTTAAGTTTTTCAACGTAGGTATAATAGAGTACAGAAAATCGTCAACAGGTAATAGTCCAAGATCCCAGGGCCATCAGACATTACTTATTTTCAAACGAACGAAATGTGTACAATTGAGTAGTGTTAGTAGTGTTAAAAGAAAACAGAATTTTGGTAAATAGAAGATTTTGTTAAGATTTCCTTATGAGTAAAATCCCAGGGCATTCAGACATAACTTATTTTTGAAAAGATAAAGACTTAGGTTCTGAGTGGTGGAGTTCGCTCTGTGACACCTGGGCAGGTACCAGGTGAGAAAGGTAACTAAAAATAAGCGTTACTTAACTTCAATTTGTGTGGCTGATTTTTATGTATAATTTGTTGAATAATTTGTGGAACTTTAAAGCGTTTGACAAAAGTTCTGGTCTATGGAAAGCGTCTGACACTTTAAATTGCTTAAGAGTAATATTTTACAAATTATATATAAAAATCAGCCATACAGATTCAAGTTAGGTACCTGCCCAGGTGTCACAGAGCGATCTCCACAAGCACGAAGGTATTAAAAGTACATGAGACACCACTCAGAACCTAAGTCTTCATCTTTTCAAAAATAAGTTATGTCTGAAGGCCCTGGGATTTTACTCATAAGGAAATCTTAACAAAATCTTTTATTTACCAAAATTCTGTTTTCTTTTAAATTTCTTTTTGAACGAAAATTACCCCAGAGTCGAAGCCGTTTCCAACCAAGATGGCTATCCTTAGTGTGATGCGTCTGCTGGGTTTAAAAAAAAAAGAAAAAAAAATTGTTGCAGACGAGATTTGAACTCGGAGGTCCGGGGTGGTAGGCAGATACTCTGTCCACTGATCCACCATGGGTTATACAATTATTTCTGTAGACTAGCAATTCAACTAAGTGAGTAGTGTTTTCAGGTACCTTGATTCCAGAATATCTGAAGAATGGTCATCTGGACAAGCTAGCAGGTATGCATGCGAACATAGTACATACTAACCCTACTCAATCGTACATATTTCGTTCGTTTAAAAATAAGTAATGTCTGACGGCCCTGGGATCTTGCTCTATAATACTTAGTGACGGTTTTTAATTTTATATGCTGTTTTAAATTGGTATTATCTTGGCGACCGAGTTTCGCTTGTTTTGCAACCTAAAATGAACTGCAGTCATTTGAATAACGAACGTAAAAGCAGCAAAACCGAAAAAAAACTACATTTTGTTGACAACTATCACAGTGGCGGTTCTCAATTCCAACAAACATTCCCCCAAAGCATATAATGATCCAGGCAGGAACAACAAGGTGATCCTCCTCTGGGTGCCTGGGCACGTCGGAGTAGAGGGCAATGAACAAGCAGACACCCTGGCACGAAAAGGGGCATCAACGCCACTGATCGGGCCAGAACCATTCTGCGGACTTGGAAAATCTCACTTCCAAGAAGAACTCAATAAAACTGAAGAAGCAATGAGAGCAACATACTGGCAAAGACTTCCAGGGCTAAGGCAGGCCAAAGATCTCCTCGGCAATTTCAGCCGAGCAAGATCGAAAACACTGATTAACCTCAGCAAAATTAGTCTAAAGACAATCACAGGATTTCTAACGGGGCATTGCAGACTCAAAGAACACCTAAGGAAGCTAGGCTTAGAGGAGGACAACACCTGCAGATTCTGTGGGGAACATCCAGAAACACCTCACCACATATTGATGGAGTGTTATGCTGTACACCACAAAAGATTAAATATACTGGGATCACACCAGCCGACTGTGGAAGAAATACCACAAATGGACCCCCTCAAAATCCTAAAATTCCTGAAGGAATTGATGCTTGAGGGGCTGCTGTAAACGAGAACACCTTGAGATAGCAGAAGAAGATGGGGCACAATAGATCTAACTAGGTCGCAGCGCATCAGTCACCATCCATACCTACCAATACCAATACCAAGCATATAAAGATTATTCCAACGGTTACAGGTGTTTTATTATAATTTTTGGTAAACATCTCTTCTTGAGTAGATTAGTGGAATTCAATGGATTCTTTCACCAAAAATTCGAATCCCTAATTCTTCGATTCGAACTCATCTTTGTTTGTGTAAAATCGCGTTTTTTTCACGAAAGCCTATATAGGGAAACTTTCAGGGCAAACTCTTATCTAAACACAAAATTTGATCCAAATCATTAGTCATTTCCGAGATACCCAAAATGTATGAATAAATATTAAACTATATCTTATTGGGACTATTGGAAGTTGGTGAAAATTTGAAAATTATCATCAATACGTTAAGAATATTACATTAATATTATGAAATTCTTGAATTGTCGTCGGTCCTTGATATGAGTGCAAAATTTTATAAAATTTGGACGATTGGAAGTGGTTGAAAATCGAATTTAATCAAAAGTTCTCATTATTATTATTATCATTATTGAAATATTAATATTATAAAATTTTTGTTTTGTCGTCAGTTTTTGATATGTACGCCAAATTTCAGATTATTCCGGCTATTGGAATTGAATTTTAACATTATCGTTATAATTATTATCATTAATTAATATTATAACATTCATGCATTTTCGTCGGTCCTTTAAGTGTATGCTAAATTCAACATTATTCTGACGATTGGAAGTGGGAGAAAATTGAATTGTTTAAAAATTGTCATTATTATTATTATTATGAAATTCTTGTATTGTTGCCGGTCCTTGATGTGTGCAAAATTTCGGATTGTTCAGACGATTAGAAGTGGATGAAAATTGAATTTAAAAATTCTCATTATTATTATTATTACAACATTATTATTATGAAATTCTTGTTTTGCCATCAGTTCTTGATATGTGTAACAAATTTCAAATATTCCGACGATTGAAAATTGAAATTTCTCATCATTATTATTATTATTAATAGAATTGCGTTTTCTCAGGAAAGACGCTTATGTAAATGAACCTTAAAACTAAATACAAAATTTCATCCAAATCGATAGAGCCGTTTCCGAGATCGAAAATATATATGAGGATGTATTGATATCTAGTTAGCCTAGACCAGTTCCCCGCATAAACAAAATATTGCGTTACCATAGCAACGAACAATCACTTATTAGAAATGTCAGTGTAAAGTTTGACGTCAAAAAAGTAAACCAGAGTTACGCAATAAATTGAAAGAAAAAATATGTCCACCGAAATTGTGAAAATCGAAAAATTGGAGTACCGAGCCATCACTAAGTACCTGTATTTAAAAGGGTGAAGAGGTAAGCAGATTTACGAAGATATGCTTAATACCCTTGGTGATCAATGTCCTTCGTATGCGACCGTGAAAAATTCGACTGCAAGCTTCAAAAGAGGTAAATTTTCCATTGAAGATGATGACCGATCGGGAAGGCCAGTTTCTGTGTCAGTCCCCGAAAATATCGATGCAGTTCATGACATGATTGTAACAGACCGTCGAATTGGGCTAAAACGGATATCTGAAACACTGAATATTTCATACGAACGCGCAGTTCTGCCGCTTCCCCTTTTAATTTGGTACTGAAATTTTGACAGAAATTGTACTGAATTCTAGCAGATAGTACTGAATGGCGGGAAATTCGAATGAAAAACAAGGCATATCTCAAGTAAACAAAAATATATTTCTTTTAAGTTTATTAATGGAAAACAATGAAAACATAAAACCATTACATTTTTAAAATATGCGTATAAAACATTTTAAATAAATTAACAAAATTTACATGAAATTTTAAGAAACTTTCTTGAATTTCAGAAGTGATTCTGATGATAGCCATTCTAATCACAAATTCTTCTTCAACAGTTGTTTTGCAAAAAGTAGATTCTGAACGTTGTTACATCCAACGAATTTCTGTATTTATTTTTAATAATTGTTAAATGGGAAAATATTCTTTCGGCTGAAGCATTAGAGCATTACTATGAGGCAAAGAAGCTATTACCTCACAGAACTTTGACATATTTTCAAAATCATTTAGTGGCAGTGCATTTTTCTGTCCTGTAAGGTATTTGAACTGATTTTTCTATATGTTTAATTTCTTTATCTGGTTTATACTCTGAAAGCAACCTCCACTCTAAATTGAGTTCTTCTAGTGAATCGCAGTTCTTACAATATTCGGAAATTTGTTGGCTAATTCAACAATAGAAGATTTTCCATCATCAAAAGTTTTTGGTATATATTCTCTGTTTCAGATATTTGTTTCAGAAGAGCATTTTTGAAATCAACACGAATTCTTATTTGGGTACTTACACAATTGAACATAAAAGTTCAAACAGTTTTAATAAACTGTTATTATAAAATTGTCATATCCATAAAATATTTTGTGATCATTTCATCTCCCAGTCCCACCACTCCCACCCTGCCAATGGTCACAGAACTCACAGAACGATTTATTCTTCTTCCACAAAAGAAATCTTCTTCTATTTATTGATTTGTTTCGTAGGGTAGTGGCACCAGTAGTTGTCATTATAAGACTAACTTTTTCTTCATTGTTCACTTTCAAGGTGACTTAAATTTTTTCTAATACAATCCACCCTGTGAGTTGGAAGTTGGTACATCCATGTTTGATATATCAAAGGAATTTTCCTTCGAAAATTGAAACTTTTTGGTACAGAGCCTAACATAAATGTCGTCATGTCACCAGTGGTTGTCACACAAGAATTTTGGCTTACCCATTAGTTGTCATATTTTTTTTCCAATAATTGTCACCCTTTTATTTCACATACTTTTTATTAAAATTTCATTTTATTACATAGAAAAATGTTATGACAAAAAAATTAGAGTTACTTGTTCTTTGTATCTAATTTATACTGACGATAAGCTAACTTTATCTTTTTCAATACGATGTTATCCACATGGAATGGCTCGTTCCCAAATATTTGGATTGGACCATAAAATTAACGCTCCCCTTCCACCCAATCATCATCTTGATGTTTGGGCCAGACAAAATGGTTCTCTGTGACTTCTGATAAAAATTTCATAAAAACTTTCTTGTCAGTTTTCAGAACACGGCCTATATAAAACTGTTCTTGGTAATAAACTGCATAATAATTTTCTAAAATTGGATTCAACGCTGGTGGAGTGGCTTGATCCGCGACAAATTCCTCAATTTCAGAATTTTGGATGTCCGAAAAAGTCTCTTCTTCGTCAGACGTTTCTGCAAAAGAAATATCCTCAGAATTTGCAGAATCTGAACTTTCTTCAATTTTTCTCTTCTTGATTTGCTGTTTTAACTTTTGTTTCTCTTCTTTTTCTTTCAACCTTTGAAGCTTGTTAAGTTCCCTAACCTTTTTTCTTTCTTCTTTTTCTCTTTCCTTCTTTTTTTTGTCCTCTTCCTTTTTGTTAAAGTAATGTTTCCATTCCTTAGATGTAACTACCGAAGGTACCTTTTCTTTACATCTTTTGCTTTTTCCTTTGTCACAATCTGGCCAAAACAATGCATTCTTGAAGGGAGTTCCAACACTCGAATTCGAACTTTCTGATGGGAATTTGCTGATAGGTAGGCGTTTTGAGGGAGTTCTATGCTCAGTAGATGTGCTTGGTTTTGGCGAATTCAACGCGTTTTCAAAAATTTGTTTTTGCGGACATTCTTTTTCAGTTTCTTGTATATCGTCTGAATTAGATGTCGGAATGTGTTCTGTAGGTTCCTGAATTTCATTTTCTTTACTTGTGCCTTCCTCGACATCGCCACTGTTTTCTTTATCTGGTATTTTGGTGATCTCTACTTTGTCTTCTCTCATTTCTTGTGAATTGTTTTCAACCTCATCTTTAAATTTCATCCAAACACTGAATAAATCTTTCGACTTTTCTTCTCCATTCCACGATTTTTCATCGCGAAACTTCTGGAATTGCTCCACCATCTGAGTGCTCATGAAAGATTCGAGGTATTCTAGATGTTTTTGTTTTTTAGTTGAAACCACACTATCTTTTGGCTCCAATCTAACAGAAACATACCTATCTTTAAGGCACTTGGTAAAGTCTACCGCCTCAGGATTCCAAGGGAACAATCCACACTTTCGAAATCCATTGATTATTGTTTCAGGAGTTATGCATTCTTTAGCTTTCTGGAATACGAGAGGAAAATTAGTTTTATTCAAAATCTGGTTATTTGTCTCGAATTTCCAGGAATGAGCTGCCTTTTTCCAGTGCGCTTTCAAAGGTCCAAAAACAGTGACATCGCACGGTTGAATTATATGGGTCGCATTTGGAAATAGAGCCACCAAAATAATTTGTTTCGATATACAAAATTCATGCAAGTGCATTGTTACATGAGACTTGTGTCCATCTAAAAAAATGATGACTGGTAACTGCACCTTATTCTTCAGAAGCCACTTCAGAAAACAATTTGCCAAATACTCATAGAAAGACTCCCCCGTCATCCAACCTGATTCGGTCTTACCTACGCTCCATTCATCTGGTATATTTGACGTTACATGACCGGGCAGTCTAGTGTAAGGAAAAATGATGAATGGAGGCAGTAGTGTTCCATCAGCTCTTATATTTATTAAGACAGTCAGTGATTCTTTATCAGACCCCTTTTTCATGTCATATATATTTTTCTCCCCCCGTGGACCGATAACTTTGCCAGATTTAGGGCAGAGTTGAAAAGCAGATTCGTCAAGGTTAAAAACTCTCTGAGGATCAGACAATACTTTGAAGAAATTGTCGGACTTCAGAGATTCTTCAACTTCTCGAAACCAACCCTTTAACTGGGATTCTGTCACAGACGCTCTAACAGATGTTAGTGTTTCAGGAATCCTTTGACTTAAATCGGGGTGTCGCTTCAAAAAGAGTTGTAACCATTTTTTTCCAGGTTTATTGTCCACGAATGGAGTATTACGTCCGGAGTTGACAATAATCTTCTGAACTGTTGAAATGAGATCATCTTTTTTTGGTGGAAAACCCCTCCTCGTGATCTCTTTGATCCATTCCACCAGTTTTTCCTCCTCGTTTTGTTTCAAAAATGTTTTTGGTCCCATTTTTCTTTGTAAAGGTGTTTTACCCAATACCTTGTATTTTAATGTTATTCTAGGAACCCCAAACATTTTGCTTGCAGTTAAAAATGGCATACCATTTTTGCAAGCTTCTACTGCAGCTAGCATAGCTTCTTCTGAATAGTTGAAGAAAGCTTTTTTTTTAATTTCGCCGTTGTGCATGTTGTTCAGAAATCTGAAACCAATAATTGTCACTTCAGATTCCAATAATTGTCATTATCATGTATGTGGTGACAACTATTGGATTACTTGAACCAATTTCAAAATTTTCTATTGCTAAATATTTGAGATTATTACTAGACATGATTTGCACATTAATTTTTTTTTTTCTAACATTTTCTCTATCCCAGTAATTGTCATTCGGTGACAACTACTAGAACCTAACGGTTTTTCTAAACCAGTAATTGTCACCACCGAATTTCTCATAACCTATACATTCTAAAGACTTCGAATTCACTTCGTTTCAAGATATCATACCAATACTCACCTGTTATGCTTGAAAGGACCACTTTCACCAAAACCAAATAATATAATATTAGTATGAAAATATCTTGCACCTTAACAATTTTGTTTGGAATGGTTAACAATGTTCGCTCTCACGGGACATCATAACTGTTTGTTTACAAAACGGCGATTGCGCTGACATCTATGACAGAGGTTTTCACTCACTAATGTAGTTGATACACATGGGGACATAATGATGTCGCTGGGATACCAGGTAAGTTTGCCAGTTTCTTATTTTTCAATAAATAAGCTGGAGGTGACAATTATTGGGGGTGTGACAATTACTGGTGCCATTACCCTACACCAATACATTCCCAAAGCCTGCTTTTGAAGTTTAAAGGTGTGACTTTATTAGGAAATTCTTCAGGAAAGAGGGAGAGTTCGATTTTTAAATTGGAGTGCAATTTTTCATTTCCAATTATAGAGTAATGTAGAGAGTTTATTCATTTTGTTTTCAGATATATATGATTAAAGATAAAAATGGAAATTCTTGTCATATTTCGTGTGTGTGTGTGTGCTTGTTTAACTTTTCAAGTGACCCGTGTGTCTTGTCTCCAAGGCCCAATTTTGTGCGTTTGTCATTTCACAGCGTGTCCACCCTTAAGGCCCGCAGTCCACTTGGACACGCAGTATATACCATGAAAAATGCCTTGGCATCCCTCAAAAAGATTGAGAATTGTGCTTGCTAGTGAAGACGAGGGCCTTACCTTATAACGTGCGATCCCATGCCATGCCATACTTTCAACATTATTAAGGGTTAACATTATTTGTTGCCACAAATTTCTACTTATTACAGTGTGTCACAGTTTTATTTATCTTTGGTTAAAAACAATTTCCTTCGTCGGATTTTCAAGGCTTACTGTAACCGAAGAAACCAAGTAAAATTGGAAAAATCACGTTGTGATTATTGAATTTTCACTTGGAGCAGTTTCTCATTATTATCCTATTAAATGTATCTTTATGTGCTCACAGAAAAAGCTTAGAATAGTAGAAAACGAACAATTTAACAATCTCTATGTGTGATTTTTCACTTATAATTACACGAGAGCTTTTTTTTGTCGAAGTAAACTTGACATGTATTAATGATAATTTTGTTGCCTGGCAATTTAATGAAAAAAACAGCCCCTGAAAAAATTACGAGTCCGTATGACGAGTAATTTTTTTGGGCAGTTTTTTGAGTTGAATTGCTTAATGGAAACAAAATTCGAATTATAAATGTCAAGTTTACTTACCCAAAAAAAAGCTAGAATGTAATTCGTTTAGACAATTTAATGAATATGTGAATCAATAAATTAAAAAATAAGATGTAAATTAGTTTATTCAATTTAAAACGGAAAAGTACAATTGTTAAAAACACAATTATTAAAAAAGATTGATTTTCAGAACTTTCTTGTCTTTTGTTGATAGTTTGCTGCATGCTAGTATTTTGAGCGGTGGTAGTAACTGTTTCCTGGACGATAATACGAATGGAACCAATGCTTTTTTTATGATGTTCTTCATCTAACTGAAGGTACGGTTTTAATGACGATGGGTTGCTTTGTCCCGTAATTTTCACAGGTTTTTATTCACCTATACCACTCCAGGACAATTCAGTTACGGCGGCAGCTCGATTAGAATGGTTCGTAATTTTCACCCGCTCGACATCAAGTCCAATATTTTTCGCCGAGGATTTGGTCAATTTAGATATTTCATTTATCCCAATAGGAGAATTCTTATTCCATCCTTTCGAATTTGTTTTTTGCCAGAAATGATTTGGAGTTAAAAAAAAAAAATTCACATGTGATATAGTTTCCCCGTCTTCCCCTAATTTGTTTAAACAATTTTACTGGACATACACAATCTTCTTCAGTGTTTGCTACCAACCATTTACTGTCGGCAAACTTCTGATTTCCACCCTGTGCTGTCTTCGAAAACACTGGGTTATATTCAACTCTTCCGGTCTCTCTTCCACGGTTGTCTGTCTCGATTTTAAAACAGAATACCTTACAATTTGCTGCTTCTCCACCTCTCCAAGCCAATTCATAGGCAGCAATATGATAAAATTTTCTTTGAAGGCCTACAGGTTCTTCTTCACTCCAGAACAGTGCCATTTCAAAAATTTCTTGTTTTGCCTTAGAACTCACCTTCCTTTTTTCTGGGATTGCTTGCAAAATTTTGCGTTTTGTGTCGCGTGCATTTCTTGTTTTCTTAAACTGTATGTCCGTGAACGGCTTAAAAATTCTTTTTTCTACATTCATGCAAAAAGCAAAACTTTATTGAACTATATTCAGTGGAAAAAGAAGTTCTTTATTGCACTAGTGCAATAAAGTTTTTATTGCACTCATCTGTCATTCTACTTCAACGTGCTGTCATCATGACAAACATAAACGTTTAAACCTACTACATATTTAGCAGATATTCTGTGAGATTGGCAATAGGTTTCAAACAGTTACATATTTTATATTATTTTGTGGATTTAAAAAGTACTTCACTACGAAATATTCATATTGAAAATTGCACCAATTGTTCATTCACTTTCAACATTGAGGGTAAAAATAAAGTATGAGTTAAATTGTTCGTAACGTATTAGTTCCTGTTTCAATGCAAATCGATATTAATAATAAAGTATTCAAGTTGCGCTTTTCATTTTCCTACACCTAGTGCCGCACCTCAATAAATCATTTTTTGCTCTTTGCATGAACGTAGAAAAAATGTTGTATGCAACTCGTGCAAAAATTGTTTATTGCACTCGACGTGTTGTCCAACTCGGCCTAACGGCCTCGTCGGACAATTTCACGTCGAGTGCAATAAACATTCACTTTTTGCACTTGTTGCATAAATAACTATTATATTCTTTGAAGTGCTTCTTTTGTAACATTTTTGCTGAAGTGTTGCAAATCGTTTTGACTGCACTCTCTTTATAGTCTTCTCCATTGTTCTTCTTCATGTTGAATGCCCAGTCACATAAAATAGAAACTAACTCTTCAGTGAAAGTTTCTGCCATGAGTTCATATTTTTTTTCCAAACAAAACAAGAGAAAAGAGAAGTATTATTTAGTCATTTTGGACTTATTTTTTTCAGACAGGAAACATTTTTAAATACGATTTTACTGCAAATATTGAATAATATCAAGACAACAGTCGTTTAAAAGCGACAACTTATCGGGTCAAAAAACCACGTCAAAATGTATTGGAAGTATTCATTTTTCATATATTTCAAACGATGTGAATTCACATTCACAGTTGTACAAAAAAATGTTGTTAGTATTTCGTTTATAAAATTCGTGTTTTTATGGCACATTCGAGAGAATTTTTGGCCTCGACCTGTAGACTCGACCAAAAATTAACACTCTCATGTGCCATAAAAAACACTTATTTTACGTACCTAATACAAAAATAACTATTTTTTTGAAAAATCAAATATAAAGAAACTTTCCATTTGTTGTAAAAACAAAAATAAAAAAAATACATAAAGCTAAATTGTCAAAGACAAAAATGCAGGGTTCGTAGATATCATGGATATATATCACTAAATTTAAATTACTATGTTAAATAGGTTGAAACCTCTACATAAATTCAAAAGAGAATGGTATGGGAACTCCCTAATCATTCAGTTTGCTGTTAATTGTCGGGGAATCCCGTTTATTTGATGTGTGAATCCCCTAAATGTGTGCGGTCGCGTGTGTCTGCTCTTTTCGAATTGGTAGATAAAGCCAGAGAGAGAGCCAGAAAGAGATGCAGGGAATTCCTTCCCGCATGGAAAAACATTTGCCCACTTTTGATAAAGCTGAAGGGGGAGGGTTCATTTTTGGTTGTTTTGTTTAAAAATAAAAAAAAAATATATGCTTCTACTTTTGGTACTCTCTATATTAAAAAAAGTATATACCTAAATATCCAAATTTGATATATATATCGGATAATAATATCTCCATAACTACTCAATTGGAAATGTAATTTTTTCCTAACTTACAAAACAACAGTCGTATATTTCAATTTTCAACAGTTGGTACAAGATTACAGTTGGTAACATTGACTTGAAAATTACAGATTTCTTTTCTATTGACAGTTGACACCTGATGTAAGTGATGTATATCCCTTAGATACAATCAACAAGTCTTTTGTTTTTCGACTGAAATTTTAAAATGTTCTGTTTATTTATATTCGTAAAGTCTTTTTTCATATTATTTACAATTTTAAACTGTAATGTCACTATTCAAAGCATTAAGAACATGTCAAACAACCTCACTATAGTTGTAAGTAAAATTTAATAACATCAACATGTAAAATTGACATAATAATTCTTTGTAGTTCCCTGAAGATGTAAATAAAATTTTCGAAAGCTTGGAATAAACTCTATAAAAGAGTACACTTTTGACTTTGCTGCAATCCCCAATATTAACTGGTTTTACTCTTAACTAGTCAGCAACGACTACCCTTTCTATATATCAATATATATCCGATATTTTGATATTTATATAAATATCAAGGTATTTACGAATCCTGCAAAAATGGGACTTATGTAAACTTGATAATATCCATCCATATACACGTGAACAGATCAGTAATTTGAAAAATATTGTGTATGTTTATTTTTACACACATCAGTCTCCCATCGACATAATATTAGCAAATATTATTTCCGAAAATAGATCGGTCCTAAATAAATACTGCTATATATAATTCGATTATTTTTAGAAATGTTGATGTGTAAAGCGTTTATTTTAGTAACTTCACAGAATTTTTATTTTTATCGTGGTAAAAATTTGACACAGGAACATTCGGTGTTGCATTACGTTGGAACATTTTTCTTTCGGTTTGCGTACGTTTTATTTCGGTCTATAACCTACGTTTTTGAATAAATTTTGTGGGCGACGATGATATTTTCACTCCGTTCTTCTGTTTTCTCACAATATGAAATATCTAGAGCGCTCAGGAATTGTGTATGATAGACAATATGGTTTTTGTCATCAGAGATCAACTGGTGACCTGCTTGCTTATGTCTCACATATACAGGGTATCCCAGGGGGGCAAATATCACCAGTACTACAAGTTACCAAAATGTTTTTCTTTAATAACTTTTGAAGCATAAATATTGATAGAAAAATTGATACAGGATCCCTCTTATCTTTGGCTGATTTGACTATGTTGAATTTTCTTCGTTGGTTTGAAAACTGTCTAAATTTTGTGTTTTCCTAAAATTTTTCCGATTCTGTTCGTCACTTTCGGAAGTATTCTTGACGGATATGGACGTCAAAAATTGAAGCGAAAAAAAAATTAGGTAAGGGGACTCGCCCCCCCTTTTTTCGAAAAAAGTTGGAAAACTCGCGAAATTAAAATCGAAAAAATCCGTAAAAATTGTGAAAAATATGTCCGTCGAATATTATGATTAAAAAAAAAAAACCCTGTCCCCCCTCAAAAGCTAGAGAACGCAAAGGAATTCAGAAAATGTTTCGGACATGGAAAATAATGATGATAAAAAATCGATCGGGGGGTCGCCCCCTTTCCTGTCACGCTAAAATTAGGAAAACTCGCGAAATAGAAATCGAAAAATCCGTAAAAATAGTGAAAATTATCTGACCATTGAATGATACGGTTTCAAAAAAATTTGCCCCTCTTCCCCCCTCGAAACCTACATAGAGTACGCGGAGAAATTCGGGAAAATATGTCTGCCGGTGGGCTCGCTACCTCCTCTCTTTTCAAAAAAGTTCCGAAAACTTGCGAAGACAAAATCGGAAAAATTCGTAAAAATAGTGAAAAATATCTGACCGTCGAATATTATGGTTTAAAAAAAATCCAACCCCCCTGTCCCCCCTCAAAAGCTAGATAGAGAAAGCAAAGGAATTCGGAAAATGTTTCAACAGTTTCGGACATGGAAAATAATGATGATAGAAAATCGATCGGGGGGGTCGCCCCCTTTCCTGTCACGAAAAAATTAGGAAAACTCGCGAATTAAAAATCGAAAAAATACGTAAAAATAGTGAAAATTATCTGACCATTGAATAATACGGTTTCAAAAAAATTTACCTCTCTTTCCCTCTCGAAAGCTAGATAGAAAAGGCGTAGAAATTCGGAAAAATATGTCTGCTGGTGGGCTCGCTCCCTCCCTTCTTTTCAAAAAAGTTCCGAAAACTTGCGAAAACAAAATCGGAAAAATCCGTAAAAATAGTGAAAAATATCTAACCATCGAATAATATAGTTTTACATTTTTTTACCCCCCTATATAGATTGAAAATGCGTAGAAAATTGAAAAATTTCCTGATTGTTTCGGACGATGAAAATTATGACAAAAGAAAATATTGTTCAGGGTGCTCAATCCCCGTATTAATTGTGATAAACATTGAATCATGTATTTCAATGATAAATATTGTAGTAAAAACAGACAAAGCAACATATCCACAGAAAACTAAAAAAGCAATAAATAAATAAAACTTAAAAAAAAACTTTTTAGAGAAAAGTTTTTATTTAAATGCACTAAAAAGAGGAAAATAAATTTTAGAGTGAATGAAACCCATATTTTATTGCATTATAAAATTTTGATGATATCAGAGCTTGTCGTGAGAATAAATTTTGGGGTAATTTTAAATTTAATTTACAATAAGAAATACATAGATACTTGTCGCGACAAGCTTCAATATCATTAAAAATTTTATTATGTAACAAAATGATGGGTTAATTAAAAATTATTTTCTTTTTAGTGCATTTACTTAATCTTTTATCTAACAAGTTTTTTTCAAGGTTTATTTACTTATTATTCTTCATATCTCTGCAAAAAAGGAATATGTATTTTTTTAACGGAGTCTCTAGTTCTAATGTGACAGGATAGCAATAGAACACCCTGTTACTTCCCGATTTTTCTAATGCTGCTCGTATTTTGTTTCAGGTCAGAAGGGATGGATACGGGGTCAGATTGTTCCACAACAAACAACGATTTTCCACTGCGAAAAACAGGTATGCTTAATTGATGTTTCAATTATCATACATACAGGGTAATTCAGGATCAAGATTTTAGGGGCGTATCCTTTGGGTCATATTAATCTTTTTTTTTTATAAGCATGGGTCCACGAACGCTTTGTTGCCGATCTAGAGAGCGTTGAAGTTTCAATTTTTTTAAAAGTTTTTTCTTCATAGGTCTTTCACTTTTTGATATATTAGGATCAAATTTGAAACATAGGTTACGTGGATTCCAAAATATAAATGTATGTTGTAAGGGGGAACCCTTGAAAATCACGAAAAATACGAAATCTTCTGATCCACTTGAAATCCGCACTATGTACGCAAATTTCCGTGCTGATTCCAAAAATATATGATTTCTGAGCCTAATTACTTTAGCAATAAAGTTCAGCAATATTTGCATTTTTTTTCAAACGAATATTTGAAAACAGTTATATGTTTCAGTGTGTCAATCAGAATGGATTGGCCAAAAAAAAAGTCCGGGCATTCAGGGCCGGTTTCACTCCAGCAATACTCCTCATCTTCCTTATTATGGACTGCCATCATCATAACCTAGGAAAGTTTTCAGGATAGTATACGGAAAAATACCACATGTTCAAAATATTTTTTCCGGGCGTCCAGGACCGGTTTCACTCCAGCAATATTCCTCAACTTCCATATTATGGACTCTGCCATCATCATAATCTAAGAAAGTTTTTAGGATAGGGTGCGGAAAAATACCACATTTTCAAAATAATTTTTCCGGGCGTCCAGGACCGGTTTCACTCAGCAATATTCCTCAACTTCCTTATTATGGACTCTGCCATTACCATAATCTAGGAAAGTTTTCAGGATAGGGTGCGGAAAAAAAACACATGGTGAAAATAATTTTTCCGGGCGCCCCGGACCGGTTTCACTCCAGCAATATTCCTCAACTTCCTTATTATGGACTCTGCCATCACCATAATCTAGGTAAGTTTTCAGGATAGGGTGCGGAAAAAAAACACATGGTGAAAATAATTTTTCCGGGCGTCCAGGACCGGTTTCACTCCAGCAATATTCTTCAACTTCCTTATTATGGACTCTGCCATTACCATAATCTAGGAAAGTTTTCAGGATAGGGTGCGGAAAAAAAACACATGGTGAAAATAATTTTTCCGGGCGTCCAGGACCGGTATCACTCCAGCAATATTCCTCAACTTCCTTATTATGGACTCTGCCATCATCATAATCTAGGAAAGTTTTCAGGATAGTGTGCGGAAAAATACCACATGCTCAAAATAATTTTTCCGGGCGTCCAGGACCGGTTTCACTCCAGCAGTATTCCTCAACTTCCTTATTATGGACTCTGCCATCATCATAATCTAGGAAAGTTTTCAGGATAGGGTGCGGAAAAATATAACATTTTCAAAATAATTTTTCCGGACGTCCAGGACCGGTTTCACTCGAGCAATATTCCTCAACTTCCTTATTATGGACTCTGCCATCATCATAATCTAGGAGAGTTTTCAGGATAGGGAGCGGAAAAATATCACATTTTCAAATAATTTTTCCGGACGTCCAGGACCGGTTTCACTCCAGCAATATTCCTCAACTTCCTTAATATGGACTCTGCAATCATCATAATCTAGGACAGTTTCCAGGATGGGGTGCGGAAAAAAAACACATGTTCAAAATAATTTTTCCGGGCGTCCAGGACCGGTTTCACTCAGCAATATTCCTCAACTTCCTTATTATGGACTCTGCCATTACCATAATCTAGGAAAGTTTTCAGGATAGGGTGCGGAAAAAAAACACATGGTGAAAATAATTTTTCCGGGCGCCCCGGACCGGTTTCACTCCAGCAATATTCCTCAACTTCCTTATTATGGACTCTGCCATCATCATAATCTAGGAAAGTTTTCAGGATAGTGTGCGGAAAAATACCACATGCTCAAAATAATTTTTCCGGGCGTCCAGGACCGGTTTCACTCCAGCAGTATTCCTCAACTTCCTTATTATGGACTCTGCCATCATCATAATCTAGGAAAGTTTTCAGGATAGGGTGCGGAAAAATATAACATTTTCAAAATAATTTTTCCGGACGTCCAGGACCGGTTTCACTCGAGCAATATTCCTCAACTTCCTTATTATGGACTCTGCCATCATCATAATCTAGGAGAGTTTTCAGGATAGGGAGCGGAAAAATATCACATTTTCAAATAATTTTTCCGGACGTCCAGGACCGGTTTCACTCCAGCAATATTCCTCAACTTCCTTAATATGGACTCTGCAATCATCATAATCTAGGACAGTTTCCAGGATGGGGTGCGGAAAAAAACCACATGTTCAAAATAATTTTTCCGGGCGTCCAGGACCGGTTTCACCCAGCAATATTCTTCAACTTCCTTATTATGGACTCTGCCATCATCATTATCTAGGAACGTTTTCAGGATAGTGTGCGGAAAAATACCACATGCTCAAAATATTTTTTCCGGGCGTCCAGGACCGGTTTCACTCCAGCAGTATTCCTCAACTTCCTTATTATGGACTCTGCCATCATCATAATCTAGGAAAGTTTTCAGGATAGGGTGCGGAAAAATACCACATGCCCAAAATAATTTTTCCGGGCGTCCAGGACCGGTTTCACTACAGCAGTATTCCTCAACTTCCTTATTATGGACTCTGCCATCATCATAATCTAGGAAAGTTTTCAGGGTAGGGTGCGGAAAAATATAACATTTTCAAAATAATTTTTCCGGACGTCCAGGACCGGTTTCACTCGAGCAATATTCCTCAACTTCCTTATTATGGACTCTGCCATCATCATTATCTAGGAAAGTTTTCAGGATAGTGTGCGGAAAAATACCACATGCCCAAAATAATTTTTCCGGGCGTCCAGGACCGGTTTCACTACAGCAGTATTCCTCAACTTCCTTATTATGGACTCTGCCATCATCATAATCTAGGAAAGTTTTCAGGGTAGGGTGCGGAAAAATATCACATTTTCAAAATAATTTTTCCGGACGTCCAGGACCGGTTTCACTCGAGCAATATTCCTCAACTTCCTTATTATGGACTCTGCCATCATCATAATCTAGAAAAGTTTTCAGGATAGAGTGCGGAAAGAAACCACATGTTCAAAATCATTTTTCCGGGCGTCCAGAACCGGTTTCACTCCAGCAATATTCCTCAATTTCCTTATTATGGACTCTGCCATTATCATTATCTAGGAAAGTTTTCAGGATAGTGTTGTAACGCCCTTTTGAGCTTTACTGGTCACTTTGGCGCCGAGTCCAGGTTACGGACTTTCCCGGGCGCCACCTCTGGTTAACGTGTGAAGGTCCACTTGCTCCGGGCAGCTTCAGTTGGAGAAAAGTATACTCCAGGGGTCAATTATGGATTTGACTAAGGCACGGGTGGCCAGAAGAGGCAGGCTTTAATTGCCTCTGCTGGGATTGAATCCTGGGTACCTGCTGCTATTAGTTAACTCAAAGCAATTAAGTTCCATTTAAAAAGGTTATATAATCACTTAACGTATAATTAAATCAAACACCAATAATCTATAACGGTTTTATTAATTGTCAAACACCTACTCTAAACTACTCTAAATACACTGGACCACAATTATGCTGTGCCGGGCGTAATAAGCGGGAGGGGAAAGCAAGCAAAGCGGACAATAATGGAATACGGATTACCAAAAGCAAGCAACGGATTTAGTTAGCAAAACAAGCTTTAGGGTTACTGTGAAAGCGCTACTCCTCTCAATCAAAACGGCTAGGCGGGACTTTATAATAAATCATTTACGCTCTGGACCTTAAACTTCGTCTTTAACAGGTTGAGTGCCTCCTAGGGTGCCCATGTAAAACACTGTCCCTGTATCGATGGCGGTTTCCACAAATCCAGTGCCCCCTGGGGTGCCCAAGCGAAACACTGTACCTGCTTTGACCGCTTGTTCACGGTATAGCAAAATAACTATCGGATATATTCCACCTCCTCAGTTTCAGTGCCTCCTGGAGTGCCCAAGCAAAACACTGTACCCGTGTTGGCGACGGTTTCCACAAATCCAGTGCCTCCTGGGGTTCCCAAGTGAAACACTGTACCTGCTTTGACCGTTTGTCTACGGTATATCGAAAATAACTATCGGATACGAATTACCTCCACAGATCCAGTGCCTCCTGGAGTGCCCAAGCAAAACACTGTACCCGTGTTGACTGCGGCTTCCATAAATCCAGTGCCTCATGGGGTTCCCAAGTGAAACACTGTACCTGCTTCGTCCTGCACAACTTACAAGAATTTTAACACACGTGCTCACCACTAATCTGCTCGACTTCGGCGGGCTCCTTCTTCGGGCTCTGGAACACAACTGATTTTATTTCAGCTCTCTGGTCGGTCTATGGCTGTCGAACTCTGCCGCTATCGCAGGCCTGCGCGGTCGGACTTGACTTCCTACTCGGACCGTTGGTTTTTTTTTTTTTTTGTTTTTACGAAACTCCCAGGTTTTCGGAGAAAACCCCTCAAAAGCAGAGCTTGTGCGAGCAAGGGAGATCCGGGACCTACAGTTTAAAAGTGGAATCCGAACCACTTCAGCTCAGTGACACACGACCGGGGATCGAACCCGGACCGTCTGGGTGGAAGCCAAACGCTCTAACACCTCCCACTTCGCTGGTACTGCTCCTTTTCTTGATGCGTGCTTACTACTGCTTACCCTTGGCTGAGCGGAGAACGATACCTCTTCTCTTGCGCAAGGCACAACTGCGCTGGTGATTCTGAGGCGAGCCCGCTGAGTCCTTCCGACAGTCGTGCAGAACAGTAGCTAACAATGATTACGCAACGGATATGAATATTTTATCGGGATGTAGAGCTTAACTGAAAAATTTGGATCAAAGAACGGACTTTCTAAGTCTAAAAATAACGGAGATATGAATTATATTGTTCGGAGAGGCCTTTGCTTGCTATAAAAGTTGATAGTTATAAATACAAAATAGTAACTTCGCGTCCAGAACCGGTTTCACTCCATCAATATTCCTCAACTTCCTTATTATGGACTCTGCCATCATCATTATCTAGAAAAGCTTTCAGGATAGTGTGCGGAAAAATACCACATGCTCAAAATAATTTTTCCGGGCGTCCAGGACCGGTTTCACTACAGGAATATTCCTCAACTTCCTTATTATGGACTCTGCCATCATCATAATCTAGGAAAGTTTTCACGATAGGGTGCGGAAAAATACCACATGTTCAAAATCATTTTTCCGGGCGTCCAGGACCGGTTTCATTCCAGCAATATTCCTCAACTTCCTTATTATGGACTCTGCATTATCATAATCCGGGAAAGTTTTCAGGGTAGGGTGTGGAAAGATAACACATGTTCAAAGTGATATTTCAAGGCGTCCAGGGCCGGTTTCACTCTAGCAATATTCCTCAACTTCTTGGAAATATAATTTTGACCATGTGTTTTTTTCCGCATCCTATCCTAAAAACTTTCCTAGATTATGATGATGGCAGAGTCCATAATAAGGAAGTTGAGGAATGTTGCTGGAGTGAAACCGGTCCCGGACGCCCGGAAAAATTATTTTGAAAATGTGGTATATTTCCGCACCCTATCCTAAAAACTTTCTTAGATTATAATGATGGCAGAGTCCATAATAAGGAAGTTGAAGAATATTGCTGGAGTGAAACCGGTCCTGGACGCCCGGAAAAATTATTTTGAACATGTGGTTTTTTTCCGCACCCCATCCTGGAAACTTTCCTAGATTATGATGATTGCAGAGTCCATATTAAGGAAGTTGAGGAATATTGCTGGAGTGAAACCGGTCCTGGACGCCCGGAAAAATTATTTTGAACATGTGGTTTTTTTCCGCACCCCATCCTGGAAACTTTCCTATATTATGATGATTGCAGAGTCCATATTAAGGAAGTTGAGGAATATTGCTGGAGTGAAACCGGTTCTGGACGCCCGGAAAAATTATTTTAAACATGTATTTTTCCGCACCCTATCCTGAAAACTTTCCTAGATTATGATGATGGCAGAGTCCATAATAAGGAAGTTGAGGAATATTGCTGGAGTGAAACCGGTCCTGGACGCCCGGAAAAATTATTTTCACCATGTGTTTTTTTTCCGCACCCTATCCTGAAAACTTTCCTAGATTATGGTAATGGCAAAGTCCATAATGAGGAAGTTGAGGAATATTGCTGAGTGAAACCGGTCCTGGACGCCCGGAAAAATTATTTTGAAAATGTGGTATTTTTCCGCACCCTATCTTGAAAACTTTCATAGATTATGATGATGGCAGAGTCCATAATAAGTAAGTTGAGGAATATTGCTGGAGTGAAGCCGGCCCTGGATGCCCGGAAAAAATATTTTGGTCATGTGGTTCCTTTCCATTCTGATTGACAAATATATAACTGTTTTCAACTATTCTTATGAAAAAAAATGCAAGTTTGCTGAACGTTATTGCTAAAGTAACTAGGTTTGATTTCTGTATGCTCAGATACAAGAGATAGCCGGAAAATGGAGTAAAATGTCGTAAATTTAGTTATTGCAAGAAAATAATTAGAGAGCGGTTAGAGATGGAAAATTTCTGCGGTCACCAATCGAATTAGAATGGTCGAATTAGTATATGCTGTGGATTTCAGACAACCGAGAAAAAAATTTACTGGTTACAAAAAATTATTTTAACATTCTTTTCGATATCGGTCGCAGATGCGTGAAAATTACAAGAGTCAAAAAAGTTTATGAACAAAAGAAAAAATTTATTTCCTATTTCAGAATCCACCAGCAGCGCAACACAAAAAAGTTAATAGGGCGAAAAAGAGCTTGACTCCGAAAAAAATACCTCCCTGTATATTCTTACAATCACTCGGCCTGCTGGATGATGTGAGCCCTAAAACGTAACCTATGTTTCAAATTTGATCTCAATATCTCAAAAACTGAAAGAGCTATGAAAAAAAAAAAAACAAAAAAATTGAAACTATAACCCTCTGTAGATCGGCAACAAAAAGTTTGCGGATACATGTTTATGGGAATTTGCATCCACTTTTACATGAAAAAATCATTTGTATGTATTTTCGTATTTGCACAATATATGTATATGCATTCATTATGTGTTTAAATTGCAAAATTGTTAGAAAACATTGAGAAACGGAAAGGTGATCATGTGTTACATAATCAGAAGATATAAATAAATAAAAAAAAAATAAAAAGAAACATTATCCAATTTTTCAATGTCTATGGACGTAATTGCATATTTGAACGAAATTTTCAAATCTGAACAACTTTTTTCTATAAGAATTATCGATATTTTCAAATATAAAGGTACTTCACCCTTGAGTAAAATTCATATTTTTTGTCACACCTCGTATACGACTGAAAAAATTTGATATCTGATGATTGTATTTTAGATTTCAGAACATGCAGAACTTTCTATGAAGATTTTTTTCCTAAAATGAATAATAAAAAAGTTTTCCATATGGTTCCAACTTAGTGCGCCAAACTGTATATTAGTTAATAGTGATTAGAATCAATTACCTTTTATCTTATTTCTTCCAGCTTCCGAACCAAACCTGCTCAAAGTCCGCCTCAAGCAGCGCGTCATGGAGCGGCGCTGCAGCCCGATGAGCAAGCGTCTGCCGCCGTCGCTCAAAAAGAAACTGCTCAGCTCGTGCCTGCCGCCGAGCGACTCGCCGCCCCAGGAACCGCCCAAGGAGCTCAGCCCGCCCTGCGAGTCGGAGGAGTACCAGCGGCACGCTCTCTTCAGCAGCCCCTCGATGCCGAACATATCGCTGGCCGCCCACCACGTGCTGTCGCCCGATCTGTCGGAGGCGGCCGTTAGGGCGGCCTGTACGGCCAGGTTAGGTGAGTGGTGAAACGTTTTGAATTGCGGGAATTTGTGGTTCATGCTGAGGGGGAAATCGTCTAGCGAATGCGTGTACAAGACTCAAAATATTTAATAAAAGACTCAATACTCAAGATTGGGAATGAAAGGAGCCCGAATCAAATTCAAGTGACTCAAGATTGTGATTGAAAAGACTCAAAAACAAATCAATCGATTCGACTTGAACATACCAATCATTTAATAATTGACAACTTGAAATTAAAGAAGGATCTACACTAATAACGTGGAGACGAAAGGCGTTCCCCAAGGATCGGTTTTAGGTTTAATTTAATACTTATTATATATAAACAAAATTTATCCAAAATCAACTTATCATGACATTACACCGTATACGCGGACGTTACAGTGCTTTTATATGCAACAAAAAAACGCTTTAATTCTAAAAAACGATAAACGAGGACAAAAAAAATGGCTTTATACTATTCTCTTTTCTGTTAATTCTACAAAACTGAATATGATTTTTCAAATTCATTTGGATTGATGATAAGTTGAGGTGGAAGAAACATTTTGATAATCTGTTGAAAAAAAAATATTTTCCATTATTGGAGCCCTGGGAATCGTCTACTGTTCAACACTCCAACAAATTTTGTTTACTCAATGACGGACACATTTTCTTTGGAGGAGCATTACATGGACGTATAAACGAATCATGGATACTTATATTAAACAAATATATTTGAGTTGTAAGGCCGACGTATGTTCTGAGAAGATCTCGACGTTTCGCCAACACGAGTGGTTAGCATTTTCAAGAGTTATTTTGAAAATGCTAACAACTCGTGTTGGCGAAACGTCGAGATCTTCTCAGAACATACGTCGGCCTTACAACACGAATAACCATCATGTAAGTGACGATGGCCGCGAAAGCCTTTCACAAATATATCTGATTTATGAAATAATAATATTAAGTATTGAATATTAATTCATAAATAATTAAGTTTTCTCGATTTTTGGCATGCATTCTGTGATCGTAGTAAGTAGGTCGTGAAAAGGTGATTCATGAAACTTGTTTGCCTGAGAACATAGGGCATTTCGAGAAGTACAAATTGGAATTAAAAAAATCAATTCTCTAAAATTCACGGAAATACGGGGGCTTAGCAAATTGCAACACACTTTATGAAAATACATTTTGAGCACGATTTATCTTCCGTTCCAGGCATGCCCTTGACCGGCCAAATGCTGCCCGGCACGCTGCCCTTCTACCCTTCGCTGCCCGCCATCGAAAGCGAGCACGAAGACGCGCCCCTCGACACCATCAGCGAGCTGCAGGAGCCGCAAACGCGGGGCGTGATTCGTCCCCTGGGCAGGACGCAATCGTCGCCGCTGCCGCTGGGCCACCCGCTGCTGGGCGGCCCGCCGCCGCCCGACCTCCAGCCGCCCCCGCCGCAGCCGCACCAACAGCCGCCCGCCGAGGAACAAGAACAGAGAGATTTGGAACTGAGAGCGAACGAGTCGAGGAGGTGAGTGAGAAAATCAAGCTCATATTGAGCCTTGTCCGAAATTTGGTATACGGGGGTTATCAGTAGTGCCGGATCTGAAAATAGTATTTGCAACGTTGCCAGATTTACAATTTTTTCTATGGAGCCCTCAACTTTACTTTTTAAATGTGATGCTATGTTTATTTTTAGCGCATTCGAATTGTCGTTAAAAAATATCACAAAATTTCCTCGAGAAATCGTAGCGATATGACAATGAAAATAAATTCTGATCTAAATATACCATTACAACGTTGTCAAATCTTTTTGAATTTTGCATATTTTATTTGATACCATAAAGTTTTTTTTCTACAAAATCTATTCAAAAAACGTGTTAATTTTCTATAAGATGAAATGATACTCGCGGGATTTCGCATATTTGAAATATTCCTAGGCGGTCAAATTCGAAAAATGCAGTATTCTATATAGAAGGAAATACAATTTTTGGGAAATTTTGTATTTTTCGAAAAATCGCATATTTCCCTGAATTCGACAAAGGATTGACTGGAAAAGGGCAATTTTTTTACGAAAAAATGCACCCATCTACAAAATCGACATTTTCTAAAGGAATAAGCCTTCTAATTATAAAAACAAGTACTTTCTTGGATTCAGAAGAAAATTTTCTATAAGATGAAGTAATATTAGCGGGATTTCGCATTTTTGAAATATTCACAGGCGGACAAAGTCGAAAAATGCAGTTCTCCAGAAGGAAATCGAATTTTGCAAAAAAAGAATATTTTACATTTTTTGAAAAATCGAAAACTTTCGTCAGGCGTAACTAGACTAGCTGCTTAAATAAATAAATAAATAAATAAATAAACTTTATTTTCCTTTCGATAGTTACAGGTACTATATAGGAATAGTCAAGTGAACAAGTATATAATAAAACAATTAATATAGAGTTAGAACCTAACTGTGTCCTTAAGCTAAATATTCCCTAAGCGAGTAGTGACATGAGGATGCCAAGAATTCATTGAGTTGGCCTTTAAAAGAATTCGGCTGTTTGATGCTTTTCAAATTATCAGGAAGCTTGTTGAAAAGCTTCATCGCTAAACAATTGGGCGCATTCTCTCTAATTTTTGTTTTTGCAAAAGGTACATAACAGTTGTTTTTTAGCCTAGTGTGATACTTATGATGGTCACTACTCCTACTGAATTTATCTTTATTTTTAAAAACATACATACACATTTCAAAAATATAAACACCAATCACTGTTAAAATTTTATGATTTCTAAAAGTTGGACTCCTGGGCATATTATTCCGAATATCACCTCAAAAATTGAATTCGACAAAGGGTTAATTGGAAAATGGCAATTTTTTCGACGAAAAAATGCACTCATCCACAAAATCAACATTTTCTAAATGAATTTGCCTTCTGATTAAAAAAAAAAACAGGACATTTTTGGATTCAGAAAGAAATTTTCTATAAGATGGAGTATTATTCGCGGAATTTCGCATTTTTGAAATATTCCCAGGTGGTCAAAGTCGAAAAATGCAGTTTTCTATTAGAAGGAAATCGAATTTGGCAAAAAAATTCATTTTGCATTTTTCGATAAATCGAAAACTTTCGTCAGACGTAACTCGACTAGCTGCTTCCAAATATCACCTCAAAAATTGAATTCGATAAATGGTTAGTTGGAAAAGGGAAATTTTTTATATGAAAAAATGCACCCATCCACAAAATCGACATTTTCTGAATGAATTAGCTTTTTGATTAAAAAAACAAGTACATTTTTGGATTCAGAAGGAAATTTTCTATAAGATGAAGTAATATTCGCGGGATTCCGCATTTTTGAAATATTCCCAGGCGATCAACGTTGAAAAATTCAATATTTTATATAGAAAGAAATCGAATTTTGCGAAAATTTTTATTTTCCATTTTTCGAAAATTAGAAAACTTCCCTCGGACGCAACTCGACGAGCTGATTCCGAATATCACCTCAAAAATGGAATTCGATAAATGGTTAGCTGGAAAGGGGCAATTTTTTATATGAAAAAATGCACCCATCCACAAAATCGACATTTTATAAATAAATTAGCTTTCTGATTAAAAAAACAAGTACATTTTTGGATTCAGAAGGAAATTTTCTATAAGATGAAGTAATATTCGCGGGATTCCGCATTTTTTAAATATTCCCAGGCGATCAACGTTGAAAAATGCAATATTTTATATAGAAAGAAATCGAATTTTGCGAAAATTTTTATTTTCCATTTTTCGAAAATTAGAAAACTTCCCTCGGACGCAACTCGACGAGCTGATTCCGAATATCACCTCAAAAATGGAATTCGATAAATGGTTAGCTGGAAAGGGGCAATTTTTTATATGAAAAAATGCACCCATCCACAAAATCGACATTTTATGAATAAATTAGCTTTCTGATTAAAAAAACAAGTACATTTTTGGATTCAGAAGGAAATTTTCTACGTTCAACGTTGAAAAATGCAATATTTTATATAGAAAGAAATCGAATTTTGCGAAAATTTATATTTTCAGTTTTTCGAAAAATCGCAAACTTCGCTCTGACGTAACTCGACGAGCTGATTCCGAAAATCACCTCAAAAATGGAATTCGATAAATGGTTAGCTGAAAAAAAGCACTCATCCACAAAATCGACATTTTCTAAATGAATTAGCCTTCTTGTAACGTCTGAAATTCTTGCAATTTAGTCAGAAATACACCCCTGTACCACAATTTCTGATGATTGTGTCGGAGTTATAAAATCAGATGGCAAAATAATGGAGAAATGGTCAGTTCATATGGGCCGAATATATGTAATACATACCTGTATCACTATTTCAGATGAGTGTGATGGAGTTAAAAAATCACAGGGTACAATAATGATAAAATTGTAATGCTCTCGGTCTCATCATGTTTTTGAAAACTGTTGGAAGCATTTCCTCAGCTGATTTTCTTTACTGCTCAGATTACACGGGTTGGATTTTTACACATATTTGCATTTATCGGTCGATGTGCTGGAGTTAGAAAATGGGAGAATCGGAAGATTGCGATATTTCATAGTTAATCAATCTTTTCGCATTATGTGTAGAATTATGTGTACATAAGGAGCAAATATAATGTAAAATTGTATATTATTTCCAATGATTGTTCTAATTGTCGTTTTCAGTCTCATCTCGTTTCGAAGATGGTTAATAGGTATATTTTCGCGGTTAATTTTTCCTCCTATTCATATCATTTGGGTGAAATATTGAAGAGTATATTTGCTCTTTGCTTTCAACGAAGACGTTTTTCATGCCAACCCGTTCAGTTGAAGTTGGAAACTGAAAGAGGAGAAAGATGGTGATATGACTAGGATTTCGGTCTCATTGCGTGTTTGACACGATTTTAATACTTTCCACTTTAATTTTTTTCACCACTATCGGACATATGTTTGAGATATCAAGTAATATCACCTCAGTGTTCTATTTTGTGAAAGTTATAAATTGAAGGAATCACCAGAAAGTTATTAAAAAGTTAAAAAATGTAGCATTCCAATCATCTGAATATTTTCAGCAGGAAAAAAAAGTAACAGCTGTGCCATCTTAAGGCCGATTCAGATACAAGGGTGACCACGCAGGGTTTTTGATGCACGTGCGATTTACACGCATATGCATTTTTGGCGCTTGTGCCTGAAAACTGCACGACCATTCACATACGTGCCTTTCACGTGCGTTTCTATCTCAAGGTCATATTTCATTTGGTTCTGTAATAATGTTGTCAATCCTGGAAGAATAAATTTTGAGTTTTTCAAATTATTCCGCACTAGAGAATGTGAATCTTTTATCCTTGGTTTATTTATATGATACGAAGGCGTAGAAGGGCCACGGCTATTTCCTATTTTTAATCCCGACTTCTATCTCGGGATCTCGAGATCCCGACATCTAAGTCGGGATCCCGACATCTAAGTCGGGATCCCGACATCTAAGTCTTAGATGTCGGGATCTCGAGTTCCCGACTTAGATGTCGGGATCTCTAGATCCCGAGATAGAAGTCGGAATCTCGACTTAGATGTTGGGATCTCGAGAACCTTTGATAGAAGTCGGAATCCCGACTTAGATGTCGGGATCTCGAGATCCCGAGATAGAAGTCGGGATCCCGACTTAGATGTCGGGATCTCGAGATCCCGAGATAGAAGTCGGGATCCCGACTTAGATGTCGGGATCTCGAGATCCCGAGATAGAATCCCGACTTAGATGTCGGGATCTCGAGATCCCGAGATAGAAGTCGGGATTAAAAATAGGAAAAAACCGTGGCCCTTCTACGCCTTCGTAATATGAACCTTATTTTATCCTATAACATATTTTATGGATACCTCAGCTACTACAAAAAAATATTTATATATAATTTGGAAGTCTGTAATTATTTCATTTATGGAGCTGTATCTTTATTAATGGGAAATGAAAGGAGAAAGTGGGTTAGACCATGATTGAAAGAATATAAAGAATTTTAAACTTGAATGATGATGTGGGATATGATCCTGAAAGTTTGAAAAATTCTATCAGAATGAATGGACATACCTACCTTTCAAAAGTCAGGTACTTTAACGAGTAGAGTTGCTGATAGAAAAAAAGTTCCCCATTCAGAGGCACTATTTTAGCTTGTGAATAGGCTTATATATCCCACCATTACCTAGAGTTTGAACTACTCTTTCAGAGTCAGTCACTCCACAATCTCTGTAATAATTCCAGAGGTATCCGATGCAATGTATAATAAATACTCTAAACAATGGTTTTTGAAAGATTTGTATAATTTTTCTTTTTGCATTTTCCCTGAATATTTCATCTCTTCGTATACAAATATGAAAACATGGAATATATACATCCTGAAAATATTGCAGAAAAGGATTACAACTTAAAAGTATCAACAGAACTGCAACGTAATCAAGTATTATGTTTAATAGTATATTCAATACATTTCTCAACCACATTAGTAATAATGTTTCAAGCACCTGCTAGTAGTAGTAGTAGTGGCTCAACTTTCTCAAACTAAACTACATATTTTTGCATTTTGATGAAGGCACAAATGGGAGAATTTCAGATGGCAAAACTAATCCACTTCCATAATATGTGACCTTGATAATAAATGTCATGAAACCATTTCCTTATCGAAACAGGTTGGTAAAACTATCTTCTCCTGCTGCTTTAGTAGGGCTTGAAGGGTAGTTGTGAATTCCAAATGCCTTTGGAATTTTGAACAATAGAAGGAGAATTTGTGAATAAATGATAATTTTTAGTTCTGGATAGAGTTGTAAAAATTAACACTTTGTTTATTATTTATTAACCTTTTTAATCTTTATTACTTTCCCAAGTTCATTATTGCCAACAACGGAAAAGTAGGGATATTTCATCAAAAACGCATCTATATTAAGAAATCACTAGATCATGTGCATGCTCACCCCGCGTTTTTGACGCAAGACGGCAGGCGCAGATGTGAACGTCGACAGGCATGCATTTCTCATGCAGGGTCATAAACCCTGCATGGGCACCCATGTATCTGAATCGGCCTTTAAGCGTTAAGCTATCACAACTCCTTTTTCTCCGAAACCACTTGAGTTAAAAAATTAGGAGTTATGTTAGAAAATAGTTATTAATCAGTTAAAAAATGCGGCACTAGTTTTATTTGATTGTGCTAAAACGGCTGTGCCAGCTTAACATACGAATCGAATGACGCCATGATCAAAATTTTCGGTGACTATGCAAAAAAAATTGTAAATTGTAACATGTTGGCTGGACTAATGAATATTTGTACGAGTGTAAACTTTATTGATATCCGGGTTTTTCTGTAGAATTATAATTCCTTTCACACAGCAATTGTGCATTAAGCTCATAATTACATAATTTTCGAATAGTTTGTGCCAACGATGTTGATAAGGAAATATGCAGTGAGACCTCTACAATAACCACGCTTTCAGCTTCATAAATTCCAGAAATACAGATTCCAACTAACCCCCATTCGGAATATGAGGTTTCATGCGGTAAATTCATCTTAATTCCATTCATTTGTTATGGTCATTTTTCAGTGCATAATGAATTTAATAGAATACTATTCATTTATTGTGGTCATTTTTCAATGCATAATGAATTGATAATGTTTGGTAAATTACCCGGCAAGTTAAACATAATTTTCTATAAACCTGTATGAAATTCATGGAATTCATATTAATAATGTAGCAGGAGCAAAGGTTGCAAATTTTATCTTACATGTCATGGATTGGTTTAATAATTAGGTGGCTATATATAGACAAACGAGTCCATGCACAAGCATGGCAGTCTGAAGGACAGGGTTGTAATTGGAAATATTAGTTCGAAAGAGTAGTTATTTGTTTGGTAATTTCTAATTAAAGTGGTGCTTGGCAAGGCGTGTGCATACAGGGTGTCAATTTGAAAACTTCCCACCCTTAATATCTTCCTTCCGGTAAACAATATGAGTAATCAAAAAACAGGTCAATTTTATTGTCAAGGGGGACACTTTCACGGACTATTTGTAGCCCTCGTGGTTCAACCCCCTAGGAGGGGTAGATGTTACCCTTAGAATTTTAAATGGGAAGGGGGGTCAAGTGGCACATCATTTTGATGGGCGTTCAATTCTTGTTCCAATGGTACCCTGATTTATTATTTTGTGATGAGCATTTTCTGAAAAATTGCGTTCTAAACTAACAGAAGTAATTATTAGAACGCCTATACTGAGATGCATTATTGTATTGACTCCCTTTAATAAAAATGGTTAGAAGAGTAGGTGGCACCGCTCCAACCCTTGAATGACAGGAATAAATTTATTACGCATGGGATTTTTTATTTGGTGGTTATTTTCCTTCTACACAATAAAATTTAATTTGCGAGAAAGACATTTCCAACATAAAATCTACTTACGCTTATCTTATTAGCTGTTCGAAATGTTGTCCATTTTGCTCTAAACAGTAATACAGTCTGTTTTCGAACTCCCCTCTAACATTACGGAAAACTTCACTAGGAATTGACCGGCATGCTGCTGTAATTCGTCTTTTAAGTTCGTCAATATCAGAAGGTTGTGTTTTATAAACAACGGATTAAGGATGCCCCCAAAGGAAGAAATCTAAGGGTGTTAAATCCGGTGATCTCGGAGGCCATTCAACTGCTCCCCTTCTGCCAATCCATCTACTCGGAAATCTCTCGTTTAACCACTGTCGGACGGGAAGAAAATAATGAGGTGGAGCACCGTCCTGCTGGAAATGTAACAGATCCTCCTGCAAAAGTTCATTACCTTCTGCATCAATTTGAGTTTCTAGCTCGTGAGTTATAAGAGGATCGATAGTCTCTTCAAGCATATCAAGGTACAGATTGCCAGTCAAGTTTTCTTCCAGAAATAATGGACCAAGAATGGCATTTCCAAGAATACCAGCCCAAACATTAACTTTTTGTGGGTGTTGTGTATGCCCTTCCCGAAAAATATGTGGGTTTTCGTCACTCCAATAGCGACAATTTTGTCTATTAACATTGCCATTCAGAAAAAATGAACACTCATCGCTGAAACAGATGTTTAACAGAAGATTAGGGATGGTATTGACTCGATGAGACATGATTTCACAAAACTCTATTCTTCTATCATAATCATCCTCGTGGAGCTCTTGAAGAATCTGCATTTTATATGGATGAAATTTATGCATTTTCAATGCTTTTCTTATAGTCTCTTATAGACATTCCCGTCTGTTCTGATACTGATCGTAAGGAGCTCGTGGGCTCTGCAGCAAATGTTCCCAAAACTTCAATTTGAGCTGCTTCATTTAGTACTCTGGGGTTATTTCTTTTTTTATTTGTCACTGAACCAGTTTCGTAAAACTTATTCATCAAATCAAGCACATACCGGTGACTTACATTACAATTTGGATGTCTTTCGTTAAAAAGACATGCCGCCCTTCGTGCGCACTTTCCAACTTCGCCATAAATTACAATCATTTCAATTCTGTCTTGAAGAATGTAAACCATTTTTACACTTTTATACACTTATTAAAGTAATTCCTAAACAGCCCAACAGGTACAACGGTATTCATAATACTACCACATAGTTCAAATTTGCTAACCAATTTTTTGCCGGAAAACAGAAACTTTTTACAGCAGAAGTAGCAAAAAAGGAAGGCTATCTGTACAATTTCTGCGATGACACTTAAAAATTCAGCATTTAATAAACACAACTTTACTACCATCTACGTTTTACTATTAGACTACTTTTTTATGTAAAGTGTTTGGAGCTAATGGCTAATGTTACCCCTAATAAAGGGTTGGAACGGTACCAATTGCACCCCCACGGACGGCCTGGAAAACTCGTACGTGGTATCAGGGATGAAGAAAAGGTCATTCTTCATAACATATCCGAAGCAGAAAAGTGTACAAAGCCAATTGTGCCTTCTATAAGATTTTTTCGAAAACTCACTCGGACGGCCTGGAAAACTCGTACGTGGTATCAGGGATGAAGGAAATGTCATTCTGCATAACATATCCGAAGCAGAAACGTGTACAACGCCATTTGGGCCTTCTATGATTTTTTTATATTTTTTTTATATTTTTCTCAGTGTACATTTGTGGATGTGGATAACTTCACACCCGTATAAATTACTAGTGTCGTTTCTTACTTACCACCGAAGAAAAAAGATTCTTCAATAGATTTTGAAAAATATTTTATAGATGTAACTAATAATAAAAAAATAAGAAAAAATTGAATAAAACAAGTAGTGATTGTATAATTTTGATTTGCACAAAGAGTGAAAAAAAAAGCGTATTTCTATTTAAGCAAAATATAATTGCATTATTTTGACATAAAAATAACCACTCATTCATTTCGTCCAGGGTATCCTGAAGAATAAAAAATGCCGGAATTATTTTGGGTTTCCATGGTAACAAAATAAAAAATTAACACTGGCTTAAAAATGGCAGTGTGAATCGACGTTGAGCTACTAACCGTTGTGTAGCGTGGTGCTTTTTATCATAGGGACCACAACTCTGGCCAGCAGATGAAGCAGAATTCAATAATTTTTCAGCCATTTGATGTTCATTCGTTGTTACTTTTTTTGATGCATGCAGTGACATAATGAATACCATTTAAAAATCACTTTTAGGTTAAGACCTAAATACCAGTAACAAACATTTTTTTATAATCGTCAAGATTTCTTATTCCAACTCCGATCCTGTCACAATTTCTTTGCACAGATATCGACGTACAGCAACTGTGTTTTGAATGTATTAATAATTACACCACACTAACAGGTCATTCTGTGCTAAAAATAAATTTAGTAATTGCTTTTCCCTATTCCTTTGTCTGTTAGCTCTCAGCTGTTAAGCTCGCCTATGAATATAAAAAGTTACTACTCCAATTCATTTTCTGACGCTGGCGATGGTTGAGGCAAGAAGACATGCCAACAAATCATTTGTAGTTAAACACTGTTGATAACGCCTCTTAACCTTTTGCAGATGATTTAAAGTTATGTCAGTTTTGTCAAAATGGATTTATAGTATTGGAATTCTCACGCTATATTCACGCTATATACATCTACAAAGGCATTTTATATGCAAAAAGTAATAATCACCATTTCTCTCCCAATTCTGATTACCACAACTTCCCAACTCAATCCTCGAAACTTATTAGGCCTCCCAAACATGAAACCAGTCTGTACGAAATAAGCCCGCGATGTTTAGGGAAATTCAATTTCTGAATCATTTGCCTGCCTGTTTAAGATTGGAAGACAACTTCAATGTATTCAAGCGAAAATTCAAGAACTTTTTATGTAATGAATGTTACTACGACATAAATGAATTTTTGAACAAGAAGCTAACGCGAACTATCAGTGGTAAGAAGTAGATTCTGAACCTGTTTTGTTGTATTTAGATAAGGTTGCTCTAGGCACTTCTTCCTTTTGACTTATCCTATATCATGTGTGATCAAAAAGGACGAATAAAGTATTATCATTATTTTAAATTCTTCCACAACTTCTGAAAGACTGGTACTGGTTTTTTATAGTCTATCTGTTGCGATAGACATAGGCTTAAGTACTGTTAGGTAATCTTCGACTGATCTTTTTAAGTGAATGTTTGAAATTTTTCCACTAATAATATTGTCAATTTCGTTTTTGTTCTCTTCAACAATTTTGAAAAGTATAGGCCCATTACTCAACGAGAATAGGAGTCGTTCGCTCCACCAGTTTGATAATCGTGAAAATCTGAGTGACACAAAGCTTTATTGAACTGTATTTAGTGGAAAACCTGGTTCTTCATTTTGATAATCGTGAAAATCTGAGTGACACAAAACTTTATTGAACTGTACTTAGTGGAAAACCTGGTTCTTCATTGCACTGAGTGCAATACATTCTTTATTGCACTCATCTGTCATTCTGCTACAGCGTTATGTCATCATGACAAACATAAAAGTCAAATCTACGCCATATTTAGCCCATTTTCTATGACTACGTTTATCTGGACGATCTCTATCCGCTTCAAATTCAATAGCATTGAGTCGAGTGAAACAATCCTTCAGTTTATATCGCAATATTTAAGTGGATGGAAGAATCCTATTCTTCAATCCAATTGAAAAAAGCTAACTTCATAGCAAAATGTCGAATTTCGTAACCTTAAATTTCTTGTGTTCTGCGAATTAAATCACGATATAATATGTTTTTCCTTAATCAGCTGAATGAAAAAACTGCTTTCTTCTTTGGACCATACGTTTCTAATCTTAATTATTATTTTGCTCTCCATTTTGAGAAAAACAATTGTCAATATAAACACTAATCTGAATTTGGCTACTTTTACCTGTCATTTGTCAATTTCAAACTAGTTTATCTCGTAATTTCACTTCTCTTAAAGGCGATCGGTTGGGTCCAATCCTGTATTTTATGGAATTGACTTGAGTGATTCAATTCAATCCGAAAACTGTATATATCGATTAGGTGAATCGGATCCAGTCAAGTCAAACCCATTTTGAGCGGATCCAAAGTTGTGAGATAAATGTAGTTTATGAGATTGTATTACGTTTTAAACAGTTGCATATTCTATATTATTGTCGATCATATTTATTTTATTACATACTGGGATTACAACATTATTAGAAAATGCAATTTAATAAAAATAAAATTTGTTTCTTTGAATATTATTATATTACTTTTAGCAGCTAGATTTGAACAAATAATGTATTTCTTTCACTTTAGTACCACCTAAATGAAATAGTTTTTGGTTTTTGCTCAAACGTAGAAAAAATATGGTATGCAACTCGTGCAAAAATTGTTTATTGCACTCGACGTGACAATTTCACGTCGAGTGCAATAAACACTTACTTTTGCACTTGTTGCATAAATAACTATTATTTTTATGAATCTCTAGAAGAGTATTTTAAATGAATAGGGAAAGATCAGGCATAATAGAGAGATTTGTTGACAATGATTCCTGTCCAGTAATAATTCTTATTGCTCTTTTCTGCATTTTAAAGACTTTACATTAGCGAACAGAATTTGCCCATAACAGTATGCCGTAATTTATGTGTGTGTGAAATAAAGAGAAATAACACGACCATACTACTCCTAGAAGCTTGACACTTTTTTCACTGCTGTTCAATTTGATGTTGTTGAGCTCTAAACCATTTCTTTATCCCATTCAAAGAATCAGCCTTTGTGATTAAAATACTATCTGCATCTTGCAACGTATTTATAAGGACACAGAGTGAAAGAGATCTTTCACGTAGAAAATAAAGAGTGACGGGCCAAGAACGGATCCCTGAGGAACCCCATGTGGCAAGGACGGCCATGATACTGAAGCTAAGCCGCAAAGAACTCCGACTGTTGGTGGTAGTTCTAAACGGCCACTGCGGCCTTAGGAGGCACCTGGCTCTCATCAGAATTGAGGCAGACCCACTATGCACGGAATGTGGGGAGGAGGAGGATTCCTTCCACTTCCAGTGCGAATGTGGTATTTAGGCAGGCTCAGACAAAACGTCTTCGGAGCTGCCATTATTAAGGAGGAAGAATTGCACTAATTGCAATGGAAGGACATTTCGACTTTCATAAGAAGGTCGAAGAGGTTCGAACAGGTATCCGATATGGGATGAGTGAAGATGCTGGGGATTGCGAAAAGGGCCCACTGGGGTCTAGTCGCTGACGCTTGCGTCCCCCACCCATTAGCATTACCATTACCCCATGTGAAATAATTTGAAAGTCAGAACATGCCATTTACAAATACTGCTTGTTTTCTACTACTTTTTTTTAAACAACAACTTAGGTATGACTGTACCAAATCGACGCCATAAATACGCAGTTTATCCACTACAGCGGGGTGAGACATACAGTCGAAGGCTCTAGAGTAATAGAAGTATTCATGCCTTCTTCCAAGCCTTATTCGAATATCTCGGTCACGATTTTGAAAACAGCAAATGTGGAGCTGCATTTATTACTAAAACCGGTTTGAAAGCAGTTGAGAAATTTATTAGATTAAAAGTTTTTATAATTATCTGCTTCAATATAACCATTAAAACTTTGGAGAACAAGGAAATTCTCCTTTTGAAATGCACGCATTGAAAAGAGTAACAAGCGGATCGATTATCAAGTTCCAAGTTTGTTTCAGAAGTTCACTGTTCATCCCGTATACGTCAGTACAGTTCGAATTTTTCAAGTTGCGAACAGCATCAATGATTTCGTTTCTTATAACCGGCTCTAGAAAAAAAGATGTGAACGGTGTAGGCATGCCTTTTAGAACATCGTTTGGATCAGTTATCCTTTTTGCACCCTTTTGTGCACCTGCAGTGCATTTCTCTAAACTGTGCTTGAGAGGATCAGTCATTATTACTGGCATCAATGTATCATGTATCTCCTCCTTCTATCCACCCCCAGTACTTAGCCTGAATATCACGAAACAGCCACGCGTGTTGGGAACAGACAGCTGGAACCGGGAAGGCCATGCGCAGAACGCGTCAGTCCGGGCTATTCAAAAACGTGTTTCCAGTCCGCCCCAAAACTACCTGAACGACACAAAAGAAACACATGGCCTTTGAAAACCAGTGCACGAAAAGATATACACTATACACTATATGGGATTTTTCACCGAGAACGTATTCAGAATAGTTGAATACAAAAATAACCAAAAAAAAAAGTAAAAATATGGATTTTAAACTCGTGTTTAAATAAATAAATAATTTGATTTTTTCCTGCTATTAATTCACAGGGTGAAAATCACAAATGGTACTTGATGATGGATTTAGGATCATCCAGGAATTTTTTCAAAATTTTCGCAAGCAACTTTTTTTTTTAAAAACACTCGAAAAGTAGGAAAATTGTAACCTCAAAAAAATACGTTCACTCAGTGAATGTCAGAGACCGATTTTTCAAAAACGAAATCAGTAGGGCAGAGTTTCGTTAGCTGAAATCAAATTTCATAGTATGAACTTCAAAATGGTAAGGAACTGCATGACAGACTGTGTGAATTTTCTGTATAGGTCCTTCAACAATTATACTAGTAAACCCAATAGTTATACAAATAATACAAATACAAATCTTTATTTCCATAGACTTTGCAGTATTGGATAATGTCAAAATAAGTTTAAAAAAAGTTTACAGTAAAAATAAACACAAATAATTTGTAGAATACAAATAATACAAAGAAATTTTACAAACAAACAAAAAAGACATCACAACAAAGTAATAAATGCGAGGTCAGAGACGTTGCAATTAACAAAATCATTAATAGAATAAAATGAATTTTTAATTAAAATAACTTTTTCTACAAACGTCAAAAAATGACAAGGTTCGCGCATTGACAACAGTATGCGAAGTGGCACTTTTTTTCATTTTCATTCGTTACCATGACACCGTGCGCGAAGTAATGTGCGAAATATATTTCGCACACTGCATGTAAACTATATGGGATTTTCATATTCTAACCTATATGGTCCTCAACTCCTCAATCAAGCAAAAAACAAGAAATCGTTTATTTATTAATGTAGAACAATAATTAAGGCTTTCAAATTGTGAGAGATATTTTTCTGGCTTTATTTGCTTCACACCACTCTTAAAATTGCTGATATGCATTTTCATACTGCCGCCTCGATTTCTCCGGTAAAAGGTTGGAAATTACGGAATTGGCCGCATCTATCAAGTTAGGTGGGGTACTGCTTAGTTCATCGTCGCTCGAAATTTCCATTCTTTTACAATAATAAATATCACGCACGAAATTGACGCGAATAAAAAGTCACTCCAAAATAATTATCAAGAACTGTCACTTTGAAATAATTGTCAACAAATGCCATTTTATTTCCATAGTTACAGTAATTACTTGATTTGGAAAAATTATTTAAGCCAGTTCAATACTATTTTTTATAGTTATTACTTATTTTAGAACAATATTTTTGACGTTTGTAGAAAAAATTTTGTTGACTTTTTTTTTTAACTCGGCTGCGCCTCGTTAAAAAAAATCAGTTCTCGATCACCAAAGTAGCATTTCGCGCACTAGATACAAAAATAACTATTCAGAGTATTTTTGAATTTATGATTATTTGAGATTTTCTTTAATTCAATTGGCAGTTTGTTGTATAATTTAATTGGTATCACGATAGGACTGTTGGCTACCTTGGTCAATTTGTGCTTGGGTAAGACCAAATCCATGCTTACTCTAAGACAATACTGATTGATTCTAGAAACTAGATAGTCAGATAGGTTATTTTTGACGTGCATTATTGACGCAAGAATGAACAGGGATGGAAATGTTAGTAGATTTAACTCAGGGAATAATTTTTCACAAGAATAGGAATAAGGTTTAAATGACATAATTCTAATTATTCTCTTTTGAGCTCTGAAGACCTCATCAGCCCTAGCACAGTTGCCCCAGCATAAGGTGGCATAAGAAAGGCAGGATTGAACATATCCAAAATAATATAGTAATAAAAGATTAGCGTCTACTTTCTCCCTAAGCTGCCAAAGAACGTAAGTGTAGATTGACAGTTTTTTTAATACTGCATCTATTTGATACGACCATGTCAGATGCTCGTCTATAAATATACCAAGATATTTGGTAACCCTCGTTTGTTCAATAGTTTTGTTGTTGAGTTTAACAAACAGACTTTTATCCAAATCTGTCAGGCTAAAAAGTATCATTTCAGTTTTAACTTCGTTTAACACAAGTCCCTTAACATTGCAGAAGTTTATCATTTGATTAACCGCACTAGATGACATTTTAGATAGTATATCTAGATTGCTGTTAGAAGTTGTAACAACAGCATCGTCAGCGAACGCTGCTACATAATGATGAGGAAATTCCTGCATAAGGCTATCAAAAAAAATTATAAATAAGAGGGGTCCCAGTATGCTACCCTGAGGGACGCCACAGGTAGTAGAAATGAAACTAGAATGAACTGAAATGCCGTTAGCTTTTTTAAGTTGGTTTTTTGTTTCCTATTGGTGAGGTGTAAGATTTAATCCACGCGAATGCCAAACCACGCATGCCGCATCTGTAAAAATTATTTAGCATTAAATCGATGTTTATCACATCAAACGCTCTTTTTAAATAAAAAAAAGAGCACTAAGGACTTATTATTCAGTTCAAAATTAGACATAAGGTGAGAATATAAAGATAATATAGCATCTTGGGTATAGCGACCTTTACGGAAACCAAATTGGTAACTGCTGAAAAAAATTTCTTTATTTAAGAACGATTCAAGTCGTATATAATAGCATTTTTCAAATATTTTGGAAAAAGCTGATAAAAGTGATACTGCGATAATTAGACATTCTGTGTTTATCACCTTTTTTATGAATCGGAATAACAATAGATTTTTTTAGTGCGGTTGGAAACGATCCCTCTTGAAAAGACAAGCCGACCAAATAAGTTAGAGGTGCCAATAAATAGTCAGCAACATACCTCATGAACATGGAATTCCGTCAACACCTGCTGAGTGTTTTTTGCTAACAGATAAGATTATTTCACGAATTTCAATTTCTTCAATTTCTTAATAGTTAGTTAAATAGAATCTTTGTTGTTAAAAATGTTTACAGCTTTATCTTTGATTCCCTGATATTTTATTAATTTCCATGTTTTTTCAAGTTGAAGTCGGAAAATTCTTCACACCGGATTTTCATTCGATTTTCACAAAGTAGGGCCCGGAACTTATTGGAAACCTTTTCCCCTATTGTTAACCTAAGCTCATACCAAATTTCATGGACTTCCTATTTTTTGAGCATAAGAAATCTCTGGTTAGTACTAGTTGTGTGAATTTCGGAGAAATATTTTTGATAGTATCATTCAACTTGAAAATCGACCACCAAAACTTCACAAAAATCTAGCCATCCATGATTTCTGAGGCGGTATTCGTAAGCCATATGCCCCACGAAACGAAAATGGCACCAGAGCGGGGGCGCGCTATCGAGTTGTTTTTGTTTTCTGTGCGGTTACCACCGGCAGGTTTCGAGAGGGTTTCCGAAGCTATTTTCGTAAATGTAAGGTGGTCGCTTTATACTTTATCGATTCGCGGCTATTTTTAGAAAAACGTGACAAGGACAAACCGCCTGCCGGGAACGACGCCGACGCCCGACAAAGATCGCCGAATCCTAGACGGAGATGCGAGATAGCGCCGATAGGCCGGTCGACGAAATAATTTTGCATGTTTTTCGAAATTGTAAAGATCTACACTACCGTTGCAATGAAAACTAAAGTGAAAGCATAGTTCACCGGTGTTAGCGCATCCGATATTTATGAAAATGTCGACATCAACGTGTACAAGAAAATTCAAGAAATATAAACTACCCAAGCACCGAAAGTACGACAATTTATGCTCGTTTCGCCAATAAAGTTAGCATCTTCAGGAGCTGAATGATTAAGCGCACTCAATATGCCCGCCAACGTAAATTATCTAATCTAATTGTTTACCTAATTTTTTAGACCAGGCTATAGAGGTTTTTTCCCCCACAAAATAAAAGACACAAATGGTCTATACTATTATTTATAAGATTTTTCATTAACGAAAACCCCAGTTTTCGCACTAGCAAAATCGCTTTGTCGAATTTTTTAAACAAGAAATAGTGAAAAAATTACAACTTTTGGTTTTTTGGAAATATTTCAAAGATTATTCGAAGTATCGTTTTACAGTTGAAAATAACTTTTGTAGAGATCGGTGCATTTTCCACTGAGGAAATCCTGGAAAACTTTTTTTTTTATAAATCTGAAGTTGGACAAACTATTGCAGAAACTGATAGATAATAAAATGTGGTTCAACTGTCCGATGCGATGTGTATATTTTGCACAATCGCATCATAAACAATTTAACGGCACATCTTGCAAGATGCGCCGATTTAAGGGAAATCGACGTATTCAAATTCTGTAAACGGCATCTGGAAGTAGAGATCAATATCTCCAATTTGTATATTTTGGATTTTCACCTGAGAGGTGGGTAATGTGTTAAAAATGTCACTGAAAGTTGATCAAAACGCCCTTTCCCACCTCTCAGGAGTATTTTCTGGAATGTAGAAATTTGTGGTTTAAATTTTCTTTAAAATCATTTTTATGTATCTGTATATGCGAAAAATGATCATCATTATGTTTTTCATGACATGTAGGCATAATACGTCCTATATTTTATATTTTTCTTTTATTTTGTTTGGATATTGTTTCCTTGGAAGTGATATCAATTTCAAAAGCTGTATGCAGGTATAGTCTTTACGAGGATATATCAATTTCCAAATTTCCACTGATAATTTGCATAGGCATAAATAACTCGTTATTATTTAACGCTCCTCGTCTAAACTCGATTGGCAGTCCACGTGGAGATGATGTATTCTGTTACATAAAATGGGTGGGCGAAATGCCAAAAGAAAGCCTTCGACTGGCCGCTGTCAAATTCTAATTGGTCAGAGACCGAACTGCTTCGAACTTCGTTGACCTGCCGCTTCGTTATTCTATTCTGAATCCAGAGTGTGATGAATAGATGTGTATTTTTTTTTCCAGTATAAGGCCGCTGTCGAGAGCGTTAAGTTCTCCCGTGGTGCACCTCGGCCCGCCCGGGGAAGGACCGACGTTGACGAGGCGGCGGGCTTCCTCCACCCCCACCACCGGCCTCGCCTACGACAACCAGATGCTCAAACACGCGTGCGTGTGCGGGAACAACGCGCTCCATCCCGAACACGCCGGCAGATTGCAGAGTATCTGGTCCAGGTTGCTCGAAACTGGATTGGTATCCAGGTAAAAACTATTTTTTGTACAACTGTCATTAAAAATGACGTTTTAATTCATAGGCAAATGAATTAGAGACTAGCGTTTTCATATAATGTCTCATAATTATTTTTAACATTAGTGTTAAAATGCTATTAACGCTAGTGTTAAAAATACTTTCAACGCTAGTATTAAAAATACCTTTGACGCTAGTGTTAAACATACTTTTAAAGCTTGTGTTAAAAAAATACTTTTAACGCAAGTGTTAAAATACTTTTAACGCTACTGTTAAAAATACTTTCAACGCTAGTGTTAAAATACTATTAACGCTAGCGTTAAAAAGACTTTCAACGCTAGTATTAAAAATACTTTTGACGTTAGTGTTAAAAATACGTTTAACGCTAGTGTTAAAAATACTTTTAACGCTAGTGTTAAAAATACGTTTAACGCTAGTGTTAAAAATACATCCTCTCCCCAAATTTTTCTCTCTTTTCCGCCTCTTTCCCCCCAGATTTTTTCGGGTGCTTCGCGAGAATATTAATTTTTTTTTATAACAACTCCAGGCGACAGATCTTTAAAGTTCAAAAGACAAGAAAACGAAAAATTGTGCAAAAAATCAAAAACTCGAAAACGAAACGAGATATCGAAAAAAGTATATTTCATTACGAGTTCAGAAAATAGGCTTTTTCCGTGCGTGTGCGACATGATTCCGTGGGAGACTAAGCCGAACACGGAATAGGCCCTTTTTCAGTATGCTAAATAAGAATGTAAATATAGTGTTTTCAGATAGGTATAATGAAAAATGTATTTCAACAGTTTTATTGTACTCGAACAGATCTACAAAAAAATTCCATTTTATTTTTTCTTATTCGAAATAAAAAATGAGTTGCGTAAAATTTACCGTTCTTTTTATAACACTGAAAACTTGAAACGAGATAACGAAAAAGTGTATATGAAAAGTTTTATTGCCCTTGAATAGATCTACAAAAAGTTCCCATGATATTTTTTCATATCTTGAAAAATAAACAGAATATTGATTTTGTCATAAACCCACCAAAATGATACATTTTTTGATAGCCTTCTGAAAACTTACAAAAAAATTCGAAATCATTTTTTCCATTATTTTAATAGTCCAGGAAATATTAAAAAAAAAAACGAAAAATAGGGGACTTTTTAAATTTTACAATTTTTTTCTAATAACACCTCTCGAAAAATAAACGAGATATCGAAAAAAAATATATGAATAGCCTTATTAATTGTCCTCAAAACGATCCCATGAATTTTTTTATATCTTGAAAAGAAAACGTTTTTTTCGAATTTTTGTGTTTTTAGGTCAAGTTACGCTTGGTAGGATTAGATTTGGGGATCCCCACCCCTTCAGCTCTTACCGTTATCGTTATAGCAATTGTTTGGTCCTTCGGAACGGATTTTGGTCATATGAGCCGGAATTTCTAAATAATTAAACTCATCCGTGAAAACCCTATTCTTATATCTCTCTCAAAGTCGTGTATTCATATAATTGGCGTCCAATTTTAGTTTTGAACGCAATGAAGTCGTATTAAAAAAATTCCTACAATTTCTAGGTTCTTCAACTTCCGAGCTTTTCGCGAAGTGTTCGCGACTCATTTGTAATTTTTTTCAGATGTGATAGGTTACGACCAAGGAAGGCATCGACCCAGGAACTGCAGACGTGTCATTCAGAAGCTCATTCTTTACTTTATGGAACTAGTTCTTTAAATAGGCATAAGATGGACATGAGTAAACTCAGTGCTTTGCCAGTCAACACTTTTGTGAGATTACATTGTGGAGGTATCGGGGTGAGTACTTTTTACGATAATCATCAGTAGATAGCTCGCAATAGATTTGAAGTTGGCATGTCCTGTCATTCATCAGTCACTTCAGTTGAATTGTCACCTAGCGCATTGAATTACACATAGTAGGTGAATTACCGTTCTAATTCACCGATAATTCCAGACAAACCTCTTATGGACATTAACACACGAGTGAAATTTTCAAGACAAAACTTCTGTTGGTCCTGATGATTACCCTAAAATTTCACATGTAATATCACGAGAGTTCAGAAATTAATAGTAATAATTAAATTGCCAAAAACACTCTTCTCTCTAATAATCCTATCTCTAAGTAGGATATGATACAAATAGTTGTCGGAAAACTACTACTTTTTTGTCTAATACCACGACGGGCATTGAAGTATATCTGACAAGATACGAGGGCTGTTTGGTAACTCCGTGACTATTTGAATAAAGAAAAAAAAAATTGGCAAATAAGCGTTTTATTTTTCAACATAATCTCCTTTTAGATCAATACATTTAGTCCAGCGTTTTTCCAGTTTTTTTATTCCTTCCAAATAACAGGTTTTCTCAAGGCCCTCAAAATAGGCGTTTGTTTCGGTTATAACCTCTTCATTCGACCCAAATCTCTTACCACCCAGCCATTTCTTCAGGTTTGGGAAAAGAAAATAGTCGCAAGGGGCTAAATCTGGAGAATATGCTGGATGGGGTAGTAGTTCGTAGCCCAATTTATGAATTTTTGCCATAGTGACTACACACGTGTGCACTCGTGCATTGTCTTGATGAAGCAGCACTTTTTTTTTCGCTAAATGTGGTCGTTTTTGCCTCAAATCAATATCGAATCTGTCTAAAAGCTCTGAATAATATTCGCCGTTGATCGTTCTACCCTTCTCTAAGTAATCTATATGAATGACACCGCGTGCATCCCAAAAAACTGTGGCCATAACCTTGTTGGCTGACAGACGCACCTTAGCCTTCTTTGGTGCACGTTCACCAGTTGACACCCACTGTTTTGATTGTTCCTTGGTCTCTGGGGTATTGTGATGGATCCATGTTTCGTCTACGGTTATATAACGGCGTAAAAACTCGCCCGGATTGCGATTGAACTTTGCCAAACACTCCTTTGAAGTGGTCACACGGTTGCGCTTGTGGTCGAGTGTGAGCAATCGCGGCACCCATCTCGCGGATAGCTTCTTCATGTCCAAATATTCATGTAAAATGTGATGTACTCGCTCAGTTGAGATGCCTACAGCCTCAGCTACCTCACGTACTTTTATTCTCCGATCGTCCAATATCATTCCATGGATTTTATCGACGATTTCTGGCGTGATGACCTCTTTTGGGCGACCTGAACGTACGGCGTCACTTGTGCTGGTACGACCACAACGGAACTCAGTAAACCACTTCTTAACCATTGAAATTGATGGTGCAGAGTTCCCATAGTATTTATCAAGTCTTTCCTTGGTTTCAGTTATGGTTTTTTTACGCAAAAAATAATGCTTAATCAACACACGAAATTCACTTTTTTCCATTTTTGTTAAAATTCACGAGGTTGTCTGCTTCTAATTGCTGTCAAACACAAACCAAATGTCGCAGCTTGCTCAAAATTTGACAGTAGTCTATTGAAAGATGGTGGTTGACAGCAGCAGTGTTGCATTTAAAGTTACTGCGCGGGAAATTTAAAAAGTCACGGACTTACCAAACAAGCCTCGTATGTTTATTTTTTTTATTGATTTAGCCCATATTTGATGAAAATCCATGTTAATATCTATAATGAAACTTAAAGAATGATTTTCACTAAATAGGTTTACAAAACCTAAACCTTTTTAGTTGTAATCATTCATTTACTTTCTTTATAGATATATGTTTTGAAGAGAGCACACTATTGCAGAGCTCCTCCTTGTACTGGATGGTGTGAAAACCCACAGACCAATTTCAAGTTTCTTGTCTCTCATCATTGATATGTTAGATCACATTTCAAACTTGAATCAGGGGAAATCTATCAATTTTATGAAATTACTTCACATTTCAACTATTTGATGAGGTCATCAAACAAGGATACCTCTCTTTTTCAATTAGAGTAAGCAGTTGTCAAAGCTCACGGTTGCCAAACTGAATCATTGAAATATTTGAACTTCCTGAATTGATCCAATGTTTATTCACACTCTTTATGAATGTCCTGAATGTGTGACTTCCCTATAATAACAGTTATTAATTTCTGCACCTCCCTGATAAATAAAATAAAAACGCGCGTGATTTACAATTACTTCAAAACCGCTGGAACTTGATGGACGTGATAAGGTGGCCTTGAGGCTCTTACTCATGCGAATACGGAATTAAAAAGAAAAGTTGCATAATCTTGAAACTTGAAATTATATGTTTTTAAAATTAATTTCATCACAATATGGTAAAATCTGAAATATGAAACGATGAAATTGTAACTCTTTCGGTTTAAACTACCTTGAGGAGTTGAAACTCTTTTTTGAATTACAATCATTACCATCCTGACAATAGGTTTGAAAAAGTAAAGGTGAAATGACTAAAGAGTTTGGAAATGAGAATTTTTTTCGTGCGCATGTGACAAATTCTTGGGCAAGGCTAAGCTGCACACGGGAAGTCATGCAAGCACGGAAAAATCTATTTCTGGACGCGTAATGAACGATATTTTTCATTAGGTATACTTTTTTGCAAACGAAAACATAAAAACGAAACAAAATATAACGAATGATACAGTTGTTGTAAAAGGTGTTTCAAAATTCAGTATGAATATTTCAGGAGCTAATTTTTCAGGTCAAAATAAGACGTTTTTTTTCATAAAAATGTGTCTGAAGACGCTTCGTTGTCGATCTACTGGGCGTTGAAGTTTCAAGATTTTTTTTTCTTTGTAGCTCTTTCAGTTTTTGAGATTTTAAGATCAAATGTGAAACGCAGGTTACGTTTCAGGGCTTACATCATTCAGCATGCCGAAATATTGTGAGAATCTACAGGGAGGTATTTTTTCAGGGGTCAAGTCCTTTTTCATCCCTTGGTTGATTCTAAAATACGATATGAATTCTTTGTTTTGTTTATAAAGTTTTTTGGCTCTTGTAATTTTTACGCATCTGCAACCGTTATAGAGAAAAAAATTAAAATATTCGCTGGATTCAATGAAAATTTTTCAACGAAACTAAGATGCCTAAAAACCCTGGTGTTTCGAGTGATCAGATTTTGTTTAGATTTTTCAGAAAACAAAACAACTGAAATAGTGTTCTGCTTCTATAATGGGTTCCAGTGATGGCGCCCTTTTAGGATTTTAGTGCTGTCATCCAGGGATATAGTGATTGTAACAAACTTTAAATACCATTTAAAAGTGAATGGTTGTGGTGGAATCTGAATTTCGTATTATTGCAATTTCCTTGTATCGTTGACTATTATTGTGTTTCTTAATTTAAATAGAATGTAGATGTGTTTTCTTTCATACCCACGGTCTAGATTCATCTGTATGCGTGTCCTTATGGCATGTGTCCCAGCTTGGAATACTGTGGTGTTGTTACCAACTGGGACTATTACGTTCCTTTTTGGCCTCACGATGAGGCCCTCCTCATTTTCAAGTCACCGTCCACGATTATTTAGAGCAGCGCAGGTCCAATTGCTTGGCCCCCACGGTCCCCAGATCGCAACCTGCTGGATTTATTTTTATAGGGACATGTAAAGGGCCTAGTTTATGGTTCAGAACCAGTGCCTTCCATCGAAGTTCTTATTGAACGAATTATGGAAGCCTTCCAAACCGTAAGAAACACTACCGGAATTTTAGAACGCGTACGGCAGTCTATGAGAAGAAGCATGTGGGGTTGTATCGCAGAAGGAGGGGGGCATTTCCAGCATCTTTTACAAAAAGTCACATTATCAATATGTATATAACTATCATAGAGAAACTAAAAGATTGAATTATTATTTTTCGTTTCCAGGTTGATACAGACACAACTTGGAATGAATTATACACAGCGCCTGCTGCAAGAATGGCTGTGGGTTGCACTGTGGATTTGGCAGTACGTACCTGGACAGGTGACATTAGGAATGGTTTTGCAATAGTCAGGCCTCCAGGCCATCACGCGGAACCACAACAGGCAATGGGATTCTGCTTCTTCAACTCAGTGAGTTCTTGTTTGAAGTTTATCAAATATTTAATGTTTAAACATTGATTGAATCTTATTTACTGTGGACTTTCTTTCTTGGTCTATGACTTTCATGAATCTATGAAATTCAAAAAAAAATATCTATCAAGTACTAGAAGTCTTTGCATAAATAAAAATATAGGAAAACTAGTAATTTTTGGTCAGGAGGTGTCTCTAAAATGAATAATATTGGCTTGTGAATCAGAATTAAAAACTATATCAGAGAAAAATAATTATCGAAATTCATTAAGTATGCCGTGGAAATAAAATGGAAACAAAAAATTGAAAAGTTGGCCATGGAAACCATACGTCACTTGATGATAGTTGCTGCTATTGTAATGTTTTATTTTCTTCTTCAGCGTTATAAAAATCCGCAAAAAAAAAATTGGAAAAATTTGGCAAAAATCAATACTCTGTAGGCCCAAAGCTAAAAATACTTAAATGCCTGTACTATTCAGCATAATCTCCTTTCTAATTATATAATAGAAAGTAACTCCTTGAAATGAAATACCGGAAAATCCAATTATTATTCTTCAAATAACAACAAAACAGATTTATCCACAATCACCTTATAATTGAAGTTTTATCTACACTTATGAACCGTATAAAGTACCACTTTATCTACTAGTGGAATAATGAAATTACTTTATTCCACTAGTGGAATAATGAAAAATACAATCTTGAATATCAATCACATTTAACTTATTTTCACCAACTTCACAAATTTTTACAAATGGAGCCGATAAACAATCGAAAATACATAGCAACCATTCAACACCTCCCGATATTTTTGTATGTTATTTCAATGATTTTTGAGGAGGTGACAGCCGCTGTCAGAGCAAAACGTCAAATCATTTTGAGATGAAAAATTTCCGCGATTCTGATTCTAAATGAATGTGATTGTGAATAAAACGTTGTATTGCATGCGTGTTTTAGATACATTTTATTTGCTTAAGAAATTTAAAACATTCTTGCGCAAATAAAATGATATCTAAAACACTTATACAATAAATTACTATTATCACCACACGCAAATATGAAATTGAAGATAATGTGGAATAATAATTATACTGTATATTTGAAAATATAGAATTCGATTCTTATTAAGCTTTATATTGAACTCCTCGAATTCCTTTGTCAGCAGGAATTCCTTTTCAGGAGCTTCCAATATTTTATTGATTTGATCTGTAGAAATCGTTTTGGATTTCTTTGGTTTATACTCTCTCAAGAAATGCTTTCAACTTTTTATAATTCGATATAATACTATTAATGAAACAAATGAAAATCTTAAAATTGCTCCGTATTCGCCTTTACAAGCCACATCCATATTTCCAAACCGTTTTTTTCCAACTCGATTAAAAAGTGGAAAAATGTTCCAAAGAATTGAAAAAAAAGTATAACATTTGTACTTTTTCTCTAGAATCACAAAAAACTAGAAAACGAAACGTAATATCGAAAAATTGTATATACAGTTTTATTCTCCTTGAACAGGTCTACATAAAGTTCAAATGAAGTTTGTCGATTACCTGAAAAACAAACGAAATAACAGCTTATGTAGCGAACTGAAAAAAAATTGAGGTGTGCTAGTGTGATTGCTGCCAACTTACATGTCAAAATAAATTAATATGTTATTGACAGTTCTCTAGAAATCGCAAATTGTTTGTATATTTCCTTAGCAACGGGATAAATAACACTCGAATTGTGGCAATAATTGGATATTTTCAGTGCTTGATAAAACGCAAGGTATTTTGCGTTTTATCACGGGCATTGGATGATGGCGATCTGTCCTGTGGAATCTTTGTTGACCTCTCAAAGACATTTTTTACCATTGACCGTAATATTCTACTTGACAAGCTGTATAAGTATGGTATCAGTCTACTCTACAAGAACTATTTTGGAGAATTTCTCTTCAAGGGCACCAAAAATTATGATCCAGTGCTCATTCGATTCAGAATGACCTCTAGAAACTTTTTGAAAAATTTGAAGGTGTGTCGGCAAAAATTGCAAAAGTTATATACAATTTAAGCGAAGTGGTCGAGGTGTTAAAGCGTTTGGCTTCCACCCAGACGGTCCGGGTTCGATCCCCGGTGGTGTGTCACTGAGCTGAAGTGGTTCGGATTCCACTTTTATTTAAACTGTAGGTCCCGGATCTCCCTTGCTCGCACAAGCTCTGCTTTTGAGGGGTTTTCTCCGAAAACCTGGGAGTTTCGTAAAAACAAATAAAAAACAAAAAAAAAATTTAGTAAAAAATAATGGGAGGCTGCATGCTCTATCAAACCACCATCCTAGTCAGAAGCGAGGAATTATCTCCACACTACCAGAACGTGCTCGGAGAATATGTAAACCTGAGCATCTACAGGATGAACTAGAACATCTCCAGGCAACTTTGACATCAAACGGATATAGTGTACCCGTAATCAACAGGGCCTTGAAACCGAGGACTTCCACGAGGCAAAGTAGGGAGGAGGCTCAGATAGTTGCACGTGTATATCTTCCATATATTCCTAAGGTCACAGACAGAATTGGAAAACTCTTGGGGCAACACAACAAAAAAACGGTCTTCAGAGAAACTGCAGATTAGGCCAAACGGACAAGTCGGCAGTGGCAGAACACGCGCTCAGTGAAGGAAACCACAAGATTCTGTTTGAGGACATAAAACTTCTTGCCCCCAACCAGGGATACCATAGCCGACTTGTACGGGAGGCAATAGAGACACACGAAGAATTTCAACAGAAAAGAAGAAGCTGTGAACCTCAACCGAATATGGAAACCCATTCTTAGAAATTCCAGAGTAACAAAAGAAAACTACGACATTAAGACAGCAGGCAAAAAGGTGTCAATTAATGTTATCGAAAATATGCTTAACGCAGTTACGGTAATAAGCAATTCTGAGATAAGAAGGGATATCAACGACATTAAGCCGGCAGGTAGAAAGGGGGCTGATTAGGGTTAGTGAGACTGAGATTATTCATGATGTATAAGCCTCTGAAGAAGCTAGCCACTCGTGCTAGTGAAACATTAGGAGAAATTCCAAAAAACGACGGGCCCAAACTCGAGTGAAAGTTGTGACACTGAAAACTTCGGCCGCGAAAGCCTTAACCATTTTATCAAACAATATGCTGACAGTACCTCGGTTCAAAAATAACTATCCTATACATTCAAGGACCACTTTTGAAAAAGGTCCACTATATACAGCAACTAAATTGCTACATAGTATTCCTAATGAAATCAAAAGTATTGACCCTAGAAGCTTGTTGAGATCGCTGTGAGATTATTTGTGCAATATGGAGCCTCATTGTATAAATGATTTCTTCTCCTACACCGATAATATTGAGGATTTTATTTCTTGTGTTTTTGTGCTTAATAATTCGTTTGTACTTTGTACTCTGTGACATATTTCTCTGACCATAACTCTGAAATAAATGAATTATCTATAGGCAGCTCATACTCTATTATTATTATTTCGTCCTGCAACTGTTTTTCTCAATAGGTAGCGATTGCGGCAAGGGTCCTTCAACGTGAACATCGAGTCCACAAGATACTCATATTCGACTGGGACGTACACCATGGCAATGGCACGCAAGAGATTTTTTATGACGATCCAAGAGTCCTGGTGATTTCAATGCACCGACACGATGATGGGAATTTTTTTCCGGGTACTGGCGGCGTTGCCGAGTGTGGGTCTGGAGCTGGAGTGGGGTGAGTAGGAAATCCCATTGCTTTTTTTTATTTTCGAAACCAAACCCCAATATTTACAGAATGTCACGAGAACTAGACTGAGGAATGGATGAATTGGGAGGAGTTTTATTGCAATTTCAGCATGGATTGGTTTAGAAAAAAATTTACCAATGGTGGCCAATGATATAAAAGTTTTGTTGGGACCACTTTTTGTTATTTATTGAGTTCGATTTCAACAATAACCGCAATACTGACAATATTGAAATAGTAGAATATTACTGTTTCCCCACTTTTGGCACTTTTGACACTTACGTCATTGCAATTTGTCATTTATCCTGTGGCGGAGTATCAAAACTATCAAATTCAGATCAGTCATCAACGATCCTTCCCTCAGTTAATATTTACGGAAATGATTATTACCAGACATCAACAATCTGTCATGAACAATTATAATCATGATAATATGTGATAAAAGCTATATTATCCATATATTGTTAAGAATTTCCGTTGTACCATCAAATATAAAAACAGTATTCTTGTGAAATAAAACCATAAACTAATACTTTGTCGTCAAGGGCGTTGATAACTTTTTAAATAATCTTTTTTTACCGTTACTTGATTGAAATGTATAGTATATACAGTGCGACGCTAAATTATGGAACAAATTCATTATTTCTGAATATAAAGATATTTCGGAAAAATCCTCGGACAGGTCAATTTTCTTTTCCGATGGGCCAATTTTTGAACCCCACCCTAAATATATAGGGTTATCCGCATTTGAGGAAAAGCGACTTTGGTTATATTTTTAAATGGGACACCCAGTATATTTGTCCATATTTGGTTAGGGATCATCATTACAAATCCAGTGATACCAAGTTTGATGGGATTATGTCAAACGGTTGCGGAGATATAGCCAAAAAACTTCCTCGTATGTCTAATGAGTATGACACGACACGATTCAGAAGGTTAAAAGTCTCTGTCGCACTCATTGGGTATATGGAGAAGTTTTTTGGCCATATCTCCGCAGCCGTTTGACATAATCCCATTAAAACTTGGTATCACTGGATTTGTAATGACGATCCCTAACCAAATATGGACAAATATACTGGGTGTCCCATTTAAAAATATCACCAAAGTCGCTTTTCCTCAAATGCGGATAGATAACCCTATATATTTTGGGTGAGGTTCAAAAATTGGCCCATCAGAAAAGAAAATCGACCTGTCCGAGGATTTTTCCGATATATCTTTATATTCAGAAATAATGAATTTGCTCCATAATTTAGCGTCGCACTGTATATAAAGGTAATATAGAGGTAAAGACGATAATATTTCCACAGATTCAATTACACTCGCGACACGTTTCGCTAACACAATAGCTTTATCAATTCAGTCTTGTCGACAATTTCAAATCAGTGTTATTAGACATAAAGCTCCTAAAAATATGAGCGATACCTTATTGGATTCGGAATGACGTATAGAAAAATGTTTTTCAATTATTTTACAGCACGTAAAAAATTGCAATAGAACAAATTAAGATAAAAAAAAGACATTTACATTTTCGCTAATAATTCAAAAGCTATTAGTGATTAAAAAAAATTTCCAATAAATAAGTCCCAACTCCCGGAACTCTATCGTCATTATTTATAATTTTAATTTAACTCCGGAAATAGGGCTCCGCAATTTTTTTTATAGTATTAAATAACAATTTCAACGTGAAAAAATTATGTTATCATTTAAACCTTTGAAAGAATAAAGTCCTGTTAGAAAGATATTCTCATGTCGAAAAAGTTATGCAATTCGTAACTAACACATTTTTTTCCGATCTCCGTTTTCACAAATGGCAGCATAGAAGTTTAAATAAGAATTGTATAAAGTTTTTGCTTCCTGGATCCCTTTTTAAATATATAATCAAGAATTACACGTAATAAAAGCTTACAAAAGTTCTTTATTTTGTTTATTTGAATTATTTAAACTGTTCAAACTAATAGACAATTTTAAGATTTTTTTGACATTATCGTTTCTTTTATGACTTTGGACCTTCGAGATAGTTTTGTTCAGCGACAAAATATCTGCCAAATTAACTTTCAATCATATCCATACCTTTTATAGTTTAAATTATATACCTGTTTTAAGTTTGAGACAAGGTTATGCTAACCTAATTTACTATTTTCGAAATTTCGAACTTAGATCTTACCAAAGATCATTGTATTTTTTGAACTACTCCGGCGTATCCAAGGACGTCGATATGAAGTAGTTCCCCCCCTCCCAAGAATAATTAAGAAATAGTCTTTTTAGTATTTTCAAATTAAATTTAATTTAACATGTTGAAGTCCAATTTACCTGAATGATTTACCCCTCCCAAGAAAAAAATTAGCGACGCCCTTGAGCGCATCCCCTAGCTCTGCTACAGAACGTTAAAGTATCAACTATGTTGAATTTGGTGATACAATAACAATTTAGATCGAAGCTTAGTTTAGATTTAGGACTTTATCAATATAAAGTTAAATAAAGAACTATAGTTTTCTTGCCTTCGTTTCGAATATAATTAACATATATTTGTATGTAACAGAAATTCTAAGTTTTGATTTCAGCAAAAATAATGAATTGTATTAATTTTTTTGCAGATTTAATGTGAACATTGCTTGGTCTGGCGGGTTGAACCCACCACTGGGTGATGCAGAGTACCTGGCCGCATTTAGAAGCATAATAATGCCCATCGCGCGGGAATTTGGTCCCGATTTGGTGCTTGTTTCGGCGGGGTTTGACTCTACCGAGGGACATCTGGCTCCATTGGGTGGTTACAGGGTGTCTTCAGCTTGTTTTGGGTAAGCTTAGAATATTTTTTAAATCAATTTCTGACAGAACCTGTTTTGCTTATAAGTTGTCTGATATCAATGAAAGGTTTTTATCATAATTATATCGATATACGTAAGTTGATAAATGAATGAAACTATGTAGCGAAGCATTTCTATACTTGGTTGTTTGAAACATATTCCGTAAAATATGTTCTCGACTCCCGCCACAAGCGCGGCAACCCGCGATTCTTTCAATGGTATAAAGGGTTATCTACCTTGGAGACTAGTTTGCTACTTGGAACCGCCGTCTATGGCGCCTTTTTTTATGAAAAGTGATAAAAAAGGCTCGGGCAGAAAAAAAACGAAATACGTTGTTGGAATGATTCTTTTATTATCAACTAGACATTATACTCATACTTCCTTCTGAATATTTTCCGTCATAACTAGATGTTGATTGAACCTTTTGGTTTTTACCTTATACTAAATATTTGTGAATATTTTTGGATATTGGTGCCTGGTCAATTTTAGGTAGGTATTGTTTTTGTTTAATCTGGTTCACTCCAGTAATGTAGGTATTGAAGTTTAGGACTAAAGTTACCGTTGTATTTAATAATTTTAGTTATTGTGGAACATCAATAAAATATATGCACTCCTGGTATCCTAGCAGAGTCGAAAGAAGCACTGGTATTTTTCTTTGAAATCAGCTAACCCATAAAATTACCCTGAGAAAGAGTTCTGGCACAACTAGTATAAATCAATTAATTTGTTGACGCGAAAGAATACATAGATCCTGTCGTATTCTTATAGTTCAAGAAGAATAAAATTATAACATCAAAGCACAACTGAGCTCAAAGTTATTCTGGGACATTGTTACTGTATACAGCGTGCTTTCCGCATCAAAAGTAGTGGAAAACTTCTATCAAACGTGAGACTAAAGCTGGTGAAATGAAGTTTTAGCATGATTCAAAACAAGAAATTGTATTGCAACTAATTCTCGAAGACCAATTAAATTAAAAAATTAAACATTTCAGTATACCAACAATACAAAAATTTTGATTTACATATGACTCAATCTGAGAAAACTCTCACATTTGATTGGAATACTGTTTAGAATGAGACAATGTACCCCTTTGAAATATTTGAAAATCATATATTTCAGTTAAATTTATTCAAAATTGCAATACTTTGGGGCTCAGCCAAAATTTTAATTATGAAACCACTACAAACTTTGCAAAACAGAGCTATAAAATACATATGCAAATTGCCCTTTTTGGAACCCTCAAAAAAATTATATAAACCTAATAACTTACTAAATCTTCGTTCATTATATGGATTTAAAATTTCAATTTTCATCCACTTTGTTGATACAGGAAAAAAACATTCGGATCTTACTTTTGATCATATTTTGAACATTTATTACCATAAAACAAGAAATGTAAATAAAATAAACGTATTACTTTCACAATGAAACTTTGGATAAACGTCTATTTTTTACGAGGGAATTGAAATATATAATAATATACCACAGGCAATAAAATAAATTAAGACAAAAACTAAATTAAAAAAACTTAGAAATATATACTTATCAGATGACTTTTCAATTCCTATAATATAACAATGTTTCACCTTTGACTGTTTTGCTTTTGTTTCTTTGTGCTTTGATATGACTCCTTTTCTATCAATTGTTTGATTTCTTCATTAATTTGTATTTCATATGTATTGCCATTATTGAATCTATGTAAAAATGTAGTACCTCTAAGTATATGGGATAATAATAAGTTTATTAATACATAATAATACATCAAAATACAAGGACTATTAAAAAAAAATTATTCATTAGTAAAATAACGTTTCTAAAATGAATATCATAAAACAGTCAGACAGTTACGTAAAACTGGTATGAAGACTGTTTATGAACATTTCAAACAATTTATATTCTATAAATTTAAAGTAGAAAAGTTCAAAACGGACAAAAAAAAATTAAATAAAATAAGAATCCAGATATACAAAGAATAGTCGTTGGTAATTTTAAAGTAAAGGAGGCCTTGACTATGTCACATACTGAAAATCGATATTAATTGAGATTATTTCTTTGTGCAAGCATGTACTTTTTTAATCGATTTTTAAATTGAATGATGTTTCTGGAATTCTTGATCTCAATTGGTAATTTATTAAAATTTGACAGAGCTGAATGTGCAAATCTCTTTTGTCCAAAAATTGAGTTAGCAGGATCAATATGGAACATGTTATGTTGCCTAGTACGATAACTATGTATTTCAGAATTTCTAGTTAATATGAAGTATGATTTAACTTTTTTATTCACAATATTGAAAGACGTTTTGAAAGTTTCTATAGAATAGAGTTCTTCTAAGGAACATTTTTCTGTAATTGTATAGAGTTGAATTGTTGGCGTATCATATGGAAGACGATACAATACTTTTAAGGCTTTTTTATATAAAATGGAAATTTTGTTGAAATTATTTTTGAAACATGTTCCCCAAATGTTTATGAGATAAGTCATTCTACTTATTATATGAGAATGTAGAATCATATCTGCAATTTTTGGATTCAGTTTGGGACATCTTCTCAGGGCTCCAATTAAGGAAGACATTTTTTTTATAAGCACTTCAATATGTTTGTCCCACTTCAAATTTTCATCAATCCATATTCCTAGATACCTTATATGTGGAGTTTGTTTTAAAACATCATTTTTTATTTTCAAATTCAGATTAATTTTTTGTTTATTTTTTTGTTGAAATATTATGTATTCAGATTTACTAGTATTTAATGACAAAAGATTAGAATAAAGCCACTTTTCATATTTTTTCATATCTTCATTGATAATAGTTTCTAAAATTGAAGGATTAGAGTTCTCATATAAAATCACTGTATCATCTGCATAAATGGTATATTTACCCTCTAAATGCTTTCTAGAAATATTTTGAATATATAATAAATATAAAATTGGACCTAAAACAGAACCTTGAGGAACTCCTTTATTAATGAAAAGTTTGTCAGTTTCAAAGTTACAAGATTTAGTACTTATTGTTCTATGAGATAGATATGATTTAAGGAGATCTTTACAATGCCTTTGATTCCCATTGACTCCAAATGTTTCAACAGTGTTATGTGATCAACGGTATCAAATGCTTTTTTGAGGTCCATGAAAATTGCAACTACATAATTTCCTTTGTCAAGTACTTCTCGAATTTTATCAATTACTTGTAATGCTGCTGATTGAGTACCACTGTTTTCTTGAAATCCAAACTGGTTTTCATTAAAACCATATTTTTCATTGATGAAATTAACTATGCGTTTTTTAATAGTTTTTCAATAATTTTGGAGAAAATGCTCAATAATGCTATTGGTCTATAATTACCGGAATTTTGAATATCACCACTTTTGTAAATAGCTCTAACAGAAGCGTGTTTCAATTCATCTGGAAATATTCCTCTTGAAAAATATTCATTAATAATATTTGATAAAGATTTTGTTATAATATCTTTCAACTCAAAAATGTTTTTGGTTACCAAACCATCTGGATCAGGACAAGTTTTTTTCAAAGTATACATTAAATTTAAAATTTCGTTTTCGTCAGTGGGAAACAGAAGCATTGAAGAATCATTAATTACTGGAGGAAAATCTTCTCTTGGAATATTATTGTAATATGCGACCATTTCTCTACTTATATTATCACCAATAGTTGAAAAGTGATTATTCATCACCTCAGCAATTTCCAATTCATCCGTAATAATAGTACCATTTGAATTTATTACTTGAATATCATTATTTTTATTCAATTGTTGTATTCAATTGTTATTACCTTGGAAGGACTCAAATTTTCTATTAATATGTTCAGCTTTAGCTCTTTTGATCATAGCATTGACTTTGTTTCTTTGAACTTTATATTCATTGAATAAGTTTTCATCATCAATATTCTGTTTACGTAATTTGAATTTAGTATTTCTCAATTCTGTTTCTCTAATGATGGTTTCTGTTATCCAATCGTTGTTTTCACGAGCTCTAACATGAATTTGTATATAATAAATAGAATTGCATATCTCAAAAATATTTGGGGAACATGTTTTAAAATTAATTTCAACAAAATTTCCGCTTTATATAGCATTGGCCTTGAAAGTTTTGCATCGTTTTCCATATGATACCCCAACAAGTCAACTCCATTACAGAAATATTTTCGTTAGAAGAACTCTATACCATAAAAACTTTAAAAATGTATTTCAATCTTGTGAATACAAAAGTTAAATTAACCTCCACAATAACTAGAAACTCTGAAATGACAACATAACTTGTTCCATATTGATCCGGTTAGCTCAATTGTTGGACAAAAAAGGTTCGCACAATCAGCTCTATCAGATTTTAATAGAGTGCCAAATAATAAGACAAAAAATTCAAAAGTATATGCTTTTACAAAGGAAATAATATTATCCATTTTCAGTATGTGATTTATTCAAAGCCTCTTCTACTTTGGAATTAACAACGACTGTTCTTTGAGTATATTTTTTTATGTTAATAATTAATCTGTTTTTAATTTTTCTATTTTAAATTATGTATCAAAGGTTTATAGACCACAAATTATTGAAATGTTTATGAACAGTCTTCTTACAAGTTTAACGTTTTACTGTTTTATATTATTCTTTTTTTTAATGTCATATTTTACTTTTGAGTAATATTTTTTTAATTCCTTGTGTTTTATAAATATTGATATATGATTAACTAAAATAAATATAAAATAAAATTATATCTCTTCAATGATGTGACATTATGTCCTTTCATGCTATTTGAAATTTTCAAGTAGATGTGCCCCCTCGCGCCTTCTATCCTTGTCTTTTAATTCAAAATGTATTATCGGTGATATCATTTAAAACCGGTTTCGCCCCATTTCTATAAGTTGAACTGTTCAACAGTTAACAGAGGGGGGCTACAAAAAGCCGCACTGTGTGTTGATAACGGTAGTTTTCCTGTTATAATTTTTGGCGATTTCGGTCTTTTAGGACCATATCACTTATTTTATATTTTTCGTGGGTAACCTTTAACTGCTGTGGCAAGCCAAACACTTGAAATAACGATAAATCTCAGCCAAAGCACTATGTAGATGTGAGGATTTAGTTGAAAGACGACCGAATGCTGTGAAATCCTTTAGAATCAAAATTACATATCAATGTGACTTCCAAATGAGTTTCAGCAATTGGAAGTCACATTCATATGTACCTCTAATTTTGAAGGATACTTCAGGTTGAAATAAAACTGCCGAAAGATCATCCTAGGGATTTCCAATCAATTACAAATTGGGAAAACCGGCCAAGCTAGGTAAGCGTAGGTACTTATTAAATCGGATTATAGGAAAACAATTTGTTTACTGGTGAAATGTTGGAAATTCCTGGTTTGAGTGAGATACCTTGGCTGGTTAAATTCGAAAGTGGGATAATTCCCCACAAATTCATCAATTTTAAATTTTTCATTTGGACTATCTAACACACACGAACCTCTTTTCAGATACATGACTCGCCAACTGATGCAACTAGCCAGAGGCAGGATCGTCCTAGCCCTAGAGGGCGGCTACGACCTCCCCTCCATCTGCGACTCGGCGGAAGAATGCGTGCGGGTCCTGCTGGGCGACCAGCCTTCCCCCATCCCCCCGATCGAACTCTCCCGCGTCCCTTGCCCCAACGCCATCCTCACCATGCAAAAAGTCATCGCGATCCACACCGTCCGTTGGCCTTGTCTGCAAGAACTCGCGAAGACCGCCTCGTGTTCGTTTAATGAAGCCGTCAGGAACGAAAAGGACGACAAGGACACGGTTAACGCGATGGCGAGTCTTTCCATGCAGCACGCGGCGACGAATATGATTGGGTCTCCGACTTATCATCCCAATAATAGTCCTCAGCATGTCATACGGCCGAACGCGTGAAAAGGGGTAAAAAACTCGTTCGTATCGATATTTCAACTGAAAATCGTTGGTGTCGGCTCAGAGAGATTCGAGGTTTTTTCTGGGTTAGTACTCCAAAGATTTGGAACTACAACAATTTTTATTGTTACTGACTAGAAATGAAACTTTGTGGTTTCCTGCTGTTCTTAAACATCATTGGATTGCCAGCTGAATACAGGTAAATATGTTGCAAATATTCCAGCAATGGGGTTTAATCGTTCCTTATATGTTTTGTGGTGCAAAATCCGAATCAGTAGTTCTCCAACAACATTTTCTGGTGAGTATTGAGCTGACATATTCAATTCAAAAGTACGTGTGGTAGCAAAAACATTATTCCTACAGTTTTCGAAGCAGGGTTGCAATGTTTTGAATCAAATCTTGAATAAACTTTACCAGGATTGAAGTAATGAAATGAAGCTCCTTTCTTTATTATTTCTATATTACTTGTTCATATACAGCAACTCAAATACTTAAACCAAACCTACATTTTTTCAGCAACCAAGATCAACGATCAACTTCATCTGTTCATCTCTTAACCACAGCACATGATATTGTAGTTCATTTACAATCTACCACGGAGAGCATAGAACACTCAAAACCCTAACAAGACTTTAAGTCAAACAACCGCTAGATGGCAATGAAGGCTTTTAGTGGGTATCAACATCAAATGATTTAAATCATGATTTTAATCAAATGCTTTAAATCATGATTTTCTCAGTTTCAATCGTGATTTAAATCAAATTATAAATTGCTGTTAAAGCAAGTCGCTGAAGCTGATAACTCATCAGGAAATTCAAAAAGAGGAATTTTATTTAACACGTTCACGACCGCTATTCTTAAATTCTTAAAAACTACTCTTATTTTCGTATAGTATAACTTTCGATAAAACTATTTACTTTTTTAATTTTTTTGTTTTTCTTCATTTTGATTTTATGTTATTATGTAGTATCACAAATATGTGACGTTGGTTTAAGGTAATTATAATATTAAAATAAACCACATGTCACAAAAATGAACATCTCAATAACATTCGATTGGAACAAAGTGAGAGAACCTAAAATCACCGCTGAAAAAAAAACTAAAATCATTAAGAGCCTATCTTTGATCATTCCTGCTACCATTCGCTAATTTTGGAAAAAACTGTCGACTAAAGGCTATTCCACATGAAGGCAGTAGCAGTGGCCCCTTTTGACGCTGTTATCTGAATGAATGACATTGGAATAGAAATTTTCAACGAATTGTTTTTTAAATGCAGTATAAAGGAATCATAAATGCTATCTCAATTTCAAGATAATTTTAAGGTTAGAAATGCGAACACTGCTAGATTTTACTGCAAAAAGTTAAAATGAATCAAACTTTCAGCAGCGTGACCTTGAATTTTCAGCGTCGTCTAAATATGTTTGCCATTGGTTGTCTTATCAATAGAGGGGGGTGACGTCACTGCTGCTGCCATTATGTGAAGCTGCCTTAACAACTCTGCTTGTGATTCGATACTTTGACATAAGGCCGTTTCATGCATTGAGGACATAATGCGCATATGACCGTTCCGTTTCCTACATTGGGAGCGCATTGACACGCCCACTTTTATATTCCCCTCTTTGGCCTTGAGACATCGAAAGTGCATGAACTACTGCCCGTTCGTCTAGCAGCGATCAATGCGATCCAAGTTAGATCTGTCAAACTCAAAAGTCAAAACAAAGTTTCTTGTCTGCGCTTTCACGTTCAAACAGAATCGTCAGAAACCGAATTAAAAGTTTAAATTTAATATTTGATGAAGTGTCAAGTATCGTGCATTATCACATTCACCTGATTTACCGTACAATGGAAGAAAAACTCGTCAATTTATTTAGCATCATTCGTCGGTATCATGCCAAAACCACGAATGTGCAATTTGTCATTTCGAGTGAGAAGAGTTTTAAGAATATTCGTGCCTTATGCTTTGAAAGCCTAGGTAAGTTTTCACATCTGCGAATTCACTCTCGTTCACAGTAGACAACGTGAGTTTGGTATTGAAAATTTTAGTAGAAAATTAGTATTTTACATATTGAAGCCAGAGCCCTGGAATTAGCATATTCTCGGTTTTGGCGTGGGACATATTATCCTCATAACTATCACTTGTATCAGAACCTGAGCTACTCTCATTTTCACAAAGCTCGCTTCCTACTCTTGCCATTAACACTTTCGTTCTTCCCATATTAATTTATTTACTAGACAGATTTACTTTTGTTACATGAGAATTTGGTTGACTGATAAAGTGATAAATGTCAACATCTGCGGGAAACGGCATGCACCACGCAAGCAAAAATCGTTCCGATTCAACCCACCAACGTCAATGTTAGTTGAAACAGAACGCTTGATTATATCTGCAACAGTGATGCGATGAATGCATGAAACGGAACACGCTTATAGACTATTGAAAATGTTTATTATTGTTTTTCAAGGTTTTTTAACCTAAAACAATTTTGTAAACCTTTCTTATGTTCTATTATATTATATATTGTACCAGTATAATCAAACGCTATTCTCGCAGAATAGTTTTTCATCACATCTGATACCATTATAATAAATATGAACACAAAAGAATATATTGGGTTTTATCATTTATGCGAATACATAATATCAGGTAGGCAATGGGCGGGCTTTCTAGTCATTAACCTTACCTTCTTTTAATTCACATAAATCCATTACCTAATTAAATAATTAATAATAAGCCACACCTTCGTCAGTTTTTTAAACTAGCGCGTATTTTTGAACACATCAGGAAAAGTTATAACATGTTTTCTCACCAATCAGGTCTCAATCCTCAGCAAACCATAAAAGGAAGCGGTAGCGGGATCGGCTCACTCACTAGTTTTTAATTAACCAAGTTACTTTATTTATTAAAACTTTTCTGGATTGCTATCTTCTCAAATACACTATTCAAATTATTATTGAATAATATCTGGACTAAGGGCCCATATGGAAGATTCAATTTGACTTAATAAAACAAAGAATTCCTAAAGAAAAAATAGAAACGTCGGGATACCTAAGAAATTTAAATGTCCTCTAAATATCAGTCCTGTTCAGCTTGCCCAAAAAATCATGAAGATCACCCAACTGTGACGTAACTGATTTGATATCTATGATCTAAGAAACACTAAGCAAAACATAACCTAATTATTTTATTATAGTTTGTTAAGCCGCCACCCGCTTTACTTCGTGATCAATTTGCTATGATTTTTCTGCTCTCTGAGAATTGGGAGAGCAGATAAAGCTTGTTTTACGTGATCTGTAGCAACTTGCTCCTGACAAACGAACGGTCTCTGAGCAGTTGCGCAGAACAAACGAACGACCAATTATTGCTCAAATCAGATTAGATCAATGTGAGCATGACCAACGAACATGCTTATCAATTTACAAGTTATGGATCGAACCCAATTAGAATCAGTTGAAATTGAGTGAAATTTTAAATAATTTAGGAATGAAAGAACACTGTTTTCGAAAGGTAATTTCAAAATCTTTGCAGTATGTTGTTATTGATGAAAATAAACGTATTGAAAAACAATCCACTATTAGAGTTAATAATTTAAAAAAACTGTTAACAGTAGTGAGTAGTAGTAAGTAAAAATAAAGAATTCAGTATTAAATGAAGTTGAAACACAAATATTTAAACCTGATGATTGATAAAAGTTTAAATTTTGAATGTCATGTGAATAAATAAGGAAATCAAATATTCCTTATGCCCATATTGTCTCGGATATTAGATATTTAATGACTACGCTTCTCTTGTAATAAAAACCGATAAGGTATAATTTATCGTTTACCTAATGAATAAAGCAATAATATTAATTTTTTGAAAAACCGAGGGAAACTTCTCCAGAATTATATAAAGATAATTAAAATTCTACGTTTGCATACAAACTGACATAAAATTTATAAAATAGTATTAGTCATTTCACAAAATATCAAAATTATGTCACTATAATAAAATAAATGAAAATAATTTTTATTAAATAACATTAATTCAAATAAAGACAAAAACAGTCCTGTATCTGTTCTATAAAAACTTATATTTGTATTCAATGTATTATCTTCCTTATACCAGAGCTTGTTCTTAAAAAAAATACTCAAAAATGTATACTTCTTACTAAAGTTTTAAACGGATAATTAATTTTTTTTTTATGTTTTGGTTCTCGCAAAGAAGAAAAATCCTGTAATGTTCAAAGTACATCGTGAGAGCCGAGAGAAAGTAGGTAGGAATTGGTGTTTGTCTTGAATATTTGCAGGCTGTATGCCTCACACCTCACACCTTCCGAGCCCTGGGAAACAAAATTTACATCATAAATTGTGAAAGGCTTTCGCGGCATCGTCACTTACATGGTGATTCTTCGGGTGTAAGGCCGACGTATGTTTAGAGAAGATCTCGACGTTTCGCCAACACGAGTGGTTAGCATTTTCAAGAGATATTTTCAAAGTTTCTGGTTTCTTAAGTCGCTGTCAAATGCTTGACATTTGTTATACGTTGTCTCAATAAATACCTGTTATTTGACGTTCTTACATCTGATTGGTCCACAGCGTTAGCTGACATCATAGAATCGTTCGCTCCGTTAAAACAAGAATCAAAGAGCACAAGGCTTGCTGTCGGTTAGGGCACACACAGAAATCCGCTGTCGCAGAACATACTCTCAACAACGATAACCATTGAAATTTGAAGAAACCCAGTGAAATTTGAAGAAACCCAAGTCATCTCTTCAACATCTGCCTATTACCCAAGACTCTTCCGGGAAGCAATTGAAATTCAGAAACACTGCAACAACTTCAACAGAACCGAAGAAGGACTACAATTGAACAAGGTTTTGCTTCCAGTTCTCAAAAATTCTCAATTAGCTCCCTACCCACAAAATAACGGTACGAACGATTCTATGATGTCAGCTAACGCTGTGGACAATCAGATGTAAGAACGTCAAATCACAGGTATTTATTAGGCGTGTTCGGTAAATGCAGACCTGACAACTTCATTCAATCTATCTGCTCCGTTTTCCACTACAAGTATAGGGAAACCACGCCTACAGATTGAATCGAGCCGTCAGATTTGCATATACCGAACGCGCCGATTGAGACAACGTTTAACAAATGTCAATCATTTGACAGCGACTTAACAAACCAGAAACTTTCTGTTGAAAATGCTAACCACTCGTGTTGGCGAAACGTCGAGATCTTCTCTAAACATACGTCGGCCTTACAACCCGAAGAATCACCATGTAAAATTTTACATGTTCTTCATGACAATGAAGTATATTGATTGAAAGATATTTCTAGCATATTTCCAAAAGGACGACAAAGTAATGTGAATACTGACCTCGAATCTATCAGAAAAGGTTTTTATCAAACAACCTACTCACTCAAAAGTTAAGACAGAACTGCCATTCGGTCGCGTAAATAATGTGTAATCAAGTTAGCCCGGGTCCCCTCGTATTCCCAATTTCTATTTAGGCCTAGTTTGTCTCGTGCTATATGAGGGTTGTTCCAAAAATTACATATCATTATGTTTGATAACATTCTTTCTAAAGTATGCTTATGCATTAAATAGTTTATAAAAACCATAATAGATTTACTTCGCATCATGGACAAAATAAAGTCTTTATGTCTGGACTATAATTCTTATTTCTATGTATTTCATATCATGGATCACTTTGTAACACTAAGTTAAGGTTTGAATCAATTCTCTCAATGGACATAATTATGACGTTGAATTCACAATGATAGTGACTAGTTGATGAAAAAATATTTTATTTGACTTATTAAATTCCCCTCGTATAATTCTCGAAGTTTATCATTCTCATTAGAGTTGATGTGATTTAAATCAATTGACGTTTTCTATTTGAATCATTAAAAATAAAATTGTCTGATTTATAATTAAAAGAAAATAATAACTTTGAGTTTTAATCAATGGTTAATTATATCAAAGAAATAAAATTAGTGTACCTCACAATAAATAATACGCCTTAATATCTATCATTTTTATAATAGGCCTTGAAAACTTTATAAAATAAAGGTATACACTTTTAGAGAAGTTTTCAAGTCATGTAAAGGGTATATTACGAAGACGTAGAAGGGCCACGAGCAACTTTTTTTTGGAATCCCGACTTTAATCTCGGACCCCCGACTTTAATCTCGGACCCCCGACTTTAATCTCGGTGGTTCGACTTTAATCTCGGACCCCCGACTTAAATCTCGGGGGTTCGACTTTAATCTCGGACCCCCGAGATTAATGTCGGGGGTCCGAGATTAAAGTCGAAGGTTCGAGATGAAAGTCGAGGGTCCGAGATTAAAGTCGGGGGTCCGAGATTAAAGTCGGGGGTCCGAGAATAAAGTCGGGGGTCCGAGATTAAAGTCGGGGGTCCGAGATTAAAGTCGGACCCCCGAGATTAAAGTCGGGGGTCTGAGATTAAAGTCGGGGTTCCGAGATTAAAGTCAGGCCCCCCGAGATTAAAGTCGGGGGTCTGAGATTAATGTCGGGGGTCCGAGATTAAAGTCGGGGGTCTGAGATTAAAGTCGGACCCCCCGAGATTAAAGTCGGACCCCCGAGATTAAAGTCGGACCCCCGAGATTAAAGTCGGGGGTCCGAGATCAAAGTCGGACCCCCGAGATCAAAGTCGGGGGTCCGAGATTAAAGTCGGGGGTCCGAGATTAAAGTCGAACTCCCCGAGATTAAAGTCGGGGGTCCGAGATTAAAGTCGGGATACCAAAAAAAATTGTTCGTGACCCTTCTACGCCTTCGTAGTATATAATCCAATTTTCTCTTTTTTTTGTTCATTTGCAATAAACTAGGTCTCAGAAAAATTACAAATATTTATTGCCATTTTACTATGATTTGGTTTTAATTCGTATAAAAACGGTCAAGTCATTATTGGCTTACAAAAAACAAATGAAAAAATGGAAATTTATTTCATGATATCTTTCAATTCAATTAACTCAGGTAGTGTATTTTTTATTATCATTTTATTCAATTTTAAAAATTTACCTAACATATACCTTTATGTAATTCTTACCTGTAGTTTTAATCTTTTCGCCTGTATATTTAAACCGTTTATTTACCTTTTTATACAAATCGATGCAATGCTTCTTAGTTTAATTTGGAATAAAATTTATTATTATTATGAGTAAACCATTGAGGCTACATACGTCGTTGTGTTGTTATTGGAAAAAATTAAGAAGTATTTTAGTGCTTTATCTCGGGAACTACACATACAGAGCTACGATTAATTTAAAAATGAAATTTATAATCTTTCGCTACCATGCAAACTTTTGAAATTATCAGCGAAAAAATAAAAAAGTGCGAAAATTTGGATGTTTTTACTAATATCTCAAAACGCGCCAAGAAATTTTGTTGATTCGGATTCAGTACCTCAAAGAACATAGGGAACGATAAAATCTTTTTGCAACAAGATGTCTTTTTTGACACCGTTTGCCTGGATTAGCTATCATTCCATTTATGACATTTACATTAAAATGCCGTCTAATTCAGAATTATTCTCACTGAACTGAAGAATAATGAATTTTTGTATGAATTCTGCACGAAAATTTCTTCATGTAAGAATATTGAATTTTTGTATGAATTCTTGCACGAAAATTTTTTCAGGTAGGAATATTGAATTTTTGTAAGAATTCTTGCACGAAATTTTAATCAGGTCTGGTAATGCAGTTTCATGCAATGTTTTGTATTCAATATTGATTTTTTTTTCAAGGAGGAAATTTTTAAAAAGAACTCTGTTCTTTCAAATCCCCACAGGAATGAAAATATGTTGACTGTAATATTCCGAGAAAATATTATTGACAAATACAATGGAAATGAAAAATCATTACAAAGTTCAATTTGCTTGGGAGTGTTTTTGAAGTAGCACCACATGCAAGGAATCAACCCATTTCTTAGAAAAAAAAATTGATAAGTTATGTTCAAAATTAGTGGTACACTAATCTGGAAAACTGCCAAACCGTGGAAAATGAAGCCGACATTCAAATTGGTGATGTGAATGAAGCACATCGATGTTTTTGTGAGAAGATTATATAGTGCAATGTATTTTGAAAAAAAAATTATTGGGGCATGTTGATGTCAGTTGTTGTGATCAAATGATTATTTAGGTAATTTTTGAAGATAAATTTGCATAATTGTTGAAATGTTATGGATATTTGTGTACTTTTAGAAACTTGCGGAGCAAGTCATAATGCTCAGAATGGGTCACCTTTGAGTTTCGGAACTACATTGCTGATTAGTGATTTTGATTGAAAGCTCTTGTCATACAAAATAGTTTTTCTGAATTAGTTCAAGAATGCCCACTTTCTCGGAGCAACTGCAGGCCTCAAAATAGGCTAATCCAGTATTTTAGTCCGTTGCTAAGCAACGAACTTTCCCGGACCGTTTAATACTTTCCCGTATCGAAAACGACACGGGAATATTTTTGCCGGCTTGTTTACATTTTAGACAGTTATTGAATTCACGCAAACAATATGTAGAATTCCTTAGTTTTTGATAATGCTGATTGCGATTTCAGAAAAAATCTTATGTGTACCTCGTAGTAAAAGCACATTCCCAGACTTCAATGCTTGTTGGCCTCGGCTTAACGCCTCGGCCAACAATTTACATTGTCGTTCGGGAATGTATTGCTTTTACTACTAGATACACAATATACTATTTGAATAGGCCATACCAGAAAATGTTTGTTCTTTGAGAAAAAGAACTTGTTCTGTGACCGTTTATTTTATAATCTTTCAGATGAGTCCAACGTTATTCTGTTTTTCAAGTTTGTTTCTTTACTGAAAAAGTTATTATTTTTTATTCAGGTTGAAAAAGATCTGTATACAAATTTCATTTTTTGTGCTCCTTAAATTTTCCATCAGTTTAAGTCAATTAAATGAAACATTTTAAAAAAGGCAGTCCTTTTGAAAACAAAGTTTTTTATTAATTATCTCGAGGTTCAACTGAAAAATTAACTGTTGTTAATCACTTTTTTGCACTCACCAAATCGACATGATTGACGCCTGCGCAGTTTATTAGCTACCACTTTCGAGAATGTTCCTAGAGGAAAAAGTTCTGGGCAAAATGAAGCTACTCAGCCTGTTATTAATCATTTTTGAAAATAGGCGTGGGATCCTGGTCTAATGGTTTTGGTCTATTGACTATTGTCAAACATATAGTAGATACATGTTCTCCCAAATTCAGGGTGACCCACTCGAGCCCCAATCTGTTCAGAGGGTGAGAAATCAAAAACCCCTGTAATTATAACGAATGTGAAATGTCTTTATAGGAATGACTAAGTCATTGCATCATTCATTATTAATCATTGTAATTGTTCAGAAAATTGCGGGAGGTGATAGAGCATCTTGGTTTACGTTACTTCTTGGCTGGCTCTACATTTCCCTGATTTTCGTCTGAAAATTGTTGGAAAACGAAACATTCCTGCAGCCACTTGGAGTGACTGCCTCTTATTGAATAAGATCAAATTTATCGTGTGTTTTATTTTTGTTAATATATTGAAAGTTTTTAATAAAATCATTTATTTACATTATAAGCAGTGTTATTTTTGCCCATAACAATTTCCATTTTTATCTGAGTCAGGATCTCAATTTGCTAACTATCTGGTCTCAAAAGGCAATCAGAATGTGGTTGATTATATGCACAAGATGGCTGATTTTGTCTTCCTTGAGAATGTTTTCCTATTCCTGTATCCCATACTAGTCACTACATATGGCGAACTAGTTTATAGGACTTATTTTTTCTTTCAAGAGGATGGACTACAACTAAATGCTAATTTGTTATAAATTGTTCCACATTTACTATTGAATTCGTCAATCATTCCATTCCAATACCACATGAAATCAAAAAATTATCCAGAAAACTCATAAAAAAGTAAATAGTTATAAAAAAATCCAAAGACGGTATTATCAAAAACAGATAGTAGTGATTCACTTGGAAATTTATGGAAATGTACGAAAAATATCAGTAATGAACATAAAACCCGACTGAAATAGAACAAATAATAAAATCGTTGAAACTGAAAAAATCTCCTGGTATTGATTAAACCACTTCAGAAATACTAATACCTATTCTTAAGTAAAATCATTTCAGAACAATTGACTCATCTGATGAATTTCATCTTGAATTCAGGTCAAATTCCAAAGTCTTTCAAAGTGGTCATTATCAAACCAATATATAAATGTGGTGATAAATTTGAATCTAAAAATTATAGGACTATTTCACTAATTTCAAGTTTAGCTGAAGTTTTTGAGAAAATTTTGAAGTATAGAATCGAAAAATTTTTGGAAAAAAATCATCTGATTTCAGAAAAACAGTTGAGATTTAGAAAAAACGTTTCAACCCAGAATGCTGTCATCTGAGTAATAACATACATCAACATCTTGATAATCAAAATTCAACTATGGCTATTTATTTGGACCTAGCTAAAGCTTTTGATACAGTTGACCATAAACGACTATTGATGAAATTAGAGAATATTGGATTTCGCGGCAAAGTTTATGATCTCAAAAATTACTTAGAAAATAGAACTCAATATGTTGAAATTGATGAAGTTGGGAGTGAACAAAAAATCTTTCAATTCGGTGTGTTACAAGGGACAGTTTTGGGACCACTGCTATTTACTATCTATCTCAATGACCTTTTTATATTAATACTATAGGTGAAATTCATAGTTTTGCAGATGACACAGTTATATAGAGGAAAAAACTGGATTGAATTACAGACTAAGACCACATAGATTTTGAAAATATTAAAAATTGGTTTGATTATAACCTACTCACAATAAACTTTGAAAAAAACGAAATATATACCATTCACACTTTATAATAATACTCTCCCAGACATGGGGCCACTAATAATTGATAATAATACTAGAATAGAAGAAACAGATAGTATCGAGTACTTAGGGATTATGCTTGAAAGACATCTTGTATGGGACAAGCAAATAGAATTCCTATTGAGGAAATTGCGAAGTTTACTATCAAAATTCAAGTATCTCAAAACATTCGTGAACGTAAAAACTCTTGACATTATTTATTATTCATTATTACAGTCTCAATTGAATTATGGGATTCTGGCTTGGGGAGGAGTCATGAAATCCCACCACAGAAATCTTGATGTTCTTCAGAAATGGTTTTTGAAAATCATATTTAGTAGAAGTTATTTATATCCAAGTGAAAAGTGTACAAAGAATCAAAGAAAATGGATATAAGACATTTATTTGGATACAACATAATGATTTACATATACAAACATAAAACGAATATAAACTTCAATAATCATATTCATAATACCAGAAATAAAAATAGTGTCACAGTGAAAAATAAAGTTAAAAATCAAGGTCTCAGAAAAATTTCAAATATTTATTACCATTTTACTATGATTTGATTCCAAATCATATAAAAGCGATCATTTTGCCCATTAAAAAAACAATTGAATAAATGTATTCAAGAGTCTCATCGAAATTTTGTTCATAATATCTTTCAATTCAATTAACTCAGGTTAGTTTATTTTTATTATCATTTTGTTGAATTTTAAAAGTTTACAAAACATATACCTACATGTAATTCTTACCTGAAAGTTCGCCGGTATAATTTAACCGTTTATTCACCTTTCTATACAAATTGATGTAACGCTTTTTTATTGAATTTTGAATAAACTTTATTATTATTAATTGTCGTTAGTGATATAGCATTATGAACAATTTACTGATATTTGTTATTTTTCAATCAAGATAAGTACTCGCCCTGTGAAGCCAACCTTTAAAAAGGGAGATCCAGATTGTTTAGACCAAGAAATATACTGATTGCAGTAAAATGAGGTCTGACTTGGCCATAGAGACCTTCGTATGTTTATATTGACAAAATGATGTAAAATTATTGCCGAAAACTTTAATTATAAACTAAAATCTTACATACAAAAAACACAAGAACTATAAAAACAGAACTCGTTCAAATAGAAACGGGTGACTAAATATCGGTTAAATCGAACTAATGAAAAGAAAAAAAAAACAATATTCATTAACAAAATATTCTAATAATCCAAAGGTATTGAAACATGCTATCGTCAAGCCCTTATATAAAAGTGTTGTTTTTCCCACTTGAAAACCCAGATTGATATTCAGAAAAAATGTTAAATTATTGCAGAAACATTGTAGCAGAAATATAGGCCAATCTCATTCAAATCATATATTTCAAAAACTGTGGAACATCCTTTGAAATCCATACTTTCTGTAATATTTAACATTTTTTCTGAATATCAATCTGGGTTTTCAAGTGGAAAAATCAACAGAAGATGCTATTTTTACAACATCAATTTATGAGTCATTGGATTTATTACCAGAAATTACTGAGTTAATTGAAATACCTACTATGGGATTACAGGAACTGTTTACAATATATTGAAAGACTATCAGAACGAATTCAATAGGTGCAATTTGATGTAGTATGTAGTACACATAGAAAAATAACTTACGGGGTTCCGCAAGGGTCTGTTCTGGGACCGGTTTTTTTAAATTTATATGTAGTTCATTCAAAATAGGTGGATTTGGGGAAATCATCAGTTTCACATACATAGGTATAAAGAAACAACTTTGAATAAACTCAAAGAAAATATTTTAAATGTAACAGGTTTACCACTAACAGCCGTATGCATAGTCAATCGCCAGAGTTTCGCCGTTCGCTACACCAGGATTATAATGCACAGTCGAGCTCCAAAAAAGTGACAACTACGCGATAAGTCACATTTTGGTGAAACGCTGGCGATGTACCACTTTTTTGGAGCTCGACTGTGTATTAATAGTTCTTGTGTAGCGAGCGGCGAAACTCTGGCGAGTCGCTGGAATTGACTATGCATACTGCTGTAAAATTCCCGAAGCCCAATCAATAAAATATCTTGGTATAATAATCGGCCCTTGAGATGGGACACACAAATGAAATATCTGTCAGAAAAAAGTTACATGTGATATTTATTACCTTTGGAGTGAATACAATTCAAGAAATAGAAATTGACCCCAACTCCAAAGTCACATTCGATGCGCATTTCGCCAACAAAATAGCATCTTTAGGAGCTAAAATCTTACTAAACTACTTATACCACCTCACTTCTATGTACAGGGGAAATCTAGCAACTGAATTTTGACACTTATAGTTGTCTGATCAACTTGAAATTTGGCAGATGCTCACAATTCCGGTGACAATGTTTTATGAAATTTATTCGCGTCGTGCCCTTGAACTCGTTGCGCGTGCTATAAAGGCTTATTTTTATCATAATATAGGTACAGATCAACAAGCGTAAGGATGCCTCTGAGATGCGCAAACGATAGAAAGCGTGAGTAGATGTGCGACAATGATCGACTACTGTTTAATAAGGCAGAACAATTGAGCTCCTGCTCCAGTCCAGGGTTTTGTCTTCTGCGCAACCAATTTTCAGAGGCCTCCTTACGCTTGTCGATCAGTACTGCCTCCGCATCCGAGAATTGATTGTGCAGTAGACAAAACCCTGGAGTGGGGCAGGAGCTCAATTGCTCTGCCTTATTCAAGCAGTTACGTCTTTGTTGCACATCTACTCACGCTTTCTATCGTTTGCGCATCTCAGAGGCATTCTCCCGCTTGTCGATCTGTACTACTATTGCCATCTAATCATTTTAATTTCTTTAAGAAATCTTATATTTATTTTTTCTTCCACATATATTGACAAAAAAACAATGTATTTTTCAACTTAAATCTTTATTAATCTAGCAACAGATGTGCAACACAATGACCAAAAATGGAATGTCACAGCATTATGACCATTTGTATATGAAATAATGTAGTTGAATGGAGTCAGATCTATTTTTTCGTCAACTGTGAACACTGGAGTATGTCGAAAGTATAGGGAAAAAATCACAAGAATGACTCCAAACAATATTTTCAATCCATACGGGAGTCCAATTTTCACCATTAGATTATTTTTCCCACTTTGACATTCCTTAAGTATTTCGTCGATTTTATTAATTTTTCTCTGAACTTTAGAGTATTTTGCGAAGTTATCAGTTATACTATATTGACTTTGTTCAACTTTGAGCTCTCTTTTTTGTGAAATGAGTTCAATTTCTTTGGAAGAAGGCCTGTTTATCCATTTCAGAATCTAAAATAAAGGATAAGTAAGTAGAAATCGTATGTATTCGACAATACTCACTAATTTTCCAATTAGGGATGTATGAACACTGATGAAACTCAATACTGTTGACAAAATCAACAAAAACATTTTCAATTTTTTAAATTTTCATCTCTGGAGGCAACACAACCTCACTTTCTGATTAATATGAGAAAAAGAAGAAGAAAGTAGGTAGGTTGAAGGCTCGTTCATACCCTTGCGAATATTCTCATTTTTTTGCAATTTGACTCATACGGTGAAAAAATTTCGGTGATTGATGAATAATAACATGTAATTTTTCAGTATTTGGGGTAAGATATTACTACACTACCGAAAAATGACATGATGATTCATCATTCACCTCAATAATGTCGACGTATGAGTCGAATCGCAAAAAAATGGCCAATATTCTCAAGAGTATGACCGAGCCCTAACCCAGGTGCGGTTTGAGGTGGTGTACTCATGGTGTGTAGTCATCCACACATATTAAAAAAATAAATAAAAATGAGCCATAGAATCGAATACAATCTTGAAAACGAAATCGATCACTGTACGTATGTCCAAGTAAAAAACTTTACTTATGGTGTCTCCAACGAGAGACAGAGGAGTAGCAAATAAATTTTCGCAGATGAATTTTATATAACGGACACAAGGCAAAACACCCAGTTCACAGTCATTTAACAATTAATATGTTGACATTCATTGTTGAATGTCTGTTGACATTAATTGTTGAATGTCAGTTGAACACATTTGTGAAACCAATATATGAGTTTGTTTGTGAGCATTAGTGAGGAGAGGCCAGTAATTGTTTTGATGGTATCCTGGAAGCAGTGGCGTACTTCTTATTTTATTAAGAAGCCAAACATGTTTCACAAGTTAAGAGTGAATAATCGAGTTTAATCTAATTACGAATGAAGACGGAACTACCCGACCATGTCTATTTTTAGCATGATTCAGGAGATAATGTTTATAAAAGTAGCCAGGTAAGACATTCAACAAAAATACAGAAAAGGTTTATCTCCATTTCTGTTATTGCTCTGAGGATAATCGTGTCGAAGCATTCCGTCTACGATGTCATTGTTCAACGCAATGCAAAGTTTTTAAAACGGACCAAATAATTTTTAAAACAGTGGTTCGCCAAAAAACAGCTTTGTAATCTGACAGGATTCAGTTGTCACTATTGACATTGACACTTTTGTCAAGTGAATGTCAACATTGTAAATAGTCAGCTGGAGCAGAACTTTCAAAAATTGGTGAAACTGTGTTTGTGGAAGAATTATTTCTTCACTCGACAGGATCACAAAAAGAGTTTAATAGTGAATGTTTTTAAGTAATGATAAAATGGACAAGCAACCGTCTATTATTTTATCAAAAGAAGTCGAAGGCAACGGCATAAAAAAAGACAATTCCCAAGAAATATCTAAGAAAGGACTGAGTAGTATTAGAGCAATCATATTTTTGCTACTTTGGTACTTTTTTAGCGGGTGTACGTTGTTTTTGAACAAATATATTCTCACCTATCAGAATGGTAATCCAGCAGTATTGGGCAAGTATTTTCAGTACTTTTACCTGTTATAATCACTGTTTATCTATTCATCGATTTTTTTATCTATGAAAATAGAACTGGAAATGTACCTAAAGTTGTCTGAAATGAGTTTTAACAGTTGCTAGTATTTTACCAGTTTATTGCTCAATTATTTATTCATACATCACCGTTTAAAGCAGGTGGCATGAAATGAAAACAAAAATCCAAATTTCTTGGCCATTCTAATACATGTGTAACTTTTATTTATCTACCTTATTCATTTATTCACGTCATTGTCATTTTAACAATAGAATACTTACGTTATTATCACTGTACAAGTTACCTTGTGAATTAAATTTTCAATACTAATCGATATGTAATTCCATAGGTGCTTGTCAGATGCTGATGACCGCTACATGTGGATTCATCCAGCTCTATTTCCCATGTGGAATGTACAAACCGTCACCACGGTTGAGTAAACCGCCTGGTTTTTACAAGCATATGGTTTTAGTAGGGTGTTTTAGGTAAACAATCTGCTTTTTTTCTAATCTTATAACTTTGAAATAATCTGATTCTTTTTTAGGTTTTTAACTGTTGTCCTAGGATTGATAGCTTTGAATTACGTTGCTGTTAGTTTCACAGAGACTATAAAGAGTTCTGCACCACTTTTTACTGTGCTTTTATCAAGATGTTTATTAGGTAAGGCTGCTAAAATGTGTTTCATTCTTCAGATTGTTTGTCGCACTAAGCTCAGCATATTTTGTTGCCTATTTCCAAGTTGTTTTTATACGTGAGGCCATTGATGACTGTCCAGAGGTCTTAACATTACAAAATAATTTGAATAAACATTCAGAACAGATAACACGTTGAGAAGGTTTATCAAAAATAATAAAGATGAAACACAAAAATCTGAAAAATCAGGAGTTTAAAAATTGAACTGTGGATCTTGTTCCAAAGTATAAGTAGGTCAGACTGGTAGACCATTCAAAAGCCTCGTACGTGAACACCGTATGAATTATGTAAAGAATAGAACACATTTAACATATACCAGTCATATTTTGGAAGAAGACCATGACTTCCATGAAAACTTCGAAATCCTTCCTGTTGAAAATAAGGGTATTAAACTTAATTATTTAGAATTCTTGGAAATTAACAAATTGAAAAATCCAAATTGTTCACTAAATGATCAATTGGACCTTAATAGTTTCCCTTTGTTATCCCTTTTCAATTAATTAAATAGTACCCATGTTTTGAGATTTACAGGTACCTATGTAAATTGTATTGTCAATTTTTATTATAGGTAGGTCCTAATTATCTCGATTGATAAGAAGGGTATTTATCACATACCCTTCTCAAATATCAAATTGTCAATTGGTACCTGTGAAACATACCAAAACGTCACCTACTGTAGTGTCTATAAAATAAAATCATGATATCCACGGCTTTCCCAAAAGTACGAAATGCAAATACTACCTAATTAGTGGGGAGAAAAACGTTAATATTTTTTTCAGGGGAACAAACCGGTTTATATGTAAACCTTAGTCTAGTACCTGTGATGTCAGGGTTGGCGTTGTGTTCTGTAAATGAAGTCAGCTTCGAGATGATAGGATTTGTTGCGGCCATGGCAACAAATGTCACAGAATGTGTGCAGAATGTCTATTCCAAAATGTTGATATCTGGTGACAAGTTCAAATATACGTGAGTACCATGTTTAGGTTTGTTAGCGCTTCGTATCCCACCATAATTTGTCGTTAGAAGGCGATTTTTTTTATTTGGTAATTTTTTTTACTTAATTTGTTGATTTTTTTAAAATTTGGTTGCTTGATATGGGTTTAAAATGCACCTTAAGTGTGAAAACCAGTTTTGGGGCATTTTTTTATGAATCTGGTATTTGTGTTTGAAGACACACTATACTAATTAATCTTACCAACTTTGAAAATTGAATTACTCAATTTTAATTCACCCCCTACTCTACAAGTTCCCGTGCTAACTTGTCAGTTTTTTCTTCTAATTCTATAACTTTCTGCCAGAGTTGCAAAAATCATGATTTGTTTTGAAAAAATCAATTTTTTTTGATTGAATCGTGATTTTTTTTTATTTATGGACAGGAGATACAGAGGAGGTTTGTGAATGATTTAAATATGAACTTTTAAATTTTGTACATACAATCGAAAAACAATGTTTACTGTATACCCACGTAAATGATTATTCTGAAAAACGCAATGGAAATTTTATACTTATTTTCAATAAAACATCGTATATTGTTCAATACGTGAAATATTCGCGGCCAGATTATCTTCATTTCTCACATTAGACACAACATACATACATGCATTAAGATTCCACTTTCACTTTTCAGTATGAAAGGTTAATTTCTTGGTAGAAGGTCACGAGATGCGTTGAAAAGTATTTTATTGAACAATTTTATTTGGTGTTTCACAATATTATGAGTAAGTGAAGATCAGTTGGCGAAATTTCGCAAACTTTTAACTATGAATAGATTTTGAGGCCGTCGTAAGTTTGAATTTCTTCCTAATAGACCGGCCGGTAACAACACATTTCTTGAAACGTTTTTTTAACGTATGTTTTTTTTTTAAATTATGATTATTATAGGTTTATAAATGTCCTCACCAATTATCTAAGACTGCTCGCATGCAGCGGCGGCACCAACCAATTTTGAATTTGCAAAAAAATTGATATCTCTGAACGATTTTTTAATGTATGCAAAGTGGTTTTTCCGACAGTTTGAACTGAAAAACCCACGAAAATTAAAAAGCATATTTTTCTCTTGTGTAGAAGGCCCTGAAATTATCGACTGAACATGTATAAAAAAGGTGGTATCTCAAAACGATTTTTTAAAGTATGCTTTTTCACAGGCTGACTCTTAGGGCCAGTCCTTTCAGTTCCAGTTAAACAGATTAATTAACTTATGGTTAGAATGTGATCCTTCGAACGTCATTTAAAGAATGTCATTCACCATCTAAACTATTAGTTAGTTATCTGGCGTGTAACTGGATTTGAAAAGACTGGCCCTTAGTGTTACATGGATCTCAAAAATTAAAAAGCATACTTTTTTCTCATGTAGAAGGCCCCGAAATTAACAACTGAACATGTAAAAAAGGTAGTATCTAAGAACGATTATTTAACGTATGCTTTTTCACAGGCTGATTTTTGGTGTTATATGGATCACGGAAATTAAAAAGCTACTTTTCCCTTGTGTAGAAAGCCCTGCAGTTCTACCGTGTGACACAGATTCATGGTACACCCCCTTTTTCTCCTTTGTTTCTCTGGCTATATTTCTGAAATGTACAACATTGAATATGCTCACTAGACGACACTTTTCGGCATATTTGTAAAACAAATTTAACATCCGGTTTTTCCGGAAATGACATCAACTGATCATGAGGAATCCACCGATACCAGGTTTGATGGTGTTATCTCTAATGACTACGGAGATATTGCCATTTACTTTATCCATAAGCTCAATGAGTAGGAGAGAGAAACTTTTTCTGGCGGGTCCATCCAACTCTCTCTCCCACTCATTGAGCTTATGGATAAAATAAATGGCAATATCTCCGTAGTCATTAGAGATAACACCATCAAACCTGGTATCGGTGGATTCCTCATTATAGGCCAGTATAGGCCATTTGCGTCCTTTATTTTGTGGGGTAAAAACCTCTATATGATGAGATATAAGCCGATAAGAAGTCTTGAAACATCACATGAAGTGTCTTTCTTTGTTTTCAGACCTGCGGAACTTCAGTTTTATACCAGCGTTGCCAGTATAGTTGTTCAGCTCCCAACAACTCTGCTCATGGTTGACATGACAGTGAGCGACAAGATTGGTCCCAAGCTAGTCTTTTATTTTATTTTGAATGGCGTCTTTTTCCACTTTCAGAGTATCACAGCCTACGTGCTGATGGACTATATTAGTCCGGTAACACATAGGTGAGTATTATAGTTGTTTGTTACAAGGCCTCATACTGAGGTTAACTGTTTTAATTTTGGATGAAAAATAGGATTTATTAACTCTGTTGATCTTAATGCAGGCAAGCTATTTATTATATTTTCCACAATCGATCGTATACAAACACTTATTGAAGATGGTATGTGGTAACAACAATGCAAAAACCAAACTACTCAATTTTACTGCATGGAGATAATATTTATCGTACAGCATCTAATATATACAGTACTTCTCACAGGGCACTGAACATAGGTAGAGTTAGAGCAATTGATAATTGTCCGGCCTATTTTCAAACTTTTCAACAAATAATACTTTAATCTGACCTCAGATCAATAAGTAAACATAGATCGGCCCGATGCTACGTAAACATCATATTCACTGAACCGAAGACAACTTTGTTACGTACACCTCTCATCTTTTCAAACATTGACGCCCTGTTGTCAAATTGGTAAAAAAATATGATTTTGTTAGGAACCTACCAATAAATGCATAATCAATCATATTTTATATTCAGATGTATTATTCTAAAAATTCTAGAGAAATGTTTATGCCCAGAAAGGTGTGAAAAAATTACCAAAACGGAAGATATATGTCGTTTTGAACTGATGAAATTTTAGGCACTCTGAAAATTTCGAGCAGTTACTAGAATTATTTTACTCTTGGCAACACCGCTTGTGACACCGGCCGTGGCGGCCATTGTACCTTGTCGTTTTGTGTTGATGAAGTGTTGTTAGAAATTTTCCTGTGTGTTTTCGTGGTTTTTGTCCTTCTTAAACAACTTAAAGTTACATTTGGAATATTTTTCAAAATAGTTCAGTTGTTTAGTGAGGCACAATGTCGAAATACTGCTTTGCTTGCAAAACAAATGATAGTAAACAAACGTTCCACAGGTGAGGTTCCAGTGGCGTCGAATGCACGATGCAAATCATGCAGACAAACGTAAGTATTCGTCAAATATAATATTGAAGGACAAAGAAACTCATTCAAAATTACAGATACGAAAAGCCTATGGCAAAGTGGTGAATTCCTCAATGTTTGTTATAAATATGTTTAAGCAGGGGGAAAAACATTGAGGCTTATGAAAGGAAAATTGAATTTATTTTCCAATAATATTGACATTGTTAAAATTCTAACAGAGATGACAATTAATGATATACCAAAGGACTTGTTTAAAATTTTTGGAAACCATTTCTTTGAGGAAGAGCCTTTATCAAACCATAGTTATGCCTTGGTAAAGGCAATACTTCACTTTTTTTTCAAAATCTGGATATACCATGAATTGTCAATAAGCGGAACTGACAAAGTAGACAGGGTCAGGTCTCTTTTGACAAAGACAGTTTTATTTAAAAATCAATAAATAACAAGTGTTGAAATCCTCATGTACTGAGCTTTCTTGAGAATCATTCTTTCACATACACTTTGACACTTTATATTTATACATTTGCAATATTGTACATTAGGCTCAAAATTAAATAAATAATAGTGATATTTGCCAATTTGTAATAATAACGTGTTGTATTAGCATATATTTCATTCAATAAATATTTTAATTTTGATTTTACCTTATCGTACACCTTGCCATCTTGTGTTCACTATATTCCTGTCTAAAATAAATGCGTCAATAAAGAGTTCTATTTCTACTTTTGTGTTCAATTACTTTTCCCAGACGTAATCTATAATATATAATGAAACAAATGTTTCTATAGATTTCGTATTAAGTTTTATTAATGTAAAAGTTGCTATGTCAAGAGAGAATACAATATTTCTTAGTTCATTATTTATTGTTAAAGTGCCAAAGTGTATGTGAAAGAATAATTATCAAGAAAGCTCAGTATATGAGAATTTCAACACTTATTTATTGATTTTTAAATAAAACTGTCTTTGTCAAAAGAGACCTGACCCTTTCATAGTATATTCGGATTTTGAAAAAAAATTGAAGTATTGCCTTCACCAAGGCTTAACTATGGTTTGATAAAGGCTCTTCTTCAAAGAAATGATTTCCAAAAATTTTAAGCAAGTCCTTTGGTATGTCATTAATTGTCCTCACTGTTAGAATTTTAACAATATCAATATTATTGGAAAATAAATTCAATTTTCCTGTCATAAGCTTCAATGTTTTTTCCCCTGCTTACAGATATTTATAACAAATATTGAGGTATTCACCATTTTGCCATAGGCTTTTCTTATCAGTAATTTTGAATGAGTTTCTTTGTCCTTCAATATTATATTTGACGAATACGTTTGATTGCATGATTTGCATCGTGCATTTGACGCCACTGGAACCTCGCCTGTGGAATGTTTGTTTACGATCATTTGTTTTGCAAACAAAGCAGTATTTCGACATTGTGTCTCACTAAACCACTGCACTATTTTGAAAAATATTCCAAATGTAACTTTAAGTTGTTTAAGCAGGACAAAAACCACGAAAACACACAGGAAAATTTTAACAACACTTCATCAAGACAAAACACTTGTACTTGCAATTGCGTCCTCTGATGCTTTGAGGAACGTTGCACAAGTATCTGTTAGATTTAATTCAATCCCCGTCGTGGTCTTAGCCAGGAGAGTAGTTGTTTTCTGACAGGTACTTGCCATATGAATGAACTGGTCCAAAATTTAGGAAGGATAATACTCAACAGAATGAACAATTTATTTATAGATGTTGGAGAAGGTTTCTTAACTCATAGGGCCAGTTGCATAAAGAATTTAACAGACAAACAAATATTTGATTTGATGATTACTATGGCAACGCATGTCTAAGCTCACCAGTTATGTTATCTACGTTAACAGAAGGCTTTATGCAACTGGTCCATATTTATTCAAATATTCGTATTGATTCGTTGAAACTTGATCTACACAACATAAACCCCCAGACTTCAAACTTGAAATATAGTCAAGGAACTTGTTACCTCTCTCGAATTAATTACTTTAGACCATAAATAATGCTTTAGTTTTGATAGCTGAAAACTCCTAGAATCCAACTAAGGAAAAACTAATCCGCTATCTTGAATCCCCAAATTTTGATAAAACGTTATTTGCTGCCAACCCCCGGCTATTTATTGACCCTAGGAATTTTAAGACAAAACCGCGACATAACTTGTTGCAGCTCACAGGTACTGCATTTGCATAAGTAATTTTGACCCCCTTAAAAAAGCACGGCACTGTGCAAGAGGTGTTTTGTTTTGGTTCGAATGTCAAAAACCCGAAACAAAACAGTTTCCGCAAGAATTATCTTCGGTTCAGTGAATATGATGTTTACGTAGCATCGGGCCGATCTATGTTTACTTATTGATCTGAGAATCTGACGCAATGTACGTCCTTGATCCATGAAAATACCATTTAACAATTTGCACTTTCTAAGCAATTTCGTAAACCATGTTCAACAAATGTTCTTACGTCTTTAAACGAACTATCTACAAGTGTCTTTGCTAGATAATTATTAGGATGTCACGATGACAGTTATTATTGTCATAGTGAACAGCGAAACCGAAAACGGCGAAAACTGAAGGGGTTGGACGATAGTTAATTGGTCATATCCTCTCCTATGTTCGCTGTGCTGTGAGATGATCTGTATATACTTGAGTCGGAGATTGAATATCAATGGGTTTTTCCTTTTTTGGTAGGAGAATGCTAAATATTCTGGCGTAGACTTTAATTTTCTTGGGCTGTCCCGAATTTATTGCGGTAGGATTTTCCTTGGGCCTGAAAGGACCAGACATTCCGTCTTAAGGTACGGTTCCTTCCATGCGGCCGCCGTGCACGGCGGCCGCAGTGGGGCGGCCGCAACCCACTGCTACACGTGTTTTTGAATGTACATGTTTCCTTCCAAGCGGCGGCCGCCCACGTCAGCCGTGAACGACTGCGATCGTTGCGACGGTACTGCTCCAGAAGCAGTGTAGTCGCAGCCGCAAGAGAGTTTTCGTATTCCTCTGGGGTTATTACGTACCAAACTCGGTTGTATGACTCTGATTTTTCATAATCTTTCATCAAGTTGAAGATGTACTCAAGCTGCACCTTGTTCAATCTGAAATATTCCCTAAATCAAGCAGATGTCGATTAATTAATGTGTTTTGTTACCCCTCTTCATGCCTTTTTTGAATATTGGATTTATATTCGCCTTGCTATTTTCCAAGTCGAAAAACTGCAGGATTACCTACGTCATCGTCATTTTCTTCAAATAATAAATAAAGTCGGAGAGGTCATCCATCTTCACTTTTACTAGTGGGAACTAGCACTAGCGGCGGAAAACCGACTCTGTCCGCCGTACGCGACATCCGCATGGAAGAAACAATGAGACCGACCGGCTGACGCATCCGGCTGACGCACTGCAGCCGCCGTGCACGACGGCCGCATGGAAGGAACCGTACCTTTACACAATAATTTGGTTGTAAAATAAAATAGTGGACATAAGTGGAAGAACAATTCATTTAGCGTTATTCTCTGGATGAATTGAACTTCCCTTTATTTTCACCAAAGATGATTTATAGGATTTAAGAAAAAATAAACTACCCAAACACCAAAACTACGTCACAATCACACTCGACGCGCGTTTCGCCAACAAAGTTAGCATCTTCAGAAGCTGAAAGCTTACTAAACTACTTATCCTAACGTACTTCTATTTATACCAATATTTCTTAATGGACGTCAAATTATCTAACATTTCGAATCTACCTGCTATACCTACTACTTATCTGAGGGGCAACCGCACTCATTATCAAATTTGTCTACTTTTGTTGTTTACTAATTCTAGCAATTTACCTGTTCTAAATTAATTTTAATTTTAATGTTATCCTACTTGTTTTGGATTTGATGACACAAATTTCTTGGAAAAAACAATAATCTATGAATTTATTATGAAGAAAAGAAAAGTAAACAATTTTCAATGTACTACGAACATGAATAATGGGCTATAAGGAATAGGACCCTTATCAGCATTCATACTATTTTTACACTTGGCAATTTCTAGACTCTCGAATGCATCGAGAAGTCTATGGTCATGAACCTGTCTGATCAGTTTTAAGCTTGTGTCATTAAATCGGTGGTCGTGATCCAAAGCATGTAAAGCCACACTCCATTTTTCGGGTCTTGAATATCGGATATGAGAAATGTGTTCTCTGAACCGTACTTTCATGGCCCTTTGAGTTTGACCCAAATACTTTTTCTCGCAGTCCTTACAGCTAATTTCATAAATCCCCGACTTTTCTCTTTCATCTGTTTTATCTTTGGGAGTACCCAATACTTGTTGAAGTTTACAGGAAGTTTTGTATACCACCTTCATATTGAGGGATCTGAAAATACCTTCGAAACCTCGAGTAACTCGAGGTTCGAATGGGATGACGACATATTTAGGAGAGTTTTCCTCTTTTTGAAAATTCGAAGAGCTACAAAGGGTTTCTTTAAATCTATGTTTTCTAATCAGTTTGTCTACCAAGCCCACAGAATAACCGTTCACCTCAGCCACCTCCCTTATTATCATTTATAGGATTTTTTTGTAATATTCTTTTGAAAATAATAAAGGCGTTTATTATTATTATTATTATTATTATTATTATTATTATTATTATTATTATTTTTTTTTCCCGTTGGGAATTTACCAGTCAGGCCCTGTCTCCGGTGCTCCGATACATCCGGAGGGCGCGCTGGTGTCGTTAACCCCAATAACCACTCCCTACGTCCGTAGGGTGAGTGACTATTGGGTCCGAGAATCATGTGCCCTGAGTAGACGGAGCGAACCAAGGATGACGGCCTTCTGCATTCGCGCTGCTAAGATTTCTGCCATATTACGGCAAGCAGGTATTATCTTCAAGTTGGAGAGCAGTGTGTCCATCATTCCACCAAGGACTCCTATGATCAGAACCACCATTTTGACAGAATGGTCCGGATATAACCTGCGGAGTTCAAAGAGGAGATCTCGATATTTAGTCCGTTTTTCCTCCTCTTTTCGAACGATATTCATTTCGCTTGGAGCGGAAAACTCCATGACGAATATCGTTCTACTTTGGTGGTCGAGGAGGACAACATCAGGCTTATTGGCTTGTATTTGCCTGAGGGTGGGGAATGAGTAGTTCCAATAGATCCGGCACCTCTCATTCTCCACCACGGACTCAATATCCCCCGGAACATAAGGCAACACCGGTGTCTCGTCTATACCGTACGAGTGTCGTAGATGGTAGTATAACACTCGTAGCGCCGCGTTATGCCTGTGGATATAGGCTGAGACCGCATAAGATGGGCATGCTGATAGCAAATGCATTACGGTCTCAGGTGCCCCACGACATGCCCTGCATCGGGTGTCAGGGACGTCTATACCCATCACGCGACTACGGTAGACGAGGGTGTTGAAGACACCATCCTGGCAGGCCATTATGAATCCCTCGGTCTCCGACTTTAGCTCACTCGACCTGAGGAAGGCAAAGGTCAAGCTTTTGGACAAGCCAATGTCTTCGATGTTGTGAAAGAAGACACCATGCATTGGCTTATCCATATGTAGCTGTAGCAGGACCTCTGTCTCCGCAGCTTTGATGTGAGCTTTTTGCTGAACGGGTCCCAACTCGGTGACAGAGTTTGGGTTAGCCCGTTCAGTGTCGAATACGAGACCGAGTTCATCGGCCGCACGGGTTGCTGCCTTAAAAAGAAATGCTCCAATCCCTGCTTTTTCATGGTCGCGGACCATGCAGAGAAGGGGATCTGAACTCCTGATGACTTTACAGGCCCCATCCAGAACCATTCTGTTATGCAGACACTCCAAACTCAAAAGTCCACGGCCTCCCCGTTGTCTGGAAAAGTATAACCGTGGAACGGACGATTTAGGATGCAAGCTCCTATTGAGATGCATCATTTTGCGAGTTTTAACGTCGAGTTGTCGCAGCTCTTCCTTAGTCCACTTCATTACTCCGAAAGAGTAAAGAAGGATCGGAACGGCAAGCATATTGGTTGCAGCAACTTTGTTCTTCCCCGACAGTTCTGATGACCAGATCTGTCGGAGTTTATGCTGATACTTGCCGCGGAGAGAGTTCTTAACTGTGAATACCTCTTGGGAGTGGCGTTGCTCCACCCCTAGGTATGTATACGTCTCTCCGGCATCCAGATGATGTAGGATGCTTCCGTCTACGAGCTGGACATCCTCTCCGTATTCCTCGCATCGTCCTCTTTTAAGATGAACCGTGGCACATTTGTCGATCCCAAATTCCATTCCGATAGCATGCGTGTACTCTTCCACCACCCTAAGGGACTGATGTAGGTCCCTTTCTCCAGAGGCATATAATTTTAGGTCATCCATGTAGAACAAATGGGTGACTTTATGCCTCCGGTTGCTGGGGGTGCCGCAGTTGTATTATTATTATTATTATTATTATTATTATTATTATTATTATTATTATTATTATTATTATTATATTCAATTAGGGATTAGATTTTGTGTGATCGTAAGCACAAACGTAGACACGATGACAGGAGGGGTAGGTATACGAAAATACAAAGATGTCTTCTGGGAAAATGATTATTTGAAGTTTTGAGGGAAGAGAACAGATTTTGGATTTGAGTGCAGTTGATTTGTTGTAGGCGAGCAGAGTGTTTGCGTATTGCCGTCCTGATCGCCTTGTATTCGTTGCCAAGTTCTAAACTTATCACCTTTTAGCCGCTCGGAAATATTGATACTATTGATTGTGAAATTGTTTTGGATTATTAGTTGCCTGTTAATATTAAGTGTTAAGTACCTGAGAAAGGTCTGACTTCGAAATTAATCAACACAAACGCTCCTACTCTACTCGAGAACCTCCGCTCCGACAAATAAAATAGGTAGATAGTGATTCAAACAATGCTCAGCAGATATACTGGGTGATATACGGTAATATATCACGGTGATATACGGTAAGAGCTACAGAGAGGGTTAAATGGGGGTAAAGTTGCGTATTATGGAGCTCATTACTATGATATTGAAAAATCTGAGCTAGCCCTCTCACTTTCAGAGATATACAGGAACAAACAATAAATTCGATTTTTGTTTTTCTCTTATATCTGCTTTAATAAAATAGATTTCCAGAAACTGTTTGCACTTTGTTGTTGCAACTTTCAATGGGCTGTAAAAATAAGTAAACGAAAGTACTCCACAGGGTGTTGTTTTCCTTGAGCCACCCCTAACTATGAAGTTTTAAATACGGACCTGGATTTTTCATAACTTTTTTTCAGGCTTCAATGGTAATTTTTTATCATGATTGTGAATACCACTTGAAATTTTTAGTCTTTTCGATGGTATCTGGTATTAAAGCAGGTAGGTATAAGTGAAAAACAAAAATCAAATATTTCTTTTTTTCCTATATATCTCTGAAATTGAGAGGGCTAGATCAGTTTTTCCAACATCATAGTAATGAGCTCTGTAATACGCAACTTTGCCTCCACATCTCTGTAGCTCTTACTGTTTCCGAGATCCCCATGCATTTACTCGAATTTTACTCACCCGGTATATAATTTTTGATGTTATAGCATTACCTACATGTACTTTTCAAACCACTCTGTAACAGAAATTTAATCATTAGTAAGAAATAAGTATAAATAAATTCCTACGAATTTTTGTTTCAAAACCAAGTAACATATTTTGACTTTGACATTCCATGAGTTTTCCACGAGCCACTCAAGATTTTTGAAATAAAAACAACAATAAAAATCTGAGCAAAGTATACGTTTCATTTCAAATTAACATTTATATTTATGTTAGTTGTATAATTATTATGGAAATTGAACACTAGTGCATTTGAAACATTTAACTCGAATATGACCAAATATTTTGTAAACTGTTGGAATAAATGCATAAGACAGCAAGTGTTTTGGAATATTTCTTTCATAATAAGACTTAGATTGTCAACTCTGTAATGGCAAATTTGATTTTGGAATTAATAAATTCCACAACGGCCGTTGATAAAGGATTTTTCCTACAACTGCTATGAAAAGTAGCGTATTTCGATGTAAACGATGTATTGCTCATACTGTGAGAAATATTTTTTCTCCACGATCATCACAGAATTTGCCAATTCTGAAATCAAATTTGATTACAGAATGCTGGAATTCTCTCTCTTGAGATTGAAGAAATATTCTGCAACACCTCTGCCCCCATGCAATTTAAATGTATTTACAGTCTCTCTCTTGTAATAGAATAATATTCTCAGACTAGTTGGCAATAATAACATTAGCCTTGACGTAGTTGATTGTCATCGTAGTGGCAAAATTTGAGTAAGTGTCAAAATTATTGTTGTCACGTTTCCTATCTTTGATCGTGGAGAAAGTATAGTCTGCTACTCGGTTAGGATGAAAATTCGTGATGCTCGTGGTTTCTCATGCTCGTGGTTTCTCACGCTCGCCTTCGGCTCGCGCTCGGAACTTTCCACTCGCATCGAATTTTCATTCTAACCTTGTTAAGCCTGATTCACATAATGGCAGTAGCAGTGGCGTCACCCCCCTCTATTGATAAGATAACCAATGGCAAACATGTTTAGACGACGCTGAAAATTCAAGGTCACGCTGCTGAAAGTTTGATTCATTTAAACTTTTTGCAGTAAAATCTAGCAGTGTTCGCATTTCTAACCTTAAAATTATCATGAAACCGAGATTGCTGTTATGATTCCTTTTTACTGCTTTTAACAAACAATTAGAAAATTTCCATTCCAATGTCACTCATTCGGATAACAGCGTCAAAAGGGGCGGAGTCACTGCCTTTAGTGCCACTGCTACTGCCATTATGTGAATCAGGCTTTACAGAATATACTATTCTCATAGCACTTTGCCCACAATCAACAAAAATCGACAAAAACTAGTTGGCTAGGTAGTTGGCTGCTGTTCATTTTTAGATAGTTATCAGAACTGTCAGATTATAGAAGTTTTTTAAACTCTGCAGATAGTTTTCATTCTTGCTTTCATAAAAATCGCAATTTCTATTGAATATTATTTCAATAAGATGTACTTACTCATAATAAATATTATGGATACTGACAATAGTGACTATTTTGATAATAATACTCCGCCAGAGATATTGGTAAAAGCTGCGAAAGTAATGTTGGATTTGATGTCGGAAATAAAAAAAAAGTATGAATTGGCATACGAAAAAACAATTTAATTGAAACCAAAGTTGTGGTACTTGTAATGTAAGTTGTTTTTTCCGTTCTTGTTTATATTTGTGAATAAATACCTTATAGGAAACTAAACTGCTCGCAAACTACTCTTGTAGGATGATGTCCATTTTGTCCATTCAGCATAAAGCACTTTCTCAGTTATTTTTCTGAATAGAACTTTGGAAATTTCACAATTAAACTTTATTATGAACTCGGACTGTTGAAGTAAAATATTTATTTTACTATTTATGTGTTATTTTTCACAAATTCTTTTCACAGATTCTTTTTCGGAAGAAAGGATTTCAACTCAACAAAAAGGTAGTACCAAACATTATGACGTGACATAAGCCTACTTTGATCTTTTTTTACTTGGAACGCTGAGGTGGAAATTCAACAGGGTTGGCTTCAGATATTTTAAAGACAGCTTTCTCAACAATGTGTTAATTATACATATACCGGGTGTCCGCAGAAGATGTCTCGCCCCTATAACTTTTATGTTTTTGAAGATGATCGAATAAAATTTGAAGGATATGTATACGACATAAAATTGCATTTTTGACAAATGACTACACTTCATCAGAAATTACATAAACAGTTGATTTTTAAATGAAACACCTGGTATATTTTAACTTGTTTCGTCTCCATATGACATTCTGAATACAACCATGTGTCACTTGTCACTTTTTGTTACCAATTTTTTTTTATTTTAAATTTTTTATTTGATAGAAGGCTATGGTTTCGTTTAAATCACTAATTTCAGTCCTAAAATTTTGCGAAAAATACAACTTTCCTGTTTTCGGTTAAAATGTACTATCCAAAGAAAAAATTGTCAGAACATTATATTTGACGAACAATCCTGTACAAGAGTAGGTTGAAGAAACGCCTGACACTATTCTCAAAATTCTTTTTTGCAAAATGAAAACGTCTTTAATAGTAGTTGAGTTGCCCCACAAACATATACCATACCTTATTCTTCTAAGACTTGTTTGAGATTCCTGAACAGATAACACAAAGAGTTCAGTCTCTTGCTTAAGTATACACAGTGATTATTCCAGTTGATACTTTCATCAATGACCAGACCCAGGAATTTTGTTTCATTTGTATTATCTATTAATACATCGTTGACGCAGACAGTTAATGGTAAACATGTTTTTCTACATTCATGCAAAAAGCAAAACTTTATTGCACTAGTGCAATAAAGTTTTTATTGCACTCATCTGTCATTCTACTTCAACGTGCTGTCATCATGACAAACATAAACGTTTAAACCTACTACATATTTAGCAGATATTCTGTGAGATTGGCAATAGGTACTTCACTACGAAATATTCATATTGAAAATTGCACCAACTGTTCATTCACTTTCAACATTGAGGGTAAAAATAAAGTTTGAGTTAAATTGTTCGTAACGTATTAGTTCCTGTTTCAATGCAAATCGATATTAATAATAAAGTATTCAAGTTGCGCTTTTCATTTTCCTACACCTAGTGCCGCACCTCAATAAATAATTTTTTGCTTTTTGCATGAACGTAGAAAAAATGTTGTATGCAACTCGTGCAAAAATTGTTTATTGCACTCGACGTGTTGTCCAACTCGGCCTAACGGTCTCGTCGGACAATTTCACGTCGAGTGCAATAAACATTCACTTTTTGCACTTGTTGCATAAATAACTATTTTTGCCAGTTGTGAAATTTCACGATTTGTGTTTTAGAGGCATTCTAATATAAACAATTCAAGCTGCACTATTCATATATAGAGTTCAAAACTTGTTCACTTTTTTGTTGTATTTTGATTTCGTCCTTATGCGATAGTATCAAAGATGTGTCATCAGCATACATCGTTAGATGGGACTCTGTTAGGTACTCATCAAGATCATTGGTGTACAACAGGAATAAAATTGGCCCCAGTATACGAGTAGACCCTTGCGGAACACATATTTACTAATTTATTTTCAGAATTGATTTGTCCTGGTATGATAACGTATTGCAGTCTGTTAACCAAGAAGGAAGAAATCCAACCAAGAGTTGAATCCTCAGATCAATAAGTAAACATAGATTGGCCCGATGCTACGTAAACATCATATTCACTGAACCGAAGATAATTCTTGCGGAAACTGTTTTGTTTCGGGTTTTTGACATTCGAACCAAAACACAACACCTCTAGCACAGTGCCGTGCTTTTTTAAGGGGGTCAAAATTACTTATGCAAATGCAGTACCTGTGAGCTGCAACAAGTTATGTCACGGTTTTGTCTTAAAATTCCTAGGGTCAATAAAAAGCCGGGGGTTGGCAGCAAATAACTTTTTATCAAATTTTGGGGATTCAAGATAGCGGATTAGTTTTGTGATTTATGATGATATTCTTTCCCTAGTTGGATTCTAGGAGCTTTCAGCTATCAAAAATGAAGCATTATTTATGGTCTAAAGTAATTAATTCGAGAGATTTAACAAGTTCCTTGACTATATTTCAAGTTTGGTGCCTGGGGGTTTATGTTGTGTAGATCAGGTTTCAACGAATCAATACGAATATTTGAATAAATATGGACCAGTTGCATAAAGCCTTCTGTTAACGTAGGTAACATAACTGGTGAGCTTAGATATGCGTTGCCATAGTAATCATCAAATCAAATATTTACTTGTCTGTTAAATTCTTTATGCAACTGGCCCTATGAGTTAAGAAACCTTCTCCAACATCTATAAATAAATTGTTCATTCTGTTGAGTATTATCCTTCCTAAATTTTGGACCAGTTCATTCATATGGCAAGTACCTGTCAGAAAACAACTACTCTCCTGGCTAAGACCACGACGGGGATTGAATTAAATCTAACAGATACTTGTGCAAGGTTCCTCAAAGCATCAGAGAACGCAAGTGCAAGTGTTTTGTGTTGATGAAGTGTTGTTAAAATTTTCCTGTGTGTTTTCGTGGTTTTTGTCCTGCTTAACTTAAAGTTACATTTGGAATATTTTTCAAAATAGTGCAGTGTTTTAGTGAGACACAATGTCGAAATATTGCTTTGTTTTCAAAACAAATGATAGTAAACAAACATTCCACAGGCGAGGTTCCAGTGGCGTCAAATGCACGATACACATCATGCAATCAAACGTATTCGTCAAATATAATATTGGAGGACAAAGAAACTCATTCAAAATTACAGATAAGAAAAGCCTATGGCAAAATGGTGAATGTCTCAATGTTTGTTATAAATATCTGTAAGCAGGGGGAAAAAACATTGAAGCTTATGACAGGAAAATTTAATTTATTTTCCAATAATATTGATATTGTTAAAATTCAAACAGTGAGGACTATTAATGATATACCAAAGGACTTGCTTAAAAGTTTTGGAAATCATTTCTTCGAAGAAGAGCCTTTATCAAACCATAGTTATGCCTTGGTAAAGGCAATACTTCAAATAAATTTTCTTGATTCTGTATAGAGAAGTTTGTTCTGCGTTATACAGGGTCGTTCAAAATTCATGATCTTACTGCTAGATACGAAAAGGGTTGAAAGTGCGTTTTTTTAAATGGAACATCCTGTATATTTTGAAATATCCTGAAAGATGACTAAATTCCCTTCGAATTGATATATCAGTTCCTATACCTAAACAGCCATAATTCCGAGATAATAGCAATTTTCATTTGTAATCTCCCAAGTGCTTGAATTATGGCCGGAAATTTTTCGAGTACATGAATTTTTTGAAAATTACCCGAGTTGCGAAGCGACGAGGACAATTTTCTTTGAAAATTCATGTACGAGATAAATCTACGGCAATTAATTCAAGCACGAGGGGGATTCGGTAAGAAAATTTCACACCGAGAAATGAAAATCATCCAACAATTCATAAGAAATAACTAACGATGGTTTCACCTGAACTATTATTTATAACCACTGAAATATTGATATGTAAAATACTTAACAAAATTTTCATCAATAAATGTGTTAAAATTTGGAACAAAAAAAAAGTTACGTTCTCATCGTGGATTGAACCATCGACCTAGCGACTCATAGGCCGCAACACTACCGTTGAGCTACGGGACTTGTGATAAAACATTGTGATAAAACCTTGTGACAAATGGTGTATTGAACTTCTTCTGAAATATGATTTCAGAATTGACAATTTCTGCAATAATCGCGGAGAAAATATTTTCAGACACATTTCAAATATCTAGTAAATACATAATTATCTCCTTTCATATGAAAACTAGACCTCCATTTGTACATTAAAGCAAAATATCAACTTGTCACATGTTTGACAGAAAAATTTCCACTTATTAATTTCGCCCAGGGTACCCAGGAGGATAAAAATTTTTATCCTCCTGGGTCGATGGTTCAATCCACGAAAAAAACATAACTTTTTTATTTTTTTTGTTCCAAATTTAAACACATTTATTGATGAAACTATTTTACATATCAATATTTCAGTGGTTATAAATAATAGTTCAGGTGAAACCATCGTTAGTTATTTCTTATGAATTGTTGGATGATTTTCATTTCTCGGTGTGAAATTTTCTTACCGAATCCCCCTCGTGCTTGAATTAATTGCCGTAAATTTATCTCGTCCATGAATTTTCAAAAAATTCATGTACTCGAAAAATTTCCGGCAATAATTCAAGCACTTGGGAGAATACAAGTGAAAATTGCTATTATCTCGGAATTCTGGCTATTTAGGTATAGGAACATGATATATCAATTCGAAGGGAATTTAGTCATCTTTCAGGATATTACATAATATACAGGATGTTCCATTTAAAAAAACGCACTTTCAACCCTTTTCGTACCTAGCAGTAAGATCATGAATTTTGAACGACCCTGTATAACGCAGAACAAACTTCTCTATACAGAATCAATGTACATGATCTTGATGAACTAAACATAAAATTGCAACTTCCTAAGAATCCAAATACCGCAGAAATAAACATTCAATTCGAGCTATGTTCTGGATAAAAAATATGGAAAATAACCAATATCTCAAAAACCGTTAGAGATAGGTATAGGGGAGTATGGAGTAGAAATAATCAGAAAGGAATGACAAGTTAAAAAATGCGGTAATATACAGGGTGACCCATTTGAAATAACAAAGATGCTGCTACTTTCTGGTATAAGCGGCAACGCTGCATTGCTGAAAATATTTTAGATCGATAGACCAAGAGCAACTACTTGAGAAACCAAATTTTCAGAATATATATATATATATATATATATATATAAATATATATATAGGAAGTTATTCATGACATCTACAGTCACTAGATGAAACTTAATTTGACACGAACCAAATTAAATTCTTGGATTTTCTGTTTTCAATTTTACTTTGATCGATTTTCTTAATGACTTCTTTTGGAGCATTTATGAAATGGTTGTTGATCACATTTGATACTTCAGGGCATTTACATACATTATTCCATCTTTATTAATTTCAATATTATGGTGTGATTTGGTCTTTCTGTTACTCAATTCTGAAATAACATTCCAGGCTGTTTTATTTACGTTTGTTGAATTAGCTATTTCATTTTGATAGTACAATTTTTTGGAATTGTTTAGCAGTATTATATGTATGTAATAATATAATAATAATAATGACGTTTATTCGTGATAAAATCGATACAAACATTAAGAATTAAAAAAGTAATTATGAATAAACGTGAAAATATCCACAGAAGTACTATACGTACTTGTTTGTGGCAAATACAATGTAAATAAATATAAATGTAGTAATACTAAAGTGTCTGGTGTGATAAAATAGGTATATACGAAAATATATACAAAATAAATACATTTTCAATAAAATTAAAATAAGATTTAAATTAATAAATAAATATTGTGTCTGGTGAGGTAAAATAGACAATACGGGATCACAATTATACATGTTAAAAAGTTTTTTTTACAATAAAATACAAATAAATAAATATAATAAATGTTAAAAAGTTTTTTTTTACAATAAAATACAAATAAATAAATATAATAAAATTTAGTATCAAACGCTCAGTGAATTGGAATAGATACCTATAGGAGAAACACAGTTTAATTGTTTTTTTCAATTTTCTATCAATTTATGAATATCAGTTTTATCACTTTTCTTTATAAATATGGATGGTTCGGAGTGTTATGTTCATGTTTGTTTTTATATATTTGACATACTATTTGAATGCTATATAATTGTCTGATATCTAATATCTGTGTTTCTGCATAAAGCAAATTACTTGAATATCTTGCAGGCTTGTTGAGTAGTAATCTAAGAAATCGCCTTTGAGAAACTTCGAGAGTCATACACGTGCGTTCTCGATACTCCTCCCCAACCAATAATTCCATAATTCAGGTGTGATTCAACTAAACTATGGTATAGAATTTTTTTGTATTTGTAGTTCAAAGGTTTTACAACTTGTTTGAATCGATATAGAATACAACGTAATTTTTTAGTTAAATACTTCATATGATGGTCCCATCTGAGATGATTATCTATATACCGGGTGGCTACGGAAGTATTGCCTACGGAATATCTCAGTTATTGTATGAAGTAGGTTTGTGAAATTTGGAGCGTCGATATAATGACATAAGAGCTAGAATTTGAGCATATTGACACGTCGAAGTTAACTTCCGGTCTGACCGGAAGTAACATCAACTTTCTTATTTTAAATGGAAAGCATATTTTTTTTCTTTTCGCTTTATTCAGCATTCAATTCCCTTTCTAATGACATATCACAAGTTGGTATCTAACCAGACACTAGATCAGAAAAAAATTATTATTGAAATTCACCGAGTAGGCCGTGGAAGCAAAATGAAAGCCAAAAATTGAAAAGTTGGCTATGGAAACCATACGTCACTTGATAACAGTTGCTACTACTGTGATATTTTATTTTCATTCGTCGGCGTTATAAAAAGCCGCCAAAAAAATATTGGAAAAATTGGGAAAAAAACAATACTCTGTAGGTCCATAACTTAAATAGGAACATACAACTTTTTCTTGCCTGTACTATTCAGCATAACCATTCCTTTCTAATGATATAATAGAAAGTAATTTTTTGAAATGAAATACCAAAAAATCCAATTATTATTCTTCAAATAACGAAAAAACAGATTTATCGAAAAAAAATTCAAATTGATAGGATTAAAGATAAAATAAATTCAAAACAAATGTTCGAAATGCTTTCCCTCAGCGTCAATACATTTATTGACTCTGGTGATATTTTCATGTAAAACGTTTCTCAACATTTGGGGCGTGATATCTTGGAAAACTCTACGAATTTTTACTTCTAGCTCATGCAGAGTTGTAGGCTGTGTGGAATACACCCTATTTTTAAGATGCCCCCATAGAAAAAAGTCGCACGGAGTAAGATCAGGTGACCTTGGTGGCCACCTGACTGGACCATGGGTTGTTATAAGTCTCTCTTGAAAGCGATTTTGAAGATAATTTCTCGCTATTCTTGAATTATGCGGAGGGGCGCCATCTTGCTGGAAGTACATTCTCTCAGTTATTTCCGCTGGTAGGTTGTTAATGAATTCCGAAATTTCATTCGTTAAAAAATTAAAGTATCTCTCTCCGGTTAGTTGGCCTTGAAAAAGAATGGGACCAACAATATGAGTTCCAACTATTCCTGCCCAAACATTCACACCAAATCTCTCCTGGAAGCCGCCTTGTCGAAACCGGTGCTCGTTTGCTATCGCCCAGTACCTGGAACAAAAGACCGTTCACACTTTTAGCACTTTACACTTCGACTATCGACAATAATCCAAATAAAGTACAGTACCTACCTTGTATTATTCCTGTTAAATAATCCATTGTTGGTAAATCTTGACTCGTCCGTAAACAAGATATAATAGTTAAATAGGTGATTCTCAGCATTTTGTCGAAGAAACCAATTACAATATTCCAGGCGCCTTTCACCGTCATTTTCATACAAATGTTGATGCAACTGATACTTGAAGGATTTCAATCGATGTTTTTTCAAAATTTTCCTAGCAGAGGCCTTACTTATAGCTAATTCGGCGCCAATCTGCCTTGAGGAAATTGTGCTATCATATTGTACTAAAGTTAATACATTAATTTCAGTTTTCTTGGTCTTCGTGAACATCAGGCTCAGTTCTTAATTTTTCTTCAAGCCACTGGAAATACCTTCTTGACGGTTGCTGCCTCCCTGGATATCGCTCTAAATACAATCGTTCAGCGGCATAAGAATTTTTTAAACATTCACCATAAATGAGAAGCATGTCAATTTGTTGGGTTCGTGAATAACGGGGCATTTTTTGAATATTCCACCAACTGATTTCGATTTCCAAACCCTTTTAAAATGGCAGAATCAAAAACACTACTTCGAACGTCAAAATAATATGGATAGCAGCGTTCGTGACAGCTCTCATTTCTTTTTTGTTTCATTCCAAAATACATCTTAATCAGCCTACTTGTTAATATTTTGGTTCGAATGATTATTGCAATGGAATGATTATTCTGAATAGCACAAACATCGTCCATAGGTAGATATTAGAATATCTATGGACGATGGCACAGACCAAGTACGTTTATGTTCCTATTTAACCTAGAACCTACAGGATATAATTTATCATTCCACATTATTTTTAATTTTATTTTTGCGTATGGCGATAATCTGTTTTGTTTTCTGAAGAATAATAATCGGATTTTTCGGTATCTCAGTTCAAAAAATTATTGTCTATTATATCATTAGAAAGGAATGGTTATGCTGAATAGTACAGGCAAGAAAAAGTTGTTCCTATTTAAGTTATGGACCTACAGAGTATTGTTTTTTTCCCAATTTTTCCAATATTTTTTTTGGCGGCTTTTTATAACGCCGACGAATGAAAATAAAATATCACAGTAGTAGCAACTGTTATCAAGTGACGTATGGTTGCCATAGCCAACTTTTCAATTTTTAGCTTTCATTTTGCTTCCACGGCCTGCTCGGTGAATTTCAATAATAATTTTTTTCTGATCTAGTTTCTGGTTAGATACCAACTTGTGATATGTCATTAGAAAGGGAATTGAATGCTGAATAAAGCGAAAAAAAATAGGGTTTCCATTTAAAATAAGAAAGTTGATGTTACTTCCGGTCAGGCCGGAAGTTAACTTCGACATGTCAATATGCTCAAATTCTAGCTCTTATGTCATTATATCGACGCTCCAAATTTCACAAACCTACTTCATACAATAACTGAGATATTCCGTAGGCAATACTTCCGTAGCCACCCGGTATAACACATCTGGTGCATAAATAACTAATATAGTTCCTCTAGATATTTTTAGAGAAATAAAGGAAATATACTAAGACCTTTCATTTCAGTGTTGCAAATACAGCAAAGAGGGCGTTCCTGATATGGCTCTCGGTCCTCATGTTCGGAAATCCAGTGACGGTGCTCAGCGGTTTGGGTACCATAACGGTAATAGTCGGAGTACTACTGTACATAAAAGCGCAGGAGTACGACGATAATGATAGGTTAAGTTCAGGAAATCTGATCCACAGAAAGGTCAGGGCAATATAGCATATTTAATTATAGATTTTGTTTGAACATTTTGAATTGAGGTAACTGAAAGGCTGTGCAAATTTGTGTTGAAGTCCTTCCAGAAATGAAAACAGTTCGTTTTATTCAAATCGGTATATTATCAGATGTTCTAAGAATACATCCATAAATCATTTTTTTCATCTTTAGTACACCTCGTCTGGCATTAGTTGTGATAAATTACTGCATAATAATGTAGAAAACAGCGTATCATATAATAATGAGGACCGAACCCTAATTATCAATTAGTGTGTCTTCGGAGTCACATTAAAAGGTAAAAAAAAACCTCATATATCAGAAAACAATATTTGTAACTTTTTAAAAAACTTTTTAATGGCTATGGATAACGTGATACTATCGATCATTTTCAGTTTGCTGTGAATGAAAAATCCTCAATTTCATTGTATGGGACTGAGAAAACAAATGTTTTCTGGTCGTTGGTAAAAGTAGAACAAATATTACATTACCGACATTCATTTCACAGTGTATAATTTAAGTAAGAGTTTGATAACATCTGAGAATGAATGTGATTTTATACTGCTAAAATAGGCAAATTTCATAAATATCTGATTAATTTATTTATTGATCAGTTGCATGCTTGTTTTCACTTTAATAATACAGATAGTGGTGTAGCAAACAGTGCCCTCAAATTTATAGGGTTGTTACACCTTGTTGGAGGCAACAGGATTATGGAGTTGCTACACCCCATAATTTGTATCACTGATATAAATCTTACCACGAGATTCCATAAATTATGTACAATTAGTTTTTTTTTAATTTCGATAATTTTCAATGAACGAATTTGTTATTCATCAATAGTTTTTCAAAATTGTGTACTCCACGGCGGTTACTGTTATCAAGAGATATCGTTCACTAAAACAAAATTGTGCCTTTGAGTTACTTCTATTCAAAATCAGTCACATATTTCCAGGAAACGCACGTAAACATTAGTCAAATTGACAGAGTTTCGATAAAATTGTGCTCTCTGAAGTGCCTCTTCAACAATTGCAATAGTTGATAGTTTGAAACATCACACTAATTATGGGTTTATGTCAAATAGGTGAAATTTTTTTTTTTTGGTTGAATATAGATCATAGCACTTTACTTCACAAATGAAATATTTATATGAATACTATGTTGTACTCATTGAAATTTTTTTTTTGTGTGTGGGTGTTGGCATCAAAACAGAGTTTTTTTGCCACAGATTTTTTTAATGATAGAAATATATATTATATACTTACTCTAGAATGCTAATCCCGCCAATTTTCACAGCGAATAGCATGCCGCGTATGCGACCCGTTTACGATGTGCGCATGCGCGTCATCAGTGTAGTTTGGGTAGATTTTTGCCAAGTTTGACAATAATTTGGTGTTCCAATTCAGAGTTTTTTGTTATAAGGTAATAAAACACATGTTATTTGAAAGATAGAAATTTGACAGCTCATTTAGGACTTTTCAAAACCGAAATTAACCTTTCAGAGATAGATTACTCCGAATGTTAGGCGCGAAAGAAAATTATTTGAAACAGTAATGTACCCTATGCTACTGTAATTATAATGACCGTGCAACAGTGCTTTTTCGTCAACAGGAAGACTTGTCACTAAGATCTGTCACTCTTGTCAGAGATCAGAGACGGTTTTCAGAATTTCAGATTTTCTCTTGTCGATTTGTGTGGTGTTTGTTGTCGTTGGTTATTCTTTCATCATTCGTGAATTTGCATTAATGTTGTTCCTTTAAAGACAATTTCTAACAAAGCCGCTTCTTCCTACAAACAATGAACTGTTTAGTGTTGTGTGAAGGAAAAATAACTGAAATAAATCATTTTTGATAGATAATGAAAAAATTTTCGTACCTATATGCTTTGCTCAAAGTAGCTTAAATATAATTTTAGCTTGACAAAAAAGGCATAATTTTGTAATTTGTGGCAGACATTTTCCTCGTGAAGATTCATGTGAAAACGACAATAGAATAATTTGAAACCTAGTGCAGTACCAATAGTGTGTCTGCGAAAGCATGCATGGCGAGTGATACAACTTTCTGCCACACCGCTTATATTATGAGTTCTAGATTCCTACAAAAAGTACTAAACATACACAGAATCGCCTCAGAAAATGAATGTCAATATGGAAGTGCTTTTCTTTGATGGTGAGGAAAATGCTTCTGGCCTCACTTTTTCATGCACCCCTATTGTGGAAATTGCACTGAGGTAATACAACCAGAAATACTAGTAGAAATAGCATGTTAATATCTTCAAATTATTTAAATTAAATGCAGTTGTATATTTTGACATGAATCGTTCTAGAAAAAAAACCTCGAGCTTCTAAGCATCCAATTTTATAAATCCAATTTGAGTTGAAATTATTCATGATATTAGCTGAAATAAATTTTCATAGTTTTTTGTACTTTCAATTTATTTTCCAATCCAGTGCTTCCTAGAAATTCGCACAGACGATTTGGGGTGGTTCCGTAGGTTTTTGTTAGTAAACTACAGCTGAAAAGTGAATGTGATAACAAAAATCAGTCGCTTCAGAGCGGTAAATAATAGTAATAACCGTACTCTACTTTCTGATATTCGGGATCAAAAATATGTGAAAATATGTATTCAAATCGGCTAAATACAAATAACAGGTATAACTACAATGAGGTTTCCAACCATATTCTCCGAGATTCAGAATTAACATTCGTTAATCTTCACAAGTACCATAATATTTTACTAAAACCGGGCCTGTTACAAAAATCACTAATGACGCGCATGCGCATTTCGGACTAGTCTGAACTTTTTACAACGCTTTTGACATGGGGATTAGCATTTAGAGTAAGTATATAATATATATTTCTATGGTGGTACTTTGCAACCCAAGCTGAGTCAGCAGCTTAGATTGCATTTGAGAGCCAATGTGGTTTGGTACTATACACAAAATTTTTTCAACACCTCTTCATTGAAAATGCTTAAATAGTGCAGTGAATACGAATAGGTTTTTAATAACAGAGGTGTAAGGAAATGAAATAGTTTGTTTAAAGTTTCAGACAATGATGTAAATTTATTACTTTTATTTCGGACTTGACATGAGTTGACATTTTAAAAACAATGACATTTAGTTCCGGGTCGGGTTTTCTTGATATCTGAAACAAATAGTGAATTCCTTTGGTGAAACTAGTGTTGCGCTCAATGGAATACGATATATTTGACAGACACGTGAAACTTGAAGTCACCCTGTCAGTTTTCGTTTTCACAACGATCATAATAGAGAGGTTACTTATAAATTGGAAATGAAAAATTCGCATTCGTGCAATAATCAGGAAAAGAGATTACTGAGACATATGCCAAAATTTTGAGACACATCTCTTATAGATGATTCATTTCCTGCGAACCTATAATAATGAAAAAGTGTTATATGGTGGTTTTGACGCCAAGCTTATACAATACGAATTTCAAATTAGAAACTTTAACTTGGAATCCCTCATCAATTCCTTATCAAAAAAAAAAGTTCATGAGAGGTCAACCTGGAGGACGATATTTTTCATTTAGTTTACTATATTCGGTTCTAATAATTCTCACCTTGTCTGTATATTGCTCCAATACACTTTGATGAGTCTTTGCTGGTATTAGTTTGTTGGATGAAACTGTGATGTTCTGAAGAAATTAATTTTCTTATAAGCACTATCTCCTCATCCTAAAGATTTTTCGTTACTGCAAAAACATGAAGCAAGAAAAACCACAATTATAAATATATTTGAGGCATAAGATGTCCGGAGGACTGCTCATTGCTAATATCCTATACAATAGGAAAAGTTGGGTCAAAAATCCATCAGAAAACAACTACTTTCCTGGCTAATGCCACGACGAACATTGAATTACATCTGATGAAATTTCCGTGCAGAGTTCCTACAAGGTTATCTCTGAATTGCTTGGTTGCATGGGAATGATCATAGAAACATTCGGACCACCTATATATCGATTTCGGAGTGTTGCTCCTCATCAGTATAGGGTAGGTCTAGCAGTCAATAACTAATGACTGCAACGAATGAATCGACGACCATTCCCATTTAAAGACCGAAACTGAGATCGCGCCCGCACAGTGGATTAACTCCAAACTGCGAGCGCCATCCCATCGCCGGAAGTCCAACCAAACAATATCCGTGCTCCACGATCGTCAAGACCGTATATGAAACGGAAAAGAAATCTGTAGTTCACAATGAGCTTATGACATGAGGCATAAGATGTCCGGAGGACTGCTCATTGCTAATATCCTATACAATAGGAAAAGTTGGGTCAAAAATCCATCAGAAAACAACTACTTTCCTGGCTAATGCCACGACGAACATTGAATTACATCTGATGAAATTTCCGTGCAGAGTTCCTACAAGGTTATCTCTGCAATTGCTTGGTTGCATAAATATATTTATTTTATCTTACCTCTTCTCTTCATCACTGAAGTTACGGACATTTTCTACAAAATTGTTATTTTTAGGACGTGGTCTTCTCTGCTTTATTACTTCGTATGTCTTCATTACTGCTTGACGACAATGATAAAAAAAAATGCTACCAGAGGTAGTCTGCATTTTTCAGCTTTCCGCCATTTTTACAAATGTACTGACTTCGCACTGAATTGAAACTAGGTGCACCAGATTCCCAATGGAATACAAAACTCTACACACCAGTTTTACCAATGGAATACAAAAAAGCACTTGGTGCGCACCAGTTTCACCAATGGAATTCGCTATAAATGGATGATTATTCGTGGATTGAAGCCTGTTGAAGTTGGCGTCGCCGTTCTTCCAAGAATTGCTGATCACCCCTCTTATTTAGGAATCAGGCATCTGTTGATTACCCCCCAAGAACTATAAATGTCTCATTACCTCGAAACAGGTCACTATACACTTGATAACGATCGGAGATACCATCAATCAATAAAGCGAGGTGTGCCACAGGGATCAATCTTAGGGCCCCTCGTTTTCTTCTGTATATAAAATCTCTTGTGATGTTTATTTTTGTAATGTTTTATTTATTACAATATCAGTGTATTTTCTCCTTTTTGACGTTGTCCATGTCCATGCTGATTCTTTGACAATAAAGGTATTATTATTATTATACCGATTGAAATGTAGTGTTCAACGACAATGGAAGTCCGAAATAAAAGAGATCGAAAATATCTCCCACTTTTATTTAGTAAGTCTTCCTACTTTGCAAACATATTTCAAGAACAGGAATGTTTCTTTTGAAATCATTGTACTCTGAACGTCTATCCATAACAAATATTTTTGTGTTCTTGATGCAACAAAAATGTGATATTTTCTTGTCAATTTATAAATTTTTGTTAGTAGGTATGTATTTATTTTTCTATTCAATTCCTAGAGTTGGCTTGGAAAACATTTTTAAAAACAGGGTATATTATGAAATAATACAATTTTTTATACAATATCTTTAATTTTTGCTTTAGAATTTCTTTAAGAAGTGATATGAGTGAACCACATATCGTCTAAATGGATTATTAGTGAAATATTTTCGTTTGTGTGACGATATTGAAATTTTTTGAAAAACCCTTCGCTCAATCTATCATCATTCATTGGTATAATTCAATAACACTGTTTTGATTTTTATATAGTTTACCACATTAAATGAAAGAAATTTAATATGTATATGAAATATAATAGTATTATTTATGTATATACGTGTACGTACGTGGTTGTGTAGAGTTCATTCCATATTAACCTAGTTTTAACTTTTTAGACTTTATGGAAATGTTTTGTAGTGTATGATTTTATATAAGTTACCTTTTGTTTTTCTCTTACCCTAGAAAAAATACTATACAATCAGTTGTTGAGATGATTGATAATGATTTAGAGATTGCATTAATGCTGAAAATACTGTGAAATATTGAGAAAGATTCACTGAACTGGAATATTTTTATTTCAGTTTAAATATCAACTTGAGACTTGTCCTTCACCAACTTGTTTATAAAAAAAATGTTATTACCTGAAAAACATAAATGTTAACAGAGTCCACTTGTTTTTTTTTGTTATCACAAGCTTTTATTTAACTTGTAACTGAATTTTAGACCAGTTCCCCCCAACCACTTGCCATGGTGGTCCTTCCAAAACTTCTTAAAAATAAAATATGAAAAATCCGTAAAAATAGTGAAAAACTTTGCACAGTAGTATAATTTTATTGCAAAAAGTGTTACCCTAAGCTCACCTGGAGGCTAGATAGAGAACGCGTAGGAATTCGTAAAAATTTCGGCCGTGGAAAATTACGACAAAAAAATTGTTGTCAGGGAGCTCTGAACCTCCCCCTATTCTCGAAAAAATTACAAAAACTCGCGAAAACAAAATTGAAAAATTCCGTGAAGATTGTGAAAAACATCGACCTGTTTCTCTAGAACATTCATTCAAGAAAAAAATTACAGCATTTTTGTATTTCGGTGCGGTAAATTGTATACATTAATAAATCTACAACTAATTCATGAGTTTCCTTGCAGTTCGAATAATTTTTAAATAGTAAGCTGTCGAAAACAACATGTTTTTCATTCATTTTCAACCCTTTCCTGTGACTAAGCTGTAAAGATAGGTACCAATAATTTTTCACTTGAAAATATGGCGAGCGTTCATTTTCATATTTCTCTTATCTTCATAAAAGACGGATGATACTTCATTGTTTTTGGCATCTTTCATTTTTAACTGTTGAAAAATGCTTTGATTAGAATAGTGGTTCATTTTGAGTCATAATATTTATTCAAAGTAAATGTTTAGATATGTATGTTTCATCCACTGAAATATTTCCTCATGTATTACCTAACCCCTGCGACGCCGCAGCGACATCTATTCGACATCTATTCGACATAGGATGCGATATTGCAGGTCAAATTGTTACATCGCAGCGATATTTCTGTGATGCAACTGTGTTTGCTGGGTAGTGACTAAAGCCAATAATTTTAATCTCGGTCTCCGAGTATAAACAGTTTTTTCTAAATTATGATCACTTTTATTCTTTCACCTGATCTTATTACACATAGACAACGGGGGTTTCTGATGACCATATCATGAATTTAATATTTTGAATGTCTCCAGCAATTGAAATCACTGTAGATTTTCGAATGATTTAGTTTTGTAACTCCTCAGTTTTAGTTCAGAATAACAGAAGCTTTTGGACTCTATGGATTTTAATAAACATACAATTTCAAGTTGGTCCAAGCCTGCAACGATCACATATGGTTATTTTCCTATCTGATAGTAATTATATCTGTAAATAGGTCAATGGAGATTGTGAATTTGTTTATTTATTATGGATTTTGTAAAATAAATTGTTTGAAAAATTTGCACTGAGAGTTTACTTTGGTAAAGTGATTGAAAGAAACACATTTAAAATTCAATATCATTTATTTTCACCTCCAGTATGTACAAAATTGAAAAGAAATCTTGAAAACTGCAATAAATTATAAAACTAGAAAACTAAATAGTTAGGTATTGACACGTTGTAGGCCTGCGTATTTTATTTATTAAAACGAAATTTGTATCTCGAAAGAGTAAAAAAATACAAAATTATCGTAAAACTAAAACTATCTAACAAAAGCAAATTACTAGTTGAGGCTTTCTTACACTTCCCAGTTTGAGACAACAATATTGGTAAGTATAAAAGTTCCTCTTAGAAACAAAGTATGTATTTACAGAACTCCTAAAGAAATAGAAATATTTCAAGACAATCTTAACCCTTAGAAAAGAGTATCCAGGGAACGTTTAATAATTTCCCTATCGAATTTTTTTTGGACACCATTTTAATTTTCAAAATCGTTCACAGAGAGGTATTTATTTCGATATGAGGCACAAATATTATTTTCGAAATTAATGAGAAATTGTTGCATAGTTTGCAGCATCCAATTATTCGTCTGTGTGCACTGCACAACACGTTACAATATGTTTGAGGCCATATTGACTGTTGTTGTTTTCAGAACAATATTTTTATGTCAAGGTCCTGCGTCTTGTCCAATCAAAAGCATTCAAACGTCCCCAAACATTCGACATCACAAAAAAAAAAACAATCCTTCATCTAAAACAAGTCTATGCTGTTCTTTACGTTCTATTTAATGTGCCGGGAACTCTAGCTCCCAACCTTCTTCTTCCCGCTAACAGCTTGTTCAGTCCTTTTGGTTCCTCGGTGGTTGTAGACGAGCTGGGGGCCTCCGGTTCGGTTTCGGCTGTCTCGGCAGTTTCCGCTTCTTCTGTCGAAGCTTCGTGCGGAGCTTCGCTAGATGGCGCCTCGGTGCTTTGTCCAGGGCGTTTACGTCCTAGCAGGGGGTTCACGCGACGGACGTGGACCGGTGAGCTGGCCGCGGCTTTTGGTCGAGCTTGGATGTTCAGGCGGTTTTTGTTGCGGAGACGGTTCAGAGGATTGTTGTCTACGGGGGCTGGGGTTTCCTCCTAATAAAATAATATTTCACTAAAACTGTTCAGATCTATCAAATTCATTTTTACATTGAGGATAGATTTTCCATATTTGACAATACAATAGGGATGCCAGAAAACCTGTTTTCCCAATGTACTCATACAGGGTGGGGCACCGAAAACGAAACAGATCGAATATCTTTAAAACACATATTGTGTTGTGAATAAAATACAAAAACACGTCGATTTTCAATCCAAGGGGGACATCTTCCTATCATAACCTCAACTGTCATACCTCCTCCCCCACCCCTTGGTCACAATCACCCAAACAATTTGAATAGGGAAAGTAGTAAGTGTGACACATCATTACAAAGGTAATTTGAGAAGGAATTCAGCCATGCCAATTTTGCTACCTAACTTTTTATTTTGATGCCCCTTGCGGGAAAAACAACTGTTTCTTATTCCATATTATGATACTAATTTGACATAAATTCGGTGATCATGCGTTATGGAATTTTCCTAAGTGATAAAACAAAATGACGGCTCCAAAATGGTAAGATGACAAGATTTGCAATTATGGTCCGATTCGATTGAAAATTGATATGTGGTGGTTTTCAGGCTCGAAAATTATGATTTGTTCGTCAATGCAAGAAAAACAAGATGGTGCCTTCAAGATGGCGCATGAAATTTGTAATTATGGTCCAATTTGAATCAAAATTAATATGTGGGGATTGTCAGGGTCGAAAATTATGATTTTTTTGTCGATGCAGAAAACCAAGACGGCGGACTAAATTTGTAATTGTGGTTTGATTAAATTCAAAATTGGCATTACAAGTTTGCAGTATGGTTAAAAATTATTATTCGAATTTATAAAAAAAGCTTTTATACAAATGCGCTAAAAAGGAAATAATATATATATTTTAGATGTGTAACGTAATTTATTCTGTTCGTAACGCAATCAAAATTTTACCGCTCAAGAATACCTACTTTGTACTCTCGGCAAGCTTTCGAATCTGTTACGCACAGAATAACCTACGTCACACATCTGATGTGTAAGTAATTTTTCACTTTTCATCGCATTTTTTGTCAATTTCATTCAATTGTTTTTAGTCATGCTGAAAATCTGTACCTAAAATCCCCACAATACGATTTTAAATCGAATCGGACCATAATTACAAATTTCGTCACCCATCTTGGATCACCCATCTTGTTTTTTTGCATTGAAAACCACCACTTATTAATTTTGAATCGAATCGGAGCATAATTGCAAATCTTGTCCGCCATTTCGGAGCCGCCATTCTGTTTTTTCACTTAGAAAAATTCCATTATGCATTGCCACCGAATTTATGTCAAATTAGCTTGCAAATGAAGCATCAAAATTGGAAATATGGAACAGTTGTTTTTTCCGCAAGAGGGAGCCAAAATGAAAAGTTAGGAAGCGAAAATTGACATGGCTGAATTCCTTATGAAATTATCTTCTTAATGATGTGTCACACTTACTACTTTCCCTATTCAAATTGTTTGGGTGTTGGTGACCAAGAGGTGGGGGGAGATATATGACAATTGAGGTTATGTTAGGAAGATGTCCCCCTTGAATTGAAAATCGATGTGTTTTTGCATTTTTTTCACAACACATGTGTTTTGAAAATATTCGAACTGTTTCGTTTTCGTATATTTAGTCAAGAGATAGGATATCTTGGGAGAAATATAAACTTAGGGAGAATCTAGGATATCGAAAAAAGCTTGAACTATTCTATCTATTCGTGCGTTTTGTTGAATCACCTTTTCGTCGAGTATTATCTTTGGTAACTTAATCGAAAAGGCGTAAACTTAATCAGGCCACACCCCGCGTTACCACGACTAGTTTACTATAAATATAGAGAAACGAGCTCGAAAATCATCAGTTTGATCTCAGTATCAGTTTAGCTGATCGTTAGATCAGTTTCCTCGTTCAGTTTGAAGTAGTCTCCAGTCTTCGTAAAGCCTAAGTGCTGCTAGTGTTGATAATGGAAATTGACCAAAATACTGTAAATCCTAAAACTAAATCCGGGAATTTTACTCACAAAATCCCCACAAAATCCTCACATTTTTTGTATAATATACTTGTACAGTGATTTTATATTATATGTATGAATGGATCAGTGAATTATTATTTTTATGGAAGTGAATAAATGATGGTCTGGGGTCGTTTTCTCAATGAATCCAGAGTAGAATTTGCAGTGAACATGTTGGCAACAATATTGGATTTTTCCATCTTCCTCGCTTATGGAAAAAATTACCTGGATGTAAAATTTCTTCCCACAGCACGAACTTGGCAAAATATCAAAACGATCGGGACCCTTCAGGACCATCTACAAGTTTTAATAGCATCTTAGAGTTCTAAGCCCCTTTCGAAGATCTGATTGTCTCCTGACAGCTTCAGTATGTATTGGCCCTGATTTTTATACCATCGATGCTTGGAGGCGACAGCCCTGGAGCAGTTTCTGCAAAACCAGGGTTCATCAGACCCAATACAAATCAGTCTAAATTCTGTTATTCGATTGTAGGAACCTCTTGCAGTAGTGTACTACTTAAGGAACATTGCTGAAGTATCTGTCTGATATAATTCAATGTCGGTCGCGGTAGTGGTCAGGGAAGTAGTGATTTTTCAAGGGATATTTTCCTACTCAATAAACTGTTTTGGACGATTGGTAGAGATATTTCTGAATTATTTCATGTTCAACTTATGTTCACCTTGGGATCTTCGGTGTGAATACCGTTCAGAATCTAGGAAAATTACCCAAACACCAAAACTACTTCAGTTTCACTCCTGATGATACTAACAATGTTAGCGAAACGCACTCCGAGTGAAATCGACGTAGTGTGAAAGAAACACACTTTTGTCTTATTTCCACTAGTTTTTTATTTTCACGACTGGTTTCGGGTTTTATCCCATTATCAAGTATAAAAACTAACTAATACAATTGAACTCTAAAACCTAGTTATATAGGGAGTTTGCAGGTAAACTGGAATGAGATGAATTAAATTAACAGGGGTGAAACGATATAAATTCAATACTGGAGGTTATGGAAACTACCTGGGTTGTCAAAATTATAAATCCAAAAGTAGAGACCTACATAAATCGAGTTGCTCGTTGAGGGTTCTATATTTCGGGTTTTTAATTGATTTATTAATTTCCATGGCTTCGAACAGATTCATTTTCTTCCCTTTATTACATGTGTGTATGATTTTTAGATTATCTTTACTTATCTTTTGTTTGGATTCTTGCAGATGCTCGTACATTGTTGATTTTTTGTCGAAAACAATAAGTGTGTTTCTTTCGTTTCATTGAAGTGATCATGAATTTTCACAAAATAAACAAGTCATCAATTACACAAATTGATTAAATACCTTCTCGCTAGCTTCTTGCTCATGAGTTTCCGGCTCGTCATCTCCTGTAACGTGATCTTCGACGGGAGCTTCTGTGGTACTAGTAGTGATACCTCGTCCCCTGCCTCCCAAGTTGAGTCTTGCACCTGGTCGCAATGGCCTTACTGCAGCACCTCCGTTGATTCTCCTGCTTCTGACTGTGGAACTGAAATACAGATAAAAAGATACTCGCGAATGATTTAACAAAGTTCATTCCTATATACCTTGCCTCAGCCGTTGACGCGGACGATTCGTCGCTAGGTTCTTCCTGTTCGGTAGATGGCGCTGCTGTCGTGCGTCCTCTTGGCCGCGCGTTGAATGAAGGACGCGATCTAGGAAGGGCGGCTTTGGGGGATGGTGCTGAGGTTGAGCTGGACTCTTCTTTGGATTCCTCAGGAGCTGCCGTTGTACGACCGCGAGGTCTGGAACCTCCAAATCGTGAACGAGAAGGCTGTTAGAGACATAAAACAATACAAGTTAGAAGTGTAGTGCAGCAATCCGATCGCTACCATCAATTATTACGCTATATTCAAAACAAATCGAACCTGAACAATTAATCAAAGCATATAAATCATCTCCACGTTAAAAAATAAGTCGAAACTTTACGACTAACATGCCTAATAAATAACACATTTTTATGGGGGAACTCGCCATTAAACTGATATACGGGACAGCTAAACACTCGTAAACAAGAACTCTTTCTATGATTGCGGTGTATTTAATTCTAATAATAGCCCATGAATAGTGACAAGTCATATAATTCAGGACGCACACGTGAATTGAAGCATATGTTGCCTCGCGAAAGGATATAAATATTAGACCACAGAGAGAGGTTCAATCAGTTCGGGCTGACTAGTTCCCTGAATATGTTCTACGAGTGATATAGGTATAAAGTAGTGTCTATATAACTAAGTCGTTTGTATCAAAAGTATAGCTCAAAAAGGATAATTTAGCTCGAAGACATCAAAGATGCAACTCCTACGCTGTAAGTCCCTTGTTAATTAGATAAGTTGTCCGCAAAAATCCTGAACGTGACCCATTCATCGGCAATGCAAGTGTCGGTGACTTAAAATTCCTCTTATTCCCTAAAAGCATCTTTGACCATAAGAATCCCCAAGTAACAATTTTAAGACAGTTTCTTTTTATTTAAGTTTTAAAAATGCTTTAATATGTTCAATAAATCGACGTCGGATTTAAAGTAACCTTAAGATAAACTGAAAGTTCTTAAAGACCACTTATTCTTAAACAAAGAATTTGATGCACTCTTTAAATTAAAAAAAAATGCTATCTGCTCTTAATGTTCTATTAATCCCATACTGGTTTTATGTTTCTCTTAACAGTGGCTATTTTAAAACTAATTTGCTATTATTTATAATTGAACATCAGTTGGTTTTAAAACAATCCGTTTTGGCAAAACTAGTTTCTATGGAGTACCCTTGATGTATTTTTTAAAACCCATTAGGAAAACTATTTTATCCTAAGACTATACATTCAATATAATACCACATTAAATCCAAAAATACAATTTTTACCTTTTAAAGAGTACATTAAGAGTATCAAGGTTTAAAGGTTTCAATTCAGTCAATTTGGTTAAAAAAATATCTTTTGGTCTTTGGACGACTTCATTAAAACTAATTATATCGCCTCCACATTCAGATTAAACGGCATCTTGTCAAGAAGCTATTTTAGTAAACCAGTGTAGTCCGCATGTTTACATGTGAAATACAATTTTGAATCAACAGGTGAAATGGAAAGTATTGGCGACAAGTAATGCACTACACGTTTCACTCACAAAACCGGCAAAATTTTTGAGGTTAGGATTCCATTCAATAAGGTCACGAGTTTGAACATATTAAATCAAATTAGTTTCAAAAGGAAACGTAAACAGACTCCTGCGAGAGTCATTGGATTTAAATTGGTAAATTAAACGCTATTTTAAATCTTCAAAACATTCAATAAATAAACAATTAGTTTTAATATAGATAAGGCCATGTTTTACTGCAATAAAGACTCCGCCATTTTGGACATTTTCAATAGTAAACGAAAAGAATATTATTATTCAAATAATTGCGTCTTGGATCTTCTTAAAAAACCGAAGAACGATGTTTTGAAATATGCCATTTAATTAAAAAAACGCATTTAGATGCTTAGATGCAAAATAAAATTTGATGATATTTTTGTAATATTTTTTAAATAAGAGAAAAGTACATTAAATTAGTGGCGCTCAAGTTATGTTCATGTATTTTATTGTATTTTATCAGAAAAGTGCCATTCGTTGGTGAGTTTGTCACCAGAATAGTTTGCTTTCGAATATTATTTTATATGCTTAGTATACGTATGCGGTTTGAAATATTACCACTCTGCCGGCCATTATACAGACTAAAAATTTGTCGAGTTTTAGTAAACAAAATAAAACTATTTTTGGAGTAATTATTTATTTTTAAGTTAATTTGGTCCGCTATAAATAAATTTTGAGAGCAAAACGTCAGATAATAAGTTTTAATTTATGTATTTGAAGCTGCCTTGAAGAACTCTTCAAGAATGTAGAATTAAAACTTAATGGTTTCAATACAGTTTTAAAATTTAGTCTTGAAGGTCTTTTTAGGATGGGCCCTTTTTGGCTAGAAGCTGCTTTATGATGGTCTCAGGGCTGCCTTGAAGATCACTTGGTTTTATTTGAAATTTTATTGTGTAGTTTTAAAGCGATCTTGAATATCGGAATGGGAGCGTTAATGTTACTTGGGTAGTGTAGCGATCTGATCGACACCATCAATTACTCAGCTATATTTAAAACGAATCAAACCCGAACAATTAATCAAAGCGCGCAAATCATCTCCCAGTTCAAATGTGGCAAGACCAAAAATAAATCGATAGCTTTATGCCTAACATGCCTAATAACGACACACTTTTTATGGGTGACCACGCCATTAAACTGATTTACGGAACAGCTAAACATTCGCAAAGAAGAATAGAACTCTTCCTATGATTTCGGTGTAATTAATTCTAATAATAGCCCATTAATAGTGACAAGTCATATAATTCAGGGTGCACACGTGGATTGACTCGCGAGAAGATTTCATATAAATATCAGACCACAAAGAATAGTTCGATCAGTTCGGGTTGACTAGTGCTCTGAGGTAATGTAGCGAACGCGTCGCCGTATCTGTGGTGGGGGCGCTTCTAATATTAATAATGTACCGCGACCTCTGAGCGACAACGACTCGCGGTATCGTATCGGGCGCGTAGTGCTGGTATACGAGCGGCCTAACTTCTCAAGTTCTCTTAGGAAGTTTCGAGAGCCCCTCTTCCGTCATCAGATCCAACTGGCCTTGATGGAGGGTCGATACAAGGGAGGCTCCATCACATTAGAATACTTATACCTAGTTATACTGCCGTCCTAAGCCCAAAGGGCGTATCTCAATATTTTCCATATTTTGGATTATTATTTTCTACAGGTTCCCAATGACCAAGCCATTGACTTGACTAACCAAATTTGGCCGGATCTCATCGTTATATGCCATCCAAAACATCAGTAAAAAAAGATGTATATCCAAAATACACCTAACATTCTGAGTTTTATAGACGTAAGCGACTGACTTAATATCTCGGGTCATTCTTGAGTTACGCCCTTTGGGCTTAGGACGGCAGTACAGTTCTCTTATAACTCACCTTCGAATGACTAGCAGGTTTCGTTTCTTCCTTGTGGGCTTCTTCTTCTACAGCTGGCGCGGCAGTTGTCCTACCCCTCGCTCTACCGCCGAAACTTGGTCGTCCGAACTTGCCTTTTTTGGTCTCTGACGGAGCAGCTTCGGTTGTCGATGTTTGAGCCGTCGATTTTCTACCATTCACGCGTCTGCCGGATCCGAATTTGCCTCTTCCGCTCTGCGCGGGAGGCTCTGTTGATGGAGGTGGGGGTGGAGTTGTGGTAGTCGTTGTGGTCGTTGTAGTCGTTGTGGTGGTTGTGGTCGTCGGTGTGGTTTCTGGTACTAGAAAAAACGTTTTCTTATCGCAAATAGTTGTTAATGAAGGGGAAACCGCTGAGGAAATTGTGTACACTGATTTCCAAAAATACCAACTAGTAATAAAAATAATAATAGTACTAATGATATTTATTTACTGGAAATGGTACATGATTCATAGATTATAATATAAGAGTAAATAAAATTTGCAATGTAAATAATAGAATTTGAATATACCTATATGGGTTACAAACAACTTCTGCAATATGATTTGGTCCAGTACATGAACCGACAGATAATTAGAAAAATAAGTGTTCACAGTTTGGGTTTTTTGGTCTCTGTTTAGGTTTTTCAGTCTCATATGGGTTTTTGGGTCTTAGTTCGGATATTTTGTTTCATGGTGTTATTTGTTATGTCAATTTCGGTAATTTAGCCTATTTGGAACTAGATGGAAAAATCAAAATATTTGCTGATGATACAACTATTATTTATAACGGACATAGTCTACAAGAAATAAAAAAAAAATGTTGAATGACATTGAGAAAATATCACCTTGGCTAATAAACCATAAACTAACTTCAAATTACAAAAAAAAAACATTATTTATGTTTGTGACCAAAAGATCGACTTCTGTCATTTTCAAAGAACCTATCAAAAGTGAAATCATCAATAATTATGCTCCTATTTTGAAGTTTCTTGGCTTGTACAGGGTGTTTCTTAAGTACGTGTAGAAAATTTAGGAGCGTGTTGCTGATATCAAAATAAGAAGAAAAGTGTCTATAAACATATGTCCGCAAGTTATTCGTTTCTCAGATACAGAGTGTCAAAGTTGAATTATTATTTTTATTTTTTGTGAGTAATTTAAAAATAATTTTGATATTTGGGTAAAGTTTGGTATCTGGGAATATTTATTATTTAGATTGTGTGAAAAATATATTCTTGGTAGAGGTCACTGCGAGCAACTGTTTTCGAGTTATTGAGATTTGAATTAATCGATGCAAGTGATTTTGAATGACAAGATTTTTAAATTTAAAATAAATTCAATTAGAAATTAGTTTATTCACAATTAATATGAAATTTGATTTTGTCATTGAAAAATCATCCCAGATACCAAATTTCACCCGAATATCACAAATATTTTGGAATTTATTCACAGAAAACAAATATAGGAATAAAACTTTGACACTCTGTATCTTAGAAACGAATAACTTGCGGACATGTGTTTATGGGAACTTTTTTTCTTATTTCGACGTCAGCAACATGCTCCTAAAGTTTCTACACGTACTTAAGAAACACCCTGTATATTGATGAAAATTTTATATGGTTCAAACATATTGAAATATTAACGAAGCAAATATCTCCAGTAATCGGAATTCTTTTCAAAATCAGAAACTTTTTACCCTTGAAATATTTGAAATTCATTAATTATTCTTTAGTCCTTTCCAAACTTCAGTACCTCATCTCAGTATGAGAAACGGCAACAGAATGTTTACTTAAAAACCGTTAAAAACACTACAAAACAAAATCATCAAGTGTATATTCAAGCTAGAGTACAGGGAACCTACAAAAAATGTATACAAACCAAAACAAATTATGGATATCCATTCTCTTTATAAGTTGAAGATTTGTACTTTTATTCATCCAGTCAAAAATAACTTCAAAAACTCTGATTTGGTTTTCAACCTCAACAACAATCATACCCACTTGACGAGGCAATCAGATAATTTGTCAGTAATCAAAGTGAAAACAAATGTGTGTCAACAATCAATATACTTCAAAGGAATAATGTATTACAATGAATTGCCAAAATCCTTGAAATCCAATGTTAAAATGAGATTTAAAGTAAATTTGAAAAAATACTTATTGTCATGAATTGTATAAATAATATGAAAATAAGAAATATCTAGTTGGTAATTGATTTAGTTTAGTTGAAAATGTGTTTATTGTTTCTTTCCCTGTCATAAACTTGTATGTTTCTTGGGAAATAAATAAAATGTTAAATGTTAAAAATGCCAGATTTAAATTTAAAGGATTGTAAATTGAGGAAACAAAATGTTCAAGTAACAATGTCAATGATGTGAGATAAAACATTCTATGTTTCTAAAAAATCCATTTTTTGGTTCTTTCCTTGATTATGGGGAATTTTTGTATATGTTGAAAATCGATAGGATATGATAAATTTTGGGCCCAAGTAATCGAAGCAACGCTTCACGTTTAGGCAAGTTATTCCCAAGTAATATTGAACTAAGGCCAAAAATGGTCAATTAATTCATGTAATACCCTAGTAACACCTCTAGTTGTTGTTAAAAAAATCATTGTTGGAATTGTTATTTCCGTCAACCGGCTTTACCCCTACGCGGAAGTCCTCGATAGACTTGTGCGAGCTACGGAAGACGTAGTCGTTACCTTTTAACGTGTGATGGCTTGCACGAGACTAGTGACCGTGCTGGTAATCGAACCCACTACGCTTGAGAGGCGAAAGCTCTACCAGCCGACCACCACGGTTATAGGAACGTTATCGTATTCTTGAATTCGTAAGAAAAATAAGGAAATTATTCATTATGATTTCAATTCTGTCCTAATCTTAGTTTTTGTTTGTCAAGTAGTATGTTGAAGAGCTTCAGGCTACACTCTTTGTCTTGAATTTTTCAACTTAAGATCAAAGTGAGTTCGTTGAATTGCCAAAATCATAAAAATACAAGTACTTCGTTGACACATTACCGGTTATACTTTCATTGCTCTATTGAGAGTTTTTCAAGTCTCAACTCTTATATCCTCGAATTCCCGAATAATTTCTGTAATTCCCATGTAAAATCCGAGTAATACCTCTAATTCCTGACTATTTCCACACTAATACCCACTAATACCCTACTAATACCTGCTAATACTCCAAGAATACCCAACTAAAATCCAATAATACCCCACTAATACCTACTAATATCTATTAATTTTCCACTTATACCCCCAATTCCTAACTAATAATCAAATAATGCCACGAATACCCAAGGCATAATACCCCAGCGGTTTTCCTCTTGGTTATTAATTTCATGTTATTACCTGTTGAGGACTCTTCAGTAGTGAGATCGGTCTGATCCGTAGTTTTGCTCTCTCCTTCAGTACTGATCTCTCCATCTTCAGTTCCTTCTCCGAACAACTTCTGCGTGCCTTGAGAAATCGCGTACAAATCCAAAGCTACTTTGTCCATGGGGGACATTGCTGTGGTGGCATCTTCTGTAGAAGAAACGGTGGTGCCAGCTTTCTCATTTTCAAGAGGTTCTGATCTGGATGGACTGGGTGGCGACTCTTCCCTCGGTCTGTAGACTGGTTCTATAGGTTCCTCTGGATCATCCTTTGAAGCGAATGAAAATAAATGATGTGGATAGACTGCAGAAGCGATGTTAACAAGATAATGGACTGACTGACTTGACATGTATGTTAGAATTCAGAGTTATTTGAAATGACGGAGGCTTTAGTGGGCAGTGTTTGGGCAACTATTTTATTGGGTGTTAGGTGCCATCGTAGGCATCGTGAGCAGTTGGACTCTATCTGGATAATTCGTTGAAATTTGAACAGCATGTTGAAATTGTATGTTAAAAGCTCTCTTTGGGTTGCTACGCATTGAGAGTTGTCTCGAATGAATTAGGTTTGTCAGTTTCAAAACCAGTTTATCATTCTCTTATTGAATCGCATCTAAGATATGGTATTGCATTTTGGGGAGTTTGCTGTAGTCATCGTTTAAAGACTGTGCTAATTTTGCAAAAGCGTGCTTTGAGGTATTTATGCAAAGTATAGGGATTCATGCCGACCTCTCTTTCTTAAACATAAAATTCTTACAGTTATTGCTATTTTTATACTTGAAACTGTTTGTTTGATACACCAACACAAAACAAAGTTCTCTATTGGAAACAGTTCTTCTGATTGTAGTACTAGACAGAGTAGGTAATGATTTAAAGCTTCCAATTCTAAAAAGTACACGTATTTTATAATGGATGTAAGATGTTTAATCACCTTCCAATAAATATTAAAAGTATCACATCACTTGTTCGTTTCAGAAAATATGTGAAAAGTTTGTTATCGGAGAGAGTATATTATAGTCTGCAAGAGTTTTATGATGACAGATTTTAAAAGTCATCATTTTGGATCATGAATCGAGCTAAGTTAGGGTTTAACATTTTTATGTCGCAGTTCGATTAACTTTTTTTTTTGATTTCATGTGCATACTCCTCATCTGATGAAGAAATGGTGATCGGGCTAAAATGGCAGAGATGGAGAAGATGAATGAGCATGTATTATGTTTAATTATTGTATTGTTCCATTCCCTCATTCACCAAGAACCATATGGTGGTACTGTAGGTTTTTTCCAGGTTTTTCCCTGCAGTTGAAATAGCGATTGCACCCCATATTTCTTTTTCATTTGTTTAGTCGCCCCGGAGCGCATATAGTGGTGGTGTTCCCTCTCATCAGGAATGATGTGCCGATGGTAGGGGGAATCACCATTATACTTTTAAAGTATTAATTTAATTTTCCATAATTTTTTCAACATTATCTTTAATACAATGAAGCTTTGTCAATAAGTTTATCATTGACTTCCGACAATAAGGCATATTTTGACTTTGACTTTTGACTGACCGTAAGAGAAAGTAGTTATTTTCTGACAGATATTTACCTCATATTTTCTACTTTGTCTATTGAAAAGAAATCCATTATCGAGGGGAAAACGCTAAGGTAATTGTGTACATTAATTCTCAAAAATCCTAACTAATTCCTCCAATACCCAAGTAATTCCCGAGTAATACCCCGAACTAATGCCCAAGTAATTCCTGAAATACCCGAGTGATACAAGCAATAAAAGTCCGAATCTAAGGTTTTTTTGCCAACAACTATTATGAAGCCCTTTTTTTTCATTTAACAATGGACCTTTCCAAGAGATATGAGGTAACACTGAAATTAGAAAGTAAATACGCTAATATCACTCGGGATTTTTAAATTTTTTTTTTCTGACCGATAGTTTATCTATAATCAGAAGAAAAGTGGTTTCGTGACGTCACGTTTATCAAAAATAAACTTGGCAACGTTGTTAAAGTTGTGCACCAAATTCTCATTCAAATATAATGTGTCGTCTGACAGTTGTCATTTGATACCAGATGGGTTATTTCGTCTATTTCACGGTGCGATCAATAAGAATAATTTGTCTCTGTCTAACTCATTTGCCTACCCATTTGATACAAGTGAAGCAGTTCCATCAGATCTAAACTTCAACGAACACTACCTTGATTTATATTTTGAGGTTAATGCGGTTTTCTAAGTTTTGAGAGCTTTTGTTGTTTGTGTTCTAAAATTTGTTATTAATTCCTGTATCCCTGCAATAACTGAACATGTCGAAAAGGTGCTTTGTACCCGATTGTCTGAACTCAAATTCCAATAAACTACACTATTATCGAATTTATCAGTTGAATGTTGATTGTTGAATGTAAATAAAATAAACATTAACCTCACATCTCCATATAACTTTTGACAGTTGAGAACTGTCATTACGATTTGCTGTGTTGTCAATGCTCGTTCTTCATCAAAAGGAAAAATTTGAAAGTTACAAATACAATGAAAAATTGCTAATATGTGGATTTTTATCTATGAGTTGATCAAGTGACAATGTATTGATTATTTCTCAACGGCTTATATCACGCTAGAATCTATATTTTTAACGAGAACGGAGTAATACCTCGAATTCTCGACTAATACCCAATTATTTTCAACTAATACCCCTACTTCCCGAACAATGCCCTATAATTTTCAACTAATTTCTCTAATTCCCCACTTATACCACTAATACCCAAGGCATGTACACCAAAATTCCCCAGCGGTTTCCCCCTCGTCCAATATATTGAACAAAATCCAATATTTACATTGAAAAAAATACGATATATTGAATATTGAAAATATATCCAATACATGGAGTTTTTTGTGAAATTATTTTTTATTTGTGTGACCCCTAGACGCTTTTGTAAATACGAGTATATTACTCAGAAAACCAAAAAAGTATCACAGCGATAGTAGTGCAATAGTGCTAAACTGTGAAGTGATATTTAGTTTCTATGGTGATTTCTAGTGTTACGGTGCAGGATTCGAAAATGCTAATTAGTGCGAAGAAATTCAACAATTTTCATTACTGGCACGAGTTCGATGCGCTCGTTTGGAACGGCCCCCAAGAAACGTACCGGGCCTTCTGGGAGCTCTTGAGGAAAGGAGGGCTTCGCTTGACTGTTTCCGTGGTTGTTGAAGGAATCGCTGTCCACCAGGTCCAAGGAAGGTCTGCGAATGTTGGCGCGGGTCCTGCCTCTTGATCCCTGTGGAAATAACAAATTAATCAAACTTCATTACTCCAAGAAACATTACATGTTTATAGAAAATATTTTAAAAAATCTTTAAACTAACATGAATTTATTAAAGCACATGGCACTGGATACATGTATTCCTGGGGCTCTACAGATTTTCTTTATTTTTGGATATATCATTCTAGAGATCGAAATAAGCAACTTTCTTCATTGGACTTTTTCCGGCCCTACAGGGTGAGCTAAAAAATCAGGTTGAATGTCTAATGCCAATTGTGGAAAATACTGTCTGTAAGTCGATTTTTCTTGATTTTTGTGTAAAATATGCTTTGAAAAATATCAAAATATCAATTGACTTTGAATGGTGTGCATACTTACAGGATGAGGCAGAATACGTATGACTTTTTTAAAAACTGTTCATCAACTTCTCGCCCAAGTGTGGGCTTTTCATTGAAATTCTAGGAGCCGAAAGTTTTCCAGAGGTTGCTCGTGTTAGCATTTTTGTTTTTTTACTTGTTTGCACCCATATACAGTGTGTTTCACTTCTCAAGGAAACACCCTTGTGTCTTCCGTAATTTTTGACGTAGAACCATGAAATTTTGAGGATCAATAGATGCACTAAAAACGAACTCACTACAGAGAAGGAGTCATCCTACATGTTATACACTGCAATCCAGCAGCGATGGAACCACCCATTTTTCCATCGCTGCTGGCGTGCAGTGTATCTCATGTAGGATGATCATTTTGATGCAGTGAGTTCATTTTTAGTGATTCTATTGATCCTGAGAATTTCATGGTTCTACGTCAAAAATTACGGAAGATACGGGGACGTTTCCCTGAGAAGTGAAACAAATTAGAATTTTCCAGGATTGAATAATTTTCAGGAGACATGTATATTAGAAGTAATTTCGGGATCCTGAACACGAATCCAAAGGAATTTCGGGCCAATTTTGCCCCCTAATATAACTTTCCGGAAAATGGGCTGGCATTCAGTGTATATTACGTAGGATGACCCCTTTTGTGCAGTGAGTTAATTCCTAGTGTTTGTTTCAATCCTGAAAATTTCATGGTTCTACTTTAAAAATTACGGAAGATACGAGGGTGTCTCCATGAGAAGTGAAACACACTGTATATGGGTGCAAACATGTAAAAAATAAGAATGCTAACACGAGCAACCTTGGGAGAACTTTTGGCTTCGAGAAATTCAATGAAAAGTCTTGAGCGAGAAGTTAATAAACAGGTTTTAGAAAAGTCGCGTATTCTGCCTCATCCTGTAAGTATCCACACTACTCGAAGTCAATTGACATTTTTCACAGCATTTTATACCCAAAAATCAAGAAAAATCAACTTACAGACAGTATTTTCCACAATTGGCATTGGACATTCAACCCAACTTTTTAGCTCACCCTGTAGGGCCAGAAATAAAGTCTTATCAAGAAAGTTGCTTCTTCTAACCTCTAGAATGATTCATCCAGAAATGAAAAAAAATGTCTAGCCCCAGGAATACATGTATCCAGTTCCATGTCCTTTTGATTGTCAGAATTATTTTCTCAATATTTATTGATCATATTCATATGGGAACTTCTTGACATTCACTGTATATTCAATTACACAAAAATTGCGAGGTACCAAGTCGTAATTATGGGATTCCGAGATTCGATGTCGGAATTCCGAGATTCAAAGTCGGAATAATAAAATTCGGATTCGGAATTCCAAGATTTGAAGTCGAAATAATCAAATTCCGATTTGGAATTCCGAGATTCAACGCCGGAATTCCGAGATACCTACGAGTCGCACTTTTAAAATTCCGAGTTAGTAGGTAAGTCGGAATAATAAAATTCTGATTTGGAATTCCGAGATTCCAAGTTGGAATGTCGAGATACGAGTTAAAATTCTGAAATTCCAAGTTAGTAAGTCGGAATTGCCAGATACGAAGTCTGAATTATGAAATTCAGAGATTTGAAGTCGGAATTACAAGATTCTAAGACGGTATTCCGACATGCAAAATCGGAATTTTAAAATCTGACATTCGAAATCGGAACTTCGAAATAAGTATAGTCGGAATTTGAAAATTCCGGGATTCGAAGTCGGAATTTAAAAATTCCGAGATTCGAATTCGGAGTTCCGAGATCGAATTAGGAATACCGAGATTAAGTCGGAATTTTCAAATTCCGAGTTAGAAAGTAGGAATTCCAAGATTCGAATTCGGAGGTCTGAAATAAGAAGTCAGAATTATAGAATTCCGAGATTCGAAGTCGAAATTCCGAGATAAGAAGTCGGAATTTTCAAATTCCGAGTCAGAAAGTCGGATTCCGAGATTCGAAGTAGGAATTCCGCGATTTGAATTCGGAGTTCCGAGATACGAAGTAAGAATTATAAAATTCCGAGATTCAAAGTTGGAATTCCGAGATCGAAGTCGGAATTTTCAAATTCCGAGTTAGAAAAGGGAATTCCGAGATTTGAATAAGGAATTCCGAGATTCAAATTCGGAGTTCCGAAATACAAAGTCAAAATTATAAAATTCCGAGATTCGAAGTAGGAATTCCGAGATTTGAATTCGGAGTTCCGAGATACGAAGTAAGAATTATAAAATTCCGAGATTCAAAGTTGGAATTCCGAGGTCGAAGTCGGAATTTTCCAATTCCGAGTTAGAAAAAGGGAATTCCAAGATTTGAATAAGGAATTCCGAGATTCAAATTCGGAGTTCCGAAATACAAAGTCAGAATTATAAAATTCCGAGATTGGAAGTAGGAATTCAGAGATTTGAATTCGGAGTTCCGAGATACGAAGTAAGAATTATAAAATTCCGAGATTCAAAGTTGGAATTCCGAGATCGAAGTCGGAATTTTCAAATTCCGAGTTAGAAAAAGGGAATTCCGAGATTTGAATAAGGAATTCCGAGATTCAAATTCGGAGTTCCGAAATACAAAGTCAGAATTATAAAATTCCGAGATTGGAAGTAGGAATTCCGAGATTTGAATTCGGAGTTCCGAGATACGAAGTAAGAATTATAAAATTCCGAGATTCAAAGTTGGAATTCCGAGATCGAAGTCGGAATTTTCAAATTCCGAGTTAGAAAAAGGGAATTCCGAGATTTGAATGAGGAATTCCGAGATTCAAATTCGGAGTTCCGAAATACAAAGTCAGAATTATAAAATTCCGAGATTCGAAGTCGGAATTCCGAGATCGAAGTCGGAATTTTCAAATTCCGAGTTAGAAAGTCGGACTTCCGAGATTCGAAGTCGGAATTCCGCAATTCGAACTTGGAATTTCGAGATACAAAGTAAAAATATTAAAATTCCGAGTAAGTTGAAATTCCGTGATACCAAGTCGGGGTGATGAAATACTGAGTCGGAATTTGAAAATAAAATTGGTGTGGCCCTTCAATGCCTTCGAAGTATAGGGTTAACTAGCATTTCTAAATTTTTCAGAGGGCCGGAAGAAAGTAACGGGGGTTTGAAATCAACTAAGGAGAACAAAAATACTGTGAAACATTCAGTGTCTACAAAGAAAATACTAAACGTAAGATGATATTTCGGTGTACCTTGTATAACTAACTCCACTTCCTGTAATGTCGCCTTGAAGAAATTCATTTCAAATCTCCTAACGTCACAATAGTGCTCCACCCTTTATATTTGCAATTTACAATCGAGAGCTCCACCTTGAAATAACTCGTAGAAGAAAGAACCGAGCCAAGGGCAGCAAATTGTCGATCTCAACATTTTGTCAATTAAGTACTTTGTATCCTTTTAAGTTGAAAATGCGTACCTGAGTTTCGTCGGAAACATTGTCGGCTTCACTCACGTTGGGAGTTGACTCGGTAGATGGCCTTCCCCTGCCCCGACCTCTGGTTGAATGTAAGTCCTCTTCTGGTAAAGGTGTGGTGTTCAAGTTGCGGCTCCTTGAATTAAAAATTCAATTTAATTTGATTGAAATGCCAAAGAAAGTGGACTTGAAAAAAATTGTTAGCGGCGTGAAAAACGCAACCAATGCAAAGCGGGTGGGATAAAGTAATACAGAATAAAAAGACCGATAAAAATTATAAAAAAATGGATCAATAAGAAATTTCGAGTATTAGTCAAAGAATAGCTGGAAAGGATATGGATATAGTTGATGATTTCAGAGGAAAAAATAAAATAATATTCAGCTGTTTTTTTGAAACTATGTAGCTAATATATATAAAAATGTGTCAACTTCTGTGCTCATCACCAAATAAAGTTTCGGCGAAGGTCCAAAAAATATGGAGAAGGGATGTTTCGGAATTTTGAAATAATTTCTAAAATCATCCGTGAATTATTTTTATTTTCTGACATAATGTAGGTAGATGAATCGTTCTTGATCAAAAAGTTCCACAGTGCCTACCTCACCAATGCCACGGTTAGAATTATACAGGGGTTATTCATCGATTTCTCAAATAATGAATGACTCCTTTGTAACGGAAAATAATATTGTTTCCTAGATAAACTTCGAAACATTTCAATGACAAAATATCTGAAATGAGAATTCATGAATTTACAAACGTTGCACTCAGTCTCATTCTGTGAGAATTCATGAATATACAAAGGTTGCAACTCAGTCTCATTCTGTAAATATATTTTCGGGAATATGCATGAGCATACGAATAAGATTCATGTTTCATACAGTGTATGAAAATATAATACAAATTCTATAAGGACCATTATTTTCATTTTATGTTCCAGGAAAATACCGGGTGAAAACAATTTTCAATTTTTTTTACAAAGGAACTACCTATTTCTTATTCGAGAAATCGATGAAATACTATACTTCAAACCCCTGTATAATTCAAACCGTGGCATTCACGAGTATGCAATGTTAAACTTTGTATCAAGAATGACTAATCTACATTATGTCAGAAAATAAAAAAATTCATGGATGATTTTAGAAATCATTTCAAAATTATTCCGAAACATCCCTTCTCCATTTTTTAGACCATCGCCGCAATTTTATTTGTATTCAGATTAATGAGCACAGACGTTGACACATTTGTATAATATATATTAGCTACATAATTTTAAAAAATCAGCTGAATACATTGGTGGAAGCTGATACAAAGGGATACATTTTTCCGAAGTTGAAAATATATTTATATAATGTCACCCTGTATCTTCCAAATACTTAAAGTTGGATGGTTGGTTTAACTGCAAAATATGATCGTCCTCTTATGTACTGTAAGTAACATCAATTGCATATGGATCTGCAGGAAAACTAATATTTTCTCGAAAAAAGTTCGATAAAAATTACCAAAAACAAAGTTTAACCCTCTGTATACCCGCCAGTTTTGATTTTAGAAACTTTTATCATTTGACATTTTTGATGCACATATTGTGGACTATTTCATTATAAAAATTCATATCGATACGATGAAAATGAAATTCCGGATTTTTAGAAAAATCGTCAAAATATAAAATTTTGACCCCCTGTAGAATCCCAACTCAGAGAGTTGGTGCAATGGTAACTTTTGTTCAGGATAGCATGGGCTACATCATATTGAAATTTCAGCGATTTTCAATGAAACAGGCTATCCATAAGATTAGTGCGGGGTCCTTTCTCTAAAAATATGTTGCAAATGCTGGCGTCCATCAATAAATGAGAATGTAAAACTTGACGTATTATTCAGTGTGGCAGATAATCCTCAAATTAATTCTAGGCAAATTGCTGCTGATACAAACATTTTTAAAAAGTCTGTTTTAAGTGTGTTAGTAATATTCCGAATCAGAATCAGAATATGCTTTATTGTCAGAAGATTTGTATTCTATTGACAAAGTCTTGAATGTATAAATATATAGGTACATAAATATTAGTGTATAAACTAGTAAGTGATAAGTGATAATTTGCCACCATTATAAAATATGGAATCCTTGATTAAATTTGAGTGGGGTATGGGAAGTTCGACATTAAATATGCTATTAAGAGTAGCATAAGGAGAAGAAACAAAGTCAAACTTTGTTTTATGTTTGTACACCAAGCATACAGTCTCAAGAATAAATAAGGCAACGACAGTTAAAATCTTATTGGCTGCGAAATAATTTCTGCACGACTCCCTAGATTTGGCTTTACAGATACACCTTACAGCCCTTTTCTGTAATATCAGTACAGAAGAAAGAAGGGTTGCACTGCATGATCCCCAAAAAGATATCCCATATCGTATTTGGGATTCAATCAAAGCGTAGTAAACCGTTTTTGCTGTGTGAAAGCCCAACTCGTTAGAAACCACCCTTACCGCATAACATCTGGAGGAAATTTTACTCTCAAGTTGCCTGACGTGTTCATCAAATTTCAGCCGATTATCAATAAATATACCAAGAAATTTTGTGTTCAATTTGTTTTGCAAGACATCATTGTTTATTGAAAGTTCATTAAGTAGGCATTTAAATGTTATTATATTTGTTTTCGAAATATTTAAGGATAGTAAATTAGCATCACACCAACTTTTCACTTTTTCTAAATCAGATGATATCATTTTATGCAGCTCAACTGAGTTCTTTTCCTTCCACAGTATTGTGGTATCATCCGCGAAGAGAGTGACACTGCCAGATATATCTATCACAGTCAAGTCATTAATATATAACAGAAACAGAACAGGGCCCAACACGGAACCCTGTGGTACTCCAGAATTAATTTCTTTACTTTCTGAGAGTTCCAATGTTCTAACCATTTGATTTCTCCCTGAGAGGTACGATTCAAACCAATTGTACGTTACCCCTCTGCAACCATACCGCTGAAGTTTTTTTGGTAATATTTCGTGATTAACGCAATCGAATGCATTCGAGAGGTCACAGAAAATTGCGGCTGTCACTTCACCAGCATTTATTTCTGAATAAATTTTATAAAGGAAAGAGAAAATTGCATCACTTGTATTTTTTTCTGTCTGGAACCCAAACTGGTTGTTGCTTATAATATTATCCTTATAAAAGTCATAAAGTCCAAGAAATTAATGAGGATGATCCTTTCTTCTGATGAAGCAACCTTCTGTTTTAACGGAACAGTGAATCGGCAAAACTGCATATATTGGAGTCCAGAGAATCCTCATTGGATGACTGAGGCACACACTCACCACCCTCAAAAATATAATTGAGGATATAATTAAAAGGTAATTTTTTCTTTGAAGAGTCTCTTATGGGGCAAATATATCTTCATTTTTCACAAAATGAACTTATACCCGCCTTTACAGACATTTTTCCAAATGAAGCTGATCGTAATTTTCCAAATGAAAACATGATGGTGCACTTCCGCACTTTGCAAGTCCTGTTCCTGATTTTTCAAACAGATGCTTTCCTAGGAGATGGATTGGTGGAGGAGGAACAATAGAGTGGCCCCCAAGATCTCCAGATCTTACACCACTCGATTTTTTTCTATGGGGTTACTTAAAATCAAAAAATTACACCAAAAGACCGCAAAGTGTACAAGATTTAGAAATACAATTAGATTGGAAATTCGTAATATTTCTCCAGAAATGATCCACAATGTCCAAGAAGAATATTGTCGTCGGAGCAGGTGAGTGGCAATTTGAACATTGAATTTAAGCGAAAAGCAATATTTATTTGTCAAATAAACATTTTTTTTCTTTTTCTGACAGAAGTAAAATATTGAATAAATTACATACTTCTTGTTGTGTAAGTATAAAATCATAATTTGAAAATAAAAATCGGTCCGTTTCGGGATTTGTCTCCCAAGTCGCCTATTCTCGAAAAACAAAAAAAAAATTCCATAATTTCGCCCCCACTGTATATAGAGGTGGTGACGACGATCCATATAATTTTCATATTTTTTCACTCATACCTATTTTAGCAAAAATTATTGAAAAACTGATTCATTTGAGAATGACGGAATTATTGAGCTCCCATAATCTAATCAACAACCAGCAATTCGGTTTTCAGAGAGAAAAAAACAGGGGATGCAATCCTATCTCTTTTATATTAGGTATACTCGAAAATTAATAGTGAGATATTGAGGACGTGGCCACTGAAGTATAATTGTGTACATTATGAAGGAGCAAAGGAACCATCGATGGAATGAAAAACACGTCGGTTCTCAAAGTTCCGTCGTTGAAAATATGTTGAAAACTTTGTTGACACTTGAAGTAGGATTTGGTAAAGAATATAACTCACCTTGGAGGGAATCTGGTGACTACTGGCAAGCGTTCATCAACAACAGTATCATCCTCACCAAGCTGGCGCCCTCTGAGCTTGTTCCCGCGTACTGGTAGAACTTCGTTAACTTCGGGAATGGGTTTTTCTCTTGACAGGTCACTGCGTGATGGGATTTGGTTTCTTGCCGGACCATCGTGGGAATTGGAAACCTTGTCAAGAAAGTTATGTCACTGAATATACAATATGAGCATCAGCTCTCTTCATATTTAGAAATATTCGATTTCGAGAGTGAAAGTTAAAAAAATTGAAGAATAAACCAAGTAACGTTTATCACAATGGTGACAGCGGTGGGATTGGTAATTTTGATCAGCTTTTGATAAGCTTGGAGAATTTTGGACTATCTTGTTGAATGAATGTTGTATGGAACCTAAGGAAGGAAAATGTTTGATGGAATTTAGTACCTAATTGTTTGTCTTTGAAAATGAAGCGTAAAAAAGTAATATTCTTGACGCAAACTATATCAGTTGTTGGGAAAATATATAATTGATGGTACCTATTAATTTTAACACGATCCGTAGAAGCCAACTGATACAGTTTTATGAATTAAAATTGATGAGTAAAGTCAGAAATGGTTTCTGAGGTCATTCAAAAACAAACGGAGTTTGTGAATCAATTCCTGATATACGAAATTTGTAATTGATTATTCAATAACAGCAAATATAAAGTGGGAAAACAAGAAAAGTTTGAGTTTATAAATTGACCTGTGGTAGTTGTTCCAAGTTTATCTTGGCCAAACTGGTAGAACCTTCAAAAACCTAACCAAATATGGAGACGGTTTTGTAAACGGAAAAACGAATTGAACATAACAGTCACCCATTTACTAAACGAAAGACATACTTTCGACCATGATTTTGAAATCCTTCATGTTCAAAAACAAAGACATGAGACTGAGTCTTTTAGAAAGTATGGAGATTAATAAATGGAAAAATTTTCAGAACCTTCTCAATGACCAACTCGAAATGAATAATTTTGTGGAATGGACAACACAAGTTTCTCAAAAAATATCCTGTGTCAATTATTTATCAATTTTACCAATGAGGAATATGTAGTAATTTGAATAAGGATATATTAGATCACAGAACAATATTATTGGACCTGAATGAATGTAAATCCAAAAAAATTCATGAAAATAAAACTTTGACACGAGATTTCTGTAAAAAAAACTGTTTGGTAGCTGATGACTGGTCAGAGCTTTATTTGATACATAACTTTCAGTATGCTTTCATGCACTTTTGTAATTGTTTTGTATATAATTTTGATGTCAGTTTTCCAAATAATTGTCAGAATAGACGTAACAGTAATAATAAATGGTGGACAATGAGGTGATTTCATCTAGCCTTGAACTGAAAGATCTGTTTGTATTGCAGAGATCCGTTCTAATATTGATTGAAAATATATCCCTCAATATTGATGGTAATATAGAAGAAGATCCGCATATAATGGCAAAAGAGTTTAATGATTTTTTCAAAGAGGCTTCAACTCATTTGATTGAAAAAATAGCTGACAATGAATTTTTTATACCTACTAATCAGTCCAACAATTACTCTACCGGGTGTCAACGAATCTATTAGAGAAGTCATAACTTCTAGACCATTAGGTGTATCAAAATGAGATTTGGTATAGGTAAATGGTATGTGAAGAGGAGAGTTTTCACATATTTTTCACTTTCCAGTCACTTCCGGTTTCACCGGAAAAGGCTCCGGTTCTAAATTTTTAAATTTAAATTTAAACACCCTGTATATTGTAACATTTTTGGATTTCTGAGACGATTCTAGTTCAGAATGTGACATTTTCTAAAGTTTTTATGCCTACTTAATTTTTTTGAAGTCACTTTTGAAATTACATCTAGGTGGCCATGATCGGAAGTAAACTAATCTAAGGACCTCAGGTGATATCAGAATATTACAATCGCGAAGTTTTAGTGACTAGTATGATAGATATGAACAAGACAAGTTGGCAAAATTACATTTTCGTGTCTAAGTATTATTTTTCAAACGGCGACCATTTTTTGACAAGCACTTTCCGAAAAAAGGACATTTTGACGAATCTAACGATACTAATTTATTTGCGATTGGATCAACAAATTTAACAAAATTAACAATAATTTCAGCGATGCACCTATATATTTTTCAATATCCTAATTTCTTAAAATTTCCACTATAGTAAATTTTAAAAGTGCATTCCTCCTTGTTGAAGACACATTTCAGCTCGTTCAATTGTTTTTCTCAACACGTTTCGTAACATTTGTGGCGCTATACTTCTAAATGCCTGTAGAATCCTTTCTTCTAAGATTTCGAGAGTGGCTGGGGCTGTTGCATAGTAGACCCTTCCTTTAACATATCCCCAAATGAAGAAATCTAGCACAGTCAGATCCGGTGAGCGGGCAGGCCACCGTACTGGACCAAATGGTTGCAATAACTTGATTATTGAAATGCTCTATTAAGTAATCAAGAACGTATCTGGTATTATGAGGGGGTGCTCCATCTTGTCGGAAGTAAATTTGCCGTAAAACTGCCAAAGGTAGAATATTAAGATGATCCTCGATTTCATTTTGAAGAAAACCTAAGTACCTAGCCCCTGTTAACTGACCTTGAAATAATATTGGTGCAATTATTCTGTTTCCAACGATACCCAAGTAGCACACCTATATTGGTAAAATATTGGTACAATATTGTGAACATATTGGCGAAATATTTGAAATGCAATATTGGCGAGAGAAAAAATGTGAACATTCGGCGATATTGGTCCAATATTACTTGAATAATATTGGCGAAATATTCTTGAACTAATATTGGCCTCAAAATGTTCGGCGATATTGGTACAATATTGCTGATACAATATTGGCACAATATCAAAAGTTATATTGTCGAAAAGTAAAATGTGAACATTTTGCGATATTGGTCGAATATTGTTTGAATATTTTAGAAATAGTTTTGGTGAAATATTCTTGAAGCAATAATGGCCTAAAAATATTTATCGATATTGGTACAATATTATTTGGATATATTGGTGGATGTCAATATACCTTGGTAAATTATTAAATGTCTTTTAGTTGATGAAGGTGACACCAGAGTCTGCCTTTTGATCGCCATAACCACTGAGTGAGTTGTCTTGAAAACAAGTAATGAGAAGTATTTAATATACTTTCGTAGGTTTTAGAAGACGTTCTATATGTAGAGCCACCTAGCGGATTTTTATCCAGGTTTGATCATGATATAATTTCAATATGTTTGATTGAATATTCGGCCAATGTCCAGATTTCATCTCAATCTAGATGTAGGAAATAATATGAAGACAATATTGTTTTAACGATACCGATAAATATTATTGAACCAATATTGACCCAATATGAATTAATAAGATTTGTTGAATATTGGCGACATGATATTCAACCAATGTGTGATCATACTTGGAGATACCATATAGTTTCTATTCCTAGAATCGATATTAGGTGAATATTGGGATTGCGATATTTATTCTAGATATTAAAAACGACGTGAAGACAATATTGTTTTATCGATATTGGTAAATATCATTCAACCAATATTGACTCAATATGAGTTATTACAATTTGTCAATTAAAGTGGAAATGATATTCAACCAATATCCTAACAAACTTGGAAATACAATATAGTTTTTTCCCCTATAATCGATATGACTGGAATATTTGGATTGCAATATTTATTCTAGATGTGGAAAACAATATATAACCAATATTGTATTATCGATATTGGTAGAAATTATTCAACCAATATTGACCCAATATTACGTGTGATAATCTACATTCAAAACTAGTTTAACCAATATTCCACCAATATTATTAATATAATATTGTTTTTTGAATATTCATCCATATTGGACCAATATTGATTTTTCTTTTACAATATATCTATATTGGCCCAATATGGAACCAAGATTCAGCCGATATGATGTGCTACCTGGGTACCAGCTCAGACATTGACGCCAAACATTTCTTGAAAATTGCCCTCTCTCATTGCATGTTGATTTTGTTGGGCCCAGTACTGAGAATTTTGCTTATTAAACAAGCCATTATTTGTAAATCGTGATTCGTTGGAAAATAGAATAAAGTTGATGAAATTTAGGTTAACTCTATGCCATATATGTCAGCATACAAATGTTGATGTAACTGATATTTAAATGCTCGATATCCGTACTTTTTCAATATTGTTCTTGCTGATCCGTGTCTTATCTGCATTTCTCGACTATTTTCTCTTAAAGAAATCGTTTTGTCAACCTCAACCATAGCAAGAACGTTAATCTCAGTCTCCTCATTTATGATAAACCTCTGTTATGCCTCTCGATTTCCCTCTTGCCTAAAACGATTCTCAACATACGGAAAATACTGATGGGGTGGATGTTGCCGATTGAAATATCTCTGAGCATGCAACTCAGCAGCATTCCTTGAATATCTGTGACATTCTCCAAACAACAACAACATATCCACTTTTTCACTTTGAGTATATATTATTTTGAGGGACAATTGAACTAAAATTTAACGAAAATCAAGAAAATTTTACCTTCTGCTCTTAAAGCTTATGTCACTGTCATAACCTAAGTGAGTGTTTTGTTCTCAAAAGAAGACTTGATCGAAATAACTGCAAAATATTATGCATCATGCCTATCCTCGGCACACTTGACAAAAGTAAATAAATTATTATGAAGTATTTTCCTCAGTAATATTTAATTTATGTTCTTATTTGTAATCCAATCGCAAATAAATTAGTATCGTTAAATTCGTCAAAATATCCTTTTTTTGGAAAGTGCTTGTCAAAATAACAGTTAGACACGAAAATGTAATTTTGGCAACTTGTCTTATTCATATCTATCATACTAGTCACTAAAACTTCGCGATTGTAATATTCTGATATCACCTGAGGTCCGTAGATTAGTTTACTTCCGATCATGGCCACCTAGATGTAATTTCAAAAGTTAGTCCAAAAAAATTAAGTAAATCTTTCAAAAATGTCACATCTAGAATTGTCTCAGAAATCCAAAAATGTTACAATATACAGGGTGTTCCATTTAAAAATGTAGAACCGGAGCCATTTCCGGTGAAACCGGAAGTGACCGGAAAGTGAAAAATATGTGAAAACTCTCCTCTTCACATACCATTTACCTATACCAAATCTCATTTTGATACACCTAATGGACTAGAAGTTATGACTTGTCTAATAGATTCGTTGACATGCAGTGAACGAACTTGACTCATTATTGAAAAGTAATTTGAAGAATAAAAGATCAGCCGATCTAGACGAAGTTTCATCATTTGTATTGAATAGTGTTATCGGCGTTATTATCAAACCTTACGTATTCAATTAATATGTCCTTTGAGTGTGGTGCCTTTCCAGAGAAAATAAAACAGGAAAAGTTGTTCCTCTTTTCAAGAAAAAAGATTCGACTACGCTGGAAAACTACCGATCATTAGCAGTAACAGATTTTGAAAGTAAAAGTTCAGTACTACAAAACGTATCAACTGTTTATTTTTTCGTATTCACCTTCTTGTTCTTGGGATCATCCTCGTCGTCATAATAGTAATAAACATACTCGTACTCGTACTCCTGCCCATTGGGTCCTTTCTTGATTTGAATCCGGGACCTTTGCTTTTCACTGGCAGCTCCAGGAATGTCATCGGAATCAACGACTCTAGGGACCGATTTTGCGGTTGTTAGGACGGGCTTTGGGCTAGTCACATCGAATGATGCTGCTTTTTTCACTCGACGTTTACTTCCCCGTTTTCGAGTAGGTCTTGGTGTAGTGGCGGCTTTTGTAGTGGCGGGTTGGGTTTTCGCAGTTGAAGTTGCAATTTGGTATCTGCAAATAGTTTATATTATAATCGTTTAGCATATTTGATGAAATGCACATCGATACAAGATGTTATATTTTTTCACAATACAAACAAATTTAAACCAATATGCAGGGTGTTTATTAAGTATTTGTACAAACTTTAGAAGGGAATTATTTGACTAATTTCAAGATAAAAAGTTCATATGAACATGTGTCCGCAAATGATTCGTTTTGGAGATACAGGGTGTTGAAGTTGAAATTTTATTTTCAATTACTTGGAATATCTTTTGCAAAGGCGCTAGATGAAGTTGATCAGAACTTCACAAAAACTGAGTATCTGATAGATCTCGCCAAAATAAATAACTTTTTTTCATCAAGATGTATCGAAAAATAATTCGTTCTCAAAATACAGGGTGTTGAATTTAAAAAAAATAAAGGTTTTTCAACATTTTGTATCTTGAGAATGAATTAGTTCTCGGTATATCTTCGTAGAAAAAAAGTTGTTTATTTTAGCGAGATCTATCACATACTCAGTAAAATTCTGAGCCACTTCATCTGGAATTTGCAAATTTCTCAAAAACGGTTGCCCAAATAAAGCAGTTGAGCAAATTCATTTGCATAGAAAAGGTGTAGGAATAAGATTTAACTATAAAAAATCCCAAAAGTTTACTGTAAAAAAGTTAGGGCAGATTGAAATAAATAATGATAGCATAAGTACTACATAAAAAATTATTTTTCTAATATTGATTTCTCACCTCAAAAAAACTCAAAATTAATTTTTTGTTAGAGGTTGTTCTTAAAATTAGTAATCCCTGGCCTTGAAAACTTGGATTTCATTTTTAAAGAAACTATTTCTTTTACGAAAACAACACAGGAGTTAAAAAGTTTTGCAATTAATATTTATTATGAACCCATACTTTTAATGAAGAAATTTTGTTTCGTTGGAAAGTTCTGGTAAAAAATGGAAAAATATTCATAGGTCGCCTTTTTATTGGTAGAACAAGCCAACAAAATGCCATATCTTTGATCTTTGACTCCCCAGCAATTTCAAGATGATTAATTTTTGACAAGGAATCACCCCTGTGCAAAAATCTGGTGGAAATAAAGTCTGGTGCAAAAATCTATTTGAGAAAAATCTGGGGGAAATAAAGTATTGTGCAAAAATCTGGTGGAAAAAATCTGGTATAAGAATCTGATAGAAAAAATTTGGTGGAAAAAAATCTGGAGCAAAAATCTGGAAAAAAAAATTTCTGCAAAAATCTGTTAGAAAAAATCTGGTGCAAAAATATATTGGAAAAAATTTAGTGCAAATATTTGGTTGAAAAAATCAGGGGAAAAAATCTGGTGCAAAAATCTGCTGTCGAGTATCTGTTGGGAAAAATCTGGTTAAAAAATCTAGTGGAAAAAATCTCTTAGAAAGAATCTGGTACAAAAATCTGTTAGAAAAAAATTCTTAGGGAAAAAATCTGGAGGAAAAATCTGGTGGAAAAAAATTTGGTGCAAATATACAGGGTGTCCCAGAATAAAGGGGACACCCAGAAAAAAGATGTTTTCAAGAATAACTCCATAACAGCTCAACTTTTCCTAATGAAACTTGGTGTGTCACATGACAGCATTCAGTTCCAAATTTCAATGCAAATCACATGTTGGTAACTTTAAACAGGGGCGTACGGAAGACGGGTACTCCTAATCGCCCCTCCCCAACTTTCACGCCACTTGATTAATATCTATTTCGTCTTCTTTTTCTTAATTCTCGATATTTCGTATAGAAAAAAGGGTTAGGTTTCGTTATGACAATTGTCAACGGTTTTCAAGATATTCAAAGATGAATAAGTGCGTGCGTATGTGATTCGGGAACTCATTGTTGATTGTTTTGTGACTTTCCTTATTACATACGCACGCACTTATTCAACTTTTATTTTATTTATTTATTTATTTATACGGGATAATCCCCATTACAATGTAAAACTATCACAAAATATAACAATATAAATTCTTAATAAAAAAAATTAATTAAAAAAATAAATACAGAATGTTTTAGCAGCAAACAACAAAACATAAAAGTATATTAAAATATAAGATATGAAATTAGGTACTGTTACAATATGACATTCATAAACAATCACCAACTTATACTATGAATGACTTGAAAAATCTTGAAAACCGTTGATATTTTTAATAATACACCTATCCCTTTTTTGTATAGGAAATGTTGGGGATTAAGAAAAAGAAGATATTATCGACATTAATCCAGTGGAGTGAAAATTTGGGAGGGCGCGATTCGGGACACCCACCTCCCGTACGCCTCTGTTCGAAGTTACAATTTATGTTAAGTTATGATTTACATTGAAATTTGGAACTGAATACCAAATTTCATCAAGAAAAGAAGAGCCGTTATGGAGTTATTCTGGAAAACATAAATTTTTTTTGTCATTTTCAACACCCTGTAACTCGGTTATTATTCATCTCAGGGTATATCTTCATTGGAACTTATAGCTTTGAAATGAAGTGAAAATTCTACCATCGGAGTTTGTCCCCTTTATTCTGGGACACCCTGTATACTGGAAAAAATCTAGTGCAAACATTTGGTTGAAAAAATCAGGGGGAAAAAATCTGGTGCAAAAATCTGTTAGAAAAAATTTGGTGGAAAAGATCTGGTTCAAAAATCTGGTGGGAAAAAAGTCTGATGCAAAAATCTGTTGAAAAAAATCTGGCGGAAAAAACACGGGCGGAAAAAAATCTGGTGGAAAAATCTCTTAGAAAAAATCTGGTGGAAAAAATCTGGTGCAATCATCTGATGGAAAAAATCTGGTGCAAAAAGCTGGGTAAAAAATCTGGATAAAAAATCTAGTGAAAAAATCTGTTGGAAAAAATCTTGTGCAAAAATCTGGTTGAAAATATCAGGGGAAAACATCTGGTGGAAAAGATCTGGTGCAAAAATCTGGTGCAAAAATCTGGTGGAAAAAGATCTGAAAAAAAATCTGGTGGAAAAGATCAGTTTTAAAAATGTGGTGCAAAAGTCTGGTGCAAAAATCTGTTGAAAAAATCTGGTGGAAAAAATCTGGTGAAAAAATTTGAGGAAAAAAATCTGAGTGAAAAAATCGGAGGTAAAAAATCTGGGGGAAAAATCTGGGGAAAAACTTTCGCACTTATTTGGAAACACCATGTATAAAAGTTCCAATATTCCAGACAGCGTGTTGGAAATTATAGTGGAATTGGTTGATAAAGATTTTATAAATTTAATACTAATAATCAATCAAAAGGCTTTGAACAACAAAAAAAATGCTCTTCAAACAAAACGAATATTCGAAATGTAAATCTCACTTGGCTAACAGCGCCTTGACGTCGATTTTAGTGGCGCCTGGAGGAGCAGGGGCGTCTCTCTTGATGACCTTTTTCCCCCCTTTCGTCGCCTGCTCTTCGCTTTCGTCAAAGTGTTCCAAAGCGTAAGTCAGGGAGGGGGGAAATTTATGCGCGGTTTCGAAATGACCTTCTTCCTGTTGCGTCGGCTTTTCCTTCCTCGTGATTGGTCGAGCGTTGATGGAAGAAGTCTGGACGAAAACGTACTCCTGGCCTGGTTTGGGTTCGGTGATAATTTCTGTATTTTCGGCGGGGAAAGATTTGGTTGCGGCCAGGGTTGAGAGGAGAAATCTGCAATGAAAAAATTGGCATTAAGTATTGGATATTTATATTCTCTGGTTTTTAGGACTAGCGATAAGGGGGTTATATTCAAAAATTGCATACATGGCATCCAAAACAAAAAGGGAAAAAAATCATAGTACATTGTACAATGAGCATTAAATGACATGCATTTCCCACGAGTGGGAAATGGGTAATATAATGTTCATTGTACACTATAATTTTTCTACGACTGTTAATCATAAACAAAACTGAGTTTTTTTTTTTTCAGAACAGAAATAAGTTTTCTTTGAAATTATCAACTCGAGTTCAAAACGCGTTGAATGAACCAAATAGTTTGCTTGGAATTTTTTTGAAGAAAAAAATATACACTCAAATCGAAAAAAACAAGGTGGTTTCATCTTGGAATAAACGAAAAATTTCAAAAAAAATATCAATCAAATGAAAAAACAACGCTGAAAAAATTTGAAAAAAACATGGTGTTCATCTATCTTGGAAAAATTTACTGAACATTTTTTAAATGAATAAAATAAAAAAATACACACCCTTGGAAAAAAAACTGAAAATTTTCAAATTTTGGCAACTCGAAAATAAAACTACTGAGTATTTGCAGAAAAAGTTATTTTTGTACCTATGTATTGCGCAAAATGCTACTTTGGTGATCGTTAACTGATATTTTTAACAAGGCGCAGCCGAGTTGTAAAAATAGTCTTGATCACCAAAGTATTTCGCACACGAGTTGCTAACAATTTTTTTTCTACAAACGTCAAAAAAATTTTTTTTTTCTTTGGTGTTCTGGCATCGACTGCTATGGTCATTAGCCACGTGTTCTGGATAGGCCTTGTTACTAACTCCATGCGCCACCTTAGGAGCAGCACTGTTTTTTGGAACGCAACAGTGAATCGTGCAGGACTCATCCCAGTCCAGCCACGAGATTTCAATAATTTAATTGGTCAAATTAAGTTAAAAAATCCCAGCCGCAACTGGGGCTCGAACTACAGACCTTTCGACCCAAAGTCGGACGCTCTAACCACTGCGCCACGCCCCGACATGTCAAAAAATATTGTTCTAAAATAAGTAATATGCTTGGCTTAATATAAAAAATAGTGTTAAACTGGCTTAAAATGTTTTTCCATATCAAGTAATTACTATAACTATGGAAATAAAATGGCATTTAGAAATAAATGATCTCGTGGATTTCTGCTTGATTTAGGACCATAAAGGTTGAAATATAAAAATCTCATATAGTTCACATGCAGTGCGCGAAATATGTATTTCTTCTAAGATTTATTCAGTTTATGGAGCTCTATCGATTGCAATTCGAAAATTTCAGTTTTTTTTGTCGGATTAGAAGATCGAGTGTTCAAACATTGACATTTTTCGGAAGAAAAATCGAAAAACCCATTCCACTGCACTGTAGTTTCAGTGTGGCTTGTGAAGACGTATTCGATGCAATTTTAAGATTTTAATTTGTTTTATTATTACGATCAAAATCTCGAGTTTCCATTTTTTAAAAATATTTCCTTGACTATTGATTGTGAAGGCGGTCAAAAAAGATGTGGTAAATTATAAAAATATCAACCGTTTCAGAGATATTTCATATTCTCCAAAATGATTTTTTTTTCAGTTTTTTTAATTTTCACCGTTTTCTGATCGGTTTTCCGAAAAATGGTTCCTTTAGAATTTGTTCAGTTTTTGAAGCTCTATCGATTGCAGTTAAAAAATTTCAGTTTCTTTCGTCGGTTTAGCCGAATACCGAGTGTTCAAATATTGACATTTTTCGGAAGAAAATTCGGAAGAGCATTTTCCGATCGCTCTCAAAAACTATACATTTGTGCAGGACATATTGAAGTATAACTTCAAGAAATATCGAGTGGATTAAATCAATTCCTGAACCTGTATCGAGGAAAGTAGAAATGAAAAAAAAAATGAAAAACCCCTTAAAATTTTCCGGATTTTCCGATCACAAAAAAATTGGCAAATATTGTCCCCGAGTTATTGAAATGAATCAAATTTCAAAGCGTTTTCACAGACGGAGCTGCAGACACAGACAGAATTTTTCGAAAAAAAAAAATTCGACGGGAATAATTTCCTCCAAAGTAACCATGGGTCTTAAATGTCAAATAAAAAAGTTGGGGTCAGTCTGGAGAACCGTGAGATACTACTTTCTGAGAGGTCGTAGGACTCACTGAAGTACTGTTAACTCTCTACTAAGCAAATATGCACTGTCATCTGTGATATGGCATACTGGATTGGGGTTTATCACTGGTATCAATAAAATATTTTGTCCTTCAAAAATTCGCAATGATGACTATTACAGGCTTGAGGTGGAAGGATTCATGTAGAAATTCTTTCAAAGTGTTTTTTTATATCTATGAATTATTGTGCACATACGTTTATAAAAATCATGGCAAATCAAGACGAGTCTACAATATTCCTATCACATAAGAAATGGAAGTATACTTGTACCAGATGAACATCGTACGTCATATCAGAAGTCGCATATTTTTATGGGTTGTAAGGTGTACAATAAGCGACACTTAAGGATTAGTTTTTTTTTTATAATATTTACACTACATGTTTATTGTATTTTACCTCTGTTGAATATTACTGTATTTTCTATTTTCTTTCTATACGCTTCATGATGACATTTTCTTTGTTATGTTGCAAAGTGTAACGTCTTTATATACTGTATATGTTAAACAAGGAAACAAAATTTTATTATTATTATTATATTACATAAAGTGGAAAGCTGAGGTGGTTGATTCATTCCCTATAATATTACATACTAATTGTTTGAAATAAAATCTTCTCAACTATTTGCCTCAAACGTTTTATTGGAACAATAAATTAGAACAGAACAAAGTCGTTTGCGACCTGAAAACATTGTTGAAATGCACCACACTGTAATTGAAACTCTCGATTGTAATACATGTAGAAATCCACAAAAATGCCATTCAACGCAGGTGGTATATAGCAATAGTAGTACTAATGCATTTTTCAACATTCAACCAGTTTTCTACCGGCACAAATAAGCAAAAGAATCACGTGCATTCATGGAACTACATACTTATGATGGGGCAAAGGACCCCGCGCTTTCTCAATGTAAATTCGGTCTAGGTGAAATTTGTTGTAGATCTCACGATTCTGATTATATACCAAACAATTATACGAGGATGTATGGATATCTAGTTAGCCTAGACCAGTTCCCTGCATAAACAAAATATTGCGTTACCATAGCAACGAACAATAACTTATTAGAAGTGTCAGTGTAAAGTTTGACGTCAAAAAAGTAAACCAGAGTTATGCAATAAATTAAAAGAAAAAATATATCCACCGAAATCGAAAAATTGGAGTATCGAGCCATCATCAAGTACCTGTATTTAAAAGAGTTAAGAGGTAAGCAGATTTACGAAGATATGCTTAATACCCTTGGTGATCAATGTCCTTCGTATGCGACCGTGAAAAATTGGACTGCAAGCTGCAAAAGAGGTAAATTTTCCATTGAAGATGATGACCGATCGGGAAGGCCAGTTTCTGTGTCAGTCCCCGAAAATATCGATGCAGTTCATGACATGATTTTAACAGACCGTCGAATTGGGCTAAAACGGATATCTGAAGCACTGAATATTTCATACGAATGCGTTCATCATATAGTTCACGTCAGTTTCAACATGAGAAAAATTGCTACAAAATGGATCCCCAAATGTTTGAATGTTGACCAAAAGCGTGCAAAGGTAGTAGCATCGCGTTCGATCTGTGCTCGATTTGAAAACGATGTAGACTTCTTAAACCGAATTGTTACTATGGATGAGACATTTCTACGATCCAGAAACAAAGCAACAATCGATGGAATGGCGACACTCCGGTTCTCCAAGACTTAAGAAGTTTCGTGTCCAAAAATCTGCTGGAAAAGTTCTTGCTTCAGTTTTTTGGGATTGCCATGGAGTAATCATGATTGATTTTTTGGATAAGGGTAGAACAATAACTGGAGATTACTATTCGACATTAATGACCACTCTACGGGAAAAAATCAAAGAGAAAAGAAGCGGAAAGCTATCCAAAGGTGTTTTGTTTTTGCAGGACAACGCCCCTGCACACAAATCTCATGTTGCCATGCAAAAAATTCGTGATTTAGGGTTTGAATTACTAGAACAGATTTGGCTCCGTCCGACTATCATCTCTTTCCTCAACTGAAAAAAAGTTTAAAAGGTCGTAAATTTTCTTCCAACGAGGAGGTAATAAAAGCTGTGGAGGTCTGGTTTGCACAGCAAGAAGAAACATTTTTTTTGAAAGGTCTAGAGACGTTGCAGGTTCGCTGTAATAAATGTATCCAATTAAGAGGAGAATATGTTGAGTAATAAAATATTTTAACATTGAAATTTTGTTTGCTAAGAATTTTTCAATATATCCTCGTAGTTATTTTGTTACTAATAGAAATTACGCGTTTTTTAACCGCCACAGGTTTTTTATGATACCAGTAAAGCAGACTATCCCCAAGTGGTATAAGATTATGAAAATATTGGCAAAATTTTCACTAGAGCTTCAATTATTACTGGACATTTTTTCGAGCACACGAGTATTTTGAAATTCGACTCGGGAGAATTTTCTAAATATTTGCGTGTGCAAGAAAAAATGTCCAATTTTTAACTAAAGCTCGAGTGCTATTCGGTAAGAAAATTTCGCGCCAAAATGTTACCAAAAACTAGAAGCAGTATCTAGTATCAATGAAACTCACATGCAGATATTATTAGGTTAAATTAATAAAATACAGTTAATCGACTTTAATTACACAAAATAATTAAAATAAGTCGACAATAGCTCAATCTCTCAGTTTTCTACAAATTTATTTTATTAAAGCTGGCACAAAATGGTGACATAAGTATTTAAAAAAATACATAATAATCAGATTGGTTAAGCCAGTAGATCAAATAGTATAGTTTTCTATTAATTTGAGGAGACCGTTTAATTCACAAATTTATTTTCTTCTTTAAGTGCATTGAAATAAAAGCTTTTCCCTATAATTTTTTTATGATTCATTTATTCTACCTGATGCGGATTTGATTTGATTTATTCTACCTGTCATAATGAAACGCGCAAAGAGCATACCGGGTGTGGCAACAGATGCGGAATACTTATAGGATATAGGATATATGCTTAATACTAAAATGATAATTTTATCAATCTAGAATCTAAATTCTAGAGCGATTTAGATAAGGAAACCACCTGAGAACTCAACACTAAATCTCGAATGCATTTTTCAAAATCCATTTAGCATTACGAACGGACATAATGTCAGACATTAAATGGGGTAATGGACTAGTTTTCATTTTTTTATTACGGATTAATTCTAAAAATTTAAGTAAAATGAAACAAAAATGTGAAAGAATTATTGAAATATCAATAGAAATGAAAAAGTTATGGGACTTTGAAGTTGCGCTTGGAAAAATAATTTCATAGTCGCAGCGCTCTAGTGTGTGACGTCACGCAACATGAACGAGTCGACTGGTATTCGCAGAGTACTTGCAAATTTATAGGTGTACAATCACTTTCGCCGTTCGAGTCGTGTATTGTTCATTACACGATGGCTGAAATTAAAAAAATAGCCTACAAATATTCTACTGTGCCTATGTGTAAAAGCACGACAATTAAAAAACCCAATAAATTGTTTTTTCATGTAACAAATGACATGAATAAAAGGAAGAAGTGGTGCAAACTAATGAGGCGTGACTTAATTGGACCTAAAAGTCCTACATATGTGTGCCTTGGCGCGGCTAAATATCGAATACGTAATTATTTGTGGTGTGGCGATCCCAGGCATGTGGCGTGACGTCACAAACGAGTCGGAGACCAAAGACATTCCGCGCTAAAATACCCAAATTTAAATAATCTATCTCAGTCATTTATTGATGGATTAAAACAAAAAAAAACACTGATTTACTAGTTCTGATCTTTATTTTAATTCCGTCGCGTCAAATACAGTGCGGCTTTTTTACCCCCCCCCCCCCCTGTTAACTTTTGAACGGTTCGACGTACAGATTTGAAAAAAAAAACGTTTGGAGGGTTTCACCGATACTACTATTTGATACAAAAAATATGGTGATTGCTCAACAGGGGGCGCGGGGGGCACATCAACTCTAAAATTTTAAATGGCATGGGGGATCAAGTGTCACATCGTTGAAACGAGAATTCCATTCCCTTCACAACCATCTATTTTTTTTAAATTCGTTATTTTTTTGCAATTAAAATTCGAAATACCAAATATAAAAGCGGATCTGAAAACTATTCATACCTCGATAAATTTGAACGGTTTGTTGTGGAATAATGAAAACAAAAACATTTCGAAGGGTATAACCGATACTACTCTTAAAGAGAAAAAAACATTGCAATTACTCGACAGATGACGCTGGGGCCACATTAATTCGAAAATTTCGAAAGGTATAGAAATCGAAATTGGAAAAAAATTTCTCAACAAAATTAAAAATTATTTAGATGGTTGTGAAGAGAATTGAATTCTCTTTTCAACGATGTGACACTTGACCCCCCATGTCATTTAAAAATTTTGAGTTGATGTGCCCCTCGCGCCCCCTGTCGAGCAATCACCATATTTTTTGTTTCAAAAAGTAGTATCGGTGAAACCCTCTAAACGTTTTCTTTTCATGTTTGTACGTTGAATCGTTCAAAAGTTAACAGGAGGGGGGGCTAAAAAAAGCCGCACTGTATATAGGCCAATCAACAGGGCTATCAACCACAACTTAAATTGCTCCGCCGATATTTTTTTTTGAATTGTAGAACACAGTATGCACATTACTTCTGAGAAAAATTATCACCTCCAGGGGGATGGAACCCCCCAAAAAAACGCGTTGAAATTAATTTTTGATGTAATTTCGAAATATCTCAAAAAATTTACTTTTAATCAAAAAAATAACTTGATATTCAGAAAGAGCACAAATTTTTACAAAAAAACTGTCCCTACCAGAATTTTGAGAAATCGCACGGTATTCTTGAAAGAAATTGTTGAAGTTATATGCTTTCGCAATGGGGCAGGTGTTGCCCGGCTCCCGCCAACGTGCATTTTTTCAACCAGCGCGTGAAGTAAAGTTCTATAACTCCTCACATAAATGTTCAATTCGGATGAATCTTACGTCATTTTGAAGATAAAGATCGCAGCTTTGCATTCTGGTATTATTTATATTTATACACGCAGTTGCCAGCTGCAAAATTGCAATTGACAATCTTATAATATTGAAGTTCCTGACTTCGTGAAATAATGCTTGTGATTACTGAAATAATGTCTTATCACTTGTAGCAAGTAAAATGAACAGTTGAGGAATACTTCATAGTCAAATTGCATAACATTTAACCGGTCCAAATAATGTTGGTTTTAATTACGAGTGTTTTCAATTCTTCGCATATTTTAGGTTACGAAATCTTGAGAGAGTTTATGAATTCAAATGCTAATAACTCAGAGATAAAAGCACGTATCAACATGAATGAAAAGCCAATTTGCAGAAAAAAGCCTATTCTTATTGAAAATATTCATAAAAATTTGGTTACTTGTACAAATTTTAAATGCAATCCAGGCAATTTTTTATTTACTTAAAATAGAGGTTACTCGGCATTTGATCGGCATAAAATCAGTCCTTGATGGAATATGGGGATTCGAGAACGAGGAAGACAGTGCACTAAAGGAAACTGTCCCGAAGTGTACCTGCTTTAAACTCATTGAGATGCTAAAACCTGAAAAATATCGGCTTGGGACCTTGTCAATGCGGCAGCTAGCGCGCCGCTGTATAGTATACAGCGGCGCGGTTTTGTCGGTGCGCAGTGGACAGCAGTCAACGTTGCTCTATGTAAACGTCAGATAATATAAAAGTTCCTGTGCAGAAAACACTGAATACCGGAATAACATCGATAGTCGGAGACGAGGAAACATCTCTTAGTGCTTTGTCACTGTTATTAATTGAAAATGGTGAGTTTATTTTTGAAATATTTGTTTCATGTTTAACTCAGCTCTGTTTCAAAATATCGCAATGTCAGATATCTGTAGAAACATGGAAGTGATTGTTCCGGATTGTGAAGATGAAGACGAGGAGACTGAAGATGAAGTAGATGATGAGTTGTATGAGTGAATAATAGTATATTACGTATCAAGTGTTGTAAAAAGCATATTACGAATGGAAAAATTGCGCACGAGCCGCGTAGCGGTGAGTGCGGTAATTACATGAGTGCGTAATTGCTTTACAACACGCAATACGTACTATACTTTTTCTACGACTCTTATATACTGGATGGTGCGTTTGATTAAGCTTTAAGTAATAAAAAAATGAAGGTAACCAACGCAGTTTATGGTTTAATTTCCAACAACAACAAATTAAATCTAAGAAAATACAATTTTGTACTATATAGCATAGAAATGATGAATTTAAGAATTCAAATTTGAATGTTATTAAATAATTATGAATTACTAATTATTACTATCAGTTGTATTAAAGTTAATAGTAAAATTTTTACAGTTTTTTATTACAATGGGAGCATTTGATTTTTCCAATAAATTATTAATTGTTAAAATATTTGACGAAATCTCAATATCATTATTTATAGCCGACGTGGATGGTAAATTATTGTTGATGGATTGCAATCATGACGCACAGTTGTGCGTTTTTATTCTTTACGCACAGTTGTGCGTAAGAATGGATTTACTTATAGAGTGAACTGTTTGTAAAACAATGTTTACTAACATAGGAGTAGAAAAATATATTTTGCTATACATTTCTTGATGGTGATTACTTGTGGATTCATTTCTCTATACCCTTTCTCGATATCATTGAAAAACACTCTCATATTTCGTTACCTCCGGTCCGCGTTTGATTTATATAATAAGTTGATCTTCTCTCGAATTTGCAAATAATTTTCATAACAATACTTAGTATCTCAATAACGACAGTTCTCAACGATTATTTACCCACATTTATATCTAAGAGTACATAGTAGTTTGAGAGTTTTTTCAAATATTCTCCCCCTTCCCTCTCACCCCTATGTTTCCACGATGCGGGGGATATGCCCCGTATGTGGGGGCGGGAAAATCGTTTCTAATAATTTATACCTATTATTTTTACAAATTTTCGCTCAGTTTCATTACTCAGGACTGACAATTTTACATATTTATAGAAAATACCCCAAAAACACTATTTCGGGAAGAGGTTGACGCCCCGGGAGGGAGTTTAATTGTTAAAAATATTTCACCCCATTATTAATACCTATTTTCACTCATATTTATTGCCAAGAGCTGAAATGTCAAGAAAATACCTTTCAGAAAAAAAAATACCATTTTGGGGGGGTTGCACCCCCTAGGAGGTGATAACTTTATTGCTAATTATTCAACCCTCCGTGACAACCGCACTGCAAAAAAGAAATCTGCGGAGCAATTTAAGCTGTACTTTTATGAGAAAAGGACCCCGCACAAATCAAATGGGAAATGGATCCCCGTCTAATTGGATGAAATTTGGATATGTTGTAGTTTACACCCTTCTGATCAAAAGTTTCCATTGGCTCGATACCTTAAAATGGACATTTATTTAGGTATCGAAAGTCAAAAGTTGTTCAGTTTTGACAGGAATAATAACAATTTCTGAAAAATAATAATAATAATAAACGTTATTTACTGGTAATTACCAAAAGGCCATCGACCGAGGTCCTTCAGCCAGTGAACAATAATTTTATGTGTCAGCTATTAGTACTTGGAAAAATGTGTCTTTATAAGATGATTGAAAAAAAATATATATAAACACATATAAAAAAAAATTCTTTCTTTGATATTATTTCCCAAATTGTATTTTCTGGATATTTGAATTTCGAGTGGTGTCCTTCTGGCCTTTGCTTGCATAGACTGTTGAGCATGATGAAGTTGGCTTCTTTTTCTGTGAATCTTCGTGTGAGGTCAGCAATTCTATAAGTGATTGGTTTCACATTTCATATAGGAGGTTGTTTGAAGGATTATGGATAGGGTTTTGAGGATGTCGAATTTTTGTGATGCATCGTAGAATGGATGTTTCTGCTATTTTGAGGTTGTTCAGGGCTGGTCTTCGGCAACTTGAAAAAATTACGTGAGCATACTCCAGTAGTGGTCGGCATATCATTTTGTATATTCTTGTTGCTGTTTTTGTATTGATTCCTTGATTTCTGTAGGTCATTTTTCGGAAATGTTTTCCTCTTGCTATGCGTTTCTTGTTGATGACAATTTCTGAATTGTCAATAAATGTGAAGTTTCTACAAAAGCTAATGTTTTGAAGATTCTTATACTTGCATTATTTTGAATAATATGGCTTTTAGAAGAAAATGCCGACAAATGTGAAATCGCCATACGCAGACGAGAGCGGTTGAATAGACCATCCAAAGTAAGAGATGCAAATTCTTTTTCGATCCGTGAGAGTTCTGCACCAGTCGTAACTTTTGACCCTCGATACCCATTTTTAGGTCTCAGGCCCATGGAGACTTTTGATCAGAAGGTTATAAACTGCAACATATCCAAATTTCAGCCAATTCGACAGGGATCCATTTCCCATTTGATTTGTGCGGGGTCCTTTGCTCTGTTTATTGGCCTAATAGTATTTTCAAAATCACTAAACTAGTCCATTATAGTAACTTTTGTTGGATTTGTGCTGAACTTATAAATCTGCATAAAAACCCGAATCGCGCCCTCAAGCGCCATCCGCTAATCCGCTTTGCATATCCTGCCCAGTTCAAGCTTCAGCTCATGCTCGGAAGTAGGCCATCACTTTCGATATCATTTGTACCAGAGGAGCCATCGTCAAGTGTCAGTGACTCCCCGATCCGTAGGCGCGCCATCGAAGAGTGAAAGAAGAGGAGAAATTCGACTTTCAAGGTCACGTCGTGACCTTCCGAAGAAAGTGATTTCGAAGTGTTAATCTGCCTCGAACTCCCTACCGTTTGTAGACGTGTTTTCGATGTTTTTTGTTCGAGTAGACGTGTGTTGCTGTATCCGGTTCCAATCGAGATGATCAATTTTAGATAAGCCGAATATTGGGATAAGGACTTGCTGGGGAAACAATGAAAAACTTTCCATTTGGTTATTTTGTCGTTGCTAAATGTCTCGAAGAATGGTTTGTACCCGCTATGGTTTCGAAAGTCATTTTCTATTAAGAGGAAATCGAAAATTACCAACAGTGGACTACTTTAGTGATGTTGAAAATGCTATATTTGACGCGATGGAATTAAAATATAGATCATTACTAGTAAGTCAGTTTGATTTGGGAAGCTGAATACACTTGCGAAGAATAAATGAAGAGGGGGTTTTTTGTATAAAGTGTATAATTTCTAAATATGCAAAGCGTTTTCGACTTTCGTCATCTTCAGTGCTTCCTGAAAGTAAATACTCTGGTCGTGAGGGATTCTTGAAATTGAATTTATTGATTTGTAGGTTATGAAATTTGGAAAAAGGTTTTAAAGTTAGATGAGTACTTACAAGTCAGGTAACAGAAAGAATTACAATTTTTGAAGTCATCTATGTTGATACCCTCTAAATAGGGTCACTGAATCTAGAAGGTCGTGCCGTCCTTACGGGTATGGCCAATGGGCGAGGTCTGGTACTTGAAATAGATCAAGTGTTCAAATAACCACAAAACTTGCTCTCTAATTGGTGATTTTGTGGGTTATTGGAATACTGGAACTATTTCAAGTATTGGACCACGCCCATTGGCCATACCCGTAAGGACGGCACGGCCTTCTATATTCAGTGACCCTACCACTAAAAGCCACAACATTCACCTAACTATCTGTACCTTACATTATTAAATTCATATATCTGATGTTATTGTTATCTCTAATCTTCACCCTCTCTTACATTTATTTTGATGTCCACATTCTCACGTTTCACTATTTGTGAAAAATCTTGGCAACTAGTAGAATGTACGCGTGAACAAGTTCCTTCAACTCGTCATGCAAATGGTAATAAGTTTCTCTAATAACTATGAAACTAGTCATAGTAGGAAACTGAATTTTTGGAACAGTGCTTAGGAGAAAATGATGAATATACTGAATAATAATAAAGGAATTTCACCGAGTTGATCGTGAATTACAGGGTGATTTCTGAAACGTTGATATTTTGTTATTTTTATCATCAAAAATTTTTATGATCACCCTATATATCTCAACAAAATCATGTTTATACGGTATTAGCTATTTTCGGAAGATGATAATTCACTTGAGTATACGAAATGCATGAATTGTGATTAATGGTGGAATAAGAATAGTATATTGCATGCCAAAATAATTTTAATAATATTTCATTATTACATTGAATTTTCAGACACTACTAAAATGTTTTTAATTTTCACTCTGTACATAATGATATAATCTGCACCATCTGAATGATTTTAAGTAATATGAAGTTACGTTGATGATAAGAACAAAAAAAATGCAGTTGGCACTTGCAAATCCCGAGAAAATAATTAAATAAAAATTACTGATTTTCAACTGCAATATCTATCCATCAACGAACTTTGCGATTCTGAACGTTCAATCAGTACATCGAATACTACAATTTACTAAAAATTTAGACAATTTCACCGAGAACAATTTTACCTATAAAAAGTGCGGGGTCCTTTGTAAGCACTCTGCGAATACCAGTTGCCTCGTTCATGTGGCGTGACGTCACTTACCAGAGCGCTGCGTACTATGAAATGATTCTTCCAACTTCGAAGCAAAAAATATTTAAACAAGATAACACTCAAAATGGTGAAATGGGGATGCAGTTTAGGGGTTGAAAACGGGTTTTTGCGATTTGCGGCAAAGCGTGACCTCCTAGCAGAAAATATTCAATAGAAAAGTTGTAGACAATAAAAAATCAAAAACTTTTGTATTCAACACATTTCGACATAACCTCAAATTAACCGTCAAAATGGCAAAAACCTATTCTTCAGTATTCAAATTTATCTCGCGTAAATCATTTAATTTAGTTGAAAATTTGTAGAAATATGTCATTTTTGGTGTGGAATAACCACGATATTTTCAAAATTCAAAGGTCGACTAGTTTTCGAGTACATTTTCCGAAAAAAATTGCCCCTTTCTTCCACGAACAATTGTTATGGTTTATTGATCGTTAAACCAAAATCGAGAAAAATCGACAAGTTTCTCTGAATCATGATTTTCTCAATATTTTAAATAATTTTCAATAGTTGTACAAAAGAATAAAACGATATTAATGAATTAAATTTGTAGTATTAAAATATTTTATGATAAATAGTTTAAATTAAACTACTTTTTGTTATAAAAATAATGAAGAAAGACGAAAATCTTTGAAAATATTAAGAAAATCATGATTGAGAGAGACTTTTTTCTCAATTTTAAGCGGTTTATCGATCAATATGCCACCAAGTTACAAAAATCATCTGAAAGTAGACATTTCAACAATTAAAATGGTCACTTATACATCTTCGAAATACAAAAAAAACTCCAAGACAATTGTTCGTAGAAGATAAGGGTATTTTCTTCGAAAAATGTACTCAACTCAAAAATTAGTCGTCTTCTGAATAGCAAAAAAATTATGCTCATTCGACATCAAAAAAGACATATTCTTACAAATTTTCATGTAAATTAAATCATTTCTAAGCGAGAAAAAAAAATTAAATATTGAAAAATCGTTTTTCGCCATTTTTACGGATAATTTGAGGTTATGTCGAAAAGTGTGAATACAAAAGTTTTCCATTTTTTTATTATCTACAACTTTTTCAATGAACATTTTCCGCTAAAAGGTCACGTTTCGCCACAAATCGCAAAAAAATATTTCCAAAACCTAAACTGCATTCTCACCACCATTTTGAACGGTGCGACCCGCCTAACATCACTACTGGAGTACCGCAAGGGACAGTATTGGGTCCAATACTGTTCCTTGTGAACATAAATGACATCGGAAACATAAATAATCTGAATGGTCATCTCATCTCATACGCCGACGATACTGTTGTAGTATTCAAAGATAAAAATTGAAAGGCAGGTTACAAGAATGCTGAAATAGGGCTCTCTAATATTCATGCTTGGTTCAAATATAATAAACTTAGCCTGAATGTGAGTAAAAGTAAATATATTACTTTCACCCTTACTTCGGAAGACCAACCAAATAATAAGTTGCTAAAAATTCATAAAACTGGTTCTGCGCGGCAGAACTGCACATGTCCGGAATTGGTTGGATGGAAGAGCAGGCTCTGCAATGACTTTTCATGTGCGGAGATTGAATCCTGCCTTTTGTTAGGTTAGGTATCTTAACAATAAAAGCATTTATTATTATTATTGCTATTAAATAGAAAAAAACATATTCTTTGAAAAACTTGGGAGTTATAATTGATCAGCACATGAGATGGGATGAACAGGTTTCAATCGTAATAAAAAGACTTCAACAAATGATCAGTATCTACATTCTATTCGCTAAGAGACATATTGTATGAAAAAATTTACTACTGGCTTACAGTGCATTAACAGAATCATTATTATTGCATTGTTTCAACAATGTAGAGCTTGGAAAATCTATCTGTGCCTCTGAGATGTGCGAACGATAAACAGAGAGCGTAAATATCCACTGGACAAGAAAGGACAGTGACTCGTCTACCGCGCACCCAATATTCAGAGGCACAGATAGATTTGCCAAGCTGTAATAAAAACTCAACCTATCCAAAATACTATTCTAAAAGTAATTCTAAGGAAAAATCGTCTATTCTCCACGGAACAAATTTACAAGGATACAAAAAATGCTCTCAAAACACGTAAACCACATATTCAACAATGTCTTCTTTATGTCTTTATTTTTATGAAGTAAGCACTAAAACGTGGCGCAGTAGGTAGGATTCGAAAATTTATAGGAAAAAAATTTGAAATAAAATTATGCGAAAAAAAATTTTTTGAGACAAGCCTTTATTCAAATGCAATAAAGAGAGGAAAATTATTTCTTTAGATGTGTGACGAAGGTTATTCTGTAACAGATTCAAAAGCTTCTCACCTTTTTATTCAAACTGAAAACGTTGCTCTGCAAGCTTTTGAATCTGTTGCTCACAGAATAACGTATTTTAGACATCTAAAAAAACGAATTCTTACATTTTAGTTCATTTGAATAAAGCTTGTATTTAAAAACACGTTATCACAAAATTTTGTTTTTGAGACTTTCTTTCACCCTTTTCATTCATCGCACTTTTTGAAGTCTCACTGATTTCGACTAATAATTTATAGCCACTGATATAATGAAGTCTATCATTGAAGTCTCATTACTTACGTATTTTAATCCAAGACTGATTATTTCATGATTCAATTATTATTATTATCATAGTCATAAGTAAATACTCACGATCAATAACGGTAAGTAGAATATACCGTTAACTATGTAGTAGTGGCCTTGAAAATTATCGACATTCTTTCTCAGTTATTAAATAATTTGATTAGAGGTATAGCAATGTAAAATTATTCAATCCAACTGATATTTACGTGAAAACCTACTAATTATCAGACGATTATTATACATTGAGCTTGAACTTTCTTTGATGCATTCACAATGTTACAAGTTTATGAACGTCCTTTTAGTAGCGAGTGTTCAATAAACAATTATCTAGAGGAATTTATAAACGCCTTACACACTGTACTTTTTCTACGAACTCATATTGAAACAAAAAAAATTGTAATTTTTAAGGTTGATTTCCCTTGTCATCTTGAAAGTTTCAGTTGACAGTCATTGTCTCTCAACATTTCAGTTATGTGTGTAGAAAGTAGTGTATTGAAAAATCAGCTTAAAATGACATACAGCGAGTACTACAAAATTGCGTACTCCTACGAGTGTAAAATTCGTAGTCATTATACACTATAATTTTTCTACAACTATTTGAATCATTAACGAAATCTATTTTTGTTCAAATTGTTTCGATCATAAACTTTCACGCGTGGGACGTTGACTTTCCGCTATCAAAATTGTAATAAAGTATATTATGGTCAAACCAAGAGATATAGGAATATCCGGTTCCGTGAACATTTGGCCCATGCTAAATATTTGCGAGCAAATAAATCTGGTTCTGCAGATTTATAAGAAACTCGAATAGGGAGAGTAGTAAGTGTGATACATCGTTAAAAAGGTAATTTCAAGAGGAATTCAGCCATGTCCATTTTCGACCTAACTTTTCATTTTGGCGCCCTCTTCTGGGAAAAATTAATATTGAAAATAAAAAAAATTGTAAAATCAGTTGATGATTACAGGAAAATAGAATGTTATGAATGTATTACTATTCACAAGAAAAGTTTTTTACCTATAATCGGCATGGGTGGGTGAAATCATACCTGACCCCATCAATCAGATTTGATCACAGGTATGATCTCACTCAAGTTGCAAATCAATATTAATTCATAGTTATTAATTATTTGAAATAAATAGGACTGGTTTGGATATTTCCTGTTAGTTTAGTATTCCTACTGATGAAAATAACTTTCAATAATAATAATAATACTTTTATTGGCTACCAGCACTACAAATAATTTCAAAAGATTCAAATATAGTGGTCTGGATTGGAGCTGATAATTTTGATGGTTTCTTATTCTAGAATTTTAAGAGACAGTTTAATCGTGCATTGGCATACTTATACACTTTGTCTTTGTGGTGAATGAAACGAGAGAATGAGTTATTTTGGATGATTTTTCGATGAATATCTAAATTTATTTATTTATTGAAAATACATCGTTCAAACAAGTTCTGACATAAGGAAGATAATACATTGAATATAAATGTAACTTTGAAAATTTTTAAAATCAATGAAAAATGACAAATTTAGCAGCTTAGCATATTTATATATTGATGAATATCAGTATAATAGCAAATTTTGTATTAGTTTTTTCAAGAAAATATTTACTGACTTTAATTTTTCATATCATCTGAAAGTTTGTTATAAGTTTCTATAGAACTAAATACAGGAATATTTTTTATTTGAATGAATGTTATTTAAACGGATGTTATTTGTATTTCTGTACTATAGTCATGTAATTTAGATTTTTTTCTCAACTGACTATTACTTTTTTGTAAATTTTTTGTCAATTTGTATGCAAATTTTGCTTTTTCAAATTTTGTTAGTTCATCTAATGTAAAAATTTTACTATCCCTATATAATTCTAAAGAAGGGCAAGAAGGCGTTTCCCACGGTTTTAAAAAAAAAACTTTCATTGCTTTATTCATTAAACGATAAATTATAGCTTTTTGTTTTTTATTAAAAGATGACCATATTGTTATCAGATATCTAATATGCGAGACAATACGGGCATTATAAATGAGATTTTGGATTTTATCATTTAGAAAATCTATTCTTCTTATGGCTCCAACTAAAGGACTAATTCATTTCCTTGTTTTATTCACATGGCATTCGAAATTCAAATCTTTATCGATCTTATCAGTCCCAAATATTTGTGTTCTTCAACTTCATTCAATATTTTATTCTTTATTTTTACTTTCAATTTTATTTGTTCTACGTTTTTTTGTTTGAAAATCATGTAAACAGTTTTTTCTAAATTGATAGATTCATTTCATCTATCCATTATTCAAACACTTGAATATCATTTTCAATATTACTTTCTAATTTTTTTATAATAAAGTACAGTACCATCGCCATAAAATGTTTACCTATCAATTTTATTTTGGTTATACTATTCACATAGATCAAATAGAAAATTGGAGCCAGTATTGAACCTTGGGGAACTCCAATGCTTTTTCCATAACTAATGGTAAATGGTAACGCCATATTTACTTTCATCTAAAGCCTCAAAAATTTCATTCATATATCAGTTACTGCTGATTATGTTTAATTGTTTTAATTATTTGGCATGAAAGCATATTGAAATTCATCAAAACCAGAATTATCTTTAATGAAATTTAACAGTTGATTTTTCAATACATTCTTAAAAATTTTGGAAAAAACATTTGGAAGAGCTCTTGGGCCTTAGAAACATTATTCTTTTCTCCTCCCTCATAAATAGATTTCAATATGGTTCTTTTGTGGTAATTTGGAAAGACACCATTTATTAATAATTACAAGTTCACAATGAAGGTACGCAGGAGTTTTGAATTTCAAGACTTTATAAAATAGACATGCCATGTGTAAATGACTTCTATTATGCATGTTTAGCCAACGTAGTTCCTGAATTTGAGTGAAGTTTTTTCCCTTATTTTATGCTATAAATCAAACTATTACTAGTATTTTGTACTTTCTGGATTCTAGTGGAATCGTTCAGACATGGACCATACACTACGTCACAGTGGTTGAAATGTAACATTGCTAATGAATCACAAAGCATTTTTTTGTATCACTGTTCAAGTAAAATTTTTCTGAGTATATACGTTTTATTGAACCTTATGCGTTTCTTAGATTCTGCTTGATGTGTTTAGTGGAATGTAACTTAGTATCAATTATCAAACCTAAGTTCTTGTATAGCAGAGTAGCAAAAAAATAGTAGAATGTGGGGTACCACAAGGAACGGTGTTGGGGCCAGTATTGTTCACGATATACATAAATAACTTATTCTTGGTGGAGTCTGAAGGGAATATTATAAGTTTTGCTGATGACACGGTCATCTTATAAGAAGAAGAAACATGGTCTAAATTAAACAAGAAATTAGAATCTGATCTCCCTCTCATCAAAAGATGGTTTGACAATAAATTATTATCAATTAATTTACAGAAAACATTCTATGTGCCTTTCTGTAACTATAGTTCGCAACTTCCAAATTACAATGAAATTAGTTTCCAAGATAATTTACAAATAAATTGTACTAACTCTATGAAATATTTAGGAATAAAAATAGACAGTCACCTGAAATGGGACCAGCAAATTAACTTTCTCCTCAATAAACTAAGATGCGTGGTGTATAAGATAAAGCAAGTCTCAAGAATACTCGAAGAAAACGTTACACTATACACTTTTCGGACCTCATTTGAAATATGGAATCATCGGATGGGGAGTTGGAATGAATGTACACCTCAAAAAAATAGAAATCATACAGAAACGAATAATAAAAATAATTTATAAAAAACCGCCACGTTATTCTACAGAACTTCTATATCAAGAAACAACATTGATGGACATAAAACAACTATACTTTTTGAGCCTGGCAACACATCAGTTCGTGAATAAACAAGAATTGATTAGAAAAAATCATCAACAAAATACCAGAGGTCACAACCTTTATCAAATTCCGTTTGTTCACAAATCAATAAGCCAGAGAACTTACAGTTATCTAGGACCAATGGTAATGCGTTACCAGAAAAACTGAGAGACGAGAAGTAACTGAAAAAAATATATCCTCGAAAACCCTAGACAAAAAATTCATGAAATAATAGAAACATAAAATAACAGAAATATCATATTTTCAAACTTCTATACTTTTTAAATCTTTCAACTTTATATGTCTATATTTTACGTATACTCATTTTTTTTTCATATTTTATCTGTATTGTGTATATTTAAAATTATAACTCTTATTTTATGAATCATATCTACATCTACATTTTTAAATATAAACACTTCAAGAAACATCTGTAAATTTTAATATTTTAACATCTAAACATTTTTAAATCTTTACATAGGTATATTTTATTTCATATTGAATATCAGTAGACTCTAAATTTGTACATAAGTAGGTATAGCATAGTATATAGATTTTTTTAAAAATTTGTTCTACTTGATTGTGATATTATCACATCCTGTATTTTTTACATTATCCTTATACTGGTTCATCACATATTTATCACATATTTTACACATAGTTTACATATGAACCTTTGTTGAATACGTCCACAATTCATAGGTTTCTAAATGTGTTTAGAACAATTCACTATGCTTCCATCTTGCTTCTATGAGATACCAGGTTCGTAAGTAACAGTATATAACGTACTTAATTTTCATTATAATAATATTCCTTGTTTATTAACACTAGAATTTGAATGTGAGGAAACCAACTGACATTGAAACTGTCGAAGTACAACATCGGGTGAATCGCCGTCAATAGACCGGTATACTCATAAATAAGTCAAACTTCACATCACCTGACATGTTATTAAATACAGAAAGCAGTGTTGCCAGGTTGAAATCTGAAAAATCCCCATGATCAACCATGAAAAATCCTCACTTTCGAACAAAAATCCCCACTTTTTCTATATCGCCTCTTTTTCTTATTTTATCACTAGTATTGACACAAGTAGTCTATTTTTCACGTCACTACTCACGTACTAATGTACGTAATGTATCACAATCACCAGTTGATGATTTTGGCGAAAAAAAATAAACATACAATTTTGCGGGAAATTTGAATTGTGGTGTAATTCAACTTATCATTATCTCATTACTTTCCCTTTTTGCTGGGTCGTATCCATTTTTTCAAAAGAGGATCATTTTCCCATTCTGCCCTGTATTTATGACGCTCTACATACAGTTTCGCCTTCTTTGGATTGGATTTACTAGATCCAGCCTCATTACTACTGCTTTCGCCATCTGTATCACTCATTTTGTAAATCTTAATCCTAACACTCGTTGATTTTGCTCGTATTTTTCCAAATACATATTACAAATATTCAAATAAAATATAATTTCAATTTCGAATTTCAGTTCTTCTTCTTCTTTCTGTTTTCACATCATCTTCTTCCGTTTTCGTGTTTAGCTAGACAAATGACATTTGACAGATAAAAAATCCGACAGTAGACGAGAAACGTAAAAAATCCCCACAAATTCCTCACTTTTGAAAATTCCCCACATAAATCCCACATGAGGCAAAAATTCTCCACAAGTGAGGACTTATCCCCACACCTGGCAACACTGACAGAAAGCAATAACGATTATAAAATATCGAGTCCTAAACACCGATCGCAGATAATGACCGGTTCAAGCACTTCTTTACCGACCGGGTCCCCATTCACTGCCAACTAGGATTCTAGTCAGATCCCAATTAAGAAGTATGAAATAAAAGGAGGATGGCTGTTTTATTTTTTCATACATATTTAAGGATTGTAAATCGACAGAATTTGAAAATTTTTCGGGGTTAATATAACAAGACCTCGAGCGAATACATTTTTCAATTTCCACAGTTTTGTTTTAAAATGTAAGAAGTTGAATTCGGAGATTCCAGTTTTCAATAAAAGACGTGAGCAAAATATGACATAAAAGTAATGGGGACACTAACGCTCACAATGTGTACACATTCAATGCCGGCATATAATCTGGAGAAGGAAGCGATGGGGTCACTCTAACTCCTGAAAAACGACAGTTACAAATACCTTCACAGATTGTTGTTCATCTTGTCAAGTGTATCTACAGTACAAATAGAAATATAACCGCCGATAATTATTGATCTGTTTCTAATGAACTAGGAGAGGAGTTGTGGAAAAATAAATTACCGTTAGTGTGAACGATATGAAAAAATTATCCCAAAATACTCAAAGAATTCTTACCAAACAAGAACAGAATAGTCCCATCTTGTCTTTATGGATCCTCAAATAAACAAACCCTTCTTTCATATATACCAAAAAAACAGAGCAGTTGTACTGATGTCTTTAATGCATCACACCCCTTTCACTGATTCAAAGAATGGTAAACCGCAAATAATTGTTAAAATTTCTAATTATAATGTCACTAAATGTGGTGTAGACACCTTCGAATTCCAGCAATAATAGTGCCAATCAAAATACAAAAAGGTGGACAATGGCAATATTTCACCATATGGTGTCAATGCCAGGTTCTAATGCTCATATTCTATATGGTTTGTCCTTCTTTGGTTCACATTTATGTGAAAGAGAGACTGAATATACCAAATGTACCTGACGACCTGAGAAAACTCATTTCTAGCGTAAAAGAAGAATTCTCCCTAGCTATAGCATAAGAGATTCAGCGAAATAGTCCAGATAATTGATTTGTACCATCTTCACGTGAGAGTTCTGCTATTCCTACTGACAAATTAACTGCTTCGTGGTATATTCATTATTCATAACCATAATGTATACGTTGATGTCAACTCTGTATCTTTGCTTGTGAATAAATTATTATTATTATTAAAAGGAATTGTAAGTTGCCAATTTGTAAGTCACAAAATAAATTGACTTGGTTATCGAAATGCGCATCTAGGAGAGAAAAAATACTTGTGTGGTAAAATGAAAAATACTATTCGTTCTCAAGATGTTCATGATTATTGTTTTTTGTCAACACTCACTTTTAATATAATTGCAGTGACCAATAATAACCTTATGAAGTTTCCAAAAGAGGAAGTGATGAAAAATCACGAAACCGATTCAATAAATACGATGAAGCTAAGCCAGCACCAAACTTGAAATTTTCACTCCTCCACAAATTAACTTTATCGTATTCCTCACTACACAAAAGTAAGCAATAAAAGTACGATTTCATAATAGAAAGACAATGTGTCGGTCACCTACAATTTACAGACCACCAAGAAATATCATTTTCATTTCAATCTACTAACCTATAACGTTGTGGCGTAATATTATGTATTCTATTGCAGGATGTGGAACAACGTAATATAATTGATAGAAGAAATTTTATAATAGCTATTACACGTATAATTTATAGAGAAAATATGTATTAGTTCCGAGTCAGTAAATGTTTTAGTTTTATTTTCAACAGTGATGATATTGTGTCTGCAAGTTTTGTTAATACATTATTGTTATCATACATACGTAGTTAGTGAAAAACAATCACATCACAATGAGAACTTCATATACAGGGTGAGTCAGGCTGAACGCCTCGGACTCTCGTGGCCATATGGTATTTTTTTTTCAGTAAACGGCCTGGGGGAGTACATGTATGTCGATCTGAAGCACATTTTAAAAATAATGATTTTTATACAAGGTGTTTGAAATAAGCGTGACATATCAAAGTTATGTTTTTTTAATGGAACACCCTGTATTTTCTTACATTTTTTAATTCTTTGAGAAAAAATAAGCTGACTTTGCTAAAGTTTCCCTATACCTAACTCTCTCCATTTATGAGATATTCAACTTTTTCACAAAATGTAACGATAAATTGTGAAAGGCTTTCGCGGCCATCGTCACTTACATGGTGGTTCTTCGGGTTGTAAGGCCGACGTGTGTTCAGAGAAGAACTCGACGTTTCGCCAACACGAGTGGTTAGCATTTTCAAGAGTTATTTTAAAAAATTTTGGCTTTCTGTAGTCGCTGTCAAATGCTTGACATTTGTTATACGTTGTCTCAATAAATACCTGTGATTTGACGTTCTTACATCTGATTGGTCCATAGCGTTAGCAGACATCATAGAATCGTTCGTACCGTTATTTTGTGGGTAGGGAGCTAATTGAGAATTTTTGAGAACTGGAAGCCAAACCTTGTTCACTTGTAGTCCTTCTTCGGTTCTGTTGAAGTTGCTGTGGTATTTCTGGATTTCAATTGCTTCCCGGAAGAGTCTTGGGTAATACGCAGATGTTGAAGAGATGACTTGGGTTTCTTCAAATTTCACTCTATGGTTATCGTTGTTGAGAGTATGTTCTGCGACAGCGGATTTCTGTGTGTGCCCTAACCGACAGCAAGCCTTGTGCTCTTTGATTCTTGTTTTAACGGAGCGTTTCGTGGTTCCGATATAAACGCTGCCACAGGAACATGGAATGCGATAGACCCCAGAAGAGCATAGTACGTCTCGTTTGTCCTTCGCTGATCTAAAGTGGTCTTTCGGTTTCTTTGAAGGTTTATAAACGGTTTTAATATCATATTTTCTTAGAATACGGCCGATACGATCTGTAACTCTGGGAACATATGGTAAGAATGCTTTTCTTTTTTCGGTGTTGGTTTGACTACTACTTGGTTCACTGGATGGACAGTCATTTGGTCTACTATTGATTCTTCCGTCTCTGATTTCTCTTCTATTTTTCATACACCTCTCAATATCTCTTTCTCTGTATCCATTAGAAAGAAGAGCGTTTTTTAGATGTTTCAGTTCAGCTTCCAGGTATTCAGGTTCGCAAATTCTTCTAGCTTGATCAACTAATGTCTTGATTACACCTTGTTTTTGGCACGGATGATGGTTTGAGGTATTGTGGAGATATCGATCAGTGTGTGTTGGTTTTCTATATACCGTATGCCCCAGACGTCTTTCTTTTCGAGAAATTGAAACAGCAAATTTAAAACCCAAGGTATGGTTACGATATGTAGACGATACGTTTATAATTTGGAGCCATGGAACAGATAAACTCAATGAATTCTTTAACCATATCAATGACATACACCCGAATATTCAATTTACCATGGAAATTGAAAAAGAGAAGAAACTGGCATTCTTAGACGTTCTCATTTCTCGAAAAGAAAGACGTCTGGGGCATAAGGTATATAGAAAACCAACACACACTGATCGATATCTCCACAATACCTCAAACCATCATCCGTGCCAAAAACAAGGTGTAATCAAGACATTAGTTGATCGAGCTAGAAGAATTTGCGAACCTGAATACCTGGAAGCTGAACTGAAACATCTAAAAAACGCTCTTCTTTCTAATGGATACGGAGAAAGAGATATTGAGAGGTGTATGAAAAATAGAAGAGAAATCAGAGACGGAAGAATCAATAGTAGACCAAATGACTGTCCATCCAGTGAACCAAGTAGTAGTCAAACCAACACCGAAAAAAGAAAAGCATTCTTACCATATGTTCCCAGAGTTACAGATCGTATCGGCCGTATTCTAAGAAAATATGAGATTAAAACCGTTTATAAACCTTCAAAGAAACTGAAAGACCACTTTAGATCAGCGAAGGACAAACGAGACGTACTATGCTCTTCTTAACTCATTCGGTGGAATCATAGGAGACACCATAATTGGTCCTTATTTCTTTGACGGGCATCTGGATGAAACGACATTTTTAAGATTCATGAAAAGAGATTTTTGGAATCTTCTGGAAAATATTCCTTTGAATTTGAGAGGGAAGATGTGGCTACAATTAGATGGTGCTCCGGCACATTTCAAACGTGTTGTCAGGAACTATCTGGACAGAAGATTTCCAGATCAATGGATAGGGAGAGGTGGTCCTTATAACTGGCCAGCAAGATCCCCCGATCTTACACCTTTGGACTTTTTTTTATGGGGATATATCAAGAATATTGTTTACAGTACACCACCCACTACTCCTGATGATATGAAAGTGAGGATTGGAAATGCCTTCCAAACACTAACTCCAAATATGTTGAACAATGTCAGAAGCTCATTCGAAAAAAGAATTAGATGCTGTATTGAAGTAGATGGTGGACAGGATCCTGTAAGCGATTGCAGTGTTCATCCCGGCGAACGATGACGGGCACCGGGCCCCCGCGTGTATACAACCGTGATAACCTGGACTGCACTGATGAGGGACTACATCCCGAAACCGGTCTGCAGTTGGTTCCTTGTTTGGATCAGGCGGTGTCCTGCTGTCTGTCTCTGAGAGCTCTTGCAAAGTTGTTCCTTCAAAGTAAGGATCTTTGCACATATGTCTGACAGATATAATTCAATATCTGTCGAGGTATTAGCCAGAGAAGTAGTTGATTTCTGTCGGACATATGCCATACAATCTATACAAAGGTAAAGAAGAATATTTACAACGCATTTAAACCATCATCTAATAGAACTTTCCTTCTCATTATGAATTCTTTTCATCGAAAAACAAAGAAAGCCCGATTGTTCATTGGCAGTTCTTTCACCGATCTAATGAGAAATGATGTAAATAAAAGCCACTTGTTTAAGATCATCAACACGTAAGGCAGTAATGAGTACTCCTTATTTGCCGTACCATTGAAAGAAGATACACTAATTACAAGACATTTTCTCTTTCCGTTGTTTGGAGTACCATTTAAATTACATTCAATTGCTTGTTTCTAATTAAAGTAGATCGCTTCATGGGAGTCCACTGGAAAAGACACGAGGATGTAGCTGACTATGTTTTTTTCTCTGTGAGAAACCAAGCTCTCAGTCACGTCTGCTGAGAATTTTCAAACGACTCTCTATACAGGCAGGCCGTTTCTTTTATCATGTGGTAACATTGCTATATTCTAAACCGTAACAGATACGAAGACGATTAAATGGGAGAAAAGGTAACTATTGTGGAGAACAGTACAATGGTCAAAGAAAATTTACAGGGAGTCTCGCCCTTCCCGAGTTATACAGGGAAAACCAAAAATGCTGTTATTTGTTTTTTACGAATAGAACTGTTATTTCTGAAAATATAAAAAAATTTATAAGGAAACTTTTAATGTATTCTAAATGTACTATAAAAATGTAACAATGAATCTTTGATTAAACGTTTCGTGTCAACACGGCCACCATCAACATTTCTTTTTCAAATACGGACCTGTCTATTTTAGTACAAATATTGATAAAGCGATAAAATCACAATTCAGTGGTATATCACACTTGATATTTTTATAACGTTTCATTTAAAATAACTAGCATCCTCAGTGACAACAATTTTTAATTACGGTCCTGTCGTTAGTTCTTTTGTAAATTATTTTGATTTCTTCAAAACCTATTCAACTATTGGCATACTTCAGACTTCACCCAATAATTTCGATACGAAGATACCCTAACACAACGAACATTCGTATTTTTCCTTCTTGGGCATTTTTGTATTACAGAAATCCTTGTTTCAATGCTGATTTCTTCTGAATCAATTATCATACTGAATATTTCTATAATTCTCAATCCTGGAAGTAACGGAAATATTAGTTTTTGGTCAAAATACGACTATTGTGTGATATGGTACAATTAAATAACATCTCACTTCATTTACCATTTTTAAACAAGTAGGCTTTGCTTGGTTTCCATGGCAGGACAAATAAATGAGTTGTTGATACGTGTTAAGAACTGAAATGAAAGGGATTACGGAAGGAGAGTACGATTTGCGATGTGGTTGAGACGTAGAAATAGGGAAGTTGGAAATATTTGTAATAAAATAATATGGACGGACGAATCAAAATTCACCAACAATGGTTGGTTTAACAGAAACATCCATTATAGGTGGAATAATACAAATGAACATTTAGATAGAGAAACCAATTTCCAGGAAAGGTTCGGAATAAATATTTGGTTGGGAATTTTGGGAACAAACATACTAGGTCCTTTCTTTTACGACGAGCATTTGAATGGTGGAATGTATTTACATTTTTTATCCAATGAGTTTGATGGCTACTTAGATGAATTGCCACTGAACATCCGCCGTGAAATACAATATATTCAACAAGACGGTGCCACTCCCCATAATGCAGCAATAGTAAGGGAACATTTAGATGCAATATTCCCAAGAAAATGGATTGGAAACAATGGACCAATTGCCTGGCCAGCTCGATCCCCAGACCTGACTCCTTTAGATTATTTTGTCTGGGGATACATAAAGGATAAAGTTTTTTCGACAACTAGTACAGATATCGACCATCTCAAACAAAAAATAAGAGATGCATGTAATAGCATTACACCCATCATGCTAGAAAATTGCCACAGAAATTGTATGGACAGACAACTTATGTGCATTCAACAAAGAGGTCGGCAATTCGAGCATTTAATGTAGGTTATCATGAAGAATTCATTTTCTGTATTGGTTTTATTTTCACTCAAAAATTCAATATGAAATAAATTGTTTTCTGTTTGTTTGATTTCTTCTACTCTTACGTAAGTTTATTTCCGAGGTAAATTGCTATCGTTCGTCTCTGAAACTACAGATATCTTTTATTATAGTGTAAACATAATTTTAATAGATACATTTATTCAAAGCGTCACTGATAATTTTTATATCGGAGAGTTAGGTTTTGTGGAATCCATAAACGACCTAACGACAGGGCCACTGATGATGTTAATTATTTTAAATGAAACGTTATAAAAATATCAAGTGTCATGTACCACTGAATTGTGATTTTATCGCTTTATCAATATTTGTACTAAAACAGACAGGTCCGTATTTGAAAAGAAATGTTGATGGTGGCCGTGTTGACACGAAACGTTTAATCAAAAATTCATTGTTACATTTTCATAGTACATTTAGAATACATTAAAACTTTCCTTTTCTATTTTTTTATATTTTCAGAAATAACAATTCTATTCGTAAAAAACAAATAACAGCATTTTTAGTTTTCCCTGTATAACTCGGGAAGGGCGAGACTCCCTGTAAATTTTCTTTGACCATTGTACTGTTCTCCACAATAGTTACCTTTTCTCCCATTTAATCGTCTTCGTATCTGTTACGGTTTTGAATATAGCAATCTTACCACATGATAAAAGAAACGGCCTGTATTGACTTCAAATTTATTAAATCACTTTTTTCTACAAACGTCAAAAAATGACAAGGTTCGCGCATTGATAACAATATGCCATGAATTTGCCATGGAAACACGAATGTTATACACGAAATACGAATAACATTATTTGTACAACTGTGAATGTGAATTTACATCGTCTGAAATATTTTAAAAATAAATACTTCCAATACATCTTGACGTGTTTTTTTATCCCGGTAAGTTAACGCTTTTAAATCGCTTGTAAACGTTTTCAGTAAAATCGTATTAAAAAATGTTTACTATCTGAAAAAAAAAATTCCAAAATAACTAAATAATTCTTCTCTTTTCCATACATGTTATCTTTGATGTTACCAATACTTCCAATACAATTTCACAGCATCCAGTGGTCTTTCTGTGTCGTTACTATAAAAACGGTTTGTTGACACGCCGCGTGTTTGAATTTTTGACTGTGTTTGCTCGTAGTTACTTCAATTTCAAGTTATTTTCAAGAAGATGGATGTTGATTATGATAGTGGTAGTGATACCCTATCAGATATATCTGAGAAAGCAAACGCAATAGTATCTAATATGTTACCGGCCAAATCCGTATATTCATACCACTCGTGATACACAGACAGGCGAGCCTCTGTATTTTTACCAAGGTTGGTTTTCGACTGTCTCTGTTTCATCTTGGGCCACCACAAAAGTGAACCATATGTAATTCTGGGTCTTATGATCGCGGTGTAAAGCCAATGCATGACTTTCGGTTTCAGTCCCCATGTTTTCCCAAAAGCTCTTCTGCACATCATGAACAATGCTTTGCTTTTGTTGACTACATGTTGTAGATGCATGTTCCAGGTTAGTTTCTTGTCCAAGAACAGCCCTAAATATTTGACATGATCAGCAACTTGTAGTGTTGCGCCAAAGAACTTCGGTGACTTCAAGTCCCCCTGAATCCTTTTGCGCGTAAAGCGAATGAGTGTGATTTTGCTGGGGTTTGCCCTCAGTCCTTTCCTTTTGTACCATTCCTGTACGGTCCTCAGTGCATTTTGCATTAGCTCAGAGGTTATTTGGGCATACTTTCCCTGAACGAGGACTACTATGTCGTCCGCATAACCTTGGGAGTAGTATCCCTGATTGTTTAAAGATTCCAGAAGTTCGTCTACTACCATGTCCCACAGTAGGGGGATAGTATCCTTCCCTGTGGGGTTTCTCTGGCAATTTCCAACTTCGCAGAGTCTTCAAACATGTTGGTATGGGCCTGTCGATTTTGGAGCATTGACTTTATCCACCTGCAGGTGGTTTCATCAACGCTTCTCCTCCTGGCCGCTGATACCTCTTTTCAAGAAATGAAACAGAAAATATATCTACATTCACATTATTGTAAAGAATGAATAAGTGAAATATTTCAATCAACTATTGGAGACAAGAGCATCAAGTTTCCCCAAATTATAAAAACAGTTATGTGTTTAAAATATTTTTAACCTATCTTTGAAAACTTCGTATGTAGGAACATTTCAAAATTCTATTGTGTTTCAAGTAGCAATTTTTCCTCTATTATAAAGCAAATATAACTCATCAGATCAGATCAGAAATACAATTCATGGCATGGCGGTTAATCATATGATTTGAAAAACTAATAGAAAAAGAATTCAACACCATTAGTTATACATTCTTTTGATTATTTGCTTTTTTTCGATCTGATGCCATGGATTTAGCCTGAGAATGAGGAGGAGATCCTCCAGACTACGTGAATGACGGGTAAACGTCAACAGTACCGATGACTATTTATCTTCCTGGCTCCTTCGTCATTTTCTGGTAGATTTTCAAATCGAATTTCAAAATAAACTTACCAAAAACTTTTTCCCAGATAATGCCAACTTTTTGAAGAATACTGTAGTTTTGTTTCATACTGATTTTTATTGAAAATTTCATTTGTACTACTTTAATTTGCTTATTTGTCTTTTTGTCAAAAACAAATAAAATGAATGAGTAGGCATGGTTAATTTATTTCTTCATAATACATAATGAACCGCCATTGTGGTCATTTTCCCTTCATCAACTCAGTAATTTGGAATTCCTCCACAAAGTTTATTCAAGAACTATTATCTAACCGTTCTCAATCATGATTACGTATCTTTGACACAAATTTCCTTAAACGGACGTCTGAAATGAGCGACATAAAAATTAGGAGGGCAATTTCATTTGCATAGATATGTGGAAATGGTGTTTCAAAACTGAAATTAATTATCTTCATCAAATGAAGGGTAACTGAAACTGAATTGACTCTAAATAATCTCATCCACACAATCTTGAAAGATATGGCGTGCCTGGCCCTTTGTCTGGACTGTTTGGGTAAATGTATTTTAACTGAATCTAGGAAATTAAACCCCAGAAAAAAGACACTTTGAAAATACATTTGGTGAAAAGTAATTTTTTAGTTGGACAACCTTAACGAACTAATCTTACGAAGACATTTGAGTGCAAGGAAATTTATAACGTAGGTCTGTTTTACACCATTTTTTATATATTGGTTTTTTTCACATGTATTTTTATTCCGGTGGGTCTTTTTCCTTTCCTTCATTCAGATACAGGGTACTTTGCATTTTTTGTTCGGTCATTTATAATGTTTTTATTGATATCCCAAAAATTGTTAATTTGGACATAATTTCACTCACACTATTTTGAAAATGATGACTATTTTACAGTGTCTTCCAAAAGTCTGCGAACGGTCTCATATTTCAGAAACGGTTCTGAGAAAAATCTTGAGAATTTCTACAGGGTGTATTTTCTGATGCTCGATTCAATGGTGGTATTGGCAATGTTGCTAAATCAACAGTTTTTTTAGATTGGGGTGGTAACTCAATTTTTTCGAATAGAACACTTGTAACCATATCAATTTCCCGAGTGCTGGCCTAGTAGCCACGGCCAAATCAACGCCCGACTGCATGGTGCTGCCGCTCAACGGAAGCGAGAGAGAGACGGCCAACGACCACGAGTGAATGCCATACATAACTTCTAACTTGTTTTATATTTGAATCTTGTAAAGTGAACCTTAATTAAAACCAAAATAATAGTGGGTGGTGTGAATCATTTTAACATCTAATTTCCACTCATCCCCCTTACACACTCCATTTATTTTCATTGCAATCAATTCAGCGCCTCCTCATTACTTATGTCTCCGAATATCAAATTTTAAATTGAAGTAGTTTTTGAAATATGAGAACATGGCATGTCTGCGAACGGTTCCATATTTTCAAAGGTCTCTGACGCTCAATTTTCAGGCAGCACTTGCCAGTTTTCTCCACCTTCACAGAGGGCAAATCAAGATTTTTTTTGGTGTATCTTTCCTGATCAGCACATACATATTTTTTATTTTCAGCAGGTGTGGTCTAAGATACTCAGATGCGGGGTAGTGTTGTAGGTGTACAACGACTAATAATAATAGTCGTCCTCAACTTGCATACACTATTCCTTCGCGTATTTCATCACCTACTCAAACATGTGCAATAATAGAAACATTAGAAACCCATCACTCGCTAATTTATTTTGTAGTCAGATGTTTCGTAAAAATGTTGATTATCTCGAGTTAAGTCATCAGCCAATTCAGTTGATAATGTGTTACTACGCTATAGTGATTTTCTCCAAAGGCGTGTGAAAGTAGGCAGGTGATAAATTATCATTTGAATGTTTACGTGATTCTATTACTTGGTAATAAATTAAAAATCAGATTTTTCTAGTAATTATGTTTCTCAATATTCCTTTGAAACTTGAACTTGAACTTTGAAAATAAGCCACCAGGCTTTTTTGTCCCCTTGTTTTCTTTCCGATCTTCGATAATTCGTATACCTTGTTATACGAAGACCCTCAGTATACTATATGGCCTTCCAGAGGGGGCCTTCCTTTTTTATCTTCAGATTTAGACCACTAGTTGCTTTGGAGCAAATGTTCAGGACTAAAAAATAACACTTTTTGAAAAATTCTGTACGGACCAAAAATTGAAATCGTTGTGTCTCCGGAACTGCTCGAAGTTTGCAATTTCAACCCTTTTATTGGGAAAAACTTCCATTCTAATTTCAAGTCTATCGGAAAACTTGGAAAAATTTTTTTTTTACCTGCTCGTTTCACTCTAGGCCGTTGAATGTATTGCTTTCAAAATCCGTCTTGATATACCTCTATATGCTCCGATGAATTGATTCGATTCTGAGGAAAATCGGAAAATGTTAAACAGCTTTTCCGGTCCATTTTCGGAAAATTTTCTATTCGCTAAAAACCAAAATGTGGCTAAACCGATGAACAAAACTGAAATGTTAAAATTGCAATCGATATTATTTTCATGGACGAACGAATCCCAAAGGAACCGTTTTTCGAAAATCCTATCGGAAAAATCGGAAAATGGTGAAAATTCCTCAAAACTGAAATTGGAAATGGAAATTTTTAAACAATAGTGAATATTTCGGAAACGGTTGATATTTTTACATACCATGATATATTTCTAGACCGCCCTTAGAAAACTCACAAAAAATGTACAACCATTTTTTCGGGACATGAATAGTTCGGGAAATATTTTTAAAAACAAAAAATTGAAATATTGGTCGTACTTATGAAAAATATCGAATTAGTTTTTTCCCAAAGTCATTTAAATACCGAAAAAACTTGGAAAATATAATTTTTTTCTATAGACACCATAAACCCGGAAACTATACGTGATATCGAAAACATTCAAATGAATAGTTTTATTGGCGTTGAACATATCTAGAAAAAGTTCCTAAAATATTTTTCAAGATATCAATAAAGTTTGTTGACACTTTTTGTAGATCTGTTCGAGAAAAATAATGAATATTTTTTCGATATCTCACTTTGTTTTCGAGTTTTTTGATTTTAGACAAAATGTTTTTGTTTTTTTTAGTCAATTTTTACTTTGATGTTACGGAAAAAATATGTTTACATTTTTTGTAGATTTTTAGAAGGCTATTATAAAAGGTATCTTTTGAAATTTTAAAATCTTTTCCAGTCTATGAGAGATATTACAAAAATGGATAGAAACAGTTTGATAGTCCTAGAATGGGTTTACAAAGAAATTCCTTTTGACTTTTTCCATATCTCGAATAACAAACCCGGAGAAAGTTATTAATTTAGTCACTTGTGAAAAATTCCATATATTTCTGATCTTTAAATGACAAAAACTCGAAAATTGAAAGAGATATCAAAAAAGTTTATGTGAACAGTTTCATCTCGGAGCTGAAGTGGTTGGATTCCACTTTTATTTAAACTGTAGGTCTCAGGTCTCCCAAGCTGGCACAAGATCTGCTTTTGAGAGGTTTTCTCCGAAAACCTGGAAGTTTCGTAAAAACAAATTTTCCAAAAAACACCCTCGAACAGATCTACAAAAAGCTTAGACAAAGTTTTTTCATATCTTGAAAATGAAGAATACATTTGTTTGAATGTTTCAGACGATGTAGTAACTTGATTACTTATATTTCGGACGTCCATCATCTTAACGGTTGAAATATTTCTATCTCTTTCAAATTTTTTCACAACGTTTCAATTGCTTGAATCCGCAATCGTCTTCTGGCGAATAGTGACAAAATCAGATGCTACGTGACCTTTTATAGGTCTATAATTAAGTGTAATTACGCGCGGTCTTGTGGCGCGCGTGGTTTCGCGCTTTTTCTCCCTCCAAAACGGTCCATGAGCGGTTTCCATACGTTTTTAATTTTCACGCTTGGTTGACTGAAGGCACCATTGGCTTCTATGTAGGTGGTTTCCATAAATTTCCTTTTGAACCAATGTTCCCCTCTATGAAGAACACTAGCTTCGTCCCACAGAATTCGGTGGTGTTTTGTCCAGGCGTGGTCAGCAATTCCCGATTTTGATGTTTCCCCTCGTGGAGTCCACTTTTTGTGTTCGGCTATTCTTACTGATAATGGCCTCTTGGTCTCTCCGATATAGGAATCTCCACACTCACATGGGACTTTGTAAATACAGTTTTTGCTGGATTCTGTTGTGTTCTCTGGTTTCGTCCTTCCTTCCTCACCAAGACGAAACCAGAGAACACAACAGAATCCAGCAAAAACTGTATTTACAAAGTCCCATGTGAGTGTGGAGATTCCTATATCGGAGAGACCAAGATGCCATTATCAGTAAGAATAGCCGAACACAAAAAGTAGACTCAACGAGGGGAAACATCAAAATCGGGAATTGTTGACCATGCCTGGACAAAACACCACCGAATTCTCTGGGACGAAGCTAGTGTTCTTCATAGAGAGGAACATTGGTTCAAAAGGAAATTTATGGAAACCACCTACATAGAAGCCAATGGTGCCTTCAGTCAACCAAGCGTGGAAATTAAAAACGTATGGAAACCGCTCATGGACCGTTTTGGAGGGAGAAAAAGCGCGAAACCACGCGCGCCACAAGACCGCGCGTAATTACACTTAATTATAGACCTATAAAAGGTCGCGTAGCATCTGATTTTGTCACTATTCACCAGAAGACGATTGCGGATTCAAGCAATTGAGACGTTGTGAAAAAATTTGAAAGAGATAGAAATCTTTCAACAATCAAGATGATGGACGTCCGAAATATAAGTAATCAAGAATAAATTTCTTTCGGAATTTCATGAAATATCAAAAACTCATAGACTGGGGTAGATTTTAAAATTTCAGAAAATACCTTTGTAAATTCCCTTCTAAAAATCTATAAAAAATGTGAACACATTCTTTTCATAATATCAATAGTCTGGAAAATATTAAAAAACAAATCATTGACCCAAAAAAAACTAAACACGTATAACTCGAAAACAAAGTGAGACATCAAAAAAAAAATCATGATTAGTTTTATTTTGCTCGAACAGATATACAAAATGTGTGAACAAAGTTCTTTGATATCTTGCTGGAATATTAACAAAAAGAACTCAAAGACATCAGCAGATTTTAAAATATCAGAAGATACAGCTTGGCAAATCTAGCTCTGAATCGCCACGCCTGACGATGCGCGGTAGCAGAAGAGCTCAGTACCTATTAGTTAGGGAGGTGGCGAGCAAAATTTCGATATAATCGGCACACGTGCCAGACGTTATTAATAGCGATAGTTATACCTTTAGAAACATCAAGGCGTCTGCCACCATGATGGCACTGAGTTGTCAATTGACAGCGTTTCAAAATGTGGTATTCTGCACATTCCATATCCATTTATCGCCCAGTGCAAGTAACGGGTAGGAGTTGTCAAGCAGACAGAAGTTGACATGTTACATCATCCATTATATAATGGATGATGTAACATGTCAAGAAGATCCAACTTCTGTCTGCTTGACAACTCCTACCCGTTACTTGCACTGGGCGATAAATGGATATGGAATGTGCAGAATACCACACAAAAATAAAAAAAATGTGTGCTATATTATGCGCTCATGTCTGCCTCTGGGGCTGATGGTCACAATCATCCTGTGAACAAAGTAAATCGAAGGGGCAGACATCCAGGGCTCTGACTGTTGCAGTATTTAATTTTTTAAGTTATTTTTATGATTTAAAAAACTGTATATAAAGTGCAAACTTGGCAGACCTGAATTGTTCGATTAAAAACAATAAGAAGGACCATGAAAATAAGTCTGCCAGCATGTTGCCTCTGCGTTGTCTATTGACATCGCTTCAAAAATGTAAAAAAGTTGTGCTTTATTATGCGCACATGTCTGCCACTTGAACTGACGTTTATATTTCTTATAAAAACCAAGAAAATCGATGAGGCAGACATCCAGGTCTGTAATATTTCAAAGACAGATATTTTTTTATCCAACCTGACGCTCGCGCCAAATTACAGGTACAAAATACTACGTCTACTGAAAATTATTGAAAATTCCACACCTAACATTTTCGACCACTGAAGGACTGTACTTTTTATCATTACCATAGCATCAAATAAAATTTCCGGAAATTTTTGTCTCCTCCTTGGGGTGAGGAGCATGAAATTACACTGGGATTTTTTTGACGTTTATAGTTAAAATTACATTTGAAGAATGAGTTCGAATCCCAGTACTGGAACTTTTTATTACATTTAGTTATTCATATATAGTTGTTATTCTGCCTTATATTGCTTTTGAATTACCATACAAAGACTATTTAAATTTCAAAACCATCAAAACCTCATTATCCTAGTATTTTTTTGATAATATTTTGGTGTGAAATTTCCTTACCGATACCACTCTAACTTCAATGGACCTTTACATTTACGGAAAATAAATTACAAAACTCGTTTAAATCGATAGTTGTTAGTCTGAAAAGTCCATTTAACAAAAAGTTCCATTATTTTTGTTTCATTTTAAAAAAAATATCACATTTGAAAGTGTGCCGCTGACGTCACGTTCATCGGAAATATCTCCCACCATAATCCTCGTTCCGAAACAGGCAATACCGTTCTCCTTAAAAATATAACTTCTAGCATGATATAAGCCGTTGAAGAATAATCAATACATTGTCACTTGATCAACTCATAGATAAAAATCCACATATTAGCTATTTTTTATTGTATTTGTAACTTTCAAATTTTCTGAACAGACCATCCTTTTGATGAAGAACGAGCATTGACAACACAGCAAATCGTAATGACAGTTCTCAACTGTCAAAAGTTGTATGGAGATGTGAGGTTAATGTTTATTTTATTTACATTCAACAATCAACATTCAACTGATAAATTCGATAATAGTGTAGTGACTTGTTATCATAAACGATTTGGTGTGAATTTATTTGTGTAATTGTGTATTAAAAATATAGAACAAGGCTTCGTGAAGGGAAGTTTGGATAATTCACAGAGGTACAAAGCACCTTTTCGACATGTTCAGTTATTGCAAGGATACAGGTACTGGAGATATAGGAATTACTATAGTGTTCGTTGAAGTTTAGATCTGATGGAACTGCATCACTTGTATCAAATGGGTAGGCAAATGAGTTAGACAGAGACAAACTATTCTTATTGATCGCACCGTGAAACAGACGAAAGAACCCATCTGGTATCAAATGACAACTGTCATACGACACATTGTATTTGAATGAGAATTTGGTGCACAACTTTAACAACGTTGCCAAGTTTAGTTTTGATGAACGTGACGTCACGAAACCACTTTTCTTCTGATTATAGATAAACTAGCAGTCAGAAAAAAAAATCCCGAGTGATATTAGCGTATTTACTTTCTAATTTCAGTGTTACCTCATATCTCTTGGAAAGGCCCATTGAAAACAGGACATTTATTCTCAAACATGAGTATTTATTAGAATTTTCAAAATATTGTGTCCTCTAAAAAATTTCCGGTAATAATTGAGGCTCTAGTAGTATTACAAGTGAAAATAGTTGATATAATCTGTAGGAATGATTTTCAAAATTTGCTCTCTAATAAAAGTTCCAAACGCATTTCGTTTCTGGGTGGCATTTTAAAAAAATATTCATAGATTGCAGCTCCAGAAGTTGAGTTGAGTTCAGCGAAATAATGATAGTAAATCTATAAAGAATAACAATAATCTAATGCAATACCCGCTTTCTATTGATTTCGTGAAATTCAAAAAAATTTACAGCTAAAATCAGTGAGCAACGTGTCTGCCAAATGTGATTTCGTATCCAGGGAGTCATAATGAATCGAATGGGCGCAATGAGAACCATGTGCAAATGACTAAATAGAGCTTTTTTCTGAAATCGTTCAAGAATGCCCACTTTCTCGGAGCAACTGCAGGCCTCAAAATACGCTAATCCAGTATTTTAGTCCGTTGCTAAGCAACGAACTTTCCCGGACCGTTTAATACTTTTCCGAATCGAAAACGATACGGGAAAGTACTTTGCCGGCCTAGGCCGTCAAAATCGGTCTTTGGTCACTTTGACGTTTCAGGAAAGCACGTAATTTCGAATCCTCAATTTATGATAATGCTGATTGCGAAAAGCACATTCCCAGACTTCAATGCTTGTTGGCCTCGGCCAACAATTTACATTGTCGTCCGGGAATGTATTGCTTTTACTACTAGATACACAATATACTATTTTTTACATTTTTACAATTCGGTCCCGTGATAATGCAGAGCCCTGAATGTCTGCCTCTTCGATTTTCGTCGTTTCCAGGATAATTGTGATCATGAACCCCAGAGGCAGACATGTGCAAATGATTTAATACCCCCTCTTTTCAAGCATTTTCAACCTGCTGTAACGCGTAAACGCAGCGACTGGACCAAATCAATTCGTAGTGATCTAAACTGCAATCCACCTCGATGTGAAACTTGTACTAATCATATACCGAAATGTTCGCCATCTCCCTAACTATATGGATTATTTCGAGAAATCATCCATTAATGACCCTTATTAATGGTCAAATTGTCATTAATGGTCTCTATGAATGCATGATTGTTGCATACAGGGCCGCCGAGAGCCAGTGCGGGCCCCGGGATAGCTATATGTTTCGGGCCCTATAAATATTGACTGTTTGAAATAATCATGGTAAACCTTTTAAATACTCACATCACCCCAGATTTAAAAAAAATAAAGGCTTGATGATCTGATCATTAAATGAAAATGCTTGTAAATCAAAATGAACATGTATTATAATAAAAATAAAAACGAGTGAAACAAAGAATAGGAAACAGAACTCTTATCCTAGAATTGATAACAATTATACATATAGTCCTGCACGGTTCACTGTTGCATTCCGATTAACAGTGCTGCTCCTAAGGTGGTGTATGGACTTAGTAACAAGGCCTACCCAGAACACATGGCTAATGACCATAGGAGAGGATCCCAAAACACCAAAGAAATGAACAAAATAATTAATAAACCTTATGGTTTGAAGGTTCAAGAGATAAGAGTAATTCCTAGCACAACGGAGCTCTACGGGCAATTTCTGGCTAATTTCGCTAATTTCCACTCTATTAATAAAATAGCTAGGAATTACAATGTTTGGAAACAAAGTGTCTAGAAGTATTTCGCGTACGGTGTTGTGGTAACGTAGGAAAATGAAAAAAGCGAACCTTGTCAAATTTTGACGTTTGTAGAAAAAATATATTTATTATAAAACTTTTCTCGGAACTCAAATCAGTATGAGGCTCATCAGATTTAGAATCGTCGAACATTTTTCTTCTTTCTTTTACGTTTACGTTTAACCGATAAATCTTTTGACATTCATAAATTTTGAGCTACAAGTTTACTTTAATTTAATATGCTTGGCCAATAATTTCTAATGGTAGTGAGATCTTCAATCATTGAATGAAGATTTTCAACTTCAACATCAACAGTAGTAGTAATTTTTTTAAGAATAACACTTTGGTCATTAAAACATATCAAAATTTTTAACCAAATGAATGACATCAATAAACATTCGAAGTACTGAAGATGTGTAAGAATACCTTTGCGTTGTGTGTACACAGAATCGGAAGTCGTCGTAATGGGATATATCCATTACGTCGGGCGGGCCCCTTTGAGGCCTGGGCCCCGCGAATTTGTCCCGGCTTCCCCTCCCTCTCGTCAGGTCTAGTTGCATAGGCAACCAAACAAACGAATTCAGATATTATGCACGCTAAAATGGATATTGACGATAAATTTATGTTGCAAGGTGTTGAGGAAACTGCTAAAGTAGCATCTTTAACTTTATTGCCGGAAATAAATTAGAATTCCTTTATTTTAACAAGAGTGAGGTAGACAGAATTTTTTTTTAGTAAACTCTAATATTGAAATGCTATCAATAATATCGAAAATATCTCGATCATTAATTGCCTTCATTAATACACTAGTTGATTAAATAACTATTGAGACAGTTTATTTTGGATCTCTAAATGACAAAACCAAGTAACTTCATGAAAACAGTTCTTCATCACTACTCGTTGTTTCTTACGTCGCCAGCGTGATTACTGGTTATGCAACAGTAGATTGTGACATTGAAGGTAGATGTAGAGGAATTTCAATCATTTCCCTGACTATTCAAATGATGCCACTCCTCCGCATCGCTCGGATCGGAGTCGAGTGGCTCGAAGAATCGCTTAGAAATCACCCAACGTAATTTGAATAGGTTCTTCAACTTAGAAACCGCAACTGCAAAAACTCGTCGGGCAATCAGTTCGTGAAAGTGCGGATCATTATCTGATTTTTGCTTTTTTGACGAAACACCTCTGACATTTAGGATTTTGTATTATATTATTCATTCACCGCGATATTGTATAACTGCATCGAGTATCTAGTTGACAATGCTATTTATACAGGGTGTTTCCAAATTACACTTACAACGTCGGCCTGTAGATACCTCTCACTAAATTGGACAAAATGGTACCAGGAATGAGGAGCCCAACCTGATTACTTTTCAAAATACAGGAGGATGAGTATAAAAACAAACGTTTTTATTTAATAACTTCAAAACGTATTAATATATTAATTTGAAATTCAGCAGTCATTTTTAAATGTAATAAAAAAATTTAAAAAACTTTTTAGAGAAAAGATTTATTTAAATGTACTGAAAAGAAAAAAAAATTACCTTATGAATAAAAATATTGTCGAATTCCAGTTTTCTCGGTATTTGCATTTTCTGCGAAAATTTGCCATGGTAATGTATATTTTTTTATACCATCAGAAAGCAGATATTTTGACTTAAAAATTTTCAATTGAAAATTAGGGATGCTTTTTCGATATTAAATCAAAATAATGGGAAACAATGAATATTTTGAATCAAAAAAATTACAGTGTGTTTGGAATATGAGAAAAAAAAGTTGTCACTGAATTTCGTGAAACAAAAAAAATTGTGGGAGATAAAAATAAAAGACCAAAAAGTCGGTTTTTGGATTTTTCGCATAAATTTTGAGATTACATGAAAAAAATGCAAATGAAAAAGTTGTAAATCGTTTTATTATCTACAACTTTGCCATTAAATTTTTTTCGATAGTGATAAACCGTTCTCCCCCTTCCACTTCCCGTAAATTGTTTTTCCTTTCATTATTGTTTAATTCTCTTACTTTTCCTGTTCTAATTTTTTTTGGTCTCAATAATTATCGATCCTGGCCCATGGAGGATCACAAGGTTTTTCTTTTAATCGTGTCGACTTTAACGACAAAGTTTCGAAAAAAAAAATTATAGGATCATATGGGTTTCTAGGGTCTACGAATTCAGTTCAATTTTTGTAGGATGGGAAGGTGATTGAAATTTGTCATTGTCCCAAACGTGTGATACGCATTGTTTGGCCACCGAAGCTATCCGAAAAAATGGCGGATCCGCCTCAATGGAAAATGTCCATTTTGAATCTTAGATTCCGGTTTCGGCAAATTGAAATAAAATGTTCTCATGTGTCAGGTGACAATCAATGTAATGAGTAATAAGAAAAGGAAGAAAAAATATAACTTTTGTCCAGTTTCCACTAACACTTTACTACTTTATTACGACCGGTTTCGACTTTTACACCATTTTCAAGTAACTACAGATTTCATCAAGTTCGTGAATATTTATACATAAGAAAGTATTTAAAGAAAGGTTGGGTTTAAATTACCTAACTGATGTTTCAAAACAAGTTGGGAAAATACCTGGAATCTACCTGATGAGTCAATCTAATTTATCTAATAGGGGTTCATACAATCGGTGGGTCCAACTTTGGTATCAAAAGTCATAAATTCAGAAGTGGAGAGCTACATAATTCTAACTGGTCATTGAGGGAATCAAAATTGGGGTTTTTATTCAATTTGTTTATTTCCAAGGCTTCCAACAAGTTCATTTCTCTTCCTTATTGCACGTATGAAGGATTTTCATGTTATTTTTATTTATTGTATGATTCGTTTCTTGCAAATGTCTATATATAGCTGATTTTTTATCTGATAACACATGTTCACGGTACCTTATTTCAAAATTTCTTCCCGTTTGTCCTGAATAAGCTGCTGTACAATCACCACATTCCAGTCTATATATACCTGATTTTTTCCATTTATCCTTTTTGGGTTTTGCATTGAATAGTATATTACCTAAATTACTCCTACTAGTGAATTAAGTTATAAAATTAAATTTTTCAGAAAATATTAAAAAATATTTTTCAAAATTTAATATAATAACTTCATTCACTAGTAGGAGTAATTTAGGGAATATACTAGGGAATATACTATCAGATAAAAAATCAGCTATATATAGACATTTGCAAGAAACGAATCATACAATAAATAAAAATAACATGAAAATCCTTCATACGTGCAATAAGGAAGAGAAATGAACTTGTTGGAAGCCTTGGAAATAAACAAATTGAATAAAAACCCCAATTTTGATTCCCTCAATGACCAGTTAGAATTATGTAGCTCTCCACTTCTGAATTTATGACTTTTGATACCAAAGTTGGACCCACCGATTGTATGAACCCCTATTAGATAAATTAGATTGACTCATCAGGTAGATTCCAGGTATTTTCCCAACTTGTTTTGAAACATCAGTTAGGTAATTCAAACCCAACCTTTCTTTAATTACTTTCTTATGTATAAATATTCACGAACTTGACGAAATCTGTAGTTACTTGAAAATGGTGTAAAAGCCGAAACCGGTCGTAATAAAGTAGTAAAGTGTTAGTGGAAACTGGACAAAAGTTATATTTTTTCTTCCTTTTCTTATTTCATCATGAACTTCCACAAAATAAATAGATCATCAATCAAACAAATGTAATGAGTGATACCAACGTTTGGGCAAAAAATTACCCGCATCGACCTGTCCAAAGTTTCTACAAAAATATTGATTAAACACAGGCTTACTGTATGATATAAAATTTGTCTTCATTCTAATGTTCTAGGTATGTAATTTAAGATATGTAATTTAAGTCTAATTATATTTAATTTGTTCATATATATATACGGCCACATACAAGCAGTACCACTGCTTTCGTGGTCTACTCATTTATTCACTATAATAATACGATACATGTCGAATTGAATTTTTATAACTTTTTTTGTGAATAAATCATTATTATTATTATTATTATTACTAACGGTGGATCTAGAATTCATGAAATCATGTTGATATTCAGATATATCTTATAATATTTAATAATAATATCAGTCTGATTCAAGAGATGATAATACAACGCATTGGAATCGATATTGGTATCCTACAAAATATGTGAAAAGGAAAGAAATTTGACTGCTCAATTTTTGGAAATATCGAAAATACCTGAATGAATTTTTATACTCTATAGTGGATAAACAACCTTTTGTTTACAGTTTTTGTCGAACATTTGTAGAAACACTGTCAAAAATCCAACCTATTTGTTTTTCAAAATTTGTCATGGCAGCGCCCACTTCAACTTTATAAAAAATGAATCTGGTGGAGTTATACAATTATGAATTATCATTAATGAACCGGTACTAATTGGTGTTGTCCCCATTTGACTAACAATAAGAAACAGAAATTATACAATCATTTCTATTTGTGCACTTTTCAGTTATCTAACTATCGATATATAACCAGTTATCTTTAATATAACACTGAATAGCTCAATAATGTTTCCAAATACATGTTGAATGTATCAAATTCACTTTGATACAGAGATATATAACCATATATATGAATATTTACAACTTTTGGTGTGAATATGAATTTGGAGAAAGCTTACCCGATATTTCTCACTTGCAAAGCAAATAATGATACGCAAAAGCGATGCTTTTGAATACCGGGTGACACAGCAGACATGTAGCAGCCTGTAGTTTTCTTATTTGAAGAGATGAAGATTTGAAATTTGCAGAAGTTACGTAATCAATGATAGCGCTTCATTTGAATCTAACGACAACTTTTTTCAACTACCTGTTTGATCGGCAGTAACTCCAACATCTTTTTTTTGAATGACACCCTGTATATGTATCCAGCCTATCTCATTTGTCTTGAAATTCTTTATTCAACCGTGTATCATGAAGTGGCATTCGTTTCTCGATTCGCAGATGAATTGCATTTTATTGAAAAACATCAAGTTGGCTGTTACCCGAATTCGATAATCTTTCGATGCGGTAGGCTTGGAAATCCAAAGAGTATCAGTTAAACGATATAATTTCTGTTTTTTCCATACCTGATCACTTCCTACAGATTGTCAATAATTTCTTCAATAAAAAGAAAGAACATCTGAAAATAACTCACGATATTGCGAAAACTGAGATAGGAACATGTTTTTTTCAATTTGGCTACTTGTGAAGGAACTGTCTTTCTCTTTGGCCATGTAGCCATATCATGATCTTTCCATTTGGAAACATAAAATTAAAATTGTTCGTGCACAGCCTGTTAGGGCGTGTTTGGATAGAATGTTTCCTGGAAGTTGTATTGGAAGAAGAGGCGCTATAGAGTGGCCAGCCAGATCTATAGATTTAACCCCACTCGACTTTTTCCTGTGGGGTCACTTGAAAAACAAAATCAATGCAACCAAACCAGAATCTCTGGAAGATTTACGACGTAGAATTATTGAAGAACGCCGTCGAATAACGCCGGAAATGCTACGAAATGTGAGGTCTCATTTTGAACAGAACTTGTACTATTGTATAGAAATAGGTGGTAGACAGTTTGAACATTTAATTCATTGACAATAATAATTATTGCGACAGTTGCTTTAACAGATATTGTTTTTATTGATTGAGTGAATGAAAAGTGATTTCCCAACTTCAAGTTCCTATATCTCGAAAACGAATCGATAGAATTAATTAATTTTTGTTGTTTGATATTAAGAAGGAAAAAACCTTTCAAATGAGGTATCACTTGCCATATGTTGCCATTAAAAAATTTAGGGGTGGCGCTCACAGCTCCGAGGGATGGAATGTATTTCGGATGAATTTCATCGCGAACGATGTTCCCCTCGAAAATGTTGTTGACTTGACCGAGCGTTTTTATATAACTCGGTTCTGCCGACGTACAGAGCCGCTGTTTAATTTTCAATGGCCCACTCTGTATAGTTTGATGACTGAAGTTAAGGACCCCGCACTTTTTATAGGTAAAATGGTTCTCGGTGAAATTGTCTGAATTCTTAGTATATTGTAGTATTCGATGTACTGATTGAACATGCAGAATCGCAAAGTTCGTTGATGGATAGATTCTGAAATACAGGGCGTTCAAGTTAAAAATCAGTAATTTTTATTTAATTATTGTCTCGGGATTTCAATGTGCCAACTGCACTTTTTTTCGCTCTCATTATCAACGTACCTTAATATTACTGACTATCATTCAGATGGTGCAGACTATATCATTATGTACAGAGTGAAAAATAAAAACATTTTAGCAATGTCTGAAATTTCGATGTAAAAATGAAATATTGATAAAATAATTTTGGAATGCAATATACCATTCTCATTCCATCATTAATCACAATTCATACATTTCGTACAGGGTGATATGAAAAATTGGTGAAATATATGGCCAGTTCTTTCGTACACATCCTGTATATTCGAGTGAATTATCATCCTCCGGAGATAGCTGATACCGTAAAAACATGATTCCGTTGGCATATATAGGGTAATCATGAAAATTTTCGATGATAAAAATGACAAAATATCAACGTTTCAGAATTCACCCTGTAATATACGATTAACTCAGTGAAATTCCTTTATTGTCATTTAATACATTTATCATCCTCTCCTCATCATTGTCCCAAAAATTCAGTTTCCTGCTATGACTAGTTTCATAGTTATTAATTGAGGAACTTATTACCATTTGCATGACGAGTTGAAGGAACTTGTTGACGTGTACATTCTACTAGTGGCCAAGATTTTTCACAAATAGTGAAACGTGAGAATGTGGAGATCAAAATAAATTTAACATTATATGCAGGGTGATGACCAATGACGGTCCATCCAATTCCATCTACCATTTACGATTTACGAACAGATTTACCAACTGACTGAATATACATCAGTTACAACTTACAACTCAGGCATGAGCCAGATGAAATTCTTAATGCGATAGTTTGACTCGCCCAATCGTGTATGAGGCCCCGGTACGCGACATCACTAATCACTGAAGAAGACAAGGAACACACTTAACCGAATCCACCTCCCCCGTAGCAGCGCTACGGTCCTCATACAACAAGAAAACCCATTTTGATTCTGTCGTTGGCGGAAAGTGAATGAAAAAGAAAAATCAAGACAATTTACAGAGACTGAAGTTTGCAAGGCGTTCTTTGGGATTCGGGTGCTGTTTTGGAAATGAGGAATCATAGCGATGTGTATCACATTAAATAGCTACTGTTCCAGTTATTTCGGGAGTTGAATTAATCTCTATTCTCGTTTGTGGTGTTTGATTATTCTCACTTGGGTCGGCGTTCGTTAGTTATGCCGATTGAACAAGGCCCTTGGCCTTAGACTAATGTCTATTGGACTTGATACCGTAGAAGTTTCCTAATGAGAAATGAAGGACTGATATTGTACCTTTTTTACAACGTCTCATCAGAAAAAAATGTGAGGAGTAATCCCAGGGACTGACGATTTGAAGATTTGAGTATTTTTTATAGAATTTCCGATTATTTTAAATCTTGGGTCATTGACAAGCACCGGATAGTATTAGGAAACTGAATTTTTGGGAGTGTTAAGGAGAGAATGATGAATATATTGAATAATAATAAAGGAATTTCACCGAGTTATTTTTGAATAACAGGGTGATTTCTGAAACGTTGATATTTTGTCATTTTTATCATAGAACATTTTCATGATCACCCTATATATCTCAACGAAATCTTGTTTATACGGTTTATACGGCTATCTTTGGAGGATGATAATTCACTTGAATATACAGGATGTGTGCGAAACAACCGGCCATTTAATTAACCAATTTTTCAAATCACCCTGTACGAAATGTATGAATTGTGATTAATGATGGAATAAGAATGGTATATTGCATTCCAAAATTATTTTATCAATATTTCATTATTACATCCAATTTTCAGAGATTACTAAAATGTTTTTATTTTTCACTCTGTACATAATTATATAATCTGCATGATGTTTAGTAAAATAAAGGTTCGGTGATGAGAAGAGCGAAAAAAAATGCAGTTGGCACTTTCAAATTCCAAAAAAATTATTAAATAAAAATTACTGATTTTCAACTTGAACGCCCTGTATTTTAAAATCTATCCATCAACGAACTTTGAGATTCTGCACGTTCAATCAGTACATCGAATACTACAATATACTAAAAATTCAGACAATTTCACCGAAAACCATTTTACCTATTAAAAGTGCGGGGTCCTCTCTTGAGGTTAGCACATTTCCGAATAGCAGAAGGTAACAGATTATAGGCTCTAGGGTGTCCCAAAACTCAACGTCATCCTTTGGAGGGCTGATAGTCCGGCTCATGACTGACCAGAAGAATATGACCTTAGAAAAATATTAATAGTTTTGAATATATTGGCATTTTTGTGAATTTTGTGAAAATCGAAACCTTTGATCAGTATTTCGAGTGCCACAAGTACAAAACTCCATAGTTTAAGATTCTAACTTTCGTTATGAAACCCAAATGCGTATCGAAATGGCTTCTATTTTGATAGGCATTTTAAATTTTTTTCGAATTGGTAACATTGGTAACATCAACTGTCAGATAAGAGGGATGGGATTTTCAGATATTAAACAAAGAAGAAGAATAACCTTTGAATGTTGTGGTGTTATTTGTTGCCTTGGATGGTGCAGTTATCATAAACCTTAATTGTTACATGACGGGTTTATAATTAAATTAGCTAGTGTGGTTTGAACTGGGTTTACAAAATTATGCCAAGTGGTCTGATTGTTTGAAAAGTTATTTTGACTGCAGTGGAAGTGTGGTGAGGCATCGGATACTTCGAAATTGTGAAATTCCTTTTCTTAAACCGAACTAGACTTTTTGGGCAACAAATCATTCACAGCCGTTTGAGCAATCACTCTCAATTCAGGAGGGGTGCCACTTGAGTTTTCTTCGTCAGTTATTTTAACATTTAAATAATGTATGTGAACAAATGAATTACCTGACAGCATCCTTCAAATTTTAAATATTTTATCAATATTACCAACCCGATATTACTGATATTATTTATTGATATTAAATCCAATTTTTCCAATGAAAAACTACAAAAAAATGCCAAATAGAAAAAATAGCATATGAATCACGTTTTATAAGACACATTGTAGCACTTGAAACAACGCGTACGACAAAATGGTATCTTATAAAACTGGTATCATAATATGCTATAAATCGATTTATGGACTAACCACTTTTTAAACTTTTTTTCAGTTGAGGAAAGAGATGATAGTCGAACGGAACCAAATCTGGTGAATAAGGGGGGTGTTCTAGTAATTCAAACCCTAAATCACGAATTTTTTGCATGGCAACATGAGATTTGTGTGCAGGTGCATTGTCCTGCAAAATCAAAACAACTTTGGATAGCTTTCCGCGTCTTTTCTCTTTAATTTTTTTCCGTAGAGTGGTCAGTAATGTCGAATAGTAATCTCCAGTTATTGTTCTACCCTTATCCAAAAAATCAATCATGATTACTCCATGGCAATCCCAAAAAACTGAAGCAAGAACTTTTCCAGCAGATTTTTGGACACGAAACTTCTCTTAGGTCTTGGAGAACCGGAGTGTCGCCATTCCATCGATTGTTGCTTTGTTTCAGGATCGTAGAAATGTACCCAAGTCTCATCCATAGTAACAATTCGGTTTAAGAAGTCTACATCGTTTTCAAATCGAGCACAGATCGAACGCGATGCTACTATCCTTGCACGCTTTTGGTCAACATTCAAACATTTGGAGATCCATTTTGCAGCAATTTTTCTCATGTCCAAATTGACGTGAACGCGTTCGTATGAAATATTCAGTGCTTCAGATATCCGTTTTAGCCCAATACGACGGTCTGTTAAAATCATGTCATGAACTGCATCGATATTTTCGGGGACTGACACAGAAATTAGTCTTCCCGATCGCTCATCATCTTCAATGGAAAATTTACCTCTTTTGAAGCTTGCAGTCCAATTTATCACGGTCGCATACGAAGGACATTGATCACCAAGGGTTTTAAGCATATCTCCGTAAATCTGCTTACCTCTTAACCCTTTAAAATACAGGTACTTGATGATGGCTCGATACTCCAATTTTTCGATTTTCACAATGTCGGTGGACATATTTTTTCTTTTAATTTATTTCGTAACTCTAGTTTACTTCTTTGACGCCAAACTTTACACTGACACTTCTAATAAGTTATTGTTCGTTGCTATGGTAACGCAATATTTTGTTTATGCAGGGAAGTGGTCTAGGCTAACTAGATATCAATACATCCTCGTACATTTCAATTACTCGACAGATGGCGCTGGGGGCACATCAACAAAATTTCGAAAAGCAAAGAGATCGAAATTGGTGAAGTTGGTATAAACGAAAATAGAAAAAATTCATTTGGTTGAAAAGAGAATTAAATTCTCGTTTCAACGATTTATAATTTGATCCCACATGCCATTTGAAATTTTTAAATCAGTGTGCCCCCCCGCGCCTCCTATCGGGCAATCGCAATGTTTTTTATTCAAAAAAGTAGTATCGCTGATATCATTCAAAAAGATTGTTGTTTCATGTTTTTACGTCAAACCCTTCAAAAGTTAATAGAGGGGGCTAAAAAAAGCAGCACTGTATTTTAAATCAGAATTTTTCAATCTGGTTGGATTTTATAGATTAAAAATGATATTCATGGTTTCTGTTGTATGTTTCAAGTTTTTAATCATTTTTTTTTCTATAGAAATCATATATTTCAAAAAAATTAAATAAAGGCAATTTAATGTATGTTATGTATGCAACTTTTCGAGGCAGTGGACTGATATGTCTTAACGAACCCCTTATAATTCACAACAAGGAATCTCAATCTCCTCCAGATGTTTTTGCATGAATTTAGCAACACACCGTATACTCGTTGAAAAAAAAAAGATAAAAGACAATTTAATCAATTTTGCTTGTGAGAAACACAAAATGTACCTGAAAATAATTGTAACTTTCAACTGTTTCTGATCTGAAAACAATGCAAAATGCATCTATTTTTGTTTTAACTAAATTTGTTTCATTGAATTGTACGGAAAGCAAAAAAATATGTGACGCGACCTAGAACTCCAGTAAAAAAATTAAAGTGTCGACTCACATGAAAATTTTGCACGCCATAGCGCCGCCCGATATCTCCAAGAACGAGAAAGATCTGAAACCGGCCCTGCGGAGCCGTTCGGAGCACAACACTGTGTCACTCTGAGCAAATCGGAGTCTCACTTCACTCTCAACGCCGCGTATCCTGTATACTGAACGGTTTTTCTTCGATTCTTCGGCACCGCAATCGAAGGAGACCCAGGCAACTTTCGCTCTTTCGCTTGCCTCCAACAGACGACGATCGGAGTAAGAGGTCTACCACCGCCAACTCGATTTTTATAAGGATTCTGCCGTTTCTTTGTTTTGTCGCTAGACCGGCGTGATTATTTCGATGACATTTAATTTGTTCTGTTTGGATGGCAAAAGTCCATTAAAATCATAAGAACCGGAATTCCAAATGGTTTTTATTTGTTTCACTTCTCAAGGCCTCAATCAAAATGTGAGGGTTTTTGCAATTGATCCCTGCTTTCAACGATTGACTTTAGATAATAGCGATTTAAGAGTGGACGCTGTCACTTTCAAATGAGGAAACTGAAAATGATAGCAATTTTTTGTAAAGGGAAACTCATAGACAAATGTTGAATCGATGCTTATTGGTACTCCTGAAATCAGAATTCTCAAATGAGGAGTTAGAAAATATAAACGAAATATATCTGAACTTCTGTAATTTTTATGTAGTATTCAGGATTTTTTTTTCACCGCCTGAGGAAAGAATGATCGATATTAAACTTTTTTACAAGCACAGTTTGAAACTTCATCTACTTGAAAATAATTTCCGTTTGTCAAAATATTGAGTCGTTTTCCCAAACGAACATACGAGCCAGAACTCTAGGCGAATTCATTCACTGAAGAATTTAGTATATTGTTGACAACCTTGTAGAACAACAGTGGCGTTTTTTTGTTCTGAATTATGGAAAAATATTTCTCGCCAATTTTAGGAATGTTCAGTCGCACAGAATATTGGATATACATAAATGAGATATTGATAATTTTTTTTCAGCAGAATTTCTCCAGAAATCAAAAAAATTCATGATTTGGCGCCCTCTAGCGCCGAATTTAGTCATACGATCGAGTTGGGCCAATGGAGACTTTTACTCAGAATGGCTCCAGCTACAACATATCAATCCAGCCATTTTCCACGAAAGATTTCCTCTCATAAGATGTGTGCGTGGTCCTTTTCATAAGAATAAAATCGACAAAGTCGTAGCACCCTTCTCTCCAAATATTTCCACAGAGTGGAAAACATGAGGCAAAAATTTGACAGAAAACAAGCACTTCCCTGGCTAATGCCACGACAGATATTGAACTACATCTGACAGATCTGCAACGTTCTTCCAAGAAGACTCAATTGCAAGTGCTTATTGTAGACAAACAAAAGATTATCCATAATTTGCCTGGGGAAGACCACCTGCAGACATGTTTCGAGGTTGTTGCCTCTCATCAGTGCTAGGGTAGGTCCGACAACTTTGAGTTGTCTTGTCTCTGCCAAATGAATTATAATTTATTGTTCATCTAATAATTCCCTACGGATGAAGCAGCGACTTACAGTAAAGTCAGTCGCAGCGCCACCTGCCAGGAAAATCAATAAGCACTCCTCGAGACAGCAAAAGACTCCAGGAAGAGTAAATAAGAAAATTCGAACAAGTTCGAATGTTTTGCCGGAGAGTACAAATAAAATCGACAAAGTCGAAGTACCCTTGTCTCCAAATATTTCCACAAAATGGAAAATATGAGGCAAAAATCTGACAGAAAACAACTACTTCCCTGGCTAATGCCACGACGGATATTGAACTACATCTGACAGATATTTGTGCAACGTTCTTCCATGTCTATGAACCCTTCTACGAATTCAAACATTGTGCTAATAAACAAAGTTCATCTTAGTGAAGTATTAAATAATCTCAGTGATCTTGATGAGAATAAAGGAGCAGGTTTTGACAATATTTCAGCATATTTTGTGAAAAAGTGTGGAAATAGTTTGAAAACTCCTCTATTTATCATATTCAATATATCGCTAAAGGAAGGTAATTTCCCAGACATTTGGAAAACCGCATATCTACTTCCAATATATAAAAATTCAGGTGATAAAAATTCAGTAACAAGCTACAAGGGAATTATTAAATTATGTATATTCAGCAAAGTTCTTGAAAGTTTAATTTATGGCCGGCTATTCTCTAGCTTGAAAGATGTCATTATTGAGGAACAACATGATTTTTATGCTAAACGAGCAATTGAAACTAACGAGCGAATTCAGGTGGATGCAATCTACACTGATTTCAGCAAAGCGTTTCATAAAATTAACCATGTCTAAACTTGCTGATATCGTTGTACATGGTGATCTACTTCGATGGTTTGCCTCCTATAACAGGTCTCAAATCATTACGGTAAATGAGTTCAAATCAGCACCAATTATTGTTGCTTCAGGAGTACCACAAGGTTCTCACCTAGGTCCCATTTTATTCTTGATATTTATCAAAAATCTAAAAAAATGTTTTTGATCTTACAATTTCTTATTATACGCCGATGACTTGAAAATAGTCTCAGTGTACAGTCAGATCTTGCTCGATTCGCTGATTATTGTAGCTACAACCGATTGTTCCTTAATTTAAATAAATGCTCTTCTATTTCATTCTCGAGAAATTGGACTCAATTTAGATTAATTAGATTCAGCTATAATTTGTCTGGAAGTGACTTCGAAAGAATGGAAAATATCAAAGATTCGGGTGTTATATTTGATGAGAAGTTGAACTTTAATCCACATTGCGAATTCGTGGTTAATAAATGTAGCAAAATTTTGGGTTTCATATGTAGAATCTTTAAACATTTCCGATCCCAAAACTCCATGAAATCTTTATATTTTGCTGAATTTCGCCACAGTCATATGGAATCCACAATATAATATTCATAAAGTAACACTAGAGAGGATCCAAAATAGGTTTCTCAGGTTTTTGAATTTTAGAATCAATGGTACGTACAACATCGATAGTATGAATTTGGCAAGTCAAACTTCCAGAATTCTTCCAATTGAAAGCAGAAGAATCATCTCAGACTTAGTTTTCATGTTTGAGATACTCAAGAACTTGTACGATATCTCCCAGCTTTTATCTTTGGTATCTTTCCACGTTCCGTCCAGGAACACAAGAAGTAAACTACTCCTCAGCGTCGGTTTTAAAAATACCAACTTGGGCTAGACGCTATCATTCTCAGACTCAGCGACAGTTTTAATAACTATTGCTCCGGAATTGATGTATCCTGTGTATCGCTTTCTTCCTTCAAGAACAAAGCTAGACATATTTTTCTATAAATCATTAATTTTTACTTTTAGTTTTTTTTTCAGAGTACATCTTAACTATATATTTATGTATTTTGCTAGAATTATTTGAGTTTGTAAACCGTAGAATTAAGAATGTATTAGCAGATACTGTTTTGGTTGTTCACCTGTTTGTATCCCGAATTAGTAAATAAATAAATAAATAAAAGAAGACTTAATTGCAAGTGCTGATTGTAGACAAACCAAGGAATATCCATAATTTGGCTGGGGATGACCACTTGCAGACATGTTTCGAGGTTGTTGCCTCTTATCAGTGCAAGGTTAGTTCCAACAACTTTGGGTTGTTTTGTCTCTGCCAAAATTATAAATTTATTGTTTATCTGTATATTCGACATTGTTGATTTCAGAAACTTATTCCATGGAACTGCAACAGAGCAATATTTCAAGACGAAATAGAATCGAAACTATTTTTGAAATCACCAATTCAGTCTTTCAGTGTGCATATCCAAAGTTTTCATTACACAACGACCTCTTAAGAAGTTGTATTTCCTACCGTCTTCCCAGACGGACATCAACTTTTTTATTTGACGTTTTAGACCCATCGTTACTTCTAGGAAAATAATCCCCGCCCAAAAAAATTTTTTTTTTCGAAAATTCTGTCTGTCGGTGTGTCTGTCTGTCGGTCTGTCTGTCTGTATCTCTGTCGTGGCATTTCAAAACACTCGCATTTCCAAACCTTTGAAGATATCGCTTTGAAAATTGAACCATATCAATAGGAAAATTAGGAAAATTTTTACGGGGTTTTTCCGGTTTTTCCTACTTTAATTGATTTTTTCCTACCATATTTTCTGGAGTTATACGCCTATATGTCCTACACAAGTCTATAGTTTTTGAGAGGGATCGGAAAATGATTACGGCTTTTCCGGGCGATTTTCCGAAAAGTGAAAAACTCAAAAATACGTCGAACCAATGATTGAAACTGAATTTCTAAAACTGCGATAGGTAGAGCTCAAGAGGAACAAAATATATGCGGACCATTTTTCACCAAACTGATCGGAAAACTGGGAAAACTCGAGAAAACTAAAAATAAAAATTTAAATTTTTGAAAAAACGAAACAACTCAAAAACGGTCGATATTTCCCCAATTCATCAGGAGATCTTTTTTGACTGCCTCTAGAAAACCTACAAAAAATGTCCATTCATTTTTTCCGTAAAATCAGTACGGGAAATATTCCAAAAAAATGGAAAATCGAGGTATTGACCGTACCAATGAAACGAATGAAAATTTTAAAATTGCTTCTGATACATATTCACAAGCCTCACTAATACTCCTTACCGTTTTTCTCCAACTCTATATTAAAAAGTGGAAAAAAGTTGAAATTTTTTTCAAAAACTCGAAAACTAAACAAGATATCGAGAAAGTGAATATGAAGAGTTTCGATGTACTCAAACAGATCTACAAAAAGTGTTCGAAAAGTTTTTCCATATTTTGAAAAATTTTAATTTTTTTATCAAAACTCAAATATGGCGACGTATTTTCCAATTTCACAAAACATCTTTTTTGATCACCTCATAAAAGTCTACAAAAAATGTGAATGGAATTTTTCTGTAATATCAATAGTCTGGGAAATATTTCACAAAAACGAAACATTTTTTACATTTTTTTCGATAAACACCAAAAACTCGAAAACCTTACGAGATATCGAGAAAATTTATATGAACAGTTTTATTATACTCAAAGATGTCATGTTCTGAATATCTACTTCCCCCGCCCCTTCGAATTTTCCCGTGCGCTAAGCGCCTAGATTTTTGAATATTTACTTCCCCCCCCCCTTTCTTAGAATTTTCCCAGGCGCAAAGTGCCCGGATTTTTTAATATTTACTTCCTCCTCCCCTTCTTCGATTTTTCCCATGCGCAAAGCACCCGAATTTTTTCGTATCTTCCGATACGTTGCCCCCATCCACCAAATTTTTCCATATCTTGAAAAATAAAAATGCGATTTGTAAAAATTTGGGACTTGAAAACACGTATTTTTGTGGGAAATTATTCAAGACAGTCATGTATTGAAAACGCGTATTTTTGTGGGAAATTATTCAAGACAGTCATGTATTGAAAACGCGTATCTTTGTGGAAAATTAGTCAAGTCATTCATGTATTGGAAACGCGTATTTTTGTGGGAAATTATTCAAGACAGTCATGTATTGAAAACGCGTATTTTTGTGGGAAATTATTCAAAACAGTCATGTATTGAAAACGCGTATCTTTGTGGAAAATTAGTCAAGTCATTCATGTATTGAAAACGCGTATTTTTGTGGGAAATTATTCAAGACAGTCATGTATTGAAAACACATATTTTTGTGGGAAATTATTGAAGACAGTCATGTATTGACAACACGTATCTTTGTGGGAAATTATTCAAGACAGTCATCTATTGAGAACGCGTATTTTTGTGGGAAATTAGTCAATACAGTCGTGTATTGACAACACGTATCAATGTGGGAAATTATTCAAGACAGTCATGTATTGAGAACGCGTATTTTTGTGGGAAATTATTCAAGACAGTCATGTATTGAAAACGCGTATTTTTGTGGGAAATTATTCAAAACAGTCATGTATTGAAAATGAGTATCTTTGTGGAAAATTAGTCAAGTCATTTATGTATTGAAAACGCGTATTTTTGTGGGAAATTATTCAAGACAGTCATGTATTGAAAACGCGTATTTTTGTGGGAAATTATTCAAAACAGTCATGTATTGAAAATGCGTATCTTTGTGGAAAATTAGTCAAGTCATTCATGTATTGAAAACGCGTATTTTTGTGGGAAATTATTCAAGACAATCATGTATTGAAAACACATATTTTTGTGGGAAATTATTGAAGACAGTCATGTATTGAAAACACTTATCTTTGTGGGAAATTATTCAAGACAGTCATGTATTGAGAACGCGTATTTTTGTGGGAAATTAGTCAAGACAGTCATGTATTGACAATACGTATCTTTGTGGGAAATTATTCAAGACAGTCATCTATTGAGAACGCGTATTTTTGTGGGAAATTAGTCAATACAGTCGTGTATTGACAACACGTATCAATGTGGGAAATTATTCAAGACAGTCATGTATTGAGAACGCGTATTTTTGTGGGAAATTATTCAAGACAGTCATGTATTGAAAATGCGAAATTTTTGGGAAAGTAATCAAGACGTTCATGTTTTGAAAACGCGAATTTTTGTGGGAAATTAATCAAGATAGTCATGTTTCGAAAACGCGTATTTTTGTGGGAAATTATTCAAGACAGTCATGTATTGAGAACGCGTATTTTTGTGGGAAATTATTCAAGACAGTCATGTATTGAAAATGCGAAATTTTTGGGAAAGTAATCAAGACGTTCATGTTTTGAAAACGCGAATTTTTGTGGGAAATTAATCAAGACAGTCATGTTTCGAAAACGCGTATTTTTGTGGGAAATTATTCAAGACAGTCATGTATTGAAAATGCGAAATTTTTGGGAAAGTAATCAAGACGGTCATGTATTGAAAACGCGTATCTTTGTTGGAAATTATTCAAGACAGTCATGTATTAAAAACGCGTATTTTTGTGGGAAATTATTCAAGACAGTCATGTATTGAAAACGCGTATTTTTGTGGGAAATTAGTAAAGACAGTAATGTATTGAAAACACGTATTTTTGTGGGAAATTATTCAAGACAGCCATGTATTAAAAACGCGTATTTTTGTGGGAAATTAGTCAAGACAGTCATGTTTTGAAAACACGTATTTTTGTGGGAAATTAGTCAAGACCGTCATTTATTGAAAACACGTACTTTTGTGGGAAATTATTCAAGACATTCATGTATTGAGAACACGTATTTTTGTGGGAGTTTATTCAAGACAATCATGTATTGAAAACGCGTATTTTTGTGGGAAATTAGTTAAGACAGTCATGTATTCAAAACACGTATTTTTGTGGGAAATTAGTCAAGACAGTCATGTATTGAAAACACGTAATTTTGTGGGAAATTACTCAAGACTGTCTTGTATTGAAAACACGTATTTTTGTGGGAAATTAGTCAAGACAGTGATGTATTCAAAACGCGTATTTTTGTGGGAAATTATTCAAGACAGTCATGTATTGAAAACTAGTCAACAGAGTCATGTCTTGAAAAATATACTTGGATTTTTTGTCAAGTCTCGCATTAGTCGTTGTATTCAAATTATTGGTGTACAATAATAGTTTTAAAGGCATTAGGGTAGTTGTATTCATATTATTGGTGTCCAATTATAGTTTTAAAGTCATTAAGTTCGTTGTATTCATATTCGAGCGCGTAGCGCGAGAGTCAATCAGTTCAACTTCCAAGCATCTCAATTTCCGAGCTCCTCAACTTCCGAGCTCCTCAACTTCCGAGCTCCTCAACTTCCGAGCTCCTCAACTTCCGAGCTCCTCAACTTCCGAGCTCCTCAACTTTCGAGCACTTAGCTTGTCATATTCTACGATGTTCTACGATTGTTATGATGTGATAGAACTCCACTTTTTCTGCATGTATATTATAGTACTTACGTACATACTTGTTCCTTGATCTGAGATAGTTCCTTTCTCTTTTGCTTCCTCAAAGTGCCTTTAATGAATTTTCTTTAAACGTTTGTGATGTTCTGTGACATACACTTTCAATGTTGCGGAATATCACGAAATTGCAATTAAATTATTTTATTCACGTAATTTATAATTATCACCTTCATTGTGAAATGAAGCTTGATATGTCTATGGAGTTACATCCAAGACAGCGCTGTTATCTTCCTAGATCTTACGTTGCAAGAGTTATTAGTTTGCTATGTATTTGCGTTGTCATTAACAAAATTTTCGAATGATTGTGAATATTATATTAGTCGATGATGTCGGTGTAACTTTTCAAATAAAAGAGAAATTTTAAAATTGAGCTATTGAACAATTTTTACATCATCAATTTATTTTCTCGTAATGGTAGGTAATTGAAGAATTGTGTTGAATATGGATAATCATCACAATTCTCCTGATCATTCTCCAAAACTGAATTATTATATTATATCAACTGGTGATCTTTCTTCTCTTTGGTTTGTTTTCAAAAATTGGACAAGTATATGATTGTGATAATTATCTTGAACATTTACAGGTACAAAACGTAAATTCAGTATCAGATTAAAACCAAGGATCAAGATTAAACAACACCATGGTTACAGAAAACATAGCCTCGTGCATAAACTACATTTTTCTACAAACAAAGATGACTGTAAAAAAATGTTTTATATAATCCATCATCCAGTCTTTTCAAGTACATCATATGAAGATAACCGAAGAATCCGAAGATACAAACACAAGAAACTATGTCAACTATAAAATTCGGTTATGAAGATTGAAAAAAAAAATTAGCAAACTCTCACAACTGGACTGAAGTAGTTTCGTCAAACGACCAGGAAGTAGCACGTAATATACTAATCTAGAAAATGTCTATAATCAGTATCAAACTTACAAAAATTATAAAAAGTTAAATCCTGTATAACCAATGGTATCAATTCTATTGAATCTTGAGATAGAAAAAATAATGAACTATGAAGCGTTAGGAAAAATTACATCCAACTACTAACTAATAATAATAATAATAGATAATGAGCAAACGTTCCTTCATGACAAAGATATAGCAAACTAATGCTAACACTGCTTCATTAATGTAGGTCACGACATGGCAGAAAAAATATCAAATCGACTAGATAAATCCAAATTATATTCCCAAATATGATGAGGAGTATTGACTGAACACATAAATATATACAGTGACTGCCAAAAAGTATGTACCATATGGGAAAAAAGTTTATTATTAGAGTATTGGAAAACGTTTCAAGGGAAAAGTTTGTGCATATCCAATATCCTAAATATCGATTGTGATACATGTCACGTGATCACCAAAAATCACATTCTTAATAAACAGCAAAATGGGTTTTACGAAGGAACCAGCACTAGTGATGCTATGTGAAGTCTCATCAACAAGCTTAGACAAGAATAAAAACTGTCTGGCAATTTTACTAGATTTAGCAAAGTCCGTCGACACAGTTCCTTATAAGAACCTCCTGGACGTTATTGAATTATATTGTGTCAGGGGTACAGTTATGAAGATTTTCAAAAGTTACCTTGGAAACAGAACTCTGAAATTAAAAATGAGAAATCAGAGTGATCCACTGATAGTAAAAATGGGTGTTACCCAAGGTACGATATTAGGCCCCTTGCTTTTCCTAAGCTATATTAACTCCCTATTAGCATCTAACATTCATGAACTGACTTGTATTTTACGCTAATGATACTGTTCTGATATTTAGAGACATCGACTGGAATAAAGTGAAAAATAAAGCCATTCGCGGTATCACTACAGTTAAACACACTGGCTTGATTACAATAAATTATTTTGAATTTGATGAAAACCTCCCATATGGCCTTTTCTGTTAATGAAACTATAGAATCTCACTTTATATTTCTTCAAATCGACAATTTTACTGACTCTAACAATGGAACTAGTAGTATTTTGGAATAGTGATTGATAACAACCTCAAGTGGCTGAAATATGTTTAGAAAATTAATTAAAAGATTCATATATAAATTTTACCAACTGAGAAAGAAACATAATCAGCAGATAAACTGTGTGAATCGTTTGTAGAAACAGTGGTGAGATACAGAAATATAGTGTGTGGTGTACTCTATGACAATGTATTCTACAAATCAAAATTAAATACTAAAAATTATTTTGCTTTACTCTATGACAAAGATATTCTGAACGTGGAATCACTATACGTTATGGCAATCTGTATTTTCATATTGAAAGAGGATACATCTCAGAAATACATATATCATCTGTACTCAACTAGAAATAATCTATCCACTCCTTTTGTTACGAAAGACAAAAGTCACCGCTTGCTTGACCCCATGGGCTCCAGGATGTTCAATCTATTGCCAATAACGTTGAGAAATGTTAAAAATATGAAAACTTTTTCGACAAAATTCAATCAATTCATAAACCTCAACTATAATTCATTTCTCAAGTTACTTTAAAATATTATACTACATCTATCTACTCATTTGATTTTACCTACCTTCAGCTTTCTTTTTATCACTGGTAACTCTACTGTACATATAATTAATATTAATCAATTCAATAATACAAACAGCAATTTTTTTAGATACATAACATCAAATGACATCACCATCAACTTCCCAAGATTGTAAACTTTTAATTATTATGAACACACTTTTATCACTGTCTATATTGCCTATTGTCCTATTGAGATTTCAGTGTTCATGATATCTAGAATTTAGTCTGCATGCATTCCTACTGAAAATGTTAGCTAGAAGTAGTCTATAGGCATTAAGTACCTTCTACATTTCTATAATGAAACTAAATGAATGATTTTCACTACAAAGAGTTTAAAAAACCACGACAATCGTTTCGCTGTACAATAGCTTCTTCAAGTGGAGCCCTAGATTAGAAAAAGGAACATGGTCGTTTAGATAAAAATGAAAACAAAAAAATATTGGAAACTATCCAAACACTTTCTGGCTAATTAGTGAGTTTTAGCTTATTCTGGTGATGATTATTTTATTAGCTAAACGAGTTGAATTGAAATAGTAGATACTGGTTTTTGGGTGGTTTCTAAGTTTTCGAATTGTATTACAACCAAAAATTTAGATGTAAGCTCATAAATGATAATATGCGAAATTAAAACTGACTTAAATTCTGTCAGTTAACATTTTCAATTCAATGAACAAAGGACCCCGCACTTTTTATAGGTAAAATGGTTCTTGGTGAAATTGTCTGAATTTTCAGTATTTTGTAGTATTCTATGTACTGATTAAACGTATAGAATCGCAAAGTTCGACGATGGATAGATTTTGAAGTTAAAAATCAGTAATTTTTATTTAATTGTTGTCTCGGGATTTGAAAGTGCCAACTGCATTGTTTTTCGTTCTTATCATCAACGTACCTTCATATTACTGAATATCGTTCAGATGGTGGAGATTATATCATTATGTACAGAGTGAAAAATAAAAACATTTTAGTGATGTCTGAAAATTCGATGTCATAATGAAATACTGATAAAATTATTTTGGCATGCAATATACTATTCTTATTCCATTATTAATCACAATTCATACATTTCGTACAGGGTGATTTGAAAAATTGGTGAAATATATGGCCGGTTCTTTCGGACATATTATCTTCTTTCATTCTTCTTTTCATTCTTCTTTCGTAAACATGATTTCGTTGGGATATTAGGGTGATAATGAAAATTTTCGATGACAAAAATGACAAAATATCAAAGTTTCAAAAAGCACCCTGTAATTCACGATTAACTCGAAGACTTCCGAGGCTTGCGCGTAGGGGTGCAATCGGTTGACGGAAATAACAATTTTACAACAACAACAAAATTCCTTTTTATTATTTAATATATTCATCATTCTCTCCTCAACACTGTACCAAAAATTCAGTTTCCTACCATGACTAGTTTTATAGTTATTAATTGAGAAACTTATTACCATTTGCATGACGAGTTGAAGCACGGGCGTAGCCAGGTTTTAGTATCGGGGGGGGGGGGGGGGTTCAAGATAAGTATGAAAAAAAAAACAGAAGATTCATTCATTTATTATTGCTAATATCTTAACTTTTCGGGGGGAGGGGGTTTGAACCCCCAAAACCCTCCCCCTGGCTACGCCCGTGAGTTGAAAGAACTTGTTCACGCGTACATTTTACCAGTGGCCAAGATTTTTCACAAATAGTGAAACGTGAGAATGTGGAGATCGATATAAATGTAACAAACTATCTCGGAAAAGTGAAAATGATTAATAGAATTATTAATAGAACACGATTTTTATATTTGCTGGCTATCAATAGAAACATATAGACATCTATTATATTTTATCAATATAGGTAATTCAATACGTAAAAGTAATAATAATTATCACTGATGGAACTAATTGATTTTTCCTTTTCATTCACTTTCCGTCAACGACAGAATCAAAATGTACCCGATAGGCGAAAGGGTTTTCTTGCTGTATGAGGACCGTAGCGCTGTTACGGGGGAGGTGGATTCGGTTAAGGCAAGTCCTTGTCACCTTCAGTGATTAGTGATGTCCCGTACCGGGTTCTTATACACGATTGAGCGAGTAAAACTATCCAATCATTAGAAATTTTATCTCGCTCATGCTGATGCTCATGTAAGTTGTAACTGATGTGTCGTATATTCATTCAGTTGCTGAATAGTAGGTAGATGGAATTGGATGGACCGTCATTGGTCATCACCCTGCATATAATGTTACATTTATTTTGATATCCACATTCTCACGTTTCACTATTTGTGAAAAATCTTGGCCACTAGTAGAATGTACACGTGAACAAGTTCCTTCAACTCGTCATGCAAATGGTAATAAGTTTCTCAATTGATAACTATGAAACTTAGTCATAGTAGGAAACTGAATTTTTGGAACAGTGTTGAGGGGAGAATGAGGAATATATTAAATAATAATAAAGGAATTTCACCGAGTTAATCGTGAACTACAGGGTGATTTCTGAAACGTTGATATTTTGTCATTTTTATCATGGAAAATTTTCATGATCACCCTATATATCCCAACGAAATCATGTTTATAAGGTATCAGCTATCTTCAGAAGATGATAATTCACTCGAATATACAGGATAGGTACGAAAGAACCGGTCATATATTCAAAATCTATTCATCAACGAACTTTGCGATTCTGCACGTTTAATCAGTACGTCGAATACTACAATATAGACATTCTTCAACTTTAAATAGGGCTAATTTCAGTCTAGGAATTTAAATTATTCGAAATAAATAGAGAAATGGAAATGTTGAAAGGTGAATTTTCTTTTTATCCACGTATCATCATGTACCCCCAAATTTTGTGTTGTATACAATAAAGGTAAGAAATTAATGCAAACTTTCACAAAAATTCACTTTCAGTACGAAATGTAACTTTAACAATTAGCCTCCTCGTACAAGGTTGGCAACATTGGTAAAAATGTAAATTATTAACAATTGTTATTATTTTGTAGAGAAAAAATGCAAAAGAGTGGAAAAATTAAGAAACATATAAATTATCATTATTTATTAATTTTTTTGTTTATGACTCTGCCGAAAAAAATCTAAAAGAGTGGCAAATGCAAAGAAACGTTTCTCTCTATGTCGTGAGTCTTGCAGATATTTTTTTGTTCATTTTAGACTAAAAAAAATTGTTTGCAGCCTGAATCAATTATGAAAACAATGCAAACGTTTTTTTTTAATTGGTTGGGAACGTACAGAGTAATTTCCCAGTAAAAAATTTGCCACCACCACAGATTAAACCTTCATTCTGCTTTTATTGTAATGATAATAAAAATAAATGGTCTTTATTTTTCTTGGCGGAGTTTACCTGAGCTATTCATATTCTTCCTCTCAACCAGGTTTCATCAGGTGCGGTAAAATATCAGGATTAGCAAAAAATATTGAAAGTTTCTCTCCAGAAGAATACTTTGAACTTTGTCTTTCCCCGCATCTAACGACATATTTGAGGAGGGATATTTCTGAAAACTCATTGTATCATGGAAATCAGCTGTTTCTAGCTCACCCTGAACCAATGACATTGAATACATTTTGACCATTCTAATAGTTCATTAAAATTCAGCCAACGTTACAGGAATTCATTTCGCGAACGGTAAAAACCAAATTTGTAATCTTTTCGTAGGAAGAAATTATAACTGATTTCCGTGAATGATGTCATGATTCTTGTTATGTATACAAATAGGAACATTATTATTTGTGAAATGCATGAAGAAAAGCCATTCTTACAGTCGCTGACAATAGCTTGAATGAAAAAACTGACAGAATAATTACTGAACATTATGTTGCAAAGGAAAACATTCTCAACTTAAAATTTAAAAAATACAACTCAAGAGGTTATCTTGAACGATGAAAAATAGAGTTTGTCTTCCAGACGCAGATGATTCCACGCATCTGATCGCATTTCACATTTTCGTAGATAACTCTGTTGATGCATGTGCATTCATGAAATTTCCACTAAAATGTCGAGAACAACTTCATAAAGCTATACCAAGGCAAAATGAATTTGAAGTGCAGTAGGAAAATGTATGAGAAAAACAATCTGTCATTTTCCAAACTGTTTAGTATGCCTCTGTTATTAATCGATCTGCGTTCATGAATTTTCCACTAAAATGTCGGGAATAACTATAAATGGATACCAGGATCGTAGAAAAATATATGAGTAAAAAAATCTGTTATTTTCCAAACTTTTGTTGGTATATCTGTCTGTAATAAAATCGATGTGCGTCCATGAAATTTTCACTAAAATGTCGATAATGACTCTATAAAGGTATACTAAGACCGAAATGGATTTGAAGTGCCGTAGGAAAAATGAGAAACATAATGTGTCATTTTCCAAACATTATTTGGTATATATCTGATAATAATCGATGTGCGTTCATGAAATTTTCACTGAAATGTCGAGAATAACTCTTTTAAGGTATGTCAAGACAGAAATGAATTTGAAGTGCCGATGCCGTAGGAAAATTTGTGAGAAAAATAATGTGTCATTTTCCAATTTTTTTTAGTATATCTCTGTTAATAATCGTGTGCGTTCATGAAATTTCCACTGAAATTTTGAAAATAACTCTATAAAGGTATACCAAGACTAAAATGAATTTGAAGTGCCGTAGGAAAATTTATGTGAAAAATAATGTATCATTTCCAAATAGTTTTTTGTATATATCTGTTAATAATCTATGTGCGTTCATGAAATTTCCACTGAAATGTCGAGGATAACTCTATAAAGGTATACCGACACCGAAATGAATTTGAATTGCCGTAGGAAAATTTATGAGAACAAACATGTGTCATTTTCCAAAAATTATTAGGTATATATCTGTCAATAATCGATGTGCGTTCATGGAATTTCCACTGAAATGTCGAGAATAACTCTATAAAGATATACCGAGACCGAAATAAATTTGAATTGCCTTAGGAAAATTTATGAGAAAAATAATGTGTCATTTTCCGAATCTTTTTTGGTATATCTTTGGTAAAAATCGCTGTGAGTTCATGAAATTTCCACTGAAATGTAGAGAATGAGTCTATAAAGGTATACCGAGACCGAAATGAATTTGACTTGCCGTAGGAAAATTTATAAGGAAAAAATGTGTCATTTTCCAAATAGTTTTTGGTATATATCTGTTAATAATCGATGTGCGTTCATGAAATTTCCACTGAAATGTCAAGAATAACTCTATAAAGATATACCGAAACCCAAATGAATTTGAATTGACATAGGAAAATTTATGAGAAAAATAATGTGTCATTTTCCAAACATTTTTTGGTATATATCTGGTGATAATCGATGAAATTTTCACTGAATTATCTAGAATAACTCTTTTAAGGTATGTCAAGACCGAAATGAATTTGAAGTGCCAATGCCGTAAGAAAATTTGTGAGAAAAATAATGTGTCATTTTCCACATTTTTTGGTATATCTCTGTTAATAATCGATGTACGTTCATGAAATTTCCTCTGAAATTTCGGAAATAACTCTATAAAACTCTATAAAATTTATTTGAAGTGCCGATGCCGTAGGAAAATTTGTGAGAAAAATAATGTGTAATTTTCCAAGCATTTTTTGGTATATCTCTGTTAATAATCGATGTGCGTTCATGAAATTTCCACTGAAATGTCGAGAATAACTCTATAGATATACGGAGACCGAAATGAATTTGAATTTCCATAGGAAAATTTGTGAGAAAAATAATGTGTCATTTTCCAAACATTTTTTGGTACAAATCTGTTAATTATCGATGTGCGTTCATGAAATTTCCACTGAAATGTCGAGAATAACTCTATAAAGATATACCGAGACCAAAATGAATTTGAATTGCCGTAGGAAAATTTATGAGCAAAATAATGTGTCATTTTCCAAACATTTTTTGGTATATATCTGGTAATAATCGATGTGCATTCATGAAATTTTCACTGAAATGTTTAGAATAACTCTATCAAGGTATGTCAAGACCGAAATTAATTTGAAGTGCCGATTCCGTAGGAAAATTTGTGAGAAAAATAATGTGTAATTTTCCAAATTTTTTTTGGTATATCTCTGTTAATAATCGATGTGCGTTCATAAAATTTCCACTGAAATTTCGGAAATAACTCTATAAAGGTATACCAACACTGAAATAAATTTGAAGTGCCGTAGGAAAATTTATGAGAAAAATAGTGTGTCATTTTAAAAATCTTTTTTGGTATATCTTTGGTAATAATCAATGTGCGTTTAAGAAATTTCCACTGAAATGTCGAGAATAACTCTATAAAGTTATACCGAGACCGAAATGAATTCGAATTGCCGTAGGAAAATTTATGAGAAAAATAATGTGTCATTTTCCAAACATTTTTTGGTATATTTCTGTTAATAATCGATGTGCGTTCATGAAATGTCCACTGAATGTCGAGAATTACTCTATAAAGATATACCGAGACTGAAATGAATTTGAATTGCCGTAGGAAAATTTATGAGAAAAATAATGTATCATTTTCCAAAAATGTTTGGTATATTTCTGTTAATAATCGATTTGCCTTCATGAAATTTTCACTGAATGTCGAGAATAACTCTATAAAGATATACCGAGACCGAAATGAATTTGAATTGCCGCGCCGTAGGAAAATTTATGAGAAGTATAATGTGCCTTTTTTCGAACATGTTTTGGGATATCTCTGTTAAAAATCGATGTGCGTTCTTGAAATTTCCACTGAAATGTCGAGAATAAATCTATAAAGATATACCGAGACTGAAATGAATATGAATTGCCGTAGGAAAATTTATGAGAAAAATAGTGTGTCATTTTAAAAATCTTTTTTGGTATATCTTTGGTAATAATCAATGTGCGTTTATGAAATTTCCACTGAAATGTCGAGAATAACTCTATAAAGGTATACCAAGACAAATGAATTTGAAGTGCTGTAGGAAAATTAATGAAAAAAATAATGCGACATTTCCCAAACATTTTGGAAAAAATCAGCATGCTATAGCCATGACAGGTTTATGTCAAAAAAATATTATTTTCAAAGTGTCACCGCACAAGAAACAGTATAACCATTCCACCATTGCAGAGTGAAAATGCTTCTGAAGAATATGCTTTCCAATTTTTCCGACCTTCCCGATGATCTCCGAAGAGTGAAATAGATCTTCGTCTGGTACAGCTGGAATCTTCTTCAATCAGTAATAGAATGATAGATGATTCATCGATTTACCTCTATGAAATATTAATTCTTTTGATTAGGTATTGTGGTCACGTCCTCTGTTTGACAAACCGGAATCCAAACAATAATGTCTATCTAATCTCCGGAACAATGAATTTGGTATTCAATGAACGGTCTTGTAACGGACGAAGATGTTATATTCGTGCATTTGGAAATGTCTGTTTGAAAACGCATTCAGTTTATTGCTCAACTTGTAGCTTAATATGAAACTGAATTTTTTGGCATTATGATATTGGGAGATTTACATGAGACATCAAGAAATAATAGCAGACAGCTTAAAATATAATTTTTCACAATATTCGGTGTTCTTCTATATGGAATATTGTATTTTTCGACTTTGATCGCCTGAGAATATTTTTCTGAACCCGAAAATGTACTGGTTTTTTGCCCTGAATAGAACTATCATGGAACCGACAAGAGTAACTTCTACGTCTGGTTCTTGTATAGATAATTTTCTGGTGAGCGAGCATCTTAATTATTTTGAGTCATCAAACATAAATCTCTGTTTGTCAGACCATTTTGCACTGCTCCTGAAGGTGCATGTACAGGGAAAACTGAAGGTTAAGGACACTAATAATTCCAATATGTCCATGTTCCGTAGAGACTTTTCAGAAACAAACACCTCAAAATTCTTAGAGTTCTTAGAAAAGGAAGACTGGGCAGATCTTACTAAGGAAACATGTCCAAATGCAGCTTATGAAAAATTTCATAGAATATTAATGTACTATATTGAAGTAGCTCTCCCTATAAAGAAAACGAAAACAGGAGGAATTTTAAAGGCTCAATTGTCACCTGAATTATTAGATTTAAAAAAACTAGTCACTCAATATAACGAACTTTCAAATACAGATGAAAACTACAGAAAACCTAGCAGACAAATAACAGAAACTTACAGGAAAAAACTGAGGGAACATAATATAAAAAGTATAGATCAGAGAGTTTATAGCTCGCGAAATAAAACTAAAACAACATGGGAATGTATTAATGAAATCCAGAAGATGGGGAACAACTTCCTAAAGATATCGCTGCTGGTAAATTTAATAGTTATTTTACACAGGATCAGGCGAGTGGCAATATTGACTTCGACTTCATGATAAGCTGTGTCTATATGTGCGCAAACTCCATATATATGGTGCCAGTTTCTGCTGCTGATGTTATAGCTTTAATAAGATCTCTGAAAACTTCAAATGCTAGTGGTTACGACGACATTTCAAATAACCTTTTAAAAAACTGTCAGGAAAAATTAAGCTATCATCTGACACATATCATCAATATATCAGTTGAAAACGGTATTCACCCTGTTAGATTGAAGCTAGCTCAAATAAATCCATTATATAAAAAAATGACCTGCACCAAATAGAGAACTACAGGGCAGTCAGTATCCAATCCAGCATAGGTAAAATTTTTGAAATGAACATGAAGAACCAATTTCTGTCATTTTTAAATAAAAATGAAATGCTTTCCCCCCATCAACATGGTTTTATGTTGGTTAAGAGCACAGAAACGGCATTGAATGCTTTTCAGGAACAGATAGTAACAGCTCTTGATAGCAAGGTTAAAATTTGTGGACTTTTCATTGATTTTTCACGAGCTTTTGACGAGCTGTTAAATGAAAAATGGGATAAGAGGAGTAGCCTTAAAGCTGATGCGCTCTTATTTAACAAATAGACATCAAAGTGTTGTTATGCAAAACACACAGAGCCCTTCCCTATTCATAAAATAGGGAGTGCCTCAAGGTTCCATATTGGGCCCCCTTCTGTTTCTTATGTATGCAAATGATCTCATTCACTTTTTACAGAACCTGTCAACGATCCAAGTGATCACGTATGCTGACGATACAAATATTATAGTATCACAAAAGGATGTCGAAAGTCTTGTGGAATCAACTGAAACTGCCTATAAAAAAGTTATTATGTGGTCGGCAAGAAACCACCTAACTTTAAATGTACAAAAAACAGTGTTAGTAAATTTTTCCCTGAGCAATCAAACCGAAACCCTCTCTATCTTTGAAAATAAGGATATAAGAGTAGATGCATCAGAGACAACTAAATTACTGGGTGTCAATATTGATAATAAATGGAGCTGGGAAACACATATTGATAGTCTCTGTGCAAAACTACGTAAGAACTGCTATGCATTGCGCTTTATGTCCAATCACTGTAGCAAATCCATATTGTTGAGTTTATATTATGCCAACATCAATAGCCATTTGAGGTATGGGATACTTAACTGGGGTTCATCTGCTTCATGGGAAAGAGTTTTTGTTTTACAAAAAATGGCAATTAGGATATTGGAAGGTCTAGGATGGAGGGTCTCATGTAGAGACACTTTCAAAAGTTTAAGCATTTTGCCTGTAGCAGGCCTGTATGTATATGAGCTGTGTATTTTTGTCTATCAGAACAGAGATAAGTTTGCTCGTAACGGAGAAAATCATCTGCACGAAACAAGATCTAGAAATATGCTTGTTCCAGGCCAACACCGTACAAAAAAGTTTCAGAGAAGCCACCTGTTTCTTGGCTGCAAGGTCTACAATAAATTGGATCAGAATATTAAAAGTGCATCTAATATAAGTTATATTCAAGAAATCATTGAAAACCCATTTAATAAATAAGAATATCTACTCTGTAGACGAATTTCTCTCATAATTCGTGTGTAAAATCTTAATCGTTTCTTTTCATTTGATCAATGTCTCTACTGCTATTTTTGTTTTAAATTTAATTTACATTTATTTTATATTCTAGACGTTTTCTCAGTTATTGTACAACTGTACCTTTCAACAAACGAAATAAATTGTATTGTTATTATTAGAATGCGAATTCATTCAGGAAATGTCGATATTTCGGATGGGAGCATACTTTCATCGAAAAATTTGCCCTTCTCCAGTTACTCCTTTCTCGAATTAAATTTTTGAGCTGATATTCGGGATTAGCTTGTTAAGTTACGTCTGAGGAAAGTTTGCATTTTCTAGAAAAATGGAAAATGAATTTTTTCGCCAAATTAGTTTTTCTTCTACCTATATGGAATATTGCATTTTTCGACGTTGATCGCCTGGGAACATTTAAAAAATGCGCAATCCCGCGAATATTACTTCATCTTACAGAAAATTTCCTTCTAAATCCGAAAATGTACTTGTTTTCCATATTAGAAATTCATTCAGGAAATGTAGATATTTTGGATAGGAACATACTTTCTTCGAAAAAACTTTCTCTTTTCTAGTTACCCCTTTTTCGAATTCAACTTTTGAGGTAATATTGGGAATCAGCTCGTCAAGCTACTTCTGAGGAAAATTTTGTTATTTCTCGAAAAATGGAAAATAAATTTTTTCGCAAAATTCGTTTTTTTTCTGTATAGAATATTGCATTTTTCTACTTTGATCGCTTGAGAATATTTCAAAAAATACTTCTTATATGCTTTCTTATAGAAAATTTCCTTATGAATCTGAAAATGTACTTATTTTCTAAATTAGAACCCTAAGTCGTTCAGGAAATATCGATTTTGTGGATGGGCCATAATTACCGTGAATTTTGAGATGCTTCTATCTACTCAATAGTCAATAGTAAACATTGACTCTTTATTGAATTCTGTTTCTTTCTCGGTTAACAATTTCATCCAGATGATCAAATCTAGTCCAGTTTTGAAACACACCCTAGACTCAACCTATTCTCTCAAATATTGTATATGAAAGAGGAATTTGAGGTCAATGTAAAGGTTAGACAAGTGCTCGAGATTTGAACTCATTTTTACTGCAAAACCGGCTCAAGGATGCCTACATTCATTTCTATGCTGAAATATTTTCTTCGAAAGTTACTCATAGGAATTTATAACTACGCATTTTTTGGAAACAAACTGTCATACTGCTCTGAAATATTGAACAATGAGTACTTGGTACTGAGAATTGTGAGATGAATCTCTTAATCTCAATATAACTGGTATCAAATCTTTGGACTGATACTTGATTCCATCTCCTCATGAAAAACAAATGCACCATCCTTTCCTGAATATACTATTATCTTCACATATCCAATATCTTTTTCTGAAATCATTCAAGAATGCCCACTTTCTCGGAGCAACTTCAGGCCTCAAAATACGCGTATCTAGTATTTTAGTCCGTTGCTAAGCAACGAACGTTTTCTGACCTAAACGGTACGGGAATAGTAATTTACGTAACAAGTCCGGAAAATACTGTTTTTTTGGACGAGTAGACCAAATTCTAGGACACTATTTTTCGGCAATCATGTAGAATATCAAATCAATGAGACACATTTAGTCTTTTACCCGGATGAAACGATTCCAAATTTGAATATTTCGAACATTTCAGTTCTTATTTGTATTATATATTGAAATTCGAACAGAAGATAGGTACCAACAGAAACATTCTAATTCTTATTTACATTAATATTTGTATTAAAATTCGAGCACTTCCCAAAGAAAAAGTGTCCGGGAAGTGAACACTTCCCGGATGGTTGCCGAAAAAGTACTTTCCCGTATAGAAAACGATACGGGAAAATTTTTGCCGGCTTGTTTACATTTCAGACAGTTATTGAATTCACGCAAACAATATGAAGAATTCCTTAGTTTTTGATAATGCTGATTGCGATTTCAGAAAAAATAGTATGTGTACCTCGTAGTAAAAGCACATTCCCAGACTTCAATGCTTGTTGGCCTCGACTTAACGCCTCGGCCAACAATTTACATTGTCGTCCGGGAATGTATTGCTTTTACTACTACACCTTTTCCAATTTTAGTTCGAAAACGGTCAATTGTATTTCCAAATAGTCATTTGAATTTCAAAAAGTATCAATTGTATTTCAAATTAGTCAATTTAATTTCAAAAAGCATCAGATGTATTTCAAAATTATCAATTCAATTTCAAAATGCGTCAATTGTATTTCAAATTAGTCATTTGGATTTCAAAAAGCATCAATTGTATTTGAAAATTATCAATTCAATTTCAAAAACTAACACTTCAAATTCCAAAATAGTCATTTGTATTTCAAAAAATATCAAATGTATTTCATAATGCATCATTTGAATTTCAAAACTGAAAAAGCACGGGCAGATGTTAGATGGGTGTTAGTTGATATTTTCATTCACCCTGTGTTATCGAAACGCTTATGGTTCCTGTCATTTTGACTTCATTTATTGATACCTGTAATTATTTAATTCGAGACTTCGAGAGAATGAATTTGAAAGACAATTGTGCTATCTGCCGAATCTCAATGTTGAGAGGTAACGTGCTGAAAGTTCTTCCTTGCAATCACTTTTTTCACGTAACTTGTTCAGAAGTAATTATCAACACAGCGGATGCAAGATGCCCTTTATGTAGGGTCGTCCTGGAGGGTAACGAACCATATGCTAGAAAGATTTACAAGAAGCACTTAGATCCAGATAGGAAGAGAATTGTTGCTTGTGCAAATAAAGGTGAGGATTGGGTCAGATTGGCATCAACATTAAATATTAATTTCCACACGGCCTACGAATGGATCAAATCAGGTCGGGACCACATGTTCCAAAAAGGAGGAAAGAAACCAAGGATTCTTTCGGAACAGCAGGTAGACAGAATCATTGAATGGGTCGAAGAAGATTGTTCGCAGACATTAAAAAGTTTGAGAGAAAAAGTGTCAGGAGAGTTCAATGTTAGAATCTGCCTTTCCACTTTGGGTAACTACTTAGAGGGTAGACTTTTCACTTTGAAACAAGTACATAAGCAGCCTGTTACAATGAATAGCAATGAGAATAAAATGTTGAGGGCACATTATGTTCGTACTCTCAATGACTATATCCAACAGGGCAAACAAATAGTATGGATTGATGAAACAAACTTCAATTTATTTTGTCTTCGTTGTAGAGGTCGCTCTCGGGTTGGTAATAGAGCAGTACAATTGCTTCCAGCCGCAAGGGGGCCAAATATTCATTTAATTGGAGGCATCTCGGCAGCAGGCGTCGTTGCAATGCACCGCCGTCGTGGCTCTTTTAATGCAGGTGCTGCTAATGAGTGGATTCTACAACTCATGCAACAATGGGAGAACGGGGGAAATCAACTTGTTGATTTAGTGATAGTTTGCGATAATGCTCCATGTCATGCTAGGTTGGCAACGGCCTTAAATGGCACTGCAGTTACTCTCTTGAAATTAGCACTGTACTCTCCAATGTTAAACCCGATAGAGACAATTTGGTCCAAGATAAAAACCTTTGTGAAGAATACCATGAGAATTCCAGATGTAGCTGCTCCTGGAGTAATAGAACAAAGATTGGTTTACTTGGAAAATATTGTAGACGAAGCCAAAAATACGATTGCAGGAGGTGATTGCGCTCGTGCGGTACAACACTCGTCGACGTTTCACGGACCGGCTTTAGCGTTGGAAGATATGCCTGTTGGACAATAACTTATATAAGCATATATAACATATTACATTGTTGATGACTGATTTTGAAATAAAAATGATTACAATTGAAATTGAAATGATGGATTTTGAAATTGAAATGGAATTTTTTGAAATTAAATTGATTAATTTGAAATACAATTGACGCATTTTGGAATTGAATTGATAATTTTGAAATACATTCAATACTTTTTGAAATTACATTGACTAATTTGAAATACAATTGATATTTTTTGAAATCAACTTGACGCTTTTTGAACTACAATTGGAAAAGGTGTAGATACACAATATACTATTGTTAAATAGATAATATTATACTCTCCAAGAAACTACACTCAAGAGCTAAGAAGAGAATGAACTATTTGTTCAGAAATTTCAAACAAGTCTTTGTGGGGTAACTCAACTTCTATTCAGGATATTTATATTTTGCAGAAGAGAATATTAGGAGTAGTGCTAGGAGTTCAACCTACTCTTGTACAGAATTGTTTGTCAAATATCATGTATTGACACCTTTTTCTTTTTATATTTATGAAATATGCTCTTGAATTTTTAAGAAAAGTGAATGAATAAAAACTACTATGAAGTGAATAAAGAGAAAATTTTCACATTCCATATTATAAATACAGAGTATCACAAAACACCTGCATGTATTGGTTTGGTGACCAACAACAAGTTGCCGCATAACATTAAAAATACAGGCCGTTTCTTTTATCATGTGTAACATTGCTATATTCTAAACCGTAACAGATACGAAGACGATTAAATAGGAGAAAAGGTAACTATTGTGGAGAACAGTACAATGGTCAAAGAAAATTTACAGGGAGTCTCGCCCTTCCCGAGTTATACAGGGAAAACCAAAAATGCTGTTATTTGTTTTTTACGAATAGAACTGTTATTTCTGAAAATATAAAAAAATGTATATGGAAAGTTTTAATGTATTCAAAATGTACTATAAAAATGTAACAATGAATCTTTGATTAAACGTTTCGTGTCAACACGGCCACCATCAACATTTTTTTTTCAAATACGGACCTGTCTATTTTAGTACAAATATTGATAAAGCGAATTCAGTGGTATATCACACTTGATATTTTTATAACGTTTCATTTAAAATAACTAGCATCCTCAGTGACAACAATTTTTAATTACGGTCCTGTCGTTAGTTCTTTTGTAAATTATTTTGATTTCTTCAAAACCTATTCAACTATTGGCATACTTCAGACTTCACCCAATAATTTCGATAAGAAGATACTCCAACACAACGAACATTCGTATTTTTCCTTCTTGGGCATTTTTGTATTACAGAAATCCTTGTTTCTTCTGAATCAATTATCATACTGAATATTTCTATAATTCTCACTACTGGAAGTAACGAAAATATTAGTTTTTGGTCAAAATACGACTATTGTGTGATATGGTACAATTAAATAGCATCTCACTTTATTTACCATTTTTAAACAAGTAGGCTTTGCTTGGTTTCTATGGCAGGACAAATAAATGAGTTGTTGATACGTGTTAAGAACTGTCAGTCGTTTATACACTCAGTCATATCAAATATGTATTCAAATGACGAAAGGACTGATATGCTATTTGCTTATGCAAAATCAAATAGAAATCCTCTTTTGGCAAAAAATATGTATGGTGAGCTATACCCAAATCGTCGTATTCCAAACATTCAAATGTTTAGACGATTAGAAAGAAATTTGAGAGACTGTGGTGCATTTGATAGAAATAAAACTAGAAAATGTGTTGTTACTGGAAGTATGCGGAACCAAATAAATGTTTTAGGTAAGCAAATATTACTTCATAAAGATTAACAAAGTGACGAATATATTTTTTTTCAATTTAGGATTGGTCAGTTACAAAAATATTTTTAATCAAGATTTTTCCTTACGAGAAATTTCCCACGAACTAGGGATTTCTGTAAAATCTACCAGAAATATTTTGAAAAAGAACAAATACAAATCCTACAGGATACGGAAAGTTCATCACCTCAATGAAAGGGATTACGGAAGGAGAGTACGATTTGCGATGTGGTGGAGACGTAGATATAGGGAAGTTGGAAATATTTGTAATAAAATAATATGGACGGACGAATCAAAATTCACCAACAATGGTTGGTTTAACAGAAACATCCATTATAGGTGGAATAATACAAATGAACATTTACATAGAGAAATCAATATCCAGGAAAGGTTCGGAATAAATGTTTGGTTGGGAATTTTGGGAACAAACATACTAGGTCCTTTCTTTTACGACGAGCATTTGAATGGTGGAATGTATTTACATTTTTTATCCAATGAGTTTGATGGCTACTTAGATGAATTGCCACTGAACATCCGCCGTGAAATACAATATTTTCAACAAGACGGTGCCCCTCCCCATAATGCAGCAATAGTAAGGGAACATTTAGATGCAATATTCCCAAGAAAATGGATTGGAAACAATGGACCAATTGCCTGGCCAGCTCGATCCCCAGACCTGACTCCTTTAGATTTTTTTGTCTGGGGATACATAAAGGATAAAGTTTTTTCGACAACTAGTACAGATATCGACCATCTCAAACAAAAAATAAGAGATGCATGTAATAGCATTACACCCATCATGCTAGAAAATTGCCACAGAAATTGTATGGACAGACAACTTATGTGCATTCAACAAAGAGGTCGGCAATTCGAGCATTTAATGTAGGTTATCATGAAGAATTCATTTTCTGTATTGGTTTTATTTTCACTCAAAAATTCAATATGAAATAAATTGTTTTCTGTTTGTTTGATTTCTTCTCCTCTTAAGTAAGTTTATTTCCGAGGTAAATTACTATCGTTCGTCTCTGAAACTACAGATATATTTTATTATAGTGTAAACATAATTTTAATAGATACATTTATTCAAAGCGTCACTGATAATTTTTATATCGGAGAGTTAGGTTTTGTGGAATCCATAAACGACCTAACGACAGGACCGTAATTAAAAATTGTTGTCACTGATGATGTTAGTTATTTTAAATGAAACGTTATGAAAATATCAAGTGTGATGTACCACTGAATTGTGATTTTATCGCTTTATCAATATTTGTACTAAAACAGACAGGTCCGTATTTGAAAAAAAATGTTGATGGTGGCCGTGTTGACACGAAACGTTTAATCAAAGATTCATTGTTACATTTTTATAGTACATTGAGAATACATTAAAACTTTCCTTTTCCATTTTTTTATATTTTCAGAAATAACAATTCTATTCGTAAAAAACAAATAACAGCATTTTTAGTTTTCCCTGTATAACTCGGGAAGGGCGAGACTCCCTGTAAATTTTCTTTGACCATTGCACTGTTCTCCACAATAGTTACCTTTTCTCCCATTGAATCGTCTTCGTATCTGTTACGGTTTAGAATATAGCAATGTTACCACATGATAAAAGAAACGGCCTGTATTAATAAAAGTAGAAAGTTTAACACAGCCTTAAAAAAGTTCCTTATAGAAAATTGTTTTTATTCCTTCGATGCATATTTCAACACGTGCTAAAATAGACTAGTCAAGTGATTTTTGGCTCAAACTTTTTTCTCCGCCTCCAAAAAATATGAACGATGTGTCCTTCGATTCGGAATAGCGTGAAGATGATTTTTGAAAAAATTCAAGAGCCGCTTGCAAAAATTACAAGAGTTGTTAACAATTAACTAAAAAAACAAAATGGGACTTGGTTTTTTGCAAATATCTCAAAAACTATTTGGCATTTTTCAAATTTGAAAAAAGATTCAATAAGAGGAGGAAATTTTTCAAAAAAAATGTTTCTACCCTGAACTGTAGCACCAATATTTATAATTCTCCCAGAGGTGTGAAAGTACGGCTGAAAACGGGGATCATAGTTTGCGTTTTTTGGTCCATTACTGAATGAATATTATTTAGACTTACGAAAATAAAGAATTGAAAAAATTCAGGCCACTTCCTTGATAGATGAATGAATACTACTCTGCGGTTAAAAAATTGTTATTGCGATTTTTCTATCAATTATGCATTAGTTAAATATAATTTTTTTCCTACTTGAACATGAACATTGCAAGTGCCATAATTTTTAAACAACAAAATTTTTTACATTTTTTGTGCAATTTTTTAAAGATTTCAGAAGAAACTAAAAAAAATATGTTTTTCACTTTGTTATCAACAATTTACTTAGGTTAAAAATTAAAAAGCTTGATTAATAATAGGTACTATTGATCCGTTTTTCTAAAAATCAGAAGCCACATGAGAACAATTTTCAATTTTTCTCATTTCCTATTGTTTACAAAATTGTTAGAAACAAATTGTTGTTTTTAAGATAATTTTATTTTTTTTTATGCAAATTATGATTTTTAAAAAATCTTTCCTTAATAAAAAATGTATTGCTCAAAAACGGAGTTGTTAATTAACAATATTTTTCTACCACCTCTGATTATTATAAAGGAACAATTTCTCCTGAAATAATATATTTATCTTGCTCTTTGATAACAAAAAAAATGTTTTTCTTTAAATTTTCATTGTTTATGTAATAAACAATTTATTATTAATAATTTAATGTTTTTCAAAATGACTTTTCTTCTTCTACATAATGAAACAAAAACAACCATCTGTTATTTCTTGATAAAAATTATTTATGTAATCATTATTAATATTTTTTATCGAATTATAAAAATTCTGTTCTCCTTTACTCCATCATTCTCTCCTAAACTCATAAACTAATTAAGGTACGATGAAAAAACCTAAGACTTATTTATTCTTTATTAACTAAATTACAAATATTAATAAGATAAAATAGGGATTATACTCTTGGTAATATTGATTAGTACTTACCTGGAAAATGTAGTTCTTATAAAATTGAGTGCCCTAAATGCAAAACTCAGTATTTGCCAAATTGTCGAATATGGAGATAATGGTACCAAATTAAAGGTATTTTCAATATTCACCATATAAACATTAGAACTAGCTGCAAAACAGTGTAGTTGCCATGCAATTCCCATTCAAAAATCCATGTGAGATGCAAAACTCTCTATTTACAAGCGAGTTTCACTTGCAAAAGTCGGTATATGTAACCTAGCCAATAAGAGTGCCGGAATACGGATCACGTGATTGAACACATGGTATTGAATCGCGTGTTTCTGTTTTCTTGTTTCACTAACTCATGATTCGCAATAAAAACTTCTTCAAACACTGATGTGATTTTTGTAAACAATCACTATGGCAATGACTGGAAAGATCATTCAGATTTACAATATTATACGGGAGTATTAACATCTGCTCCTGTTCAGTTCGAGACTGATTCAGATGAGGAAAATCTGTCAGATGAGGATAATCTGCAAGATGAGGATAATCTCAGAGTATGAATTTTTTTTATTTTATTTACCAAAGAATGTATTGCTTTTCGTTTATTTCAAAGAACTGGCATTAAGTTTGTTTTTAAATTCTACTATTGATTTCTATGAACAAATTCCATGTCTGTAGAACTACATTGAGATGCAAAACTAGGTAAGTTTCATTTGTTCAGATGCAAAACTGGTTCTTTGCATTATTTAATTGCAAAACTTTGTATTTACAATTTTCAAACGCTGTTTTTGGAGCCATAGCATTCCCAATATGTGTGGAACAGAAAACATAGGATCGTAGATTCTATCTCCATCTATCGCGACCAATTTCAGTAGCACAAGACGATATGTAAGTGAACTATGAGTTTTTTGCAGATTACTCGAAATGACTTGAGATGTAAATACAGAGTTTTGCATTTAAGGCACTCAAATGATTACATAAGGGGATATAAACGTTTATTTACCTTTGTGTTGAAGAAGCTATTCTGTTAGCGAAACGTCCGTCGTGATTGAATAAAGTTTTTTATCCAAATTCTGACTACGCCACTGGATTCGGGAATTATCGATATGCCACTAATTATGATTTATTTGAGATTCTAATTTAGGTATTTTTATGGACATAATTCGATGAAATTCTGATATTTCAAGACTTCCTGAATTAACCGGAGAGCTGGTGACGAACTTTGGAAAGTTTCTTTTGGCAAATTGAGTCTGGGAGAGCGTTTGCGGTCATTTCGTTACTGCGCAGTTTGTAACATTTGCAAAAAAATCCCAAAAAACATATTTTTGGCAACTTTTTTTGGTCATCTTTTATTTTAGTTTTTATATAATTCAAAACAAAAAACCCTAGACATTTTTGAAGGTTCTAAAGTATTACCAGACCCCCCCAAAAACATTTTATGAATATTTCTAAATAATATACTATTATAATGGTGCCAATAATTTTTTTGAAAGAGGAAAAGTAACAGGCAAGGACCAGAACCAGGTGGAAAATATTGTTGAGGTTCTAACTTCAAGGAAAATAGTTATTTTTGTATCTAGTGCGCGAAATGCTACTTTGGTGATCGAGAACTGATTTTAACGAGGCGCAGCCGAGTTAAAAAAAATAGTCGAGATTACCAAAGTATTTCGCGCATGAGATGCAAACAAAATTTTTTCTACAAACGTCAAAAATATTGTTCTAAAACAAGTAATAACTATGAAAAATAGTATTGAACTGCTTAAATAATTTTTCCAAATCAAGTAATTATTGTAACTATGGAAATAAAATGGCATTTGTTGACAATTATTTCAAAGTGACAGTTCTTGATAATTATTTTGGAGTGACTTTTCATTCGCGTCAATTTCGTGCGTGATATTTATTATTGTAAAAGAATGGAAACTTCGAGCGACGATGAACTAAGCAGTACCCCACCTAACTTGATAGATGCGGCCAATTCCGTAATTTCCAACCTTTTACCGGAAAAATCGAGGCGGCAGTATGAAAATGCATATCAGCAATTTAAAGAGTGGTGTGAAGCAAATAAAGCCAGAAAAATATCTCTCACAATTTGAAAGCCTTAATTATTGTTCTACATTAATAAATAAACGATTTCTTGTCTTTTGCTTGATTGAGGAGTTGAGGACCATATAGGTTAGAATATGAAAATCCCATATAGTTTACATGCAGTGTGCGAAATATATTTCGCACATTACTTCGCGCACGGTGTCATGGTAACGAATGAAAATGAAAAAAAGTGCCACTTCGCATACTGTTGTCAATGCGCGAACCTTGTCATTTTTTGACGTTTGTAGAAAAAATATATTTAAACACGAAAACACGCAAAGTGGTGAAATGTGGATGCAGTTTAGGGGTTGAAAACGTTTTTTTTAGGTCTCTGATCATGACAAATAGAAATAGTTGGCACTGAAAATGAAGACACATTTATGAAATTTGATGACCTAGTGGACTTGAATGTCTACTTAATGAAAAAAGCATAACAATCGGTTGATTGAAAAACGTTTCACAGGGGTACTTTTATTTCAAATGAGTCTCACTATAATAGACATGGTGAAAGATGTCTTCGAGGTCACGTATAGAAAGACTATACCAATCCAAAATTGTCTCTGTAGCTCTTGAAACAAAATATCCTCATTTCAAATCGGTATTTATCATTTCGAATCAGTTACTGCATTCAGATACCAATGGAAAAATAACCAGAGCCATTAAACTTTCAAGGTGTTCAACTGTCACTTACAGATTCTTTGTCCGTCTTTTGTTTTAATTAAAACCTAAAAACATGAAGACCACTGCACAACTGAAAACAGGTATGGGTATTCAGACGTTCATTACTCTCTGATTACGTTTTTTTTATTCAATATTCTCTTAAGTATAGTCTTGAAAGATTTCGAAGCGAAAGAAAAAAGTGTATTAAAATATTTGGAAGTTTCAATAGATGAGGAAATGTTTACGTATGGATAAAAAATGGTACAATACATAGAAGAAATTGACTCTTTATTATACGAATGTTGATGAAACCAGTCACTTTGTGGCAGGTTTTTACGTAAAATCAATGGTACGGGAAATATTAAATAAAATGGAAAATCGAGATGTTAACCGTACTAATGGAAGAAATGAAAATCTTAAAATGGCTTCGAACACATCTTCACCAGCCACACTGATATTTCCAAACCGTTTTTCTCAAACTCCATTTCGAAGTGGAAAAAAATAAAAAAATTGAAAAAAATTTAAAAACCTCAAAAACTCGAAAACGAAACAAGATATTGGAAAACTAATATGAACAGTTTCATTATCCTTGTACAGGTTTACGAAAAGTGCATGAAAAGTTGCTTCATATTTTGGAATATTATAATTTTTTTTGAAAACTCAATGATGGCGACAGATTTTCAAATTTCACAGGTAATTTTTTTTCCAAATAATCAATCGTTAGGAAAATATTTAAAAATACAAAAAACTCAAAAACGGGATGTCGTAAAAATGTATATGAAAAGTTTCATTGGCCTCTGAAAGGTCTACAAGAAGTTTAGGTTAAAAAAAATTAAAACCACGAAAAACGGCGACAGATTTTGGAAATTTCATAGAATAATCGCTTTTCGAAAATCTACAAAAAATGTGAACTTTTTCAGTAATATCGATAACCCGGAAATATTTAGAAAAAACAAAAAATTATTGAAAATTTTTCCACAATTCTCCCCTGCTGCAAAATTTTCCAGGCGCTTCGCCCGAATTTTTGACACTTAACTCACAATTTCCCTCCTCCACTACCACCTAAATTTTTCCGGGTGCGGAGCACCTGGATTCTTAATTATTTACTCGCGTGTTCCTCCTCCACCCCCCTGATTTTTCCAGGCGCTTTGCGCCTGGATTTTAATTAGATACTTCTTATTTCTCCCCTCCTCCACTTTACAATTTTTTTCGGGAGCTTCGAGCCCGTATTTCTGAAAATTAACTCTCCATTCCCCTCCATTTTTTTGGATGCTCCGCGTCTGAATTTTTTATTACTTACTCCCCATTTCCCCACTCCACACCCCTCACAAATTTTTTAAAACACAAAAAACTCGAAAACGAAACGAAATGTCGTAAGAATGTATATGGACAGTTTCATTGGCCTCAAAAAGTTCTACATAAAGTTTAATTGAACTTGTTTGAAAATGAACAGAATATTATTACTTTTTTTTAAACACCAAAAACTCAAAGCCACCGATAGATTTTGAAATTTCACAAATACATTTTTTAATCGACCTTCGAAAATCTACAAAATATGTAATTGAACTTTTTCAGTAATATCGATAGTCCGGAAAATATTTCGAAAAAACGGAATTATAGAAAAAAATTCTCCAACTCTCTTCTCCGTCAAATTTTTCCATGCGCTTTGCGCACTGATTTTTGATACTTTACTCATAATTTCCACACTCCATGACCCCCTAAATTTTTCCAGGGTGCGAGGAGCCCGGATTTTTGATTATTTATTCCCCCTTCTTTCCCTCCATTCCCCCCCAATTTTTCCAGGCTCTTTGCGCCCTCCTCATTTCCCCTCTCCACCCCCTCATCGTATTTTTGACGATTCACTCCCCATTCCCTCTTTCCCAATCTTTCCAGACGCTATGCGTCTGAATTTTTGATTACTTACTTCCTATTTCCCCTCCTCCGCCACCCCTTTCAAATTTTTTGAAACTCGAAAACGAAAAGATGTATATGAACAGTTGGATTGTGCTCGAATAGATCTACAAAAAGTTTCCATGAAATTGTTTCATATTTTGAAAAAAATATATTGAGATGTGGAGTTTCGATTTCTTTTCAACTCGAAAAAATTTGTATTTGAAGGGTTTTAATGACCTCGAACAAGTTCTACAAAAAGTTACGATGAAGTTTTTTCACGTTTTGAAAAACAAACTTGGATTTTTTTTCAAGTATCGCATTAGTCGTTGTATTTAATCAATCAATCAAAAATATGCTTTATTTTCAAAAAAAAAGTACTCATTGACAAAGCATTAAACTATACTAGGTGATACAAATAAAAGAGTTACAAGATCAGTAAGTAGAAGTTAAATACTAGAAATATAAATATTGGTTTAAAGTAGAAGGCAATAAATACAGGGTGTCAATTTGAAAACTTCCCACCCTTAATATCTTCCTTCCAGTAAACAATATGAGTAATCGAAAAAACAGGTCAATTTTATTGTCAAGGGGGACACTTTCACGGACTATTTGTAGCCCTCGTGGTTCAACCCCCTAGGAGGGGTAGATGTTACCCTTAGAATTTTCAATGGGAAGGGGGGTCAAGTGGCACATCATTTTGATGGGCGTTCAATTCTTGTTCCAATGGTACCCTGACTTATTATTTTGTGATGAGCATTTTCCGAAAAATTGCGTTCTAAACTAACAGAAGTAATTATTAGAACGCCTATACTGAGATGCATTATTGTATTGACTCCCTTTAATAAAAATGGTTAGAAGAGTAGGTGGCACCGCTCCAACCCTTGAATGACAGGAATAAATTTATTACGCATGGGATTTTTTATTTGGTGGTTATTTTCCTTCTACACAATAAAATTTAATTTGCGAGAAAGACATTTCCAACATAAAATCTACTTACGCTTATCTTATTAGCTGTTCGAAATGTTGTCCATTTTGCTCTAAACAGTAATACAGTCTGTTTTCGAATTCCCCTCTAACATTACGGAAAACTTCACTAGGAATTGACCGGCATGCTGCTGTAATTCGTCTTTTAAGTTCGTCAATATCAGAAGGTTGTGTTTTATAAACAACGGATTTAAGATGCCCCCAAAGAAAGAAATCTAAGGGTGTTAAATCCGGTGATCTCGGAGGCCATTCAACTGCTCCCCTTCTGCCAATCCATCTACCCGGAAATCTCTCGTTTAACCACTGTCGGACGGGAAGAAAATAATGAGGTGGAGCACCGTCCTGCTGGAAATGTGACAGATCCTCCTGCAAAAGTTCATTACCTTCTGCATCAATTTGAGTTTCTAGCTCGTGAGTTATAAGAGGATCGGTAGTCTCTTCAAGCATATCAAGGTACAGATTGCCAGTCAAGTTTTCTTCCAGAAATAATGGACCAAGAATGGCATTTCCAAGAATACCAGCCCAAACATTAACTTTTTGTGGGTGTTGTGTATGCCCTTCCCGAAAAATATGTGGGTTTCGTCACTCCAATAGCGACAATTTTGTCTATTAACATTGCCATTCAGAAAAAATGAACACTCATCGCTGAAACAGATGTTTAACAGAAGATGAGGGATGGTATTGACTCGATGAGACATGATTTCACAAAACTCTATTCTTCTATCAGAATCATCCTCGTGGAGCTCTTGAAGAATCTGCATTTTATATGGATGAAATTTATGCATTTTCAATGCTTTTCTTATAGTCTCGCGTGACATTCCCGTCTGTTCTGATACTGATCGTAAGGAGCTCGTGGGCTCTGCAGCAAATGTTCCCAAAACTTCAATTTGAGCTGCTTCATTTAGTACTCTGGGGTTATTTCTTTTTTTATTTGTCACTGAACCAGTTTCGTAAAACTTATTCACCAAATCAAGCACATACCGGTGACTTACATTACAATTTGGATGTCTTTCGTTAAAAAGACATGCCGCCCTTCGTGCGCACTTTCCAACTTCGCCATAAATTACAATCATTTCAATTCTGTCTTGAAGAATGTAAATCATTTTTACACTTTTATACACTTATTAAAGTAATTCCTAAACAGCCCAACAAGAACAACGGTATTCACAATACTTCATAGTTCAAATTTGCTAACCAATTTTTTGCCGGAAAACAGAAACTTTTTACAGCAGAAGTAGCAAAAAAGGAAGGCTATCTGTATAATTTCTGCGATGACACTTAAAAATTCAGCATTTAATAAACACAACTTTACTACCATCTACGTTTTACTATTAGACTACTTTTTTATGTAAAGTGTTTGGAGCTAATGGCTAATGTTACCCCTAATAAAGGGTTGGAACGGTACCACCTAATATTCTAACCAGTTCTGGCCAAACCATGCATCTCAGTATAGGCGTTCTAATAATTACTTCTGTTAGTTTAGAACGCAATTTTTCGGAAAATGCTCATCACAAAATAATAAGTCAGGGTACCATTGGAACAAGAATTGAACGCTCATCAAAATGATGTGCCACTTGACCCCCCTTCCCATTTAAAATTCTAAGGGTAACATCTACCCCTCCTAGGGGGTTGAACCACGAGGGCTACAAATAGTCCTTGAAAGTATCCCCCTTGACAATAAAATTGACCTGTTTTTTCGATTACTCATATTTTTTACTGGAAGGAAGATATTAAGGGTGGGAAGTTTTCAAATTGACACCCTGTATAAAAGAATTTATATTTATATTATTATAGGTGTCCAATTATAGTTTTAAACGCATTAAAGTCGTTGTATTTCCCCCTCACCACCCACAGATTTGTCTAGGTGCTTTGCACCAAAATTTTTGATACTCCACTCACAATTTCTCCCCTCCAACACCCCCCTGAACTTTTTCTGGCAATACGCGCCCGTATTTTTGATTATTCAGTCCCCCCATTCTTTCAGAAGCTTCTCGTTTGAATTTTTGATCACTTACTCCCCATTTCCCCTTCTCCACCACCCTAAATTTTTTCAAACATCATAAACTCGAAAACGAAATTAACAGTTTTATTGTCCTTGTATATATAGGTACAGAAAGTTCCCATGAAATGTTTTCATATTTTGAAAAAAATAAATTGACATGTGGAGTTTCGGTTCCTTATTATGTCCAAAAACTGGAAAAAGAGATATCAAAAAATTGTATTTGAAGGGTTTTATTTTCGTCGAATGGTTTTACAAAAAAATCTATTTTTTCACATCTTGAAAAACAAACTTGGATTTTTTCAAGTATCACATTACTCGTTGTATTAATATTATTGGTGTCCAATTATAGTTTAACAAGCATTAAAGGCGTTGTATTTATATTATTGGTGTCCAATTATAATTTTAAAGGCATTGCAGTCGTTGTATTCATATTAATGGTGACCAGTTGGAGTTTTAAAGGCATTAAAGTCGTTGTATTCAAATTATTGGTGTCCAATTATAGTTTTAAATACATTAAAGTCGTTGTATTCATAGTTTTGGTGTGCAAATATAGTTTTAAACACATTGAAGTCGTATTCGTATTACTGGTGCCCAATTATAATTTTAAACGCATTGGAGTCGTAGTATTTATATTATTGATGTCCAATTATAATTTTAAAGGCATTGCAGTCGTTGTATTCATATTATTGGTGACCAATTATAGTTTTAAATACATTAAAGTCGTTGTATTCATAGTTTTGGTGTGCAAATATAGTTTTAAACACATTGAAGTCGTATTCGTATTACTGGTGCCCAATTATAATTTTAAACGCATTGGAGTCGTAGTATTTATATTATTGATGTCCAATTATAATTTTAAAGGCATTGCAGTCGTTGTATTCATATTATTGGTGACCAATTAGTTTTAAAGGCATAAAGTCGTTATATTCAAATTATTACTGTCCAATTATAGTTTTAAATACATTAAAGTCGTTGTATTCATATTATTGGTGTGCAAATATAGTTTTAAACACATTGAAGTCGTTGTATTCGTATCACTGGTGCCCACTTATAATTTTAAACGCATTGAAGTCGTAGTATTTATATAATTGGTGTCCAATTATTGTTTTCAAGGCATAGAAGTCGTTGTATTCATATTATTGTTGACCAATTATTGTTTTAAACGCATAAAAGTCGTTGTATTCATATTATTGGTGTCCAATTATAGTTTCAAACGCATTGAAGTCGTAGTATTCAAATCCCCACAACTTCTATGGCATTCAACTTACGAGCTCCTTAACTTCCGAGCTCCTCAAGTCCGAGCTCTCACTTTTATTACTTGTCATAAACAAAATAACCTTTTCGAAATTCAGAGAACAAAAAGAAGCAAATCACAAAGAAAATTTATTTATTGTCGTCAATGCCTTTGTTAGTTGTGATCTTAAGATATTCATCGATTATAAGTCCTGTGTCTCGGCATTTAGATCCGAACAATGCCAGAATGCGGCACATGCAATGTTTGCTAATAACGCTACGTTGATAATTTAAAAGTTGTAATAAAAAATCCAAACGAAAGAAAGTGAACAAGACGTCCTTGACTGGCAGACTACATCACACCGATCGAAAATACAGTACCGTGTTCGTAAAACCCATAGATATATGTGTAGTAAATAGAGTGAAACTGGAATAAGTCATTGTAACAATTATTGCGTGCGCCAGTAGGTATTTGCTCTCGATTATCGTGGTTCATTTACTGTCGAAATACAAAAAAAACATCAAGATAATTGTTCGTGGGAGGTATTTTTTCGAAAAAGGTTCCTCGAAAACTGGTCTTCTGAATTGCGAAAAAATCATGCTCATCCGACAACAAAAAAGACATATTCCTACAAATTTTCATGTAAATTAAGTCATTTACACGCGAGAAAAATTTTTAAATACTTAAAAATCGGTTTTCGCCATTTATACGGTCAATTTGGGGTTATTTCGAAAAGTGTTAATTTTTTCCATATATACAACTTTTTCATTGCAGATTTTCCGCTAAGAGGTCACGTTTCGCGGTAAATTGCAAAAAAACGTTTTCAATCCCTAAACTGCATCCCCATTTCACCATTTTGAGTGTTTTCGCGTTTGAATATTTTTTTCTCAAAGTTGGAACATAATAATAATAATAATAATAATAATAATAATAATAATATTTATTTTCCATTAGGCACAGATTACGTGTATTGGAATCGTCAAAGTACACATAAATCTACGACAGTACAGTTCACAGTGTAAATATGTAAATAACTAACAGCTGTAGTAATAAATAAAATATAAATAAATACACACACACATATTATGAGTCATAAAATTCTTGTAAATTATAAAAACTACTCTCAATTAAATAATTCTTCAACAAGCAACTGAATTTTTTTAAGTTTGTCATTTCTTTCAAATGTCTAGGGAGCTTATTAAAAATAGTAAGACCTAGCACTGACGGAGAATTTAAGGCTATTTTATATTTACAAAATGGAACATGGAAATCATGTTTTTGTCTAGTGTTCACATTGTGAATACTTTCATTGAGCAGAAACGTATTCTTGTTTTTAAAAACATAAATGGACAATTCAAAAATATATATACAGGTTAAGGTTAAAATCCTGAATTTTCGGAATAAGTCTCTACAAGAAAATGTGCTAGGAACTCCTGCTACTATACGAACACTTCTTTTCTGTACAATAAACATATTTGAAACAAGTGTAGAGTTACCCCATATACATATGCCATACCTCAGCCTTGACGCAACTTGAGCATGATATAATGATAATAATTGTTGTTCTGTTAAAATGCTTCTGAGATTTCGGAATAGTCAACACAATAAATTCAGTTTGTTTATCACGAGAGTACAGTGCTTTTTCCAATTCAGACATGAATCCATGGTTATCCCCAAAAATTTTGTATCCTCTAAACTGTTGAGTGTTTGATAATTTATTTGAAGTTTTACTTCCTGGCATGGTCTTTGACGATTGTGGAATCTCACCAACTCAGTTTTGTCAGCATTGAGATACAATGAATTGGTTCCACACCAGTTCACAACTGACTTGAGAGTACTCGCACACTTCTCAAACAGTAGATGATCCACATTATCGGACACCACTAAAGATGTGTCATCCGCATACATCGTTATGAATGTATCTGTGATGAAGTTGTCGATATCATTTATGTAGAGTAGGAATAATATTGGACCAAGAACAGATCCTTGTGGTACCCCCATCGTGACGTCCAAGCGTTCAGAATCAAAGTTAACAGCGGTAGACTCACTTTAATATTTCAAACTGACAAACTGTTGTCTATTCTTCAAAAATGACAGGATCCAGTCATAAGCAATACCTCTTATACCATACGAATAGAGCTTTGACATAAGTTGACAGTGGTTGACACAGTCGAATGCCCTGCTGAGGTCGCAGAATATGCCAACGGGGCATTCTCCTGATTCCAGAAGCCTTGTAACTATTTGTGGATTTGTTTGTGCGAAAACCATGTTGTTTATCTGAGAAAATGTTGTGTTTATTTATGAATTTTAGTAGCCTATCTAAATACGAATATTCAAATATCTTGGAAAAGCCTGGACTTATTGTAATCGGCCTATAGTTTTCCATTCTTTCAGGATCCTGTTTTTTTAAAATTGGGATGACTTTACCGACTTTCAATACTTTAGGAAATGACCCAGTTAGGAATGACAAGTTGACGAGAGAGGTGACTGGCATTATAATGAAGGGTAGAGATTTTTTGATGAGAAATAATGGAATCAGGGCCGGATGAGTATTTGTTTTTGATTTTGTTGCTAAGCAACGAAAATAATTCCTCTGGAATAAAAGGCTCTAGAAAAATGGAATGCTGATTAATGTTTATGGGATGGTGGTTCAGTTTAACATCGACTTTTACTTTGTTTATTATTTCTGAAGGAAAATCGATGAAATATTTATTGAATAAATTAGATAAATCACCTGGATTATCTTGCAAGCTGTCGTCATTCATAATTTTAATGTTCTTTTTTAAGTTTCCCTTCCTATTTGAAAGTTCGGATATTACTTTCCATGCTGTTCTGCTGGGATTGGGAGAATCTGTGATTCGGTTCTGATAAAATGATTTTTTTGAATGTCTTACTAGCGTAGCATGTTTCTTTTTGGCTTTTTTGTAAGCATCTGTAAGGGTCTCAGGATACTTATTTCTCAAGATATATAAATCTTTCAGATTTGTACTCGATAATTTCACTTCATCGGTTACCCATTTTTTGTTGTGTGAATTATTATTTTCCCAATATTTTTTCATAGGAAAAAATACATTAAAATGATAAAAAAATGTACCACAAAAGGATTCAAATGCTTTTTCCACTGTACAAGCCTCAAAAACATTTTTCCATTCTTCACATTTAAGTGCTTCACAAAAGTGATCTACAGAATGCTCATTGAAACTTCTCCTTATTTGGAAAGTTTTCAAACGAGGTGCTTTTATTTCAGATATCTGAAAGAGAACCGTTTTATGATCAGAAATATTATTGTCAACTACACAAACGACTGTAGCATTCACATTAGTAAAAATTTGGTCAATAATGGTACATTAATGTGAGGTAACTCTAGTTGGCCATTTCACTACTGGATGTAAACCAAAGCATATCCAGCATTCTCCACCTGGTCCACCTGGTCCTTGCCTGGTCCTTGCCTGTTACTTTTGTTCTTATTTTAGGCGTTTAAAATTCGTTTTGGCACCAGCCTAACTAGGATCCGCCCTCTTTCCGAGCACTTCAAAGAGGTTCGAGAAAAATAAATACTAAAAACGGCTAATTCAGAACATAAAAAGGTATATTTCCACTAGATTTTGCGACAAACACACAATTTTTACACACAAAAAAATTGAAACTGTTTTTCCGTTTTTTCCGGAAAAGGACCACGCACGTTTCTTATGGAAAATGGCTTTCCGTGAATTTGTCCAAATTTTTGGTATGGTGTAGATCTGGATGCTCTGATCAAAAGTGTCCATTGCCAAAAACTCCAAAACTGGACAGTTTTCGAGATATGGCTCTATCAATGTAATTTTTTTGCATTTTTTGGATTTTGACACATAATCAGTTCACTCTCATACTTAGGAAAAACCGAGTTTCATTGATTTCACTGCAGGAATCGATTGAAAAATAATTGTTTCTTTGTTTCAGATACTGCCATTTGAAGAAATTGTTATACACTGCTCGTCACTGACGATGTAACTGGACTATTATTTTCAATTTCTATAGTCCAGTTTTTGTAGAAACAAAAACTTCTGAATTGCTCAAGGTATCACAGAGTCACATATATTCAACACCTTTCGATAGGGGCACTAGAAAAATAATAATCGTTACACACTATAGGAACTGAATCTGAGATACTTTTTTTTTAAATAGTTTCCTAGTCGTCAAAGAAATAGTGGTAAATGCAAAATGAGCATATAGAAAATCGTTCATAATGTAGGCTTACGACATAAATACTCGTATCGAATGCAGTTTGTTCATACCGAGTGTTAAATATCAATAGAAACAAGGGAATACATACCCAATAATCATTTCTAATCGCTAATCGAACCGTTAAGGCAAACTGATCCGTGAAAATGTCTGAATATTTGATATGATGTGGATTTCGATGCACTGATCAAGTGTCTATTGCTACAGACTACAAAAATGGACAGTTTTCAAAATATGGCCGTATCAATATCTGATTTTTTTAGTTTTCAAGATTGTGGCCCATAATCGCTTAGCTCTTATACCCAACAAAAACGGAATTCTATCGATTTCTTCGCAGGAATTAACTGAAAAAAAGTTGTATTTCATTTCAGATACATTTATTTGTAGAGATTAGCATACACTGCTCGTCACTGGCGATGTAGCTGGCCTATTATTTTCAACTTTTGTGTTTCCGTGTTCGTAGAAACTAAAACTCTTGAATTGTTCTATTCTAACAAACATACTTATATCCAACACAATTCAATTGTGGCATTTGAAAAAATAATATGCGATACACACTCTGAATATGATTTGAATTTTTTTTTGAAATATTCTCCTGGCCATCAGGAAAATAGTGGAAAATGCAAAATAATAAACTAGAAAATCGTAATTATAATGTACGCTGACGAGATGAATTAATACTCGTATCGAATGCAGATTTTTTAAACTCGAATCTCTAGTGAACAGCAAAAAAATATTCATTTCTTCAACTTACCTCTACCAAATTGAATAATATCACAACAGCAACCACATCATTGTATAGTACTCTACCCGATTTTGTTCAAACTTTTTCGTTCAATAGTTCTTCATTTATTGAATGCACCTACTTTTCACTTCTGTAAAGGTGACCACTGTCAGATTTTTGTGCCTTGACTCTGTCTGTACTCTTCAAAAAAATTTTTCGTCGTACTTTTACGTACTATTATTTTCACTACTATTATCATCACTTTGGTGGAGAATTGATATTTTTCATAAAATAAATATTGTTACTGTTTTACAATTTTCCCATTATTAGTTATATATTCTTCCCATGAAAACTCATTTATTTCAAAATTCATTGTTGTCTAGAATTGATGGCCGTGTTCGTTAAACATCTGAGACCACAGCACTCCTGTGCATATAGGCTTTCGGCTGAGAAAAATCTGGCCGCTTGGACCAGACAACATTGAATATATTGACTCCGGCCGTGAAAGCCTACATTCTCTCATCAGCTATCGGTTCAATTAACAATTAGAAATGATTTTTCATTATGTATATTTAACACCCGGTATAAAAATTTTGTATTCGATAAGAGTATTCATCTCGTCAGCGTACATTATAAATACGATTTTCTAGTTTCTCATTTTGCATTTTCCACTATTTTCCTGATAGCCAGGAGAATATTTCAAAAAAAATTGAAATCATATTTAGAGTGTGTATCGCATATTATTTTTTCAAATGCCACAATTGAATTGTGTTGGATATAAGTATGTTTGTTAGAACTAGAACAATTCTAGAGTTTTTTTTTCTACGAACACGGAAATACAAAAGTTGAAAATAATAGCCCAGCTACCTCGCCAGTGACGAGCAGTGTATGCTAATTTCTCCAAATGAATGTATCTGAAATGAAATACAACTGTTTTTCAGTCAATTCCTGCGCAGAAATCGATAGAATTCCGTTTTTGTTGGGTATAAGAGCTAAGCGATTATGGGCCACAATCTTGAAAATGAAAAAAATCAGATATTGATACGGCCATATCTTGAAAACTGTCCATTTTTGTAGTCTGTAGCAATAGACACTTGATCAGTGCATCGAAATCCACACCATATCAAATATTCAGACATTTTCACGGATCCGTTTGCCTTAACGGTTCGATTAGCGATTAGAAATGATTATTGGATATGTATTCCCTTGTTTCTATTCATATTTAACACTCGGTATAAACAAACTGCATTCGATACGAGTATTTATGTCGTCAGCCTACATTATGAACGATTTTCTATATGCTCATTTTGCATTTACCACTATTTCTTTGACGACTAGGAAACTATTTTAAAAAAAAGTATCTCAGATTCAGTTCCTATAGTGTGTATCGAATATTATTTTTCTAGTGCCCCTATCGAAAGGTGTTGAATATATGTGACTCTGTGATACCTTGAGCAATTCAGAAGTTTTTGTTTCTACAAAAACTGGACTATAGAAATTGAAAATAATAGTCCAGTTACATCGTCAGTGACGAGCAGTGTATAACAATTTCTTCAAATGGCAGTATCTGAAACAAAGAAACAATTATTCTTCAATCGATTCCTGCAGTGAAATCATTGAAACTCGGTTTTTCCTAAGTATAAGAGTGAACTGATTATGTGTCAAAATCCAAAAAATGCAAAAAAATTACATTGATAGAGCCATATCTCGAAAACTGTCCATTTTTGGAGTTTTCGGCAATGGACACTTTTGATCAGTGCATCCAGATCTACACCATACCAAAAATTTGGACAAATTCACGGAAAGCCATTTTCCATATATCTGCAATACAAAAGTTATATATCTTTTTATTACCAACAACATGCTTTTAACCTCTTTATGTAGGAGGTTAACTTTCGCAGCAAATCGTGAGAAACCATTTTTAACCTCAAAAGTTCACCTCCTTTCGCCCTTCTTCAGGATCAATAGTGCGATTCTCAAATGTCTACTAGCAAATGTCGCATGCGACAAAATATCTCCATCTCTTTTTAATTCATATTCGACAAAGGCGATGGATATATTTTGTCGCATGTGACATATGGTAGCTCCGAACAATAAAAGATATAGAGGGGGCTTCTCTGTCTCTTTCTTGAAAGTAATAAACCCGACGTTGTTTAAAAACATCTCAGCCCGAATCATGTTAAAAATGGGCATTGTCGGATATATCCGTTTGCACTCGGGGACTAGGTTGGAATTCCATGATATATTCACTCTTAACTTGGCGATCATGTTTGTTTACGTCCGTTTACGACTTATTTATCGCCTTGTCAAATCAAACCATGTGCGTCGCAGCAAGGTAATCATGGCATTATCCCGATTTTGAGACAAAAATACACCATTTGTTGAAATAGCTGTTACTATTAAAGTCGACCTTAAAAACGATTACCTATCAATAATTAGGAAAAAACTTGTTGCAGTGTGGGTACACTAAGAAGTAAATAAGCAAACTCATCTCTTCTGTCTTGTTGGAATGTCTTTCGAGTACGTAAAACAGCGTCGTTGATACTGCAATACGAGCTATGTCACGAAACATTTATTTCACAGGAGACGTAAAATGATAATAGGTACTACAAAAAAAATTCTAAGCGCGATTATTTTATACTTTGAATTCCAAAACAATGACCGGTAGAAATTCTTATGTAGTAGTTATTTTTTTTGGTGTTATGGCATCGACTGCTATGGTAATTAGTAGTTATTATCTACAGTCTTCTGTAAAATGAATATTTCTGGACATATTGCTCGTATTGCAGTATCAACGACGATAGGTAGTTTAGTAATATTTTTTACTTTTAATTTGTTGGACATGGAATTTACTTCACTATTCTGCAACTATAACATTATAATAACTTGGCAGTTATGTGTGTGTGTACTTGAAATGTAAGCTATTTGAGAGGAACTCGTGATTGTAAAACCGTTGATATAGACACAGATGATACCAGAAGAAAGTGTTTAAAAGTAGCAACGAGAACTATATTCCGTCAGATACAAAAAATTAGACTACTCCAGCAAAAGAATAGAAGAATGCAATACAAAATTTTACTTTGTTTCAAACTGGACAGACGATTTACAATAAGCAAGTCATCGCTCCACCCTGTGAGCAAATCAAGACTACATCAAAATAGAACTGTTGTTTGGTAGGTATGTCTGTAGAGATGTCTTCAGAGATACATGTCGACCCCTATTTAACTCATAAACTTCAATGACTCTCACCTGTTTGATGTTTAAGAAAAAGAAGTAAAATAGTAACTACATGAGAAATTCTCGATTTCCTACCAGGCAGACTTGTAATAGATAGATAGATAGATAGATTCTTTATTGCCTGATTTTCTATTATACAATATGTCGAAATAAATAAATATATATATGGGAGTGGTTACTTACATAAAATATACAGACGTATAAACACTTAATAAATACCTAATAATAAAAACAATACACAGTAAATAATAAAAATAGCATTTAAATATTGCTAGAAGAGTGCATCTCCTACTTGTTACCAACGTAACTTTCAAACTCTTTCAAATTGTAAAAACATTCGTCATGAAGGATCTTCTTTAATCGTCTCTTGAATATACTATAGGATTCACTATCCTTAATGATAGCCGGAAGTTTATTATAATATCGAATGCCACAATTAATGGGAGCTTTTTGACTAAACGAGTGATTTCTTCTTTCTAAAACAAAATTGTTTTTGTGTCTTGTATCGCAATTGTGGATGTCACTGTTTCTCATTAGTTTATCTTTATTGATGTAGATGTAACTGAGCAATTTTAGTAAATATATTGAAGAGACTGTCAAGATTTTATGGCGTTTGAAAGTTTCGCGACATGAAGATCTATAGGGTAGATTAAATATTAACCTCAGAATTCGTTTCTGTAAAACAAAAACTCTTTGCACATCACGTCCCTGACCCCAGATTATGACACTGTAGGTGATAGCAGAGTAAGCATAAGCATAGTATACGTTCAAGAAGGTGTTTCTGTCTAGCATGGATTTGAGTACGGTCAATAAATAATAACATTGATTAATTTTTTTACAGACACCATCAATTTGTTTCTCCCATGTGAAATTACTGTCAAACGTTGTTCCCAAAAATTTCACCGATTTAGAGGTTTCAATAATGGACTCATTGAATGCAATTAAACATTTCAAAGGTGTTTTATCCAAGCTGCAATATTCTATACATACAGTTTTCTTCAAATTTATAATAAGCCTATTTCTAGAACACCAGTTTTCAAATTCAATAAAAGTATTGTCAATTTTTTTTAGAAGATTCTGTTCCGAATGATCAGTTATAACCATGCATGTATCATCTGCATACATAAACACTTCAGCTTGTGTTATATGATGAGGTAGGTCATTAATGTATAATAAAAAAATTAGGGGCCCAAGAACACTGCCTTGTGGGGTACCAATATCATTATCATATTCTTTGGAGATAACGTCGTCAATTTTCACGACAATTTTTCTGTTTTCTAGGTAGGAGAGAAACCAATCATTAAGACAACCACGTATGCCTAATGCATTCAACTTATCAGAAACAAAAGATTTATCAACCGTATCGAAAGCTTTGGTCAAGTCAAATAAAACAGACACAACGTGATTACCACTATCTAATTGTTTGTTAATATATTCGGTATAATCAACTAGACTAGTTTCAGTTAAAAACCCTTTTCTGAAACCGTGTTGGCAATTTGTAAGTAGTTTGAATGAACTCAAGTAATACTCAACTCTTTTAAAAACAAGTTCTTCTATAGTTTTGGAAAAAACACTCAATAATGCTATTGGTCTGTAGTTTTCTATGTTACTAGGGTCATCCTTTTTAAATAATAAAATTATGGAGGCTATTTTAAGGCTTGTTGGAAATGTGCCTTGTGTGATAGAACTATTTATAATATAAGTGAGTATTGGAGCGATTATCTCTTTACATTGCTTGATAACGTTAATTGGAATTTCATCTAAGCCAGTAGATTTTTTATTTGGTAAAAGTTGAATTGCGTCGATGACTTCTAGTTCCGAAACGGGAGCAAAAAACATTGTTTGAGGGGCAAGACTACTTTTGGTACAATTGGTGCTGGCATTTTCACCAAAGTGACCAGAAATCTTTTTATGAATGTCTGAAGACAGAAACTCGCCAAAAGCTGCTGCTTGATCTTTTGGATTACTCAAATGTTCATCGTTATAAATAATTTCTGATATATTGGCACTCTTTCGTTTACCCTTAACTTCATTTACTAAGTTCCAAACTGTTCTGTTTTTGTTATTTGAATGATCAATAATATTTTTATAAAAAAGTTTCTTTTCAGAGATGGCTTGTTTATTTACTTCTTTTTTTAGTTTTTTATACATGTCATTCAGGTTATCGTTATGAACTCGTTTTCGCAACCAGTCAAGATTATGCAGTTCTTTACGTTTTTTGTTCAGTTGATCAGAAAATTTTATTTTACGAGACCTGCTCTTACTTACCAAAGTATTCTTCCGGAAAGCAATATTGAAATACCACGAGAATTCTTCAATGAAATTATCAAAAACTGTGTTGACATCCATTTCTTCACTTACATCAAATGTTATTTTCGAAAGCTGATATATAAATTCATTAATTGAAACATCATCAATTTTTCTGAATGTAATCTTTTTTTGGATCTCAGAGACAGCACTTGAAACTGTAAATAAATCAAATTTGATTACTTGGCAATGGTGATCAGAAAGACCAGGATCAAAGTTATATGTATCAAGAATATGTGGTGTGTTGGTTATAACGTAATCTATTGAAGAGTAACTAGTATAATTTTTTGTCGTAAATATCCGAGTGTAATCTGTGATCAACGACGTCATCTCAAAAGAGCTGAATATATCAAACAATTTTTTTGTCTGTAAGTTGTTAGAGACTTGATCGATGTTGAAATCCCCAGTGATAATCACCTGTTTAAATTTTTCTAACGAAAATGTTAATAATTTGGACAACTGTATGAAAAATAATTCTATGTTTTCTGTTGAATCCGAGCAGGGTCTGTAGATATTTACTAAGCAGCAATTTTTTCTGAACGATACCGCACTTATTTCAATGATCATTTCTCATTATCAATATCGATCGCTCCCTGAGCCTAACTCTACATAAGTAGACATTACTTTTTGACAACTCTAAAACACTTTTTGATAATCTGCCCCAGGATACCAATAATCTAAATTCAGAAAAAAAGATAAGAAAAAGAGTTAATGAGCTATAAAGGCGTTTATACAATTTGGATGAGTATTTCAACATTTTCAAAATAAATTTATCGTCGTATAAACAATTCAAGGGCATATCTTTCTAAATACGTTGTTTCAAGGGAAATCATCTTATTCAAATTCTGTAAACGGCATTTGGAAGTAGAGATCAATATCTACAACTTGTATATTTTGGATTTTCACCTGAGAGGTGGAAAATGTGTTGTAAATATCATTGTAAGTTAATCTAAATGTTTCAATGTGCACCTGAAGTCGCCCGAACTCAACTCGAGTTAATTTCAGTGCGACTTCGGGTGACTTCGGACGCACTTTGAAGCGTTTTGATCAAGTTTCAGTGACATTTTCAACACATTTCCCACCTCTCAGATAAAATTCCAATATATATACATTCTAGATTTTTTTTCTCTACTTTCAGATGCTGTTTACAGAATTTGATTAGGACGATTACCCTTAAATCTTGAAAGATGTGCCCTTAAATTGTTTATAACGCGATTGTGCAAAAAACACACATGGGACAGAAAACATCTTGCGCACAATTGAAACACATGATATTATCTGTCACTTTCCGCAACACTGTTTGTCCAGCTTCAGATTTATAAAAATTATAAATTTTTGAATGGTCTCTTTTTCGAGGTTATCCCGGATTTTCTCAGTGGAAAATGCACCGATCCGGTCGTATAAAAATCCATTTTGTAGGTTTTATAAATCTATACAAAAGTTCCATTGACTGTAAAACGATTTCTTGAATAAGATATTTCCAAAAAATCAAAAAAGTTGAAATTTTTTTCACCATTGCTTGTTAGAAAAATACCTCAAAGCGATTTTGGTGGGGCGAAAACTGGGGTTTTCATTAACGAACTATCTTTTGAAAATTAGTATAGGCCAATTGCGTCCTGTATTCTGTGGGGGAAAAAAGATTGGTCTATGAAACAGGCAAAACTGACAAATCGGCTTTGCTGTGTTTTTAATAACTAGTAATTTATTCTATCGATAACTGAAGTGAAACGTTGATAAAAGCATTTGGCGATGAAATTCGTATTTAACAGGTTAACCATGAAAGAATTGCTGACGCCTCTTACACAACCTTATTTTCAATATTTTATCGGATGCGATGACTACTAACATTGCATATTGTATTTTGTAACATCTTGTGGGTAGGTAGATACGATTAGCATACTGCACTTTCTCTGCAACAATCCGAGAGATGTGTGATATTTTTAACGAAAATTAGTAATAGTCTTCAGAAAACATGAATACACCTCGAAGTACTGATTTTACACACACAATTGAGTAATTTCGTAAAAATTTTTTTTTCTTCACTTTCTCATTTCGAAATGCGGTAAAGGCAAATTTCTCTCGATTATTGCATTATTTCGTGTAAACTATTGAATATCGTTTTTCCATTATTATAGGAGCGTAATTCTTGAGTAACTACGATTAATTCTTGTCACATGAATTTATCATCTTATGTCATCAAATATAATAGAAGAAAATAATTTAAAACTTGTTGTTATTCAGTTTCAGCAACTTGATGATCATTTGCCTTGCTAAAGTATTGAAATTACCGCAACTAAAAATGGTCTATTATGCCCTTGTTGACTCTAGGATAAGTTATTGTATAGTAGGTTGGGGTGGACTTGCTTTAACATATCTAGAAAGGAATATGGGCCGTGGTGGTCGGCTGGTAGTGCGTTCGCCTCGCATGCGTGGGGTCGTGGGTTCGATCCACCGATTCACCGGTCTCGTGCATGGCATCACACGTTAAAAGGTATGGGCTGCGTCTTCCCTAGCTCACACAAGTCTCTCGAAGACTTCCGAGGGTTGCGCGTAGGGGTGCAATCGGTCGACGGAATTAACAATTTTAACAATTTTAACAATTTTAACAATATTTGAGGGGGTGAAAATATGCTTTCAGGATACCGAGATAAACCTCCCCTATGAAAATCTGACGCGCTCGAGTATTTCAAAAAAACTTTTTTTTTTTGCATTTTCAAAAATTCATTGTAACTTATGGTCACGCCGAAATCGTCAGTTTTTTTAAAGGGAGCTTCCTTGGGGCCTACTTAACACCCCTTCCGAAAATCTGACGCGCTCGGGTAAATTTTTTTTTTTGCATTTTTGACTACTTTATATGCCTACCCCCACCACGCAAACCGGCAGATTAGTATACCGTTGTTATCAGAGGCACTTGGGGCATACGTAGTATGAATATCTGACGCGCTCGAGAATGCCCAAGTAACGGTTTTTTAAAACATTTTTGAAAAACCGTACACGCGAAACCCACCGCTAAAATGGTTTTTACCATACGAGCTTTTCTTTTCGAAATTATTTTATCTTTCGATTGTGATAGGTCTCGCCTCCCTAACTATTATAAAAATTGTTGAAAATGGCCACCTTCACTTAACAGGCATGCTTCCGCCCGTCTACGCATGGAATTACGCACACATTCAAATATTCTCGGCGTATTTCGAATAGTTTCACACGCGGCAACTATTCGCTCTCTTCTAAAGTATATTAACGGGAGTTTTATACACTAGAGTTTTGAGGTGCCCCCATAAAAAGAAATCTAAACTATTGAGATCAGGGGATCTTGCTGGCCATTGCTGAGGTCCTCCGCGATCTATCCAACGATTATGATAAACTGTATTTAAATGGTTTCGGACAATTACACTGAAATGAGCTCCATCGTGCATGTACCATATTCGATTCACATCTTCAAGCAACCCGTCCTTCTTCGAGAAAGTGTAAATAAGACCGACCATCAAGGCGTTCTAGTAGAAAAAATGGTCCTAATAGATAATCACCAATATTCCTGACCATACATTAACCGAAAATTGGTGTTTAAAATGAGTTTCGGTTATGGTATGGGGGTTTTCTTCCGCCCACATATGATTGTTACGGAAATTTTGAATAGCATTCCGAGAAAAATGTGCTTCGTCTGTGAACACAATTTTTGACTCAACTACCGATTTAGTGCAATAGGGGAGAGTGGTCGAATATCGACCACTTAAGCAAAATTGTTCATAACTGTATATGTAATATATGTATAAAGACGCTTTGTATATGAAATTACCTCAAAAACTATAAGTAATGTTATGGCAAAAAAAGATAATGGAATAAATAATGTTTGTTCTTTTCTAATGTACAAAACTCATACCGGTACTTTTCTGGATAATATCGACCAGTCGGATAAAATCAACCATAAAGTCGGGTAATGTCAACCATATCGGGTAATATCAACCAAATTTTTTAAATTTAGTTTATTCAAAAAGTAAGGTTACAACAAACTTTTTAACATTTACTACAAACATAATCTTTAGCATTTTCAATAATTGTGCAATCTGCATGCGTCCACACGGCACATGAACGGCATCTCCACCATACTTCATTTGATTTTCCAAACTCTTGACAAACAGAACATATGTCGGCATTTGTAGAATTATCTTTCTTTTCGGGAACTATACGTCGTGAAACTTTTTTCAGCTTCTCCTGTTTAATATCTTTTTGTTTTTCTAACTTCTTCAGTTTTTGTTGCTTTTTCTCTTCTTTATTTTCCAATTCCTCTTTTAATGGCGTTGAGGTCAGTATCTGGGAATGCTTGGTTTTTCGCGATTTGGTTCTAGTTGTTACTGTTGGCAAGGGTAGAAGTTCTGCAAAGCTTCTATTTTCCACGGGTAGCTGAAGTGTCGGATCATCATCGTCGGTCAATTCATCGTCTACAATTTCTTCAAGCTCTAATTCTGAAGATTCACTACCAAAGGAAGGTGTACGGTGACGTTTTGTCTTAGATGGTCCAGGGATAGGCGACGGAGCTTTTAATGGAGATGGTTGTTGAACTGTGGAGGTAGGTGATATAGGAAGTGCTCTTTTCATGGAAGGTGGATCGTGTTGTTTTATCTTAGATGGTCCAGGTACAGGATGCAGTGTTTTTTCTAATCGTGTTATTGCATTTGTTTCAGCAATTATCGGTTCTTGATTCTGCTCAGCATTTGGCGCTGGATCGACTAGTAAGGTACTGAACTCTTCATCACTGAATACAGATCAGTTAAATGGATAAATGCCAGTAGTTTCGAAAGCCTTGACCCCTTTTTCTACAGCTGCCACTTTATTAAAAGCAGTTTTAAATAACTCCGCAATATCCGTTTGCAGAATCTTCTCGTGTTTTCTTGCTTTGATATATCTATCGCATTCTTGATTGTATGCACTCTTTAATGGTCCGAAAAAACCAACATCGAGCGGTTGCAACCGGTGTGAAGTGTGGGGCGGAACTGAAACAACTTTAATGCCATTATCTCTGCAATAATGATATGACCTTAAAGTTGAATGAGTGGAGTGGTTATCCATTAATAACAGGACCGGATCATCTTTACTAGCTTTTGTAAATTTTGCAAAATGTTGAATCCAGTCTTCAAAAATCTCCTCAGTAATCCATCCAGACTTAGAGCACCTATATACAGCACCAGTTGGCCCGTTTCTTTCTAGAGCTTCTTCCATTCTCTTTCGTTTGAAAATAAACATCGGTGGAACAAACGAACCTGCAGCACTCATCGCTACAACAACAGTTACAAGTTGGCCCCTCTCACCACTTGTGACAGCTCCTACCTGTTTTTGACCTTTCTGGGCAATAATGCGGCTTGGCACGTGAACGTTACTAATCCCTGTTTCGTCTACATTGAAGATGCGATGAGCTTCAAAAGTGTGTTCAGAGTAGAGCTTATCTAAATTATCATAAAATATCGTAACTTCATCTTTATTGAATGCCAACACACGGCTCAGACTTGTGGCTTCCGGTTTACGGCAGCTCAATGTCGGGTTGCGCCGCATAAATGCATAGAACCAATCTTTTCCACACATTGCTTTCTCTTTATTAAAAGTGTTTTTTATTTTATTGGTTTGTGCAAATTCAAATGCAAGTTTTCTTATGGACGAAGATGTTAGTCCATAAAAAAGGCGAGAGAGGTTTATAACATGTTTTGCGAGATCTTCTTCTTGCTGAACAGTAAAAACAGATTTTCTGCCCATTTTGTACTTTTTTGTAGCGAAGCGACCTTTTAAACAGTCTTGTAATGTTCCATATGGAATATTGAACATTTGTGCAGTTTTTCGTATGGAAGCAACTTTGTCATGTATTGTCTTAAGCGCACGTTCCATATCCTTTTCAGACCACGAAGCGCGAGAAGTTTTGCGTGTATACTTTTGACGAGGCATCTGTAAAAGAATAAACGCCATTGGTACAATATCGATCACAGTAGGAAAATATCGATCACCCCGGTTGACATTAGACGACTGCACGTGGTAGACAAAAAAGATGAATTACAAAAAAAATCTGTGAAAATGTAACGATAATTCATCACACATAATAAGCACATACATATCTAATTACCTTACTGCACAAAAATCAAAGCTACAATCAAATTAAATCATTACTTACTTTCGTATCGGTGTCACAAATATTATAAGGAATAAGGCAAAATTTAACATCAAGCATTCACTACGGTCAAACATCGACTAAGTGCGTACGTGACTGTATACATAGTAAATACCATCCCAGCGCATGCGGTCTCGCTCTATTAAGAAGTTGAAAAGCTTCAAGAATTGGGTAGGGGTGTGTGATCGATATTGGACAGCGGTTGATATTCGACCACTCTCCCCTACTCTGAAGATACCACTGACAGAAGTTCACACGCTGAGGAAAATCTCTAGGGATTAAAATGCCTGTACTCGTAAAATATGGTATGGGTATAACAAAAAATCAACCAAAATACGCCAAACAATTTGATGACAAATATTCAGAGTTCTAGCGATCTTCCTCATACTCGTCTCAGGATGTTCTCCGATTTCTTGCAGAACCGCGTTCTCAATTTCAAGAGTTTCTAACGCTTAGAGGTCTACCTTCCGAAGAACCTTTCTTGAAACTACCAGTTTCCCTAAGTCAGCGATGAATATTTGAAAAGGTACCTGGTAAGACACGATTAAGATATCTTTCCTGATAAATGCTTCTGGCTTCTGTTGCATTACCATCAGCGAGGCCATATACGTAATGCATTGCCGCCATTTCTGCATTCGTGTAATTCACCATATAAACCGATATTCAGAAAAACAGCGGACAACCAAAATAACTTCAATAACACACTTAAAAAATCAAGTAAATAATAGTGCACTTCGCAATTCCTATAGCTTTTTCAAACACAAAATGGTATTCATAACCAGTGAAAACACAATATTTATAGTGATTTGAAGAACAAAATATACTATCAATTACTGACAGGTCGCTGAATTGATATCGGAAATCCATTCGGGTATTGTCGACATAGATGCAATTATTATGAAAAGATTAAGAAGTGGTGAAAAGAAATATCAATTATAAACAGGTAGCTAAATTACTATCGGGCGATTTATTGTCAACAAAATGTTAGGTACTGCGATATGAAGCAATTTCAATTTAATTATATTAATCACGAACCGAACATCTGACAAGAATTACACATTTTTTTGGATTCTCAATCATTTTGGAAAAAATCTGATCCCTCAATTTGCTTTCAGTCGATTTCCACACCACATCAGATTTTTGAAGAATTGATCCTGAAATGAATCGATTTTTATTTTTGTAAGCGAAAACCATGCGTTGGACAAAGAAAACTCAAGAGGTCAAATTTGCTCAAAAATGAATGAGAATCTCAAAAGTATTCCTTTTTTTAAAAGAAAGCAGTGGCGTAGTATTTTTTCTCCGAAAATATTCAATGCAGAACCCGTACGGACGCCACTGGTTGAGAAAATGAAAATGTTTGTGCATTACAAAATGTACCTTGATGCATAGAAGATATGTACCAAATTTTATAAAAACTTCTACAATATTATCTCAGTAATTATTATAAAACTGTTTTTTTTTCAAAACTTTATCACCCTGTATCTCAAAAGTTAGGACTTTTAGGACATACGTTTATAGGAAGATTTTTCCTTGAAATAAGTCAAAGAATCACCCCCTCAAATATTAGCATGTCTTTAAGGAACACCCTGAATGTTGCAAAAATATTTTATGAAAATTATTTTGAAAAAGAACCGTACCTCTTCATCGGATGCTCTCTATGAAGAAAGCAGAATACTGGATCCACGACAGATATATTTTTATAAAATAGCATTGTACTGTCAAAAACAACAAAAATGAATTCTTGCTTGTTTGCCGCTTTGATGAGACCAGGAATAAAACCAATACAAATGTTGTTCTGGCGTCATCAAATAAAACTGTCAGTCAACTATATGCCCTAACAATTGAAAAGTATAACTCACTATAACCTTTTCAAATCATAGGTTAAAAAATTCATTTTAACAGAAGATAGAAGAAAAATACACCATATAATAAAGAATAAACCAAACGCATAGGATAACACTAAACATTTTGTATTTTACTTTATATTTTATGTTTGTTGATCGCATATCCATTAATTTTGTAACCGAAAATTGACACTCGATTGGGAAAAAATTGATATTTTTGAATGGTCAGGTTTTGCACAAAAATTGGACAAAATAATTTTCATCTCGGAAATCGTCATAGATAGGTATAGGGAATTATGTGGGAAAGTTGTGAGGAATCTTATAAAGATTCCAAAAATGATATAATATACGAGGTGTTCCATTTGAAATAACAAAGTAGCTACTATTTTCTGATACAAGCGGCAACACTGTATTGATGAAAATATTTTAGACGGATAGAGCAAGTTTGATTATCCACGCCCACAAATTTTCGATATGATCTGTCTTTCTGTTCTCCAGATACTTCTAATGTTCCATCCACTGTGAAACACCCGGTATTTGGGGCGCAATTGATAACTCGAAAACGGTTCGTCGTATCGATTTCAAACAAGGACAGAATTCTAGAGGACGTTCGATTCAAGGTACGTGCTGTAATAGAAATAGAAATTTCAATCCACTTTTTCACAAAAAAAATCTCAAAAATGTCTTTGAAGCAATTTTTTGGGTAGATAAACAAATGATTTCAAAATTACAGCACGTACATAGATCAACGTTTTACCTTTCTTTTGAAACCAAATTCATTTCGACTGCCCCTCGAGATTAAAGTCGGGGGGTCCGAGATTAAAGTTGGACCCCCGAAATAAAAGCCGGGGGTCCGATATTAAAGTGTGGAGTCCGAGATTAAAGTGGGGGTCCGATATTAAAGTCGGACCCCCTAGATTAAAGTCGGGGGTCCGAGATTAAAGTCGGGGTCCGAGATTCTTTAGAGTCGGGAATCCGAGATTAAAGTCGGGTGTCCAAAATAAAAGCCAGGGGTCCGATATTAAAGTTAGGAGTCCATGATTGAAGTGGAGGGTCCGAGATTGAAGTCGGAGGTCCGAGGTTAAAGTCGGACCCCCTAGATTAAAGTCGGGGGTCCGAGATTAAAGTTGGGGGACCAAGATTAAAGTCGGGGGTCCGAGATTAAAGTTGGGGGACCAAGATTAAAGTCGGGGGTCCGAGATTAAAGCCAGGGGTCCGAGATTAAAGTCGGGTGTCCGAAATTAATGTCGGGGGTCCGGGATTAAAGTCGGAGGTCCCAGATTAAAGTCGGGGTCCGAGATTCTTTAGAGTCGGGGATCCGAGATTAAAGTCGGGGGTCCGAGATTAAAGTTGGGGGACCAAGATTAAAGTTGGGGGTCCGAGATTAAAGCCAGGGGTCCGAGATTAAAGTCGGGGGTCCGAGATTAAAGTCGGGTGTCCGAAATTAAAGTCGGGGGTCCGGGATTAAAGTCGGGGTCCCAGATTAAAGTCGGGGTCCGAGATTCTTTAGAGTCGGGGATCCGAGATTAAAGTCGGGGGTCCAAAATAAAAGCCAGGGGTCCGATATTAAAGTTAGGAGTCCATGATTGAAGTGGAGGGTCCGAGATTAAAGTCGGAGGTCCGAGGTTAAAGTCGGACCTCCTAGATTAAAGTCGGGGGTCGGAGATTAAAGCCAGGGGTCCGGGATTAAAGTGGGGGGTCCAAGATTAAAGTCGGGATTAAAAAAAAAATTGGCTCGTAGTTTTCTGCGTAGTTTGTACAAAATACTATGGATCTTCATCAAGTAACGGCAGAGTCAACCAGAAAAAAAAATTATTGATTTGTTGATAGAATATACCACGTTGGTACACTATGTTCCACGAATTAGCCAGCTTTGTGAACAAGAATATAATTCAACAATCAAGGTTATTAAAAGCGCCAAATCATCACCAGAATTAGTCGAAATATATTTTTCAATTCTCCGTTATTCGCCAATGGATGATTAAACTGTGGTTTGTGAGTCGGTAAAAGTTATTCCCATTTCGATTCTCTAAAGGTCACCCCGCTCTGCAATAGCGTAACCTTGCTTGCTGGTTACTGAAAGTGAAGAGGATGGGACATTTATGATCTTTGTGCGTCTCTCCACATTCAATACAGTGTTCTACACCGTGTACAGAGTGTTCGATCGAAAACGAACGTTCGACTTAGATGTTCGAATGACAATTAACAAAAAAGGTTAGACAAATATGTGTAGTTATCTTCTACAAAGTGAAGGAACTTTGAAGCCTGTATCGTTAGCACCAGCGTCGATAAGGGGGGTACTGGGGGGTCAGTACCCCTCTAGGAGAAGCATTAGAAGCAGAAAAATTGAAGGAGACAATAGTCCAACTCCCAAAGTCGCGTATCAGTGAACGCCATGGCGAACAGAAAATGGTCACTGTTTGGTTTAATGGGCGAACCTTAAATTGTCTACCCGATCCACATTTGTTATAAGCGAAAGTACGTTACAATTGTAGGCCAATAAACAGAGCCATTTTTCTCACAAAATTTCAACTTAAATTGCTCCGCCGATTTCTTTTTTGCAATTCGGTCGTCACGGAGGGTTGAATATTTAGCAATGAAGTTATCACCCCCTGAGGGAAATCGTAAAAAATTTTTTCTGGAAGGTATTTTCTTGACATTTCAGCTCTGGGCAATGAATATGAGTGAAACTCGGTATTGAATGAATGAATGAATGAATGTATATTTGACTATTTTACGCACATAGGTACATTTATAGCAAGTCATTTTGGGTAAAATAAACTCTTAGAAAAGTAAAAGATAACAAAGTGAGATTTCACATAAAGCTATCATACATATATACACACACATATATATATATATATATATATATATATATATATATATATATATATATATATATATATATATATATATATACAGGGTGAGTCAGAATAAGACCGACAAACTCCGACTACAGATTCCTTGCCTCATTTTGAGATGAAATGTTTCTATCAAGGTATGTCCTAAAATGCATCCCCTCTGAGATACAGGGTGTCAAAAGTGCGAAAAAAATTTAGATTGATTTTTTTCTCTCCAAAACTCATTGAGAAAAAAATTTCAAACTTGGTGCACTAATCAAGGTTTATCAACGTGATAATTTGAAGTTATAATTTTCAATTTTCGTAATCCAGTGGCGTAGTTACGATGGTATGTGGTCATATTTTCCTTCATATTTTCTTTGGACAACTGAATTGACAAATGAGCGTTTGACATCAGTTAGGCTCATCCATACTCAACCTAAAAGTCATAACATTTCATTTGCCTAAAAGTGAAGGTTTCTGAGATATTTGCGAAAAACTGAAGATATGTCCTGAGAATAGACATACCATCCTGTGTGCTATAATCGCATGATGCAACTTTATTATAACTTATAGGAATAATTGTCAACCTCCTAAACATTTTTCAATGTTAGGAGTATTCATAACAGTACAGGTAAGTCAGAATGAGACCGACAAACTCCGTTTTTTTTATTCGTCATATTATTTGAACGAATTTTCTTTGGACAACTGAATTGATAAATGAGCGTTTGACATAAGTTAGGCTCATCGATACTCAACCTAAAAGTCATAACATTCTGTGTCTAAAAGTGAAGGTTTCTGAGATAATTGAGAAAAACTGAAGATATGTCCTGAGTATCAACGTAATTTGCTATGTGCAATAATAAAAAAAACAAACCCAACTTCAAATTAATAATACTCCACTCAAATAAGAGTTTAGATCTGAACCAATTTTTGCGAAAAACCGAAGATAAGTACTCTTGATTTGTTGAATTTTATGTTGGAGTATCATTTTTAGAGCCTTTTCTAATTGGTGTATCGAGGAAAATTAATCCATTCAGCATATGGTTTTGAAAAAGAACAAGAACAAAAAATTTGTGTATTTTTATGCATTGATCAATGGTATACAAACTAGTCTGGAAGGTTAGACTTTGCAATTAGTTATCACGAATCGAAAGAAAATTATTTAGGAACAGTACAGTCAATTGACATATTAAGCATCCTCGGTAGCTAAAAGCTGAAGCTAATATTGGAAGAATTGAAAAGATGGTTCGGATGAGTCTGAATTAGACAGTCATTGTTTCCGGTAGAAACAAACTGATATATCGACACATACATTAGAGCTACGTTTGAGTTGAAGCCCGATCGAGCGAGCAGGGCATTCAGTGCATCGGCGGGGCTTTTGATGCCATTGAAAACAATGGAACAGAATTGGCCCAAACTTTCAAAAGAAATGCGATAAGGTTATTGGGAGCGCGCCCGGATCGTTTAGGGCATCAACTCGAACGCAGCATAGTAGATATGATTGACACTATTGATAGTAACCCAAACAAGTTTGTATTGTTGTCAAGTCATCTTTCATCATTTCAGTCAGTGAAGATCGTTTCAAAATGGATTATGGACGGAGTACCGGCTCATTTTCAACGAATCGTTCGTCAATTTCTTTATGAAACAGTTCATGATCAGTGGATAGGTAGACGTGGTCCCATACACTGGCCTGCACGTTCTCCGGATTTAACGTCACTAGACTTTTTTTGTGGGGATACTTTAAATCCCTGGTGTATTCGACACCTGTAGAATCTGTTGAAGATTTGCATGTACGTTAATACAGGATACACCAGGAATATTCCAAAGTGTGCGACAGTCAATGATACGGAGATGCCAATTGTGTATCGAACAAAATGGTGGTCCATTTTGAGCCTTTTTTGTTTTTATGTTGTGTACCCTATGAACCTTTTCTATCATTTGAGTAGATATAAATACACAATAATTGTTTTTCTTCGCCAAAAACATGATGATTGGAAAATATTTTCCTAGATAATTCAGTATGAAATGACTTTAACAAATTAAAAGTAGGTACTTATTTACAGTTTTTCGCAAATATTATTTTAGGCTTTAACTCTCCTCTAACAGGAGTATTATAATTTGAGGCTGGGTTTGTCAGTGGATCTGTCAGAATAATCATTATGCAACAATGTATGGTCACATATCGGTGAATTTACGGAATCGATTCGTTCAAATATTATGACGAATAAAAAAACGAAATTTGTCGGTCTCATTCTGACTTACCTGTACTATGTAATGAATACTCCCAACATTAAAAAACGTTCAAGTGGTTGACAATTATTCCTATAAGTTATAATAAAGTTGCATCATGCGATTATAGCACACAGGATGTTATGTCTTATGTCTCTTCTCAGGACATATCTTCAGTTTTTTGCAAATATCTCAGAAACCTTCACTTTTAGGCAAATGGAATGTTTTGACTTTTAGGTTCAGTATGGATGAGCCTAACTGATGTCAAACGTTCATTTGTCAATTCAGTTGTCCAAAGAAAATATGGAGGAAAATATGACCACATACCATCGTAACTACGCCACTGGTTTACGAAAATTGAAAATTATAACTTCAAATTATCACGTTGATAAACTTTGATTAGTGCACCAAGCTTGAAATTTTTTTCTCCAGGAGTTTTAGAGAAAAAAAATTAATCTAAATTTTTTTCGCGCTTTTGTCACCCTGTATCTCAGTGGGGATGCATTTTAGGACATACCTTGATGGAAACTTTTCATCTCAAAATGAGGCAAGGAATCTGTAGTCGGAGTTTGTCGGTCTTATTCTGACTCACCCTGTATATACACATGTACACATACACACATATACACATATTAATAATGAGGGCTAATTATTTTCAACAATTAAACTCCCTCCCGGGGCATCAACCCCTTCCCGAAATCCTGTTTTATTGGGGTATTTTCTATGAATATGTAAAATTATCAGTCCTGAGTAATGAAACTGAGCGAAAATTTGTAAAAATAATAGTTATAAATTATTAGAAACGATTTTCCCGCCCCCGCATTCAGAGCATATCCCCCACATCGCGGAAACATTAGGGTGAGAGGGAAGGGAGAGATTATTTGAAAAAACTCTCTAACTACTACTCTTAGATATAAATGTGGAAACAATCGTTGAAAACTGTCGTTCTAATTGTGTCCAAGCGTCGTTCTACACACACAGTATCATCTACATCTAAATCTTGATTGCATATGATGCAGGTGGTCATAGAGGCAAGGGGGGTTCCTGATGATCGTCATCCATTGTCGAGGGGCCCTCTCCAGCAGAGGTGCTACTGGTACTATACCAACTGGCATCCTTTAAGGAATACATATCGTCAATAGAGAAATTATGGAATGTTGGTGTAGAATGTTAGCCATATACTACGCAATTCAGAAGAAAACTTGAGAAAACTTGCTTGATCAGACAAAAGCTTCATATTCTTGAAGTAAAATTTTGTAATATAGCACATAAAAATCAAAGCGGGAACACTTATGTGAGTGTTGAGCAAGTTTGATTCACAAAAATGTCAACATCAAATTGGTAGTTTCCCCTGAATTCCTACTTGGACCTTTAAAAATTTGAAATGGCCAAGTTCTGAAACAACACTAACACTTAGAATAGAATAGAAAAAACTTGGTCAACTAGGCAAACATTCATATTCTGCAGGTCAATTTTTGAATGAGTGTATAAAATCCCAAGCATTTATGCATTTTAAGCAAGTTCCATTTAATAAAATGTTAATGACAAACTGGCATTTTCTCCTGAATGCCTAGGTGGATCTTCGGAATTTCGGAAATGTAAGTCATATCTGACATTGCGATATTTTGAAACAGAGCTGAGTTGAACATGAAACAAATATTTCAAAATTAAACTCACCATTTTCAATTAACAACAGTGACAAAGCACTAAGATATGTTTCCTCGTCTCCGACTATCGCTGTTATCTCAGTATCCAGTGTTTTCTGCACAGGAACTTTTATATTACCTGACGTCTACATAGAGCAACGTTGACTGCTGTATACTATACAGCGGCGCGCTAGCTGCCGCATTGACAAGGTCCCAAGCCGATATTTTTCAGGTTTTAGAATCTCAATGAATTTAAAACAGGTACACTTCGGGACAGTTTCCTTTGGTGCACTGTCTTCCTCGGTCTCTAATCCCCATATTCCATCAAGGACTGATTTTATTTTTCTTTCCATAGAACGATAATGCGATCAAATGCCGAGTAATCTCTATTTTAAGTACTTAAAAGATTGACTGGATTGCATTTAAAATTTGTACAAGTAACCACCAAATTTGTATGAATATTTTCAATAAGAGCAGGGTTTTTTCTGCAAACTGGCTTTTCATTCATGTTCATGCTTTTATCTCTGAGTTATTAGCAGTTGAATTTATAAACTTCCTCAAGAATTTGTAACCTAAAATATGCGAAGAATTGAAAACACTCGTATTTAAAACCAACATTATTTGGACCGGTTAAACGTTATGCAATGTGACAATGAAGTATTCCTCATCTGTTCATTTTACTTGCTACAAGTGATGAGACATTATTTCAGTAATCACAAGCATTATTTCACGAAGTGAGGAACTTCAATATTATAAGATTTTCAATTGCAATTTTGCATCTGGCAACTGCGCGTATGAATATGAATAATATCAGAATACAAAGCTGCGATCTTTATCTTCAAAATGACGTGAGATTTATCCGAATTGAACATTTATGTGAGGAGTTCTCTGTAACCTTATCCAGATTATAAGGTTAGGTTGGAATTTGCCGAATTAGCACCACCTAAGATATGCTTGTCATATCTTCCATAATTGTTGTTGTCGAACCATGCACGCTAGAAAGAGATAAAAAAAACAAAATCGCGTCTTTGAATAGGAATCTCTTGCGCAAGCGCACTAATTCAGCAGCGTCCAATTCGAAGTCGATTCTCATTTTTTTTGGCATCACATAGGCTATCTTTATTATCCATATTCGTAGTTAATAGGTATATGGTTCTAGGATATTCATGATATTTTATAATTGCCGTTTTTATTTCAATTTCTGCCCCCCGTATTTCAGAAAAGAAGCAACTCCGGACATATGTTTATGGGAACATTTCTTCTTGAAATAACCTAAAGAATCACTCCCTGCAGGTAGGAACAGTAGTTAGGTAACACCCTATATATTTGTTTTTTTTTCAAAGAAGGCCGATAGGATAGAAATGTAACCGTTAGTTCAATTTCTCAGATCTATGAGGATTATGATAGAGCAATATCTGGTAGGAATTAAATTCAATATATTTTACTTCGTCAAAAAAAATTCGGTATAACCTCGTATTAAGAATGAGGCTTTTTCAACGTAACATATATTGGGGATGTTTCTTTGTTTTCAAATGAGTATTACAAAATTATCCACAACCAAATTCAAAAAACGAATACAATCAAATTAATCTCAAGCGCATGTGCAATGGGGCTCAGTTGACGTTTGAAAAACACATATGACGATAACATCATCGCGTCCAAAAATATATGAGAAATTGCAGTGTTATCTCAATGCGACATTTCAGAGATGTCATGTCACACATTATTCGCTTCTACATCGCAGCAATGCCACCCTTTTTATATCGCTGTTACCTTTCAGAGATTTTACAATGTTACTTCCCTGCGACATCTTAGAGATATTGCAATGTTAATTCTGTGACATTTCTGAGATGTCGCAACGAACTAACATTGTGACGTATCTGAGACGTTGCAATGAAAAAACATTGCGACATCTCAGAGGCGTCACAATGTTACCAAATTGCGACATTTAAGGGACGTCACAATATTACCAAATTCTTCAGAAATGAATATTTTTGACAAAGTGTACGATATCAAATTTAATTTCTACCTATCATATCCTCATTGTTTAAAAGTTTATGAAAATTTTATCATTCTAAAAATCATTAAATTGCAAATTTCCTCCTTAATTTTGCTCCTCTGACATGAACATTCAACTCAACCAAAAACGGCTCTATGCCGGATTGTCACTAGAGAGATTTGAATCGTTTTGAAAGGAATTATGTCTCTAATTCACCTGCCACTCACTACCGGAAAGGATACTGAACTTTCCAATAAATTTTATTGTAATTTTTTTTTAGGAAAAAAACAGCAAACTGAAAAAGCGCTTTTGTCGATCTTAAATCAAAATATTTAATATAATAATAATAATAAGAAGAATTTTTTAAAGGTATTTTCAGCCAAGGGCCAAGAAATAGGCAAGTCCGATTCTGCTTATGTAAAAATTACCCTACAAAATCAGATGACGTGTTATTAGGCACCTTTCAGATATTCGGAACACTTTCAGAATTTCATTAGATGTGTATAAAACCAGCTAAGGTTTTTTGGGACCTTCAATGGAGTAAATGACTCAATCAATTTGACTTTTCAGGTATTGCAAAATAAACTCTCCTTTATTGCATTACAGCGTGTTGGAGATGGAGATGAATACTACGTGATGAACATAGAATGTCACGTTGTGGCCTCCACTCCCGATAGACTTGAAAATAGAAGGAAAGTATTGACGCCAGTGGCTCACCGAATACGATTTCAGTGATTTGATTTGTCTTTTATAAATTAAGTGCTATTACTTGAAATAGTACGGAAGCGTGGAAGGACCAACTGTTTTAAAATAATTTTGTTTTTATAATTCCGACTTTTATCTATCTCGGAATTTCGACTTTTATCTAGGAATTCCGACTCTTATCTCAGAATTCCGACTTTTATCTCGGAATTCCGACTTTTATGTTGGAATTCCAACTTTTATCTTGGAATTCCGACTTTTATCTCGGAATTCCGACTTTTATGTTGGAATTCCAACTTTTATCTCGGAATTCCTACTTTTATAAATTGGAATTCCAACTTTTACCTCGAAAATCCGTCTTTTATGTTGGAATTCCTACTATTATCTTGGAATTCCGATTTTTATGTTGGAATTCCAACTTTTATCTAGGTATTCCGACTTTTATGTTGGAATTCCAACATTTATCTCGGAATTCCGACTTTTATGTTGGAATTCCAACTTTTATCTCGGAATTTCGACTTTTATGTTGGAATTCCAACTTGTAGCTCTAAATTCTGTCTTTTATGCTGGAATTCCAACTTTCATCTCGGAATTCCGATTTTTATGTTGGAATTCCAACATTTATCTCGGAATTCTGACTTTTATGTTGGAATTCCAACATTTATCTCGGAATTCTGACTTTTATGTTGGAATTCCAACATTTATCTCGGAATTCTGACTTTTATGTTGGAATTCCAACATTTATCTCGGAATTCTGACTTTTATGTTGGAATTCCAACATTTATCTCGGAATTCTGACTTTTATGTTGGAATTCCAGCTTTTATCTCGGAATTCCGACTTTTACGGTGGTATTACAACTTTCATCTGAGAATTCCAACATAAAAATCGGAATTCCAAGATAATAGTTGGAATTCCAACATAAAAGACGGATTTTCGAGGTAAAAGTTGGAATTCCAATTTATAAAAGTAGGAATTCCAAGATAAAAGTTGGAATTCCAACATAAAAGTCGGAATTCCGAGATAAAAGTCGGAATTCCAAGATAAAAGTTGGAATTCCAACATAAAAGTCGGAATTCCGAGATAAAAGTCGGAATTCTGAGATAAGAGTCGGAATTCCTAGATAAAAGTCGAAATTCTGAGATAGATAAAAGTCGGAATTATAAAAACAAAATTATTTTAAAACAGTTGGTCCTTCCACGCTTCCGGACTATTTCAAGTAATAGCACTTAATTTATAAAAGACAAATCAAATCACTGAAATCGTATTCGGTGAGCCACTGGCGTCAATACTTTCCTTCTATTTTCAAGTCTATCGGGAGTGGAGGCCACAACGTGACATTCTATGTTCATCACGTAGTATTCATCTCCATCTCCAACACGCTGTAATGCAATAAAGGAGAGTTTATTTTGCAATACCTGAAAAGTCAAATTGATTGAGTCATTTACTCCATTGAAGGTCCCAAAAAACCTTAGCTGGTTTTATACACATCTAATGAAATTCTGAAAGTGTTCCGAATATCTGAAAGGTGACTAATAACACGTCATCTGATTTTGTAGGGTAATTTTTACATAAGCAGAATCGGACTTGTCTATTTCTTGGCCCTTGGCTGAAAGTACCTTTAAAAAATTCTTCTTATTATTATTATTATATTAAATATTTTGATTTAAGTTCGACAAAAGCGCTGTTTTTTCCTAAACAAAATTTCAATAAAATTTATTGGCAAGTTCAGTATCCTTTCCGGTAGTGAGTGGCAGGTGAATTAGAGACATAATTCCTTTCAAAACGATTCATATCTCTCTAGTGACAATCCGGCAAAGAGCCGTTTTTGGTTAAGTTGAATGTTCATGTCAGAGGAGCAAAATTAAGGAGGAAATTTGCAATTTGATGATTTTTAGAATGATAAAATTTTCATAAACTTTTAAACAATGAGGATATGATAGGTAGAAATTAAATTTGATATCGTACACTTTGTCAAAAATATTCATTTCTGAAGAATTTGGAAATATTGTGACGTCCCTTAAATGTCGCAATTTGGTAACATTGTGACGCCTCTGAGATGTCGCAATGTTTTTTCATTGCGATATCTCAGATTCGTCACAATGTTAGTTCGTTGCGACATCTCAGAAATGCCACAGAATTATCATTGCAATATCTCTGAGATGTCGCAGGGAAGTAACATTGTAAAATCTCTGAAAGGTAACAGCGATATAAAAAGGGTGGCATTACTGCGATGTAGAAGCGAATAATGTGTGACATTACATCACTGAAATGTCGCATTGAGATAACACTGCAATTTTTCATATATTTTTGGCCGCGATGATGTTATCGTCATATGTGTTTTTCAGACGTCAACTGAGCCCCATTGCACATGCGCTTGAGATTCATTTGATTGTATTCGTTTTTTGAATTTGGTTGTGGATAATTTTGTAATACTCATTTGAAAATAAAGAAACATCCCCAATATACAGGGTGATTCAAAAGTACTTTGACAAACTTTAAGAGGTGATTCCTCACAAAATTCTAATATGATTTGTCCAAATAAATATATGTCCGGAAACGCTTCGTTTCCAAGATATAGGGTGAAGTATTATTTTTATTTTCGATTGTTTCAAATAACTTTTGAAATACTGAACTCAATTAAACGAAACTTGGTAATAAGAGGTTTTTGAGGTGTCGAATTCGAACCTGTTGTTATTATTGCTCGTACTCGTAAGGGTCGCCACCAACACGTCTTTTTCTTTTTTGAAGATTCATAACTTTTTTGAGTGTTCTTCTAGCACATTTTTCAGTAAAAAAATCGACTCCTCTATCATATCTACGTAAAAAAGCTACCCTTGTTACAAGTCGTTGTAAGCAACCGTTTTCTAGAAAATAGGACTTGAAAATTTCAAGTGGATTATTTGATAATCTATGCATGTAATAATTATTATCTTTATTTTGCATTTGCATTTGCATAAATTTGACGTTTAAGTAAGCAGTTTTGGTTTTTTTGTAGGGGGCGCCACCTATTCTATTACTTTTTACTCGCTTTCCTGTTGGGTACGTTCCTTTATGACATCCTTAACCGAAATAGTAATTTAATAATAATAATTCAATAGTAATAATTAATAGTAATAAAATTTGCAAGAAATGTCAACATTTTATTTCAGGAAATTTTGAATATGTAGAATAAACTAAAATAAACGAAACTAAATTGTATTCAAATAAATTGTTGAAAGTGTCCACCTTCAGCGAAGATACAGACAGTCAGTCGTCTAGTCATTGATTCTCGTACCCGCTCAAAAATTATTGGTGTGTTCCTTATTGTTTCACGTGCGTCTACTATTCGGTTTCTAAGATCTTCCTCGTTCGCTACTGGAGTTTTATAAACTAGTGACTTCAAATGTCCCCAATAATAAAAATCTATCGGGTTCAGATCTGAGGACCTTGGTGCCCACGGCTGGTTAGGTTCTTCTACACCCCTACCGATCCATCGATTAGGATTTGGCTAAGGAATTCCCTGGCTACAACGCTAAAATGGGCCGGAGCCCCATCATGCATAAACCACATGCGGATACGAATTTCTAATGGTACATTCTCAAGTAGTCCCGGCAATTAATTTTCTAAAAAGTGTGCCATTCAGTTGGAGCGGAAGAAAGAAAGGACCTATCAAGTAATTATCAATTATTGCCGCCCATACATTTACAGAAAATTGATACTGATAATGCCTTTCACTAACTGCATGCGGATTTTCGAGAGCCCAAACATGGTTGTTATGAAAGTTTGTGATAGCATTTAGGGAGAAGTTTGACTCGGCCGTGAAGAATACATATCTTAAAAATTGAGGATTTCCAGCCAATTTTCTCAAAAACCACTGACACATAGTAATGCGTTGGGGAAAGACTCGTGGCAAAAGAGCTTGTACCCTTTGAATATGGTATGGATAAAACTGTTGATCATGGATAATCCTCCAAACTATGGACTGAGTAGAATTGACAGCTTCAGCAATTATTCTTGTACTTGTTTCTGGATTCTCCTCGAGAGCGTTCAAAACAGCTCCTTTCAATTCTGGGGTTCGGACTGCTCGTGGTCTTCCAATAATATCAGCTGCCCTCTTAAAGCTACCTGTTTCTGCCAAACGACGGTGGAGACTAGCAAATGTTGGAGCTGAAGGCAGTACTCGATTAGGAAATCGCTTCTGGTAAATACGTCTTGCTTCGCACGCATTGCCATCCGCAAGGCAATAAACGAAATGCATATCGGCTAAATGAGCATTATTGTTTAAATAATCCATTTTTACAAAATAAGTGTTTTCTACTTCTACTTACGGAAACTTCAACAAAACGTTTAACTGTCACAAAATATGTAATTACCAAAACTACTTACTTAAACGTCAAATTCTTTTCCAAAGCATTCTTGTGAAAAATGCAAAATATTGGTAATAACTTCAACATGCATCGATTATCAAATAATTGACTTGAAATTTTCAAGTCCAAATATTTAGAAAACGGTTGCTTACAGCGACTTTTCACAAGGGTAGCTTTTTTACGTAGATATGATAGAGGACTCGATTTTTTTACTGAAAAATGTGCTAGAAGAACACTCAAAAAAGTTTTGAATCTTCAAAAAAGAAAAAGACGTGTTGGTGGCGACCCTTACGAGTACGAGCAATAATAACAACAGGTTCGAATTCGACACCTCAAAAACCTCTTATTACCAAGTTTCGTTGGAAACGAAGCGTTTCCGGACATATATTTATTTGGGCAATTCATATTACAATATTGTGAGGAATCACCTCCTGAAGTTTGTCAAAGTACTTCTGAATCACCCTGTATGTTACGTTGAAAAAGCCTAATTCTTAATACGAGGAATTTAATTCCTACCAGATATTGCTCTATCATAATCCTCATAGATCTGAGAAATTGAACTAACGGTTACATTTCTATTGTATTGAAAAAAAAACAAATATATAGGGTGTTACCTAACTACTGTTCCTACCTGCAGGGAGTGATTCTTTAGGTTATTTCAAGAAGAAATGTTCTTTTCTGAAATACAGGGGGTAGAAATTGAAATAAAAACGGCAATTATAAAATATCATGAATATCCTAGAACCGATTTGGTTAAGATTTGGTACATTCATGAACTAATAAGGCGCTCATTAAGCCCTAACTAGATTGAAATTATAAGGGCCAGTGGTGTCTCAGTGGGCACCACTATTGTAAAAAAAATTACGTCAGTGACTTTTCTTCGTAGATTTTCATTTTTTTAGATTAAGCAACTGAAAATACAACTTTTTGGTCTATTGTATTTTCTTCATATGCCATGGGACTGGAGGAACTGCTCTAGTCATTGAGATATCCCAAAAGGCTTGACAGAAGATAGGGGCACAATATAGATCTTATATGTCACAGTGTTTTGAAACACCCTCTAAACAGAATAGAAAGAAATACCCCTTTACACTTCTGGATGTAAACTTGTTTTTGAAGCTTTAAACTGTTATTATTGATAATATCATTATTATTATGTGGTTCCCATGTTCTGATATCATTCTTTTAGAATCCTCACATACACTCTATGTAGTATTACTGGCTGCATCATTGAAATTTGAGCGACGTGTATGTCTGGGCGAGTATAGGAATTCAGAAAAGTGAAGGGGATTCATATGCAAATGATAGAAAGTAAAGATGTGAACCTTATTGGCAATGTTTCAGGGATATTCACATAGGCGTAAATTAAGGGGTATTTTGATCATTTTTCCTAGCAATTTTTTTTTAGTTTTTATGCGACTATATCTCTTGAAGAACAATTCACGCCAGGGTACTGTCTTGAGAAGTTCATATAAATAGTACCTAGCTAGAGAAAATATGTTAGTTAACGAGAATATGAAGAAATTATATTTAATTTTCGCTCCCCACACCAATTTAAATTTTTTTTTGTTATGCAATTCAGGTTTTATTAATTTAGTTTTTATTTTATAACAAGGAAATATGATGATAAAAATTCACCATACTTGTGGTGACATGAAGAAATCGCTCAATCATGTGATAAGTTTGAAACATTTTGTTTCATGATTTCATTGAAAATATGAAGATGATGTTCATTCATAAAGTCAGTTGTGGAATCATCTGCGACTGAAAGTTGGAATTTAGTCGCTATTTTCCATCGTACAAGATAACCTCTCTTGGAAGGGATTCATGTTTTAAAGAGAAACATTCTCAATTGAAAATTGAATCAATACATGACTCCTCTGGAAATGGAAAAACCCTACGATAAAATTGAAGTTACTTTTTTGTAATATCTAACAGAAAACAACTACTTCCCCGGCAAAAGCCACGCTGGACATTGAACTACATCTGATAGATATTGAGAAAGACCCTATATAACTTGAAGAAAAAATCTGAAAGTGAAAATTTGCATTTTCATTCAGATAGTTGATTTTTTTTCCATTTCCAGGAGTCATATATTGATTCAATTTTCAATTGAGAATGTTTTTCTTAAAAAAAAATTGGTACCTCAATACTTTGAACCCAACCTAATACAGATTTGTCTTGAGTAACTGTTTCCCGATTTCGATAAAAACCTTTTGGGCACCTGCATCTGACGAGTTTGTTGTCCAGTTTTCTGGGGCTCCTTCTGGTACCTGATGTAGAGGTGTGACTTCTCCACCTCTCCCCTCCCTTTTTTCAGTTTTGTCCTGAATTTGGGGAGCTGGTAGTTTAAAGGCACAGGAAGTTTGTGGGAGGTGGTCTTCGAAGGAACAGCCTGAATTGCCAAGCTTTAACTGGAGTCTTCATTTCTGATCCTGCCTTCCTGACAGCAATGTTAGTTTTTACTTCTTCATAGAGATCGGGACCAAATAAAAATTCCCCGATTCCCGCTTCTTCAAAAACTTTTGATGTCAGTTTTAACGTTCGGCATAATGACGTAACTTCTATGATTAGACAATGTGTTATGCAGATTTGTCAAAATCTGAGTTGTGTAGGCCATCACACCAAAGGGTTCTTTGTTAGCTTCTGGATCCTGCAGAAATTGATTCATCAAGGGTCCTACTGCAGTCAAACTAGAAGCTAACTCCTCACCGAGCAAAGAATTTGTCCTGTTTTAAAACTGGTTCAGGTGGGCAACTTTGAAGCTCCAGGTTCAACTTTGGAGGGTTGAATCCTGGACAGTTTCCAACAACTGGATATTTTCCAAACAATTCTTTCTTGACATCTTTGTCTATACCTTTTCCTAGATGAACGCAGCTCAAGTGGAACGAATGGGACTCGTGAGTAGAATGACTATCATCTGGAAACATTATCTGGTACACAGATGGTTGAAAAACAGATGAAGGAATAGGAGCAGGAATATACGGGGTGGGGCCAAAAAGGAACGTAATAGTCCCACTTGGTAACAACACCACAGTATTCCAAGCAGAGGCACATGCCATAAGAACATGCATACAGATGAATCTAGACCGTGAGTGTGAAAGAAAACACATCTAAATTCTATCTGACAGCCAGAGCGCTATTTTAAAGCTCTGAACTCAATACAGATAAAGTCTAAGCACGTCTCGGAATGTCTTCAGAGCCTCAATGAACTGTCGAAACGCAACAAGGTTACACTTGTGTGGGTGCCCGGACATAGGGGAATTGAAGGCAATGAAAAAGCAGACCAACTTGCAAAGAAAGCATCTGAATCACCATTCACAGGTCCAGAACCAGAGTTTGGAATTAGCAAAACCCGATGCGGAAATCTAATCAATGAGTGGAAGAAATCAAAACACCAAAGGTATTGGGACCAAATCGAAGGGCATCGACACAGCACAGCAATGGTGAGGCACCTGAGCCAAACACTGACGGCTGACACACTCAACCTTAACAGATCTAAGATGCGCACGATCACCGGCTTACTAACCGGTTACTGCGGCCTTAGGAAACACCTACACACCATGGGAATAAATAGAGAAACCGTGTACTGTCCACTATGTGGTGACGAGGAGGAAACAGCCTTTCGCAATCATCTTCGACTGCGACGCGCTGCTCAACAAGCGTAACAGAATATTCGGACAGATCATCCTAGAAACAGGCACGAATCCTAAATACCTAGTAAATAGACTACTGAACCTGGTGAAAAACACAGGCCTATTTAACTAGGAACCACTGACGACAGAACAATACAATAGACCCCAGCTGGGAAACCTCAAGGTAAACCCGGTATCTCGCTCATCAGCCTTTAACCAACCAATCAACCAACCTAGATAAACCGCCCACCGAACGACAAAAGCTCTTCATGCAATATAATAGAATTAGCTTTAAGTCTTGTAGGATCAGTACCGAGTATTGCTGTTACAGCTGTAACAGGGGGGGGCACCTCGTGTACCAGAGCTGGTACCTGGATTTTCTCAATAGTAGACATTGACTCGATTTCAGAGCTATCTGTAAGGAAAAAAATAAAGGAATTCAGAAAGTTGCAGGGCACATGTCCACCAGATCGTATATGTCACTTGGAAGTGACAATTGTCACATTGAACTGGCAATTGCCACTTTGAAGTGACAATTGTTCAAAGTGACAATTGTCAGTTCAAAGTAACAATTGTCAGTTCAAAGTGACAATTGTCAGTTCAAAGTGACAATTGTCACTTCAAAGTGACAATTGCCACTTCAAAGTGACAATTGTCAGTTCAAAGTGACAATTGTCAGTTCAAAGTGACAATTGTCACTTTGAAGTATCGGAAACTAAAAGAAAATTGTGTTCGTATTCACTACATGAGTTGTAAAAATCAGTACTTGGGACTAGAGTAAAAAAATATATTATAAACTATTAATCTCAATATGTATCAACCGTTGCTCTTCCAACATAGGTTTTTCACGATATAACAAAAAACTTGTGAACACATTTGAAACATCGATTTTCAGAAAAATGAATTTTATTTCAATCAATATTGACCTTTTATTAAAATGTTGAATACACCAATAACAGAGAAATAATTTTAAAAAATGTAACGGTGCTCCGAGGAGGCTTAAATTGATTCGGTGGCGCATTCGCTTTTACAGCTGAAGAAAACCTGCAATACCTCGTCACTTGAAGAGTTGTAATTAATTGAATGAAAACTCCTAACGAGGTCTGTTGAATTATAATTAGCTGCTTTTTGGTAAAATAGGATGTATGGTGTCTCCAGAGGCTCCAAAAGGTCCAATTAGATAAAAAACATTCTATTTAAGTAACTGTTGTCAAATTTGTACCCTTAGATTATAGAAAGAGGAGATGTAACATAGACCAGTGTGCACACTAACCATTTTCCCCTTTATTCCCACCCATCACGTTCACCAATAAATTCAACAATTTGCTTGAGTCTCTCTCCAACCGCTCTGAAATGGCTTGGCGACGACGTTTTCGGCGTTTTTCGGCTCGGTTCGGGCCATTTCTGAATTCCCCTGTTGAATTAGAGCGATGATGACAGGACCGGATTCTGTAATTTTCGAAAATGCCATCTAATGAAATGAAGCAATTTTAGGATGTTAGGTTTTAAAATCAATTCACTGTTGTGAATTGTTGAAATGAGTTCTTTATAGGTAGGTATATAGTTTTCCCAAAACTGAGAAAGACAGATAGCAGTTGGGGGTTGCGCAGATTGTCCAAAGACGTGTTCAGAGCATGTTTCAGATCGGTTTGGGTTTTGTGCCATTTTTGAGTGTCTCTGTTGGAAAAGAAACTTTTTGGATTTGGACTATTGTGTGTGAAAAGTGACACGGTAAAAATGCCACGGTGTGTCGTAAAAGACTGTATGTATTATATATAGTAGTGCAGTTTATATGCCCGTTAGAAAAGCAGTTCACTTATTCTGGTAGGTTTCAAGATTGTACGATGTGTTTATGGTGCAGCCCTGTCAGTTCCAATGAAATAAGGTAATTTATATTTCAGTTTTCCCCGGAATGAAAGAAGGCGAGAGCAGTGGAGAAATGCATTACATCCGCGGGGATAGCTCGAACGGAGAGCGCCGGTTCACCGATATCTGAAGCCAAGCAACGCTATGCGAGGCCATGGTTTGGATGGGTGACCTACGGACCTCTTTTCGATATTCTCCTCGGATCGTGCTAGGAATCGCACGTTAAAAGGTAAGACCTCGTTAATCCTTGGCTCGCACAAGTTTCGACTTTTTAGGGCTGCCGTTCGTTCGTAAGGGGACGACAGCTGGTTAACGGAAAAACAATTTTAACAATTTTTAACAATCTTGAAAAGGAAAACGTTTTTACAAACTCTCGATTTTGTAATTTACACTTGATGCATACGATTTCGAAAAATCACCTTTTATGTTATATTTGAAGAACATCAAGTAAGGTGAGAATGTTTTTTCATTAATATTGTTTATTTTTCATGGTATGTATAACTAAGACTGATGGAAAGATGTTTCGTTTAGTTATGGTGAAATTGTAGGTAATAAAATAAATGATCATTTCATAAATGGTCTATTAAGTGTATTATCCCCTAAATTCACGATTTTTATCTTTACAGAGTGTTACTCCAGACAATGCCAGACCTTCAACCAGTACTGATGTATATGAAGGAATCAATGAAAACATTTGTGTTGACCTGGCACCAACGTTACTTTCAAGCATGGGAAATAATAAAATGAACACTCCTTCAAATTCACCTACTTTAAGGAATGAACGATATTTTGAGATATTATAACTTCAACAGACGTATAGTTTTCGTTTCAAAACCAGGTATTATAAATTTCAAAAACCAGTTTATATGTTGTTAAAACTTTTTCCAAAAGTTTTTGACAGCAACAGCATTCAGTTTTTTATTCCATTTAGAAGTTCCGCTGATGCCATATACAGGGTTTCCCAAAAGAACCGGAACGGCCTAATATTTCAGCAACGGCTTGACATAAAGGTATAAAATTTAGTATACAGGAGTTATCAGCAGCGTCGAATCTAAAAATAATATTTGCAACGCTGCCAGATTTATAGTTTTTCCTATAGAGCCCTCAACTTTAGTTTTTTAAATAATGTAATGCTATGTTTATTTTTACCCACTAAACATGTAATGTTACAGAATATTGCCACAATATTGTGTATGGCTTGCCATCGTAAAATGATAATATAATATTGCATAAGGCTCAATGCTATATTAAGTTTTTAACATAACAGAAGAAACTACAGACACGTTGTTTGTAAGTTATGAAGCAAGCTATTGATTGAGTTTCAAGTGCAATGTTACATGATCCATGAAAGTTAATTGTAAATGCAACAATACAGAAACTATCTACGGACAATGTGAGTGCAAGTTACATTTGGAACTATCTAACAAATTCGAATCGCAATGTTGCACTGAGTTTGAAATTCCATAATATTCACAACCTTACATGAGCTAACTACGAACAATATTGACAGTACTTAGAAAACACAATACATTTTCAGTTTTCGATTGCATCCTCGCAAAAATATACAAAATGATACGCTAGGACAATTTTAAATGGTAAGTATAAAGAAACTTGAAATAATATTTCATCTATCAGGAAACCAACCAATTTTGAATTTCCCGGTCTTGATGAGATGCCACCTAACGGGGCGACACCCAGATCCCAGACAAGCACGCGCCTCGCGCCATTTTGCTGTTGTAATAAATTTTATTGTTGCTGCGTGTCGTGCTGTGGTGCCTTAGCGTTGGTTTTGTTTTGTATACTTTCATTCGTTCTTAACCTAGGTACCTAAGTGAAGTACATATTCTTCTGCAATTTTGTTTTTTGAATAAGAGTTCAATGAGTGTTGGAGCAGCACAATGGGATAATGCTAATAAATTTAAGGCATCTTCATGTAAGGTAAGGCGATACATCATTTTATTATTTTAGGTTAGGATGGTCTGGTATGCTCATTCTGTGTTTAGTAGGAAAATGTTTTTTTCTCCTTATATTGCGAATAAATCTGGTAGTAGTGTCAATTTGAAAGGGACTTTTACATTTGTAAATGATGTGTGGAATACTTTTAAATTTCGATTTTAGTTGCACTAATATATTGGTGGATTGAATGAAAAGTCTTGTGTTGGAAGTTGTCTTGAACGTTTTTTAACAAATCATTGTGCCATGTTTTGCAATTGGACCAGCAAAAAAGACAATTTCAGAATCAAAGAATTGAAATCTATACAAATTTTAAAATTCGAGTCAGTTCAATTTGAATATAAAGCAAATATGTAAGCACAATAGAGTCATAATCAAGGACAAGTTCAATTGTACATTCTTTATTAAAATAAGACCGTAATTATTGAGTTGACTAATTATATTTATTTATAATATTTTGGTTTCAGATGCAGTGAGAAATTCATTTCCATGCATCAAAGATGATGCATTTGAAATAAATGTGATGGCTTGGATTCGCAAAAACACTTTACTTGTAGGGTTAGGTAGTAGATCAAGTTGTCAATAATTAAGCTGCACATTTAATCCAATAATTATTTTGTTTCAGGCCAAATAGATTTTTTTTTAAATTTTGTAAGTTTTGTAAGTATGAGTACTTATTTGTTTTTTTGTGATATTGTAATTAAAGGTTTCATTATCAATTTTTTGTCACTTTGACCTCCAAGATTCAAATGGGCATATGAAAAAACAATTATTCATTGTTTCAAATGAAAATACTGAATCTATATTTGATAGGTATCATTTCAGAAGATTTTTTGGGTTTTCACTGCTTGTTTCTAAAAACTAGAAAATGATTAATCAGATTTCCATAGAGGACACATCAATACTGAATAATATTGTCCAAGATATCAAAACTGATCTGTCTCTCATGAAGATTGCATTCACTTTCTGTCAATATTAGTAGCAAGGAGTGAAAATCCAAAAATCTTTCAGTAGCGAACAAACCTAATGAAAAGTAATTTATGAAATCTTACTGTTATGTTATGGAAAGGAATAGACAAGATTGGTGGTAAGTTGCTGCTATATAACAATATTGAATATGTTAGTTTCTGCTAATTTATATTCTATGTTGCGGTAACCTTGCTGCAATAACTAATTATGAAATATTACATCCATCAATCCATTTCAGTAGTTGCTGCAACATTGTCATAAGACTTCATTTTCAATATCACATTTGCAATTTTCCTGTATATTATATGCAATGTTGCAGAAACCTTGCTGGAATAATTGATAATGGCATATACCATTTGTAATATTGCTGAACGTCCGTTTCAGTAGTTGCTGAACCTTTGCAGTAAGGTAGCAGAAAACTCTGATGCAACATTACACATTACCATGAAAGGTTACTGAAATATTGAAGGAATGTTACTTTGCTTAGTGGGTAACGCATTCGATTTGTAGTGTTTCAGTTACTATGACCCTATGATATATGGGAATTCAACATTTCGTTAAAACATTTCCCAAAATTTCAATATTTCGAGAAATCGTGGCGATATGACAAGGAAAGTTAATTTAATTAATTTCTGTCATTTACTAGATATAGAATTTTCTGTTTTTTGTAGCTTTCTATGTACTCAACAAACTTTGTGAAATATGTGCAGGATTATACACCTAGAAAACAAAAATTAAAAAAGCATTTAACGAAAGCTAGAAAAACAATAAGCTCAGAGTGAGTCTTCACTACTATAAGAAAAAAGTTGATACCCTACATGCAATTATCCAGTCATTAAAAGGAAATGTTTCAGATGAAACTTTGGAGATGCTAAACCAAATAGGACCAAATGAAGAATTTCTTCACAGGCAGCTTCATAATAAACAGAAATATGGCAGTGACCTTAAAACATTTGCTCTTACTCTGCATTATTATTCAGCAAAAGCATACAGTTTCATAAGAAGAACTTTTAATTCTGCACTTCCACACCCCAAGACACTCACGAGATGGTATAAAAATTTGGACGGAGAGGCAGGTTTCACATCTGAAGTGTTTAATTTACTAAATCAACCAAATAGATAGACTGAATTCTCTAACGTATCCCTCAGAGGATGTAATCGTGATATGCAGCACTACAGAAAAACTTTTACAGCATAACATAAGCAAAATAGAATACATTAACATCGAAAAGTTACTCATACAAGTATTACATCATTTTTTACATAAAAATATGTTTAAAAAATAGACACACCATTTTGAGGAACAAGCTGTTTTGGATTCCCATCTCACGAATTTAATAAAATTAGTTGCTTCCAATTATAATAATATCAGAATTCACCATTATAATAAAACTTTATTAGATAAAAGCAATAGCAAAAGGACGGTTTATAACAAACATACGTTATTCTCTGGTTTTTAGTATATAGTCAGTGTTTATATATTTGAAAATAAGTGTGGGTTCATAGTTATAAATTCATAGTTTTTTGTGAATGTTATTATTAAAATGAACTATTTCAGTTATTTTGGTATATTTATTTCCCCGCAAGTTTATTTCAAATTATAAGTATATGAAAATTGCTGCAAAATACGTATATAGTGAAACATTTACATTAATGAATAGGTAAAGAATGGCGTTTTCTTATCCTAAGTCCATATCCCCCTCTCATCAAACCCAACGAACCGAAAGTGGCAGCCGATGCGCATCTTTTCATCGATACATGTTCTATCTCCTCTTTCTATAATCTAAGTGTGTACCAGTCTGTTCTATCCTTGGCCAAAGTATGTAGTAGGGGTCAAGCTCATACTTGGAATTGAAAAATTGAAATTAGAATCTTGTTAATACTGGTACAGAATCCAAAACTCAGTCCACAACAATATGGTCCCGTTAGAGCTAATTGCCCTGGTATTTAAAAATAATGGTTGTGTAACCATACCAATTTCCCGAGTGCTGGCATAGTAGCCACGGCCAAATGAACGCCCGACTGCATGGTGCTGCCGCTCAACGGAAGCGAGAGAAGAGAGAGACGGCCAACGACCACGAGTGAATGCTACACATATCTTCTAACTTGTTTATATTTGAATCTTGTAACGTGAACCTTAATTAAAACCAAAATAATAGAGGGTGGTGTGAATCATTTAAACATCTTATTTCTACTCATCCCCCTTACAGTTGTTATTTTTTAAAGCTATCACCTCCTTACTGTTTTCAAGAAATAGCCCTGTTCTACTCATTGTTTTACAGTGTATTTTTTTTTCAATCCTTGGATACAAATTTTTTTTATTTCCAATAAATGGTCAATTACAAGTCCACATGAGAAACATGTGGAACCTGCATTTTCTGTTTCATATTTAGCTGCAGCAGCATCCTCATTATCCAACCCAGGTTTCATGGCTGCTATTATTTGTCATTCAGTCCAAATTTGGAAGAGATAATTTTCATTGACCTTATGTTTAATTATTGATCCAAATTTTGGAAGATGTAATCCTAGTCATTCATTTTCTTCTTCAAATTTGAGAAGATCACTGGGTTTTTGTTTTGGGATCATTTTCAGATAATGGGTTCTAAAAAGGAAAAATAATGAAAGTGTTTTCTCAAATTTCGAGTTCAAACATCGAGAATGGAACTCAACAACATCAGAGAGCTTTGGCATAACAGGTGTCTTCCGCTTCTTCTCTCCTTAATGATCTCCAAAAATTCTTTTACGATAAAAGAATTCTAGTTTGTCGATGGGAAGATTCAAATAGAACAATTAGTTTTGAACAACTTCTTTAGTTTTCGGGAATATGTGAAATGTTATTTTTTATTTTTGTATAATCGTACACATTCCGTCAAAATGGAGTACATTTGCAACATGCTCGATTTTTTGCAAATATTTTTCCAATAAATTCAAATAACAAAAAAATCATTAGACACTTGACGGTGTTAACATATGTCAGTGTATCGATTCAGTTTTTCAAATATTCAAAAACAAAATTTATTACAAAAAAACGATCACCAATCGCCTGCGGAATTTTGTCAATTGGGCCCTCGTCGGGTCAGGTGAGATCGAATAGCCTATAATTTCCAACATGCAACCTCGAGAGGCGTTTTCAAACAAATAGCTACTCCTTCCTGATCCACATTAAAAAAAAGTCGTCAATAATCAAGTTTTCGATATACTTAATATATTAAGAATTCAAATTGTTTGAAAGAAAACACATTTTATTGAATAGTTCAATTTATTTACAAATAAAGAATATGAAACATTTATATTCTTTAGTTTAGCTACTAATTTCATAACAAAAAACAACAGGTATTCTTTCAACGAGAAATAAGATTGGAGAAAGTTTTTAATGATCTATCAATCCGTAAATAGGCATTTTTACAACAGCTCCCAGCATTTTTGGGCCTTGTCAAGATCATGAAAAAGTATCAACCACTCAGTTTTTTGGCTAATATAAGTTACTGAGGAACAAATCGGATAAAAACAATTTTCGAGTTTCTACACCAAGTACATTACAGAATGACTTCTTAATAGATAGGAACAAAATAAAATTCTTTCTCAATATTTTTTTTGTGATATATGGAAAATAAGTAGATTTCATTGCACATTATGTTATTTCTCAAATAAACAACCAATAGCAATTATCGGAGTATTGAACAGTGGTAATATACCATATTTGAGAAATAAAGAAATATCTTTATGTCATCGCAATTACTATTGTTTATTTAACTGAAATAAATGAAGATTCAATGAAATTTATTCATATGGGTTTTTTTCATTGCTTCGTATAGTGATATATCCTATTGTTACTTTTTGTACCAATCCTCTTTCCATTCGATAAATTAATAGTAAGGATTGAGTAATTTATTTATTTATTTCATTTTAATTCATTTCATGGTTTTGAAGAAACGCTGAATTTTTTGTTTTATATTACCTACCTAAATGGTAAATAATATTTTCCTTCAACATATCAAAATTGAGAACTGAGTGGTTTCGTTTTTAAAATTATAATTTTTTACAGCACCCTATATCACCTAGATTCATTTTTAGCTTCTACCAGAGAACCTTCTACCCGTTCTAGCGGGTGCAGCAGCGGCTGGTTCCTCATCAGGAACTGCGTTTTTCTCAGGTTTCTCCTTAGCGCTAAACCTATTTTTTCTACCAGACGACGAAGTTCGTTTGGGTGCTTCTTTCTCTACCGGTGCCGATGCTGAATCTTCTTCTTCTTCTTGAACTGGTTTGCTTACCTTATCTGAAACATTAAATAGTATGTCACAAAGCAATGAGCAAAAAAGAAAATCTTGGATAACTAATGGAATTACATAGAATGTTCATATAATTTTCGCGTAAATCCGGGTAAATCCTGGAAATATTTTGGAAATATGTAAAATCGAAATATTGGCCGTATTAATGGAATAAATGGAAACCCAAAAAATTGCTTCGTATACGTCTTCACAAGCCAGATGGATATTTCCAAACCATGTTTCTCCAATTCTACCAAAAAGTGGGAAAATGTTAAAAAAATTGAAAAAAAGTATAAAATTTGCACCTTTTATCTAAAATCACAAAAAACTCGAAAACAAAACGGGATATCGAAAAATTTTATACGAACAGTTTCATAGTCCCTGATAGGTCTACAAAAAGTTCCATTGAAGTTTCTCCATATCTTCAAAAACAAATAATAATAATAATAATAACGAATAGTCGTTACCGACCGATGATGAACCCTTTACTCCCATAAACACCTAACTATGTAGGCTTATTATGGCAAGAACCTGTCAGAAAACAACTACTCCCCTGGCTAAGACCACGACGGGTATTGAATTAAATCTAACAGCTACTTGTGCAACGTTCCTCAAAACATCAGAGGACGCAATTGAAAGTGCCCTCTATGACCAACCAGCAGAATTATGTTTTGATTTGGACGGGGTGACCACCTGCAGACTAGTTTCGAGGTTGTTGCCTCCCATCAGTGCAAGGGCAGGTCAACACAGACAGCACTGAAGCCATCTGTTCCCCGTCGAAACCAATACACACTCCGCTGATTAGTCAATTCTGGTTCACGAGTTGAAAGCAGTTTCTAGGCCGCTCCACCTAGCGAGCAGAGGAAGACACTCCGAATCTCCGGGTTGAGAGACAGAAATCTTTGAGAGATCGTTTGCTAACGAATAGTCGTCACCCCGTCCAAATCAAAACATAATTCTGCTGGTTGGTCATAGAGGGCACTTGCAATTGCGTCCTCTGATGTTTTGAGGAACGTTGCACAAGTAGCTGTTAGATTTAATTCAATACCCGTCGTGGTCTTAGCCAGGGGAGTAGTTGTTTTCTGACAGGTTCTTGCCATAATAAGCCTACATGGTTAGGTGTTTATGGGAGTAAAGGGTTCATCATCGGTCGGTAACGACTATTCGTTAGCAAACGATCTCTCAAAGATTTCTGTCTTCTTCGATTAAATCTCTCAACCCGGAGATTCGGAGTGTCTTCCTCTGCTCGCTAGGTGGAGCGGCCTAGAAACTGCTTTCATCTCGTGAACCAGAATTGACTAATCAGCGGAGTCTGTATTGGTTTGGACGGGGAACAGATGGCTTCAGTGCTGTCTGTGTTGACCTGCCCTTGCACTGATGGGAGGCAACAACCTCGAAACTAGTCTGCAGGTGGTCACCCCGTCCAAATCAAAACATAATTCTGCTGGTTGGTCATAGAGGGCACTTGCAATTGCGTCCTCTGATGTTTTGAGGAACGTTGCACAAGTAGCTGTTAGATTTAATTCAATACCCGTCGTGGTCTTAGCCAGGGGAGTAGTTGTTTTCTGACAGGTTCTTGCCATAATAAGCCTACATAGTTAGGTGCTTATGGGAGTAAAGGGTTCATCATCGGTCGGTAACGACTATTCGTTAGCAAACGATCTCTCAAAGATTTCTGTCTTCTTCGAATAATAATAATAATAATAATAATAATGTGCTCTAGTTACAGTGTGTTACAGGAAATGTACAGAAATAAAATTAGAAGAACACAAAAGGATAAGGTTAGCATAAATGCTTTCTTCCACCTCTCCTAGTATTTTCAATATCTACCATAGCGTAAATAACCAACATTATTATAAGTAGGTGCTCAGAATAAAATTATGAATATAATAATAATAGAATCAATTGATGTTTTGACTGCAAATGAGGAGGGATTTTACATTTTTTCTAAAGTTTTCATTCGTTTGATCCATTAAATTCATTACTTGATTTAGGTAATACGGTGCAAGGTAAGCAAAACTTCCCTCATATTTTGAAGTCCGGTGAATGGGTATTGTAAAAAGTATCATTTCTTACATTGACGTGATGTTCATCAGATCTCTTTCTGATCAGTTCCTATAAATATTGAGGCAACTTAGTTTTAATTACTTTGTGAAGGAATACAGTAGTTAAATACTGGACACGATTTTCAATATTCAGTTGTTCGTGGGTTACAAGATACGGACTTACATGTTCACCAAAGGGAATACTGCAAACAAAACGCATACATGCATTGTGAATGCGTTGTAATTTGTCCTTGTTATATTGAGGTAAGTTATTATAATAAACAGCACTACAGTAATCAATTTGTGGGTATATTAAAGACTTTACTAAACGTAGCTTAATATCTTGACCCAGCTCTCTTTTGAGAAAATAGATGGATTTCAATTTGAAAAAAGATTTGCTAATTATGTTATTAACATGAGTGGAAAATAAGAATTGGTTGTCGAAGTATATACCAAGATTTTTTGCTGATTCTACCCAATTAAAGTTTTCATTATTTATACGAAAAGTGTAGTTTGATTCTATATCTGTTGTTTGTCTAACAGAGCCTATACATAGTGCCTGAGTTTTATTAGGATTTATTCGTAATCCATGATCCTTGGAATAGTTCAGAATCATATTAGTATCATATTGGATATTCCCAATACTTTCCTCTGTTGAATCTGGTTTCACTGGTCTATAGAGTTCTATATCATCGGCATAGAGATGCACTTGAGACAATGTAAGGACGGCGGGTAAATCAAAAATGAATATTGAGAAGAGTATTGGGCCCAATATGCTGCCTTGAGGAACACCCTCAGATCAATAAGTAAACAATTGATCTGAGGGAACACCACACACCGATGATACGTTGAGGCCTCCATCAAGAACAACCCTCTGTGCCCTGTTCCTCAAGTAGCTTTCCATTAGTAACAAGGAGTTAGGTTGGAAACCAAGAAAGTGCAGTTTTGATAATAGGAGATCAAAGTTCACAAGATCAAAAGCTTTGCTCTGGTCTAGAAGTATCAAAATAGTTGGAAGGGATTTATCTAGCTGGTTCATAATATCATTGGTTACCTTCAGTAAAGCTAACGAACAGTCGTTACCGACCGATGATGAACCCTTTACTCCCATAAACACCTAACTATGTAGGCTTATTATGGCAAGAACCTGTCAGAAAACAACTACTCCCCTGGCTAAGACCACGACGGGTATTGAATTAAATCTAACAGCTACTTGTGCAACGTTCCTCAAAACATCAGAGGACGCAATTGCAAGTGCCCTCTATGACCAACCAGCAGAATTATGTTTTGATCAAAACATCAGAGGACGCAATCAAAACATAATTCTGCTGGTTGGTCATAGAGGGCACTTGCAATTGCGTCCTCTGATGTTTTGAGGAACGTTGCACAAGTAGCTGTTAGATTTAATTCAATACCCGTCGTGGTCTCAGCCAGGGGAGTAGTTGTTTTCTGACAGGTTCTTGCCATAATAAGCCTACATGGTGTTTATGGGAGTAAAGGGTTCATCATCGGTCGGTAACGACTGTTCGTTCAGTAAAGCTGTTTGAGTACCATGATTCTTTCGAAATCAAGATTGTACCACTGGCAGTAAGCTGTGCATTTCCAAATAATTCACATTTGATTGGATACTGTTTTCTCAAAAAGTTTAGAGAAAGCTGGTAAAATAGTTATGGCGCGTAAGTCATTGAAAGATGAAGGTGAAGAAGTTTTAGGTATTGGAATGACATTTCCAATTTTCCAGATTTCTGGAAAAATTCTTCGTTTGATAATTTCGTTAAATATATTCACAACTTCATCTATGCAAAATCGCAGAACAATTGATATCATTTTGATGCTTATATTGTCAAAGCCAATGGCCTGAGATTTTATTGAATTTAACGCATCATAAACATGTTCTCGATTGATTTCCCCGAATGCAAATCTTAGGTTTTCATTCATTACATTATTGTTGTAGTGGTTCAATAGATCAGGATTAATGTTAGTTGTACCTGCTACATTAAAAAAATAATCATTGATAGAATCTGGATCCCTCAAGTTGCTGGGTAATGTGACATTTTTTGATTTTCCTGACGAAGTGTGAACACCCCAGTTCGATATTTTCTTCCATAAACTATTCGCATCATTTGCGTTTTCACTTATTTGAAAAGACATATACGCATTTTTTTCATGATCTAGTAAGAGCCTTATTTTTTTCCCTTATCATTAATTTCATGTTGAAAGTGATATAGGGTTTTTTTTTCGGTTGTCGGTTCGAATTGTCTTAATTGGTGGTGGTGTGTGAGTTGCAAATAAAGCAAATATTATATTATTGAGCCGATTTAGATTAGAGTTGATGTCGTTTGTGAAAACAATATCTCCCCAGGGTGCGACTTGTGCATGCTCCGAAAACATATTAATATCAAGTTTATTTAAGACTCTAAATTGAATAAACTCACTTATAATGGTAGTAGCTAAACCTGATAAAATTATCAATTTATAGTAAAAGAATTGTGAAGCCCCCTTCTCACTTTTTACTATTTTCCCCTCTCCACCTTCCCCCCTACAATTTCTACAGTGTATTTGATATTCTGCAAACCAAAAATAATAGGAGCAAATTCTAGTTTAGATCCGACTAGGGAATATTTATATTGGAAAAATATGTTGTCTGCCTGATAACAAACCCTAAAATCCTAATATGGCTGAAAAAGAAAAACTATATGTTATTCTGAGATCTTTCATTTCCGTTTTCCTTTCCAGAACCCCACCATCCATTTCATATCCAAATATAGTAATTTTTTCCAAACGAGTTAGTACAGAACATTTTTTCAAATTGACATCTAGTCTATTCTTCTGACTTCATTTTAGTCCTATACAGTCTCTTACTGTCAGTCTCTTGACAAGTTTCAAATCATCAGCAAAAAGTAGACAAGTACTGAGAATGCGAGATTAAAGATCAGTTCATTGATAATAAGTGGACGGGCCCTAGGTGCGAACCTTGTGTCACTCCAGAATTGGTCCGAAATTGTCCAGATGTATTTATTTCCATCACGCCTAATCAATCCCAAAAAGAATCTAGACAATCCATTTCTGCTTATCTTTTCTGAGAATAGGTCATGCAGAACCTGGTCAAATGAAAGTTTGTGAACGCTACGTCGAGTTGCGATTCATTTTATAAAGTGTTGAAAACCTCGTTGCTAAATAATAATTTTGAACTAATTGATTTTGAGTGCATATGGTAAAAAAATATGAACAAAATCTGAAAAAATTTTCAGAGATAATTGAATTTTCTTTTCAACGATTGACCCTTCAAAATGGTTTTTGTTCTATATTTGTACGTCAAACCGATCAAAAGTTAACAGGGGAGGGGCTAAAAAACGGCACTGTATTAAGGTGGTGAAAGACTAAATGACTAAAAATGATCAACCGTTCACTCCTTTCACTAGGGTTATGTATTTGAGAGGATGCAATTGGTTCAGAGGTAGTTGTCAAGGTTCTGACGATGATAATTATTTGCTATTATTTTCTAATACAGGGTGTCCCAAGAAGATTAGGACAGGGACTCGAAAGTACTAGAGAATTATAATTTTGGGGTTCTTAATTGAAGCAATTGGTGCAGCTTTTTTTGATATTATGTTACCCAATGAGCTTTTTGTTTTCAGTCACTTGGCATCAGATTCAAAATTATTAATGAGAAAGCCTGTATATTTTGGCCTTTTTATATTGCTCTCGATAAAATAATTCCAACCATCTATCACACTTGTAGTCCAAAACAATTAATTCATGAAATACAGGTACTTCAATATCCTTTGTCCCACGACGTCTGAAAAGAGCAATTGCCAAATTATTTAGCTTTTGGGTCACCCTGTATATTTGGGAACTCCTATATTTTTTGTTGAGATTAAAACAAGGCCAAATTTTATTATTTAACAAAAAACGTCGTGGGACAAAGGATTTTGAAGTACCTATAGTTCTTAAACTAACCGTTTTAGACCATAAGTGTGATAGTTTGTTGAAATCATTTTATCCGGTGGAACAGAGAAATGCCAAAATATAAGGGTCGTCCCATTAATAATTTTGAATCTGATGTCACGTGACCGAAAACAAAAAGCTCATTGGGTAACATAATATCAAAAAAAGCTGCACCAATTGCTTTAATTCGCAACCCCAAAATTACAATTCTCTACTACTGTCGAGTTCCGAGATATACCCTTTCCTTATCTTCCTGGGACGCCCTAACAAATTCAAGCTGAATCCAAACAAATTTCGATTTTGAAAAACTATTCCCTAAATTGTGTTGTGATTTGTCAAATATGCCAATTTATTTCTGAATTAGACAATAGCAACTTGTAATTTCTATTAAACCACCAGAAATAGTGGAGGCAGTAGACACAGTCTTAGAAAACGGAAGGAATTTGGGAATTTCAAAATAATTTCACAGATCTAGGCAGAGAATTCATACGTTTCATTTTCTGGTACCCACTAGAACATCCACGCAAGCTGTCATGAGCTGCTTCTGTGATATTCTTCGTTTATTCCAGATTCGAGGATGTGTTGATATCTAGTTAGCCTAGACCAGTTCCCTGCATGAACAAAATATTACGTTACCATAGCAACGAACAATAACTTATTAGAAGTGTCAGTGTAAAGTTTGACGTCAAAAAAGTAAACCAGAGTTACGCGATAAATTAAAAGAAACAATATGTCCACCGATATTGTGAAAATCGAAAAATTGGAGTATCGAGCCATCATCAAGTACCTGTATTTAAAAGGGTTGAGAGATAAGCAGATTTACGAAGATATGCTTAATACCCTTGGTGATCAATGTCCTTCGTATGCGACCGTGAAAAATTGGACTGCAAACTTCAAAAGGGGTAAATTTTCCATTAAAGATGATGACCGATCGGGAAGGCCAGTTTCTGTGTCAATCCCTCCGAGCAATAAAAGATATAGAGAGGGCTTTCCTGTCTCTTTCTTGAAAGCTACATACCCGACGTTGTTTATAAACATCTATGCTCGGATCATGTTAAAATAGAACATTATCGGATATTTCCGTTTCCACTCATTAATCAGGTTGGAATTCCGTATTGTTATTCACTCTTAACTTGACGATCTAGTTTGCTTACGTGCGTTGACAACTTATTCATCGTCTTGTCAGTTCAGTTTGGATTTGATCCTATTTGTATAATTTTTTAATTTTAAGTGGTAGAAGTGTTGTGTTGGATTGAATTGTTATATTAGAGACCATCTCTGCGAAATGGCAATAACGTGTGAAGTTTTTGGGCTGAAAAAGTTATCAAGCACTAAACAAATATTCCACAAGTAAGTATCAAATCAAACCATGGGCGTCGCAGCATGGCATATACCATGTTGGATAGGCATACCCTACTTAGTTTTTAGGAGTATTATTAAAGTTGATTTTTACTGATTCTCGATTGCGAGACAAAAATGCACTTTATGTTGAAATAGCTTTAAAGAAACTTTGTACTTGAAAAATGATTACGTATTCATAAATAGGAAAATACTTGTTGCAGTAGGTACATTGAAAAAAAAGTAAGTAAGCAAACTCAACTCTTCAAAACCGAATTCAAATTATAAGTTACTAGCTATAGAACCAATCTGCTGGGTACTGGAATGTTTTGTTCATATACAGGGATTATCACATAACCCGTTCATCAGAAGTTTACGATGTTTCCATTTGAATAAAAATGTTGCTTCCGGTTGAACCATACGTGGACATGAACTTCTTGATTGTAAACGAAATACTGTATATTATCACAATTTTAAAATCTAACGAACGGGTTACGTAGATATAATGATTGTCAAGACAATAATTCCATTCTCTCATATTCCTTATGATACTTTCACATTGGTTCGGATACATTATATATTCAGGTTACCAACCAATAAAGCAGTTGCCCAGTTGTGGTGTGAATCACTTCACTTAGAAATCAAGAATATGAAGAAATCCTCAGTTATCTGTTCTAACCACTTTTGGCATCACTATATTTTACGGTCAGGTTATAGAACTATAATCAGTAAAGGAGCATTACCAGTTTTGGCATTTCATGATGAATATTCATCTGATGCGATTAGGTAATATTTTTCAGTTTTCTTAATATTTTCCTTGCCAGCAAGAATTTGAGCGCAGTTTTAAGGGTTTCCGGAGTGCAAAATTCGTACTGATTATAAAAACAAATGCTTTCAGCTCGTATCTGATTAATCATATTTATTCAATATTTCATGTCTATTGGACAAATATAAAGTATTTTTTCGCAAAACAACAGCAAACATGAAGTTTTCTAACAAATTTGTTTATTTAGTGGATTCCAACTCCTTCCAGCGTTGAAAGATATTAAGGATGATAGCTCTGCAACTGGCACTGTCCCCTAAGCAGAATATTTTGAAGTATCTTCGTCTTCTACGATGACAGCACCAGAATCATTACTCGAAATACAAAATTATCGTAGAACAAAATTATCGCAGACAGCGACAACAGGCGAACAACAAACGACAGCAACGTTGTTGCCAGTTCTCGCGCATTCACGTAGTAAAGTCTTGTTCATACCCTCACGAATTTTGCAACTTTTCTGCGAATAAAATGGCTGCCAGTCATGCCGGAACAATCGTTGATGCAGCCATTTTATTCGCACAAAAATTTGCGAAATTCGTGAGGGTATGAACAAGATTTTACCACGTGAACGCGCAAGAACTGACAACGACATTTCTATCGTTTTTTTGTAAGTGGTTGACAATGTTTTACTTTGAGTAAGGTTATTCTGGACTTTCATTGTCTAAAAAAGAATAAAGGAAAATTCAATTCTCTGCAAATTTATTCACGACGTTTCAACTGTTAAAATCTACAGTCGTTATCAAGTGTATGATAACTTGATAACGACTTGCCATTTAATTTCTATTGCCCCACAGCAATAAGCACTACCTTTTCTCATTAAAAATTGACGAATGAAAGTCTAATTTGTTAAAGATCGTAATAGAATTAGTGTATGCTGTGTTAGTACACAGTTCTCACATCACGTACAATAAACAGTTACTTATTTTTGCACCTGTTACATAAATAACTTTTTGTCCACTACATATTCATCATGAATTATATTTGAGTAAGTTATTTATGCAACCATTTAGGAAATATTGCCATTCGTATGACAGGAAGAGTTTAATCCAAAAAATTCATTATATTAATGTAAGAACATGTTACTATTTTTTGATAACACTCGCAGAGTGCGGGTACATGGCAGCTTTTATTTGCTGTGGCGATTCCGGGCGACTTTGCATTGGAAGCGCATTCACTTTTCAGCTGCAGGAAGATACAGCACTACTGCTGGTGGTTGGTGCGCATTTCAATCATTAGACATCAGGGTTGCAGCTAAATAACAAACTTGCTTTACAACCAGGCATGTAGTCGTCTATCGATGCCGATACATGTTTGTCTGCACCGACCGTGTCTAATTAATAATATATAAGAAAATGTATCAGCACGCCACTGGTTCTAAGCTCAGCTCCAGTTTTGAAAACAATAACAAATCTCCTCCTCACCTACAAATCATAACAAAGGATAGCGGTATGCAGCTTTCACATCAATATGTGTTGTTTATATGGAAATGGCACCTCTATATCTTTTATTGCTCGGAGGTCAGTCCCCGAAAATATCGATGCAGTTCATGACATGATTTTAACAGACCGTCAAATTGGGCTAAAACGGATATCTGAAGCACTGAATATTTCATACGAACGCATTCATCATATAATTCACGTCAATTTGGACATGAAAAAAATTGCTGCAAAATGGATCCCCAAATGTATGAATGTTGACCAAGAGCGTGCAAGGGTAGTAGCATCGTGTTCGATCTGCGCTCGATTTGAAAACGATGTAGACTTCTTAAACCGAATTGTTACTATGGATGAGACTTGGGTACATTTCTACGATCCAGAAACAAAGCAACAATCGATGGAATGGCGACACTCCGGTTCTCCTTGACCTAAGAAGTTTCGTGTCCAAAAATCTGCTGGAAAAGTTCTTGCTTCAGTTTTTTGGGAATGCCATGAAGTAATCATGATTGATTTTTTGGATAAGGGTAGAACAATAACTGGAGATTACTATTCGACATTACTAACCACTCTACGGGAAAAAATTAAAGAGAAAAGACGCGGAAAGCTACCCAAAGGTGTATTGTTTTTGCAGGACAACGCCCCTGCACACAAAACTCATGTTGAATTACTAGAACAACCCCCTTGTTTACCAGATTTGACTCCGTCCGACTATCATCTCTTTCCTCAACTGAAAAAAAGTTTAAAAGGTCGTTAATTTTCTTCCAACGAGGAGGTAATAAAAGCTGTGGAGGTCTGGTTTGCAGAGCAAGAGGAAACATTAGTTTTGAAAGGACTAGAGACGTTGCAGGTTCGCTGTAATAAATGTATCCAATTAAGAGGAGAATATGATGAGTAATAAAATATTTTGACATTGAAATTTTGTTGGTATGCTGAGAATTTTTCAATATATCCTCGTAGTTATTGAAACTTTATACTTATTAGAATGTTACTTTCTTGAATATACGTTATTATTACAGTTTCTCTTATATATTTTCTCCAAAAATTGTAGAAAATCCACTTTGAATGAAAACTTACTGCTGACAACTTGTTCTCTCCTCCTCTTCAGGGTGGCGAGTAGATCATCATTGCTTCTGAAAGGCCTGACAATGCCGCCCTTGATGAATTTCTTTGGTGCCTGCGTTGTTGAACTTGTCTCTGCGGGAAGTTCATCTTCGTAATCTCCTTCTTCAACTCCTTCTTCTCCTCCATCCTGCAATCGGAAGTTAAATATAAATATGGAGAATAGGATTATAAAAAATTGCATATACAGATATGAAGGAAGTAGTCCATCCTCAAAGTGGAGTTTTAGTGTAAACAAACTAAGTAAAAGTCAAAATCATCTCCATAATATACAGTGCGGTTTTTTAGCCCCCCCCCCCCATTTTAACTTTTAAACGGTTCGACGTAGAAACATGAAAATAAAAACAGTTTCGAGGGTTTCACCGATACTACTTTTTGAAATAAAAAAATAGTGATTGCACGATAGGGGGCGCAGGGGGGCCATCAACTCAAAATTTTTAAATGGCATGAGGGGTCGAGTGTCACATCGTTGAAAAGAGAAATTCAATTCTCTTTACAACCATCAATTTTTTTTTAATTTAGTTGAAATTTTTTTCACAATCCAAATTCGAAATATCAAAAATAAATGCGGATCTGAAAACTACTCTTACTTCGATAAATTTGAACGGTTTGTTGTGGAATAATGAAACCAAAAATATTTTGAAGGGTATTACCGATACTACTTTTTGAGAGAAGAAACATTGAAATTACTCGACAGATGGCGCTAAGGACAGACCAACTTAAAAATTTCGAAAGGCATATAAATCGATATTGAGAAAAAATTTCTCAACAAAATTCAAAAATATTTAGATGGTTGTGAAGAGAATTGAATTCTCTTTTCAACGATGTGACAATTGTCCCCCCATGCCATTCAAATTTTTGAGTTGATGTGCTCCCCCGCGCCCCCTTCCGAGCAATCACCATATTTTTTGTCTCAAAAAGTAGCATCGGTGAAACCCTCCAAACGGTTTTTTATTCATGTTTCTACGTCGAACCGTTCAAAAGTTAACAGGGAGGGGGACTAAAAAAAGCCGCACTGTATATTCAACTGTACGAGTTTAACTTTACGTATTTCACCGATAAATGGCACCTAACGTCAAAAAATCCTTATTATGAAATGAAATATTGAATCAATCACATTCAATCATAAAACAAGGTTTTACTAGAAAAATTATAATGTGTTGGTAGGTATAAAGGAAGTCACGCGAAATTTAATTTTTCAACAATGTGAAGTGACCCTTTTTTAAATTTTCCTACGTTAGCACGACACCGTGAGCGAAATAGTATGCGAAATACTTATTTCACGCACTGGATGTAAGGTATTTGAGATTTTTATTTTTCAATCTTTATGTCATCAATCAACCAAAAATCCTAGAAATTATTCATTTCTAAATGTTTAACAATAAACAAATGCCATTTTATTTCCATAGTTACAGTAATCACTTGATTTGGAAAAACATTTCAAGCCAGTTCACCACCATTTTTCATATCAAGCTAACCACATTACTTATTTTAAATACGACACGCCCGGAAAATTTTGGGGAGGGGGGAAAATTATTGGAAATTCGGGAGCGAAGCGTCCAGAAAATTTTGATGATGGGGTTTTAGTAATCTTTTTACCATGAATTGATGATTACATCAGTTTAAGTGATTGTTACTTCATTTATTTTTGAAGTAATGGAGAAACTTCATTCGAACTTTTTGTAGACTTGTTGAAGGACTATAAAACTGTCCATGGAAAATTTTCTGATATCCCGTTTCGTTTTAGAATTTTTGTCGATTTTTTAATTTCTTTTTCGATTTGAATAAACACTTTTTTACCGGATTTTTTTTATTTTTTTTTAAGATGAGAAATTTTATTCTCGGAATATTTTTTTTTATTTGAATAAATATTGTTTTCGGAATTTTTTTTTCTTCAAGATTTTTTTATTTATTTCCGTTTTTTTCGGTTGGGTAAGTAACATTTTTTTTAAAAGAATTTTCAAATTTTTTTCCACGATGGGTATATTTTTATTTCGTTTTTTTTATTATGGTGAAAAATGTTTTTATTAGATTTTCAGATTTTTTTTCAGTTTTCCAATCAATTTTTACGTTTGCCACTCTTTTATTATTATTAACAAATGTATGAATAAATACTTCCTTTACCAAACTGAGAAATGATCGCAAAATTTGGGATGCTATCTTCTTTGTTTTCGCCATTTTGCGACTCTTTTGCATTATTATTTACAAAATAACTAGAATTGTTTATAATTTAAATTTTTAATAATATTGTCGATCTTATACGAGGCAGGACATTTTTAAAGTTTCATTGCGCTCTAAAATAGAACATTTGTGGAAGTTTGCATTGTTTTGCTATTTTTTTCCTCATTTTTGGTTTTTAAATCTAAAATGATTGGCCTATAACTGATAATGACAGCTGAATAAATTAACTTTACACGACAAAAATATATGACTCGATCTTTACCTCTGGTGGTGGAGGTGGTGTAGTGGTAGTAGTGCTGGAAGTCGCTTTTCCGCCAGATCTTGCTGTCAGCGGATTTCTTCTACTCGGGAGAGGTCTGGCGGCTACTGCTTTTTTTGGCGGAGGCGCGGGTTCTTCATAATCAGCATAGTCTTCCTCCGCTGGACGAGCCGAACAGAGAGCGACAATTGTTACTAGAGCAAAAACCAGTCTGAAAACAAATTTTTTGGTGAGATAAAATCATTTTGATATCATAAATGTTAAGTGGGACGGATATCATAATTTTACGAAAAGGACTAACTGGGGTCCGAGAAGACCCCATGCGTAAAATTGCAGAAATGCTGTATTTTTCTTTGAATTAAATATATAGAATAGAAGTTTTATTAAAGTTTTACTATTAACCATTTATTAGTCAAAAATCATCACGAAAAAATATAAAATACCCTAATCACTAATACTAATAGCTACATATCATTTTAACATTTTTTGCAAACTATCTCCGATTTTGAATGCTCTAGACACACAAAGTTATTACACCTAATACATATTTTCCTGGATTTTCTGTCTTTTCCTCTTTGGCAGCGCCCCTGGTAATGTTTTGTTGTTCAACTCTATGTTCTGTTGCATCCAGTAGTTCGGGAAAAACGTCTGTCATATGCCGTTTTCTATTCGTCTAAATGTATTTATTATTATATCGCCGGAAAACGTTTTTCTTTATGAGTTCTTTTCCTAGTTCCAAAATATACATTTTACGTTTATCCAAACTGTTTTTTCGCCAATCCGGGTTTTGCAGTAACCACAATTTATAAGCATTTATTCCAGCGATATCTATAAGATGCGAAAATATTGCCATTGGCCAGCGGTTTGACTTTCTCTGCACTGTATATTCTTTGGCCAACTTATCTGAAGTGTCGACAGCACCTTTTGTTTTGTTGTAATGAAGAATAATTTCTGGTTTATAGCGATGTTCTTCTCCAGCTACGAGACTTTACTATCAGTATGCTCACAGTAAGATGACAGCATGTTTTTGTTTTGGAACATAGGATACTAGCGTTCTTTGATTTCTAAAAGCAAACATACTTGAAAACTCTTTCTTGTACGATGCCGGTAGAAGTTCCCTGGGAATAAATGTTTTATTTTTCCGGAGGGTTCCACATAAAGTAATATTTTTTTTCCACAACTTGTCAGCAAGTTCTAAACTTACTAATTTTACTAACAGTTACCGGGATTATTTTATCGGATGTAAAAGGCTGACCGGGGTCTGAAGAGACCCCTGGAATATAAAACTATTTTTTGTTTATACCAGCCAATAAAAACTACTAAATACATCATATTTTATCAAAATAATTCATAAACTGAAGCTAGATGAAAGATAAATGTTTAAAAATTTGCGTTTTCAAAGATACAGCAAAAACATACTTCATGGGGTATAAACGGACCCCGGCCAGTCCTATGAAGGTTAAATAAACTGCGAATGTGATTTTATTGACCTTTGATATGATATTCACCATAATTATTTACATAGATTCGTGCATATTCCATAAATCAATCATCAGATAATGGAACTTCCTTAGCTTGTATTATCTATACAACCCTTTTCAGATTAGGACATTTATTACTCGTATGACCCAAACGTTTACACTTGAAACATTCTATTTTGAATTATCACAAATAATATATCACAAAACAAGACAATGTTTGTGCTTTATTGGCATTTTGAAGTAAGTTTGGGTATTAGTTTGGCGTACCCCAACGCAAAATTGATAAGCTTATTAAGAACTGAGATTAAAACATGATATATCACCCTCAATAATAACACATACATGGTCGAATCACTCATTTCAACACTGCAAAGCTATTGAAACTTTCAAAAAACACCGGGACACACCCGCTGTTATGGTAAATATGTCAGTGTGAGAGCAAGTTTAAACGTCACTAGCATAATGTATACAAAGCAGCTAGGAATTAAAGGTATTCAAGAAGAGCACCTGTAAAAGAATGGCAACAGGGTCATGTCTCACGAACAGTTGCTAAATCAATCTGTCTAACAATCAATTAAATTAGTTAAAAACTAGTAGCAGAAATTTCTCTTTACTTATTGCGTTGGTACGAGCATACAAGTTTAGTTTCACACTTCTGATTGAACTAAATAAAACTAGCCGACCAATTACCATATGACCTCTAATGTTTCAAATACACACTTAAAGGCAATTCAAATACAATTCTGAAATTAATTCGTCTGAAACCGCTGGATATTCTTCAATTATTTTAGAAAATCGATTAAAAAATTGTGTATCCACACGTCTCCAGTATACAAATCTTTCGGAAGAAATCTCCTTACGTTGCAATGAATATGCAGGGCCGGATTTAGAGGAGGGCATTCGGGGCTACATCCTCGGGGCCTCCACAAAAGAGGGCGCCCACAATAGAGACTTCGGAAAAAAAATGTTTCAAATTCCGACAAGTAAACACTAGTAAACAACTTTTCCTTTTATATATTTTTTTGGCAACCATCCGGGAAGTGTTCACTTCCCGGACACTTTTTCTTTGGAAAAGTAGCACTTCCCGGCCTAGTCCGGGAAGTGCTCGAATTTTAATGTAATTATTAATATAAATAAGAATTAGAATGTTTCTGTTGGTACCTATCTTCTGTTCGAATTTCAATATATAATACAAATAAAAACTAAAATGTTCGAAATATTCAAATTTGGAATCACAGCCAGTGTAGTTTACTCTTGATCAAAATTCTATTTTTTGTTCCCCCCTGTACACCGTTTGGAAATTTAGAATTTTGATAACTAGAATACAAGTATTCCGTAATGCACCAATTTTTATGAAGAATAAAATTTTCTGACAAATCGATAATAAAAAAGTTTCCAGATTCTGCAAATTTTCGAAACTCACTGTTTATAGTCATGACCACCTTTTAATAGGCAACCCATTTTAGGCGTAATCGTCTATTTATGTAACTTCATAAAAAGTATGTTTCATCCCGTGAACAGATGGGTAAAGGTCGACCAATCTTCGACTCTTAGACTAAATGCGTCTCATTGATTTGTTATTCTACATGGTTGCCGAAAAAATTGTGTACTCAACACGTCCGAAAACAGTTTTTTTGGATTCGCAGACTTCCAGGACTCGCTAACGCTCGTCCTAGAATTTGGTCTGCTCGTCCAGAAAACAGTATTTTCCGGACTTGTTACGTTAATTACTATTTCACTGTTTCACCTTCACCTACAGAACTTTGTAGAAACATGACTATATTGTCCTTAGATATAAAAAACAACGATGAAGATTGCTAGTTCGGATGAGGAATTTATAGTAGGTATGTTCTGCGGATTTTACAAGCCTATAAAATGTTTGGGCATTCATTTCGACCAATTTTTGGACTGGAAAGCTCGCTGTAAACAGCTAGTTTCGAAATTAATAGTAATTTTTCTGAAATCGTTCAAGAATGCCCACTTTCTAGGAGCATTTCTTCTGTGAAAAAGCCACTTACTTACTTGGTGAATTTATCATTCACTTCAGGCACATTTCCTTCCTGTTTGAAAATGGGTAAGATTATTCCAATATTCAAGAAAAAGGACCAATCACTGCTTGAAAACTATAGACCAGTAACGGTTCCTATTTCGTTTTCAAAAATTTTTGAATACGCATTTTTATCACGTCTCGATAATTTCTTAGTAAAATTTAAAATATTAACAGAAAAACAACATGGGTTTCGTGCAGGAAAATCTATTGGTACGGCAATCCACTCTTTTTATAATCAAATTATTAAATGTATTGAGGCGGCCGAGTGTCCTGTTGGGATTTTTTGTGATCTGAGCAGGGCATTCGACTGTGTCAATCATGATACTTTACTATCAAAGCTATATGCCTCTGGAATAAGAGGGCAACCTTTGAGCTGGATATCATCTTTTTTGAAGTATAGGAAACAATTCGTCCAAATACAGCATATGGATCTAACTAAAATAAAAAAATATAATTCAGACTACACTTCAGTGGAATCTGGTGTGCCACAAGGCTCGGTGCTGGGGCCCTGTCTTTTCTTAATATATGTAAATAGCCTCGATTTATTTGTGAAAAATCAGTTTTTCTCAATGTATGCAGATGACTTATCTTTAATCATTTCAAATCCATCAGCAACAAACATAAGTACCAAAATTACAAATTTATTAGAAAATACACGTGAGTGGTTTGATGAACATCAACTATTTTTCAATACTGAAAAAACTCAATTAGCGACATTTCATAACCGACAAAAAGTGTGTGAACCACTTAATATATCTATTAACAACTGTATGGTTCGAGACAATGTAGAGGCTATCAGTTTTTTAGGAATCAAGATTGATCCAACTCTTAGTTGGAAACCACACTGTGAAACACTGATTTCCAAACTGAATTCAATACATTATCTTTTCAAAAATGTTAAATGTGTTCTAACTAGAGGACAGATGATGAATTTATATTATGCACAAGTAGACTCCCGCATTAGATTTGGTATTTGTCTTTGGGGTAACAGCACCCTAGCAGATGTGTTTATTTCTCAAAAACGCATCATCAGATGTATTGCTGGTGTAAAATATACACATTCTTGCAGGAATATTTTTGCAGAGTTTAGGGTATTAACGCTTATTTCCCTATATATTTTGGAAATGTCTTTATACATTTTTAAAAATAAAAACAGTTTCAAACTGAACAAAGATATTCATTCAATGAATACCAGGAGTAAAAATAACTTTAGTGTACCATTTGCAAAAATGAGTATAACCTATAACTCACCCGAATATTTGGGGTTGCGTATTTTCAATAAGTTGCCAGAAAAAATTAAAAATATTGAGAGCTTAACCGTGTTCAGGAAGACTCTCCAGGAATTTTCAATAGATAAGTGTTTTTATCATATGTCTGAGTATTTTAATTGATCTGTTTGTTTGTGTTGTACATTATATACCCAGTGTCTACTTATTATTATATTTTTTTTTAATGTGTGATTCTAATCTAACTATGTACCTATATATATATATATATATATATATTTGTTTGTTTATTTATTTAATTGACTATTGCTATATTGCAACAATGTAATCTTTGGCAAAATAAATGATATCTATCTATCTATCTAACTTCAGGCCTCAAAATAAGATAATCTAGTATTTTAGTCCGTTGCTAAGCATCGAACTTTCTCGGACCGTTTTCGGACCTAAACGATACGGGAATAGTATATTGTGTATCTAGTAGTAAAAGCAATACATTCCCTGACGACAATGTAAATTTTTGGCCGAGGCGCAGCCGAGGCTAACAAGCATTGAAGTCTGGTAATGTGCTTTTACTACGAGGTACACATACTATTTTTTCTGAAATCGCAATCAGCATTATCATAAATTGAGGATTCGAAATTACGTGCTTTCCTGAAACGTCAAAGTGACAACTATAAACCAAAGACCGATTTTGACGGCCTAGGCCGGCAAAGTACTTTCCCATATCGTTTTCGATACGGGAAAGTATTAAACGGTCCGGGAAAGTTCGTTGCTTAGCAAGGGACTAAAATACTGGATTATCGTATTTTGAGGCCTGCAGCTGCTCCGAGAAAGTGGGCATTCTTAAAGAACGATTTCAGAAAAAGTACTTTCCCGTATCGAAAACGATACGGGAATATTTTTGCCGGCTTGTTTACATTTTAGACAGTTATTGAATTCACGCAAACAATATGTAGAATTCCTTAGTTTTTGATAATGCTGATTGCGATTTCAGAAAAAATCTTATGTGTACCTCGTAGTAAAAGCACATTCCCAGACTTTAATGCTTGTTGGCCTCGGCTTTGCCTCGGCCAACAATTTACATTGTCGTCCGGGAATGTATTGCTTTTACTACTAGATACACAATATACTATTACGTAACAAGTCCGGAAAATACTGTTTTTTTGGACGAGTAGACCAAAATTCTAAAATTGGACGAGCATTAGCGAGTCCTGGAAGTCTACGAGTCCAAAAAAAACTGTTTTCGGACTTGTTGCGTACACTTTTTTTTCGGCAACCATGTAGAATAACAAATCAATGAGACGCATTTAGTCTAAGAGACGAAGAGAGGTCGACTTTCACCCATCTGTTAACCGGATGAAACGTTTCCAAATTTGAATATTTTGAACATTTCAGTTCTTATTTGTATTATATATTGAAATTTGAACAGAAGATAAGTACCAACAGAAACATTCTAATTCTTATTTATATTAATATTTCTATTAAAATTCGAGCACTTCCCGGCCTAGTCCGGGAAGTACGTGCTTCCTGGACTAGGCCGGGAAGTGCTACTTTCCCAAAGAAAAAGTGCCCGGGAAGTGAACACTTCCCGGATGGTTGCCGAAAAATTATTTAACGTACCTGTTTGAGATTTTACGTTTTGTGTTGGAAATAAATCAATTGCTAAATGTGTTTCATATTCTGGTGGACACAGGAATGGTGTATGTCTCAGGTACGACTCTACAATGACCAAAAATGTATTCATTGCACAGAAACATGTTGTTCGATGTATAGCAAAGATATCCAAGAAGTTCTCATGCAGAGAATTTTTGTCAAATATGAACTTTTGCCATTGCCTTGCATCTTTATATTTGAAATGCGTGTATATGTATTCCAGAACAAACATTTTTTCTCACTGAATAGTAACATCCATAATAAAAAAATCAATTTATTTCCAACACATTATATAACAGAGTTCAAAGGGTCAAAATGAATATTACAAATCTTACATATTTTGTTGAAGCTACTGCACATGAAATTCACAGGTGATCGTATAACATTTGTTCGTGATGCTTCGCAATAAAATTTCAAACCATGTCGACCTCCGATTCTAGGTACCAAGAAATTTATATCGTTCAGAAGCACACTGTTATCGATATTGTTCTTAATCAATTTATGCAAGAATTTTGTTCCAAGTATAACTCTTCTTTTTTCCAAGGATATCAATTCAAATCGCGACAACAAAATGTTATGATCGATACCTCTTACAGGATATTGTCCATCGACCTTTAGACATAAATATTTTAGGAGCTTTCTTTGTACACTTTCAATTGACTTTTTTGGTAATAGAATGGGTTCCATATCAAAGAACCATATTCTAACTTGTATCTGGCATAAGCAAAATACAACAATTTCAATGTGGCCATATTTTTTAAGTTTTCACTATTTCTGTAAATGAAACCAAGCATCCTATTCGCGTCTGCAACCGTATTTTTTATATGTGTGTTGAATGTAAGTTTACTAGCATATGTGATACCAAGGTCTTTCATCTCTTGTACGCGGTTGATTGTTTTGTTGTCGATTGCGTAATCATATATCAAGGTGATCGATTTTTTGTATATAATATTATCTTACATTTCGTCACATTAAGTTGTAGGCGATTATCGTTACACCAAAGTTTGGTCTAATTCGGACTGTACTCGCTGACAATCAGTAGTCTCATCGATTTTATAATATAATTTGAGATCGTCTGCGAATAAATAAATAAATAAATAATATTTCATTCCATTCAGATCATTTACACGATATTGGAAAAGTCAGTAGAGAAAATATAATACATAAAATATGTTGTTATACATAGGTAAATATATAAATAATAAAAAGGTATTAAAAACTACATTCCAGAAATTCATTCAGACTATAGAATGAATATTGCAACAGGAGATCTTTGAGAGATTTTTTAAATACATTCAGGTTTTGGATTTCTCTTATAGTGATTGGTAGTTTATTAAACAACTGTATACCTGTATAAGATGGATTCTTTTCATAGAAAGTTGTCCGATGAGGCGGTATTCGAAGATTACCATGCCTTGTCTTATATTTATGTTTGTCAGCACTTTTAATGAAGTCATTTAAATTATTTTTAACGAATATGATTGTTTTATAGATATAAATACAGGGGAGACTTAAAATTTTGTTATCTTGAAAGAAGCCTCTACAGGAGGAGAATACCAAAGATGAGACGTATTATTTTTTTTGTAAAATAAACAATTTTATTGAAAATCTAGTTTCACCATATTATAACATTATAAGATAAGTGCGAGTATGTCATCGCATAGTAGATATTCATTAGTTGTTGTTGGGAGAATATATTTTTGAGTTGTAAGATTGCATAGTAACTGCTACATATCTTCTTAGAAATATGATTAGTACATGTCTGAAAAGAAAGTGATGAGTCGAGAAAAGTTCCAAGGAATTTTGTGTCTCGGAAGACGTAATGTTAATATTTTCAGTATTTATTTCAAAAGACGTGTTGGGATCATTTGTTATGTTAAATTTCATTAGAACCGTTTTCCCGTGATTCAGAATTAAGTGATTGTTCAGACACCATTCAGTAAATTTATTATATAGGAAATTTAAATTATCTGCCAGTTCTTCGGGAGAGTCGCCACAGGTTGCAAACGAAACATCATCTGCATATATGACCTTACACTTCGTTTTCATAAATGCTGGTAGGTCATTAATATACATTATAAATATAATTGGACCCAGCACAAAACCCTGAGGAACACCCAGATTAACAATTGCCTCATTTGACTGAATTTGATTTATTTTGACTGCTATTTTCCTATATCTTAAGTATGACATCAGCCAAGTCAACACGTTTCCACGAAATCCCAAAGCGTATAGTTTTTCTTCGACAAAATCTAAATTTAGGCTATCAAAGGCCTTAGTAAGATCAAAGAATAATGCCCCAACAGTTTTCTTATTATCAAGTTCTTTAGATATAAATTTGACAAATTCATAAACAGCCCCTTCTGTTGATCTCCTAGGGTAAAACCCGTTTTGACATTTTGTTAAAATATTGTGATTATCCAAATAATTAATCATTCTACAGTGTGTCCCACTTTGAGCAGCCATTTCGTTGAGCATGAAATAATTCGAAATTTTCTTTGACTCAAGTTGTAGTACTCGGAAATACCTACCTTTATGTTTACGGAACCTTTGTATATCTATTTTCCACGGTTAACTACGACCAAATGAAAAGTGAAAAATTGGGAAAAACATACTAGGCATTTTTTATCGCAAAAATAACACCAGATTCTGTTTCAGAACATCTTAAAACCCCCAAATCTCAATGCTTGAATCATTTGAATATACAGGGTATCATTCGTTCTGATCAGAGTTAGCCTTGGAAAAGTGATATTTGGCTATTTTTCAAAGTATAAATTAAATATTTTTGGGAATTCTCTGACAAGATAAGACATTTTGGAAATTTTCCAAGCATTATTTATGGATTAGAGTTGATAATGCTACCAGCTACAGATGATACCCTGTATATTCAAATGATTCAAGCATTGAGATTTGGGGGTTTTAAGGTGTCCTGAAACAGAATCTGGTGTTATTTTTGCGATAAAAAATGCCTAGTATGTTTTTCCAAATTTTTCACTTTTCATTTGGTCGTAGTTAACCGTGGAAAATGGATATACAAAGGTTCCGTAAACATAAAGGTAGGTATTTCCGAGTACTACAACTTGAGTCGAAGAAAATTTCGAATTATTTCATGCTCAACGAAATATGAGGGTGTGGCTGCTCAAAGTGGGACACACTGTATTATAAGCAGATTTTTCAACAACTTTACTAATCACATTTGAAACAGTTACATGGTCTATAGTTATCCATGCACAGGGGATCATTGTTTTTATAGATAGGAGTAACCAGTCCAGTTTTTAGTTCTTCCGGGAACTGACCATTTTCAACTGAGATATTTATCAATTCAGACAGAGGCAGTGCAATGTGCTGTGCTATACATTTAATGATTTTTGTTGATATACAGTCAATGCCACTTGAAATAGTAAGCTAGGAATATTCAAAGAGGTTGCCAGGTCGTTAATAAAAATTAAAAACAGAAGAGGTCCCAGATTGGAACCTTGTGGCACGCCGGACGTTACTACATATGAAGCAGATTTACAAGATTCATATTCTTCAAATTGTTTTCTTTCAACTTTCATTAAAATTAGCAGTTGTCTAGAGAAATTCAATTTTGTTCATTTATTTAGAAGAATATAATTGTCTATTTATAATAATAATAATAGATTTTATTGACAGAACTGAATATACCGACACATATTATTTATTCTTACATTTCTTTCAAAAGGCAGAATTCATGTTCTGATCTTGTCACGTGAGTAACGCAATCAGACCATGCTCTTTCATTCAACCTGTTTCCATTCATTATTTATTGCAAAACAAGAGTAGAAGCATAGCTGGTAAAGTCTTTTTTGAAGAAGTATACAGTGAGCGGTTATATTTGATCGAAAGCCTTTTGAGAATCTAAGTAGACAACATCAACTTGCTTTTGTTTGTCCAGATAAGTACAGAGATATTGATTTAATGTCAATACAAGAAACAGAGATTTGTTCCATATCCCTTGCGCCAGTTTCAAAATATCGTGCTACTCTCCAAACCATCCTGGAGTGAAAGTGTTTAATGATTTATTTGACACAATAATATTTCTGTGTTCAATTGAGAAATTTTTCATTTGAGAAATGCTTTCATAGCATAGAGAGTTCTTCTCCTAATTTTATCACCAATATGACTATTCCTATAATTTTTTTTTGAAATAATCTGATGGAAAATAAATGATTATTATTATTATATTATTCAAAGAACAATTCTGATCTTAAACGAAAGTGTATCTTACTCGTGTCTGATGATGACTCAACAAAATTACTTGTCTGTTGGTTCAGTTGCAAATTCGGTAAAAAATAAATATTTGGAAATAAACAAAGTAAAGAATTTTATGCATGGCGATATTTTTTAGAATGGAATAGAATGCCAATAACTTTTTTTATAGTAAATTAGTCATATAATAGAATATAAATTTATTCTTTATGCCGATGTAAAAATTGGATAGAATACGCCACAAATTTGTTGTATAAAATACTACAGAAAATACCTTGGAAAAAATGTATCCTTACCACACAAACGAATTACTTTCGAAAAAATATATATATTTGGAAGAGTGGTATAATATGCGGAAAGTTTGATTTATTATTCCACTGTGAACAATTTATTCTAAGTAAGTTACGTTCTTCGTATTCAGATATAAATAAATTCAATCACCGTCATTGAGATATTCTATAAAAAGTGTTTGTTAGTAACTGCTCACATGATAATCCTATAAAAACACCTCTGTTACTGTGGCCTTCGATCATGCGTTCATTGTTTGTAACCGATTTTTTATGATTAAATGGCTGAAAATTTGCAATTATAGTGATCGTTTCAGATAGCAGCCTCCTCAAGAACTTGCATTGAAAATGTTTTGCTTAATGAATCATCCTATCAAATTTGTCTATCAATATAATAACCAATGAAATCAATATTACAATGACAATCTCCCTCATATTATATAAACCAATCAAATGCCATCATTTTCTTAATTCAAACCAATGAGAAAAGTACTTTTCTCCACGATCATCACAGAATTTGCCAATTCTGAAATCAAATTTGATTACAGAATGCTGGAATTCTCTCTCTTGAGATTGAAGAAATATTCTGCAACACCTCTGCCCCCATGCAATTTAAATGTGTTTACATTCTCTCTCTTGTTATAGAATAATATTCTCACAATGGTTAGCAATAATAACATTAGCCTTGACGCAGTTGATTGTCATCGTAGTGGCAAAATTTGAGTAAGTGACAAAATTATTGCTGTCACGTTTCCTATCTTTGATCGTGGAGAAAGTATAGTCTGCTACTCGGTTAGAATGAAAATTCGTGATGCTCGTGGTTCCTCACGCTCGCCTTCGGCTCGCGCTCGGAACTTTCCACTCGCATCGAATTTTCATTCTAACCTTGTTACAGAATATACTATTCGAAAACACTGTCTCCTGCCCGTGGTATTTTCATATCTGTGTTTCGCCTCTTCCTTATTTATACGTTTCCATGGTACAACAATCACTGTAAATATAGAAACGACAATTTGACGGTTCATTTCTTCAACCGAGAAAAATGACACAATGTTCCTGCAATTGGTTTCGTGCGTAACTGACAGCTTGGAGGTACAACAAACTCAAAAGAAGAAGAAATAACCTCACTTTTCTGTTTGTTTTTGTAAATAAATAACGTTTTTCGGAGTTTTTTTCTATTTCTGCCGTGTTTTTACTGTTTCGGCTGTGTTATAACTATTTCTGGTGCTTTTTCTGTTTCTGATGTTACGTTGAAATTTAGGAATAATGGATTTTACAACATATTATTTTTAGTCAAGTTCTGATGATGTTCATCGACAACAGTAAAGATAAAATATCAGTAATCTTCATGGATCCATATCTTCTTGAAGCTGAAAATAACAAGAAAACAGGAGTAAGTTATGTTGACAGGAAAAAAAGCAACTAATAAGCCAGGTGAACCCTGCAGAGTTTTGGACTAAAATCTAACAAATCGCCTGAACCTCACTGAAGATGAACCCCTATATAAAAGGGAGGCAAACTTGTTAGATATATCTCCTGTTTCTGAGGAAGAGAAACAAAATTTACTGGTGAGCTTGGTCGAGTCCAAAGTGGCAGTTCTTCATTCTATAATCAGACCATTTTCAGTCTTTGGCGGAAAAATTTAAATCCAAGAAGTTTTGTTGTATTGAATCTTTATATAAATGAATTATATGTTGTGTCTCTTTCTGCCTGATGGCAGGTGTTGCTCTTTTAATTTGTTTAAATTCTTTGATCGTTAAAGATATGTCAACCTTTTCACCTACTGTTATATTTTCAATAAATTGATTACTTTTCCAGATAACTGACATTATTCTGACATTCATATCCAAAATGTTACAAAATCAGTGTGCCTATAGTAACAGATGAATATTTTAAATATGATTCATGCTTCAGGTCAATTTTGCCTTTGACAGAAATGATTAAAGCTTGATAAATGAAATACAACTATTCCTTCTCCAATAAGCTGATTACTAAGGAAACAGACATAAGTGAGTTCAAGTTACAGGTCCAGGCGGGTGGGTACTCTAGAGACCCTTGACGATCTTTTAGTTAGTTCTGGTGACACAGGTTGTGCTAGTGGAATTTCTTTCTAAATTGGTAGAAGAAATTGAAGAACTTATAGGTGCATTAGAACTGCCTTGTTCACCTTGGAAAGGGATTTCCTCTACTGAAGTAGTTCCCTGCTACTTCAAGACTACATGCTTTAACAAATTGTATTCATTGTGAAACCACTCTTCACGACCAGTAAATGATTTACAAGATCAGGGGGTCAATTCTCGAGTTTCAACGTATGCGAATTCAATGTTGTATCTCTTTCCAACGCGCGGTGTTTGTATCGCTCTATGTTACTTCAAACGTTTGAAGATGATTTCGCATGAACTCGAGAATAGACCCCCAGGATACATTCCAGAAGATATGGATCAATGTCTATTACTGATAGCACAGAGTAGCTGATAGTTTATTTTTATCCCGTTATTTCTAATTTTCAACAAAACAGCAGAAACAGTAAAAACAGTGCAGTAACAGAAAAAACTGCGAAAAACTTTTTTTATTTACAAAAACAAACGGAAAAGTGATGTTATTTCTTCTTCTTTTTCTACGATTGAGTTTGTTGTACCTCCGAGCTGTCAGTTACACACCAAACCAATACGCATTTATCCCATAATAATATAATGTATTCCTGAAATTGTCTGATCGAATCGAATCGAATTTTCAAAATACTTTCACCTTGCCAGTTGCTCAAACTGTGTTGCTGTACAAAATACCACTAGAGCTCTGGCTCTTTAGGTGCTTCTAAGCAACACAGATTTTGTGACAGCATGGTGAAAGTATTTTTTGAAAATTCAGCATTTTGTCGGGATATTACTACTGAAAATTTTTTGCTCAAAAAATTATCACTTGTAATCTCCCAAGTGCTTGAATTATTGCCGGAAATTTTTCGAGTACATGAATTTTCTTAAAAAATTCATGTACGAGATAAATTTCCTGCAATTAATTCAAGCACGCGGGGGATTCGGTAAGAAAATTTTACACCAAAATATATCCAACAATTCATAAGGAATAATTAACTATGGTTCACCTGAACTATTTATATGCATAGTACAAAAAAGATGCATGAAAATATTGATATGTAAAACACACTTAACAAAATTTCAATTTGATTTTTTTAAATTTAATCAAAAAAAAATCCACTGGGAATTGAACTAGTGACCACACGACCACGAGGCGGACACATTACCGACTCGCCACGGGGCCTTTGATTTAAATGTAGACAACTGGTGTATTGAAGTGTTTCTGAAATTTGATTTCAGAATTTGCAAATTCTGCGATTATCGTGAAGAAAATATTCAGACACATTCGAAATATTTAATAAATACATAAATATGAAATATTATCTCATTTCAAATGAAAAATACAATTCCATTTGTACATCAAAGCAAAATATAAACTATCACCTGTCAAATATTTGACAGAAAAATTTCCACTTATTAATTTCGGCCAGGGTACCCAGGAGGATAAAAATTTCCGGAAATTTTTTGGGTTGCCATGGCGTCTAAATAAGAACGAGTGTTTTGGTACTCTCTAAAAGTGAGGTGTGAAATTTTCCTATCAAATTTATCTATTTCTAGTCATATGTGTGTCGAAATAACCAATGAATAGTTTTCACGGGTAGTTATGACTTATGTCATGACATTGCTAAGCAACCAACACCATAAAGTTGTTTGACATTTCAGTATTTTTTTTTGATTATTTCAACCAATATAATTATTATTATAGTAGTTCAATTTATTTCGAAAATGTCACTTCCTCGCTTTGGTGTTCAAAGTGATGCGGCAATTGACAAAATCATTGAAGAAAATACACCAAAAAATACTGTTGGAAAATATTTATGGAGTTTTGTGACGCCAGAAAATATGAATTGGATGGAAATCGTACTCTCGAAGAACTTGCATTAATACTCAAGGATTGGGCGATTAATATGAGAAAAAAGGATAGCACAGAGTTTAAGGAGGCTACTGTTAAAACTGTATGGAATATAACAAGCAAATTATTACAAGAAAAGTATTACAAGGAGTATAATATCATGCTAGACCCCTTTAAAAGTGTTGCATTCAAACAAGCGCGGAATGCACGCGACGCAGCACGAAGAAATTTACAAACAGATCCCACCAAACGCAAAACAAGCTCAGTACCATTAACTTCAACGGAAATGAGTAAAATTATAAACTTTTGGGATGAAAATACCCCTATAGGACTCCTACGCAAATTTTATCACATAGCAGCGGTGGAATTGGCTTTGAGAGGTGGTGAAGGTGCTGCTTGCTTAGTTGATTATTTTCATATCGAAAAGGACAACAATGGATCTCCAACTAATAGGATAGAATTTAATCCAATTTTCAGTAAAACCTGCCAAGGGGGTTCAAAGAATTGCGCCTCTAGCAAATGGTTAGTTCAAAATAGTGATAACAATGCTTGTCCTGTCAGATTATTCATTAAATTATTATCAAAACGAGGCACAAATATCAAGACAAAAATATCAAGACAAATAGACTATTTTTAAGGCCAAATCGTCACTGGACGACAGAAAGCGATAACTGGTACGACAATATGCCTCTGGGTAGAAATATAATCAACGGATGGACGAAATCTTCTGCTGAAGCAATTGGCTTGGATACGAAACAGAGGAAAATAACCAATCACTCTAATAGAGCAACTGCAGTCAGTCAACTAGCTAAGAGTGGAGTTCAAGAACAGCAATTGTTGAAAATTACTGGGCACAATAATGGAAATTCCATAAAACCTTATTTGAATATTGATCAGGAACATCATAACCAAATAATCAATAGTATGCGTGGAAACACCTATGCAGTAACCGAGGCGAATACAGCAAGATCAACGGAATATCATTATACGAATTGTTCTTTTAATAACTGTGTGTTCAATAAATAATTTTGTTCGAATTGCAAAAAATTTTCTCATCGAATATCCCTCGAACATTGATAAATAACTGTGATAACTGTGATAAAATTTTATTTCGTTAGTTATCAATGTCCTTGGGATATTATAGTAAGTGGATTAGCACTGTAAGTCAGTGATAATTCCACACCACTTATAAACATTTTAACACATAAGTGAAATTTTCAGTTAAATAGTTGACTAATTTGCTATTTCTAATAGACACGTGGCCATATAGGTACGACAGGATCGAATTTCACGAATGAAATTTTTAGATAAAACTGGTGAAACTAGTAAAATACAATACCATCTGTTAGATGTAAAATGTTGCTACCTCTCCGTTTGCAGTAAATGCATATTGTTCACCTTCGAACATTAATCATAAAGATGACCTATGACATTTTATGTAGATACCCATCAAGTACTTTCACCAGATAAATTCATTGTCATCGCGTATTTAACTACATGTGATTGCAAGTATACAATTTGTTTTCATATTGGAATGCATAATATACCTATTATTATTTTCGTAATTTTGTAAAGTAAAAACCCAAGTATGGGCAAGTGAAATGCCACTGTTCGTACTGGTAATTATCAATGTCGTGTTTATAGTTGTTGCTTGAAATAAAACTTTACATTTTTGTTTTGCCTATTAATAGTATATTACGTAACAAGAGTTGTAAGTAACCCATTCGCACGAAATGAAAAAGTTTTTTAAATTTCATGAGTGCGTAATGGGCTTACAACTCGTACTATACTTTTTCTACGCCCATTCATTTTAACGTTATGCTTCTGTCGCCAATCCACCAACAACACCTGAAGATATTTTATCAATAATAAGGAAAACCGCTGCGAAATCTACACCTGGGTCAGATGATATTGATGGTAGAGTGATCAGATCAGTTGCCACACTCACTGCTGAACCACTTTGTCACCTGATGAATAATTCATTTTCTCTTGGAATATTTCCAAACGTTAGAAAATCAAAAGGAATACCAATTTTTAAGAACAAGGGATCCGCTAGTGATATAAAAAACTATAGATTGATATGTATACAAAATCAGTTTTCTAAAATTTTCGAGTCAGCATACTGTCAAAGGCTAACAAATTACTTGGAATGTTTCAAATTGCTTCCTGACATACAACATGGTTTTAGAGAAAAAAAGTCCACTACAACTGCTATTCATGATACATTGGAATTTTTGTACAAGTCACTTAATATGAAAGAAAATACATTAGGTCTTTTTTATGACCTGAGCCGAGCGTTTGATACGATCGATCGGGATCTATTGCTGCTTAAGTTAGAGGCTGTTGGTGTTCGTGGGATACCTCTTGACTGGGCGAAGTCCTATTTATCTGAGCGTACACAAATAACAATGTATGATAACACAAAATCACAAATAAGATAATCTAATTTAGGAGTACCACAAGGACCAATTTTGGGACCCCTGTTTTTTATAATATTCACATCTGATATAAAGTAGTAGTAGTAGTAGGCAAGTAGGCCCTCATGGACCCTTTTTGCCATCCCCTGTTCTCCACTTATCTACGTTCATCCTCCTAATTTTCCTTTTCGAACCTTTGTGACCTCCTAATGAAGGTCAGTATGTCCGACCATTCCAAATTGATTAGTTCCTCTTGTTGGAGTTTGTCAACTCCGAAGGTTCCAAATCTTAGTCTCCCGTATGCCTCACACTCGCCGAGGAAGTGAGATGAAGTTTCTTCATCTTCTTCGCATTTTTGGCAAGTGGGACTGTCTTCTATGCCTATGAGTGATAGGTGTCTGCCTAACTTGTTGTGTCCTGTTAGTATTCCTATAAGGAGGCGTAGCGCTTGGCGATTTCTGCCTAAGAGCCATGTCGTCCTTGAGTTATTGGAGCCGGCCACGAAGTCTTTTGACTGCCTGCAGCCGGTGTTATCCATCCAAAGTTTATTCAGCTCTTCTTCTGCCCACTCGTCGAACATCTGCTATAAAAAAAATCTGCAACTATCCTGATCAAATCATCTTATATGCTGACGATACTAATATTCTGATGTCAAACAGTGACATTGAACAACTAATTACGAATAGTAATAGAGCTTCTAGTGAGTTTCATGAATACTGTACTCAGAATGGTCTCCAATTGAATGCTACGAAAACATATTTTATGCGGTTTTTACCAAGGAATGTTACGCCTGACCATAATCTCTATCTACATATCAACAACAAATCAACTCAAGCTACAGAAACAATGAAATTTCTAGGTGTTACTCTTGACCAAAAATTAACATGAGAAGCCCATATACAAACTGTATGCTCCAGATTAAGCACATGTTGTTATGTGATAAGGCATCTCAGAGACTCTGTTTCCTTCGATGTACTGAGAATACTGTATTTTGGGCTGGTACAGTCAATTTTGCAGTATGGATTAGTATTATGGGGCTCCTCTTCACATGCTGAAAAGGCCTTCAGAGCACAGAAAAAAATACTAAGAGCTATGTTCAATGTCCATCCATTGACAACCTGTAGAGACCTATTTAAAAGATCACAAATACAAACATTGCCCAGCTTATACATATTTCAAAGCATTACCTATGTTAAAGAAAATGAAAACAGCTTCAAGAAAAACGAGGACTTGCACTCGCATGAATGAAAGGAAATATACACCAAAGTTACTCACGACTACAAATTTGCCAGAACTCGCCTAACTACATAGGAGTTAAATTATATAATAGATTCAAATCTATCTGTGATAAACAATATACCTATATATGTCTTTTAGCACAAACTTAAACTTTTTTTGACAGAACAAATATTTTATAGTATAGAAGATTTCCTCAACTTTTAAAATGTATTTTAAATGTACTTTAATTGTATTTGAACTGTATATTAATTATTTTAATTGTATACTTATATCCCATTTTTTTGACTAGTCCGATAAGAATACATCTGTGTTTGGTCTTTTTTGAATTGAATATATATGTATTTTTTTGTGACGAATAAACTGATACTGATACTGATACATAAATTTTTGATAGGTAATTTCGTACCTTTCTTTGGATTTTAGTGGTAACAAATTATGTGTGGCAGCTTGAGCTTTTTCTAAAATCTTCGGTGGAGTGCTCATAATTTCATCACTTTTACTACTATCAGACATATTCGTAGATAAAGTTGAGAAAATGTTCGAATACAGTTATATTTTGTTAAAGAAATTGACACTTTGAATGACATGACATTTATTTTCATAGCATGCTACTTAAGAAAACGTGTCCTATTTATAAAGAAATTGCATAACGTGCTGTCTAAATTTAGGGGCATCACTCTTTCAATCCTAAATATATCTCGCTAATGCTAAAAGTTTTATGTTTTTTAATTGACTAAATTTTTGTGAATAGACCAAATAAAATCTTGGGTAAATAAAAATTTGATTTAATTTTATTTTAATTAAACCAAGAAGTTCAAGTTTTCTTCTCAAAACGCACGTGTATGCTATGAGATCTCATAAAAAGAGTACTGTGGATGCTATTTTCCATCTGTTGAAAAGACTCTATTCTGAGTTGAACTCAAAAAAGGTATGTGCAGCAGCTTTCTGTGACTTGTCGAAAGCTTTCGATTGTGTGAACCACGAAATACTACTGCGCAAACTTCAGCACTATGCGTTCAGAAATAAAAGTATTAGCTGGATCGAATCATATCTGAGTGAACGCACCCAAGTTGTGAGAACTGACACTCTGTCAGATATAGGGCCAATACTTTTTTTGTTATATTTTAATGATCTTGCTTACATCAAATCTGATGGCATATTCACAATTTTTGCAGACGACACAACTATCATGTGGCATGACACCAATGAAAATAATCTTCTACACAAAATAGCACAAGATATTATCAGTGTGAGAGAGTGGTGCAATTCCAATCTGCTCTCCTTCAATATAGAAAAAACCAACCTCATGTCATTTAATTGTAATTTAACAGGCATTTCCTTGGGTAATGATGTTATACCGAATAAAATTTCCAGCAAAGGACCCCGCACATTTCTTATGGAAAATGGCTTTCCGTGAATTTGGCTGAATTTTTTGTATTTTGTAGTTCTAACTATATCAAAATTATCATGTCCAGTGGCGTCCCGGAAGGCACTGTAACCAATATTTTTGACAGAAAACATATGCGCCATTGATTTTTTTGAAATTTTTGTATTTGTTTCACATTGAGCAACTGAAATTACAACTTTTTTATATCTAGAATTTTTTTCGTATCTTGCTTTGTTTTTGAGAAAAAACATAAAAATCACTTCATTGCACATCCCTGTGACAACACAATAAAACATTTCAAATACTAAACCATCAAAAACTGGGGTCTTACTAATATTTTTTTATATCAAAACTCTATTCTAGTCTTAGAATTTTCTATCAAAATTAATGCAATGAAAAAAAAATATGTATGTTGGCTCTTGGCTTCGGCTCGTGCTGCAAAATGGGCTCATTGTTGTCCATGGACATTTTTATTTGTGACTTTAACAATTAATATTACATGGAAGTCATGTTTTAATTTTTTTCGCTCATATTACCTGTTTTCGATGAAACAAATAATGTTGTATGCAGTGTTTTGAAAACTAAAGTAGGAGGGCCATGGAAGGAACAACAAATGTTCAAACAAATTTAACTTCATAACTGTCACAAATTGAAACGGTACATACGTAATTATTTGATAGTAATTATTTGAAGTGTTTTCAAGAGTTTTGAGATATAAAATTTGTTACTGATATCTGAAAATGGTTCGGTTTACAAACTCGGAAATGGCCGATATGCATTTTGTCTATGGAATGGCCCAAGGCAATTCCAGAGCGGCTAGACGCATTTATCAAGAAAGATATCCTCATCGAAATGTTCCAAATAGGCAAATATTTGTGAGAATACATGAAAGGCTGTGCGAATCAGGCACCTTTCAAAGGTCGGCTGCTCTTATTGAGAGACCTGCAACGGTAAGAACAGTGGCGCTGGAGGAAGAAGTTTTACATTAAGTTGAGCATTGCCCCGATACAAGCACACGCAAAATTGCACAACAATTAAACATTTCTCACTTTACTGTATGGAAGATTTTGAAAGAGTACCAACTGTATCCTTACCACATACAGCGTGTTCAAGCGTTATTTCCTGCGGATTTTCCCAAGCGAGTTGTTTATACTACGTGGCTTTTGCAACAACAGGTTGCATCTCCGACATTTTTATCCAGTATATTATTTACCGATGAAGCGTGTTTTTCCCACAATTCAATTATGAACTTTCATAACAACCATATCTGGGCAGAAGAAAATCCCCATGCGGTTATAGAAAATAATTATCAACAGCAGTTTTCCGTGAATGTCTGGGTTGGTATTGTTGGCGATTATCTCATTGGACCTCATTTTTTACCCCCGAGATTAAATGGTCAAGAGTATCGTCATTTTTTGGAATTTGTATTACCTGTACTACTAGAAAATGTCCCACTGGCAGTAAGAGGAGCAATGTGGTTCATGCACGATGGGGCTCCACCTCACTTCAGCATAGTAACACATCAATTTCTGGATGAAACTTATGGAGAAAACTGGATCGGTCGCGCAGGTCCACAGTCATTGCCGCCCAGGTCACCGGATTTAAATCCCTTGGATTTTTTCCTTTGGGGACATTTAAAGTCCCTCGTTTATAAAACTCTAGTCAACACTGAAGAACTGTTTTAATCCAACGAATACGGGATTCATGTGATCAGATAAGACATACGCCGGAAATATTTCAACGTGTTCGGGAATCGATTTTAAGACGAGTTAATGCTTGCATTGAAGTTGAAGGAGGACATTTTGAGCAACTATTGTAAGTTTTGTGTTAGTTATTATTGAATGTATTCTTACAGAAATAAATTGCCTAGGTATCATTTTTGTTTCAGTGTGGTTTTAATAAAGGGTGTTTCTTGTTTGATGTTGCTTTGGCATTTCCGGCGTTACCACTATGCACGCACTGGCCAAATGAAACAAACAATTTTTAAGCATAACAGATCCACCTGTAATCATTAAAAACCCTATAAAAACAATTTTTTATTGTGTTGTGCCAGGGACGTGCAATGAAGTGATTTTTATGTTTTTTCTCAAAAACAAAGCAAGAATTTCAGTTGCTCAATGTGAAACAAATACAAAAATTGCAAAAAATCAGTGACGCACATGTTTTCTGTCAAAAATATTGGTTACAGTGCCTTCCGGGACGCCACTGGACATGATAATTTTGATATAGTTAGGGTTAAATTCGCCCGTTACGACCTTCAATAACACTGCCAAATTTCAATAAAATCGGTTGAAGGGTTATTAAGATATTTACGACAAAAACGATTTCTTTTAAAAATTTTGACACCCTGTATCTTGAAAACGAAGCATTACCGGACCTATGTTTATGTGAACTTTTCGTCTTAGAATCACTCAAAAAATCACCCCTTTAAGTTTGGCCACGTACTTAAATAACACCCTGTATGTGTATGTCTATATATTCACATATATTTCATTTATAATTCTGTTATATGTTTGTTGCTCATCAATAGCATCTATGTTATTCCAGACTTTTTTTTGTATTATCATAACATTATTTATTTATAATGGCTTTGTCAACGAGATGTTCATCTTCCGACAATAAAGTATATTTTGATTGATTGATCGATTGGTTACGTGCATGTTATTGTTATATGTCATTTACAAGGAATGTTGACAGTGCGATTTTTGACGTTTGCAGAAATGGGCGTAGAAAAAGATATTTTCAAATTTCAAGTGTTTCCAAATATCAACTTTTGAGAAAATTTTAACTAGTTCGAATGTTTTACCGGAGGATACAAATAAATGATAAGAATAAAATCGAAGTACCCTTCTCTCTAAATATTTTCACAAAGTGGAAAATATGTGGCAAAAATCTGACAGAAAACAACTACTTCCCTGGCTCATGCCACGACGGATATTGAACTACATCTGACAGATATTTGTGCAACGTTCTTCCAAGAAGTCTAAATTGCAAGTGCTTATTGTAGACAAACAAAAGATGATCCTTAATTTGGCTGGGGATGACCACATGCAGACATGTTTGGAAGTTGTTGCCTCTCATCAGTGCAAGGGTAGGTCCAACAACTTTGAGTTGTCTTGTCCCTGCCAAATGAATTATAATTTATGGTTTATCTGAAAATTCCCTACGGATTAAGCAGTGACTTACAGTAAAGTCAGTAGCAGCGCCACCCGCCGGGAAAATCATTAAGCACTCCTCGAGACAGCAAAAGACTCCAGGAAGAGTAAATGCAAAAATACGAACAAGTTCGAATGTTTTGCCGGAGAGTACACATAATTGATAAGAATAAAATCTCCAAATATTTCCACAAAGTGGAAAACATGAGGCAAAAATCTGACAGAAAACAACTACTTCCCTGGCTAATGCCACGACGGATATTGAACTACATCTGTCAGATGACAAATATCTGTCAGGTGTAGTTCAAAATCTCGTACCCTTAAAACTCTGGAAACCATGGCTTGTCTAAAGAATATAACTCCCGGTATATCGAAGATCCTTGGATATATGAAGTAATGAACAAAGATGCTCACAATATTTCCCAACTTCCTTCAACATAATTATGGAAGTTGGTTATGTATTTCAAATCGGCCACGAATTTCTGGAATACCCTGTATTTGGATAATTCACGTAACAAGTATCTATGCCAAAATCAGGTTGTAAAAAATGGGCCAGTCCAGAATGACGAGAATGAAACCCAGCAAGAAGTATTCAAACCTTGACCGGAATATATTGTTTTATATGTATATATTCTTCGGAACAAGAGTGATTCTTGAGTAGTATCATGAAAATAGATGATATTGAATTGTTTGACCTTGAAATGCATTCCGGATCTTGTCTCTTCAACACTTTTACTTTTCGTATTCAATCAGACGACCGAATATTATATAAAACTACGGTTGTTTTCGAACTGTTATACAAGTTCAGGACCGGTTCATGAATTTTTGACTTTCCTCTCTTTCTGAAATGGGGCTGAATATTGAAGCTTATAAATAAACATGAATAAAATTTACGAACTCTTAAACTTTTTTTCAGTTGAGGAAAGAGATGATAGTCGGGCAGAGCCAAATCTGGTGAATAAGGGGGGTGTTTTAGTAATTCAAACCCTAAATCACGAATTTTTTGCATGGCAACATGAGATTTGTGTGCAGGGGCGTTGTCCTGCAAGAACAAAACACCTTTGGATAGCTTTCCGCGTCATTTATCTTTAATTTTTTCCAATCGAGTGGTCAGTAATGTCGAATATTAATCTCCAGTTATTGTTCTACCCTTATCCAAAAAATCAATCATGATTACTCCATGGCAATCCCAAAAAACTGAAGCAAGAACTTTTCCAGCAGATTTTTGGACACGAAACTTCTTAGGTCTTGGAGAACCGGAGTGTCGCCATTCCATCGATTGTTGCTTTGTTTTTGGTCAACATTCAAACGTTTGGGGATCCATTTTGCAGCAATTTTTCTCATGTCCAAATTGACGTGAACTATATGATGAATATTTCATACGAACATATTCAGTACTTCAGATATCCGTTTTAGCCCAATTCGACGGTCTGTTAAAATCATGTCATGAACTGGTTTACTTTTTTGACGTCAAACTTTTCACTGACACTTCTAATAAGTTATTGTTCGTTGCTATGGTAACGCAATATTTTGTTTATGCAGGGAACTGGTCTAGGCTAACTATATATCAATACATCCTCGTATATGCAATGATTACAATTGATATTTTGATAATAACTACACAATCATACATAATTATAGTTTTACTCATTAAAGTTCATTTAAGATGTTGTACAATAAACTATGAATTATCATTAAATTACTGAAACATGGGTAATAAAATTTAAAGTCGGTTTTTATCCTGTATTTTATTTTATTTTTTGTTAAAAGTGGTCGCTCAGTCTTTCTCTTTGGACGACCTTTGGATTTCATTTTAGTTTTGAATTTCAAGTTTTTTCGAATTTAAATATGAGCAATAACTTCTCCTTCATTAATACTTTCGATTGTTTTTTATTGAAATCTCATAATAATTTAAAAATAGATTCAAGAAACCGGTTGGAAAATGTTTAAATACCAGTTAAAATTGAAGAATGTCAATCTGTTGTGTACCAAATTGACAAATTTGTTAAATTTCAATTTCTTTCTTTGATTGATATAATACAATATGGAGAAAATTAAACAATTGAATACATAAATGAAGTGGACGTTATTGCTTATATCTGAATTAGAATAGTTAGTGGACGAAATCCCAAGAGACCAACTTACCAAAAGAATGAAAATCGCTAAAAGGTAGATTTTGTTTATTCATATAAGAAGGTCGATTTTTTGTGTCAATCGTTTGGATTTGGTGCTTGTAGTTGTGAAAAACAATTTTTTTAATTGTTTATAATCGTTTTTTTATATTTCGATTGTTTAAATATTTAGTTAGGAAATTATATCCTCCTTAAACCTTAAAGATCATAATTTGTATTTCTCAATAGGTGAACAAAAAAAAATTCTGTAAAAATAATTTTATTGTTTATTAACTTAACAATTTGTTATGAACAAATTCTGTCAACGGTTCTAGTTTTTATCTGGAACTAAAAAAATTACAAAAACGGCCATATTAAATTAAAAATAATATTAAAATGTGTCATAAAAAAGAACAGAAAAAATGTTTTCTATACTTTTTTATATATGGCTAAAGGACCACGCACGTTTCTTATGGGAAATGGCTTTCCGTGAATTTGTCCGAATTGGTATGGTGTAGATCTGGATGCACTGATCAAAAGTGTCCATTGCCAAAAACTCCAAAAATGGACAGTTTTCGAGATATGGCTCTATCTTTGTGATTTTTTTGCATTTTTTGGATTTTGACACATAATCAGTACACTCTCATACTTAGGAAAAACTGAGTTTCAATGATTTCACTGCAGGACTCAATTGAAAAATAATTCTTTCTTCGTTTCAGATTACTGACGATGTAACTGGACTATTATTTTAAATTTCTATAGTCCAGTTTTTGTAGAAACTTCTGAATTGCTCAAAGTATGACAGTCACATATATTCAACACCTTTCGATAGGGGCACTAAGGAAAATAATATTCGATACACACTATAGGAACTGAATCTGAGATACTTTTTTTTAAATAGTTTCCTAGTCGTCAAAGAAATAGTGGTAAATTCAAAACGAGCATATAGAAAATCGTTCATAGTGTAGGCTGACGACATAAATACTCGTATCGAATGCAGTTTGTTTATACCGAGTGTAGAATATCAATAGAAACGAGGGAATACATACCCAATAATCATTTTTAATCGCTAATCGAACCGTTCTCAAGTAGCACACCTATATTGGTAAAATATTGGTACAATATTGTGAACATATTGGCGAAATATTTGAAATGCAATATTGGCGAGAAAAAAAATGTGAACATTCGGCGATATTGGTCCAATATTATTTGAATAATATTGGCGAAATATCCTTGAACTAATATTGGCCTCAAAATGTTTGGCGATATTGGTACAATATCGCTGATACAATATTCTGACAATATTGGCACAATATTCGAAAGTTATATTGTCGAGAAGTAAAATGTGAACATTTTGCGATATTGGTAGAATATTATTTGAATATTTTAGAAATAGTTTTGGTGAAATATTCTTGAAGCAATAATGGCCTCAAAATATTTATCGATATTGGTACAATATTTATCGATATTGCTACAATATCATTTGGATATATTGGTGGATGTCAATATACCTTGGTTAATTATTATTATAAATAATTGATGAAGGTGACACCAGAGACTGCCATTTGATCGCCATAACCACTGAGTGAGCTGTCTTGAAAACAAGTTATCGGAAGTATTTAATATACTTTCATAGGTTTTAGAAGACGTTCTATATGTAGAGCCACCTAGCGGATTTTTATCCAGGTTTGATCATGATATAATTTTAATATGTTTCATTGAATATTTGGCCAATATTCAAATTTCATCTCAATCTAGATGTAGGAAACAATGTCAAGACAATATTGTTTTAACGATATCGATAAATATTATTGAACCAATATTGACCCAATATTAATTAATAAGATTTGTTGACTATTGGCGAAATGATATTCAACCAATGTGTAATCACACTTGGAGATACAATATAGTTTTTATTCCTAGAATCGATATTAGGGGAATATTGGGATTGCGATATTTATTCTAGATGTTAAAAACGATGTGAAGACAATATTGTTTTATCGATATTGGTAAATATCATTCAACCAATATTGACTCAATATGAGTTATTACAATTTGTCAAATGAAGTAGAAATGATATTCAACCAATATTCTAACAAACTTGGAAATATAATATAGTTTTTTTCTCCTATAATCGATATGACTGGAATATTTGGATTGCAATATTTATTCTAGATGTGGAAAACAATATATAACCAATATTGTATTATCGTTATTGGTAGAAATTATTCAACCAATATTGACCCAATATTTCGTGTGATAATCAACATTCAAAACTAGTTCAACCAATATTCCACCAATATTATTATTATAATATTGTTTTTTGAATATTCACTCATATTGGACCAATATTGATTTTTCATTTACAATATATCTATATTGGCCCAATATGGAACCAAGATTCAGTCGATATGATGAGCTACCTGGGAAGGTAAACGGACCCGTGAAAATGTCTGAATATTTGATATAATGTGGATTTTGATGCACTGATCAAGTGTCTATTGCTACAGACTACAAAAATGGGCAGTTTTCAAGATATGGCCGTATCAATATCTGATTTTATTCGTTTTCTAGATTGTGGCCCATAATCGCTTAGCTCTTATAACCAACAAAACGGAATTCTATCGATTTCTGCGCAGGAATTGACTGAAAAACAGTTGTATTTCATTTCAGAGAAATTAGCATACACTGCTCGTCACTGGCGATGTAGCTGGTCTATTATTTTCAACTTTTGTATTTCCGTGTTCGTAGAAACAAAAACTCTTGAATTATTCTAGTTCTAACAAATATACTTATATCCAACACAAAAACTGGACTATAGAAATTGAAAATAATAGTCCAGTTACATCGTCAGTGACGAGCAGTGTATAATAATTTCTTCAAATGGCAGTATCTGAAACAAAGAAACAATTATTTTTCAATCGATTCCTGCAGTGAAATCATTGAAACTCGGTTTTTCCTAAGTATGAGAGTGAACTGATTATGTGTCAAAATCCAAAAAATGCAAAAAAATTACATTGATGGAGCCATATCTGGAAAACTGTCCATTTTTGGAGTTTTCGGCATTGGTCACTTTTGATCAGTGCATCCAGATCTACACCATACCAAAAATTCGGACAAATTCACGGAAAGTCATTTTCCATAAGAAACGTGCGTGGTCCTTTGTAATTTTTTTTAGTTCCAGTAAAAAAATAAAGCAGACGTCAAAATTTGTTAGTAACAAATTGTTGAGTAAATAAACAATGAAATTATTTATAAAGAACTTTTTTTTGTTCACTTATTGAGAAGTACAAATTGAAGGAAGTAATTTCCCAACTAATTATTTAAACGAAATATAAATAAACGATTATAAACAGTCAAAAAATCCATTTAAGAAAAAACAATAATTTTTTAAATCTTTGTTTTCGAGGCATGAAAAGAAAATATTTTCTTAAACTTTATGTTTGTTTATTTATTTGTAATTAATTTATTAAAAAATGACGTCAACAATGTTTTACCAGTATTAATTACTGCCATTGTTAGGTGTAAAAAGAGCAATAATAAAATATTCGTCAAAAAAAAGTATTTAACAATATTTTTTGGATATTAAATTTTTCTTTACTAATAAAAAATTATACTTAACAAAATAATAAACTTTTATTCTGTGATCTTGTTGAGTAGGTATACTAGATGGGCTCCAGGAAGCCAACAATTAATAGGTCAATTATTGAAACTTTTACGTCGTTATTTATGAAAATAAATAGTTTATTAACAATAGTATAACTTTTTGGTAAAGGTAAAGAATATGGGTCCAGCTGGGATTTTGATAAAAATTTTACAGACGTTTTAAAACATCGTAAAAACACTAGAGCAATCGAAATTTTTGCGCGGAAAGAGCATTTTCTATTTTTTTTTCTTGATAAAACATGTGTGGGAACTTACTTTTGAGAGACACAATTACAAACCGTTGGACGGAGTTAAAACGTATTTTTCATTTCAAAGCCATTGTCTTGAACTTCAAACACTTCTATCGAACCATATGGAGTAATTCATAGTACCTAATATACTTCAAAAATTAAAAAAACACGCAAAAAGATTTTTATTCAATGTACATGAACAACCAATTTATTTGACAAATGTTAAATGACAGGACACTTTTAACACGAAGTTAATAATGCCACGTTGCCAATTCTATTACACGGAAGAGTGACGGTTAAGTCTCGTTCATACCCTCGCGAATTTCTCAATTTTTCTGCAAATAAAATGGCTGCCGACATGGTTCAGCATTAACGAATAGTCCGGCATGACTGGCAGCCACTTCATTTGCCGAAAAATTGCGAAATTTGCGAGGATACGAACAAGTATTCATTGAAATTTAAGTTAAACTACAAGAATGTGAAAAATTTATCGAATTCTCAATCGAGTTTATTAAAGGTTTCTGACATTAACATTCAAAATAACTTTTGACATACAGTTTCTCTGTTGAATGTCAAATCCGCACGATTTGCGAAATGTCGGCCGAACGCACCCGCTTCGCTTGCATGGTTTATTTTGAGTTATAGTTTTCATTTCAAATTGTAACATAGGTTTGTGGAATTGACAGAATTGTTGACTATTTAGGAAAAGCCGCGCGTTCGGCCGACATTTCGCAAATCCGCGCGCGCGGATTTGCGAAATGTCGGCCGAACGCGCTCGCTTCGCTCGCATACGGTCTATTTTCTTTTATAGTTCTCATTTCAAATTGTAACATTGGTAGGTGGAATTTACAAAATTGTTGACCAGTTAGGAAAACCAGCGCGTTCGGCCGACATTCGGCAAATCCGTGCGCGGGGATTTGCCGAATGTCGGCCGAACGCGCTCGCTTCGCTCGCATGGTCTATTTTATGTCATAGTTCTCATTTAAAATTATATCATAGGTTCGTGTAAGATGAATTGACAGAATTGTTGACCAGTTAGGAAAAGCCGCGCGTTCGGCCGACATTTCGCAAATCCGCGCGCGCGGATTTGCGAAATGTCGGCCGAACGCGCTCGCTTCGCTCGCATATGGTCTATTTTATATAATAGCTCCTATTTCAAATCAAATTATAGATTGGGGAAGATATGAATATATGAAGTGAACCTGTAATGAAAATGTGCGCATTCTTCACCTATTCCAAACTTTTTTTTTTCATCTCAACACATTAACTTCCTAGATATTTATTTATTCGCCCGTTATATGCAATTTCCTGTGAGACATTTAAAAATTCGCCACAAATAATTTGATCTAAAGAAATTTCACACCCTAAAATATTTTTCATAACAATCCAGATACCTAGCTACCAACAAAAACGCATATTCCTGTTAACAAACAAAAACTAATCATTATCAATGTCTTTCTTTGAATCGACAATGAATGTTGTGCGTTTATTGAAAATAGAGAAAAGTTATAAATTTTCCAAGTTCCAATCGACCAGACTTCATATGGGCAATTTGCATGGGCTATTCAGAACGATAGTACACTGGATTTGTCTGATTTGGAATATTAATCCAAATTCGAATGGTTATTCTCTATACATGAGGTTAGGTTAGGTTGGGTTGAAGTTGGATAATAATTTACGCATGTTCTAATTGGTCCATGCTGATCAGTCTGGTCGATTAGAACTTTTGCGGTACTGAATCTCGTTCATACCCTCGCGAATTTCGCAATTTCTCTACGAATGAAATGGCTGACAACAATGAATGGTCCGGCATGACTGACAGCCATTTTAAGCCTTGTACATACTTATGCGAATTCGCAAAAAAATTTGCAAATCGCAAAGTAGCAAATTATTGACGGAAATGGGCGTTCATACTTCTGCGGAATAATTTATTGGTCGCTGTCACAGAACTCACTAATTTGTTTGTGTTCTGTGCTCACTGTCATTTAGAAATGATCTCATTTACTGTTTTGTGATGTTCCTTAGACACATAACCTATTATAAATTTAAAATTTGTTCAAAAACCAAGAAGGCAAAAGAAAAAATCATATCACTATCACTTAAGATAACTAATTTTGTATGGTGAATGAGTAACAATCGTTCATTCGCATTTCTCGAACGAGGTTATGATAGTCTCCTTGAAGTTTGCGGTTCTTGAAAATTTTTCAAACACTACAACTTCTTTGTTTCCTTCTTAAAGTTTTGTAATATTTCCAAAGATTATATAATTGGTGCATAGGAATTAATTTATTCAAAATATCACTCATGATTTGAACTAAAAATATAATATAAATCACCAGCCTTTGAGGTTATCCTTGCAAATGAAACAAATGTTCATCATTTTTCGTGGATTCTCTGTATCACTATTTTCTGCGAAATCGCAATAAAGTTCAAATATTTGAACTTTATTGCGAAACTGTCAACCGCCATTTTATTCGCAAAAATTTTTGCGAATTCGCATAAGTATGTACAAGGCTTTATTCCCAGAAAAATTGAGAAATTCGCGAGGGTATGAACAAGTCTTTAAACTATCAGAAATCTCTATTGGCAACGTCGCAGTTACAATTTATTCACTTGTCAACAAATTATAAATTAATTATATCTGCATAATAAAAGTAGCTTTTTTAACCTTTTCCATACTATTCGAAGCTTATTCTGCTAATGAATTGATACTTCTGTATATGTAGAAAGTGTTATCAATACAACACAGTTCATTAACATTGAAAAAATAGGTAAAATAACCTATCCAACAAATTGAATTTGTTTGTCTTGAAAGTGAGTATCCACATTTATTTTTTCAAAAATAAAATAGAAAAATGTGTTTCCGCGCCAAAATTTTTTTTTTTTTATTCATTTTATCGCGTTTTAGAGCATCTGTAAAAAAAATTTCAAAATCCCAGCTGGACCCATATTCTTTACTTTTTCCAACTTTTTGAATAATACACTTACACATTTTTGTCCAATGGGGATATATTCTCCTAAGTTAAATTATTCTCTGTGATATACTGTCTTTTGCTGTACAGGCCTCGCGGAGCACTATTTCCATCGTTAAATAAAAATTATAAATGATGGAGATAGAGTTTCGGAATTAATATGACATTTTTGTTGTAAATTTCCTCCTCTTTAGGGAACTTTTTTCAAAATTTCTTAAATATTAATAGTTTTTGAGGTATTAACAAAAAACTGAATACCTTTTTTTTTCATCTTATTTATTATTATTATTATTATTTATTTATTTATTGAACTTAAATACATTAATATATGAAAATTTAAAATTAATGGTCAAGAAAATCAATATATGATTACATAGGTTATGATACCTGTGTGTAATCATATATATATATTATTATATAATATTTATAAATAAATATAAAAAATGTAAAAAATAACAATAACAAAATATCTTTCCAAAAAAGATAAAATAACAAATATTAACAAATGAGTAAAATATCACAATTCATTTAAAAGCTACATGTTTTTCTAGATTTTCAATATTCTCAAGAATCCAATCTTTTATACGTTTGGCGAAAGTTTTTTTACACAGTTTCTTTATGTTCACTGGAACCAAATTCAATACTCTGCATCCTATATTTATGGCATGTTGTTGTAATATAGTGTGTGAAAATGTTTGTGACTGGAGATTTTTGTTAGATTTTGATCTAGTATTATGGTAATGGGTTGATGTTGTTAATATTGAACTATGATTTTTGAGGAAAGTACAGGATTTTTTATAAAACAGTTCTCTTATAGTTAGAATTTTGTACTGGTGAAACAACAATTTTGACGGGAAATCAAATGGTTTATTGAACATAATTTTTAGAAACGGAAAAGAAATCTGTAGTTCACAATGAGCTTATGACAAAATGCATAAGATGTCCGGAGGACTGCTCATTGCTAATATCCTATACAATAGGAAAAGTTGGATCGAAAATCCATCAGAAAACAACTACTTTCCTGGCTAATGCCACGACGAACATTGAATTACATCTGATGAAATTTCCGTGCAGAGTTCCTACAAGGTTATCTCTGCAATTGCTTGGTTGCATGGGAGTGATCATAGAAACATTCGGACCACCTATATATCGATTTCGGAGTGTTGCTCCTCATCAGTATAGGGTAGGTCTAGCAGTCAATAACTAATGACTGCAACGAATGAATCGACGACCATTCCCATTTAAAGACCGAAACTGAGATCGCGCCCGCACAGTGGATTAACTCCAAACTGCGAGCGCCATCCCAGCGCCGGAAGTCCAACCAAACAGTATCCGTGCTCCACGATCGTCAAGACCGTATATGAAACGGAAAAGAAATCTGTAGTTCACAATGAGCTTATGACAAAATGCATAAGATGTCCGGAGGACTGCTCATTGCTAATAATTGATAATTTTTAGAACATATTTTTGAAGACTAGTTACCGATTTCAGAGTATTTGTGTAAGTCCCTCCCCATGCAATCACTCCGTATGACATAATGGATTCAAACAAAAAATAATAAAACATAATCAAAAGTTTTCGACTAACTATGTTTTTGAGTAATCGAAATTTACATAGTGTCTGTCTCAATTTTTTGGTTAGTATTGATATGTGAGTATTCCATTTCAGATTTTTGTTTATATATATTCCAAGATATTTTGTGTATTCAATTTTTTCAATTCCTTCTTGACACTTACATTTAAATTTATCACAATGTTCAAGTTTCTCTAGTATGCATTTGGATTTATGAATTACAATTTTATTTATATTTTTAGGCTGATTTATCTCATTGCAGGAAAATGTAATAAAATTAGTTTTCTTCAAATTTAGTGTTAAAAGATCATAATCAAAGTTATTTTTCAAAATAGAAATATCAATCTCAGCATTCGTTACTGTTTCTTCCCATGAGTTACCACTGACAATTAAAACTGTATCATCAGCATAGGATATTATTGTACTCGAAATATTTGTTTTTAAAATTTCGTTAACATATATAAGAAAGAGTAATGGTCCGAGTACTGTTCCTTGAGGAACTCCGCAAGTCATGTTTCTGATGTGGCTGGTAGTAGTACCTACTTTAACAATTTGTTGTCTGTCTGTTAAATAACTTTTGAAGAGATCAAGGTATACTCCTCTGATGCCATAATGAGATAGCTTTGTTAACAATTTATTATGTGAAACAGTATCGAATGCTTTCTTTAGATCCAAAAATATACCAATAGTGTTTTTATTGTCATCTAAATTTTTACTTATTCGGTGAGTAACTTGAAATATTGCATCATCAGTACTCATATTTTCTCGAAACCCATACTGTGATGAAAAAAGAATTTTATTTTCTTCTAAGAAATCATAAATGCGTGTTTTAAGGCATTTTTCGAGAAGCTTACCGATTGTATTGATCAAAGATATGGGCCTATAGTTATTACAATTTCTTTTATCATCTCCTTAATAACAATCGCAATTTTTTACGTGCGGTAATAAAATCCTTTAAAACCATTTTTTCAGTGGTCATTCCAAATCCATATTTCCTGTCCCAATCTAAGTTATGATTTGAAGTGAGAATCCAAGACAGAGCAAGAATTTCCGCTTCCGCACTGAATACGAGGACAAGACAGAGAGAATTGTCTTCCTTACCTGTTATTATTTATATGATAAGTTAATGCAAATTCCATCGCTAGGAAATTATCAAATAATCTAAAAGAAAGCCGCGTCCAAGGCAAACTTGTTACTCGTTAACATAATTTGTACATTGAGTAACTGATTATCGATTGATTAGCATCGATACCCCGTTGTCAAAAAAAAAGTGTGTCATCAGGTTATCATTAAAATCGGAACCAATCACGAAATCTTTCGGGATTTTAATGAAAATCGAACTGGGAATGTATATGTGCGTATGTCCTATTTGATCACAACAGTTTCTTACTTTAGCAAATTTTGAACTCTTTATACTCGTTACCAGAACCTAATTATTAAAAATTAGTAAAAGGTGAAAACCATTTATATAAGATTGTTAATTAGTCAAGTCACTTTTGTTAATTTTGTTTTTGGTTTTTGTTTATGTTGAAAAACACGTCAATTGAGACAGTTTGGGAATAAAAAGTTATTTCAAGTCAGTCGGACTTTTTGTTCACAGTTCATTTAAATATTTACCAAGATTTTACATTGGTCCTTTAAACCTTCGAACAAGCTCTGTGAAAAATATTTTGGTAAAATAAATTTTAAAAAAAACCTCTCAGTCAGCGACCGTTCCCAATTTGGTAACGGGGCGTTTCAAAATTCCAGTTTTTGTTTTCACTTCCAACACGTTATCCCACAGACCTTCTTTATCTAGAAACCAGAATAATGGACATAAAGCAAATATACTTCTTGAGCCTAGCAACAAATCAGTTTATAAATAAACAAGAATTGATTAGAAAAAATCATCAGCAGAATATCAGAGGACGTAACCTCTACCAATTCCCTTTCGTTCACAAATCAATATGCCAGAGGACTTATAGTTATTTAGAACCAAAGGTTTTCAATGCATTACCAGAGAGTCTGAAGAACGAGAAACAAAGGAAAAAATTCCAATCACAAATAAAAAAATTTGTACTCGAAAATCCTAGGCAAATAATTCATGAACTCATTGATACATAAAATAAATAAAAGGATATTCCCATAATTCTACCTTGTTATACTTTCAAACTTTTCAACATTCAAACTCTGCATCTCTATACTAATCATAGGTACTTCTTTATATTCTACATTTTATGATAAAAACTCTCACTTGTGAACATCATATCTACATCTACAACACATTTTTTATTTTTAGACAATCAATAATTCTAATGTTTTTAACACTCCACCATTTTTACATTTGTATAGTCCTTCACCCTTACATATTTTGTTTGTTTTTTATTTTACATTTTCACTCCTTACATCGTACATTTTGTTATCTCCAAGTTTTTTTTTTTTCTTAATTCTACGCATTTTTGTTCACTTTTGTGTGATTTTCATGTTGCACTGTTACATTTTTAATATAACTCTCTTTGAGATTTTCACATAAGTTATTTTACAACCAATATTAGTAGACGCTACATTAGTCTCATAAGAATAGTGTAGAATTTTAATTTTCTTTCACTTCACTGTAATAACATCTTTTACATCCTGAAATTCTTATATCAATGTACATATCGATATTTCTTAAATAATTTATTTTATATATTATTAAGTTACTTAATCTAGCATAGTTTTTTATATAAACCACTATTGAATACGTCCACAAACAAGCAGTGTCTACTGCTTCGTGGTATATTCTTTATTCACAACCATGTTGTATTTGTCAAATTCATCTCTGTACCAATCTTTTTTGTGAATAAATTATTATTATTATTATTATAACTCGTATTCTTCAATCGGGGCCAAGAAAAACTTTGACTATTCTTCCCAATTTCCATGAACTCTTCACTTTATTTTCATCCACTACAATGACCACATCATTTTCTTTGACTTGCTCATTGTCTATAGACCATCGATTTCTCTTAGTGAACTTTGGAAGGTATTCTTTGACCCATCTTTTCCAATAATCGCTTGTGAGTTTCTGTACTTTCCTCCACTCTTTCCTTAAATCATAATTTTCGCCCAACTCTCCGACCTCTTTCGATGATCCAACAAGAAAGTGATTGGGAGTAAGAGCTTCCAAGTCATTTGGATCTGTGGACATTTTTGTGATGGGTCTTGAATTTATCATGTACTCCACTTCTGCGAAAAGAGTTAGCAGTAGTTCATCTTTCAATTGTTGTCCTTTAAGAATAATGTGAAATGACTTCTTCACAGATCTTATGAGCCGTTCACATGCTCCTCCCATGTGTGGGCTTGCTGGTGGTATGAATTTCCACTCAATTCCTCGTAGCAACATCTTATCGTTAATTTTATTCTGATCTATTTCAGCTTCAGCTTTCTTCAGCTCTTCAGAAGCTCCTCGTAAGTTCGTGCCATTATCCGCAAACATTTGATGTGGTTGGCCTCTTCTCGAAATCATCCTTTTAATATAATTGCCGAGTCTGTAGTTAATTGGTGTGCAACTTCGAGGTGAATAGCTGTTATTGACAAACAAGTAAAAATAATACCCCACCTTTTCTCTTTCTGTCGTCCTACGTTGACTTTGAATGGTCCAAAGATTTTACAAAGATAACTTGATAGACAGCAGAGTTGATTACCAAGAATTATTGCTGAAAATACAGGGCGAACCGAAGAAAATCTAAAGGGACGTGAGCTTTTTTTAAAATGGAGTGTGCCGTGTATATTAGCACATTTTTCCAAGCACTTCAGTGACCTCCACCCACTCCTCCAACATTATTGTTTAATAATAATATTTATTCCAGTAGGACCATTTTTACATGATATTGGTAAGTCAACAGAGATTGGTAATGTGTACAAATATTAATTTTTAAAAATCTTAAAGTATAGATAGATTTTGTATGAAAAATAAAATTTTAAATTTTGGAACTCTATGAGAAGAAACTGGAAAATATCCAGTGAAAACAAAAACACAGTTAAATATATGCTTAATCACTTCCACATAATTATTAAAAACTCTTCAACGCTAAAGAAGGACCTAGTTAGTAAATACTGTTTTAAACATTTCTTGAAAGTAATATTTTGTTCATCTTCAATGCCATGTGGCAACCAGCTATAAAACTTTTCACTGTAAATAGTCCATATATATATATATGCTTAGCAACAAAACAGGTAAATGGTAAATGGCCTATATCATTCGTTTACTAATTCATCTTGACAACGGAATGTAAATAGTGTCATTTATATGCCTAGGGTAATAATGACTTTCACTTTGACAATACCTTCAGCTTCATTTATGTCAATATTAAGGTTGTGAGACTTTTTGAGTTTGCAATACCTCAATCAATCTCCCAATCACTTACGAGTAGATTCCTGTAATCAAGTTGCTTCAATCACATATTTCAAAGTTTGATAGAGAAAGGTAGAACACATATTCTCCAAGAGCCGGAAAACCGCCTCCTTAAGAAGAAAAAAAAGTTTAATTTGAGTGAAAATTGAAATTAAAAATTCCCATCATTATCTTTACTATTAAGGTAGTGTTGGGGAATAAGGCCCGGCGGTAAATAAGGCCCAATGTCTCTTTCTTTGAAGACTGGCAAATTTTTTCAAATCTGTCAACATGGTTAGCTTCATCATCCGAGTGGTGAAGCTTTATTAAAAGATCGTTGACTTCAGTTCGCCATTAACAACACTAGGTGAGTGTCCAGTTTCAGGCTGCACAGATTATAAGTTCGCAAGAAGGTGAGACGTCGTTTTTAATTCAACCTATTTTACTTAAAGAAACAAATAGTACTCCATCAGTTACTATATCATTGGTACTATCTTTCGCACTGAGAGAAAAATTTAAAGAATTATTAATTTTTCTGAAAATTGCATGTTTAAGAAAAAGTGCTCTCCCATAAGGCCCTACCAACGACCGCGTAATAAGGCCCGCGGGCAACATGCGATATTGTCTAAAATGTGGAACTTGGTTACACGAAACTTGCATGGGACTGACGGCTGAAGATGTTCAGGATTTTTACGGTAGGGAATGTTCTTAGAATTCAGTTTATTAGTTTTTTTTTATAATTTAATTTCCTTGTTGAATTTTGTTAAGTTTATCACTTCTTGTAGAAAATAATGTTTAGTTTTGTTTTTTCATAAGTGTTTCATTGAGTTTCTACTATTTCTGATTAATAAAAATGATCTGTATATATTTACATATACAATAAATAAACGAAATTCTGCAAAACTTACTAGGCGGGTCATAAGGCCCAACAGCAAGTTTTTGAAATTTGTCTTTTTTTGGTTACTGAGGTATTGAAGGAGACGAATATTGATGTTAACATAGCGACAAACATCACAAGCAATCAACTCATCAAGTTTCTGATTTTTTTGAATAAAATATAAAGGATAAAAATATTGCAAAAGTTAAGTGAGTCTTATTACCCAACACTACCTTACAAAAATGTTATGAATTTCATATATTGTCGTCGGTCCTTTATACAATGTGTTTCACTTCTCATGGAAACACCCTCGTATCTTCCGAAATTTTTCACGTAGAACCATGAAATTTCCAGAATGACAGATACACTAGAAATGAACTCAATACACAAAAGGTTTCATCCTACGTGATATACACTGCACGCCAGCAGCGATGGAACCACCCACAGAAATGAAATATAAATTTTTGTTCACCCTGTACAAACGAATCAAATTTATTATTATCACTGAATGAGGTATTGGAAGACCTTTCAGATGAAGTATCACAAGACAAATCATTTCAATTGAAAAGTTTGATGTATACGTTATCACGTCAAAACCAGTAACATAACCTCTTTAAAATATACGTTCAAAAATCGGTATTTAAAAACAAAAATCGATCTATTTCAGGAATTTTGTCAAAGGTACATTGCTTGCGACATATCGAATTCGTTCCATAATTTAGCCTCGCTCTGTATATGAAAATAATAGGTATAACCCTCAGAATGTATAGCAACCGTATATGGTTATCCACTTTCATTTACATTTTCCTGGGTAGGGTTCTCGCGTAGGTGAATACATCTGTATCAGAGCAACGTTAGTTGTTGCCTTGAAAATTCAGGGTCTTTTAACAGAAGCCACTAATTTCCTGATTTTGACTCCATTTATTTCAGTCTTGCACCTAAATGATGCGCACAACTTTGATCTGGGGATACCATGCTGATGATGACCAGAAAGTATGAAACTTACCGCTATTTTGCCCTTTGTGAATCTTGGCCCAGTTAAAATGTTCTTTTTCAATCAAAGAGTCTTGAATAAGTGTTTTTATTATAGCTATCTGAAAACAATATATTTACGTGCTTATTTCGTATGCTGAAAAAGAGTTTTTTCCGTGCACTGGTGTCATTACAGCTGCCTATTTACATATCAAAATTAAATAATAATATGTTGTTGACAGTTCTCTAGAAATCGCAAATTGTTTGAATATTTCCTTCCCATTAGGGTAAATAACGCTTGTTTTGTGGCAATTTTTGGATATTTTGTACCATAAATATTTCAATTAATAATACATGTTTTTTTTCCTTCATCATTAAAAATAAATGTTTCTTGATAATCTGTGGTTATCAGGTAGATATAATGAATAATATTGTTCATTACTCGTCCATAAATGCTTTTTTCTACGACCGTGCGTTTTTACCCACTTTCCCGCACTCATTTCAGTTTAGAAAGTGTCACTTTCCCGCACTAGTGCGGGAAAACTCGCTTTCCCGCACTAGTGCGGGAAAGTAAAATATGTCAATTTATCGTTATTAAATGTACATTTCATTGTTGCTGAGAGTTATTTGGAGGACTCCGTAGAACAGAAGAAAACCATCTGGAATAAAATTCTTTCATGTACTGGCAACTTGCAACCAATGCCGTCTCCGTCATCTTCATGCACTTTGCAATCTACGAGTGTTACTCTTAACAGCCAGTTACCACCAACTAACTACTCTGGACCGGCTATTCTGACGCATTTGCAGAATGCAACAAATTGTGTTTTCTACATTAATATTAATAATAATTAGTGGATTTTCATGGAATGTTTTGTATGTTGAAATAAAATACAGGGTGATACTTTCCCGCACGCGACTGCCGTTGACCCGAACGACGCGAAGCGGAGTTCGGGCAAGCAGTCAAGGGCGGGAAAGACACTTTACGTATGAATTAGGAACATTATTTTTTTTACGACCGCATAAATATTCAAAAAGCACATTGAAAATATATACCCTTAATATCTTCCTTCCTGTAAACAATATGAGTAATCGAAAAAACAGGTCAATTTTATTGTCAAGGGGGACACTTTCAAGGACTATTTGTAGTTCTCGTGGTTCAACCACCTAGGAGGGGTAGATGTTACCCATAGAATTTTAAATGGGAAGGGGGGTCAAGTAGCACATCATTTTGATGGGCGTTCAATTCTTGTTCCAATGGTACCCTGACTTATTATTTTTTGATGAGCATTTTCCGAAAAATTGCGTTCTAAACTAACAGAAGTAATTATTAGAACGCCTATACTGAGATGCATGGTTTGGCCAGAACTGGTTAGAATATTAGGTGGTACCGTTCCAACCCTTTATTAGGGGTAACATTAGCCATTAGCTCCAAACACTTTACATAAAAAAGTAGTCTAATAGTAAAACGTAGATGGTAGTAAAGTTGTGTTTATTAAATGCTGAATTTTTAAGTGTCATCGCAGAAATTGTACAGATAGCCTTCTTTTTTTGCTACTTCTGCTGTAAAAAGTTTCTGTTTTCCGGCAAAAAATTGGTTAGCAAATTTGAACTATGTGGTAGTATTGTGAATACCGTTTTACCTGTTGGGCTGTTTAGGAATTACTTTAATAAGTGTATAAAAGTGTAAAAATGGTTTACATTCTTCAAGACAGAATTGAAATGATTGTAATTTATGGCGAAGTTGGAAAGTGCGCACGAAGGGCGGCATGTCTTTTTAACGAAAGACATCCAAATTGTAATGTAAGTCACCGGTATGTGCTTGATTTGGTGAATAAGTTTTACGAAACTGGTTCAGTGACAAATAAAAAAAGAAATAACCCCAGAGTACTAAATGAAGCAGCTCAAATTGAAGTTTTGGGAACATTTGCTGCAGAGCCCACGAGCTCCTTACGATCAGTATCAGAACAGACGGGAATGTCACGCGAGACTATGAGAAAAGCATTGAAAATACATAAATTTCATCCATATAAAATGCAGATTCTTCAAGAGCTCCACGAGGATGATTATGATAGAAGAATAGAGTTTTGTGAAATCATGTCTCATCGAGTCAATACCATCCCTAATCTTCTGTTAAACATCTGTTTCAGCGATGAGTGTTCATTTTTTCTGAATGGCAATGTTAATAGACAAAATTATCGCTATTGGAGTGACGAAAACCCACATATTTTTCGGGAAGGGCGTACACAACACCCACAAAAAGTTAATGTTTGGGCTGGTATTCTTGGAAATGCCATTCTTGGTCCATTATTTCTGGAAGAAAACTTGACTGGCAATCTGTACCTTGATATGCTTGAAGAGACTATGAATCCTCTTATAACTCACGAGCTAGAAACTCAAATTGATGCAGAAGGTAATGAACTTTTGCAGGAAGATCTGTTACATTTCCAGCAGGACGGTGCTCCACCTCATTTTTTTCTTCCCGTCCGACAGTGGTTAAACGAGAGATTTCCGGGTAGATGGATTGGCAGAAGGGGAGCAGTTGAATGGCCTCCGAGATCACCGGATTTAACACCCTTAGATTTCTTCTTTGGGGGCATCTTAAATCCGTTGTTTATAAAACACAACCTTCTGGTATTGACGAACTTAAAAGACGAATTACAGCAGCATGCCGGTCAATTCCTAGTGAAGTTTTCCGTAATGTTAGAGGGGAGTTCGAAAACAGACTGTATTACTGTTTAGAGCAAAATGGACAACATTTCGAACAGCTAATAAGATAAGCGTAAGTAGATTTTATGTTGGAAATGTCTTTCTCGCAAATTAAATTTTATTGTGTAGAAGGAAAATAACCACCAAATAAAAAATCCCATGCGTAATAAATTTATTCCTGTCATTCAAGGGTTGGAGCGGTGCCACCTACTCTTCTAACCATTTTTATTAAAGGGAGTCAATACAATAATGCATCTCAGTACAGGCGTTCTAATAATTACTTCTGTTAGTTTAGAACGCAATTTTTCAGAAAATGCTCATCACAAAATAATAAGTCAGGGTACCATTGGAACAAGAATTGAACGCCCATCAAAATGATGTGCCACTTGACCCCCCTTCCCATTTAAAATTCTAAGGGTAACATCTACCCCTCCTAGGGGGTTAAACCACGAGGGCTACAAATAGTCCGTGAAAGTGTCCGCCTTGACAATAAAATTGACCTGTTTTTTCGATTACTCATATTGTTTACTGGAAGGAAGATATTAAGGGTGGGAAGTTTTCAAATTGACACCCTGTATATATTTTCAATGTGCTTTTTGAATCTTTATGCGGTCGTAGAAAAAATAATGTTCCTAATTCATGCGTAAAGTGTCTTTCCCGCCCTTGACTGCTTGCCCGAACTCCGCTTCGCGTCGTTCGGGTCAACGGCAGTCGCGTGCGGGAAAGTATCACTTTCCGTACTTGTTAGGAAAATGACTATTTCCGTGCTTGCACGATTTCCCGTGTTCGGCTTCGCCTCCCACGGGAACATGTCACGCACGCGCGGAAAAAGACTTTTTTCTGAACTCGTAATGAAATAAGCAATATTCGTATAGAGGGTGTCCTAGCACTTCCTCTTTTTCTTTCGTGAATGTATAGAATAGATCAAAATATCGCCAGTTCTTTATATCCTTCCTTTTTTCCTAAAATCCTTTATTACTAAATTCAGAGGATACGAAGTTGCAAAATGAAAAATGTTTTGTTTGATAACTTTTCAATTGAATTTTTAAAATCAACCAAATTCTGGTGATTGACTAAACAAATGAATACCTATGATGAGCTTTCATGTTGTTTTGTTGAATTGTCAGGAACAGAATGCCACCGATGGTCCACACTTCAAAATTTTTAAATGTCGGATATTTGTTTCTTGTGGATCATTCCCAATCCTTCCAAATCCTTCTAACTCTGTCTTTGTTTTGTTTGCCATGCGTGAGTTGAATTATAGGTGAATGAATTTTATCGAATAAATTTGTTTTTGGATGAAAAACATCAGTTCTTTCTTAAGATACAAAAATTAAACTATATTTACTTATAAATGACCTGTTGACAGTGTTGACCTGTTTGGTACTAGAATAGAATATAATTTTTATTGGACTAGAATACACCGAAGAGTTTTGACAGGTCAAATATAATATACATAACAGAACTATAATATACAGGGTAAACAATACTGTATTACCATGAGTGCTCTCAATACTATCGATAGCATTTCTGTCAAAAATCAAATTGTTTGGTAACACCAAGAGTCCTTTAGGACAAGGACAATTTGATCGAGTTCAAGATTTCTGACAAAATTTTCGTTAGAATTGTGAACACGAGTTGTATTCATTTCACGAACCAACAAAGCCAAGAGAGTTTCATTGTCAATACAGATAGATTCAAACGAAGTTTAGGAATTCCATCAGAGCCTCAATAGACTGTCAAAACAGAACAAGGTCACACTTGTGTGGGTGCCCGGACATAGGAGAATTGAAGGCAATGAAAAAGCAGACCAACTTGCAAAGAAATGATCTGAATCACCATTCACAGGCCCAGAACCAGCGTTTTGAATCAGCAAAACCAGATGCGGAAACCGAATCAACAATAGTATTGTATTCTAAAAAGGTGTATTTGCTCAACAATGCCAGGGACAAACGTTTTCGGAAGTATTCGGAATTTTTTAAATGTGAAAGCGGCGTTTCTATGAGCACCAAATTGCGCAACTTTGCCTCCATTTAACCGACCTCGTATCTCTTCTGGTTTCCGAGATCCCAATGATGAGGCTCGAATTTGGGACACCCTGTACATGCGAGTTAGATATGACCTTTTGATTTTATCTTCTGTTTTCTTTTATCTACACGTAGTTAGCTATGTATTTTGTATTTCTTGTATTTTGTATTTAATTTAAATTTCAAGGGACTGACGATTGTATAATTCTTTTGATTTATGAATAAACCTATCTAGCCCAAGAAAGTTAGCGCTAAAAAGGGCCCTAGCTCCTAAAAATTTCTCGAGAGCTGGAAATCGTATTAATCCCTCTTGGGGGTCCTAAATAACGGGTATATGAGTTTGCGACGGTTTTTAGGTTGTGCTTCAGATTTGAGAGCCTAAAAACCGCGAAATTTTAGCACTTTTTTCAGTTTTTCGCGTATAACTCGACAAACACGCATTTTATAGAAAATATTGTTCTATCTTTTTTTAAAGATCATCAAATTCCGCGTCGAACTACTTTTACAATATTGAAATTCGTTTAGCCGTTCAGCTGCAATTACTCGTCAAAAGTTGGCTTTTTTTACCAACTCCGCTAAAAAGTTGACAACCCTCAACTTCCACCGCCTGTAGGTCGAAAATTACTGCTCCGATTGAAAAATTTCATAGAACCATTGTTATAGAATATTTCATTCTCAATCAGACGCATTTCGAAATTTGAAATTCGCTTTCTCCAGTGCTGAGATATGAATTCTACACCAAAAAAGGTCGTAGCGCCAAATTTCCGCCAAGGCAGACCATGGCAGGAAACTTCGTTTGAACTCAAAACTTTTCAGTTTCTTGCATTTTTTCGAGTAAAAGTAAATATAATTAACTCAACTTGAACTCAAAACAATTTTCCCATATAGCCTACTCCTGAACCTGTAATATTGTTAGCACCATTCTTGGAATTAATTATTGACTAATATTGTTTGTTATTGTAATAGGTAAATACCTGGGTTACTGGCTGATAGATAGTTTGTAATTACAGTCAGGTATAGATAGGTAATTGAGTTTATCTGTAAAAATGCACATGCATTGATGTAATATCTTCAGTTAGTTAAATAACGTGATCTAATGAAGGCGAGTGAATGTGTATATCATTGTTACTTACGGAGCGACTAGTGAAGTTTATATTAACAAAGGAAAGAATTTCGGATTTATAAGACTGGTAAGCTAATTTACTTTCTCTTTTCCAATTTTTCTTTTAGGTAATTACTCAATATTTAATTTCAGGATTATAGATCTATTGCTGAAAAAGCAAAAAGAGAGTTGGATGGACAGCAGGCGCAACATGGCGAGTGTAACTTGTTTTATATGCCGGAATGTTGTACGAGAGGGCGAGGATACAGGGAGATTAAAGGAAAGTCACTTAAAACGTTCATTGAGGCCAGTAGAAGGAGAAAGGATGGGCATTACACGTGGTTGCAAACACAGAAAGTTGTTCACGAGAAGTGTCGCAAAGGTGTCTACACTAAGGAGTCTAGCATTGTGAAGGCTGAAAAAGAAGCAGGTGAAAGAAGTAGTATGAAAAGATGCCGTGAGGAAGTACCAAAATTCAACTTCAAGGAACTGTGCTTGTACTGTGGAAAGGATGCCTCTGAGAGCTTCAAGGCCAAACAAAAAAAGCTCCCCGTTCACAGACGTGAAACAGTGCGTATGATTATGACCCTAGATGAGACAATGAAAAAAATCAGAGATACTGCAACTGCCAGAGGAGATGAAAGCGGTATTGCTGTATTGCATAGGATGGCGAATGAATCTGATTTAGTAGCCGCAGAAGGAAGGTACCATAATTCTTGCCGTGATACCTTCTTCCATTCTCGCCCTTCTGTGGGTCCTAATGCAACTCAAGGTACCAGTGGACGAAGGGAGAGTTCTGAAGTGACAAAATGTGTCGACTTCATTACCCAGTATCTTGAGAATAATGAAGACTTATGTCAGTTTTCACTGAACGACACCCTTCAACAATACGGTGGGCCTGAACATAGAAAGGATTACTTAGTGCAGAAGCTATCAGAAAGGTTCGGAGATGAAGTGATTGTTGTGCCAGGAACGAATCGACATAAGCCAATTGCGATCTGCTACAAAAATGTTGGCCATTCTATTCTGAGTAGCAACTGGTATGAGACCAGGAAGCAGGGGCCTGACGAACGCTTGCGAATAGTAGAAACAGCAGCAAATATCATTCGTGAGGACATCAGATCCAAAGTGTATGAATTGGATAAGTACCCCTCCCCCGACAACTTCCTAAATAGTGTGGACGACGACATTCTATGAACTTTTTATTTTAAAATTAGTCAAAGATTTACCCTCCGAAGTTTGTAAAGTTGGTATTTACAAGTACTTGATGAACAAAATGTAGGGCGATTCTGAAAAGTGGTAGGATGGGTTGAGATACAAACGAAGAATTCAACTAAAATATTTTTGTTATTGTGACGTTTCCGGCTTTACAGGAAGTGACATCATCTTTGTGCCGCAGTGAATTTTATTGAAATTATCGTTCAATATTTTTAATTTAAGAAATTTTAATTTAGTTTAAAGGACCCACCCTTCTCCGACAACGCCACTGCACAGCAGCGCGCCATCGAGATCAACCTGCACTTAAAAAACTTATCAAAAGTATGCATCTACGTGGGACTGATTCAATATGCACGAAGATTTGACCATAACTTTCTACAGAAGTGACTAAATTTGTATGAGGCAAGAGGCAAGGCGCCATCGGATTCTGGACACGCGACATATTGGCCAATCTTGCAAAGCGATTTTGTTCCGTGTTCTGAATCAACAGGTTGAGTGTTGATTATTTGGCTCATTTATTAGTTTTAGACATATTTATGTTTTACTCAACAATATTCACTGAAAATTCGTCTCGTTTTTTCGAGGATGTATTGATATCTAGTTAGCCTGGACCGGTTCCAAGGAAAAAAAAATTGCGTTGCAGTAGCAACGATCAATGACTTATAGTAGTTGACTTAAAGTCAAAACACAATGAAAAAAAAAAGGAGTTAATAGAAATTATGAAAAAATAATGGAGTATCTGTATTTGAAGGAGTTAAGAGGTAAGCAGATATCCGAAGATGTGCTTATATAGGTAGTATTGGTGATCAACGTACTTTCAATGTTCAATGTTCGACCTCCCGGGAATTTCCGATCACTTTGCAACACTTTGCATTATGAAATTTCCAGAACTGAAACCGGAAACCCGCTACATAACTTTCAGAGACTACAAAAATTTTACACTACCATCATTCCTTGCTGACTTGGAAAAAGTTCGCTGGGATACAATATACACTTTTCAGAATGTTGATGAACAGGTAAAATTTTTCAATCGAGAATTAATCAATTTACTAGATGCACATGTACCATTTCGTAAAGTGAAAGTGAGCAAACCCTACTCACCTTGGTTTACTTACAATGTAAAGCTAATGACTAAACTACGCGATAAAGCCCTCCAAAAGTTTCGTAGAACGAAGCTAGGAAGAGATTGGGATTCATACAAAGACTTACGTAATTATGTAACAGGTGCTATAAAACGTGAAAAACGCGCATACATGGAGCATGTTATGAGGAACAAAAATAGCAGAGACATTTGGAACACTTTGAATCTGATGAATGTCACAAACAAAAAAATTAATTCTTCCATCCCCCCTAATTTATCTGATGTTGACTCTATAAACACAAATTTCAACTATGTCCCTGATGCGGCTCAGTTACAGCCAGATTTGATACTGAATAAGTACAACGAATTGAGTAAAGAAAATGACAAATTCGCTTTCAAAACAGTTAACACTTTCGAGGTGCTCGAAGCTTTGAACAGCATAAAAAGTCATTGTATTGGCTCGGATGGTGTTTCGCTTATTTCTTTGAGATTAGTTAGTGAGTCTTTAATAAGCCATATTACGTTTATTGTAAATACCGCCATTACTACCAATTTCTTCCCGTCAGCTTGGAAGCACGCAAATATAACACCAATTCCTAAAATATCTTCTCCCACTGAGTTTGGACACCTGAGACCTATAAGCATCCTACCAACTATGTCAAAAGTGCTGGAAATTATAATGAAAAATCAAATCTCCAAGTTCGTTTTTGGTAGAGGTATAATCCCTGATATCCAATCAGGTTTCAGGGAACAATACAGTACAACCACAACGTTACTGAACTTAGGCGATGAAATTTTCAAATCCTTGGATAATAGTCGGTTGGGGTGTTTAATTTTGTTGGATTACAGTAAGGCCTTCAACACTCTGAATCACAAATTATTATGCAATAAACTTCGCTTTTTTGGCTTCGAGGGAAGCGCTGTAGAATTTATCAGAAATTATCTATCTCAACGGACTCAACGTGTGAAATTGGATAATAAAGTGTCGAATGCCCTACCAGTTAACTTCGGAGTACCACAAGGTTCGATATTGGGACCATTACTATTCTCTCTATATATATCAGATTTCCACGAATTCATAACATTTTGCAAAATTTTTCATTACGCAGATGATACTCAAATGTACATTGACTTTGAGTATGAAGATGCAAACATTTGTTCTACACAAATAAATGATGATTTGAGAAATATTTTCAAAATATCGTACGCGCACAATTTGAAATTGAATGCTGCCAAATCATCAGTCATGTTATTCGGCAACCGGAGCAAAAGAGCTTTAGTTGAACAAAACTTTCTTATATCAATTGATCGGGACATCATACCTATAACCGCGGAATGCAAAAATTTGGGAGTGTGGTTTGATTCTGAGCTCAGATTCTCCAGACATATCCAAATGTTATGTGGTACTTCCTACGGTACACTGAAACAACTGTTTCCTCACAGACACGCTTCCCCTGCGACTCAAAGTTAAATTGTGCGAAAGCTTAATATTTTCGAAATTGTCCTATTGTGACCAGCTTTACGGATCCGCAATATTGAACTCCAATCTGAAGAGGCTCCAATTGATTCAAAACTCGTGTGCTCGCTTTTGTAGTGGTCTGAGAAAATACGATAGAATTTCTAATAAAATAATAGAATTAGGTTGGTTAAAAATTGATAAAATATTCAAACTTCATACTCTCACTCTCACACATAAAATTATTAAAAGTCAGAAACCATCATATCTATATAGTAAACTCCGATTTTTGAAAAATAATAACGTTAATACCAGAAAAATAGATACTTTACATATTCCCAAACACCGCACCTCATTCTATAAACGGAGCTTCATTTATTCTGCTTGCAAACTTTACAATGGTACTCCAGTCCATTTTAGGGACTATTCAATCATCAACTTCAAGAGAAGACTTAAAGCTTCTCTTCTGTCTGAAATCTAAGTCATTTAACCTCACACGGACCTGCTATCCATATGTGTGTATGTATGTATGTATGTATGTGCATTCATTACTCTCTCAATACTTGATACTATGATTTTCTAACTGTATTTTTAATTTAGTTGCATATTTTCTATCTTCGTTAACTCGAACTTGTCTAGAGAACCTATTATTGTTTTTTTTTTGTAATTAGTGGTAAAGTTGAAAAACAGCTTTAGCTGACACTTCACCATTTCATATCATATGAATAAAGGCGATTTATTATTATTATTATTATTAAGCGTGCAAGAGTAGAAGCAACACGTTCGATCTCTCAAGGTAAAAAATCTAAAGAAACTGGTAGCGATTTTTTTTTTTTAATCTGACTACACGAATGATTCACGATATTTTTGCCTGAGTGAAAAAGAGAAAAATATGCTATTCTTTGAATTTCTAGGCTTGTCAACCTACTCAATTGCCTAGGTAAAACAGTTTAGTATCAAGAAAAATTACAAGAAAACTTGCATTTCCTGTATTTTGGAACAATGTGTTCTTTGGAAAAATAAATTTTTGTGTTTTCTGTTTGTTCAAATACAGTTCATTTGTTTGCAGTTTAAATCACTACGAATTTATTTGGTGCAGTCAATTAGGGTCCTATGTCGCTGCGATTCCGCGTTACAGCGGCTTAAAAAAAGGAGGGGTATTAAATCAGTTGCACTTATTTGCTTCTGGGGTTCATGGTCACAATCATCCTGGAAATGTCGAAAATCGAAGAGGCATACATTCAGGGCTCTGCATTACTACGGGACGGGGTTGTAAAAATATAAAACTGCACACGGTTCTCATTGCGCCAATTCGATTCCCTGGAAACATTTGGCAGACACTTTGCTCTCTGATTTTTAGCTGTACAATTGTTTGAATTTCGGAATCAAGGGAAATTTTCTGTTTTAAATTGAAGCTAGGGTGGTATTCGGTAAGGATTTGTCACACCAAAATATTATTTAAAAAATACTAGGATGATGAGGGTTTCTGATGATTTTGAAATTAAAATAGCCTTTGTATGTTAATTCAAAAGCAATATAAGGTGGAATAACAATTATACATGAATAACAAAATATAAAAAAAGTTCCATCAGTGGGATTCGAACTCACAATGTCATTTATCCCGCTGCCGACACTGTAAATAGTCCATACATGCTTAGCAACAAAACAGGTAAATGGCCTATATCATTCGTTTACTAATTCATCTTGACAACGGAACTTAATAGTGTCATTTACATGCCTAGGGTAATAATGACTTTGTCTTTGATAAGTAATACCTTCAGCTTCATTCATATCAATTTTTAGGTTATGAGACCTTTTGAATATTATTGTTGTCTGCTTATTCGGTAACTTAGTTACACGCACAAGCAACTTAGAATGAAATAGCGAACGAATAATCATGAAGGAAGGGTAAGAAAACAAACTTCAATTCAGGCAAATTTTGAGAAATGTCAACAAGCAGCGGGAAAAACGTAATAAGAACACGGATTGTATCGACTGTTATCATCCTCGGCAAGCGACAAGCATCGGCTTTGCCTCGGCTCGTACTCGCTCACCTCGAATGTTAACACGTCTTTACATTCCTTGTTACTTAAATAACTATTATGAACGTCAAAAAATTTCTATTGTAATTTCATGCTCCTTACCCCAAAAAGGAGACAAAAATTTCCGGAAATTTTATAGTTTCTATGGTAATGATTAAAAATACAGGCCTTTAATTGGTCGAAAATGTGGAATTTCCAATAATATTCAGTAGACGTAGAAATTTGTACTCGTAACTTGACGCGAGCGTCGGATTGCATTTGGAATAACACAGGCCTGGATGTCTGTCTCATCGATTTTCTTGGTTTTTATAAGAAATCCAAACATCAGTTCAAGAGGCAGACATGAGCGCATAATATAGCACAACTTTTTTTTATTTTTTGAACGCTGTCAATAGACAACGCAGAGGCAACATGCTGGCAGACTATTTTTCCATGGTCCTTCTCATTTTTTTAATCGAACAATTCAAGTCTGCCAAGTTTGCATTTCATATACAGTTTTTTAATTTATAAAAATAACTTTAAAAATTAAATACAACGGTCAGAACTCTAGACATCTGCCTCTTCGGTTTTCTATGTTTTCAGGATGATTCTGACCATTAGCCCCAGAGGCAGACTTATGCGCAAAATATAGCACACCTTTTTTTAAACATTTTTGAAACGCTGTCAATTGAGAACGCAGCGCCTCCATGGTGGCAGACACGGTCCTTGATGTTTATGAAGGTGTAATTATCACTATCAATAACGTCTGCCACGTGTGCCAATTATATCGAAATTTTACTCGCCACCTCCCTAACTATTAAGATAATATCAGAATTGGTATTATTTGCCCATATACAGGGTGTTTCATAATAAATGCGCAGGACTTCCGGATGTGATAGCTCGTCCAAAAATATGAAAAAAAGTTTCTATTAACTTACCCTCTAAAATTCAACATTTTCGAGATACAGGGCGTTGAAATTAAAAAAAAAAATTATAGTTTTTTGCGAATACCTCTGGAACTGTTTTTCATACAAAAAACAGATTTTGAATGCATTTTCTACTCATAATAAGCTATGTTTTGTGCAGATTTTTTTATTTTTTAAAATTCATAATTGGTGAAAATTTTGAAGGGGTAGTGGGTGTTTTTTTCTCCAACTTCTACGCCACTGGAAAAAGTATGATTTTCAAAAAAAATCAACTTTGATGTTGTAAATTTTTTTAAATAATTTTTTTCCTAATTATACAAAATTTATTTAAACGTTAAAACAAGTAACAAAACCAAACGTTGACTAAAAACAATAACAATCATACTCAGTTGAATTGTTGGAAATGTCCGCCGTTAGCTTCAATGCACGCAGCCATTTTTCGAGGAAAAAACATTATTTAAACATCATGAAAAATGATTTTTCTTTAAATCGGTCAACTTTAGAGCTCATGACCAAGAATACCTTTTTGTGTAGAAAACATTGGCGGTTCATATAGGAGGCTCAGTGGCGTAGAAATTGGAGAAAAAAACACCCACTACCCCTTCAAAATTTTCACCAATTATGAATTTGAAAAAAAAATCAGCACAAAACATAGCTTATTATGAGTAGAGAATACCTACGAAATCTGTTTTCTGTGCGATGAACGGTTCCAGAGATATTCGTAAAAAACGGTTATTTTTTTAAAATTTCAACACCCTATATCTCGAAAATGGTGCATTTTAGAGGGTAAGTTAATAGAAATTTATTATAGAACACCCTGTATATTGGCCCCTGTTTTCCAGGTACGATTTTAGTAGTGAGAGAGGTGCTCCACTGACTCCATAGTAATTGGGTTTTCAATGAAAAGATCGTGATAGTGATAGTTTAATTGTCAATGAAAAATTTGTAATACTACTGAGAAGTGTGGTACGCTGTATGTAGTCTCATAATAATTTCAGATTAACTTACTCACCCATTATCTATTTTATTAGCTTGCGCTCAAAACATTACAATATCGTAGCAGACTACGAATAAATTATACAAAGAAATGTCAACCATTCGAAAAAAAGTGAGGATGGTCTTCTATGCGACACGAGAATTCCAAATGTGAAGGTGAGTCGTTATGCACGAATGGACAATCCTCTGGTCTATTAAACGGCCGGGGTAGACATCCATTTGCTGTTACACAACAAGTTGAATAGCGGGCATGCTTGATTGTTTATTGCTTTTTCGTTTACAGGTTTGGTTTCGAAAAGATTACGCTGAATATTGTTTGTTGGCTTTTCTTATTCATTTTTTTAGCCATATATCCTAATGAATCCAGAGGAAATGTAGCCCAGCATGCATAATGTGAATGGTCTAGTATTTATTTTATACATACCTACTTACTTATGACTGTTTCATTTATTAGTATAGAGTTATTTTGGCATTCTGGTTATTAAAGGACCCCGCACGGTTCTTATGGAAAATGGGTCCCAGTCGAATTGGCTGAAAATTCAGTATAATGTAGTTTATGATGTCCTGATCAAATGTCTCCATGGGCACAACGAGATCTAATGCACAGTTTTTGAGATACAGGGCGTCAAACATGCAGAGGCGGGGTTGTTCTTACGTTTACAAAATCAATAATGTGGCAATTATTTTGTTACAAAAAGTTAAGGATAATAATTGCAATCTTAAGATTGTACACTCGAGTTGTAATGAAAAGTTCTAAGACTCTGTATACCGAGTTATTAATAATTACATAATGTTTATGTAATTCTTTGAACAAAATCAGTCAAAAGCAAAAGGTCGTAGACTTGAAAAATAAGTAAATATCATTCGATTTTGATATGGGCTGATCTGATGTAACTACTATACAGGGTCACCAAACAGTTTTTTCTTTGGTTTTATTTATTTTAATGTTTTTCATTGAAAATTTTGTTTACTAGTTCATACCACGTCTGATGTCAAGACATTGTTATTTCGATTATGTACGGATTCTATTTGTTGATGGCTTACATACCCCAAAAAGTATACCACATTAGCGTTATGTGGAAGGTACCGACACTTCCGAGTACCAGATTTACGTACAGGTTGTTGTAGTGTAATAAAAAATATATATTTGTCTTGTAATTGTGAACCCCGCTGTGTGTGTGTGAACTGTATATTTATTTCAATTGAATATTAAAATGAATTAATTTTAATGTAATATAAGTGTTATAATTATTTGATTTAACTCTTTTTTGATGACGTTTATTATAACTAATAATAAAGCCCGTCGTTAAATTATATGAAATACCCTGTATATTATAACGATTCAATGTATTGTGTTTTATATACATGTATGTTTCATATATGTACCTATATATTTATAATATTTGGAATTTATATCATATTGTAAGTGACTAATTTATGTAATTTTTCTGTTCTGTTTTGTGACGTTTTCTTTGTTACATGGCAATGTGTAATGTTCTTATGCTCTGTATATGTTAAACAAAGAAATAAATTATCTATCTATCTATCTATTGCCGGTGTCCAGCCTTAATCCAATAACCTGTACTACATACGATTAAATCAAAGATACCCTTGGAAATAATTTTTTGACAATTAATGTTGTTTCTGACACTCTCATTCAGTATCTGATAATTCCAGCAGACTTATAAAAACAGACTACCGACTTAATATAATTATAATAAGATGGTCTAACACATATAAATCACCTAACTTGTTTTGTTTGTTATGGACGATTTCAACCACTTTTGATGACTAGAATAGATGGGGATGAGAATGCTGAGAAATGTGAAATAGCTATCCGAAAAAAAACAAGAACGCTTTAGACCTCCTTTTGATGTAAATACTGGTAATCAAATTATAGGATCAGTACAAGATGCCACAAATAGACAAGAGCCACCAAATATTGATCATAATGTATTTATTTGTATACATGTTTGTATAAATACAACTAAAAGAGAAAATTTTGAGTGAACCTGTATGAAAGTAACCTCAGATCACCCGATATCAAAATCAGAAGATATTTACTTATTCCGCAACTCTACATGCTTTTGCGCTTGACTGATTCTGTTCAAAGAATTACAAAAACATTATGTAATTATTAATATCCCTGTATACGGATTCTTAAAAGTTTTCATTACAACTCTTGCCGATAATATTAATATTGCAAGTATTATCCTTAACTTTTTATAATAAAATAATCGACCCTGCCTCTGAATGTTTGACACCCTGTTGATATGTTATTTTATGACTCGATTTTTGATTGTACCAAAGATTTATAGTGCCCTACCGATTATCACAAATATATAGAGTAGGGTAGAACACTGGATAACTCAGTGGAGAAGGGGAGGTTCTGGGTGATGGTAATATTAACTATAAACCCAGTCTAAAGACTGAAGATGGTTTATATTGATCAAAACGTCGAATATACAAGACAGCAAGTTCTTAGGGCTAAAGGTCCTAGCCCAGTAAGTACTAGGGGTTGTAACAAGTCTATAAAATTAATGCTAAGCAAACGTTATATAGATTAAAAGTCCTATAGGGTTTAAAATCGATGGATGAAGGCAATAGGCACAATGAAAGTAAGAAAATAAAGGGGGTATGTTATATAATTAATAATTTTCCCCCATGTATAATAATTGTTTTCCAGTAGCTGTCTAGTTTGTCTCCAATTTGTCATGTTTGGCATTAGTTGATTTGCGCTGTAGTTTTGCGAAATAAAGCCTATAAATCGTAAAGGTTTTCTATAACAATTTATTTCGCAAATAAAAAGAACAACACACGTAAATCATGGATAAGTTCATGCGCCCAGAAAGATTCGAAACTGATCCAAGCTCAACGAATGCAGCAAAGGAATGGACTCATTGGCTGAAAACGTTCAAAAACTTTTTAGAAATTACTGATTCTGATGGCACCCTGGACTCAAACAGTAAACTTAAACTTCTAACTAATTTTGTATCGCATTCTGTTTACGACTACATTAGCGAATGCAAAAATTACGACGATGCTCTCAAGGTACTAGATGAAACATATTTAAACCTGCGAATGAAGTTTTTGCTAGGCACTTACTATCCACCCGTAAACAGATACCAACAGAAACTATCGATCAGTATATTCAAGCTTTAAAACTGCTGAGTAAAGACTGTAATTTCAAATCTGTGTCAGCGGAGCAAAATAGAAGCGACTTTATAAGGGACGCTTTCATCAGTGGTCTTCAGTCTAGTGAAATTCGTCAACGTATTCTTGAAAATAACACCCTGATTCTGGATAACGCCGTTTCTCAAGCTCGATCATTTGAAGAAGCTCGAAAACAATCTCAACAATACATTTCTACAGAAAAATACATAAACTCTACTCAGCGGAAGGAACAGTACGAAGAAACTACAATCAGCAACTATATGACTATACAACGATGTTTCTTTTGTGGAAATAGTCGTCATCCGAGAATAAACTGCCCAGCACGAGAGCAAACATGCACCTACTGCAAAAGAATTGGACATTTTGCAAAAGTTTGCATGAAATCCAGAAACGCTAAAACTCCAAAAAGTAACGATTCTACGTCAGCTTCAACATCGTTAATTGCTTCTGCATCTTCCCAACCAACACACTGCCTTTCAAAAGCACTCATCAATATAAAATTGAACAACGTTTTTGCACGTGCTTTAATTGATACAGGAAGCTCAGATAGTTTTATAGACTACAATTTTGCAATAACTAATAATTTTCAAATGGAAACTGCTTATGGTCAAGTTTCCATGGCTTCCACATTGTGTTCTTCTGCTATTCAAGGATACTGCTTCGTAAACTTTCAACTACTAGACAGTAAATATGAAAATTTCAAAATTGCTGTTCTATCTAACCTTTGCTCTGACATTATCATAGGTCATGACATTATGAAGCAGCATACTCAAGTTAGTGTAATATTTGGTGGATCCAATCCTGCCCTCTCATTCTGCTGCCTACTACAAGCAAAAGTTGAACCACCATCGCTATTTTCAAATCTCAACAATGACTGCCGTCCGATCGCAACGAAATCCCGAAAACATTCAGAAGAAGATGAAAAATTCATTGAAAATGAAATTAAACAATTACTTAGTGAAGGCATTATTGAAGAAAGCACTTCCCCATGGAGAGCCCAAGTATTAATCAGTCATAGTGAAAATCACAAGCGAAGAATGGTTATCGATTATTCACAGACCATAAATAAATTCACATTACTGGATGCATATCCCATTCCTAACATAGAAAACATCGTTTCAAAAATATCTAAATACAAAGTATTCAGTACTATAGATCTGAAAAGTGCATACCATCAGACACCTATTCAAGAAAAGGACAAATCTTACACAGCCTTTGAAGCAGCAAGTAAACTGTCTCAGACTCAGAAGAATTCCGTTCGGGGTTACAAATGGAGTTTCTTGCTTCCAACGAGTAATCGATTCCATAATATCTCAAGAAAATTTAGAAGGAGTGTTTGCTTATTTAGACGACGTTACTGTGTGCGGCAAAACTCAAGATGATCATGACAAAAACTTGAATGATGTTATGTGCACTGTTACAAAATATGGATTAACACTAAATGAAAGGAAATGTGATTATTCAAAGCGTTCAATCAATCTTCTTGGGTATACGATAGAGAACGGGACTCTCAAACCAGATCCGGATCGTCTCAAACCACTTATCAATTTACCTGTTCCCAAAGACACATCCGGTCTTAAACGAGTAATTGGTATGTTCTCACACTATTCCAGATGGATCCCGAAGTTTTCAGAGAAAGTAAGGACTCTCATAAATTGCAAAACTTTTCCTCTAGCGGATAACGTCGTTAGCGATTTTGAAACTATCAAAAGTGATATAAGTGAATCACTCTTATGGACGATTAAGGAAGATGAACAACTTGTAGTAGAAACAGATGCTTCCGACTTTGCCATAGCAGCCACATTGACGCAGTCCAGTAGACCAGTAGCATTTTTTTCAAGGACTCTTTCTAATTCTGAACGCCATCACTCATCTATAGAAAAAGAAGCATATGCCTGTGTTGAAGCAATACGGAAGTGGAGACACTTTCTCATAAATCGAAAGTTCAAACTCGTGACTGACCAAGAAGCAGTGTCATTCATGTTCGATACAAAGCATTCAAGCAAAATCAAGAATGAAAAGATTGTACGTTGGCGCCTAGAGTTGTCCTGTTATAACTACGACATTGTGTATCGCCCAGGCCATTCGAATTTGGCTGCAGATGCGCTTTCAAGAATATGTTCAGCGAGTTCCAAAGAGCAACTTTATGCATTACATCAATCATTGTGTCACCCAGGGATAACTAGAATGTACCATTTCATACGAGTAAGAAATCTACCGTATTCATTAGAAGACGTTAAACTTATGGCAACTTCCTGTCCAATTTGTGCCGAGTTGAAACCAAGATTTCACAAGAATATTGGGAGCCACCTTATAAAAGCAACTTCACCGTTTGAACGTGTCAATATCGACTTTAAGGGACCCTTACCAAGCTGTACCAACAACAAGTATATGTTGACAATTATAGATGAATATTCACGATTCCCTTTTGCATTCCCTTGTTCAGATATGACTTCAGCTACTGTTATTGGATGTTTTAATCAACTGTTTTCAATATTTGGAATGCCTGCATATATTCACTCAGATCGAGGAACATCGTTCATGTCACAAGAATTGATTGATTATCTACATTCTCGAGGAATAGCTACTAGTCGCACTACACCTTATAATCCTGAAGGCAATGGACAAGTGGAACGGTACAACGGCATTATATGGAAGGCAATCAATTTGGCTTTGAAAACAAGACAGCTGAGACCTATACATTGGGAAACTGTTTTACCTGATGCCTTACATTCCATAAGATCATTATTATGCACCTCAACTAACTGCACACCTCATGAACGCCTATTTGACTATCAAAGACGTTCAACTAGTGGTACATCTGTGCCTTCTTGGTTGAAATCTTCCGACATTGTTCTTTTGAGGAATCAACATAGGCGTAGCAAATATGATCCACTAGTGGAAGAGGTGGAGCTACTTCAAGCGAATCCAGAGTACGCTTCAATAAGACACCAAAATGGATTGGAATCTACAGTATCTGTGAAACATCTACCTACAAGAGGAGACATAAATTTACTCCTGAATGAAAGCGAAGTAACCGATAATAGCTTCGAAGAATTATTAGACAAGAGTACAGAAACAAGCAGAAACGAAATATTACCGCAAGCAGTCGATATAAATAAGGAACAGACACCCCCTGAAACAATGCCAACTAACCACTCAGATAATGACATAAATGAAGTGAAAAACAGTTCTCTGGAAGGAAGCTGTTCAAGACCGAACCTTTCAAATTCCCGTTCAACACGTTCTTCTACTAGAGTCAGCAAACCACCTCGGTATTTGAGTGATTACATACAAGATTAACCCGGGGAGAATGTTATATAATTCATAATTTTCCCCCATGTATAATAATTGTTTTCCAGTAGCTGTCTAGTTTGTCTCCAATTTGTCATGTTTGGCATTAGTTGATTTGCGCTGTAGTTTTGCGAAATAAAGCCTATAAATCGTAAAGGTTTTCTATAACAGGGTACTCATCCAAATCCCTGGCTAACTGCATGCACTGAGGGTGGTCCTCTGGACTCCAGCAGGATCTGTGAAAATTCCTCCCCGTGCAGTATTCCAGGGGTTGTACCCAATAATCGAGAATAAGAGGCCTGATAAATGAAAAGGAGAACAATAATTTAAGGGTTCGTTATGAAGGAAAGTTCTTTACTCATACCTCAGATGGTGGATGGCCTCAGAGATAGATTTCGGCTTTATATCCCTCTAGAGATGAGGTAACAGACACCAAACCAACTTGGTAATCACTTTCAATTAAACACAGAGATTTGATCCCCTCACACGGGTTATATTCGATAAAATTAATAAATCGTAATTTTAAATACAAACAAGTAAACACCTCTATGCTCTCGCCTGAAATCTGTTCATACTGAATTCGCTTTCAGTTTAAAAATGTTAAATGGCACTCATGATCATGAATCTACCCGAGAAGTACTCCGATTGGCCATCCTTTTCCATCACATTAAATATTATTTTTGACAAAAAACTTACGGTCGGTTCTCACTGCCTTATTGATTTATACGTTTATACGGGGGCTTTTATGTTTACATATTGAGCTCGAATAACAGAACATTCTGATAGTTTGCTTGAATATGGATGAGGTTCACTGGAAATATTAGTATATGTAATAATAAACAGTTACTGAGCTGGAAAGATCTTGATCTGAAATTAGACTGTAACACTGTATCTCAAAAATTGTCCATCAGATATTGTTGTGCCCATGGAGACATTTGATCAGGACATCATAAACTACATTATACTAAATTTTCAGCCAATTCGACCTGGACCCATTTTCCATAAGAACCGTGCGGGGTCCTTTTCCCCGCGGTTTATTTTTCCTTCGATTATTTCCCTCATCATGAAATGGACCAGTAAGACACCGCCATTTTTTGAATAAAATCTGTTTTTCTACATTCATGCAAAAAGCAAAACTTTATTGAACTATATTCAGTGGAAAAAGAAGTTCTTTATTGCACTAGTGCAATAAAGTTTTTATTGCACTAGTGCAATAAAGTTTTTATTGCACTCATCTGTCATTCTACTTCAACGTGCTGTCATCATGACAAACATAAACGTTTAAACCTACTACATATTTAGCAGATATTCTGTGAGATTGGCAATAGGTACTTCACTACGAAATATTCAATTTGAAAATTGCACCAATTGTTCATTCACTCTCAACATTATTGGTTTTCGTTTTGTCGTTTATCACTCATTCTTACAATTCACGGCAACATTTTATGAAAAAATATAATTTTCTTGATTGTTTGAATGACCTAATATTGATTTTCATCAGTAAAAACTCGATTTTTTATAGAATTCTTATAGAAATATTTTGTGAAGCGATGAAAATACGTCGGAATTTGAAATTATATGCAAACTTTGTTATAAAGGCTACTTTAATGCACATTTTTGGGATGCCCAAAAATATTGAATTTAGGATTTGTTGTTTGTAAAAAAATTGTTAGAATATGTCAAATTTTATTATCAATAAAATTATTTGTTGTTGGCTTCAATCTAAGTTAAAGTTAAATGATCTAGTCGTATACCATTCTACCAATAAAATCAAATGGAATAAACTCTCAAAATATTCTTTGCAAGGTTTTCCTTTTTGGTAAATAGTTTCATGCACAAAAATTTCAAAACAATAGTATTTCGGGACATACAGTGTGTCTCACTTCTCATGGAAACACCCCCGTATCTCCCGTAATAATTGAGGTTGAATGATGAAACTCCCAGGACTGATGAATATGCTCAAAATGCACCTACCACCTGAATGGGGTTCGCCTACGTGATATACACTGCCCGCCAATCGCGATGGAACAACACATTTTTACGGTAAAACATACTAGGGGGCAAAATAGGCTAAAAATTCCTTCAGATTTGTGATCAGGGCCACCAACTTACTACAGATACACTTTTTCTCTGAAAAAATTTCAGTCCTGAAAAATCCGAATTTGTCTCACTTCTCATGGAAACACCCCCGTATTTTCCGTAAATTTATACGTAGAACCCTGAAATTTGCAGGATCGATAGATACACTAGAAATAAACTGCACAAAACGGGTCATCCTTCATGATGTGCACTGCACGCCAGCAGCGATGGAAAAATGGGTGGTTCCTTCGCTGCTGGCGTGCAGTGTATATTACATAGATTGACCATTCCCGTGCAGTGAGTTCATTTCCAGTGTATCTATCGATCCTGGAAATTTCATGGTTATACGTAAAAAATTACGGAAGATACGGGGGTGTTTCCATGAGAAGTGAGACAAATTCGGATTTTTCAGGACTGAAATTTTTTCAGGAAAAACGTGTCTCTTTAGTAAGTTGGTGGTCCTGATCACAAATCTGTAGGAATTTTGAGCCTATTCTGCCCCCTAGCATGTTTTACCGTAAAAATGGGTCGTTCCATCGCGAGTGGCGGGCAGTGTATATCACTTAGTCCAACCCTATTCAGGTGGTAGGTGCATTTTGAGCATTTTCATCAGTCCTGAGAGTTTCATCATTTTACCTCTATTGTTACGGATGATACGGGGGTGTTTCCATATTCAATCTGTATTCAAAGAGGATAAGGTAACATACAAAATCAAACAAGAAAGGGTAAATGAAACAATTCCCTTTGTTAACGAGGTATCACTAGGAAAGTATGACCATACCATAAAAAACTTAAGCCTAAAAAACCTGCTGGCTCTGATAGAATTCCACTCTGTATCACTAAAGGTTGTGCGGAGTGGCTACAGAAACCATGCATTGTGCTTGTGAGTCTTCATAAAGTGCACATATTGAAATGAGGGAAACTATTCTTAATTTTATCTACGGAAAACGTATTGAAAAAATGTTTTTAAAAAATTTTTGTTAATGTGTAATTTTTTAAATTTTTGTTCGATACCGTAATCCCTGTGTACGAAGGCGTAGAAGGGTCACGAGCAATTTTTTTTTTTAAATCCCGACTTTAATCTCGGACCCCTGACTTTAATCTCGGGGGTTCGACTTTAATTTCGGACCCCCGACTTTAATCTCGGACCCCCGACTTTAATCTCGGACCCCCGACTTTTATCTCGGATCCCCGACTTTAATCTCGGACCCCCGACTTTAATCTCGGACCCCCGACTTTAATCTCGGGGGTCCGACTTTAATCTCGGACCCCCGACTTTAATCTCGGACCCCCGACTTTAATCTCGGGGGTCCGACTTTAATCTCAGGGGTCCGACTTTAATCTCGGGGGTCCGAATTTAATCTCGGACCCTCGACTTTAATCTCGGACCCCCGACTTTAATCACGGGGGTCCGACTTTAATCACGGACTCTCGACTTTAATCTCGGACCCCCGACTTTAATCTCGGGGGTCCGACTTTAATCTCGGGGGTCCGACTTTAATCTCGGGGGTTCGACTTTAATCTCGGACCCCCGACTTTAATCTCGGGGGTCCGACTTTAATCTCGGGGGTCCGAGATTAAAGTCGGGGGTCCGAGATTAAAGTCGGACCCCCGAGATTAAAGTCGGACACCCGAGATTAAAGTCGGACCCCCGAGATTAAAGTCGGGGGTCCGAGATTAAAGTCGGGATTCCAAAAAAAAATTGTTCGTGGCCCTTCTACGCCTTCGTACCTGTGTGAACAAAACGGTGTAACTTTTGAACTAAATCATCTATCTCGACGAAGCAAACTCCAAAATGATTGGAAGTAATTGGGCGTCCTCATAATATAAAAATTGCAGAAAATAACTCCCCAATTGAAAATAAACATGTTTATTTAGCCAAAATCTGTTTGTGTTTCATCAATTATTACAATATCCGTACATTTTTTCAATAAAACGTATTCATTAGATACATTTTTTATTAATTTAAGTAATTCTTCATAGTATTAGGTAAATATCTGATTTCAATAACTCTATTACATTTTCTATCTACTGTTAAAGCATGCCTTAAGAGTACCCTTTTTTAACAGATGATATAAAATGTTACGATTGAGTTATAAACATGCAATTTTTATCATCAGGTAGCTAATACGATGAAGAATAATTTGAATTAATAAAAAGATGGGTAGGTTTTATTGAAAAATGATACGATTATTTTAATAATTTATGAAAAACAAACATAATTTTGCTGAAGAAACGTGTTCATTTTCAATTGGGGGCAGTGTTTTCCCACAATTTTCATTTTATAAGGACGCCCTATTACATCCAATCATTATGGAGCTTATTTCCTCATGATAGACCATTTAGTTCAAAAGTTGCACTGTTTTGTTCACACAGCAGCGAACAAAATTTTATAAAAATTCCATTATTTTTTTTTTTAGATTCTTCAATACGTTTGCCGTCTCTAAAATTCAGCATAGTTTTTCTTATTTCAATATGTGCACATTATAAAGACTCACACTGTATATATAATTTATTCATTGGAACATCAGTTTCCCAGAGGTTTGGAAGAAAGCAATAGTACATCCACAAGTCTGGAAACACATCAGATTTAAGAAATTACAGGCCAATATCAGTTATGTGTGCAATAGCTAAATTATTTGAATAAATAATAAACATAGGATTTGTGAAGAACAGCATGGTTTTGTCTCACAGAAATCTACAGCTGCAAATACGCTTCTTTTCACACATGATGTGCATAGATGTATCTCAGAGAATGCACAGATTGGTGTAATTTACGTGTATTTTCAAAAAGCTTGTGGTAAGCTGCATGACGACATAGTAGGTCAGCTATCAAGGTTCAAACTCAGGAATACCCGGGTCCAACTTGTTACCTCTATTATTCTTAATTTTCATGCTTATCGCAGAATCTACACATTCTCAATGTTCAATGTTTGCTAATAACCTTACATTTTATGACCAAATTTGTAAATGAAGATGATTGCCATCACCTCCAGAGCGATATAGATTCAGCGTTCTCATGGTCAGTTGAAATCGACATGCCACTCAAATGTACATGTGTTGTACTATCTTGTACAAAGAAAAAGTATTCAGTAGAATATGAATTCACTATTGAAAATCACAAACTACTGATAGCCAAAAAAATATATAGGGATCTAGTATGATTACACTTTCATTCCGAAATGGGAAAACAATTAAATCCATCTGCAATTATTTTGTTAGACCCAAACTCGAGTACAGTTTTGTAACAACTGTAACAACAATTGGGAATTATCACATATTGGAAAAGTACAGAATCGTTTTTTGAGAATTATTTACATGAAAAGTTCGGTTTGATGATCTTGCAAACGAGAAGACAAATATCATCAATTAGCAACTGTTACAAATTGTTCAACAAGGCTTACAACTGGCCCAAATTAACAGCACTTCTCAAGGTGCCAGTTCCCTCTTTTGCCACTAGATTCAAGCAATTTCTGGAAATTCCACTTACTCCCTCAAGTGATCTTTGTTCTCCAGTTACTACAATGGTAAAAGTAACAAATAATATCTTGCAGTTATTTGAACTTAGTTTTCCTCTACCAGAAAATTGCAGAAATACTGTAAAAAATCCAACCCCATATTTTCCAAAATTTTTCTTGTCGTCCATCCTCACTATTCGCATCAGCGCATATCTGTTTCTAGCTGGAGAAACATAAGTATCAACACTTCAATTGAGATTAGGTACTTTTTAACCATCCTGTATATGCAAACCTCGATTTCACATCCATTATGTAACTAATTTGATATCTAATATGCCCGGAGCTAAATAATTATTTACTTTTATCGTGCAGCTCTGATGTTAGAAGAAGCTCTTACATTCTACATCCTGGAATAAGAAATACGAGATTGAAGAAATATAATTGAGATTCGCTATTGTATTCTAATGACAAAGAAACACATCACTGACACTTTCAGTTAGAAGTGATTCCTATAATGTCGGGAATGAACTTATCTTGAAAAATTGGACAGTGTAGTTTCCAGAAGGTTTTATTCCCTCTGTATTAAGATTAGATCCATGCATGCAAGGAAAATATGAGGAAAATTGCTTACTACTCTTGAACACCGCAGAAAAATTAGCGATATCTCAAATTGACGTTGAAAACTACCCAAACACTACAACTATTATTATTGTTATTGACAAAATGGTTAAGACATTCGCGGCCGAAGATTTCAGTGTCACAATTTTCACTCGGTGAAGGCCGTCGTTTTTTGGAATTTCTTCCTCGCACGTTAGAAGAAATTCCTAAAAACAACGGCCTTCAAACCCGAGTGAAAATTGTTATTATTAATTGAATGAGGAAGTTAAAATAATTTGAATATTAGTTTACTTCTTATTTTAATCTACGAAGATTGTTACAGTTGTCAATGTTATGGTCAGTGTCGATTTTTTCGTGTTGTTTATTTCCTCAATAGTTAGACATTGACCTAACAAAAGGATTCTTCCAAAGCAATTTTGATTTACTGAAGCTGGGTGTAATTACCAAACGAAAACGAAGATTTAATTAATCTAAGAAGTTTCCTGATAATTCAATATCTCTAATAGGAGATCGGAGAAAAGAGCCTTTTATTTCCTGTCTATAAAAGGTTAATTTTCATTATTTATATATCTGTCAGGTCCAAATGTTACATCAAGGAAGTTTCTTAAGAAACGTTCAATCACCAAAGTTAAGTCATGAACCTAAAAATAACTAAACAACGACTATTCAGCAGTCTAGTGAACAATGGCAGGAATAAGTTGTCTTATTGCCAATGTTCTCAATTCATAATGAGATAGTTGAAAAACATCAAGTTCTGAATATTGTGCATGGACATTTTTTTGAAATCTACAACTTACTGCCATTGAACCATAGTCATATGGACCCATAACCTAAATGAAAAAACGTGATTACTTCTCAAGGTTCTGGAGTTCATAGAAAAGCAGAGCTCTTCTGTAAGAGCACAACAATTGAAGCAGAAATGTATCATGTTATGAAGAAATAGAACCTTTGCAAATTTACAAGTATTCTCTAGTGACATTGAATCTAATACAGAAAGCCTCATTTGTGGGTTAAATCCAAAATATGATATCCCAAGTTTCCATTTTAGTTATTTAGTGAAGCGATTCTGAACTTTTTCAGGTCTCTCTTCATGACAAGCACAAAAAGTATTTTCTCCTTGACCACACAAGTATTTGCACTCCTAGATGCGCAGTTCGATCACCAAGTTATCTTCATTAGTAGGTATACTAAACTGTTATTACTGAATCCTCAAACCTGAAGAGAGCCTTCGATACAATCGACGGAAAAATATTGCTATTGAAACTCGAAAAAAATGGAATTAGTTGTAGAGTACACGATTGGCTTACAAACCATAGGCAACGGGTACGTTTTAGAGACCAAATATCTTCCGATGTGGTCAATGATGTAGGTATTCCACAGGGAAGTGTTTTAGGTCCCCTAATTTTTATTTTATATCTGAATGATATCGTTTTTTTTTATAAAATGTGAATTCATTGATCTGTTTGCTGATTACACTTTGTTGCGTGTGGTGATTTCGACATTGCAAGCGCTTTTGAAAAAAAATGAACACCATCTTGATATCAATAAGCCAGTATCTGAATCTAGATAAAATTGATACTTAATGTAACTAATATGCATGCGATGGTCTTCCCAACAAATTATAAGAATGATACTCTTGGTAATGATAACATTCATTTGAACATAATAATAAAATAATTCAAGATGTCTCAAATGTTAAGTATCTGGGACTCATTCCAGATAGTGTTCTGAACTTCAATAGTCATTTTGATTTTACTTATAGAAAGATTTCGAAAAAACAATTTTTTTCTCGGATATCTCAACACCTTTCAACAGACAGACTAAATTCACTGTACATAATTCATTTATTCAACCATATTTCGACTATTGCTTATTCATTGCAATAACGCTGAGTCTGTTAGACTACCAATAAATAAGGGCGTTCCACAAGGATCTGTTTTGGGACCCATCTTGTATTTATTGTATATTCAAAATATCTCTAAAATTGGTTTAGCAGGTAGTTATACCATATATGCAGACGATACAGTACTTTTATATGAACACAAAAACTCACTCATTCTAGAAAACACTATTATAATGAAGACTTGAAAAAATTTGAAAAATGGTTTTATTGTAACCTTTGATCAATTAATACTGATAAAACTGAGTATATCATTTTCCAGCAAAAAAATAAACTGAATATTTCCCTCAACCTCAATATCAGAAATGAAGTATTGAAACGAACTGAACAAGTGAAGTATCTTGGTATTTGGATTGATGAAAAACTGAAATGGAACAAACACATTGAGGTCCTAATAAAAAAAATATCTCCAATCATTGGTGCTTTGAGAAGATGTCCTAAACTTGATAAAACAATTATAAATATGATTCTACATTCTCAGTCGCATTACTTATTTAATAAACATTTGGGGAGCTTGTTCAAAAAATAATTTTAATAAATTATCTGCTTTATATAGGAAATCCTTGAAAGTAATGTATCGTCTCCCATTCGATATACCAACTAATGAACTATATGCAATTACAGACAAATTTTCTTTAGATGAATTGTATAAAATAAATACCCTAAAAATTTAATTCAAAATTATAAATAAAAAATTAAAATCAAATTTCATTTTGATAAGAAACTCTGAAATTCATAGTCATCACACTAGACAAAGTAACTTGTTTCACCTCGATTCTGCTGCCACTTCAGTTGGTCAAAAAAGATTCACTCACGCTGCTCTAAGTGAATTTAACAATTTACCTAGTAATATAGAAAACTGCAAAACATTTTCAAAATTCAAAATTTCTGTAAAGAAACACATTTTGTCCTTACGGAGTAGATCTTTGTTCACTAACTTATGATTTTATATATATATTGATTATGATTTTATCTATATTGATTATGATTTTTTATCTATATTGATTATGATTTATATATATATATATATATATATATATATATATATATATATATATATATATATATATATATGTTCGGAAAGGTTTCCGCGGTCAGAAATATGTACATTACTAAGTTCATGGGTTGAACCGCGTTGAGAGTTTATAACTCGACGTTTCGGCTCCTGCTTTGGAGCCATTTTCAAGAGTGTGACTGCGAGGCCTCTATCTGCCTACTCCTCGAGTCGTGGTCTTGAGAGATATCAAGGTCTCAACCTGCCTACTCCTAGATCTCAAAAGACGATCCGATGTTGGTTGCACTGTAGTATTTATAGGTGGTTGGCTACCTGGAGGTGGGCGGGTCTTACGGGTTTTCTCGTTTGTCTTGTCTGCTGGTGCCTGCTGTGTAGTTGGAGTTAATGGGATAATAATTGATTGCGGATAAGTTTCACGTGGCCTGGTAATTACGGTTGGAAGAAGGGGCTTCCAAATGGGGTTCAATTTACGGCTATCATCTTTAATGTTCAGGCATTAAAGAACATTAAAGATGATAGCCGTAAATTGAACCCCATTTGGAAGCCCCTTCTTCCAACCGTAATTACCAGGCTACGTGAAACTTATCCGCAATCAATTATTATCCCATTAACTCCAACTACACAGCAGGCACCAGCAGACAAGACAAACGAGAAAACCCGTAAGACCCGCCCACCTCCAGGTAGCCAACCACCTATAAATACTACAGTGCAACCAACATCGGATCGTCTTTTGAGATCAAGGAGTAGGCAGGTTGAGACCTTGATATCTCTCAAGACCACGACTCGAGGAGTAGGCAGATAGAGGCCTCGCAGTCACACTCTTGAAAATGGCTCCAAAGCAGGAGCCGAAACGTCGAGTTATAAACTCTCAACGCGGTTCAACCCATGAACTTAGTAATGTACATATATATATATATATATATATATATATCTGTTTTACAGTCACTGTAACATTTATTGCTCCTTGAAACAAGTATTCAGCATATACCATTTCGCATCCGAAATGTCCTTCTGGAGCGCTCTCTAATCTGTTGCCGTGGTGGATCCTGTAAGCGATTGCAGTGTTCATCCCGGCGAACGATGACGGGCACCGGGCCCCCGCGTGTATACAACCGTGATAACCAGGACTGCACTGATGAGGGACTTCATCCCGAAACCGGTCTGCAGTTGGTTCCTTGTTTGGATCAGGCGGTGTCCTGCTGTCTGTCTCTGAGAGCTCTTGCAAAGTTGTTCCTTCAAAGTAAGGATCTTTGCACATATGTCTGACAGATATAATTCAATATCTGTCGAGGTATTAGCCAGAGAAGTAGTTGTTTTCTGTCGGACATATGCCATACAATCTATACAAAGGTATAGTGAGTTCCTAAAGGATTGTTTTCGGCTGTTTTACAGTCACTGGAACATTTATTGCTCCTTGAAACAAGTATTCAGCATGTATATATATATATATATATATATATATATATATATATATATATATATATATATATATATTTATATATATATATATATATATATATATACAGTGTGTCCCACTTTGAGCAGCCACACCCTCATATTTCGTTGAGCATGAAATAATTCGAAATTTTCTTTGACTCAAGTTGTAGTATTCGGAAATACCTACCTTTATGTTTACGTAACCTTTGTATATCCATTTTCCACGGCTAACTACGACCAAATGAAAAGTGAAAAATTGGGAAAAACATACTAGGCATTTTTTTATCGCAAAAATAACACCAGATTCTGTTTCAGAACATCTTAAAACCCCCAAATCTCAATGCTTGAATCATTTGAATATACAGGGTATCATTCATTCTGATCAGAGTTAGCCTTGGAAAAGAGATATTTGGCTATTTTTCAAAGTATTAATTAAATATTTTTGGGAATTCTGTGACAAGAGAAGACATTTTGGAAATTTTCCAAGCATCATTTATGGATTAGAGTTGATAATGCTACCAGCTACAGATGATACCCTGTATATTCAAATGATTCAAGCATTGAGATTTGGGGGTTTTAAGGTGTTCTGAAACAGAATCTGGTGTTATTTTTGCGATAAAAAAATGCCTAGTATGTTTTTCCCAATTTTTCACTTTTCATTTGGTCGTAGTTAACCGTGGAAAATGGATATACAAAGGTTCCGTAAACATAAAGGTAGGTATTTCCGAGTACTACAACTAGAGTCAAAGAAAATTTCGAATTATTTCATGCTCAACGAAATATAAGGGCGTGGCTGCTCAAAGTGGGACACACTGTATATTGATTATGATTTTATCTAGGTATATTGAATATGTTGATCCTTTTTATTATTTTTTATCAGTGATTTATGAAAGATTTGTTGAAATTGTTATTAATTTTTGTTAATTTTATATTTGTACAACTTCCTTATACCAGAACTTGTTCTGACTGGAAGGTATTTACACAAATAAATAAAAAATTGTAGGTATTCTCGGTTGATGGCCCAACATTTTAGCTAACCATACTTAGTTTTTAGTTTGTATACTTCTCTTTGACGGGCTTTTACATTTTTCTTGTGTAATGTTATAAGTGCAATAAATTATAAGTTTTTTATATTTTTTTGTTGGTGTTTTGGCATCAACTGCCATAAATTATTGATATCATTATTATTATGATATCTGTTTGATAACAATAAATAGAATATGCTTCAGAAGCTTCATAATCGTGGAATGAGAATAATAATAATAAATATTTATTCAGAAAAAATATGTAGTGTCACATGTTTCACAATAATTTATATTTAGAATAAATATGTAATTCCCACAGAAGGATATACCTGTGCGTGGGATGAATTAACACAATGATAAATAATGATTTGAATAATAAAGAGAATGTATATAATAAAAAGGGTGTAAATAAGATAATAAAAAAATTATTAGTAATAAAATAAAATAAAAGTGGTAGGAATAATGTTATGATGGGACCAGGAATGAACTTTCACTCAAGTGAGAATGAATATACTCATTACATAATATTGAAATATTAGATTCATAAACAATAATATACCGTGTGTCCATAAAGTAACCCCCCCCCTGTTAACTTTTGAACGGATTGGAATTTTCGCATGAAATTTTTTTTGGAGGAATGGCAGTTCATAAGTTACTTTCTGACGATAAAACAAAATGTCAATCTTTCGAAATGGCAGCCCGACGCCATTTTGAAAGAATTTTTAAATGGCATGGGGGGATTGAGTGAAACCTCATTCAAAACGTCTTACAATTCTCTATACGTCTCCAAAATTTCAAACAAAAATATACATCCAAAACAAAATGGCGGTACATAATGTTAGAGCTCTGCCATATGAGAATCTTTTCGATTGCTATTAATGAGCTCTAGTAAAATCATCAAATCTTTTTTGGTATCATTAAATGAAAGTTTTTTGTTGTCAAAAAGAAGCTTATGAACTACCATTAAACCAAAAAAAAATTCAAAACAGAATTCCAATCCGTTCAAAAGTTAACATGGGTGGGGTTACTCTAAGAGAGTTCTTACATTATGTACCGCCATTTTGTTTTGGAAGAATATTTTTGTTTGAAATTTTGGGGACGTATAGAGCATTGTAAGACGTTTCGAATGAGGTATCACTCGACCCCCATGTCATTTGAAAAAATTCTTTCAAAATGGCGTCGGGCTGCCATTCAGAAAGTAGCTTATGAACTGCCATTCCTCCAAAAAAAATTCATGCGAAAATTCCAATCCGTTCAAAAGTTAACAGGGGGGGGGGTTAGGGTTACTTTGGATTATTATTATTTTTAACATCAACATATTGGTGTATCCATAGTCTTGGCAAACTCAAGATCCAGGTTTTGAGTTTATTTTTGAATGAGTGGATACTTCTGATGCATTCGATGGGTAATGGAATGAGATTATATAGTCTAGGAGCTAGGTAAAAATAAGACCATTGAAGAGTATTTTTGCGTGATTTTGGAACATAAGAATAATTTTTCTGGCGAGTTTCATACTGGTGTTCTATTTTCTGTAGTTCTTGTCTATTCATATATTGCCTAATTGTAGTTTTGAAAAAGTACAGCTGTCTGACAACTAGAATCAATATTTCTTTATAGAGTGAGTACTGATTTTTGTATTTGTTCCAGGTATTTTATATAACTTGTGTTTGCTGCTCCCCAAGCAACTTTAGATTAGATTTTTTATTGAAGCTTTCAATTTGAAACAGTTGAAAAACTCAAGTCATAAGTACAAATTACAAATAAGTACAGTAAATGATGTATATAAATATAGAAATCAACTTAAAAACTACAATTTCTAAACCTAACTTACATTATCATAAAACATTTAGTAAAATATCACAGTCAAAAGAAGGAACTTCTAAATGAACACAAAAAAACTATATACTTAATATAGGATATAAATAAAATATCAATAGGAGAGTAAATCTGATTTGTCATAGAATTCTTGTAGTGAATACGGTTCTATGTCACACAATAGATCAAAAACGTATTTTTTGAAAGTGTTTTTTGTTGTACTGTCTTCTCTGACCTTCGAGGGTATATGATTATAAAATTTGATAGCTGCATAGTGCGGTCCTTTCTCGGTATTTTTCAATCTGTGCTTGGGTATAACAAAATTAGATTTGTGCCTGGTGTGGTACTTATGTTTGTGTGTGTCACATTCAAACTTTGATTTATTTTCGTGAACAAAAACTACACATAAATAACACAACACAACACAACTATCTCGTACGTAAGGTGGGTTTCGAACAAGGTATAATATAGCATACGCATTTGGGCTGTTTGTAAGTATGGTCTCATGTATTTCAACCTGTATGTAACGATACGTAGTGTCTTGACCAAATAATTAATATGTGCATCCCATTTTAGGTGAGCGTCAATATGTATACCAAAGTATTTTATGTTATTCACTGATGAGATTGAGAATTTAGCGTCATCGCATTGTATTGAAAGTGATTTGAAGTCTGGTAGGTTATTGGCGTACGAAGTAAAGGTTACATAGAAATGTTTTGGATATATTGATACTCAGTAATTTGCTTTCGAACCATTGAAGTATCGTTTTGAAACTTCCTTCTACTTTTTCTTTCAGAGAATTCCATGATTCCGAGTGATAAATGACTGCTGTGTCGTCAGCAAAGCTAATGATATCACCTTCCACATTTAGTGAGAATAGATCATTCAAATATATGTTAAAAAGAATTGGACCCAAAACGGTTCCTTGAGGTACTCCGTATTCAACAGTGTGTAGGTCGCTCATGATTTTCACACATTGTTTTCTTTCATTCATATAGCTGCCTAACAGCTGGTAGGGCACACCTCTGAATCCAATGCTCTCGAGTACTTCTAGCAGCTGACGGTGACTGACAGTATCGAAAGCTTTTTTTAAGTCGACGAATATACATAGGGATGGTATTTTTTCATCTACATATTTACTTATTTGATTAGTCAGAATTGACATAGCGTCAACAGTTGACTTGCCCTTCTGAAATCCGTATTGATTATGTGATAAAATATAATTTTTATTGAGGTACTTATTTATGCGTGATTTCAAGATAGTTTCCCAAATTTTTGCGAAATTTGTTATCACAGATATCCGACGGTAATCCTCCACTTGAATTTTCTTTCCAGATTTGAATATTGGCCTTATAATAGCAACCTTAAACGGGTTTGGACATATTCCACTACCAAAGGACCAGTTTATCAGGAATGTTAATGGTTTTGCTATTTCTTTTGCTATCAGTTTGATAGTTTCTGCTCGGAGGCCATCAATTCCAGAAGATTTTTATTTTTTATATAACATTTTTTATAGTTTGGCTTTTTCAAAATATCATTTGCTAGGTTTTGGCCAACTTTTGTGAAGTATTCAACAAATTCATTTGCAATTTTTTGTGGATTATGATTTTTTTCACCATCTGTTAATTGGATCTGTCTTATTTCCTCCGTCTTAGTTTTTTTACTTGTGATTTCATTTATTGTTTTCCATAATATATAAATATAAATAAAATTGTAATTCATAAATCCAAATGCATACTAGAGAAACTTGAACATTGTGATAAATTTAAATGTAAGTGTCAAGAAGGAATTGAAAAAATTGAATACACAAAATATCTTGGAATATATATAAACAAAAATCTGAAATGGAATACTCACATATCAATACTAACCAAAAAATTGAGACAGACTCTATGTAAATTTCGATTACTCAAAAACATAGTTAGTCGAAAACTTTTGATTATGTTTTATTATTCTTTGTTTGAATCCATTATGTCATACGGAGTGATTGCATGGGGAGGGACTTACACAAATACTCTGAAATCGGTAACTAGTCTTCAAAAATATGTTCTAAAAATTATGTTCATTAAACCATTTGATTTCCCGTCGAAATTGTTGTTTCACCAGTACAAAATTCTAACTATAAGAGAACTGTTTTATAAAAAATCCTGTACTTTCCTCAAAAATCATAGTTCAATATTAACAACATCAACCCATTACCATAATACTAGATCAAAATCTAACAAAAATCTCCAGTCACAAACATTTTCACACACTATATTACAACAACATGCCATAAATATAGGATGCAGAGTATTGAATTTGGTTCCAGTGAACATAAAGAAACTGTGTAAAAAAACTTTCGCCAAACGTATAAAAGATTGGATTCTTGAGAATATTGAAAATCTAGAAAAACATGTAGCTTTTAAATGAATTGTGATATTTTACTCATTTGTTAATATTTGTTATTTTATCTTTTTTGGAAAGATATTTTGTTATTGTTATTTTTTACATTTTTTATATTTATTTATAAATATTATATAATAATATATATATGATTACACACAGGTATCATAACCTATGTAATCACATATTGATTTTCTTGACCATTAATTTTAAATTTTCATATATTAATGTATTTAAGTTCATTAAATAAATAAATAAATAAAATAATAATACTGAAAACAATCGCCTCACTCCTATAGGATCAATGGCACTGACCCTCACAGTTGGTTTTCAGTGGAAACCAGATTGTTATATTTCACTATGATCTTTATATACGAAATAACAAACCACTTGGCTCACTTTCAGAAGTACCTACATAATTTGTAATGAAAATATTCAAAATTATAACACACGTGGCAAAAATGACATCTATGTTCCTAGCACTTCTCAACGTAATACCACGATTTAACTATTTTTCAAGGGTTTCTTGAAGTTCAATAAATTACCAGAGTCTGTTAAGGTGTCCACTTCACTAATTGATTCCGAAACCAAATTGAAAGAATACATCCAAATAAGTAATTTTCTATAGAAATCAATATCAGAATAGATTAGAATAGAATAGTAAAAATATGTATACAAATATATTGAACAAAACAATAATTTCGCAAATATCGCAAAAATTAGTTTGTTGGACAAAATTGCTGACGTTTTTTCCAAAACGCTCTTGGCAAAAACGATTTTTTCCTAATTTTGATCTGCATGTAGATACGATCATAATATTGTGTAATACATCTTTGGAATCAGGAAATAAAATACGTTTCAAAAATGTAAAAATCCAATATGGTGCCTATAAGAAAACCAAAGTTGTGTTGCAACTCTGTCATCAAGAACGCCTTGAGAAAGGGGACATCACTAGTAAAGTTTATGTTGTAAGAATTTATGATTTTGAATATTTCGGTAACAGAGTTCATTAAATATTCCATAATAATAGATTATTTATACATGAATTGGTTCTGTTCCAATTTCTGACACAATCCGCAAGGATACGCATTTTTTGAAATATTTTAAATACAAGTACGACCTTGACGTATGTAACAAATCAATTATTCAAATGCAATGATCCTAGATACGAGAACTTGCGGAAGAGAATCTTGTGAAAGTCAGCGAGAAGGAGAACACTTCAAAGTCAGTAAAATAGGAATGATGGCCATATAAAAACATACATTGTATGAAATTCATGAAAAAGAAATGAAAAAAAGTTGTTTGATATTCTTCTGAGCATTTTTTCGCCTACCATATATGAAAATGAACATATCAACCCTAAAAATATGACCGAGAGTAATGTTTATCGTCTCTTGGGCTGCTAAAGTCATATAACATCACGGTTTTGTATTTTTTCACTATCTAGACACCTTTGACTGTCACTTGCGTACTTTGACATTTCACATAAATTTGTCCATTTTCTGGGTTGATTTCCAATTACAATTACAATGCCTCATCCATTTAGGAGTTTTCAGATCTCGAAAGGTTTGATTTTTTTGAAGTTATGACGCCATCTCGATAATAAGTGACGTCATACATACGTAAGTGAATGTTTTTTTTTTCGGGCTTTCAAAAATATAATTGGACACCAATAATATGAATACAACGACTTTAATGCGTTTCAATCTATAATTGGACACGATATTAAAATGAATACGACTTTTATGCGTTTCAAACTATAATTGGACACCAATAATAAAAATATAACGACTTTAATGCATTCAAAACTATAATTATAATGAAATCAACAACTTTCATGCTTTCAAAAGTATAATTGGACACCAATAATATGAATACAACGACTTTAATGCGTTTCAATCTATAATTGGACACCATATTAAAATGAATACAACGACTTTTATGCGTGTGAAACTATAATTGGACACCAATAATATGAATACAAACGACTTTAATGCTTTTAAAACTATAATTGGACACCAGTAATATGAATACAACGACTGCAATGCGTTAAAAACTATAATTGGACACCAATAATATGAATACAACGACATTAATGCGTTTGAAACTATAATTGGACACCAGTAATATGAATACAACGACTGGAATGCGTTTAAAAGTATAATTGGACAACATATTAAAATGAACTCAACGACTTTTATGCGTTTCAAACTGTAATTGGACTCCAATAATAAAAATACGACTTCAAAGCGTTTAAAACTATAATTGAACACCAATAATATGAATACAATGACTTCAATGTATTTGAAACTATAATTGGACACCAATAATATGAATACAAAGACTTAAATGCAATTAAAACTATAATTGGACACCAATAATATGAATACAACGACTTCAATACGTTTAAAACTATAATTGGACACCATATTAATATGAATACATCGACTTTAATGCGTTTCAAACTATAATTGGACACCAATAATATGAATACAATTACTTCAATGCGTTTAAAATTTAGGGAGGTGGTGAAATGGGGAGTGAATGATCAAAAATCCTTGCGCCGAGCCCCCTGAAAAACTTGGGGGTGTAGGGGGGAAATTGATAGTAAATTATCAAACATTTGGGGGGTAGAATGGGAAGGGAAGAAAATAATCAAAAATATTTGGGTGTTGTTCATTTTTCAAGATATGAAAAAATGTATAGGAACTTTTTGTAGATCTGTTCGAGACAATTGAACGGTCCATTTACATTTTTAAGATAGATAGATAGAACAAGGTATGTGGGCGGACGAAGCCATAAGCATGTAGGCCTCTCAATCGGGCCCGTTATGCACCCACTACTGCTGGGAGATGGTTCAGTGTTGAAGGTAGCCTATCTCGCGAGCGAAAGAGGCCAGCCTTCTGACCGATACCACCCTCACATTCTCCGGGTTCAGTACGATGCTCCCGAGGTGTGCTTCCCGTATTGCTGCCACTGCCGGGCATTCCGTGAGGATGTGAGTGGCTGACTCCTCATCCTCCAAGCACCACCTGCATTCGGTATCATCCGTGAAACCTAAAATGTTGAGGTGCCTGTTGAGGTGGCAGTGTCCCGTCAGGAGCCCTGTCACTAATCTGATTTCCTTTCTGCTCAGTGTGAGTAGAGTCTTGGTCCTCCTGGTAGAAGGGCCTCGGATGTGGAGTTTCGATTGCCTCATGTCTGGTGTATCTTTCCATGTATCCTGGAACATTACTTCCAGAATTTCCTTCATGGTTGAGACGCACCATGATCTTGAAACTCCTATGATAGGTTCTGGTCCCATCGCTGTGCATTTCGCACCTTGTCTGGCCAAATAATCAGCCCGTTCGTTTCTAGGTACTCCGGTATGACCAGGGACCCAAAGTAGCTTTACTTTATTGGCGGAAGATAGCCTTTGCAGATCATCGATGCATTCAGACATCAGCAACGAAGTGACTCTATATGATGTGACATTTTTAAGATATTTCGGTTAGTTTTCGAGTTTTTGGTAATTTTTTGAAGCAGAGTACCCGAAAAAAATTGGGAGTGGGGGGTGGTAGAAGTGGAAAGCATCAAAAATCCGGTCAGGAAGCGCCCGTAAAATTTGAGGGAGAGGGTTGAGGGGGAAACGTCACATAATTTGGGGGGCAGGGGTGGAAATCATCGAAAATCCGGGCGCAAAGTGTTCAAGGACATTAGAACTATCCATTTAACATTTTCCGATATCTGGTTTCATTTTCGAAATTTTGGAGTTCACATTTTTTTTTCAACTTTTTTCAACAGCTTTGGATAAAAACGGTTTGGAAGTATCAGTGTGGCTTCCGAAGATGTATTCGATGCAATTTTAAGATTTTCATTTGTTTCAATAGATGTGATGGTAAATTGAAAAAATGTCAATCGTCTCTGAGATATTCCGTATTTTCCAAATCGCTAATTTTTTTTTCAGTTTTTCAAGTTTTCCGATATTTTTCGTGGAAGATATTTCCAGTAGAATTTGTTCGTCTCTTCGATCTCTACTCGTCTCATTCTTTGTCATTCAATTCAAATGAATGGTTCGGCATATACGAATTTTTAAAAAAATTGACACGTTTCGGAAAGTTGCCTGAATATCCCTGTTAACATTTTCCGATCGTTCTCAAAAATTACACACTCCTGTAGGACGTATTGAGGTATATCTTCGATGAATATCAAATGGATTAGATCAATTCCTGAACCGGGATCGTTGAGATAGAAACTCTAAAAAAACGGAAAACCCCTTTAAAATTTTTCCAAATTTTCCGAACGCAAAAAATCAAAACTGACAAATACTGTCCTCGAGTATTGAAATGATTGAAATTTCAAAGCTATACATATATCTCCAAGAAAAAAAAGAGTCTGAAGAGGTCGTTTTATAAAAGCTTGTTTTTGAAAAGATTTTTTTGTTTTTATTTCATTATTTTCGATATTTCATCATTTAATTTTCGATCTGAAGGGAAGTTTTGAATATTCGCTACGTCATTGAAGTTGAAAGCGACCTTGGCTTCCATTCCATCAAGCCATTTGCGAATCACTGCGTATAGGCGAAGCCCACGAGTAGTGTCATTCCACAGCCAAACGAAAGTGAAAACGGCCCCTGGCCCTCAAAGTCCGCGATAATCTTCCAATTAAGGTTAGGCGCAGAAGTAAAAAAAATCAACTTACATCAAGTTGAATCTCATTTTCGTGCACGGGATGTTGCTTTTTCACTGACTCGTTCCGAACCACTAGATTCTGCAATCGAATCAAACCCATATTTATAAATTCTGATGTGAATTTCCCCTTCACTTACAGCGGTTCTGCTCGGTAGAAAGTATCGTTGCTGAAGAGGTCGTCGAGTTGATCTGAGTGGCCGAGTGTAGTATGTGTGTGTTTGCAATAAATACATTTTTGAGATATTTGCTTGGTTTTTTCAGTGAGAACTGATTGTCATCGTTGTAAAGCTCAGCATAGTGCAATCCATCTTTGCATTGTGTTTTGAGGACTCTTTCGTTCCAGGCAATTGGAGATGCTTTGAGATTTTGCCCAGAAATGTGTTTCTTCCTGAGTATAAGTGTTCGCAAGCACTGGATACCAAGCCTGACCAAGGTTCTCTGTACCGAGTGGTTTCAATGCCACGCTACTTAGTAGTGAAGAACGTGAAATGTACAGATCCGTCCTTAAAAAAATGTTGCATTTCATGAAGGGATCATATTTAAGGCTCTGCTCATTATGGAGGATAAGTAAATCAAACCAAATATATATAGGAAATTGAAAAAACTTACAGTCTATCTCCACCAAAAATATTATTTATTGCTGCTGTCATGCAGTCAGAAGACTGACATCACGTTGATATCATGTAGTCACTACTCCACATTGAATCTTCTAGATTTAACTCTGAAACAAATTTTTTTCAAATTAACTTTTTTGCTACATCCTTTGGAATGGGATAGTTTTGATTCAAGGTGCAGAGATATAGTTTTCCTTAAAAGTAAGCAAAAGTACACAACTTTAAAAAACAAAATTTACCATTTAAGTTTACAGAATTCTGGTACTCGTACTCAGAATTTGTCACACAAATTTTCAGATTTTAACTTTCATAATAGATTACTCAATCTTTCAACAACAACATTTAATTCAAAAGAAGAACTCCTTCTTAATCAAGGTTTGAAATTTAATATTCCAGTAGATATAAAAGCCCCACAACTAGACAGTTTAGCTATTGAATCAGAGTGCATTATTGAGTCTGTTCATTCAAGTTTAAAAGATGCCCTACGAGCAGAAGTTTCTGTTTGCCTTAATTCACATTTTCACGACCAACTTTTCTAATAATAATTCTAATGTTCAGAGAACAGTTAAAAAAATTAAACGTAAAATAATTGATAATAATCTAGTAGTTTCAAAAGCTGATAAAGGTAATTGCATGGTGATTATGAACAAAACAGATTATGTTGCAAAAGTTGAACTTTTCCTTTCAAACGATGACTTTTCAAATATTAGATTCAACCCCACAACTAAATTCCACACTTCATGTAAAAAAACTTTTAATGAATTGAATATCATCTTAGTCCATTTAAATTATAATAATTTTTTTCCTTCTACTATGAATCCCTCTACTCCAAGATTATATGGCTTACCAAAAATTCATAAAAACAATATCCCCATCAGACCAGTGGTTTCATATACAAATTCTCCTGCTTCTAAGTTAGCTAGCTGGTTGAACTCCATACTTCCTTCTTAAATGAATTTCAAAAATCGTTTTGCAGTAAAAAATTCTCTAGAGCTTACAAACAAAATTTCACATTTTAAGATTCCGCCTGATTGTATCTTAGTTTCTTTTGATGTTTCAAACCTCTTCCCCAGCATAGACCCTGAGGATTGTCTGATGTTAGTTAGACAACTACTCTTTTCTAATTCTAATTTACCCACCTTTCACATTTTGAATTTATGTTCGTTAGTCGATTTGGTCCTTAAACAAAACTTTTTTCAATTTAACAATTCTTTCTGTTTTCAAAAGTCTGGCTTAGCCATGGGCTCTAATTTAAGTCCATTGTTAGCTGAAGTATTTATGTCAAATTTTGAATCCACAGTTTCTGAACACCCACAATTTTCAAAAATTTTATTCTGGCACCGATATGTTGATGACATATTAGCACTTTTCAAAGGCACTTTCGATGATCGTAATTCTTTTTTAATTTTTCTCAATTCTTTTAACCCTAGAATACAGTTTACTAAGGAGGTTGAAACAGAAAATAAACTACCATTTTTAGACCTCATGATTTACAAATCTGACAACCTAGAATTTGCCTTTTCACTCGAACCACCCATATAATCAAAAATTTTCATCTTTTCACTCACTTTTTCATCGTTTGTTCACGATACCTCTTAATGATTCAAATTTTTTAAATGAACTCAACGTAATTAAACAAATTGGTGTCAATAATGGCTTTCCAATCCATCTTATTGATAGATAATATCACAGATATGTCAATAAATTCTCAAACTATAGATTAACTCAATCAAGTTCACCAAATAAATATTTCTCTTTATCCTATTTTGGCCCCCTTTCATTAAAACTTAAAAATACTTTGCTCAACAAATTCAATGCCAACAACATTTCAAATTTTTCGATTTCATTCAAAACCTCCAATAATCTCAAACACTTGCTGGTCAACTCTAAAGATAAAATTCCAATGCTTGATAAATCTGGAGTCTATAAATTGAACTGTTCTAACCTTGATTGCAAAGCTTGCTATATTGGCCAAACAGGTCGCAAGCTTAGAACTCGTTTAGCAGAACACTTTAGAATTATAGAGTCCAACTCCGAAAAAGAAGAAATTAATTCAAATTCTGTTTTTTCCAATCACATCATAAATGAGAAACACAATTTTGATTCCAACTCTGACTTAAAATTTTTACATATTTGTGATAAAGGCAAGATACTCAACTTACTTGAGACTCTTGAAATTAATAAAGCGATTAAAAATTCAGATTTACAATGTTTGAACGAGCAGACCCAGTTTGACAGTTTGAAACTTTTTAACTCGTTACTATTTTGATTACTTAATTTTCAATGATTCACTTAAATTTTTTGGTTAAAGTTTTTATTCAATACCCAATAATCTTTACAAATGAAAACATTTATTCGTTCGTTCTATGGTTCTGTCTGCAGATGTCATTCCTCAATTTTCTTGTTCTATGAACCATGGGACATTTCACTCTCTTCTCTGTCACCTTGAGTCAGGACTGTCCACATGACAGATGTCATTCATGTCAAATTTATTGTCACTTCCTCTTCCTACTTGTTACTTTGTAAACAATTGCTGCATGGTCACAATTTTTTTTAAAAATTTTGATTTATTATGAAAATGTTTATTGTTGGATGGACCAACCATGGTCCCTGACATTGGTGGTTGTGGCCTCCGCTCCAGATGCGGACCACATGGTCTTGTGTTAGGACCAAAATTTTAGTTTAAGAAAAAATTTTTTTAAAAACTTTTTCCCATTGAATGTGATTTTTCCACCATAATATGGTAGGTTCACACATTTTATTGTTATTCATTACTCTTTGGTAACCATTTTGTTTTTCCTTAGATCGACTTGTAACTAACTCATATATTTTGCTGAAGATGAAGGTTTAATCCTTCGAAACATGTCCTCCCCCTTAATGTTAGTCTTCTGACTACATGATATCAACGTGATGTCAGTCTTCTGACTGCATGACAGCTGCAATAAAGAATATTTTTGGTGGAGTTAGACTGTAAGTTTTTTCAATTTCCTATTGAATCTCACCTCCACTGTATGCGATGGATCGTCTCCGATGGACCAAATATATATTATGGTTGGTTGGTTAAAGATTGACGAGCAAGATACTTTTGAAGTTTCCCTTAACACTGACCAACTGGGGTCTATTCTATTGTTCTTTCGTCAGTGGTTCCTAGTTAAATAGGCCTGTGTTTTTCACCAGGTTTAGTAGTCTATTTACTAGGTGTTTCGGATTCATGCCTGTTTCTAGGTTGATCTGTCCGAATATTCTGTTGCGCTTGATGAGCAGCGCGTCGCAGTCGAAGATGATGCGAAAGGCTGTTTCCTCCTCGTCACCACAGAGTCTACAGTCCACGATTTCTCTATATATTTCCATTGTGTGTAGGTGTTTTCTAAGACCGCAGTATCCAGTTAGTAAGCTGCTGATTGTGCGTATCTTAGAACGGTTGAGGTTGAGGGAGTCAGCCGTTTGTGTTGTCTCGATGCCTCCCTTTGATTACGTCCCAATATGTTTGGTGTTTTGATTTCTGCCACTCATTGATTAGGTTTCCGCATCAGGCTTTGCTAATTCCAAACACTGGTTCTGGGCCTGTGAATAGTGATTCAGATGCTTCTTCTGCAAATTGGTCTGCTTTTTCATTGCCTTCAATTCCCCTATGTCCAGGCACCCACACACGTGTAGCATTGTTGTGTTTTGACAGTTCATTGAGGCTCTGGAGGCATTCCCAAACGTGCTTCAACTTTATCTGTACTGAATTCAGAGCTTTCATTGCGCTCTGGCTGTCAGATAGAATGTAGATGTTATTTTTTTTCGTACCCACGGTCTGGATTCATCTCTATGCATGTCCTCATGGCATGTGTCTCAGCTAGGAATACTGTGTTGTTGTTGTCAAGTGGGACTAGCTATTACGTTCCTTTTTGGTCTCACCCCATATATTGCTGCTCCTCTTCCTACATCTGTTTTTGAACTATCTGTATTCCGGATTATGTTTTCAGATGATAGTGATTCTATTCCCGATTCCCATTCATTCCGTTTATTTTGAGCTGTGGTTTGAATGGTTTTTTGTACGAGTATTGTGGTATCATGTAGTCTGATATCATTCCTAGCTTGGTAATGTTGATACAGATACATTTATTTCCTCAGAGTATTTTATAATCATTCACAAGAGTGGTAGGATATTTTTGTCTGAAAAATACGTGACATTTCACATTGTTATTAAAACTAGAGATAATATTTCACTAAATTATGTATCAATGCATAATATGATTTTGTAGATATAAAATTGGATTCATAAATTTCTGCAGGCCAGAATATATTCATCAGTATCGTAGGGCTCTAAGTTACATAGAAATTCTCTTACAGATTTCAGAAATCTGTTGGCAACTCCAATATCTTTTATATCTTGTGGGAGGTTATTATAAAATTTCATTGCGCTATAGACTGTGCTACGTTCATATAAGGATGTTGCATGTTGCATGTTGACTTCATGGATGATTTTGGTCTGTCAAGTTTGTGGTTCGGTTCTCCTATTACCTGTTTGTTTAAGTCTGTCTGCATCCTCGCCTCTCCCATGACTGTGACGTCTAAAGGTGGGAGGTTTAGGATAATTTCCATAGCGAAAGGAGTGCTATTCATGCACTCGGGCTACACAGACAGGCGAGCCTCTGTATTGTTGGTTGGTTTTCGAATGTCTCTCTTTCATTTTGGGCCACCACAAAAGTGAGCCATATGTAATTCTGGGTCTTATGATCGCGGTGTGAAGCCAATGCATGACTTTCGGTTTCAGTCCCCATGTTTTTCCAAAAGCTCTTCTGCACAGCTTTGCTTTTGTTGACCAGGAAGGCAGAGAGCTGCCGTTTGCAAATATTCTGTTATGTTTGAAGATCTGCTCGGTAGAAAGTAATATTGCTGAAAGAGGGCGTCGAGTTGGTCTGGGTGGCCAAGTGTAGTATGTGTGTGTTTGCAATAAATACATTTTTGAGATATTTGCTTGTTTTTTTCAGTGAGAACTGATTGTCATCGTTGTTAAGCTCAGCATAGTGCAATCCATCTTTGCATTGTGTTTTGAGGACTCTTTCGTTCTAGGCAATTGAAGATTCTTTGAGATTTTGTCCAGGAATGTGATTCTTCCTGAGTACAAGTTTTCGCAAGCACTGGATACCAAGCCTGACCAAGGTTCTCTGTACCGAGTGGTTTCATTTTCAGGAAATTTGGATTGTTCAGAAATTTTCCTTGGCACCACAGGCAATATTCCAGTCTACTAATATTGTCTCCATCCTTGAGATTGTGAAGGAATATTCGTTTAAATGGAATGACTTTATCATTTTTCAAATACCTCCGAATTTTAGATTTTGGTATGACGGGATTGAAAGAGCATTGTCTGAGGGCTGGTTTTTTAATCCGAGATGATCTCCAGATTAACTGGTCGGTTTTGTTGTTGAGGAACTAGTGATTTGGTTGTCTACTATCCTCCGAGCAATAAAAGATATAGAGAGGGTTTCTCTGTCTCTTTCTTGAAAGCAACATACCCGACATTGTTTACAAACATCTCAGCCCGAATAATGTTAAAAATGGGCATTGTCGGATATATCCGTTTGCACTCGGGGACCAGGTTGAAATTCTATGTTATATTCACTCTCAACTTGGCGATCATGTTTGTTTACGTCCGTTTACGACTTATTTATCGTCTTGTCAAATCAAACCATGGGCGTCGCAGCATGGTAATCATGGCATAATCCCGATTTTGAGACAAAAATACACTATTTGTTGAAATAGCTGTATAAAACATTGTTACTATTTAAGGAGACCTTAAAAACGATTACCTATCAATAATTAAGAAAAAACTTGTTGCAGTGTAGATAAACTAAGAAGTAAATAAGCAAACTCAACTCTTCTGTCTTGTTGGAATGACTTTCGAGTACTTAAAACATAGCGAGGTTGATACGGCAATACGAGCTATGTCACGAAACATTTATTTCACAGGAGACTGTAAAATGTTAATAGGTACTACATAAAAACTTCTACGCGCGATTATTTTATACTTTGAATTCCAAAACAATGACTGGTAGAAATTCTTATGTATTAGTTATTTTATTTTCTTTGGTGTTTTGGCATCGACTGCTGTGGTCATTATAGTTATTATCTACAGTCTTCTGTAAACTGAATGTTTCTGGACATATTGCTCGTATCGACGAGGATAGGTAGTTTAGTAATATTTTTTTACTTTGAATTTGTTGGACAATGGAATTTACTTCACTGTTCTGCAACTATAACATTATAATAACTTGGCCGTTATGTGTGTGTTTGAAATGTATGCTATTGTGGCGAAGCTGCGGGAGATGCCGGGCCTGTACGCTTACGTAGTCCGCGCGTGAGCGTGAATTATTTCCGAGGCGCTTTGCTTCGAGAAGAATCTGGTCGAATAGGAGAACGTTCCTAAGGCTTTCTAGAAATATCAGGAGCGTTCCAAGAAATAAACGGTGAATATAAAAAGAACCACGCAGCAGAGTTGGGGGAGTCAGTGAAGCGGAAGTCGAACATAAATAGTCCAGTGATTGTTATATAAATTAGAGTATTGTGTTACTGAGGAATTGTATTTCGTAAAAAAAATTATTTTAGAGTGAATTTGTTTAAATATATTACACTATTTTAGAGGAATTCGTGATTGTGAAACCGATGATATGGACGCAGATGATACCAGAAGAAAGTGTTCAAGCAACGAGAACTATAATGAAAAATTAGACTACTCCAGCAAAAGAATAGAAGAATGCAATACAAAATTTTAATTTGTTTCAAACTGGACAGACGATTTACAATAAGTAAGTCATCGCTCCACCCTGTTAGCAAATGAAGACTACATCAAAATAGAGCTGTTGTTTGGTATGTCTGCAGAGATGTCTTCAGAGATACATGTCGACCCCTATTTAACTTATAAACTTTAATAACTCTCACGTTTGATGTTTAAGAAACAGAAGTAAAATAATAACTACATGAGAAATTCTCGTTTTCCTACCAGGCAGATTTATAATATCGATCGCTCCTTGAGCCTAACTCTACATAAGTAAAAACATTACTTTTTGACAACTCTAAAACACTTTTTGATTATCTGCTCCAGGATACCAATAATCTAAATTCAGAAAAAAACATGACAAAAAGAGTTAAAGAGCTATTAAGACTTTTACTACACTTTGGATGAGTATTTCAATATATATATTTTAATAGAATAAACATCCTACCACCCTTGTGGTCTGTATAAAAACAAGGAATACTAAATACAATAAAATAAGTTGATAGAATAAAAAAGAAAAAGGTAAAAACTAAGTAAACTAGTCAATAAACTTAAAATAAATAAATATTTTGTATATATATATATATATGATTTAAAATAAAAACTAAGTAAATTAATCAATAAATTATAAAATAAATAATTATTTGGTATATATATGATTTCTCAATATCTTCACAGAGTCTTTGAGTGCCTCTAATCCAATGAATTTAACTGTTTTCATTGGAATTCCGAAAGTCTTCGCAAAATCGACGAAAAATTTTGAAATGGTACCCCTAGCCCCGATAAATATCCCCGTCACTTGAATTATAGTTTATGTGTGAATAATTATGTGTATTATAATGCATATCATATATATATATATATATATAGTTCAGGTGATCCAACAATTTGAATATATTTACTTTTTTACTTCAGCACTTTCATTTATTTTTTCAGTATTTATGACCTTATTGTATGCTTTGTCAGCAAGTATCTAATTTTTCGCACAATACAGTATTTTTGATTGACATCTTGACAACACACGTGCTTTCCAACCAGGCATGCTGTCGTCTAGAGATAAAAATATAACATGAAAAAATTTATCAGCACGCCGCCACTGGTTCTAATGTCACATCCGAATATCATAACAATAACAAATCTCCCCCTACGAACTCGGAGGTTACCACTCACCCGCAATCTATCACAAAGGATAGTGATATGCAGCTTTCATAACAACGTGTGTTGTTTATATAGAAATGGCACCTCTATATCTTTTATTGCTCGGAGCTACTAACAACTAAACCTAGATTAGTTGATCTGTAGATAATCTCTGAATACCCTTAGTAACTGGAAGTATCTCACTGCTGATATTGTCAATTGATACTTTTTGTAATCTGAATTAAATCAACTGCAATTCCTCTTATACCCACCTCAAATAATTTGTCAAGTAAAAGATCGTAGTTAACAATATCAAATACTTTGGCTAAGTCTATAAGAATACTACAGATTTTTTTTATCTTTATTATAGGTCCGAATTTGAATAGCCCTGTATATTTATTCATAATTTTAGCTGGGGAAACGGAAAAATTCATGCCATGCTATCTCCATCAGTGCCATGTAAATTTATCGTCAATTTCTCACTATGTAGTTATGAGGGTGACAACGAGAAATTGTTCAGCACTGCGGTCGAATCAATGTTGATGTTCATACACTTCCGTTTTGTTGCGATCGTAGGACATCTCCTGGCAACAATTCGATAATTCAATATCAATATATGTATTGTTCTATTCCAAGTATTTCTCATCAACAGTTAATAGGTCAGTTCATCGACGTGTACAATATCGTCTGTATTGTTCGTGTGTCTGAATTTCATCCAATTTTCAGGTATGTAGTAGTTCATGTCATTTGAACTGTTTCATTTTCAAGTTTGTCACTAATTTGATTTTTGTTCATTCGGTCAAAAACTGTGTTTCAATGAGCAGTTACACCCACAAAGTACTTTTTGTTAGTTGAAGCATTATCTGCCAGACATTCAATAATTACGGGTTTGGAATGATGAAGTGGAGGACATAAAAGCGAGTGATAAAATAGCGACAGACAAAACAGTAACAGCAGAAATAGCGATAGACAAAACAGTGTCAAGAAAAACAGCAACAGCAAAAATAGCGATAGACAAAACAGCGACAAGCCAAAACAGCAACAGCAGAAATAGTGATAGACAAAAGCAGCGATTAGACAAAATAGTTACTGAGGAAACAGCGACAAGGCAACAATTTGATTATAAAATAATACCTAATATTCATGATTATAACACATTTATTTGATCTGTATACTTCACAAGCTCAAATTGTGTGCGATACTCTCCAAATATTCCTTCAATATAGTTTCTTATTGCCTGAAAGTAAATTTCGTTATATGAGCACTACATTATATTAAAAGTGAAGTAGAGAGAAATGAGTAATTTTTATCTCTGGGGTGTAGGAAAAAGTAAAATAAATAATTAATTATACAAAAGTCGCACGCCACTCGAAGACACGGAAGGGCGAAGAATAGCCTACTGGACTATTTCCGTAGGTAATTGAAAAATTAGCATGAGCTTGAAGGTTGTTCAATGATATGCGCATCACCTCTATTAATACTGTGCTACTGGTAAACACGACGAAAAGAATGGAAAATAAGTAATGTTGGAAACTTGCCAACGAATAAACCATTTCTATAGGTTTAAATGGAAGACCAGATTACCTAATCCATTTTTTTATTATTAGTTTAGCGATCTTCCATCGAGTTGTGTCCGTTTCCTCTTGATAATGTTGAAAAATCTTTCTATTCAATAATTATATTATTAAATAGGATATGAATTAAAATAATATTGTAATATTTCTGATGCCGGACATATGTAATATTTCTGAGGCCAGACCTGTCGCCTCTACACATGAACAAGCTTGATATCCGAAGGAATGTTCGAGAATCTTCGTCTCGCGACATCTAGATGCGAATAGATGAGACGACAATATTTGGCTGAGGTTCTCTTTGAGTATAAATACCTCTATGCCACGCGACGGAGAACAGAACTAGAGAGTTGGGCAGTTTTAAGTTCATCGGATTGAGAGTTAGATGCCGCGACAGACAGTCTAGTTGAAATAAATAATTTGTGATGTACTTATGTGACATAAATGATTAGTAATTATATTATATGTTCATAAATAAATTACGTAAGATAAATTAGACTTTAAATATACTATAGTATATTCGACAGACTGCTTTGATGTCATCTGTAATGACCTACCCTAGCACCGATAAAGGGCAAAGAACCCCGAAGCCGCTTTAATAAACGTTACTTTAGTTTTAGATCTATTAAGTGTTCACATGAAACTATAATTCATTCAAAATTTTGATTTAATATTTAATGCTACAGAATTTTTTTATCTATGGATACTGTTTTTTGCTGCGGTGCGCCCGTGCTGTAACAGCCTCGCGGAGCACTATTTTCAGCGTTAAATAAAAATTATAAAGAATACAGTTCCAGCAGTGGGACTCTGTGTCATGTAGAATTCTACCCCTCGTTTTCTACAGTCGATTACTACTATCACAAGCGACGATCACATTATTTGGCACCATGTGCTACAGTCGCACACACATCGGGTTTGTTCGGCAACATACTATCCGATTCAAAAACATTTGCCAAAATTAGATGATTTTCCAGTAACATTTCATACTCTTGGGTCCAAAATTAATGTCATTGTCACGCATTTTTATTTTTATCTGATGGCAGTTTCATGTGTTTTTTAATTCATTTTAAATAAAATGTGATATTATTGCATTATATTGCACATAAAAGGATTACATGTATCAGGTCTAGAGGAAGAAGAAAGGCTAGAAGACATTCGTTTAGGAAATATTGAGGGAGGACTCAATAGAGGACTCAATAGAAGAAAGAACTCTTTGGAGTAATTTATTATATTCTTAACAGTATTCTGCCTCAGATGAATGATTTGAATAAACCTGTGGGTATACCACCAATAATTAGATGATTTCTTAGTGTTCCAAGTTTTTATGCAACAGGAACACAGTCAGCAATATGTATCGAGGGCCATAGAAGAAGTAACCATTGCTATTGTAAATACTTTGCCAGTCTTTGGGTGTTTTTTTTTGCAATTTTGCTGCTTTTGTCTTCGTTTTTGACTTCCAGTGTACCACTACCCGACATAAAACAGAAGTACCTAATCATAAATATTCACTGGCTAATGGATTATGGCCCTGCACTATGACTGTGCTTTTCTGAATACAAATTCTCCGTTCTTCGACAGATTTTCCTCCAAAACCTGAGCTCACATTTTACGACATAGCTTGACCTCTTGCTTTGCCCTCTATTCCATTCAATTTATTTGTTATCAATTCGTTTTTTTTTTCACTTATATCGAGTCTTATTGGCAAGTATTCACTCCGTAACCTCATTATTTAATATTTTATACTATCTGCTTTTGAAATCGTTACATAAATATAATTTATGCACTAGCGGGTGGTAAAGTACACTTTACCGCCCGGTTCGCCGGGCGTAAAGTGGCACTTTACCGCCCGTGGGCGCATTATGGCCCGGCGGGCCGTAAAGTAAACAAAATTCTCAAATTGTCTATACTCACACATCATTCCTAACACGAATTAGAATCATTTCAGTTCAATAGAGCAATACTCTTTCTAACATTTGTTCATAATCGCTGGCAATTTTTTCGGTGATGATCTATTTATTTGAAATAGATTTTCCAATATAGCACTCAGCTACTATAGTTTCACATTCCTCATATTATGTTACCCTTAATTATTGTATGCATAACGTATGAAACGTGTAAACCATTGCAATTCAAGTCAGTATTTGTGATTCGCGCTATAAAACCGCTAGTGCATAAAATTTTGTATGTATCACGTGCGTAAAATGCGTTTAAGGCCTTCGGCGTGTGATGGCCCTCGGCTAACGCCATCGGGCCATCATCCACGCCGCAGGCCATAAACGCCTACTTTACGCCCTTGATACATAAATAACTATGACATACAGCATTGACAGAATGAAGAGAAAAGCAGGGTTAAACTCAGAAAACGACATGTCTCGACGTATTGCTTTCTGGCTACCGGGATAGTGGAGTTCAGGCGATAATTTTTATGCACAGAGTACCAGTCATATGTAATTCAGTCGATAAGTGGAATTCAATATGACACAGAGTCCCACTGCATGACATTTTTAGTGGAAATATGCTCCACTTTACGGAACTTTTTTCAAAATTTCATAGTTTTTGAGTTGATAACAAAAACTAAATACCCCTTTTTCATCTTATTTTGTTAATAACAATCGCAATTTTTTACGTGCGGTAAAATCCTTAGTAGTTATTTAATCAACTAGGGTATTAATGTTCGAGATCATTAATCGCATTTTAATATAGGAGTTGATTACAATACTTCTCCGTCGACCTAATGATAGTATGAAAGAAAATGAAAAAAAAGTTGAGAAATTTTCGTGGTTCAGGATTCGAACCCCCGATCTATACTGCCGTCCTAAGCAAAACAGCCGTATCTACGAAAACTCTGAAGCTGAGAATCTGTAGTTTCGACCATCTTAAGTACGAAAAGTCATAAACTTGCATACCAAAGGCAAAATGATTCATTAAATTTGGCTATTTAAATCTAGTTTATGTAATTTTTTTTGGAGAAAGTTAAATTTATAGTGTTTCAAGACTACAGAAACCAATATCTCCATATTCACATTTTTTGTAGATACGGCTTTTTTGCTTAGGACGGCAGTATACATCCGAATTGTCTTCGTTCACTCGCATTTCACCTCTGCGCTACGGAGCCTATTTATAAAATGTCGCGTTTTGATGAGTTGAGTATTTGCTACATTTTCCAAAATTACTTGCTATACATAATAATGAAAATAATTAATTTTTCATAGATTTTTCTGCTTTTATCAGGAAATAAACTTAAAGCTGTCACTTTAGCGGCTTCCGCAACATCTGGCGGTGTCAACGTGAAATTATCTTCAATATTCATTATTTAGATTGGAAAATTATGTGTCAAAATTTTCCAGCGCACATTAAATCTGAATCCGTTGATGTCTGGTTGCCATGCAACGCGCAAAATCATGAATTTACAGAGAAATCGATCATTAATGACAAACTGAGCATTAATAGGGGTCTTTAACCGTCGATTTCGTTTGCATTGAAGCATATTAAACAGACATGTTAATACGAGGTCGGCGGAAAGAGTCATTTTTATAGCGGTCATTCCGAATCCAATGAGCTGTCACTTATATTCTTCACGTTTTTTCAACTTGTTGATCAGAGTGATCCGGACATGATTAGCAAACACTCGGGACTCAAATGTTACGTCATTACAACATTAAAAAACTACCGAAGATAACTTCGTTAGGGCATTTCAAAACTATATTACTACTCTTATGTCTTGTTCAGTGGTGAAGAGAATTATGCAATATCCCTCGAATCTATGCCCTTACCAGGAAGTTTCAGTTCACTGAGATCTTGTGTTACACTCAGAGTAGTACCATTATAATACTCATTGTATTTAAATAAGTGCGGGTAGATATGATTGCAACGGATAAGTGACCAAGTTAACGTAATCGATGGCTTGACAATGAGTGATTATCACCCCTTGAATATTCTGCTTTTTTACACTTTGTTGGACTCAACTTGTTGGTTTTAGGTTTGAACGTATCAGGCCCTCCACTGCGGCCAATGGCCTATTGTGGCTCATCCTATGGTTATATTTCTCCCAGTATATCCAATCTCTTGACGAAATTGAGGAATGCATTGAGAGAACAATTTACCAGGTTTTGTGGCCTTACTGTCGTATCGCCAAATATTGAGAATCTGGTTCTGGCCGCTGCAGGGCATGTACACAGAATGTGTTTAGCCGTTTCATCATCCTCCATGCATAGCCGGCACTCTGCATCTTGTGCAAGTCCGATTTTATGCATGTGATGTTTTAGTTTGCAGTGGCCAGTAAGCAAACCTACTATAACTCTGAGATGCGCTCTACTGAGTTCTAGCAGTTTGTCAGAGTCCTGTTTTTCCTTGTACAAGCAATAAATGCTTTGGAATGGGCTAGGCCCGGTAGACTACGCCAGTACTCGAGTCTTTTATTGTCTGCCCAAGCTGTAATGATATTCTTGGCAGTGCTATATGCTAAACCCATTACCGGTTCTGGTCCAGTGAACGTTGTTTCGGCCCCCCTTTTGCAAGGGCGTCCGCTATTTCGTTTCCTTCTAGGCCTGTGTGACCTGGTATCGTTGTTGCGTTGCGCCAGTCGGTTTAAGGTGTCTCTGCAGTTCCATACTGCCCTAGATTTAAAGCAGTTGGATTCAAGCGCTTTAAGTGCTGCTTGACTATTTGAAAATATTTTCATTGTTTTTCGTGTGTGGTGTCGATTTTCCAGCTCCCTGGCACACATTTCAATGGCATATACTTCTGCCTGGAATATCGTAGCTAGTTTACCCATACTGAACGAGCGTTTCACTACTGGGTTCATCCCATATATTCCTGCTCCAACTTGTTGGTACTTCGACCAATTACGACTCAATCAGGACATTTCTGTTTCTGAGTATCAAGTTTGTTATCAAAGCAAGGAAACTTTCACAGCAAAACAAATCTTAATTTTGTAAAAGGCTTGCTATCTATCACCATTGCTGCCACATTATGAAGCTCACCAATAAAGCAATGTAGATAGCAATTAATTAAGTCTTCTACAAAATTGTGATATATTTTGATCTGAAAGTGTTCTTGCTATGACGACAAACTTGCTACGAAGAAACAGAATCGACCCGATTATCCCCAGAACGTAAAGCAACACACCGATGTCTCGTATATACCGTACAAGTATTGTAAATGGTAATTTAACACTCGTATAGCCTCTAGTATCCACCTATAACGCGGCTACGGTAGATCAAGGTGTTGGAGACACCATCCTGGCTGGCCATTATGAATCCCGCGGTCTTCGACTTCAGCCCAATTGACCTAAGAAAGGCGTAGGTCAAGTTTTTGGATAAGCCGAGGTCTTCGACGTTCCTGAAGAAGACTTCATGCATATAGGCTTTTCTTTGTGCAGCTGCAGTAGATTTCCGCAGTCTTTATATGGATTTTTTGTCGAACAGGTTCTAACTCAGTGACAGAGTTCAGTTCGTCAACCGCAAAGGTTTGAAGAAAAACGCTCCAGTCCATGCGTTTTCGTGGTCACGGACCATGCAGAGATGGGGATCCAAACTTGTGATGACTCTACAGGCTCCAACCAATACCATTCTGTTGTGAATACACTCCAAACTCGGCCTCCTTGTTGTCGGGGGAGGTATAACCGAGGAACGGATGATTTAGGATGCGCAAGTATCATCTTGCGCATCTTTACGTCGAGTTGTCGCAGCTCCTCCTGAGTCCATTACTCCGAAGGAGTAGAGAAATATCGGAACGGCAAGCATATTTTTGGCAGCAACTTTGTTCTTCCCCGACAGTTCTGATGAACAGTTTGTGCTGATATTTCCCGCGGAGAGAGTTTTTTAGTTATAAATTCATGAGAGTATGGTGTTGGTCTTCGAGCTGATCTGCATAATCCTCGCATCGTCCTCTTTTGAGATGAACCGTTGCACATTTGTCGATCTCAAACTCCATGCCGACAGCCTGTATGTACTCTTCCGACACTCTTTTTTTAACGAGTTAGTTGTAACCCTTTATATATGGGCACCTTATCTGGCCTGTTTCACACATTTTATAAGGTGGTGTGGGAGTCCCCTGAGTCCTACTTGAATCTCCCTCAGATATACTCACTAAACACCCCACCTCGTGCATGGTAGCCACCCAGGCCGACTCGATGACACGTAGGCTCAGATGCTTATTGTATCTTATCATACCACTTTCTCGGACAATCAGAAAAATTCTGCAGGCTCTAGGATCTGAACCAGCGACCGGCAGCCAAAGTGTCCACCACCCTTAAGACTAATTTAGGTCCTTTTCACCTGTGGCATAAAGTTTAAGGTTATACATGCGGTGAGATGCAAAAGAGAAAGGGGCTGATATCGATCGCTAATATTTTTATTATTATTGAAAAATCAAAGGAACAATTCTTCAACGGGGCGATCAACTGCAATCCTGTTGGTACTTTTTCAAACAAAAATAGTTGTAAAGATAATGTCAGTAATAACTGAATAACTTGGTTTGACAGGGATTGAATATTGATAATAATATATATACAAAGGAATATACATTAATTTCAATTATGCCAAATAAATTCAACACATTGTTTCACATTCAAATTATCTATCGTCATCATTTTAATAGTGTATCGATCTGTCTATACTGATTTTTCCATTCCCCCTTCAATCGATTTAAAAATAAAATAAAACAGGATCCTCACTTACTATTGACATTACACTAAAGACCGAACCTTTTGTTCCTGTTTCCCTAAAATAGACCATGAAAATTGAAAACGGTGAGTCCTCACCCACTTGACTTTTTTAATAATTCACCGGAGGCACACTTTCCTGCTTTTCGGTTACCGCACATTCTATCCTAATGAATTTTTCATTTGCCTGGTGCGTGTTTGTTCGATACTATTTCATTGTATTCCCACATGGAGGTTCACACACCCTGTCTCGCGTTTACTCGTATCCTCACTGTTTCTGAAGACCTAGTGCGATTTTCACCGGCAAAAGTGCGTAACACAGCTTCTGATGAGATCGAGATTTGGGTAAGATCACGTCATTTTCATGTAAAGCTATTAAATATCCTAGAATCGTGTGGTGTGAGAGGAATTTCGAATAACTGGGTTTCTTCTTTCCTCAAAAATCGTCGTCAATGTGTTTCTCTCAAATTTTCAACTTTTTTTCTGAAACGGGGCAGGTTCCGTTAGGGTTGCCTCGGGGGTCCGTATTGGGGCCTATTTTATTTTTGTTACATAACCAATCTCGAATCTGAAATGATGCATTCTAAATTTATCGCATATCACATCAAATCAAATCACTTTATTTCTTTTGAGACAATATACATTGTATAAGAAAGAGTCAGTCAGATGTGGATGCTTCCGCATGAAATGAATATACATATAAACATAGATGAGTAAATATAAAAAAATTTAAATAACAAAACATACTAAATATTGTATGGCGTCCTAAACACTTATATACATGAATATATATATATATATATATATATATATATATACAGTGACCGCCAAAAAGTATGTACCATATGGGAAAAAAATTTATTATTGGAGTATTGGAAAAAATATTCTGGGGAAAAGTTTGTGCATGTCCAATAACCTAAAAATCGATTTTGACACATGTCACGTGATCGCTAGAATGGCGGCAAAATGAAAAAAATTGTAATGCAAAGGCAAAAAAGGGGTAAGATGGCAAGATATCAAAAAAAGTTATTTAAAAAAGTCACTTAGAATTCAATTTTATACACATAAACGAAGTTTCAAGAGATAATTCAAAAAAATTTAAAATAGCAATTTTTTAAAAATATTTTCCCATCTATTTAAAAATATTATTTTTTTTTCTTATGAATAGCTTGACTATACTGAAACATTTGCATTTTAATGATAATGACAAAACTTTCTCATTTTCTCCACACCAGAGGGCACTAAATTGAAAAAATGGGAATTTGTCAGAACCCTTGCTGTTACATCGGTTCGTATCTAACAGTTATATCCGAATTCCACGACCATTGTGATGACATGACACTCCAAAAACATGGTAATTTCCAGATTATAATCAAGTTCCGATGATAATCGTGCATGAGCGTTTCACTTCGCACATAAACTTGAAAATAGTGCATCAAATTAAAAATTCTTAAAGTTTATGTGCAAAGTAAAACGCTCATACAGCATTATTATTGAAACTTGATTAAAATCAGGAAACATGGTGTTTCTAGATTGCCATATCAACACAATAGTCTTGGAATTCTGATATAACTGTTAGATAAGAACCAATGTAACAGCGAGGGTTCTGGCAAAAACCAATTTTTTTAATTTAGTGCCCTCTGGTGTGGAGAAAATGAGAAAGTTTTGTCATTATCATTAAAATGCAAATGTTTCAGTATAGTCAAGCTATTCATAAAAAAAATAATATTTTTAAATAGTGGGAAAATATTTTTAAAAAATTGCTATTTTCAATTTTTTTGAATTATCTCTTGAAACTTCGTTTATGTGTATAAAATTGAATTCTAAGTGACTTTTTCAAATAACTTTTTTTTTGATATCTTGCCATCTTACCCCTTTTTTGCCTTTGCATTGCAATTTTTTTCATTTTGCCGCCATTCTAGCGATCACGTGACATGTATCAAAATCGATTTTTAGGTTATCGGACATGCACAAACTTTTCCCCAGAATATTTTTTCCAATAATAAAAATGTTTCCCATATGGTACATACTTTTTGGCGGTCACTGTATATATATATATATATATATATTATACAATTACAGACAGATATACCTATACACACAAACACAATATCGGATAAAACTGGTACACATGAGAAACACAGATATATTTATATATACAATAAATGAAATTTAGAATCAAAAGTATTCATTCAAAGAGTACAGACATTTTCCAACCAAATACTCTTTCAGTTGTTTTTTGAAGGTATTCTCATATTTCAACATTTTGATAGAGATAGGTAGATTATTGAAAATCTTTGGACCAATTCTAGATGGTGCTTTATAACAAACTTTGCTTTTTGATAATTGTAAACGTAAATCATCCTTGCGACGGGTGTTGTATACGTGGAAGTCGGTATTTCTAAGAAACAAGTCCCTATTTTTGAACACAAACTTCAAATATGTACAGACCTGTTCAGGTCAGAATATCAAGTCTTTTGAATATTTCACGACATGAAAAATCTCTCTTCACACCAGCAATACATCTTATAATTTTCTTCTGGGAAACGAATACATTATTCGATAGTGTAGTCACCCCACAGGCAAATACCATACCTCAGTCAACTTTCTAACTTTTTAACAATTGTTGTTGTGTCAAAACAAGTTTGAGATTGCTGAACATGAAGTGAATTGATGAAAGTTTGGAAATCAGGGACTTGCAATGTTCTTTCCAATCTAAATGTGAGTCCACGAATATTCCTAAGAATTTACAACTGTTGTGTATTGACAAGGGTTTATTATTTGAAACTATATCTACATCTGCAAGTTCTCTTTGATGGGACTGAAATTTTATTAGGTTTGTTTTGTCTGCATTGAAATAAAGAGATATTTGGTTAAACCAGGAAACCAATTGAGATAGAGTGGTTTCACAGGTTTCTTTTAGTTCTACTTGGTTTTTGTGAGATATGATCAGGGAAGTATCATCTGCATAAATTGTCAGTTTATATGCAGATGATATATCGCTACTAGTGTAGGCAAAAAACAACGATTCACTGCACTCTACGGGAAAAACTTAAAGAGAAAAGTCGCGGAAAGCTATCTAAAGGTGTTTTGTTTTTGCAGGACAACGTCCCTGCACACAAATCTCATATTGCCATGCAAAAAATTCGTGATTTAGGGTTTGAATTACTAGAACACCCCCCTTATTCACCAGATTTGGCTCCGTCCGGCTATCATCTCTTTCCTCAACTGAAAAAAAGTTTAAAAGGTCGTAAGGTCGTGACAAAACAGGCGTACATCATCCCTTTTTCAAGAATATACTCTTATTTCAGATGAGTTCTTCCTTTAGATTACAGTAATCGATCGAGAAAAAGGTATTTTTTAAAAATTCTCTGTCTAAAAAATACATCACGTTTTTATTATATCACAAATTATGTCAACTTTCATATCACATTATGAGTAATATCATTATCATGTAACAAATCCTTCAAGTATTCCATCTTTTCTTCGTCCTGTAACTTGCTTTCCAGGACTTGCTTCTCGTGGTGTTCCAACATTTTGATGTATTTAACTTCTAGATTGTTCACAACTTCATCTAACTGCTTCTGCCTCTCAAAGCTAGTCCTTGCAATCAATTCTGCTCGCTGAGTCTTGAGATGGATCTGTGTCACTTTATCTCTCAACTCCAATTCTTGTTTCAATTTTTCTATCCGTTTCAAATACTCTTTTTCAGACTTATGGAAAAGTTTATCCATTTTCGATACGCACTTCTGCAATACAAATACTTTTTCTTCGGGCATGCTGTTGGAGAAAGAAGCCTCTATTTGTTGCCTCAACGCTACGATTTCATTCGACATTCTATTGCATTGTTGTTGGATAATTTCCGAGAGACGATAAATCTCCTTATCTTTTTCTTTCTTGGCGCATTCTTCTTGCAGTTTCAATTCCCTCATTCTCATCTCGTACTCAGCTTTGACCTTTTCAACTTTCAGTTCGTAACTCTCTTCGATTTCTTTGATTTTGAACTCGTATGCTTCATCCAAATGACTGATGTTCTTCTCATGAGTTGCCTTCAACGTTTCGATCTCCTGTTTGTGCAGTTCTGAAGATCTCCTCTGTTTCATTTCGATTTGCTCCTTGTAAGTTGTTTCGTAATTTAGGCTAGTCTTCAAGTTGTCAATAATTGATTTCAGTTCGATATTTTGACTCAGCGTCTCGGTGAGCCTCATCTGGAGAGCTTCTATAGTTTTCTTCCAGTCAGCTGACATGTAGTTGGTGTCCTTCAGGCAAAATCTTGGTTCAGTGGGTTCTGATGGTTTGTAGTTTTCGGTGTCATTCGTTTCGTTAGCCGTAATAAACTTTCTGTAGTTACTTTCAAATTTTGATTCCACTCTTGCGCTATTTTCGTTGCCATCTTGGGGGTTTGGAATCTTTTCTGCATCTCCTGAGCCCAAAGGATTATTGCTCAAAGAAGTAGCACTAACATCCGTAAGATCACACCATGAACTATCTTCATGAGGTTTATGAATAGCATCGTTTTCTACGGTATTTTTAACTGCTTCTGCTTTTCGAAAAGGATTGGGTATATTTTGCTTCAACAAACTACTGCCAAATAAGCTTTGTTTATTTATACTGACCTCTAACTCTGGCTCAGTTTGGTCTTTGGAGGTCTCATAAATGTTTTGTCTCGTATGGTATAGGTGATAATATATGTTATCATTCAGTGGATTTACTGAATAGGGAAATGTGTTCGCTGAACTTTCTTGTGACTGATAATGAGATTGGTATTCACTTTTTGATCGATTATTGGCTGGGGTGTGGTTATCTTTCTCTTGCGGCCTTTCCGAAGAAATTGGTTGAGGAATATCGTCCAGCTCAACCTGCCAGGTCTGGTTATTTTGGGGACTTTCTCGAGTCGACTCCAGTCCAGTAGGGAAGCTTTTGCCAATTTCTGGAAAATTGTTCAGTGGTCCTAGAGGAGGTACCTGATGAAAAGGAGGTGACAGATTGTTACTTTTGATTTGTCTTGCCAATTCTAAGAGGTACTTGTTCCTTTCTGACTTATTTGAATGCGTCAAACTCAACTTTTCTAACCATGACCGGTATAAAGTGAGATGGGCGTTGGAGTCTACGAACGGTATGTAGTGTTTGATCATACATAAAATTTGGCGAAATTCTAAATCCAAACCAGTATTTTCGGAATTTTTCAAATCTGCTAACCAGAATTGACCGTCCATTTCAGCATAATTTCGGTGCTCCATAAATACATTAGCATCTGGTAGATCCTTGGATTTACTGTATTATCATATAATCTATACAGATATCTGGATATTTTGTAAATTTTTCATTCATGGGAATGTCATATACTTCACGTCTGATTTTGATCATTATAAACGTCTCTCAAGTGTCAAAGAGGAGTTTCTTCAACTGCATGTTTCCAAAGTGGGTGACATCTATTGGAAATTAGTATTTCAATTTTCAATAAACACGTATTTTGAATCTAATACATCATTGATAATTTTTTCGTATGATTTTGAACCAATAGAAATGTCCAATTGAATCAACGTATAATATTCATAGAAATATATATTATATACTTACACTAGAATGCTAATCCCGCCAATTTTCACGGCGAAAAGCATGCCCTCGTATGTGACCCGTTTACGATCTGCGCATGCTCGTCATCAGTGTAGTTTGGGTAGGTCGTTGCCAAGTTTGAAAATAATTTGGTGTTTCAATTCAGAGTTTCTTGTCATGAGGCAATAAAACCCATGTCATTTGAAAGAGAGAAATTTGACAGCGCATTCAGGATTTTTTAAAAACTGTAACACTCAACCTAGGGTGGTTGGGCGAATATATTATATATTTTTTTCTTAACAAAAAAAAATCCCTCTTCAACCACTAACAGAGAAAATTCCACCGCTAATTGTCACCAGAGAATAAACAAATTAAGAGCAGCAATTTTATTTTCGAATGTTTTCGATAAGGTCCTAGATAAATCAGTACTTACCGTAAAAACTATCTTGGACGAATTTTCTGTTATTTTCTTTCTTACCAAGGCACTATTTTAGGTTTGAAATGTAAAGTCACCTAAGTCGTCTTAGGGACGTGGGCCGTCTAGGCTGATAATATGCTAGATTTCATTTTGTTTTCTTTCTGAGATTTTTCCTTTCTTTTTCTATTCTTATTTTATAAGAATGTCACTGAGGTTGGGATATGTTAAAAGCTGTCAGTATAGTTACCGACAATGATACTCGACATAAACTGTTTAACGGTATATTAAATAAACATTAAATGATAAAGAATTACACCATAACAACAAAAAAACACCCGTGAATGATTCGGCGTAAAATATATAAAAACGTAATTCTCCCTGAGGATAAATAAAATTATCGGCTTTCAAAGAGTAAATAAAATTAAGAAAAAAAAACAACATTTAAAGTTCTTCACCCGTTCGGTGACAGTTCATCAAGACAACAAAAAAAATGGTTCAGATATCATACAACAAATAAAACAAACAACAGGTTCACCTACGATATTTGAAAAGTATAGCTGTGGTTAGTTTGCCAAAAATCCCAAAAAAAATTCACTTACCAAATCTCTAGCTGCGCTCGGTGTTTTGTTCCGGAAAATGGAACAATTTCGTCCAAACGAATACCAGAAAAATAGTTTCTATCAGTTCTTCACACAACGACAAAACAAACCCGCCAAACCAAAATCTAACTCGCACTAATTATCCCGGAGTTAAAATTTCAACTCCGATGCAAACTCTAATTAACGCGGTAGGTCTTCGATCAACCGCGCCAACCGCCTCTCGAGACCGTCTCTCCGGTTTTTTTTTCTGACTCCCGTAAGTCGACTTTCCAGGGGTGTTTATATTTTTAAGGGCCAAAATCGTTAAACAGCGTTACCTTCTATTTATGCCATTTCTACCGCCACGGAATAGAGAGTACTCTCCGCTGTCTCCTCTCAGATCTCTTCCCTTACCCCCAAATACCCCTCGGACTTAGCACTTTGAAAGCGCCTAGTCGACACAAAAAATGTTCACTTCAGTTAATGGTCTTTTAGTTCGTATATACTCAGCGTTAGTCCCATCCATATAATCCTTTGTAAAATAAATATTTACTCCATGTACGGCGACTTAAATGAATGCTTCATTGTTTTATATATCGTGAAAAAGTCTACTCATCTGAACCACTTCGTTTGTCTCGACATTTTTGTTTATAGAGAATGAATTTTTATTTCCTCTTGAAAGAAATTTTACTAGCCTAGCTTAAATAATATGAAACCAAATATTTACAGGGCATCGTCATCATACGTGACCCTTTTCATTATAACATAAAAGTGTTTATGCATATAAAACATACGCGTCTTGCAAAGAGGGCCTGTTACAAAACGAAAAGAACCTTTTAAAGATAGATTACTCCGAATTTTATGCGCGAAAGAAACTTGTTTAATACAATAATGTACCCTACGCTACTGTATTTATAATGACCGTGCAACAGTGCTTTTTCGTCAACATGAAGACTTGTAAAGTTGTCACTAACATCTGTCGCTCTTGTCATATTTCAGAGACGGTTTTTAGAATTTTAGATTTTCTCTTATCGTTTTATGTTGTTTGTTGTTGGTGGTTATTCTTTCATCATGAATTTGCATTAATCTTGTTGTAATTTCTGATAAAACCGTTTCTTCCTACAAAAACAATGAACTGTTTAGTGCTGTATGGAAGTAAAGGAAAAATACCTGAAATAAATTATTTTTGGTAGATTTTTATTGTACCTATAGGTATGCTTAGCTGAAAATAGCTTAGATATTATTTTAGCTTGACAAAAAAGGCATGATTCTTGGTCACTGTCTTTAGGAAGAGACCCCAGCAGAACATTTGAGTGAGAAAATTGTAATTTGTGGAAGACATTTTCCTCATGAAGATTTATGTGCAAAACGGCAATAGAATCATTTGAAACCTAGTGCAGCACCAAATACTGTGTCTGCGTAAGCATGCATGGCGAGTGATACAATTTTCTGCAAACAAATTTCGAGTTTCAGCTACACCGCTTATAATATGAGTACTAGATTCCTACAAAAAGTACTAAACACATTCAGAATCGCCTCAGAAAATTAATGTCAATATGGGAGTGCTTTTCTTTGATGATAAGAAAATGCTTCTGGCCTCACTTTTTCATGCACCCCATTGTGGAAATTGCACTTAGGTAACACAACCAGAAATATTCGTAGAAATAGCATGTTAATCTCTTCAAATGATTTAAATTAAGTGTTACATATTTTAATTAGAATCGTTCTAGAAAAAAAATCTCGAGCTTCCAAGCTTCCAATTTCATATATCCAATTTGAGTTGCAATTATTTATGATATTAGCTGAAATCAATTTTCATAGTTTTTTGTACTTATTTTCCAATCCAGTGCTTCCTTGAAATTCGCACCGACGATTTGGGGTGGTACCGTAGTTTTTTGACAAACAACAAACAAAGTTAAAAAAGGCACTGAGAACGTTGCTGAGATATTCAAATCAATTTCACATTCTCTCCTACATGCCAGCCTCACAATGTACCGTCAGAATTTAAAGTTGATTTGTGTGACTGTTCGAGTGGTATTTTCCAGATAAAACTAAGTGGTTTTGATTTACTGGCTAGGGTTGTCTCCTTGCACCTCGTTATGGACGTATGGGATTGCGCGACTGGTATATTTTGATTTCGTTAACAGATATACCCACATACTTTGGTACTTTGTTACATTTTTTAAGTGAAGTGTTTTTGACGACGAGCGTGGCGGTTTTGTTTATGATTTGGAGAGGAGCGACTTGTGAAAGACATAATAATTACAATAAATCAGAGTGCTGAAAATATTCTCAATCTGGTACTCTGGAAGGATATGGATATGTTCAGTCGATATAACATTTGATCACTAAGCTGGCTTTACATCTATGAGCTACGTATATATGTATTTAAAAATAAGCTACAATTGTTTTCAGTCAATGAATACTTTGATAATCATTACACAAGACAAGAAGTCAATATCGTGAACGTTTATCGAGGAATAAACTGTTCGCCAGATCATATGGGTTTGAAACTGTTTAACAAACTACCAGAGTGCGTAAAATCCATCAAAACCCTTAATTCAACAAGTAAAGCCTGAAATCAATCTTTACTGAAACCTGTTTTTGTACTTTATCAAAAATTAAATCGAGTGCAACTAAGCAACATATACTATGATGTCTATCAAGTATCGGCCAAGTCATTCCAAAAGTTGATGGATTCAACTGAAAAATTTACACCTCGCTGGTTTTTGTTTAGTTGCCATGGCAACCCAAAAAAACCCTAGGCGAAATCAATAAGAGGAAATTTTTCTGTCAAATATTTGACATGTTATAGTTGACGTTTTGCTTTTATGTACGAATGGAATATTATTTTTCATATGGAAGGAGATAATATTGCATAATTATATGTAGTTACTAGATATTTCGAATGTGTCTGAAAATATGTTGAGGACTCCTTGCATTTCAACAATAAATAGGTCCACCGATAAAAAAATTATATCAATCAAATGTCTACCTATACTTGACTATATGAATTCAATACTTGAAACAATTTTATTCAACTTATCTTTTCGTGAAAACATGGTTGATACTTCCCGACGCTTTGTTTCCACTACGCGGATTGATTTCTCATTTTTGTTTTCTTTCATATTGCAGTTTTTATTCATACAGGTAAGATAAGTATTTCAATTATGAGTGACTTCTTTTATCTTCACAAAATTCTTCGCAATATGCATAATGTTTATTTTTGTTGTTTTTCCATTATTTCCTATCTAATTATAAAGTATTCTCCGCAATATTATTCTTCTGAAACCTTGAAAACAACTTCACAACAATACGAACAAGAGCCAGTTGTTAAGCTGTCAATGGGTGCGTCTTACAGCATGCAGCGGCTTCAGCCGCTTTTACGCTTCACGTGAAACACGACTGACAGGTCTTCCAGCCGCTACAGATAAATGAACCGCTTTATTTTCCGCTGGATTTATTTGAAGCGGTTCAGTGGTCGGTAATTTAGACCGTCTAGTAGACTTGCAAATCGCTTTCCACTTTTCTCTGATAGACAGATATTTTCAACACACCGCCACTATATGAATGCGTATCTGTCATTGTGTCAAAAAAAGATTCAGGGCCCACTGATGTTATAATTTGTTTTGTCTTGAATAATCTCCAAGTCAGATGGAATTAGCACAAATTTAATATATTTTGGTGTGAAATTTTCTTACCGAATCCCCTGCGAGCTTGGATTAATTACAGGAAATTTATCTCGCACATGAATTTTTCAAGAAAATACATATACTCGAAAAATTTCCGGCAATGATACAAGAACTTGGGAGATTATAAGTGAAAATTGTTATTATTTTACCACAGTTATGGAATGTATATTATGCTATCGTATAGAAAGGAATAATTTTCAATTTATTCAACTTGAAATCAACTGATTTCCGAAAGCCATACTATTATCAAAAATCGAAATGATTTCATGACTTGATAACCTCATACATATATTACAGTACTCGTTTTGTGAGGAAAAATTTTTGTGAATTCTTAAAAAGTTTCGAAAATCGTCATTTTACTAGAAATGCCAACCAGAGTATTTAGACGTCATATAGAGTACCTACTAAAGTTATTGAATTTATCAAAAAAATTATATCTTGAAATGGCGAGTAATCACATTTTCAGTTTTAACGATTTGTAGAGCTTATACTGACAATTTCCCTCATATTATATAAACCAACCAAATGCCATAATTTTTTGAATTCAAACCAATGAGAAAAGGACTTTTTAAAACACTGTCTCCAGCCCGTAGTATTTTCAAATCGGTGATTCGCTTCTTCCTTATTTATAGCTGAAAAGTAAATGAGTCGCTTCAGAGCAATAAATAATAATAATAACCGTACTCTACTTTCTGATGGCCTTCGCTGAATATTTGGGGTCATAAATATGTGAAAAGATGTATTCAAATGGGCTAAATACAAATAGCAGGTATTGAGTTTTCCAACCTTATTCTCAGAGATTCAGAATTAACGTTTGTTAATCACAAGTACCATAATATTTTACTAAAACCGGGCCTGTTACAAAAACACTAATGACGCACATGCGCATTGCGGGCTAGCCTGAACTTTTCACAACACTTTTGACATGGGATTAGCATTCTAGAGTAAGCATATAATATATATTTCTATGATAATATCGTATGCAGGGTGTAAATTTGAAAACTTTCAATGAGAATATCTCGCGAAATAAAAAACTTAGAAAAACGCCATTTGGCACAAAGGCTAACGAGTTAGGGGGAACTAAAACCACCATATTTCAGTGAAGGCACGAGTCACCTCTTATGCGCGACACACCCCAAATGTAAAATGTCAAATGGCACTACCTCTTTTGTAATACTTCAAATGAAAGGTCTCATTTAGTAGTATTCCCCTGTACAAGAATTTTAATTTTCATCCAAAACTGGGTGGCACAAAAACATTTGCGAATAATTAAATTGTATTGTGTGAAAATGATAGTTTGTTTGATCAGTTGTTCAAAATGCAGTCCATTCAGTTCTAAACAATAGTACAATTGATTCAAATTCCATTCTTGTTATTAAAAGGATATTTCATTTCATTAGATGGTCACCATGTATTCCAGTTTGTTATAAACAAAAAACAAAATCATGCTGGAGCATTCTTTCAGAATAAATAAAAAGTACCGTCGAATTGAAATTATCTCAAACGAATTGCGAACTGTTATTTTCTGTTCATCATGGTTTACAGTTTGCCGGAAAGAATTCAGATGGTGTTTATCTATGGTTTTGAAAATCTTTGTGCCTTAAGAACTGCTGCAGCATTTAACGAAAGAAACCCCGGAAAAAATTTAAGTCATACTTACATTAGACAACTGATTCTTAAATTTGAAGAAACTGGATCAGTGGCAAACAAAAAAAGGACCAATCCAAGAGTACTTAATGAAGCGGCACAAGTGGAAGTTTTAGGACATTTTGCTATGAATCCTACAATGTCTCTACGCCAAGGTTCAGCGATAACAGGAATTTCTCATCAAGCTATCCGTCGGGTACTCAAACTTCATAAGTTTCACTCATTCAAAATGCACATTCTTCAGGAGTTGCGGGAGGACGACCCTGATGGAAAAATTCAATTTTGCGAGAACATGACTGAAATGTTACGTATTACTCCCCAGTTGCTAAAAAATATTTGTTTTACCGACGAATCCACTTTTTTTTTTAAATGGTGCAGTGAACAAACACAACTGTAGGTACTGGAGTGACGAAAATCCGCAAGTCTCCAGGGAAGGACACACGCAGTATCCAGAAAAATTAAATGTCTGGGCGGGAATTTTAGGTGACACAGTGATTGGGCCATTATTTATTAATGGCAATCTTAATGGCGATACTAATTTCGAAATGTTAAACACCACCATTCAACCTTTAATTGTTGCCGAAATAGAAAATCAGTTGGACATTGACGGAAATAGGAACCTGAATGAAGATTTAATACATTTTCAGCACGATGGCGCACCACCCCACTACATTTTGCCAGTCAGGCAATTTTTGAATGATGCTTTTCCAGGTCAGTGGATTGGACGGAGAGGTTCGATCGAATGGCCAGCGAGATCTCCCGATCTAACACCCCTCGATTTTTTTCTCGGGGACATTTGAAATCCGTCGTATTTAAAACACAACCTACTTCAATAGAAGATCTTCGACAACGCATTATTGCAGAATGCAGATCTATTCGAAGAGATGTGTTCCAAAATGTTAGAATGGCATGTGAACATCGATTATACTATTGCTTACAACAGAATGGAATGCATTTTGAACATCTGATCAAATAAAATATCCTTTTAACACAATAAATTTTATTTTATTCGACTTTATGTTTTTCTTACACCCTGTAGTGGGTGGAAAAAAAGTCTTGTACACTGACTGAGACCGTTCATTTGAGGTATCACAAAAGAGGTGGTGCCATTTGACATTTAAAAGATGGGATGTGTCGCGCCGACTTAAATATGGTGGTTCTCGATCCCCCTAACTCTTTAGCATCTGTGCCAAACGGCGTTTTTCTAACTTTTTTATTTCGCGAGATATTCGCATTGAAAGTTTTCAAATTTACACCCTGTATACGTGGTTATACATTGAGTAACTCCACCAATCAGAAATTTTGAAATATTTGCATTTCCATGTAACCAATTCATAGTGTTGTTGCAAAGCTGTAGACTGCTGAGGCTAGAAATCTGATTTGCTGCCTTGTTGAACATACGTTTTTCGCCATTGGACCTTTCCAAGAGATATGAGGTAACACTGAAATTAGAAAGTAAATACGCTAATATCACTCGGGATTTTTTATTTATTTTTTCTGACCGCTAGTTTATCGATAATCGGAAGAAAAGAGGTTTCGTGACGTCACGTTCATCAAAACTAAACTTTGCAACGTTGTTAAAGTTGTGCACCAAATTCTCATTCAAATATAATGTGTCATATGACAGTTGTCATTTGATACCAGATGGGTTCTTTCGTCTGTTCCACGGTGCGATCAATAAGAATAGTTTGTCTCTGTCAACTCATTTGCTTACCCATTTGATACAAGTGGAGCAGTTCCATCATATAAACTTCAACGAACACTACCATGATTCATTTTTTGAGGTTAATGCGGTTTTCTAAGTATTGAGAGCTTTTGTTGTTTGTGTTCTAAGATTTGTTATTAATTCCTGTATCTCCAGTTACCTGTATCCCTGTAATAACTGAATATGTCGAAAAGGTGCTTTGTACCCGGTTGTCTGAACACCAGTGCAATTTCAAATAAAAAAAAATTTTATGCACCTAAAGATGAAGCGCGTCGGAAAATGTGGTTCGAAACAGTGAATAAACCTTTTGTGAAAAGCGGAAATATATGTTTTTGTGAAGAACATTTCCAAGTGAGTACTTTACGTTATATTATTATTGTATTCAAAGCAGAGTTCAAGGAAATATTTAAAATATTAGTCACTGCAAAAAAGACCTTGAACTATCAAAATGAATGTTGATTCGTTGATTGTTGAATGTAAATAAAATAAACATTAACCTCAAATCTCCATATAACTTTTGACAATTGAGAACTGTCATTACGATTTGCTGTGTTGTCAATGCTCGTTCTTCATCAAAAGGATGGTTCGTTCAGAAAATTTGAAAGTTACAAATACAATAAAAAATAGCTAATATGTGGATTTTTATCTATGAGTTGATCAAGTGACAATGTATTGATTATTCCTCAACGGCTTATATCATGCTAGAAGTTATATTTTTAAGGAGAACGGTATTACCTGTTTCGGAACGTGGATTATGGTGGGAGGTTTTTCCGATGAACGTGACGTCAGCGGCACACTTTCAAATGTGATATTTTTTTAAAATGAAAGAAAAATAATGGAACTTTTTGTTAAATGAACTTTTCAGACTACCAACTATGGATTCAAACGAGTTTTGTCATTTATTTTCCGTAAATGTAAAGGTCCGTAAGAAAAAAAATTAAGCAAAAAAATGAGCGAAGAAGGAAAATGATAAATACTCATTCAAAATTACACAATAACTAAAGATATGTTGGAAATATTGTGTAATTGTTGTGTCTGTCTTGTGTCTTGTGTCTTGTTAAAAAATATCAAATATTCAGTTGCCTAGGAGGCCAATCATTCAAAATAAGCGTTTTGTTGTCATAAGGATAAAAAACAACTATTTTCTATTCATAACTTAAAAAGCATGTAAGCAGGTGGCTTTTTCTCATACATGATAAGTGGAGCCATATTTATAATAATAATAATAATAAAAGAATTTATTCAATATTCTGAAATTACATTAAATGTCAAAGGAAAAAACCAGATCAAAAATGTTTATCGAAACATCGCTTAAAGTAAACAAAGCAGATCATGTCCTTTCAAGGAACCTTGAGTTTATCGTCTGATTAACCAAGTATTCCCATTTTATGAATCATGCCAGAGTTAGTCACTCAGTGTCGCACTCTACTTCCATCAGTTTTCTACGTGAAACGGAGGAAGTATCGTTGGTTTGTCATTTCTAAGTTGTTAGTTACTGAATGGTGCAGTGTTTGGAAAAAACATTCGATACCCAGTGGTTAGTTCAATTTTATTTGTTTTCGAAGGAATATGATGAAGGTCCTTTGTGTTTGTATCCATCAATTTGTATCCGCAATGAAGGTTCGTTTGTAATGAAAATTACCTGAATTGATATTAAGTATACAGGGTCTTTCACGACGAGCGTTTGTTAGGAATATGGAGAACCATTCAAAATAAAAACTTGAAATTTTGTGATAGTGGGTTTTACAATATGGTCTTCTCAACTTCCGGTCTCTTTCCGTTATGCCGGAAGTAGAGGGGAGCTTCCTTATTCAAATAGAATTAACACCCTGTATTTCATTAAATTTTTTAATTTACAAGCAGATTTTAGACCAACTTCGTGTAATAATGCCTATATGTACCCAAATTTGTTAGTTTTCCAGATATTAATTTTTGTCTGAAAAGTTTGATAGATTCAGCACTAATCCGAAAAAATCATAACGCATCGACAGTAACAGTTGGAAATGTGAAATTTCACAGAATCACACCTGAAGTATCGTGGTCAAAATTTCCACCTCAAACATAACATCGAGAAAAATGATGAAACACGATTTTTTTAAATCGAAATCATCCACTATTTTATTATTTTTTAATATTACGGGAAAAATATATCAAATTCATGAAGGATACCTTATACCTAAAAAAAAACTCCTGGAAACATACGATTTTGGGAAATATTTGAAATGTAAATCATTCGAAGCAATACTAATGCAGTAAGATAATCGCAGAGAGATTCCTAAATCTACACAGACCAAATAAAAAAAATTTGTCGCCTACAAAAAAAAACACTCGTAAACAATGATGACAACGAAATTGTCACAGCTTATTCACGGTCCTTTGCAAATTTCTCAAAAACGGTTGCCCTAGCATTGTGGAACTCGTATACCTTTTTTGAAGTTGAAGGAATAAGATTTGGATATGAAAAATACCAAACGTTCACTGTCAAAAAAGTCGGGGCAAATTAAAATAAATAATGATAGCGTTCGCAGCGCCCTCTAAGTGCTACATAAAAATAAATTCCAAATTTTGATATCTCACCTCAAAAAAACCCGTTCACCAAATTTTGTGCGAAAAAATCATTTTCTACAAAAAATCATCTTCAACACCCTGTATCTCCGAAACAAACCATTTGCAGACACATGTTCGTATGAACTTTTTATCTTAAATTTAGTCAAATATTTAACCTTTGAAGGTTGAACAAGTACTTAAGAAACACCCTTTATATGCTTTGTGTATTTTAAAGCATATTTGGAGCGATAATATTTTTTCGTGTTCTCGCCTATTTTTTCTGTAATCAACATAGCGGACGAGTCAGGTTTTTCAGTCCATTTTTCGGGTAGCAACTAGAGATTGGAATATTTGAATTGTAATTACCGAAGAGTATGTATATTGATAAAAACTCATTTGTTTCTCATTCATTTCAGAATGTTGAGGCCCCAAAGTGCCACATCTCGTCAAGAAACCGAAATGGCGTCCAAAAGTCTTAGAGAACTTCAAGCGGTGGGAACTTCTGCCGACCCAATTCAACGACTCCGCCTGTTGTGTCTTTCTAGAGGAGCCAATGGCATTTTAGGACTTGGCAGGTACCTTAAGTTTGATAATTTACAGGCTGGTGTCTCACAGGAATCAGTGTTAGGTCCAACGTTATTTCTCATTTATGGAAACGACATCGTCTGTAGCGTTCCACCAGTTGCCATTACACTTTTTGCTGACGATACGAGCTAACTAAATGATGAGAAAGATACGGGTTTACTCACTATATCGTCTAAAGAGATAAAGGAAGGAGTGTCAGACTAGTTTCTGGCAAATAAAAGGTCTCTATATAAACCGATTAACGTTTTATTCAGCTTATATGAAGATGTTAACTATGTGACCATACACGTACCTCAATGAAAACTCTATTTCGTGCACTTCACGAAATTCCTGGGATTGACTATTGACAGTAAATTGAACTGGCTAGATCACACCTTTGTCCTTCAGACTATATTGATGACCAGGTCAGTCTTTGCTCTACGCACTGTCAACAGAAATACCAACATGTCAACAACACATCGCATATTTTCATAGTGTATTACAATATGGCATAGAATTTTGGCACATGTCAGATGTATTTGCAATCCAGAAAAGAGCTATTAGTGTATTATTTGGTTGAGTTATAAAAACTCCTGCAGAACATTTTTCCAAGGCCACAAAATATTCATTCTAACAAGCACTTATATATTCAAAATAAATATGCTGACAAGCAAAAATCGGTCAATATTGACACTACCCTGAAACAAACACGCATATCCAGTTAGAAATCAAGAGTATATTATGCCAAATTATAGCTATAACAGAGAACTAGGAATGGGCCATTATATTTCGGAATCAAATACCAAAAAAACGCAGATTTTTAATTAACTATTTCAAAATCTTAACATTTTGTTTATAATGACATGATTTTTAATTTCGAAGGCTATTCAGGAGAATGGACGAAGATGGTAGCAAAAATCTGAACCTGGAGGAATTTCTGATCGGCCTCAGAGAAATGGGCCTGGAAATAAGCGATGAAGAGGCGAAAGAAATTTTCGATAAATTTGATACCGATGGCAGTGGAAGTGTCAACATAGATGAGTTTCTGGTTCACATACGGGTAAGTTTCTACTTTTGATGAAACTGTATTGATCAATTCGTCTATAACAGAAACGAATACATTTGAAGATAATTGGGTTAAAATTCCGAAACTATGATATTTGCTGTCCAGCGTCTTTAAAAAAAATCGGCAACTTTTAGAAGAATAGTAATTGAGGTATACTAATCAGACATACGAAGATGTATTGATATCTAGTTAGCCTAGACCAGTTCCCTGCATAAACAAAATATTGCGTTACCATAGCAACGAACAATAACTTATTAGAAGTGTCAGTGTAAAGTTTGACGTCAAAAAAGTAAACCACAGTTACGCAATAAATTAAAACAAAAAATATGTCCTCCGAAATTGTGAAAATCGAAAAATTGGAGTATCGACCATCATCAAGTACCTGTATTTAAAAGGCTTAAGAGGTAAGCAGATTTACGAAGATATGCTTAATACCCTTGGTGATCAATGTCCTTCGTATGCGACCGTGAAAAATTGGACTGCAAGCTTCAAAAGAGGTAAATTTGCCATTGAAGATGATGACCGATCGGAAAGGCCAGTTTCTGTGTCAGTCCCCGAAAATATCGATGCAGTTCATGACATGATTTTAACAGACCGTCGAATTGGGCTAAAACGGATATCTGAAACACTGGATATTTCATACGAACGCGTTCGTCATACAGTTCACGTCAATTTGGATATGAGAAAAATTGCTGCAAAATGGATCCCCAAATGTTTGAATGTTTTTGGTCAACACGCGTGCAAGGGTAGTAGCATCGCGTTCGATCTGTGCTCGATTTCAAAACGATGTAGACTTCTTAAACCGAATTGTTACTATGGATGAGACTTGGGTACATTTCTACGATCCAGAAACAAAGCAACAATCGATGGAATGGCTACACTCCGGTTCTCCAAGACCTAAGAAGTTTCGTGTCCAAAAATCTGCTGGAAAAGTTCTTGCTTCAGTTTTTTGGGATTGCCATGGAGTAATCATGATTGATTTTTTGGATAAGGGTAGAACAATAACTGGAGATTACTATTCGACATTACTGACCACTCTACGGGAAAAAATTAAAGAGAAAAGACGCGGGAAGCTATCCAAAGGTGTATTGTTTTTGCAGGACAACGCCCATGCACACAAATCTCATGTTTCCATGCAAAAAATTCTTGATTTAGGGTTTGAATTACTAGAACACCCCCCTTATTCACCAATTTTGGCTCCGTCCGACTATCATCTCTTTCCTCAACTGAAAAAAAGTTTAAAAGGTCGTAAATTTTCTTCCAACGAGGAGGTAATAAAAGCTGTGGTTTGCAGAGCAAGAAGAACATTTTTTTTGAAAGGTCTAGAGACGTTGCAGGTTCGCTGTAATAAATGTATCCAATTAAGAGGAGAATATGTTGAGTAATAAAATATTTTTTCTACTACCTCACTAGAAAACTTTATTTTCGACCCCTAAAGAAGGGAGGAAAATGGTACTTTTCCTCCCGCCGGGAGGAAAATAGTACTTTTCCTCTCGATTATCAGGAAGAAGATGCATTGAAATCAATTTTGCCTCTTCAGCGAGATCTTTTGGCAGGTCGTCTTCGCTAGAACTCATTTTCAAAACTTAGAAGCAACTTAAAAGGGTAAACAACGTGACAGCTTATGACAACTGTTATGTTTGTATTACCAAACAACGTCATAGCAACAAATCGTTGTCAACACGATGACGATGACGCAACGCTTACTTAATATTTTGTCATATAGCCGCATTATATAGTTCCACAACTTTCTGCAGTTGTTCTTATAAGTATGCACGCATTATAATTTTTAGGACGTTATAAAAATGACGACCTTAAAGGTAGTAGAAAAAACTATATAGGTACACACCTCAGGAGGAAAATGCTTTTCCTCCCGCGGATATTAATGCCCACCGCTTCGCGTCGGGCATCTAACTATCCGCGGGAGGAAAAGTATGACTTTCCTCCCTTGGTATTTAAATAGCTATCGACATTGAAATTTTGTTTGGTTCTACAGTAGGCTGAGAATTTTTCAATATATCCTCTTACATTCCTGATATACCCGTTTAGAAACTTTCGACAAATTTCGACTATGAATATTTTATTTGTTCAAGCAAAGTGATCATGAATCATTCCTCTGGACTCTGTCACTGTATTAAAGCTATAGTATAATTTTGGAAATCATTTCACTCTTTCTTTTTTAGAATTTTAGTAAATTAAGTGAGAATCAATGTCAAAATTCACTAATTGTACATTAGATGGCGCCTTTTTAGTTGTGGCTGTTACAGAAGAGTTGCGTTCGGTATTATCATTGTTTATATAGAAGATAGTCAACCTTATGGGATTATAATTGGATCAAAATGGATGCGACATGTAGATGGCGATAGTGAGCTCGCATCCAAGTCATGTCATAACTTCAGTGATATGGCCTACAAGTCATGTCGTAACTTGATTGAAACAATGGGACATCATTAAAATCAGGGTTTTTTGTAGAAACCTGCATCAATATGACGTGAAATATTCATGTTTGTAACTAATCACGCTAGATGACACTCGCGTTTGAGTCCAATACCTTTTCCACAGGCATTGACTAAAGCCTTGTACATACTTATGCGAATTCGCAAAAAAATTTGCAAATCGCAAAGTAGCAAATTATTGACGGAAATGGGCGTTCATACTTCTGCGGAATAATTTATTGGTCGCTGTCACAGAACTCACTAATTTGTTTGTGTTCTGTGCTCACTGTCATTTAGAAATGATCTCATTTACTGTTTTGTGATGTTCCTTAGACACATAACCTATTATAAATTTAGAATTTGTTCAAAAACCAAGAAGGCAAAAGAAAATATCATATCACTTAAGATAACTAATTTTGTATGGTGAATGAGTAACAATCGTTCATTCGCATTTCTCGAACGAGGTTATGATAGTCTCCTTGAAGTTTGCGGTTCTTGAAAATTTTTCAAACACTACAACTTCTTTGTTTCCTTCTTAAAGTTTTGTGATATTTCCAAAGATTATGTAATTGGTGCATAGGAATTAATTTATTCAAAATACTCATGATTTGAACTAAAAATATAATATAAATCACCAGCCTTTGAGGTTATCCTTGCAAATGAAACAAATGTTCATCATTTTTCGTGGATTCTCTGTATCACTATTTTCTGCGAAATCGCAATAAAGTTCAAATATTTGAACTTTATTGCGAAACTGTCAACCGCCATTTTATTCGCAAAATTTTTTGCGAATTCGCATAAGTATGTACAAGGCTTAAGGCAAGTTGAAGTTTCATGAGTTGAAAAATAGGGTTGTTGATAAAAGGAATTGTCGTGGTTGTTTGTTACTGGTGGATTTAGTAGGAAATCGTGGTGAGTCACACTCAAAAATATCTTTTCTCCGATAGTTATTTCAGGAACATTCATTTCACAGTTTCCGTTCAAACGCTATAGAGAGTTTCATATTATTCTCGTGTATTTCCTTATGCAAAATGTGAGATTATGGAATTAGGGAGTGGTGAATAATTTCACGGAAACATTGAGAATCGAGATTCATTCCTCTGGTTCCTTGTCAGAGAAAGGAATGATGTTACTATGACCTAGGTCTTTTTTGTAGTAAATATTGGGAATTGTTCAAAGCTCAGAAAGACAGTTTAACAGATTATGTTGCAACTGTGATTATTATATTGCTCTATCTTTGGCTTAGTGGCATTCAGTTCAAATACATTGGCAGTAGTGATTTCAACTTTGTCATCATAACTTGAAAGCATGCATTGATTAGATCCAATTTTTCAACTGCTGATACCATTGATAGTGATAGTTTTTTTTGAAATTGGTGAATTCAGTTGACAGTTTTACACATTCTAATTTTTACCCAAATATTCTTAAATATCCATTGGAAGTTGGAACCCAGGGATCCAGGAAATTAAGTTGTTTTGTGCAACCACACTCGATCTTCGCGCTCATCGTGAGGGTGCCAAACAACATAATTTGTTTCTCAAAATCGGAGGAATTTATTTTCCATTATACCGATCTGAAACAGTATATTAAAGTATAAGTGGATGAAAAGGTCTTTCAAACACGCGCGATTTTTCGAGCACGACAGCACAGCCGGAGTGCTCGAATTAGAGCAAGTGTTCGTAAGACCAGTTATCCACGAATACTTTACGCGATTCTTTTTCATTGAAATAATAAAAAAAAAATTTAAAAATCATCAAATGGATGGAAAAGGTAATCAGATATAAATGAATGAGTTGTGCTGTGTCTTGCATTTGTTAGTAGTATTTTATTTGACGTTACAAGGTCCTTCTGTCAGATCAATAATCAAAGAATTGTCATTCAGACGTCTACACGTTTCTCGATTTGTTGATGTTACCATGGTGACTTTATAAACGCGCGTTTTTGAAAGTTCGATTTAAAGACGCTGAGGCGTGCTTGAAATAGTTGAAATGAGGCACCAATAAAAAAAACACTATATGCTTATTTAGCATACTAAAAAAGCACGGAATTTTTTTCCGAGCGCTGGTGTCATTATATCTGCCTATTTACATTTCAAAATTAAATAATATATTGTTGACAGTTCTCTAGAAATCGCAAATTGTTTAAATATTTCCTTACCAACAGGGTAAATAACGCTTGTTTTGTGGCAATTTCTGGATATTTTTGTACCATAAATATTTCAATTAATAATACATGTTTTTGTTCCTTCATCATTAAAAATAAATGTTTCTTAACAATTAGTGGTTTTCAGGTAGATATAATGAAAAATATCGTTCATTACTCGTCCATAATAGAATATTATTCAACAAGCGTATAATGATGGCTATTATACCCACGAAGATAAAATTGCAACACGAGCCGGGGGCGAGTGTTGTAACATCTGAGTGGGTAATTGCCATTATACGCGTGTTGAGTACTATACTTTATCCACAACTATATACGACAATAGATTTTTTCAGTAGATGGCCTTCAGACTGACGTCTTAAAAATGCCTGCAACTTCATGTAAGTCTCTAGGTGGATACTATGGTGAATATTCAATGTACGATTCAGCATAGAATAATATGGCCACAATGATGATGACTTGTATATTTTAGCAAGTTCAACAAAATGCACTAGGATAACATTTTCAGAAAAAGACGATGTTTTTGTGCCAGTTGCCAATCCATAAAACTTTTGTACATCACATATTTTGACTTGTTAGGTAGGAGATTTTCTGTAGCGCTAGCCGCTAATTTTAAAATGTCTGGCGGTGTACAAGACATATCTTTTAAATCAGATACCAGAGATAAGAATGTTCACAACAAATAACTCACAAACCGACTGACAGTATATCTACGAATACAGTGACAAGTAAATTTACAAATTGTCAAATTTGACGCAACGATTGAGTAATATTATTCCATCGAACTGTCATTATTATTCAATTCCATATGGTAATGCATGGCATTACTTGATAAAAATCGCATATTTAACAGATTTATTAATTAATAGTAGTGGATAAATGCTTTTTTCTTCGACCGTGCGTTTTTACCCACTTTCCCGCACTCATTTTAGTTTAGAAAGTGTCACTTTCCCGCACTAGTGCGGGAAAGTAAAATATGTCAATTTATCGTTATTAAATGTACATTTCATTGTTCCTGAGAGTTATTTGGAGGACTCCGTAGAACAGAAGAAAACCATCTCGAATAAAATTCTTTCATGTACTGGCAACTTGCAACCGATGCCGTCTCCGTCACCTTCATGCACTTTGCAATCTACGAGTGTTACTCTTAACAGCCAGTTACCACCAACTAACTACTCTGGACCGGCTATTCTGACGCATTTGCAGAATGCAACAAATTGTGTTTTCTACATTAATATTAATAATAATTAGTGGATTTTCATGGAATGTTTTGTATGTTGAAATAAAATATATATTTTCAATGTGCTTTTTGAATATTTATGCGGTCGTAGAAAAAATAATGTTCCTAATTCATGCGTAAAGTGTCTTTCCCGCCCTTGACTGCTTGCCCGAACTCCGCTTCGCGTCGTTCGGGTCAACGGCAGTCGCGTGCGGGAAAGTATCACTTTCCGCACTTGTTAGGAAAATAACTATTTCCGTGCTTGCACGACTTCCGCACACGCACGGAAAAAGCCTATTTTCTGAACTCGTAATGAAATATACTATTCCGAAAATCACCGATACACTTGTATTACCTACGAAAATTATTTGGATCTTATAAAAATTAACTTGATATCATGAGAATAGCCATTTAATTTTGTTTAATAAGAAATTCTTTATCAAGAAATATCGAAAAATTGTGAGGCAGTGATTGATAATATTTCTCCAACACAAAATTGTTATTGATTTTTTTTTAATGAAACGTATTACTGACATTCCTGATCGAAACTTGCACTAACTTAATCCTTTACCTAGTTTTGTCGCCAAGGGAAAATATGATTTTAAAAAAATATTTTTTCCATTAACCAGCTGTCGTCCCCTTTCGAACGGCAGCCCTCATAAGTCGAAACTTGAGCGAGCCAAGGATTAACGAGATCTTACCTTTGTACGTGCGATTCCTAGCACTTTCTCGGGCCATCAGAAAAATTTCAGCAGTCGCTAGGGTTTGAACCTTCGACTGGCATCCAAAGTAATTGAAACATCAGCGCTTTAACCACTCTGCTACCTGGCCCTATTGTTGACATAACGTTCCTTTAATGGAGATTTCAGGATTTAAAGTGTATGTGAATTTCGAACAGGAATAAAGTAATATAATACAATGTCAATACAATATCAATACAATGTCAATATAATGTCAATATAGTGACAATACATTCTTCCAGCCTCCATTGAGTGATTCCCGAAAAAAGGTTATTGAAGAAGCTTTCCAGAAGATGGATAAAACTGGTGACGGAGAAATAACCATAGAAGACTTGAAAAATGTTTACAACGTTAAATCGAATCCTCGTTATATTTCTGGAGAAGACACTGAAGACTCTATTCTGACGAAATTGTTAGGAAATTTTGAAAACGGTGCTACAAGAGATGGAAAAGTGAGTAAAAATATGGTTTCAATATATCCACCATTCCCTGACAATTAAGAAATTAAGTCCACTAATATTTCAATATATGAATATTTTTTCAGGTAACGAAAGAGGAGTTCTACAACTACTACTGTGGTATAAGTGCCTCGATTGACAATGATTGCTATTTTGACTTGATGATGAGACAAGCTTACAAGCTATAATTTGTCAAAATACATGTTGCTATGAAATTATAATGAATATTTGAAAATAATTCAGTGTTATTATATTGTTGAATGTAGCCAGGAAAGAAGTTGTTCATGTTCAGAGATGAAATATTCAACGAAATTTGCTATAACTCATATCATCTATATATTTTTTAATATATTTCAATATGTCCAGGAACAATCTCTATATTTTACCTTTCAGAGATTATTAATTCGTTGTAAACTCTATCAGTAATATGGATTTTACAAAATTTGCTGTAACCCATACCATCCATATATTATTTTTCAATCGATTTCAATATATCTGGCAGTGATTTCTATATTTTACTGCTAGTTAGGAAGATTCACATATTGTACGTTTTTTGTAAACTATATCAGTAATATAATATGGTTGCCTATCCGCTTCTTTAAATTCTTCAAATCATGATCTGGAAGTGCTCTGTGAAAAATAGCATTTTCCAACTTTGCTATCAGTTTTTATTGAGAATTATGATAGATGCTGTCTCTCGGAGTTCATCCATATGAAGCAGTAAACATTTTCAGTAGTATAATATACCGATAAAATGCTGAATTTTCAAAAAATACTTTCACCTTGCTGTCACGAAAACTGTGTTGCTTAGAAACACCACGAGAGCTTGCTCGAGTGGTGTTTTGTACAGCAACACTGTTTGAGCGACTAGCAAGGTTAAAGTATTTTAAAAATTCTGCGTTTTGAAGGAGTATTCGATCAGACAATTTCACGAAAACATTAAATTATTATGTACTGAATGCGAATTGCAGGAACGGTTCATCTTGTGTCATTAATGTCAGTTGAAGAGTTGAACCGTCAAACTGACGTTTCTCTATTCGCAGAAATTGTTGTAACTATGTAATATGGAAACGTATAAATAAGGCAGAGGCGAAACACCAATTTGAAAATACCACGGGCTGGGCTGGGACTCTGTAACTTATTTCGCATAGCGATAGCGAAGCTAAGCATATGCTATCTCTTTCCGTTACGTCGGAAACTGATAGCGTGTGCTTCGTTTAGCTTCGTTTCGCTTCGCTTCGCTATGCGAAATAAGTTACAGAGTCCCAGCCCTCTGGAGACAGTGTTTTCGAAAAGTCCTTTTCTCATTGGTTTGAATTCAAAAAATGATGGCATTTGATTAGTTTATATAATATGAGGGAAATTGTCATCATATTACGTCGAGTAGTTCAGGGGTTGATTGGCCGGCTAGATCACCAGATCGTACCCCTCTGGACTCATTTTGACCCTATCTCAAACAACTTTTTACCGTTTAGACCTTTGCAAATATCGAAGGCTTCAAGAACAGAATTCGCACTGAGTGTCAGACGTTGAACAGTCTCTGAAGAATAAGCACCCAGGTTGATATGAACAAGAGACAATTGTGATTTGAAAACAACGGACGTCACTTCGAACAACTGAGAGACTAATTCCTTCATTTGATTGTTTTGTTTTAAATCAACTTCTGCTTCCTTGTTGATGTTCCATTTTCGTAGAAAAAGAATATGTCTAAAAAATATCCAGTTCAATTTCAGAATAACTTATTTTTTCTACTAATTTATGAATAATATGAATAATGTTTTATATGGTTGAAATCAGAAAGGCAGTTTCAATGATCATTCACAATTCATCATTTTAGAGCAACAGTATTGCATTATCAGTTTTCATTTTGCAAACAAGAAAGAACAGCAAGACGGACAGCTCTACACTTCGATATAGTCGTGGTCGGTATCGCGGCACGATTTTATCACGTTTATTTTCGACCGTGTAAGTGACATATTGTTATATAAACTTGCTGTAGATATGAAAACCTGTCTTATCTTCAAAGCACTGTAACCGATTGCTACAGAAAAAACTGTATTTCTGAAAGAACTGATGGAAATTAATCTTCAATTTGACGTCATAATTACCTTGAAACGTTATTTCATGGAAAAATTATCTATTGATCACGTTTCTAGTGAAATTTGATTTTGTAATGGTAACAACATCACCCCCTTAAATTAGGACTCTCTAAAAATGATCAAAACATTTTTTCCGACTTGAATTAACATCTTGATGGGTTTTTTCACAGAGAATAAAAAATAAAGTGTTGAATGCCTTGAATGTGAAATTTGATTTGGTAGAATCCATTTAACTCCTTTCCACCCCTCTAGTAATAATGGTTCTAAATGTTTCTGAGTTCAATTAACATCTTGCTGGAGTTTTTTCACAGAGAATACTGAAAAATTAAGTGATGAATGCGTTGAATATGGAGTTGATTTTTTAGCATTCATTTGACACTTTTCCAACTCTCCAGAAAAAAAGTTCTGATTTCGATTATTATCTGGCTTTTTTTCACAGAGAATAATGAAAAATTAATTGTTGGATGTGTTGAATATGAAAGTTGATTTTGTAGCATTCATTTGAACCCCTTCCGGTAAAATTATTCTGACTTTAAGTCACTCTATTTTTCCAATTCATTCCTTCAATAACTTTGAAAACTCATACAAATTATTTTAATAAAACAAATTTATAGAAATAACAGTTTTATTTCGCAAAAAATATACATATAAACAATATAAAAATATCTCTTATTTCACACATCATACATTGCACTTTTGGAAAATTTTCGAAGTTGGAATATTTTTTTAAATATCACAAGTATCAAATGAGAAAGGCCTTAAAATTATTACTTTTATGGTACAGATGAAGAACAGTTATACTGGACTTTAAAAATTATTTATGACACAATTTTCACTCGTCCTTAATGAGGAAATGGCAAGAAAAAATCTTTCGAATAATACACATCAATAAATACTGTAATCAGTTGGAGAAATACATAAGCAAAAACTGGTAAAGTCTAATCAGTCAACTTTTATCAATCAAAACGGTATTATTTGCAATGACACTTCAAATACTGTATATGAATACAAGAATAAAAATAATACGTTTTGTTGGAAGATTTCGTTTATTGGTCAAATGCAATTAAACAGTTTTTTAGAGTCAGTTTCTTGGAAAAGAATAAGGGATCTAATATAAAGTACACCAAATTAAACCATACATCCCTAGCGCTGTCCGCCAAAAAGTTTAATGAATATCAAAAAATCTTAATGGAACCCAAATAATTAGCACCACTAAAATAGCTATGTTGAATTGTTTTATCATTGCTTACATTAAATTTCATATGTCTACCGATTTTACTAAATGTTCACCAAATTTGGAACGCTTAAGTTACGCGTCCGTGCTGTACATAATAAATATTCGCGCTATCCATTTATATGTAGTCTTTCTCGAAAAAACTACTTGTTCGTCAAATAATTTATTATTTTACTTCAATAATGACATATGTTCGCGCATGTCTCCTTCTCGCTTCCAGACAAACTTCTTGCAGGCTTCAGCTTGCAGTCGCAGACATTGCTCTGACCTTTTACAGTGAGTGTAACCAGTGTATTGCCATATGATAAACTAAAATGGCCGATGATAGTTTACCGGTGCCGAGTGGTGTTTCACACGAAGTTCCGCTATTGCGTTCTTCTTCGGAGTCGGGTGGAGAAGTTGACACGGTACAGCCTAAAAGACGGCGTAAGCAAGGTAGGATTTGGTGTTTTGAGAGAAAATTTTTGAACATCAAAAGTGCAAATGAATTTATTACGAATGAAAAATTGTGGTCCTTTCACAAATGCCATAGTACGGAAGAAGGTGTAAAGCGATATTATCGCTGTAATAAAGCCAAAAGTCGAGCAATTCAATGTTCAGCTGCACTTTATTTATTGTTTGATGCAGCTAGCGATGAGATAATATTATTTCGTACTGAAAAAGATCGTGAACATCAAAATTTGAAGTCCCAATCGAAATGTGGGTTGAGCAATGACACAAAAAAAGAAATAGACAAATTGTTCGAATTACGTTTGAAGCCTAAATCTATTATGAACAATTTGAGCAAAATACATGGATTGACTCTACCGTCTATGAAACAATTGAACAATTATCTTACAATTTTACGTAAAAAAAAGTATGGATCTGCAGAAATCAGCTTAGGACAACTTGAATCCTGGTTATTGAAACACTCAGAAATACCTTCCGATGATCATCAAGTTTTTGTTGCTGCATACGAAGTTTCTAAAGACGACTCAAATCCAAGCTTCAGATTGTTGTTATCGACCAAATATTTAATTGGTCTATCGCGTCAATGCAATGTTATTCATGCTGACGCGACCTACAAACTTGTTTGGCAGGGGTTTCCAGTACTCGTAGTTGGAACCACGGATAGAGATAAACATTTTCACCCCTTTGGTCTTGCTGTTACAACCGCTGAACAAACAAATGATTTTGTGTTTTTATTTCAAACCTTAAAGAATACAGTCCTCTCACTGTATTCCTACGATTTAACTTGTAAAGTTTTGGAATGCGACGCAGCCAAAAGTATCCAAAATGCGTTTGTGCAAGTATTCGGTCAGGATACAATTATACGAATGTGCTGGGCACATGCAAAAAAGAAGATTCAAGTACGAGTTGAGCAATCTGTGCAAAAGAAGTGCCAGAAGGATATACTAAAGGATATTGATTCTTTGCAATGTGCTTCAACAACGAAAGTTTTTGACAGGGCCTGCGAAAAATTTCTAGATAAATGGAAAGACGAAAACAGTTTTTTACTTTATTTCAAAGACGAATGGCTCACTCAAAATCGTTGTTGGTATTTGGGCGCCGCACCGGGGACACCTGCCACAAATAATGCATTGGAGTCTTTTAACAGAATAATAAAAGACAAAGGTACACTTTCAATGAATTATATACGTGATTTGGTATTGTTAATATTGTTATTATTTGTAGGTACACTTCGTGAGCGCCATCCGCTTGCTCGATTTTTAATCATTGCTTCAGAAATGGTGAAGGATTGGTCTAATGAGTACACTATAAACAGAGAGAGGGAGTTTATCCACGTGCCAACGATGTCTTTGCAGATGTGGACAAAAGCTTATCAGTGGGCCAAACTGTCTAAAAAAATATCGTTAAAGCATTTTAGTGAAATGAAGAAGTGTTACAGAATTCCAGGTGGAGGTGCACTGGAATGTGAAACTTTTGAAGATATGTGGGAGACGTTTGATGACTTCAAAAAACAACATTTCAGCGAGTGGGAAGTACAGTTACCACAGGACGAGTCTGCCTGGCTGAATGGCTCATGCAATTGTCCAGAATACCTTAGAAATTACGTTTGCAAACATTTAGTAGGGTTAGCAATTCGCCTGAAACTTGTTGAACCACCTACTGAAGCAAGGAATGTACCAATTGGAGAAAAAAGAAGAAGAGGACGGCCAACTAAAGCTAAGAAAGCCTTAATAGAGCAATAAGTGCTTGTTTCATTTTCAGTTAGGTTTTGTGAATGTTGTGTTTGTTTTTATGTAAAAGAATTGATATTGTTTTATTTCCAAGAATTTGTAGACTTATTTCTATGTCCCCATTTATAAATGAGACCTAATTAACCATGATAGATTTTTCTTATAAATGATATTTAGGCTAACAAGAATTATAAATTTGGGTATACTTTTGGAATTGAATGTGGTATAAAATATAGTAAACATTGTGTATTTTTGCTAAACATAGAATTTTTTAACTGCTAAATAATATAAGTCACTAACGAAAATTAAATATCAGGGCATCATGTTACAATTAAATGCGGTATAAAATTTGGTGAAAATTTAGCATTTTTAGCAACCAAAAGTTATTTTTAGGAAAAAATAATATAAGAGACTAGCATGATGTTAATATTTGGTTGTCGCTCTAAGATTATGTATTTTCTTAATTTTGGTGAGCATTTAGTATTTTTGGGAAACACAAGTATTTTTTTGTACACAAAGATTTGGTAAATTTGGTAGACTGTTAAATACCACCCAAAGAATAATAATAGTTATAGTCTTTACGAACTCAATTGAGACAGCACACAATCAATCGATCATACGAGGTTATATCAACATACAAATTGTCGCTGATAATTTGCATAGGCATATACAGGGTGGGTCACGGTCGATGGTACCTTAGACGTTTACGGGGAACGGGACATAGGATCGTTCTGAAAATTTGGTTTCTCAAGTAGTTGCTCTTGGTCTATCGATCTAAAATATTTTCAGCAATGCAGCGTTGCCGCTTATACCAGAAAGTAGCAGCATCTTTGTTATTTCAAATGGGTCACCCTGTATATTGCGCATTTTTGAACTTGTCAGTCCTTTCTGATTATTTTTGCTTCATACTCCCCTATACCTATCTCTAACGGTTTTTTGAGATATTGGTTATTTTCCATATTTTTTATCCAAAACATAGCTCAAATTGAATGTTTATTTCTGCAGTATTTGGATTCTTAGGAAGTTGCGATTTTGAGTTTAGTTCATCAAGATCATGTACATTGATTCTGTATAGAGAAGTTTGTTCTGCGTTATACAGGGTCGTTCAAAATTCATGATCTTACTGCTAGATACGAAAAGGGTTGAAAGTGCTTTTTTTAAATGGATCATCCTGTATATTATGAAATATCCTGAAAGATGACTAAATTCCCTTCGAATTGATGTATCATGTTCCTATACCTAAATAGACAGAATTCCGAGATAATAGCAATTTTCACTTGTAATCTACTATTTTTTTTTCACGGTGAAAAAAGTAAACATTTACGCACCAATAGAGATGCAGAAATGTCAGGTTTTTTTTTGACAGTTGTACAAAAAAGAATTATAATTCTTCATGCCGGAATTGAAAAAGGATTAGTTGCTAATGAGTTGTTGTCTGCAAAAAATATTAAGCAATTATCTGCTGATTATCATGAGGATATAACCGCGGCATTGCAGCTCTTAACGAATAATCCATGATTATTTATTTCCATCTGGTCTTGGCATTGAATTTTTTTTTCTTAAAAAAATCGAATGAGGCGCGATTATGGGCTCAATTCACGTCTGGCAGCCCCGATTCTACCAGAAGTCCTCAAACTATAAATATTTCTATGAATTGAGCTAGGTCGTTTTATTTCCCGCATAGAAACAACTCCTGCTTTGCACAACCCCTGCAATTTTTATATTGCCATCTTATAGGATTAGTAATAATAAATATTTATTATACCAAGAAAAAAAATGTATCCGCCGCCACTGTTTCATCAAAGGTATGCCGACACTAAATGGAATTTCAGTTTTTCTGCTGACTCAACTGACTTGCTATAAACTATACTGATCTACAAGGGCCGGGAACCGGAAAATATCTCAAACCGTACCTTTTCAAGTGCTGGTAAGTAAAAACTTGGAAATATTTGACCGACAGTTACAGGAGAAAACTCTGAAAAACCTTCAGATCAAACCGATGAACTATCAGCCTTTACCAGTGTGCTTATGATTTATCTTTTCGGGATTCTCGTATTGCAATTTCCATGTAATACAACGATGTCATTGTCACATTTGAAATAGTTATCGAAAATACTGCTGTAACCGTGATCTCTCCACCATGTACATAGTTGTCTGTTGAATCTACAGTTTAGGGTTTGTATCAGGTGGGGGTACTCATAACCTACCAAAGTGTAGAAGTCCTGGTCGCCAAGATGGCCTCTGAATCTGAAAATAAAATGTAAGCAAGTTTACTGACAAGAAAGAGAAATATCTATCCAAACAACATTTTATATCAATACAATATTTTATTTCCTGAAACTATTACAAGCATGGAAATCGTCGAATACAAAAAGTTAAGAAATAAAATGGCAGTCTAAAATCAAGTCCTTTCGCAAAAAAAACATGTTCAAATTAATGGAGTGAGAAGTACCGATAAAAATATCACATGTGGAGTGACACAGGGCTCCATAATATGACCCACCCTATTTCTAATATACATCAACTCTATAGCAAACCTAAAAATACATGGAAAAATAAAGCTATATGCGGATGATACGACCATTGTCTTCTTCTCGGACTCAGCTGAACATATGAAGCAACTTATCGAAGCAGAATGGTTAAGCAGCCACAAACTAACTCTGAATACAGATACAGTGACCGGCAGAAAGTACGCATCATATGGGAATTTTTTTTATTACTAAATTTTGACAAATATTGATACTTGCAATCGCTTCTGCATCAAAAGAAACCCCAAAAGACGTTGTACAGTGCCGTTCGTCTTTTCGAGGTTGGCGGGAAATTTAAAAAAATTGAAAATTATTTCTCAAAACACACTTGTTTGTGAAAATATCGAGAAATGTTAATAAGAAAAGTTGTTCAGATTGACATTTTATAGCTATGTACAAGTTTTGAAAAAGATCTGAGATAAAAAAATAAAAATCAATTTTTTGCCACAAAAAAAAAATCTTTTTGGAAACATACATTTTTGACGAAGAAACTCATTAGTAAAGCCAACACTAATATTTCAAATAATGTTTTGTGAAGATTCGCAAGCTATTCCTATTTTATTCGGAGAAAATTTGAAATCTGTGATTTTGCAGTGTGATCAGCTGCTTTATAAGAAGTCACTGAAATATCTACAGGACATTATAATTCCGATACTTTTTATTATTAATTAAGAACCAAGTATCTACACAATTTCAATTTGAAATTCTTAATATGTCCTGTAGATATTTCAGTGACTTCTTATGAAGCAGCTGATCACACTGCAAAATCACAGATTTCAAATTTTTTCCGAATAAAATAGGAATAGCTTGCGAATCTTCACAAAACATTATTTGAAATATTAGTGTTGGCTTTACTAATGAGTTTCTTCGTCAGAAATGTATGTTTCCAAAAAGATTTTTTTTTTGTGGCAAAAAATTGATTTTTATTTTTTTATCTCAGATCTTTTTCAAAACTTGTACATAGCTATAAAATGTCAATCTGAACAACTTTTCTCATTAACATTTCTCGATATTTTCACAAACAAGCGTGTTTTGAGAAATAATTTTCAAATTTTTTAAATTTCCCGCCAACCTCGAAAAGACGAACGGCACTGTACAACGTCTTTTGGGGTTTCTTTTGATGCAGAAGCGATTGCAAATATCAATATTTGTCAAAATTTATTAATAAAAAAAATTCCCATATGATGCGTACTTTCTGCCGGTCACTGTATATCATCCTATATGTGGATAGGCAAAAATAATACTACTGTAACTGAAATGAAATTACCCGATAATAAATCGCTTAAGCTCTGCAAATCAATTAAATTCTTGGGTTTGATAATTGATGAGAATAGAATAGAATAGAATAGAATAGAATAGAATAGAATAGAATAGAATAGAATAGAATAGAATAGAATAGAATAGAATAGAATAGAATAGAATAGAATAGAATAGAATAGAATAGAATAGAATAGAATAGAATAGAATAGAATAGAATAGAATATTTTTATTTGACTATGTTATACACAGTTGCATATTAATAGCACGTCACAAAAAAATTGTATATAGTTCGAAATTTAGGATACAAATAACATTGAACACAGTAATTAAAATAAAATGGTAGCCTATTAATAGCACGTCACAAAAAAATTGTATATAGCTAAAAGTTTCGGATACAAATCACATTGCACATAGTAATTATAATAAAAAGTCAGTATAAATAAAAACAATTAAAATAGTCAACACATTAAAAAAATTTGAGTTTGGTGAGAATGAGAAGTCAAACCACCTTCTTCAACACATTTCTGATATTCCTCTATGGAGTAGAAAGAATTGTTCAACAAAAAAATGATTTCATAGCTTTCTTGAAGCAGTATATGGTTAACGTCTTCAATGATTCAGGTAGAATATTGTAGAGATGGTAATTCAAAGAGTTATTCATGGACTTTGTGAGTCTATATCTAGGTACTCTGATTTTATGTGATCCTCTTGTATCATGCTCATGAATATCAGATTGAATAATTAGGTTTGGTAAATTCTTATGGATCTCAAGTAATGTACTCAAAATAAACAAAGATGGGAGGGTCATAATTTTCAGCGTTTTAAACAATGGTCTGCAAGTATCACGATATTTGGCATTTGCCAGGATTCTAATAGCCTTCTTTTGTTGCCTGAATACAGTTGGGGCTTCCGAGGAGTTACCCCAGAGCAGTATACCGTAATCAAGATGGGACTGGAACAGAGAGAAGTAAACAGTTCTCATAGTACTTGTATTAGTAATATGCCTCAACTGGCGGATACCGAATAGTGAGCTAGACAATTTGTGATTCAAGTTCTTAATATGACTTGACCAGTTGAGTTTATGATCAATAGTTAGACCCAGTAGTTTTACGTTGAGATTTTCTTGGGTAGATGTATTGGTGGTAAATATCAATTTTCGTGTTTTATTATTATTTAATTTGAGTCGATTGGCAATAAACCAGTTCTCAGCTTTATCCTCTGCATCTGCAGCCATCAAGATTAGGGAATCATAGTCCTTATGAGAATATATGAGGGTGGTGTCATCAGCGAACAGAACACTATCATGAGGTGTTAAAATTGGGGTCAAGTCATTAATATAGATAATGAAGAGTAGTGGCCCCAAAACAGAACCTTGGGGGACTCCGAACTCTACTTCTCTGAAGTTGGACAAACCATTGTTATAAAATACTGTTTGGAATCGATTTGTTAGGTAGGATTTAATGAGGTTTAGAGTAACCCCCCTGATTCCATAGAAATTCAGTTTTTCGAGGAGGATATTATGAGAAACACAATCAAAAGCTTTGGACAGGTCACATAGAGTTATACCCATATGGTATCCCTGTTCAAGTCCTTGGATCAGTCTCTCCACAACGTATGATACTGCACCAATGGTGGAACGATTTGACCTAAAGCCAAATTGTGAATTATTGAAAAAGAATTTGTCTTCAAAGTACCTTGTTAGTCTCTGTTTTATTATTATTTCAATTATCTTGGAAAAAATGCATATGATTGATATTGGTCTGTAATTTCCAGTATCATTCCTGTCACCTTTTTTAAATATGGGAATGATTTTAGAAAATTTATAGCTATCTGGGAATATTCCTGTCAAGAAGATTAGGTTAATCAGGTCGGTTAAAGGTTCAGTGATGATGTCACTCACTGCTTTTATCATTTTACTGTTGCAGTCATAGATATCTGGACAAGAGGAGTTTTTCAGAGAAGCAATTGCGTCTGCTACTTCACTTGGCTCAACGGGTTTCATAAAAAAAGAGGTAGATGGTACAGGAAAGTACTTAAAGCTCAATAATTGTGTGTTCGTTGCTGACATGCTCAGAACATGTTTCTCATGTCATCAAGATAGGGGACCTTAAAAAATTAAGTTATACTATTTCTAATGCTATTTAAGATCTATTTTGCCCTTAAATTAGCATATGAGAATACAATTTATAGAAGTGGTAAAAGGAAAATATGATACAAGTAATAAAATAATATAAATAACAAAACAGTACACAAGCAAACATTCATGATGTAGTAGCCAAATCAGTTTGTAAAAATTCATCAGGAGAAAAAAGGCATTTTTGTAGAGAAGATTTTTCACTCTATTCTGAAAATTATTGACATCAGAATTTTTTTTAATGGATATAGAAAGATTATTTTAAAGTCTTACAAACATGATATGAGGTCCGTTAGATTCATATGTTAATTTGTGATTGGGAACAATAAAATTAAAATTTTGTATATGCCATCACATAGAAGACAGTCCGTAGTTATATTCTGTTGTGTTTTCGACTCGCAACTGTCATTTATTGATTTGTTATAAACATTTAAATAACAAAAAACGTCTTTTTTAAAATTGTTTTGCTTATGAAACAAAAACTAATATATCAATCTGATTGCTCCATTGAAAAAAATTGTGGAAATTTTAAATACGCACAAAATGGGATGTTTTACGAGCCGGTCGGATCATTAGCAACAGAGAAAAACTGGAAAATTTTGCAATTTTTTTAAAATTCATAACTCCGCCATTTTTCAAGGAGTAGGATTGGCCTTCCTCATGAAAGTATTGAATCATGTGCAGTTTATGTGTGCACAAAACAGACACTGTCGGATCGTTAGTTTTGGCACAATTGCAATAACTTTTTTTTTGCAACATCTTGCAGCATGCCCAGATGCTCTAGTGATAGCCCGATTTCAATTTCTCAGCAGTCTTCAGCCAAATAGCTTCAACAGCATAATATGTCATACCTGTATTTTGATGCCATCCGCTCGACTTCATTACTTTTGATAATGTCCAGGAATTCAGTCGAGTTTCTTTGAGCCTTGAGATTGATGAGCACCACTCCGGAATTATATCCTTGGAAGCCTTTTGAGTGAACACCTCTGGAAATATTGTTGTCATGGTAATACTCGCCAAAAGTGGTGTTGTGCTTTGACTTATACATATGGAGAATGTGGCGGTATACAGGAGTTAGTTCTGGAGCTAATCCAAAGAGGGCAGTCTGTTTGAAACTGTGGCAAAAAAAAATTATAATATAATATATATTTGTCAAATTGGTTAGTCTTTTGGAGTTATCCACCTTCTGACATTGTCGCATTAGTGTATTGTATAGTCATGTTACTGTATTATATTCTTTCGTGACTGTTAATAAATGAAATGAAATGAAAATAAATAAAATGTTTATTAATCATTTCAACTATCGATAACAATAGACAAAAGAAAGTACTACAATAAACTCTTTCTATTTTTAAATTTGACACCCAGTATATTTTCACATATTTTGTCGCCTTGTGTCATTCTGACATTCTGTATCACTTGTCACTTTTTGTAACCAAAATTTTTTTTTCATTTTGAAATTTATTTTCAATCTATCATATTTCAACATATTATTGAGTTCTATTTTCAAAATAATTTTTGAGAAGATCATAAACATTGCCGGGAAATCCAATATTTGATAATTTCATATAGTCGTTAATATTCAACTGTATCGAAAGCTTTAGCTAGGCCCAAAAAAATCAGGGTTCGCAGGATTAAATTATTTTGATTTAAATCGCGATTCAAATCAAATAATTTTTTCAATAAAAATGAGTGATTTGATAAAACGCGAGATTTCCCATTGACGCGGGGATTCCCCTTTGTCGCGGGGATTCCCCTTTGTCGCGGGGATTCCCCTTTGTCGCGGGGATTCCCCTTTTCTCTTACACTCAAGAGCGCGTTCCATTTTATTAGTGATGCAAATCTACCAGGTTTTTTGCAGCAGGCTCATTAACCAGCTACGTATAAAACAAAATGACGTCCTTCCCAAATAGCAACCATGTAGGAAAAGTGGCGCACGATTTGAATGCCTCATTTGATTGTTATTTTTTCATGATTTCATTTATTTTTGTTGGCTACATATATTAAATAGCCGCGGTAAATCAACCTTTTACATTACTACGTTTCATGCAAATATACAGGGTGAGTCAGAATAAGACCGACAAAATCCGACTACAGATTCCTTGCCTCATTTTGAGATGAAAAGTTTCTATCAAGGTATGTCCTAAAATGCATACCCTCTGAGATACAGGGTGTCAAAAGTGCGAAAAAAATTTAGATTTTTTTTTTCTCTAAAACTCCTGGAGAAAAAAATTTCAAACTTGGTGCACTAATCAAGGTTTATCAACGTGATAATTTGAAGTTATAATTTTCAATTTTCGTAAACCAGTGGCGTAGTTACAATTGTATGTGGTCATATTTTCCTTCATATTTTCTTTGGACAACTGAATTGACAAAAGAGCGTTTGACATCAGTTAGGCTCATCCATACTCAACCTAAAAGTCATAACATTCCATTTGCCTAAAAGTGAAGGTTTCTGAGATATTTGCGAAAAACTGAAGATATGTCCTGAGAAGAGACATAACATCCTGTGTGCTATAATCGCATAATGCAAATTTATTATAACTTATAGGAATAATTGTCAACCTCCTGAACACTTTTCAATGTTGGAAGTATTCTTAACATAGTACAGGTAAGTCAGAATGAGACCGACAAACTCCGTTTTTTTATTCGTCATAATATTTGAACGGCAAACGTCAGAAACCTTCACTTTTAGGCAAATGGAATGTTATGACTTTTAGGTTGAGTATGGATGAGCCTAACTTATGTCGAACGCTCATTTGTCAATTCAGTTGTCCAAAGAAAATATGAAGGAAAATATGACCACATACAATTGTAACTACGCCACTGGTTTACGAAAATTAAAAATTATAACTTCAAATTATCACGTTGATAAACCTTGATTAGTACACCAAGTTTGAAATTTTTTTCTCCAGGAGTTTTAGAGAAAAAAAATAAATCTAAATTTTTTTCGCACTTTTGACACCCTGTATCTCAGAGGGGATGCATTTTAGGACATACCTTGATAGAAACTTTTCATCTCAAAACGAGGTAAGGAATCTGTAGTCGGAGTTTGTCGGTCTTATTCTGACTCACCCTGTATAGTTAAACTGTATGATAAAATGAAAAAATAAAAAAATCGTTACTAATTAGGATTTTTTTTTTTAATCATGATTTTTTCCAACCCTGAAAAATAGCCATAGTTAAATTTTCATTATCAAGATGTTGATGTATATTATTAGTCAAATGACAGATATCATCCTAGGTCGAAACGTTTTTTCTAAATCCTAATTGTTTTTCTCAAATCAGATCAAAAAAAATTCCATTTTATATTTCAGTATTTTCTCAAAAATTTTAGCTAAACTTGAAATCAGTGTAATATTTAGCTTCCAATTTATCACCACATTTTTATATCGGTTTGATAATGCCCACATGTTTTTTTTTGGATTTTACCAGAATTCATGATGAAATTCATCAGATTAGTCAATGGTTCTGTAATAATTTTACTTAAGAATACAAGTATTTCTGTCAATATCTGGAGATTTTTTCAATTTCAACGATTTTATTATGAGTTCTATGTATTTTACTTTTTTAGACCAAATAATTTTTGTATTATTTTTTTCTGCTACTCCCAAGTAATAAGTGATGAGATGGTCTGAAATAATCTTCTCATTGGCTGAGGAAGTACCTTCAAGAATTGAAATAAGTTTCATAATAATTTACCACATTCTCTAGATAAAAATAATTTACAAAAGGAGACACTTCATATTTAAATACCTACCTGAGCTGATTTTAAATTGAGTACTCTCCTATGAAATAAAATGAAAGGTTTTTATTTCAACCTCTTCTTTACATATGATCATAACTTCTAAGCTAGAGTCTTTTAGTGCAGCTTATATCACCTTTGTTACAGTCGAAATATTCTTTGGACCAAACATACAATTATAAGTATATTTTTTATACAAATATTGCCAAATCTCTCTCAAGATTTTTTTCTGTTGTCTGTAAAATGTCATATTCAATTCATCCGTTACAGGGTATTAGTGATTATGGAGATGGATATTGCTCCAGCTGTATTACTGAAATGTGAATTCTTGACTGCAGAATCGTGTTTGAAGCATAAATTACGTTGTTTTCATTGTCTTATGAATGAAAGTACAAAAAATAGAATACAAAGTTCAATATGTAGTGGAGATGAAGGTAGCTCAATAGTATTCACTTCATTACTTCATAATTTACTTACTTATCAAATTCGTTGAATAGTAGACCTATATCTTTCTTGAAATACAGATCACAGTCAAGCAAAACAGCAATATTTTGATTTGAAGGTGCTATCCTATATAATCCGAGAGATATGTAGAACAAGGCATCACTATAGTAAGTACCTAAAATGATTTGATATACAGTTATTCTACATTACGTACAAAAAAAAAAGTCTACCTGGTTTTGAACTGAAGTGGGGTGTCATAACTTCGACAATATCCTGTATTTTTTTAGCGCTTTCTTCGATATCATAAAAGGAATACACAAGCGTCTTGTTCCCATAGAGCACATCGGCAATCTGAGTCTCTGCAATCCCCTGCGAGACTCTATCAACTATAATATTGAATTTAAGAGGAACGGAGCTGACATTCAACAGGTTGTGTATAAGGTCTCGAAATTTATAACTGAGTGTGGAAGCGTTTGTCACTTTTGTGAAAATCAACCAGATGTGGTAGTCTTTGGTGTTTCTTGGCGATGAAGAAGCGAGCTTCACCTTCCCTATTTTCCTTGAGGTACTTCGAAGATGTTTTCGGTGATTGTCGCTGTTTTCTGTTGAAAACGCGTAATAGAACAATGTTATCAGACCGATTATTATGCAGATATTCAGGAAGGTGTTAACAGTTCTGGTTTTCCACATAACTGCACATTTTTTCAGTGGAAATTGATTCACACTAGGGCATCTTGAACTACGGAAGGCAGACAAGATTGTTGACACTCACATTCTATTGTTTGAAAATATTAAGCACTCCCATTTTTCACGAGCACTAAACAAATAGTGTAATACAGAACCTGATTTCCAAGAAAGGTTAATTTTCAACAACCTGTTTTGCTTTTATGCTCCCAGCAGTCCCAGCAATAATTTATTTACATGTGTTGTTAAACTTGTCGTGTTTATGCAACACACAATACATCATTACAGCAAAAGTTTCCTACATCCTATTTGAAAATTCATTTGTTGTAGTTCTAGTATTTTTCAACAGATGTCAGGTTGTTTTGGAAGACATCTTTTTCGCGTTACATTTTATAATCTGACAAACAGACAAACTGTTGAGTTTTGAGTTGAGTCGTTGAGTGGAGGAGTGGGAAGCAGATATTTTCTTTAAAGAGCACAAAATTCTGCTTAGAAAACCAGGCTGTTGTAATTCAGGATAGAAAATATTACTATCCGACGGAATACAATGGACAGGTGCCTTTTGTTTTGGTTCTAATCTAGGGGTACGAACAGCAAGAATTAAAGCAGGTTGCCTGCTTACCGGTTGTCGGCGCCGATCGAACCGGAATGAGTATTCAATTGCCAGCGAGCAGGCAGAAGTGCAATTGCAGTATGGAGAACGAGACTTTGATATCTGCTGTTTTCAAGCAAACGCCCATTTGGGACAAACGGGAAAAATGGCATAGAAACAGAAATATAATAGAAAAGTGTTGGAAGAAAATTGGCGAAGAAATGAAAGTACAAGACGGTAAGCTTTTTCCTAATATTGAACTTGTTATCAACATCAATTTATGTATTATTCAGAAATTGAAATGAAAAAATATATGCACAATTACGTTATAACGTTAAATGATTGTTAGCTATAAGAGTTTTTTGTCCCCTATTATGAGCACAACTGAGGTTGCAGTCTGTTTCATAATATTGAGTTTATTAACATTAGAATGATTAACATAAGGGGAAAGACTTCTGTCGATGACCAATCGATCGGATGTTCCAATAATTAAGGTAAAGTAGAACCATACCTCTAAGAAGGTCGTAAATGACCAACCGCTTGAGGTTTTGAGGTATCAGCATCAGGCTTTCAAGCAGTCGATTCTACACAGAGATGTACCTACCCTGGCCTTTAAATTTTAGGTATTTACTTATATGCGGATAAAGAGCCCACTATTATTGAAATGCCAAACTATTTCAATAGTTATTTAACCCCTAGGGGATGAAAATTTTGGAATTTTCAGCACGTCAATGATTTGTAATAAATGTGTATAAGATATGTTAGCAGCCATTTGATCATCAGTAATTGCGTATTTTTTCAAAATACAGAATGTGTGGTGCAGATTTAAAAAAATTTAGCCCACGCCCATTTCCTGGAAAAAGGGAACTGTAAAATAATTATTGGTTGAGACACAAATTTGTGATAAAAGTGTACAAAATTATGTAACAGTTTTTTTTTTGGGGTGTGCCATAAATGTGTAGCTTTTAGTTCATATCATGGATATCTTATGGATCCAATTCAAATCCAGTAGGAAAACGAAAGATAAGAGTATTCTTCAAATGCTTCTGTTCGTGTACGAGCATGGAAGAAACTCAAAAATTGATAATATCAAAATCTGTGACACGAAATTATCGCCATAGTGACAGATCTGTACTTAGTGATCTATCGCCCTTTGATAATACTCAGCAATTTTTAATTTTTTAAGATCATTCCTACCGACAAAATAAAAAAATTTAAATCATTGCGCCTCATTGAAAATAACAATCAATTAATTTTATGAACTTCCATACAAGCGCTGACCGACGAATCTGTCCAGTCAAGATTCTTTCAACGTTACAAAACTATCGGCACATTTTGTGAAAATTTCGAAATCCATCATACCGTTATAATATCCACATTGAGCAGTTCGGAATAGTGATGATAAATATTTTTCTATAAGCAATCCATTTCGAGCTTCTTGAATGCGACATTTGCGCCAAATAATTGTCTCTCTCTCTCTTCAATTATTGTCCGTCGGCTTCCATTCGGCGCCTTGTGGACATGCCCTGCTGCGAGAAATCCGTTCCCATCCGGCCTTTAACCGGCGTAGACAGCAAAGTTTCATCAGGGGAATGCAGTTGTCTTGCTCTAGGCAATACTGCATCCCATATTTTACACTTTTTAATTTTTAACAAAACACTTCATATTTAATCTGTCAAATGCACGTCTTTAGACTGCGGACATCACACACATTAACCTGACTTCCAACACGAGACCGCCGTCTGACCTCAACCGCTGCTGGAAGTCGAATGAATCCAAATAATTGTCAATGTCTCGTATGATATTTCCAACTTGCATCATTTTTTTTTCAGTTTCAGCATTGAGGAAGAAATGGAAATATCTAAGGGACCAGTTTTCGGTTGAACTTGCCAAAACAAAACCACCTCGTTCAGACAATGCATGGGACTCTACTTACGAATCAAAATGGCCCTATTTTCACTCACTATTATTTCTAAAAGGTACTGTGAAGCCCAGAACATCAAAAGGTAACTGTTCGCAAACAACAATAGGTGAAATAGTAGCCTCTGAAGATGATTTTCCAGATGTTGACAATGGCGCATCTCAAATAACCTCAGAAGTCGAAATTCTGTCAGTAAAAACCGAAAATAATCCAGATACTAATTCGCCAAATTCGAATGATTTTACAACCACTGGAACTCCAAAGCGGAAGCGATCACAAATTGACTCTTTTGACGCTACAATGGTACATAATGAGGAACAAAAATTAGAAATGTTAATGACAAATTATGTGAAATCGAATGATGAGGATGAAGACTTGCTGTTTTTTAAAAGCTTACTTTCGCACGTGCATAAAATTCCACCAAATTTGAAACTGGTGTTCAGAAATCGTGTACAAGATATTGTCAATGATTTTGCTTATCTTCAAGTACCTCAGATTTCACTCGCATCTTCCTCAGGTTTCACCTACAGTTTTCCTAACACCGATTCGCCTGCACCTACTTAGTATAGACACTTCTATCCCTAATCCTTCAATGGATATTTCCAATTATACTGATCTTAATTAGAGTTTAAAATATAACGACTAGGTTTTGTGACTTGTTTTTGATAATTTAAATATTTCAGTTTTCAGGGTCTTGTAGGTTCAATTTATGTTATGTGATAGATGAGTTTTTTAATACACTTACCTTTTATTGTATTACAAGTCTCTCCTAAAATTGGTTGCTTATGCCAGTTGCACCATATTTTTATTAATGTATGTTTGACCTTTCCTAATATAGTTATTTGATCAACTAGTGTATTGATGAAGGCGATTAATGATCGAGAAATTTATTTAAATTATTATATATTGTAATTAAATTGCATCCGAATGCAATTTGTTTTTTTCGAAACACTCGAATGCAACTTTTTTCGAAACATTCGAGTGCAACTTTTTTTTCGAAACACTCGAATTAAACTTGTTTTTGGAACACTCGATTGCGACTTTTTTTTCGGAGCACTCGAATGCAACTTTTCTCTTTTCGAAACCTTAAATGCAACTTTATTTTCGAAACACTCGAGCAACTTTTTTTCTGAACACCCGGGCAATATTTTTTCGAATGCAACTTTTTTGTCGAAACACTCGAATGCGACTTTTTTCTCGTAATTAATACTCAAATACACCTTTTTTTTCGGATCACTCGAGAGCAGATTTTTTTTCGGAACACTGGAATGAGACTACTTTTTAGGAGCACTCGAATACAATTTTTTTTCGGAACACTCGAATGCATTTTTTTTTTTCGAAACATTCGAATGCAACTTTTTTTCGAAACACTCGAATGCAACTTTTCTCTTTTCGAAACACTTGAATGCAACTTTTTTTTCGAAACACTCAAATGCGACTTTTTTTTTCGTAATACTCGAACGCAACTTTTTTTCGGAACACTCGAAAGCAGATTTTTTTTCGGAACACTGGAATGCGACTACTTTTTAGGAGCACTCGAATGCAATTTTTTTTCGGAACACTCGAATGCACTTTTCTTTTTTCGAAACACTCGGATGCAACTTTTTTTCCGAACCAATCGATTGCGACTTTCATTTCGGAGCATTAGGATGCAACTTTTCTTCTTTCGAAACACTCGAATGCAACTTTTTTTTGAAAAACTCGAATGCAGTTTATTTTCGTATTACTCGAATGCAACTTTTTTTTCAAAACGCCCGATGCAACTTGTTTTTGGAACACTCGATTGCGACTTTTTTTTCGGAGCACTCGAATGCAACTTTTCTTTTTTCTTTCGAAACACTCGAATGCAACTTTATTTTTCGAAACATCCGAATGCAATTTTTTTTTGGGAAACTCGAATGCAACTGTTTTTTTTTCCGTATCACTAGAATGCATTTTTTTTCGGATCACTGGAATGCAACTTTTCTATTTTCAAAACATTCAAATGCGATTTTTTTTCGGAGCACTCGAATGCAACTTTTGTTTTTCGAAACACTCGAATGCATGCATTTTTTTCGAAACACTCTAATGCAACATTTATTTTAGAAACACTCCAATGCGAGTTATTTTCGTAACACTCGAATGTTACTTTTTTCTAAACAATCGAGTGCAACTTTTTTTTTCGAAACACACGAAGAGACTTTTTTTCACTCTCACACTCTGCAACTTTTTTTTCGAAACACTCGAATGCAACTTTTTTTTTGAAACACTCGATGCAACTTTTTTTTCAAAACACTCGAATTCAACTTTTTGGAACACTCGACTGCGACTTTTTTGTCGGAGCACTCGAATGCAACTTTTTTTTTTCGAAATACTTGAGCAAATCATTTTTCGGAATACTCAAATGCAACATTTTTTTTTCGAATCACTCGAATGAAACTTTTTTTTCGGAACACTCGAATGCAACTTTTTTTTTCAAATCACTCGAATTCAACTTTTTGAAACACTCGATTGCGACTTTTTTTTCGGAGCACTTCGAATGCAATTTTTCTTTTTTCGAAATACTCGAGCAACTTTTTTTTCGGAATGCTCGAATGCAACTTTTTTTTTCGGATCACTCGAATGCAACTTTTTTTTCGGAGAACCCGAATGCAACTTTTCTTTTTTCAAAATACTCGAGCAAATTTTTACGGAGCAACTTATGCAACATATTTTTCAGATCACTCGAATGCAACTTTTATTTTTTCGAAACGCTCAAATGCAACTTTTTTTCGGAACACTCGAATGTAACCGTTTTTTTTCGAATCTCTCGAATGCATTTTTTTTTCGGAACACGTAATGCTAATTTTCTTTTTTCGAAACATACGAATGCGACCTTTTTTTCGGAGCACTCGAATGCAACTTTTTTTTTCGGAACACTCGAATACAACTTTTTTTTCGGAACACTCGAATGCACTCATCTTTTTTCGAAACACCCGATTACAACTTTTGCCGCTCGCTCCGTTTGTTGCTGCTCGCGAGCAATGTGGACGCATCTTTATTCCTATTCAAATATGATTCGAAGATATCACACAATAAAAATATCGATACAAACCGCAGATTTGAGGTACATCATCAACGACACCAATAAAACGCAATTTTATAATAGAAACTTAATAAATTATCCTTAATAATATACATCTACAACAAATCAACAACAAAATGACTCGATAAGTACTCAGTGTGCGTCTAAACGAACTCCGTATTCCGCCAGGATTTGGTCGTGCAAACGCCGGGCCCCCTCCACCAATCGTTGACGTCCTCGTAATGTCGGTGCGTCAGAGGCGCATGCATCATGGCGCAGAGCCGGCACCAGAAGTAAGTATTGATGAACTCTCCGGTGCCCTTCCATTTGAAGTAGGAATTGTACAGGGCGTTGTCTTTGTCGAGTCTGTGTAAGTACGTTGCCAGTTCTTCGGGACCGGCAAACTCGTCTACGTGAATATAGGAACCTGTAATAGTGAAAAGGTGTATAATAATAATAATAATATTTCCAATAATACATGAATAATTAAAGTATGATATTCACAATCAATTGTCTGTTTGATGCAAATAAACTGGAAAAGCCATGGAATTAAAATAAGGAATTGAAGTTATTTATATAATAATAGTATAATAATAATGACATAAACAAATATGGACATTTATTACAGCGAACCTGCAACGTCTCTAGACCTTTCAAAAAAAATGTTTCTTCTTGCTCTGCAAACCACAGCTTTTATTACCTCCTCGTTGGAAGAAAATTTACGACCTTTTATACTTTTTTTCAGTTGAGGAAAGAGATGATAGTCGGACGGAACCAAATATGGTGAATAAGGGGGGTGTTCTAGTAATTCAAACCATAAATCACGAATTTTTTGAATGGCAACATGAGATTTGTGTGCAGGGACGTTGTCCTGCAAAAACAAAACACCTTTAGATAGCTTCCCGCGACTTTTCTCTTTAATTTTTTCCCGTAGAGTGGTCAGTAATGTCGAATAGTAATCTCCAGTTATTGTTCTACCCTTATCCAAAAAATCAATCATGATTACTCCATGGCAATCCCAAAAAACTGAATCAAGAACTTTTCCAGCAGATTTTTGGACACGAAACTTCTTAGGTCTTGGAGAACCGGAGTGTCACCATTCCATCGATTGTTGCTTTGTTTCTGGATCGTAGAAATGTACCCAAGTCTCATCCATAGTAACAATTCTGTTTAAGAAGTCTACATCGTTTTCAAATCGAGCACAGATCGAACGCGATGCTACTACCCTTGCACGCTTTTGGTCAACATTCAAACATTTGGGGGTCCATTTTGAAGCAATTTTTCTCATGTCCATATTGACGTGAACTATATGAATAACGCGTTCGTATGAAATATTCAGTGCTTCTGATATCCGTTTTAGCCCAATTCGACGGTCTGTTAAAATCATGTCATGAACTGCATGGATATTTTCGGGGACTGACACAGAAACAGGCCTTCCCGATCGGTCATCATCTTCAATGGAAAATTTACCTCTTTTGAAGCTTGCAGTCCAATTTTTCACGGTCGCATACGAAGGACATTGATCACCAAGGGTATTAAGCATATCTTCGTAAATCTCCTTACCTCTTAACCCTTTTAAATACAGGTACTTGATGATGGCCGATACTCCAATTTTTCGATTTTCACAATTTGGTGGACATATTTTTTCATTTAATTTATTGCGTAACTCTGGTTTACTTTTTTGATGTCAAACTTTACACGTTGCTATGGCAACGCAATATTTTGTTTATGCAGGGAACTGGTCTAGGCTAACTAGATATCAATACATCTTCGTATATACAAATTATAGAAGTTTTTGTGTCTACTGATTTATACAAATCATTTGGAAGGTAACAAATTGCATCTTGAGTAGATACTTTTTTTTTTCAAAATCAAACTGCAAATTTGATAAAATGTTGTATTTTTTCAAATAGTGTTCAATTCGAATTTTTAGTATGTCTTCAAATATTTTGGATAAGCTGGATATTAATGAAATTGGTCTTTAATTTTTCACACATGTTTATCGACACATTTATGAATTGGGTTAATGATGCCTATTTTTTAAGTTTTTGGACAGACACCAGTTATGAAAATAAAATTTATTAGGTATGCTAGAGGTTCAGATATTATTTCAGTGATCGTTTTTAAAACTTCACTAGTAATTTCATCAATTCCAGGAGATTTTTTCATTATTTTTGAGGACCTTAGGTATCTTCAATTTCACTTTGAAATACAAACAATTTGAAAAATAATGCATTAGGGGTTAATAGTCTTTCCAACCGTTTCTTGGTTCAAGTCACCATATGGCTACATAATTTTTTGTATCCCTTATCGGGGTAGTCACCATATGGCTACACAATGTTTTGTATCCCTTATCGGGCAAGTCATCAAAATGGCCTAACTAAATTAGCACACTTCCAGAATGTATTCAGAATATCAATATTTACATGTACACGCAATCTAACCTAAAAATTTTACGAGCACAAATCATAAAAAGTTGAACTGTCAGTAGGAGGTGGCGCGAAATCGATTTGTGTTTTTGTTCTCCCTTCCAAGCATGTTTGTTATCGTGTGGTTTCATTGCCTGTGAATCGAAGGACTACGCGGAACTAAGAACAAATGCTTTTGATTGCGATGATACCATATGGTTACATGGTCCATGAAATAGCGCATGGTTTGATCAGAATCGGACCGATAAAGGGATAAAGACGTTTTTTATAACATATTATGTATTTTTCTTTACCTTCTGGTGCACTTCTTTGGTAATCTTCAGGCCGTCCGCCCATCACGATTGGAAGCACGTTCTGCCCCAAACCGTTCACATAAAATTTCTCGGTGATGTAATCTCGGCAGTTCGAGTTTTCGAAAGCTAAATAAAACTTGTATTCTTTTTCTAGGATGTCGAAGCATTTTTTGTCGGATCTAGGGCACTGCAAATAAAAAAATGTATCGAATAAAATTGGAAGACACGTCAGTCTTTTCTGAATCACAATCAACTGATATATACATTTTTTATTTTTTTCTTCAATATTAAGAGGGGTTTAACCTCATTAGTGACTGTTAGTAAAAAAGGGAAGTGGAGAAAACAAAATACTCTGCAAGAGATCTTACTCCTGAGGAAGGCATTGCTAAAGGCCTAATAAAATGTTGGAAAAAATTGGGAATTCGATAAAAACCATAATTGGTATTTTCAGGTTCAAGAGCAGTTGCATGTCACTGGTTTCGATTTCTGTAACTTCATGGTATGGACATTTAAAGGTTTCAAAGTTAAAAACATTTTTCGCGATGATACATTTACATGATACACGACATATGAGAGAATACTGTAATTAGAAAGTGTATACGCTAATATCACTCGGGAATTTTTATTTATTTATTCTGACAGCTAGTTTCTCTATAATCAGAAGAAAAGTGGTTTCGTGACGTCACGTTCATCAAAACTAGACTTGGCAACGTTGTAAAAGTTGTGCACCGTGGAATCTCAAATTCTTATTTGAATATAATGTGTCGTATGACAGTTGTCATTTGATACCAGATGGGTTCGTTCGTCTGTTTCACACGGAGCATCAATAAGAATCGTTTGTCTCTGTTTAACTCGTTTGCCTACTTTAATATTTAATACAAGTAGAGCAGTTCCATCAAATATGTATGCTGCAAACGAACTTTATTTCTTTTTTGAGGTTTCGAAAAGGTGCTTCGTACCTGGTTGTCTGAACACCAGTGGATATTCTAATAATTTTTTATGGTCCTAAATACCTATGAAACGCATTTAATGTGGTTCGAAGCAATGAATAAACCTTGTGCAAAAAGCGGAAATATAATTATGTTTTTGTGAAGAACATTTCCAACTGAATATTACAGTGTTCAAGCAGCTTTCAAGGAACGATTCTCAAAATCAAAATCATACTTTTTTCAGTGGCGTCAGTTTAAGGCAATATAATTTACAAATCCATTGGCGTAGCCAGATTTTTATTACAAAGTTCTACTTGATGTCGACAGTGTTGCCAGATTTTAAATATGTCTACAATCTAAATAAAAATTATAGTAAAACACTTTGTTTCCAAAATTAAAGTTGTTGTAACTCGTTGTTTATCATCATTTTTTTTATGAAAAATCATTGATTTTTATTTGTAACGACTGTGAATCCAGAAGTGTTGTCAAACTTGAAAATTTGAAAAACTGATCGAAGAAAATATTTTGGTGGCCTAGGGCACTGAGGTTACCTAGTTGTTCATTTTTGAACTCACCTTCAACGGGCCACAAGTACCATATATATCTACTGGAATGTATTTGGCAAGCTCTCTAGCATAGGCTAATCGATTGTTACGGGCCCCACAGTTCGATACGAACCAAGCTACTTTTTTCGTTTTGTTTGCCGCATAGTCTCGATTTTGAACTTTCTGGCGTACCTGCAAATTACAAAATAAAGATCTGGAATAATAGTAAATAATACATTACGTGTACACTTGTGTGCATAAAAAAGTCGTACAAGGTAGGTACGACACTAATTGAGGCATTGCACTAATGGCACTAAAAAATGTTAAGATCGCGTTACTGACAAAAATAGTTTGAATTTAGACGCTACTTGTCAATGTCGATACGAAGTTTAATAATTAAGATCGACAAGCCTGACTCACAATATTCTATAACTGCTGTACGACTTCTTTATGCACATAACAGTACAGGGTGTCCCAAATTCGAGCCTCATCATTGGGATCTCGGAAACCAGAAGAGATACGAGGTAGGTTAAATGGAGGCAAAGTTGCGCAGTTTGGTGCTCATTGTAACGCCGCTTTCATATTTGAAAAATTCCGAATACTTCCGAAGATTTTTGGAAAAAACCGATTATTCGCGATTTCATTTTTATTTTTTTGTGACTCTATTTGAATAGATATAACAAAACAAATATCACATTCTGATTGCTACTTTTTCTGTTCTACAAGTTGTTTTTTTAAATACGGCCCTGGATTTTTATTATAGATTTTAAAAGTTTATAAAGTCCCAAAACAAATGATGTATCGCACTTATTCTAAAAGTTTATATTAATAGCATTTTTCATAAGAACTCATGAGTTAGAGAGAGACAAAAACTAGATTTTTAATAGAGTTAAAACAAACTTTTTTTGCAATAACGCACTGCATAAAACTCAAAAACTAACATAAAAGTGGGTGATTAATAAATAATATAATTGTCATCCCTCAAACTCTAGGCCCTAGGCTATATTTACAAAAATAATTGCATTTTATCAAAGTGGCTGTGCGTCGTGCATTCTGGCTATCTTAGTTCATTTGTTAATGTTTAAATTATCCAATATTTTGACAGTTCACTGTTCGTTCACTAATCGTTAACGCTTATTAAACGAAAATGACTTTTTCTAACGAAGAAAAACGAGACATGATAAGGATTTATTATATTTCGAATCGAAATTCAAAAACGGCTTGTGAGCGCTATTTGTTGGAATATCCAGAAAGACGGCAGCCGCATTATAGTTATTTTGCTAATTAGTTTTGTTAAGCCAAGGGTTGAATATGGAACACGAATCGATCCAGAAGGGGAACAAATTATCTTGAACACTGTAAGTTTGAAAACTGTTACAAAGTAGAAAGTAAAATTAATAATTTTAAATTATTTTTTAAGGCCAATAATAATCCTCGAGCTTCAGTTACAGTTTTCTCAGAAGAAGTAGGATTACCGCGAATGAGACTTTGGAGAACTTTAAATAAGCGTGGATATAAACCTTACAAAATCCATATTAGTCAAACACTAAGACCTGGCGATGCTAAGAGACGATTAGAATTTTGTAACTGGTTGCAAAATAAAATTAATGAAAATGATGACTTCCTAAATAAAACTATATGGACAGATGAATGCAGTTTTTCAACAGATGGATTAGTTAACAGACATAACGAACACTATTGGTCAATAGAAAACCCAAGGCAGAATCAAGAAGTAAGACCTCAGGGACGACAATCATTTAACGTATGGGTCGGTATGTGGTACAATAAAATTATCGGCCCGTTTTTTATTCAAGGAAAATTAAATTCCGATAGATATGCAGAATTAATAAGGACCAATATATTGGATTCCTTAATGGAAGAACCTTTGAGCGTATTACGTCAACTATGGTGGCAACAAGACGGTGCACCACCTCATAATGGAAGATGTGTTAAAAATTTATTAAATGAATTATTCCCTAATAAATGGATTGGAAACCAAGGTCCCGTACGTTGGCCAGCTAGAAGCCCCGACCTAAACTCTCTAGACTACTTTCTTTGGGGATTTCTCAAAAACCGTCTTTATCGAAACACGCCACAAAATCTTGAAGTATTACGACAAGACCTAATAAGGGAGATCAGGGCTATCCCTGCAAGGACCATTCATTCAGCGTGCCATCCATAAACTGCACAGACTGACACGAAAATGCATTCAAGCAGGTGGATTACAATTTGAATATTTGCTTTAACTTTCATTGGGTATTCAATGTTATAGTTTTTGTTAAACTTTTTTTGGAATAATTAAAACATCATGCCTATTGTTGAACATCACACATTGTTTTATATCAATTTTTAGGAGCTTCTGAGGTCCTTAAAACAATGATGTATCGTTCTTTTTCGAAAAAATTATTTTAACGATGTCCTGCTAAGATCTTACCAAAAATCTACTCCCTGTCTCTCTCTAACACATGAGTTCTTATGGAAAATGCTATTATTATAAACTTTTCGAATAAGTGCGATTCATCATTTGTTTTGGGACATTAGAAGATTTTAAAATCCATAATAAAAAATCCAGGGCCGTATATAAAAAAACAAAGTTGATGATGGCAGCTCACATACGAAACGTCTGTTTGAAAATCTGATAACACCATCTTGTAGAACAGAAAAAGTAGCAATGATAATGTGAAATTTGTTTTGTTAGATCTATTCAAATAGAGTCACAAAAAAATAAAAATGAAATCGCGAATAATCGTTTTTTTCCAAAAATCTTCGGAAATATTCGGAATTTTTCAAATATGAAAGCGGCGTTTCAATGAGCACCAAATTGCGCAACTTTGCCTCCATTTAACCGACCTCGTATCTTCTCGTTTTCGAGATCCCAATGATGAGGCTCGTATTTGGGACATTACCATTGCTTGTACAAAAAAATTGTGATGACATAAATTGTAGTAAATTTCGTCCAGTTTATTTTTGTGTATACATTTTTTCAACGTAAAATCAGTTGGAAAGGACATATGGTCAAAAAACAGCTATTGGTCGCCATCTTCCAATATGGCGGCGTGAGCGGCAAAGATACGAGGTGGCAAAGTTGAAATTCGAAAAGAGCACATCGAAATCTACGAAATTACCCATTTTCAAAACTCCTGAAAAACTTTCCAGGCAAAACTACAAAATGACCATTAGATAATGACAGATTTTGCTAACTGATTTTCTCTTTTCTGGGATTTAACCACTGAAATGTCAGTGTTGAGCTCAAAAAATGAAAATTTTGCGATCGGGCGTGTTAAAACAATGTTATAATAATGTTAAAATTTCGAAATTTTCCTCGAAATTCTACTTTTTTCTCGAAATTTCAACCTTTATGTCCAAATTTCTACTAAAGGGCCGGTTGTTCAGTCCATGGTAAAATCCAAAGATTTATCAAACTTAGTTTGGAGTATAATCCTAGATTACCGTCAAATGTGTTGTTCAGTAGAAATTCGACCATGGATAATGAAAACTAAGATTATGCAGTTCATCTGAACTATTTCATGAAAAGTCAAAGTTTTTTAACTTATCGACAAAGTTGTTCAAGTATGAATGTAAATGTGAAATAGTTAATGTATTATTGAATATAATGGTGATAGTCTCCCCGATCTGAACATAAGTGCAGACTAAAGAGAGTACCACCACCATATGCACCATGGGACGACTTAACAAATAAAAGGTGGTGTATTTGCTATTCCAACTGCGGGAAAAACATGGAAAACCCTACAGTACCACCTGAGGAGACGAGGACTCACTGATGCGAGAACGAGCTCATGTACCTTAACCAGAATAAAAGTAAAACACATCACATCAAATATAACCAAACATTTTCCTGTAATTTTTTGGAAAGCTTGGTAGAAAACGGACTCATTGAACGCGCCTTAAACGATGAAATAGAATGAAATTCATGAGCAAACCATCCTATGTGATGGATTTTTTAAGGTAGATGTGAGATTTGTTCAAGATAGATATGTAAATATGTCCTAGCTGGTTCCCACGAAAAGGAAAATCCTGTAATGGAATGTGCCATTGTTATCTTTGGTGTACGTCAACAACAAAATAATTTTCAGTAATGGAATCATCACAAAAATACCTAATAGCATTGTTTATATAGAAGATAGTTAGTCAACCTTATGGGATTATAATTGGATCAAAATGGATGCGACTTGTAGATGGCGATAGTGAGCTCGCATCCAAGTCATGTAACTTCAGTGATCTGGCCTCCAAGTCATGTCGTAACTTGATTAAAACAATGGAAAAGCATTAAAATCAGGGTTTTTTGAAGAAACCTGCATTAAAATGACGTCAAATATTCATGTTTGTAACTAATCACGCTAGATGACACTCGCGTTTGTGTCCAATACCTTTTCCACAGGCATTGACTGACTACGTTCTATTTAAACAATGCTAATAGTATCAAATTACATGATGCAATAACCAATTCGTTTTATTAGCGATTTCATGAGAAATCATTTCACAATAATCCTCACAATATCTTTTGATAATCTGTACCTAAATTTAAATTTTCATGTGACCATTTCTCGAAATGATTTTCACGTAATCTATAAGTACGAGGTGCCCTCGTAATAATATCTTAATCATCAGTTATGTTATTACACCGTCCATGATCATCAAAGTGATTTCCGATTATTTCCGATTATTTTTCCATACTATTTCATATTGCAGTTCTAATGTTGTTATGTCATTGAGTACCTAATCCAACGATTTTGATGGTTTAGCGAAACCTGGAATCAAACCAGGATTAAATAAGTTCTAACTATGCAGTGAACAACTCGATAAACCAAGATTCACATAAAACTGCAGATTATCTCTTACTGAACCACCGGCCCAATGTCGAAATTTCAACTCTTATGTCGAAATTATGACTTTAATGTCGAAATTTTGTCTTTTTACTCGAAATTCGACTTTTATCCCGAAATTTCAACATTAAAGTTGAAATTATAAAAAAACCTTTGTGGCACTCCTGCACTTTCGTAATATTCAGTTCTGAACGGCGAAATAAAAATTTTATCGAAATTTTCCCCATTATTTTTTGTTCAATAAATGGCGAAGGGACAAAATACGTACTTGAGGATCAAAATAGGTCCATCTTTCATAAGGCGCGACGATATCGCTATCGCTCCGATAGGTTGCAGTCCAATTTATGAGGTCCCCAAACTTGACACCTTGGGTATGATATGGGCACTCCAAATGGTAGATGATCCAAACCTGGAACAAAGTTAAACGCCTATTCACGTTCTTGAATTTTTTCGAAAAATTGTAATAATCCAAACGTTAGATTGAGGAAAAAATCACGAATATTGAATATATACTTGAAAATCATTAAAACAGTTAGGTTTTCCAAAAATTTTACCAGCATAACATGCTGCTGATGTTGGATTGTGCATTAGTTGACAAAAACTACTTCAACACGTTAGCATTATTAAATTTTCTTCCTCAATCCCAAATTAATAGATAAAACTGTCTAGGTTCATGACTTGGCTATACCGCACTGGATTGGTTAGAATGACAGAACATATTATATTTTCACTCATTTGGGGTTTGTACGATCTTATATATACGTCTGATAGTCATCCTCTCAACCCGGGCTTTGTTTAGCCCGTCACATATAGCGGAATTGGTATCATCCGCCAGATATATATATATATATATATATATATATATATATATATATATATATATATATATATATTCTCTTCTCTCGACGGAGTAGGCAGATTGAGACCTTAGAGAGAACAAGTGGCGAGACCTGGGGAGTAGGCAGATTGAGACCCCGGCGTCAAGTCACAAAATCCTGATGATACCTGAGGAGTAGGCAGATTGAGACTTCAGTGTAGAATCTACCCTTACCCCCCCTTTTCGATCAATTTATCCTCATTTCTTTTTCTTGAAAATGGCTCCAAAATCGGAGCCGAAACGTCGAATTTCAATAAATTCTATACGCGGTTCAACCCGAACTTCCAGTTTTCATATATATATATATATATATATATATATATGCTGAATACTTGTTTCAAGGAGCAATAAATGTTCCAGTGACTGTAAAACAGTCGAAAACAATCCTTTAGGAACTCACTATACCTTTGTATAGATTGTATGGCATATGTCCGACAGAAAACAACTACTTCTCTGGCTAATACCTTTACAGATATTGATATTGATATTTCGCATCCGAAATGTCCTTCTGGAGCGCTCTCTAATCTGTTGCCGCGGTGGATCCTGTAAGCGATTGCAGTGTTCATCCCGGCGAACGATGACGGGCACCGGGCCCCCGCGTGTATACAACGTTGTTCCTTCAAAGTAAGGATCTTTGCACATATGTCTGACAGATAAAATTCAATATCTGTCGAGGTATTAGCCAGAGAAGTAGTTGTTTTCTGTCGGACATATGCCATACAATCTATACAAAGGTATAGTGAGTTCCTAAAGTATTGTTTTCGACTGTTTTACAGTCACTGGAACATATATATATATATATATATATATATATATATATATATATATATATATGGTTGGCTTCCTGTTGTTGACTTCCTTTGTTTCTATTTTTACATCCAAGTGTTGTACATCTTCGCACTTGATTTTACCGTACTGATGAGAGCTTAAGCTCGAAACACGTGTCTACGGTTGCACAACAATTTGAGGGCTATACCCAATAACTTTTCTATTTATATTTTTATATATTGCCCCTCGATAAATCCATTCTGATTTATATTCTCCTGGGTAGGATTGTCACGCTGGTAGCTATATCTGCCTCCGTGGCGACGTTAGTTGTTGCTTTGAAAGCTCAAGGTCTTCTAACCGAAGCCACAAATGTGTGGTTGGCTTCCTGTTGTTGACTTCCTTTGTTTCTATTTTTACATCCAAGTGTTGTACATCTTCGCACTTGATTTTACCGTACTGATGAGAGCTTAAGCTCGAAACACGTGTCTACGGTTGCACAACAATTTGAGGGCTATACCCAATAACTTTTATATATATATGAATGACGATTGATGAATGAGGAGCTATATATATAAACATATAAAGGATAGTTTTTTTTTGGTGTGACTCTTAAGTTGTAGAGCAACCGCAGACACGTGTTTCACAGTGTAGGTCATCATCAGTACGGTGTAGCCAAGTGCAAAGATATGCAACATTTGGTTGCAAAGTCAGAAACAAAGGAAGTCAACAACGGAAAGCCACAAATGTGCGGTTGGCTTCTGATGCCTGCATTTAGTTTTTTGCGGTTTTTTTCTGTAATTTCTTCATTTTCGTGAGGAGTACATGATGCAGAAAAGGTGTCAAAAACAAAGGAGAATAATTGCAGTTCTTACTTGTTTGGTTCCTTGGATACTATATTCATGAATTCAATGAAATTTTTGCGAAATGTTTTGCAAAACATTTATAAACACGAAAAAGTCCTACTTTACGAACTTGTATCATTGTATCATAAATAACTATTATGGTTACCTGTTTGGATGGTCTGGGGACTCCTGGATGTATAACATGATCTTTGTACAGAATCACATCTGCATCTGCAGCTTTACTTCTATCATCGGTAAGAGAGCATCTGCTGACTGGACATCCATGAAATGAAGCCGATCCCGGTTTTTGACCCCAAGTGCCCAAACCGTTGTATGCTAAGATGACTTTTTCTAGACTGTCGTAACCTGAAAAGAGTAATGCTCGTTACTCACTGAAAATGTGAATAGTCACTGATTTTGCGTTTTTTTTTTTTAAATACTACGTTGACACAATCGTATGAATATGTCATCCCAGAGGTTATCTTGAAAGATGGAAAATAGCGAATGAAAGTTTGTCTTTCAGTCGCAGATGATTCCACATCTTAATTTATGAACAATCTGCTCATACTTTCAAAAAAATTAACATGCCTTACCCATGACAGGTTTATGTCAAAAAAACTGAAGAGTGTGCTTACCAATTCTTCTGACCTCCCCGATGATCTACGAGGAGTGAAATAGATTTTCGTCGATCAAAATTATAGTCTGGGGGATAGTCACGGATTTTGGGATACGATTTTACTCAGTATGTCTTTTGGAGGACAGAATTGTCCGTATATCCTCATGATAATAATGCATGAATCAAAGAATCGTCGTAGGTTCTTCATATTAAAAAATAATAATAATATTTTCGAAAAATTATGTGTTTCGGTACGATTCCAATCAGGCTGCCATGTGTTTTGTAATAAACTAATAGACGTAAAATACTCGAAATATCATTGGCATACCATTAGGATGGGCGGAGAATTTCTTTTATCAAACACAATTTCACGTGACCATACCAGCCATTCGGACCCACCCTAACGGCCTGCCAATGATTTTTCGAGTATTTTAGTTTTATTATTTCATCACGAAATACATGGCAGCCTGATTGAAATCGGACCCGAATAATAACAATTATTATTCTTATTATCATTATTTTTCAATATGAAGAACCCATGACGATTCTTTGGTTCATGTATTATCATGAGGATATACGGACAATACTGTCCTCCAAAAGGCATACTGAGTAAAATCATATCCCAAAATCTGTCACTTTCCCTCGGTCTATTATTGGAGACCTAGCGAAAGAGATGCAATTCCCGCATCAATGAATTGAACGGTTACTGTAAGTGATACTTCTGAATAACATTTTCCATTGTCCCATTTACATGAATCCCCAATGGAAACTGTATAATTAAAAAATCAACTATCAGTATGAAAATGAAAACTTTCACTTTCACAAGTCAGGGTCTTTCACAATATCTATCGTGTTTAGTTCAATGTCCAGCGTGGCCTTACCCCGGAAAGTAGTTGTGGTGGCCGTGCTGGTAGAGCGTTCGCCTGTGGAGTGAAGGGTTGAATGTTCAAATCCCCGCATGGTCATCGGTCTCGTGCATGGCATCACACGTTGAAAAGTAAGTGCTGCGTCTTCCCTAGCTCACACAAGTCTCTCGAAGACTTCTGAGGGTTGCGCCTAGGGGTGCAATCAGTTGACGGAAATAACAATTTTTTTTTATAATTTCTTTTAGATATAACAAAAATAGCTTAATTTTTCTCGTAGTTTCCATTTCCAGAGGAGTCCTGTTTTACAATTGTGACTGTTTCTCTTTTCAACTTAAATTAGGAAACTTTCACGTATCTGCTCTTACATACTTCGGAAAATAGAAGGTAATCCGAGGAAATGTAGGGAAACGTCTGCTGTAATTCTGGCTGGGGTACGTTACATAATGGTTCGGCGAAATTTAACTTTCCATCGATTTTCCTTCCAAACCGAACGCTAATGGGGTCCCGTGATGAATTCAAAGGTATTTTTATACCCAACCATCATGCCTATTGATTTTCTTGAACTTTGCTTTTGAACGCCCTAAACTCACTCTGATGCGTAGAAATAATTAAGAAATATCAAATTTATTGTAATTATAAATTATAACACTGTGATAAAGGGATACTAACTATGAACGAATCAACTATACCAGTTTTCATAAATTGCGAGATAGACAGACTAAGTAAATGATGGAAGATTTCTATCAAGGTATACAGGGTAAACCACGATGAGCTTAGTCGACAGGTATATGGGACACTACTGGGAGTATTTTTCTGAAAATTTGTATACGGGAGTTTTCCGAGGAGCTAGTTTCAGTTGTCTACGATTTCCGGTTATACCAGAAGTGGACCCCAACTTTGTTTTTTTTAATGGAAACACCCTGTTTTTATTACATTTTTAGAATCTACCATAAATTTAAATATAACTTTATTCAAAACATCATCCGACTGAAGGGCTCCAGTTTTCAGTAATTTCCGTTTTTTGAAAATTTGTACGAAGCAGAGCCTCCACAAAAAAAAAATTGGAAACAGAGAGTCAAAAATTGCCAGAATTTAGCTGAATAAGACCTGGACCTTCCTAAATCTTTGGAAACTTTTCAAAAAAATTATATGGGGTGCTCAGAAATTGGCGCCAAATTCGGCTATAACGAAAATTGTATGACCCAAGTTTTTTCAAATGGCAACCCTACTTTTCCTCAACGCCGCGCCGGTGGATTCTACGCTACAAAATAGTGTGAGCTCATGCTTACAACCATACAGTATTATGATAAAGTAATGCACAAAATTCATAAAACGTACAACGATCACTTTTGAAAAACATGCAAAAACACGTCAAACTGTCTTTTTTTATTCCGCATCTTTTGACATAAGTTACAAAAATAACACGTCAAAGTTGGTTTAATGGACTGTTTAGTTAATTGAATAGTTATTATGAAACTTACGTTCATTTCGTTTTTTATTCATTTTCTCGTTTTTTTTCTTATGTGAGCCCTACTACAACTATTTTTCCCTTGTGTAAAAACACAAGCTCTATCACATAATGTAATAAAAATCTTAGCTTCCCATTAAAAAAATTTGTTGATGACGTCATAACTTTGACAACTTTGACGTGTTATTTTTGTAACTTATGTCAAAAGATGCGGAATAAAAAAAACAGTTTGACGTGTTTTTTCATTTTTTTCAAAAGTGATCGTTGTACGTTTTATGAATTTTGTGCATTACTTTATCATAACCCTATATATCTGAATTGAAAGGTTTTTGTAGAAACTTTTGGAAAAACTAAAATTTCCGTGTGGTTATTAGAGGTATCTGAATTATCAGAAGAATAGACAAGAAACAAATGCTGAAGTGTCAACAAACAATATTTGCTACTGATTTGCGTTTAAGCTTACAGAAATTTTTCAAGTCCCGTTTAGAATTTAAAAATAAACATTACTTCAATTTGTTTATCATTTTTGGAGAATTTGACATGGTTATTGAAATTATTGAAAGAGTCTGTGAAACCTTCCCTAGGCGATATCAGGATAGACCAAAGCATACTCATGACACCATGACGCAGAGCATTTACAAATGTAAAACATTGTATACATTATTTTATTTTTTAGAAATCGAGAATATTATCAATATTTTTGACATCGATATTTTTTATGTATCTTTCGAATATGGTTTTTAGTAGAAACATTGAGTTCAGACTTGGTGCCATTGGTTGAAAATACCTGGTTCCTATAGTTTTTTAGCTGCATTTGTTTGTCTTTAGAATCATTTCTGGTTTGGTAATGATGGTCAATTGTTTGTAAGTCAGAACGATTTTTAAATAGGTAAATTATCAAACTAAAGACAGTTACCTCAGACTCATTACATTTGCTTCTTTAAATAGACGCTTTGTACTGTGTTTCATATTTCTAAAATAAATAGTTTTCAATATTTTTTTTGAAGTATTTCAACCTGTTCCAAATGATTTGACATAGTTCCTCTCCAGCTGGTAATTCCGTAACTTAGACGAGATTCAACAAGTGCGTAGTATACTGTTTTACAGTATTTTTCTCAATTGTTTAAATTTATTTAATAAAAATCTTAACGTCTTAGCAACGTCTGACAAGTCCATCTTAAGTGAGAATCTACTTTCACCCCAAGATATTTTATTTCGTTTTTAGGGAGATATCGATGTTCTTGACAGATATTTTCTTAAAAGTAGGTAAATTATTTTTATAACTGTTGACTGTTAAAAAAAAAGAATGTATGTGGCAACCCTCATATACCAGCGTCGTCCAAGATATCCAATAACTGTGATTGGTTCACAGTGCAAAAACTCCTTTGCCAAATCAAGGAATTCTACTGTTATTGGTTCGGCCTTATCAACAGACTTATAGATTGAGGTAATTAAGCACTGAAGGGCGTCATCAGTTGAGAGTCCTTCTTCACTGCCTTTTCCATCAAATTTCAAAAAAATTGTTATTGATCTGTAATTAAATATATTTTCTTTTTTGTCTTTTTTATGTATTGGAGTAACTAAGGCTGTTTCATAGTGAGAAGGAAATACTCCACTAGTGAAAATGAAATTTATTAGACTAGCAATAGATTTACATAATAGACTTTCCAATTTTTTTAATATTTCGGCTTTTAAATTCTTTATTCAACTTCAGTGATCTCACAAAGTCTCTAATTTCCTCTACAGTCATAGATATCCAATAAAAAGTATAAGGATTTTTTTTCTCGTTGGTGGAGGATTAGTTGGTCGTAGATTATAAAAATGCAATAAAAAACAGGGTGTTCCATTTGAAGAAAAAAGTATAACCGGAAGTCGAGGTCCCCGTATACAAATTTTCAAAAAATACTCCCAGCAGTTTCGCATATTCATATCGACTCAGCTCATCGTAGTATACCCTGTACCTATCACCTTGATACTAATATACCCATAATACCTAAAAATCTAAAAAAGAAACAATAACAAAACATTCAACAACAATATAATGATAACGAAGATAATATCCAAAAAATTGAAAGTCATTGATCAACTGACATCAACTCTTTGCCAAATAATCCGAGCTTTCGATTTTATAAGTTGCATATGTCATTTTTAGTGTTACTGAAGAGCAGTGAACACTAAAATGCACAGCATAAGCGCTCCGACCGATGCTAGGTTACAAACAATTTTGGATGAATAGTCGTTAAATCGCAAACAATTTTGGATAAATAGTCGTTAAATAGCTAGTAATTTTAGATGAATAGTCGTAAAATCGCTAACAATTTTGGATGAATGGTCGTTAAATCGCTAACAATTTTGGCTGAATAGTCGTTAAATCGCTAACAATTTTGGATGACTAGTCGTTAAATCACTAACAATTTTGGATGAATAGTCGTTAAATCGCTGATAATTTTGGATGAAAAGCCGTCAAATCGCTAACCATTTTGGATGAATAGTCGTTAAATAGCTAATAATTTTGGATGAATAGTCGTAAAATCGCTAACAATTTTGGATGAATGGTCGTTAAATCGCTAACAATTTTGGCTGAATAGTCGTTAAATCGCTAACAATTTTGGATGACTAGTCGTTGAATCACTAACAATTTTGGATGAATAGTCGTTAAATCGCTGATAATTTTGGATGAAAAGCCGTCAAATCGCTAACCATTTTGGATGAATAGTCGTTAAATAGCTAATAATTTTGGATGAATAGTCGTTAAATCGCTAACAATTTTGGATGAATAGTCGTTAAGTAGCTAATAATTTTGGATTGGTAGTCGTAAAATTGCTAGCAATTTTGGATGAATGGTCGTAAAATCGCTAACAATTTTGGCTGAATAGTCGTTAAATCGCTAACCATTTTGGATGGCTAGTCGTTGAATCACTAACAATTTTGGATGCATAGTCGTTAAATCGCTAACAATTTTGGATGAATAGTCGTTAAATCGCCAACAATTTTGGATGAATAGTCGTAGAATCGCTAACAATTTTGGATGACTAGTCGTTAAATAACTAACAATTGTGGCTGAGAAGTCGTTAAACGCTAACAATTTTGGATGGATAGTCGTTAAATCACTAACAATTTTGGATGATCAGTCGTTAAATCACTAATAATTTTGGATGAATAGTCGTTAAATCGCTAACAATTTTGGATGTATAGTCGTTGAATCACTAACAATTTTGGATACATAGTCGTTAAATCACTAACAATTGTGGCTGAGAAGTCGTTAAACGCTAACAATTTTGGATGGATAGTCGTTAAATCACTAACAATTTTGGATGATTAGTCATTAAATCACTAATAATTTTAGATGAATAGTCGTTAAATCGCTAACAATTTTGGATGGATAGCCGTTAAATCACTAACAATTTTGGATGAATAGTCGTTAAATCGCTAACAATTTTGGATGAATAGTCGTTGAATCACTGACAATTTTGGATGCATAGTAGTTAAATCGCTAATAATTTTGGATGAGTAGTCGTAAAATCGCTAACAATTTTGTATGAATAGTTGTTGAATCGCTAACAATTTTGGCTGAATAGTTGTTAAATCGCTAACAATTTTGGATGAATAGTCGTTGAATCACTGACAATTTTGGATGCATAGTAGTTAAATCGCTAATGATTTTGGATGAGTAGTCGTAAAATCGCTAACAATTTTGGATGAATGGTCGTTAAATCACTAACAATTGTGGCTGAGAAGTCGTTAAACGCTAACAATTTTGGATGGATAGTCGTTAAATCACTAACAATTTTAGATAATTAGTCGTTAAATCAATAATTATTTTGGATGAATAGTCGTTAAGTCGCTAACAATTTTGGAAGAATAGTCGTAAAATCGCTAACAATTTTGGATGAATAGTCGTTGAATCGCTAACAATTTTGGCTGAATAGCTGTGAAATCGCTAACAGTTTTGGATGAATAGTCGTTAAACCGCTAACAATTTTGGATGAATAGTCGTAAAATGGCTAACAATTTTGGATGAATAGTCGTTAAGTCGCTAACAATTTTGGATGAATAGTTGTTAAATCGCTAACAATTTTGGATAAATAGTCGTAAAATCGCTAACAATTTTGAATGAATTGTTATTCTGTCTTCGTAAGGTTAGTCAGGTTTGGTAAGGTTGGCTAGTAACTCACGCATATTCAACACAGTTTGCCCTTTTCTTGTCTTGTCAGTTAAACTGATCGCCAATTCAGTGACTAATCAGAGAGCGCTTATGTCGTCTCTAAAGAGCAAAAGGTTTTTCATCATTCTTTGGTAGAATTTTTGTATGTTCGTTCCACAACAAGTCTGTTTTGCATATCAATAACTCTCTTAAGGTATTTGGAACGCAAGAGCAGTTTTCTTACAAATACAATGAAAATTTGGTATGGTATTTCTCGACAGTGGCAACATCAGCTGAATTTTTTTGAGAATTTTCGTCCATTTAGAATCGGATATAATTGTACTCAAAGTTGCTCCCCAATAGACTTTTAAATCATAGCACCATAGGCCAATTGCAATCATTGTTTCAAATAACACGTTGTACAGAAGAAACGCGTCTTACAAATTTGATGGAAAACTAGCACATGTCAATAAACTCGATAACAATGCTAATTACCAAATCTGGAAAAATTCGTCCATCTAATTATCGAAATACAAGCTCCCAAATTCGGCATTATTTTGATCGATAAGAGCATAAAAATGACCACGTCAAGAGCAATGGCAACAACGCGCTGCAGCTCGTAAGGAACACGAGAAATATATTCCGAAATAAATAGACCAGGACATATAGAAAATTGAAACTCTAGAATTGGAGAATTGGACAGCTTCCCTGCCCATATTGTCAACAGCATATGATTATATGGGAATTTTGGAAAAGATTAGTCGTGAAATTGGAATAATTTTCTGAACAAAATAGCCATATAAAATTTGTAATTACTTTTTTGGTTTGCGTAGTATATTTTACCGCTCTTTCTAGTTTGGCCCGATTCCATTTGCGTCGGAATTCATGAATTTTTTCCTGAAGTTCTGCACATTTGCATAAATCAAGAACGATTATCATATAACATTCCATTTTCCATTTTTAACTTTTTTCTGCTGCCGACATCGCTGCGAATGCACTGCGTCTTTTTTACAAATGGCTTTCTTTAATGAACCGTCCCTTGTGAACTAAATCGGTTCGCGCCATTGTTTTAACAATTTATCAGTTTTCAATCACTTTTAAGCAATCTGATCGTCGGGACTATAAAAGTTACTGACACTGACACTAGATTGGATGGTTGAAATGATGGGAGAATCGTACAGCCGGAACACCAAATTCACTTTTATGATCGACGTATGTCTAATGGGCCTCAAATAGAAAACTTTTGGCGCATACCGTACCGTTCCAAATACCTTAACTAAAAAATATCACTCATTTCCTACCTTGATAATCCTCCGGGACGTACATCAACTGATCCACCACCCTATCCCCATCGGCCTGATCCGGAAACAGCCGCGGCGGCCCCTTGTGGTTCCCCGGAAACTCGGTGCCGCCGGTCATGAACCAGGGCTTGCCTCGCTGCCGCTCCGTGATAGGTTCGGCCTCGTCGAGGCCGGCCGAAGCGTCGGCGAGCGCAGCCGAAGACGCGCCGACCTCGTCCGAGACTTCTTCTTTGTCTCGTCGCTCGGTCTCGACGCGCAGCCACGAGAAGCGGTCGTGGAGCGAGACCAGCACCGAGACGGTGAAGAAGAAGAGGATGAGGAGGAAGAGTCTTCGCGCCGATAGTCGGGGGGGCATTTTCAGGGATACTCCATTACCTGGAAAACAAGGGGAAGAATGGTTTGTTTGAGTGGTTGACAATGTTTTACTTTGAGTAAGGTTATTCTGGACTTTCATTGTCTGAAAAAATTAAAGAAATTCAATTCTCTGCAATTTTATTCACGATGTTTCAACTGTCGAAATATACAGGCGTTATCAAGTGTATAAATGCGACACTCTCAAGGATACTTCTTATATATGATATGGCTAATTTTGTCATTAGCCTAGGGGTAGTTTGCCGGTTTTCATGTAAGCTTGTTAATTACAGTGCCGAGCCCCTCCGGTACAGCATTGTTAATTCTTATCGCAATTTCAATTGATACCCTACAAAGTAAATTGGTTTCGTTAGCAGCATCTTGAATAAAATCCCTTGATAAAACTTTAGATTGCTTTCCTCGGTATGCGACGCTTTTGTTCTTAGTGAGCAGGACCAATTTTGAAAACTACCTTATATCAATATTTTCCTAAACATTCAATGTACTTACATGGTGGTTCTTCGAGTTGTAAGGCCGACGTATATTTACAGAAGTTCACGACGTTTCGCCAACACGAGTGGTTAGCATTTTCAAGAGATATTTTTTCAAAGTTTCTTGTTTTTCAATTCGCTGACAAAAAACAAATGTCGAGCATTAGACAGCGAATTAAGAAACAAGAAACTTTGAAAAAATATCTCCTGAAAATGCTAACCACTCGTTTTGGCGAAACGTCGAGAACTTCTGTAAACATACGTCGGCCTTACAACCCGAAGAACCACCATGTAAGTGACGATGGCCGCGAAAGCCTTTCACAATTTATTCAATGTACTTTTCAACATAGAATAGACATAACATTGGAAATTGAACCAAATATGACTCCTCTGTTCATATTTTCAATAAAATCAATGGCGTAATATGTTCACACTGTTAATTATCAAATTGAGAATAGAAATCGAATTGTTTCAGTTTTTTTTTAAACAAATAAATAACGCTGAAAATGAATTTATTCCATACCGATGTATGGACCGCGCTGTATGTTATTAAGATAATAAAATGTGTACGATACGTTCACTTTACAACACGATAGGTATTTACAATTAGTTTTAATATTTGAAATTAATAAGGAAATTCTTATCTGAAGTGTAGAAATACTAAAAATTTGGGTTTTTCATAGATAACAATTTGAAGTGGGGTGTACAGTTGTGTGCATAAAAAAGTCGTACAGCAGCTATAGAATATTGTGAGTCAGGCTTGTCAATCTTAATTATCAAACTTCTTATCGACTTTGACAAGTAGTAGGCCAAGGTGTAGATAAAAATAAGAGGCTCTTTTCACACAAAATAAAAGACGCAAACGGTTTATACCACTTTTCATAAGATAGTTCGTAAATGCAAAATCGCTTTGTGGAATTTTTTAAAGAAGAAATAGTGAAAAAAATTACAATTTTCTTGGTTTTTTGGAAATATCTCATAGAATATTCAAGGAATCGATTTACAGTCGATAGAACTTTTGTAGAAATTTATAAAACCATAAAACGGTTTTGTATACGCCCAAATCGGTGCATTTTTCACTGATAAATTAACTCCTCTATAAAATGTGTCATTTAAAGATGACTGTATTGTCATTTTGACAGCGATAAAAAAGGTGCATCGTTTTAAATCACCGATAAAAACGCCTGTTCCTCTTTAGCGTCTACATCTAGTATGCTTACGTCACTTTAATGTCTGCCCTGTCAGTTATTTAAGTATTGTTGATAGTTGATACTGAAACATTACAACATGAGTCGTTTTGGGGAAGTTTCGACTCAAAAAATAACAAAAAATATAGAAAAAGCAAGCCCGCAATCTACAAAAAATACTAAAGCGTCAATATGGAGACAATTTATATTCGGTCGTTAATTTATCTTGCCAAAAAACGCTCGAGCTTTTGTTTTAAGGATAAATTTCTTTTTAACTCAAAATTTTTCCATCAGTAATTTTGCTCGAAAAACTGACATTTGAAAAAATCGCTCGACCTTCGGTCTCGCGATTTTGTCATGTCAGTTTTTCTCGTAAAATTAGTGATTGTCAAAATTATTTCGTTACAAAAAAGAAAGTTGTCCGATAAAAAAAAAGCTCTTGTGTTTTTACTGTTGAGAAAATCTGGGAAAACCTCGAAAAAGAGACCATTTTTCAAAAATTTATACTCTTTTCCATACATGTTATCTTTAATGTTATCAGTACTTCCAATACAATTTCACAGCATCCAGTGGTCTTTCTGTGTCGTTACAATAGAAACGGTTTTTTGGCACGCCGCGTATTTGACTGTGTTTGCTCGTAGTTGCTTCAATTTCAAGTTATTTTCAAAAAAATGGATGTTGATTATGATAGTGGTAGTAATACCCCATCGGGTATATCTCACTGAAATATACCTTATAACTGGAATGCCAATGCAGGAATATGCGCGAAGAATTTTTGTGCCATCCATGGGAATGGAAATATCAGAATCTGCGCCGACGCAGTAGATGAAAATATATGAAAATCATGTCTTTGATCATAACAGAGACCAGTGAATTGTTCTGTGATGAAAACATACGTCTTTGATCAAATAATTCGGCCAGGAGCGGCTTAGGCGCTATTTATCATATATCTATTAACTACGAATATGGATAATAAAGAAAGCCTATGTGATGCCAAAAAAAATGAGCGTCGACTTCGAATTGGACGCTGCTGAATTAATGCGCTTGCGCCAGACATTCCTTTTCAAAGACACGATTTTGCTTTTTCATCTCTTTCTAGCGTGCATGGTTCGGCAGCAAAAATTATCGAAGATATGAGAAGCATATCTTATGTGGTGCTGATTCAGCAAATTCCAACATAACCTCATAATATAGATAAGTTTACAGAGAGCAAGTGTAGATTGTGCTAATTATAAGAGGGCGGCACTATATGGCTTTTATTACTGAGAATATTACACATTTTATAAATTTCTAGGTTCATGCCTGAAAAAATTTAAGATCGCCGCGTTTTACTTCGAGTTCGTGTTCAGGAGGCAAAAAATACATCACTGATCACTACTAGCATTGTTTAAATAGAACATAGTCAATGCCTGTGGAAAAGGTATTGGACACAAACGCGAGTGTCATCTATCGTAATTAGTTACAAACATGAATATTTGACGTCATTTTAATGCAGGTTTCTTCAAAAAACCATGATTTTACTGCTTTTCCATTGTTTTAATCAAGTTACGACATGACTTGGAGGTCAGATCACTGAAGTTACATAAGGTTGACTATCTTCTATATAAAGTTTATGCTAGTAGCATTGTTTATATTATAAACAATGCTACTAGCATTGTTTACTAGCAAACTATTTTTCTCGGCGATTATGAGGCCGATGTGGAACGAGATTTACCTTTTCAAACAATTGTCCGTCACATACCCAATCCATATTTCTCTAAGTTTAATGGGTTTAATGAGTTTTCATCCGTCTTTGGCAGAAAATTGATTGATGAAACTCTGGTAGCAGGTAACAAACAGACATTTTATTATTAGACTTACAAATGAATCATTGAATCGTTTTTTTAATGACACGAAGTTTAGTTGACGTCTTGCAAGCATAACCTTAAAAATGTATGACGTTTCTCGTGATTCAGAATTCGGCATGCGCGCGTCAGTTTGAGAAAAGGTAAGATAGATATTTTTGGCTTCAATTTGAATACATTGCGTCTTATGGAGTGTTATCAATATTTGTAGTTAATAGATATATGCTATTTATAGCAGTTCATTGAGTTCAGTCCTCCATTTTATGTTTGGTTTTGCTTGTGTGAGTTTTTTCCCAGAAAATGTTCAAAAAAAGAGTAGCTATAGGTTATCACATTTGAAACTCCTCGGTAGGGCATTGTGTTTTTCAATTTGTTTTTCATTATAAATTATTTTTTATCGTAAGTTCATTTTTATCCTGGGAAAATTAATGTGGTATGATAATTTTTCTACGATTTGATATTTGTGAAATCTAGTTTCAAGCTAATCCGAATTGTAAGCGTCAGACCGCGGTGGTTTTTCATCAATTTAGTCGTATGGATATTCGTCATCTATACTATATGGACCAGAATATTAGTACGCATGCTCCCCCCTTGACTTTTTTTACTGCTGCGCGAGGTTCAAAAGGGTACACTTTTGAGAAGTTGCATTGGCATTCCAGTTATAAGATATATTTCAGTGGTATATCTGAGAAAGCAAATGCAATAGTATCTAATATGTTACCAGCCAAATCCAAGTTAATATAAGAGAAAACATATGACCAATTTCGTGAATGGTGCGACAAAAAACATGTAAAGGTTTCTGAAAATGTGCTTATATGCTATTTTGAGGAAAAATCTAAAATTATAAAACGTTATGTAGTGTCTACTCAATGTTGAAACGCACATTGAATGTTAGGGAAAATATTGATATAGAAGAAAGTTTTCAAAATTGGTCCTGCTCATTAAGAACAAAAGCGTCGGATACCAGGGAAAGAAATCTAAAGTTTCATCAAGGTATGATATCAATAAACTTATTCAAGAGGATGATAACGAAACAAATTTACTTTATAAGGTACAGATGTAATCATAATTTTGTAAGATAAGTAGTAATTTTAATATTTTTCATTTGTAGGTTGTCCTAATTTTGGGTATCAGCGGTGCTTGTCGCCTTGAAGAATTACTACATATAACTATTGATGCCATTGAAGATGCTGGATCTATATCGATAGTTAAAATACCTGATACGAAGAACTATTTTGCAAGAACGGTTACTGTTTCAAATTCTGATTAACAGAGATATACCGCACTTCGGCCGCCTCATACAAAAAGTAACAGATTATTTTTGAAATATTCGAGATGAAAATGTATTAACCAACATGTGGGGATAAATAAAATAGGAGAGATTCCCAGCTTGATTGCAAAATGGCTTGGAAAAGACATGTATAAGAGCTACTCAGGTCACTGTTTCAGGAGAAGCTCTGTAACTCTTCTGGCCATTGCAGGGGGCAACATTACATCCATAAAACGTCATGGTGGCTGGAAATTTGCCTCCGAAGCAGAAGCATATATAGTTTTAATAGCAAAATTGAGATTTCTATCAAAATATTGAATTTTCCATCTTCTTCCGAACAAATTAAAATAAAATTATGAGGTTTATTTCATCATTTTCAGAAAATTAGTCAATGGACGAAGTGACAGACGGGTGTTCAAAGGACCCCGCACTTTTCTTAAACAAACTGACGACGAGTAAAATTTTCTGATAATTTGGTATGTTGTTGTACTCGACTTAGTTACCAAAAGTGTCAATACTATGTCTAGTTGTCTAGATACGGGGTGTTGAAGCTGAAAATGGCCCAGATTTTCGAAATTTTTTTTTGGTAACTTTACGTTCTAGATTATATTTCTGTTGCTTAGTTTAGTACATTTTCAAATTATACAATGGTGGATTCGTATGAATAAAAATATTCATATTTATGGGGTGACTCACAATTGAATGGTATTTTTAGAAGAAAATGTATTTTTAGGAGAAAATATCGCATAGTATTACATTTTATACAAGATGTTTCATAGAGAGAACCACAATAGCAAATAATTTTGTTTAAGGATTAGTCAAAACCATTTACTCATGTAAATGTAACCATTCTCTCAGTATATAATTATTTCAATAACGTTTCGAAAGGTACGATTTCTACATCCGATCCTTATTGCCAGTTTTCTAGAATCAGGAGATTAAAGTGGATGAATATCGATTTGATCAGTTTTCTATTCCTCAAATTGAAAAACTGCATTGACTTATATTGCATATGTTAGTTCAATATAAGTTTTGGTCAGATGTACATTGGAATTTACAGCAAAAAATATTTGCTGCTACAGCGTGATTCATGATACGTTTTTCAAACACTCAATAATTCTCCATTTGCGCCACAGATAACTTATTTCTCAAATTTAATACTTACCATTTCTCAATTTCGAGGCTTGAAGATTTCACTATCATTACTTTTATACAGGTACAGCCATTCAGCAAACCATCAAATATAATCACGTTTGTAAATTATTTAAAAAAGTACTTGCAATTTTTTATTTCTTCTGAGTAACTTGATAATGTAACGATTCTGTCCTTGCGGAAAAGTACGGACCTGTCATTACAGGCGTCAACGCTTCTCGATGTGCGACATCTAGATGTGAATGGAAGTAGTTCCAGAACTATCTAGAGAAGAACCCTTCGTGTATATAAGCATCACGTCGCAGTTTGAAATTAAAATAGTGTTATATAAATAAGATAATTTGTGATATTATAGATTAGAAGTTCGAATTTATGTTTACAAAACCGTTTATACTTTATATTTATTACAGTACTATAACCGTTTTTGGATGCAATGCCTACGGAGTTCGCGGTAGAAATAAAATTGCTTTTTTAGATATCACAGAATAGGCATTGGGCAACATTGGCATCTTTCCGTACTCATGCGTAGAAATACTTGTATATTACCTTTATCTCTATAGTGTGCGAATTTTTAGTAATAATTTCCGAATTAAGCCCTCTTAGAACGAAACCGAAAACTATTAGAGCTGCACCAAGAACGAAAGAAATATTTACTGATGTAATTCTCTCTTACCTTCTTAAACATGGGACAGAGGAGGCGTGCAATGAAATGATATCAGATAACATTAGTTTCTATACGTGAGAATGAATAACCAGCACACTGAATTTCACGATCCTGATAACGGCGATTAAAAATATTGATTATTGGCACAGTGATAAGAGAATGAAGTTTATCAAGGTGCCTGATCGAATTGTGACTTTTCCTTGTCTCAATAGCAGATTTAATAATTTTGAAGCTCAAGTAAAGCTAGTTTTTACTTAATTACTTTCACGTATCCTATAAACTGTTCAAAATGTTGTCCATTTTGATCTAAACAGCAATAAAGTCTGTTTTAAAACTCCTCTCTTAACACTTTGGAAAACTTCACCGGGTATTGACCAGCAAGCTGTTCTTTTAAGTTCATCAATATCAGCAGGTTGTGTTTTACAAACAACGGATTTAAGATGTTCTCAAAGAAAGAAATCTGAGGGAGTTAAATCCGGTGATCTAGGAGGCCATTCAACTGCCAATCCATCTATCAGGGAATCTCTAGTACAACCACTGTCGAACGGGAAGGAATTAATGAGGTGGAGCACCGACCTATCGGAACTTTAACAGATCCTCCTGCAAAAGTACATTATATACCTTTTCCATCAATTTGAGATCATATCTCGTGAATTATAGGTAAGGAGATCGATAGTATCTTTAATCATATCAAGGTACAAAAATACCAGGCCAAACATTAATTTTTTGTGGGTGTCGTGTATGTTCTTCTCGACAAATATGTGGGTTTTCGTCACTCCAATTGCGGAAATTTTGTCTATCAACATTGCCATTCAGAAAAAAATAACATTCATCGCTAAAACAGATGTTTATCAAACGATTGTGGATGATATTGACTCGATGAGACAAGGTCATATTCTTTTTTCATAATCTTCCTCGTGGAGCTCTGCGAGTTAAATGTATGAAATTTACATATTTTCTCTCTCGTGACATTCCCGCCTGTTTTGCTACTGATATTAAGAAGCTCGTGAGCTCTGCAGCAAATGTTCCTTAAACTCCAATTTGAGCTTCTTCATTTAGTACTCTGGGTTTTTTTCTTTTTTTCAGTCTAAGTTTTCACTGAACCAGTTTCGTAAAACTTTGTCACCAAATCAAGCAATTACATTACAATTTGGATTTTTTTTTTTTTCATTAAAAAGAAATGCTGCCGTCCCTGCGCACTTTCCAACCTCTTCATAAACCGTTCCTTCAATTCTTTCTTGAATAATGTAAACCATTATCACACTTTCATACACTTATTAAAGTTATCACTAGCCCAACAAGTAATACTGCATTAACAATACTATCGCTTCGTTAAAATTTGCTGAACAAGTTTTTGCTTGAAAAGAAAAGTTTTTTACTGCAGAAGTAGAAAAACAGAAGGCTATCTGTGGAATTTCAGCGATGAGAATTAAAAATTTATCAGCATTTAATAAACGGAACTACATTATTCTATTAGATTTCATTTTGATGTAAATTTTTGAAGCTATAATGGCTATTACGTGGACCCCGATAAAGGGTTGGAGCGGTACCATCTAATCTTTTAACCAGTTCTACTAAAATAGGCTGGTGCCGAAACGAATTCTGAACGCTTCAAAAAAGAAAAAAAGTAACAGGCAAGGACCAGGTGGAAAATTATTTATAAGGTGTCCAGGTGGAGAATATTGTTGAGGTTCCAACTTTAGGGAAAAAACTATTTAAACAAGAAGAGGCATAAGATGTCCGGAGGACTGCTCATTGCTAATAACCTATACAATAGGAAAAGTTGGGTCGAAAATCCATCAGAAAACAACTACTTTCCTGGATAATGCCACGACGAACATTGAATTACATCTGATGAAATTTCCGTGCAGAGTTCCTACAAGGTTATCTCTGCAATTGCTTGTTGCATGGGAATGTTCATCGAAACATTCGGACCACCTATATATCGATTTCGGGGTGTTGCCCCTCATCAGTATAGGGTAGGTCTTGAACTAATTACTGCAATGAATGAATCGACAACCAAACCCATTTCAAGACCGAAACTGAGATCGCGCCCGCATAGTGGATAACTCCAAACTGCGAGCGCCATCTAGAAGAAGACACTCAAAATGGTGAAATGGGGAGGCAGTTTAGGGGTTGAAATTTTTTTTTTGCGATTTGCGTCTAAACGTAACCTCCTAGCAGAATATGTTGGATAAAAAAGTTGTAGATAATAAAAAAATCGAAAACTTCTTTATTTAACGCTTTTTGGCATAACATCAAATTAACCGTCAAAATGACAAAAAACCGATTTTTCAATATTTTTTCAGATGAAAATTTGTAGATATAACACCCGTTTGTACCGACAGATTTAGGTAAAGTTTAGACAAAAGTGGCACTTTAAATGACACATGTTATCGCACCGCATCCAAAACTACCCTAAAACTCAACTTAAGATAAGCGGTCAATTTTCTAGATTTGAAGAAAACTTAGTGACACGTTCCTGACGTTCCCGATAGAAAATATATTCAACGACGATTTGGACATAAATGAAATCATTGAATATAGTTTCCCAAGACTAAATGTGCGTCCTAATTATTTTGAAAAAATGGACAATTCAACATTTTTTGAAAAGATTTAGATTGTATAAGGAAACAGTAGTATACAGGGTGGGTCACGGTCGATGGTACCTTAAACGTTTACGGAGAACGGGACATAGCATCATTCTGAAAATTTGGTTTCTCAACTAGTTGCTCTTGGTCTATCGATCTAAAATATTTTCAGCAATGCAGCGTTGCCGCTTATACCAGAAAGTAGCAGCATCTTTGTTATTTCAAATGGGTCACCCTGTATAATACCGCATTTTTGAACTTTAATACTCCCCTATACCTATCTCTAACGGTTTTTGAGATATTGGTTATTTTCCATATTTTTTATCCAAAACATAGCTCGAATTGAATGTTTATCTCTGCGGTATTTGGATTCTTAATAAGTTGCAATTTTGTGTTTAGTTCATCAAGATCATGTACATTGATTCTGTATAGAGAAGTTTGTTCTGCGTTATACAGGGTCGTTCAAAATTCATGATCTTACTGCTAGATACGAAAAGGGTTGAAAGTGCGTTTTTTTAAATGGAACATACTGTATATCATGAAATATCCTGAAAGATGACTAAATTCCCTTCGAATTGATGTATCATGATCATATACCTAAATAGCCAGAATTCCGAGATAATTGCTATTTTCAGTTGTAATCTCCCAAGTGCTTGAATTATTGCCGGAAATTTTTCGAGTACATGAATTTTCTTTGAAAATTCATGTACGAGAAAATTCATGTACGAGATAAATTTACGGCAATTAATTCAAGTACGAGGGGGATTCGGTAAGAAAATTTCACACCGAGAAATGAAAATCATCCAACAATTCATAAGAAATAACTAACGATGGTTTCACCTGAACTATTTATGACCACTGAAATATTGATATGTAAAATACTTAACCAATACTTAACCAAATTTTCATCAATAAATGTGAACAAAAAAAAAATAAAAAAGTTATGTTCTTTTCGTGGATTGAACCATCGACCTAGCGACTCATAGGCCGCAACACAACCGCTGAGCTCAAAATAAAAACATATATATTCAGATATTTAACTATTTACATTGCATTTCGGTAAAATCTATGTACACCACAACTCTGCTTGATATTTTCCGCCCACCTCCGTGGGCTGATAGGGATCCCGCAGGTTGTGAGGGAGTGCTGGGGTGGGGGGGCTCCGTCGACCCCTGTTGCCAGGGGTCGGCGTTGTCCCGAATGTAGTGTCTCCTCGGCTCCTCAAGAGGAACAGGTGAGGCACCCCCGCTGGTATTGACGGGTGTAACTCAGATTTTACCTTCCTATATCATGGTATTAGTATACCCTGTCTCCCGCTATGCTAATACAGGGGTTGATTGTCAGATTGATCAGATTTTAGAAGTGTGATTTGTGAGGGGTGTTGTGGATTCCCGGAAAAAGTTTTCGGCAAAAAACCGGGTTCTGGTCTTAGTCCTCTATAGAGGTGACTTGGTGCTTAGTCTTGGCGTTCATGGAACAAGTCCAGTTTTTGGGAAATGAGCCCGCCGTGTTTGCGGGGCTCATTGTGGTGTGCCCTTACTCTTGTTATTTCACTGGTGAGTGAACTCTTGGGAATGTGATATTTGTAAAATTTATATGAAAGAGTCATTATGTGGTCTTGGATAGTGGTGACTTTAGCTAGGTCACGCACTTTTCAAAGAAAATTTCCGGCAATAATTCAAGCACTTGGGAGATTACAAGTGAAAATTGCTATTATCTCGGAATTCTGGCTATTTAGGTATAGGAACATGATATTTCAATTCGAAGGGAATTTAGTCATCTTTCAGGATATTTCATAATATACAGGATGTTCCATTTAAAAAAACGCACTTTCAACCCTTTTCGTATCTAGCAATAAGATCATGAATTTTGAACGACCCTGTATAACGCAGAACAAACTTCTCTATACAGAAACAATGTAAATAATCTTGATGAACTGAACACAAAATTGCAACTTCCTAAGAATCCAAATACCGAAATAAACATTCAATTCGAGCTATGTTTTGGATAAAAAATATGGAAAATAACCAATATCTCAAAAACCGTTAGAGATAGGTATAGGGGAGTATGAGGCAGAAATAATCAGAAAGGAATGACAAGTTCAAAAATGCGGTAATATACAGGGTGGCCCATTTGAAATAACAAAGATGCTGCTATTTTCTGGTATAAGCGGCAACGCTGCATTGCTGAAAATATTTTAGATCGATAGACCAAGAGCAACTACTTCAGAAACCAACTTTTCAGAATGATCCTATGTCCCGTTTTCCGTAAACGTCTAAGATACCATCGACCGTGACCCACCCTGTATATTCCAACTTTCATAGAGCAGAATATATACTTTTCTGATGATAGGTAAGTATTTGTAATAGGTACGTGTACATTATAATAATGATTTTCTGCTCTGTTTCATAATTTTCCCTGTGATTGGAGTTTAATTATAACAATGCCAGTTCGTGGCCCACCACCAGCACGCAAAAAGTCCATCCTTTCTTCAGCCTTTCTTTTCCTCAAATCTTTCTTCTGATATTCGTAGAATTTCCTGAGAGAATCTGTGGACCTATTTATGCAATTTGGGGCCAGGGCATTGAATTCTGTTGCAATCTCCTCCTAGGCAGAATCTTTGTCTTGAGAAGTAATTCCATTGTTTTTTTTATTTTCTATTACTTATATCTGCCCGTTTTGCCACAATGCTTAATAATACATCTTTTTCTACTTGGGTATAATAGGACCCCTTTGTATTTTCTCGATAGTCATCTTATTCATTATATTATATTGACAAAAACTCAAAACTCGCATAACTCAACCTAACTCGCACAGCGTCAAATTGCGTCAAATGCACAGATGTCATTCCTTTCAATCCTTTCTCGAATAAAATTACAATTTCCTAAATGATTACATTATTGCCTTATGATCCGCAAGTTTAACTTAAGTCTTGTATGTATCAAAACCGTGCAAGACAAAATTACTAACCGGACCTTAAATTTTCGAGCGGTCCTTAGTTAAACCACCTTAAATCATTAGTCGGTGCAAACGGCTGTAAAAGTCTTTTTTCTGTCGAGTAAACATAATTTTTTCGCAAATGAGAAGACTATTAGTTTTCTTGTTATTTACATTTTTGGAAAAAAATACCCTTATCTTCCACGAAAAATTGTCTTGATATTTTTTTTATATAATATAAGTGACCATTTTAAATGATGAAATGTCAACTACTCAACAACAAGTAGTAGTAGTTTATTTGACCATGTTATGTACATAAAAAACATTTATGGCAAGTCACAAAAACAATATTGATTCAAGATCAATATTGACATATGGCATTATTAAAAAAATATAAAACTATAAAAAATATAAAAATATTCAAAACTACAGAAATACATTTAAAATATCGAAGAATTTGACAATCCTGAGTTTTCAGGGAGTAAAGAATAGAACAGTATAAAAAAGTACATCGAGATTTAAAATTACATACATAATGAGCTCGCTGAGACAATGTAGCTATCAATATCATAAAAACAGTGACTAAGTAGAAATGTTTTTACTGCCTTTTTAAATGCATTGAACTCCAATACTTTGACTGAGCTATCAAGGATATTTAGAGTTTGAGATTCAATGAGTTTTTGCAGCTTACAGCTAATCTATGTCGAGGAATATTCAGCAGATCGGCAGATCTTGTGTTATAGCAATGTGAGTCAGAATGTCTAGAGAAATTGCTCACATTTTTGTGTATTTCTAAAAGGACTGTAAATATGTATAACGTGGGCATGGGCAAGATACCAAGTTCAATAAAGTGTTGTTGACAATGATCTCTAAAACCCAAGTTTGCCAAAATTCTGATAGCTTTTTTCTGACATTTGAAAACTGCTATAGCGTTTTTTGAATTTCCCCAAAGTAGAATACCATAAGTGAGCACAGAATGAAATAAAGAAAAGTATGTCATTCTGAATACATTGTGATTTGTGAGAGGTTTCGATTGTCGTAGTAAAAACAGAGTAGAAGATAATTTTCGAACCACGTGATCTATATGATTGGACCAATTCAATAACGAGACCAAGAAACGTTACATGATTTCCATCTTGGTACGTCGTGTTAGAAGAAATTACAACCCCTTGGGTTTTGCTTTCATTCAATTTGAGTTTATTTTCAGCAAACCAATTTTTTGCCGAGGTTAGGCTCTCAGATGTGAATTCGGTTAGGGTGTTATATGATTTATCAGAGCACACAAGGGTTGTGTCGTCAGCGAATAAAATACATTTTGTAGGTGCCATGTATTGACAGAAGTCATTGATATAAACGATGAAGAGAAAGGGTCCCAGAACCGAACCTTGTGGTACACCATGTTCTATTTTTTTGAAGTCAGATCTAATATTGTTCAACTCTACACATTGGAATCTTTCTGAGAGATAAGAACGAATTAGATTTAAAGTGGTGCCTCTTATTCCATAGTGACTCAGTTTTTCAATTAATATGTCATGCGATATGCAATCAAAGGACTTCGTTAAATCGCATAGAGTCAGGCAAGTATGCCTGTTTTGATCAATGCCCTCAACTATGTCAGTCACAATTTTGAAGGCGGCTTGTGTCGTGGATTTATTTTTGCGGAAACCATATTGTGACTCGCTGAAATAGAATCTGTTTTCGAAATAGGAGTACAATCTTTCTTTCAGAATATATTCAATGATTTTACCGATGATGGAAATAATGCTGATTGGACGATAGTTATCTAACAAGGACTTGTCTCCTTTTTTGAATAATGGTATTACTTTGGAGATTTTGAGTGCTTCTGGGAAGAAGCCATTATGAAAAATTTGATTTATCAAGTCGGTCAGAGGTGGAACGATTAGTTCTGCTACAGACTTTATTAGACGGCTGTTTAAATCATAGATGTCGCGAGAGCTAGATGAGCTCAGTTTATTGATTGCAGCAAATACTTCTTGTAAACATACAGGTTCCAAGAAGAAAGAGTGGACAGGAGAAGGGAAATTTCTAAAGTTATATGAGCTATGAGAGTTTAGCATCGGAAGCGATTTGATGGTTTTCTCGACAATTGTACAGAAAAATACATTAAAATCATTTTCTGAAAATTCTTTTATGTATTTCTTGTGATGTGATTTATTTCTTTCCGAATTTATTATATTCCAACACGCTCGAGATAAGTTTGGAGAGTTGACAATATATTCATCATACGCCTGTTTTTTTTGCCGTGACAATTCCCTGTTATACCTTTTCTTCATTACTTTATATGCTTCAGCATCCTCGGGTCGTCTAGACGCTTTGGATATTATTTTTATTGCTTCTAAGTCACTCTTCATGATTTTCAGAGCATCATTATATCAATTCAATTTGAATGGTCTATGCCACTAGGTGGTTTATTGATTTTTAAACCGTTTAAAATTGAGAAAAAAGTCTCTATGAATTATGATTTTTTCAATATTTTCAATTATTTTCGACCTTTTTCATTATTTTCATTACAAAAACTAATTTATATTAAATTATTCATAAAAAAATATCGGAATACATAATCACACTACAAAATTAATTTAATAAAATCATATTTATTCTTTTCTACAACTATTGAAAATTATTGAAAATATTGAGAAGATCATGATTCAGAGAGACTTATATACCGTCAAAATACAAAAAAACACAATTGTTCGTGAAAGATAAGAGTATTTTTTTCGAAGAATATACATAACTCGAAAACAAGTTGTCTTGTGACACCAAAAAAGACTTATTCCAACAAATTTATATGTGAATTAAATCATTTATTCGAGAGAAGAAAATTAAATACTCAAAAATCGGGTTCTCACCATTTTGATGGATAATTTGAGGTTATATCGAAAAGTGACTGACATAAAAGTTTTTTATTACTTTACTATCTACAACTTTTTTATTGAACATTTTTCGCTAAGAGGTCACGTTTCGCCGCAAATCGCAAAAATCCGTTTTCAACCCCTAAATTGCATCCCCATTTCAACATTTTGAGTATTTAAATATTTTTCTTCTTTAAAGTTGGAACCTCAATAATATTTTCCACCTGGTCCTTGCCTGTTTCTTTTTTCTTTTTCAAAAAAATCAAAAAGTCTAAAAGGAGACTCAATACAATAGTTTTTGTTTGAATAATAACCTGAAATCATCCATCACAGTTCAGACAAGTTTTAATTACTTCTGTCAGTTAAGAACGCTATATTTCGGTAATCACTCACGAAAAAATAATAAGTCGAGAAACCATTGGAAAGCGAACCACTTGACTCCCCATTCCCATTTGAGATTCTAAACATCTGAACCACGAGGGCTAGAAATATTCATTGAGGTTGAATCACGAGGGCTAGAAATATTCATTGAAAGTGAAATAAAATTGACCTGCTTTTTAGATTTCTCATAATATTTAGGAGGGAAGATATTAAGGGTGGAAAGTTTTCATATTGACACCCTGTATATGTTCAACATTTGTTTTAGTGCAATCTCAAAAATCTTACCTGTCATGTCATGCCATCACAAATCACTGAATTTTAACAGGGACCATCGAATTAAATCGCAGCACATTGTCTCGGAGCCAATAAAACTCAATACACATTGTTATTATTTAGTTACTACTGTTGGACTCCACAGAAAAATTATACCAGTCGCAGTAAAACGAAATAGTCATTCACACGGTGAAATGTTGATTGGAATGGAAATTGGGCTAGTACAGTATTTTCGTAAGTGAATTAATTATTTTTATCATTTTGAATACACCTAGATATCAGGAGAATTAAATTTTATAACCATTGTCATAAATGACTGCATACCACGAACAATGGCGTAGAATTTGAGCTTGTTTATTTCGTACCATGCGAAGAAGATTTGACTTTTATATTCCGACGTGTCATAATGACATTATTATCGATTTCAGTTTTAGTGTCAAAATGACTGAGTACTATAATGATTCATTATAGTACTGAGGACTATAATGAAAAAATATAGACACATTTGAAACGTTAAAATTAGGAATAAAAAAAAATGCTTGATGAACTTTTCAATAAATTAATGTAACTTTGAGAATGACATGAGAATACAAACAAACAATTCCATTTTTACCTTACGTTTCTACGCACATTACTGAAACTAAGCTACGTTAACATTACTTACTGTAATACAACAGGAAATCTATTTTTAAAGAATTTGTCGGATATAAAATTTTGTGTGAAATTCAGATCATTAATAATCATTATGGTACTAGCTGTGAAGATTATCAGACGAGGCATCATCATTATGATCCTTATATCATAAACATCTATTATAAGATAGTTAATGAAAACCCTTGTTCTCGCCCCAGCAACGGTCTTGTGGAATTTTTTAAAAAAGAAATAGTGAAGAAAATTTTTTGTTTTTTTGCAAATATCTCAAAAATTATTGGAGGAATCGTTTTACAGTCAGAAGAACTTTTGTAAAGAATCATAAAACCTACAAAACGGTTTTTAATAGACCAGGTCGGTGCATTTTTCACTGAGAAAATCCGGGAATACCTCGAAAAAGAGACCATTTTTCAAAAATTCATAATTTTTTCTTTCAGTGACATTTTCAACATATTTTCCACCTCTCAGGTGAACATCCAAACTATACAAATTTTAGATATTGATCTTTACTTCCAGATGCCGATTACAGAATTTGAATACGTCGATTTCCCTTGAAATCGGCGCATCTTGCAAGATTGTTTATAACGCGATTGTGAAAAAACTACAAATCAGACAGAAACCATCTTGCGCGCAGTTGAACCGCATGTTATTATCTATCACTTTCCTTAATATTGTTTTTCCAGCTTTAGATTTATAAAAATTATAAATTTTTTAAAAATGGTCTCTTTTTCGAGGTTTTCCCGGATTTTCTCAGTGGAAAATGCTCCGATCCGGTCGTATAAAAATCCATTTGGTAGGTTTTATAAATCTTTACAAAAGTTTTACTGACTGTAAAAAAAAAAACAGAAAAGGTGTAATTCTTTTCTCTATTGCTTGTTTAAAAAATTCCACAAAGCGATGTTGATGGGGCGAAAACTGGGGTTTTCATTAACGAGCTATCTTATAAAAATTAATATAGGCCATTTGCGTCTTTTATTTTGTGGGGTAGAAACCTCTATAGCTTGGTATAACCTTGGAAAAAATAAATAAAAAACATTTTCCGGCGCCTGCACCATTGTGATGAAGTAAGTGATAAAAGCAAAACGTAGGTGTAAAATAATCATCCTGGTATAAATTGTTTTAATATTGAAACATTCCACAGCCTACTACGATAACAAATAAAACCCAAAAATGTCGAAAGCATATCAGGTATTTTTTTACGAAAAAAACAAATATCTCATTTGATTCTGGTACATTTGGAACCTCCAAATCCCGTTTCAATATCGTAACTTATTTTTTTTAAGATATTCTCAATTGAAAATTGAATCAATACATGACTCCTCTGGAAATGGAAAACCCTACGATAAAATTGAAGTTACTTTTTTGTAATATCTAACAGAAAACAACTACTTCCCCGGCAAAATCCACGCTGGACATTGAACTACATCTGATAGATATTGAGAAAGACTCTATATAACTTGAAGAAAAAATCTGAAAGTGAAAATTTGCATTTTCATTCAGATAGTTGATTATTTATTAAATGTCCAGCTTTCATTGGAGATTCTTATCTATGGATGAGATGAGGGAGAATGTTAAAACGGTAAAAACGGAAGTGATGGAGGTGGATGAAATATCGAAAAAATTTCCAATTCTTGAATCCCACTGCCCAGTTTGAAGCTCGTGGAACTCTGGAAACTATGGCTTGTCTAAAGAATACGTTGTGATGATTTAATTATTTATACAGTGTGGTCCAACGAAAACTTAACACCTCGATTTGTCGGCGTTAAAATGAAAATGTGGAAAATCGCTCGAACCCGTCAATTTCTGATTCGAGGGGGAACAACTTTTCCGCTGTTTTCATCCCCGTAACTTCAACCCCCTAAAGGTACGGTTCCTTCCATGCGGCCGCCGCACACGGCGGCCGCAGTGCGACGGCCGCAACCTACTGCTACACGTGTTTTTGAATGTACATGTTTCCTTCCAAGCGGCGGCCGGACACGTCAGCCGTGAACGACTGCGATCGTTGCGACGGTACTGCTCCAGAAGCAGTGTAGTCGCAGCCGCAAGAGTTTTCCAATTCTTCTGGGGTTATTACGTACCAAACTTGGTTGTATGACTCTGATTTCACATAATTTTTTATCAAGTTGGAGATGTACTCAAACTGCACCTTTTCAATCTGAAATATTCTCTAAATTTGACTTCATTCCCGATTAGATGTCGATTAATTAATGAAACACGCCTTTTTTGAATATTGGATTTATATCCGTATTGCTCTTTTCCAAGTCGATTAACTGCAGGATTTCCTCATTGTCATTTTCTTTCAATAACAAATAAAGTCGAAAAGATCTGTGAACTAGCATTACCAGCACCATCGGCGGAAAGCCGGCTCGGTTCGCCGTACACGACATCCGCATGGAAGAAACCATGAGATCGACCGGCTGACGCATCCGATCGACGCACTGCGGCCGCCGTGTACGACGGCCGCATGGAAGGAACCGCACCTTAACGGGGGTGAGCACAACCCCTTGATTTTGAATAGGGATGCGGGGTGTTGCGATACCTCATTTTGAAGATCTCATCGTGTACTATCTGACCGTAAAATTTCGCTCCAAAATATCCATCGATAACGAAATGACAGGTAAAATAGTGGAAGAGTACGTACTTTTGTGATTACTTTATTAAATGCTCGAAATGGGCACCATCCACTTCCATGCAGTAATATAAGTTTTGCTGAAAACGTTCACGTACATTACTCAAGATTTCTGGTGTAATTTGACGGCATTCATTAATGATCCGAGTTCGCAAATCATCCAGTGACTCTGGGTAGCGAAAATCTTGGATTTCAGGTGACCCCATAGAAAAAAGTCCAGTGGAGCCAGATCAGGTGATCTGGGTGGCCACTCAATATGTCCCCTTCTTCCAATCTAGGCGTGAGGAATATTGTCATCTAAGAACTGACGCACCGGTTGAACAAAGTGAGGTGGTGCGCCATCTTGTTGGAAAATGATCGTTTGATGGTCTTCTGCATTCTCCAATACTTGCACGAGGGCTGGATAAATAGCGTTCTCCAATAGATCGAGATAAATTTGGCCTGTGAGATTACCGGGTATAAAAAAAGGGCCGATTATGTGATTTCCATAAATACCCGCCCAAACATTTAATTTTTGGGGGCGCTGTGTATACACCTCACGAAATAATCTTGGATTTTCATCTGACCAATACCGACAGTTATGCCGGTTTACAATGCCGTTAAGGTAAAATGAACACTCGTCCGAAAAACAGATATCGAACATGTAGTTTGGATTGCCGTTAATTATTTCACTGATCACTTCACAGAACTGGAGTCGGCGATCGGGATCATCCTATTTCAGTTCCTGAACCAATCGTATCTTATAAGGATGGAATTTATGTCGTTTCAGGATTCTCATGATTGTTGTGCGTGAAACACCAGATACATCGGACAATTTCCTAGTACTAACGGTCGGATCCATTGCTATATGACCTAAGACAGCCACGTCCCTCGCTTCGTCTCTTTCATGCACCCTCTTTTTGTTTCCAACTGAACCAGTAGCGTCAAATTTGGCAACCAGTTGCACAACGTAAGCAGCGGATACATTGTTTCCAGGATGTCGTTCGTTAAATAAAGCCGCTGTTGTGCGCGCAGAGTAGTTATTTCGGAAAAATAATTTTATCATTTCCACCCTTTCTTCTACGGAATACACCATTTTAATTCCACTACAAATTTACAATCGCTTTGACACACTTGTACCGTTCTTAAAAATTCACGATAGACTAAGTTACAAAAACAAGGTCCGTCTACTGTTGTGGACAAAAAATTAACCACTCAATACCTTTGAAATGCGTCGGATACGAATAATATTCTCGAGAGAAATTCCATATTGCCTCTTTCACTATTTTCGCTGTTATTTCATTATCGATGCATATTTTGAAGTGAAATTTCAAGGTCAGATAGTAAACGATAAGATCTTCAAAATGAGGTATCTCAACACCCCTCATCCCTATTCAAAATCAAGGGGTTGTGCTCACCCCCGTTAGGGGGTTGAAGTTACGGGGATGAAAACAGCGGAAAAGTTGTTCCCCCTCGTATTAGAAATTGACGGGTCCGAGCCATTTTCCACATTTTCATTTTAAAGCCGGAAAATCGAGGTGTTAAGTTTTCGTTGGACCACACTGTATGTTCAGCACACACGCTCTTCTCATCATACTAGAATTAACACATTGCTTTCAATTTGATGGAAATGCACCGGAAAACAAAATTAGTAAGCGACAAAACAACTACGAAACAACAATTAAGTCCAAATGTAGCAATAAAAGTCTCGTAATACGTGGTAGACAAAGTGTGGCAATGAGGAAATAATTTTTTGTTCTAAACCTTACCTATTAACAAAATGTACCAACAATCTCTTGATCTGTTTTGATGAAACTCAAACTTAAATCATCACAACTAACGAACGAAGAAAGCAACGATGATAGATTCAGGTATTCATGATATATCAGGGATGATCTATCTAGCTCCCAATCCCAAATAGAATTCATTATGGGTATTTTCTACTTACCCAAAAAGGTTGAAATATAAAAAATCACCCCAAAAGTGTCAGGCATTGGACTGTTTACCATAACACTGTCCGACAAATTTTCGGGAAATTCTAGTTTGCTGACGGTTCCAAAAGTTTACAGGGTTCCCAAAAAAAACTGCCTGCATACCGAGAATTTTCGAAAATAAAATAACATCTCCGACTCGACATGAAGTACGAAATTTCAACGTTTAGGTGATCTTTTTTATATTCTACATTAGATATTTCTCAGATGAACCCATCGCGTAAGGTTTGATTTGAAACTCATAACAAATGTCTTTTAATATTGAAAATACAGCACACAAGAGGTTTTATCCAGTTCTGTATCTCTCGGATAACATTATCATTATTATATTATTATCATCAAATTATGCAATAATATTGCATTTTCATCCAGTTCCAATCTATGTCGGTCAAATAAACATCATTATTATTATCATCATCGTCGTCGTTGCATCCACATCTCACTATAACACCCGGAACAGCAGCCACACTTTAAAACTACCGTTGCCGTCCAAAAATATCACAAAAGACTTTATATTTTACAATGGTGGGAAAATGTACAATCATTTACCCCTGTATACAGGGTGTTTCAAAAGTACTTTGACAAACTTCAGGAGGTGATTCCTCACAATATTCTAATATGAATTGCCCAAATAAATATATGTCCGGAAACGCTTCGTTTCCAAGATACAGGGTGTTGAAGTTTTATTTTTATTTTGGTTTTTTCAAATAACTCTTGAAATACTGAACTTAATTAAACGAAACTTGGTAATAAGAGGTTTTTGAGGTGTCGAATTCGAACCTGATGTTATTATTTCTCTTACTCGTAGGGGGCGCCACCTACACGTCTTTTTCTTTTTTGAAGATTCATAACTTTTTTGAGCGTACTTCTAGCACATTTTTCAGTAAAAAAATCGATTCCTCTATTATATCTACGTAAAAAAGCTACCCTTGTTAAAAGTCGCTGTAAGCAACCGTTTTCTAAATATTTGGACTTGAAAATTTCAAGTCAATTATTTGATAATCGATGCATGTTGAAGTTATTACCAATATTTTGCATTTTTCACAAGAATGCTTTGGAAAAGAATTTGACGTTTAAGTAAGTAGTTTTGGTAATTACATATTTTGTGACAGTTAAACATTTTGTTGAAGTTTTCGTAAGTAGAAGTAGAAAACACTAATTTTGAAAAAATGGATTATTTAAACAATAATGCTCATTTAGCCGATATGCATTTCGTTTATGGCCTTGCGGATGGCAATGCGCGCGAAGCAAGACGTATTTACCAGGAGCGATTTCCTAATCGAGTACTGCCTTCAGCTCCAACATTTGCTAGTCTCCACCGTCGTTTGGCAGAAACAGGTAGCTTTAAGAGGGCAGCTGATATTATTGGAAGACCACGAGCAGTCCGAACCCCAGAATTGGAAGAAGCTGTTTTGAACGCTCTCGAGGAGAATCCAGAAACAAGTACAAGAATAATTGCTGAAGCTGTCAATTCTACTCAGTCCACAGTTTGGAGGATTATCCACGATCAACAGTTTTATCCATACTATATTCAAAGGGTACAAGCTCTTTTGCCACGAGACTTTCCCCAACGCAATTACTATGTGTCAGTGGTTTTTGAGAAAATTGGCAGGAAATCCTCAATTTTTAAGATATGTACTCTTCACGGACGAGTCAAACTTCTCCCGAAATGCTATCACAAACTTTCATAACAACCATGTTTGGGCTCTCGAAAATCCGCATGCAGTTAGTGAAAGGCATTATCAGTATCAATTTTCTGTAAATGTATGGGCGGCAATAATTGATAATAACTTGATAGGTCCTTTCTTTCTTCCGCTCCGACTGAATGGCGCAACTTACAGACACTTTTTAGAAAATGAATTTGTCGGGACTACTTCAGAATGTACCATTAGAAATTCGTATCCGCATGTGGTTTATGCATGATGGGGCTGCGGCCCATTTTAGCGTTGTAGCCAGGGAATTCCTTAACACAGTCTATCCAAATCGATGGATCGATAGGGGTGTAGAAGAACCTAACCAGCCGTGGGCACCAAGGTCCCCAGATCTAAACCCGATAGATTTTTATTTTTGGGGACATTTGAAGTCACTAGTTTATAAAACTCCAGTAGCGAACGAGGAAGATCTTAGAAACCGAATAGTAGACGCATGTGAAACAATAAGGAACACACCAATAATTTTTGAGCGGGTACGAGATGCAATGACTAGACGACTGACTGCCTGTATCTTCGCTGAAGGTGGACACTTTCAACAATTTATTTGAATACAATTTAGTTTCGTTTATTTTAGTTTATTCTACATATTCAAAATTTCCTGAAATAAAATGTTGACATTTCTTGCAAATTTTATTACTATTAATTATCACTATTGAATTATTATTATTAAATTACTATTTCGCTTAAGGATGTCGTAAAGGAACGTACCCAACAGTAATGACCTCTTCAAACGAGTAAAAAGTAACAGAATAGGTGGCGCCCCCTACAAAAAAACCAAAACTGCTTACTTAAACGTCAAATTAATGCAAATGCAAATGCAAAATAACGGTAATAATTATTACATGCATAGATTATCAAATAATCCACTTGAAATTTTCAAGTCCTAATATCTAGAAAACGGTTGCTTACAGCGACTTGTAACAAGGGTAGCTTTTTTACGTAGATATGATAGAGGAAAAGATTTTTTTACTGAAAAATGTGCTAGAAGAACACTCAAAAAAGTTATGAATCTCCAAAAAAGAAAAAGACGTGTTGGTGGCACCCCCTACGAGTACGAGCAATAATAACATCAGGTTCGAATTCGACACCTCAAAAACCTCTTATTACCAAGTTTCGTTTAATTAAGTTCAGTATTTCAAGAGTTATTTGAAAAAAAACCAAAATAAAAATAAAACTTCAACACCCTGTATCTTGGAAACGAAGCGTTTCCGGACATATATTTATTTGGGCAATTCATATTAGAATATTGTGAGGAATCACCTCCTGAAGTTTGTCGAAGTACTTTTGAATCACCCTGTATAAGATCTGCTGTTCTGAGTGTTTCCCAATTTAGGCAGGCAGTCAAAAGATTCCTATCCGATAGACCCTATTATAGTTTGCAGGAATATTTCAATGATAATTTTTAGCTGAACTAATATAATTGTGATTGTCTATTTTATATCTGTTTATAACCTCACGCCAATTGTAAGTTTTACTATTGTTTGTGACGAATTAACATTTTTAGGATTTACCATTTTTAATATTTAAGCTTTGTCAACAAGACCCTGTCTTATGATAATAAAGCATATTTATTATTACATTATTATTATTATTATTATCGTTATCGTTATCGTTATCGTTATCGTTATCGTTATCGTTATCGTTATCGTTATCGTTATCGTTATCGTTATCGTTATCGTTATCGTTATCGTTATCGTTATCGTTATCGTTATCGTTATCGTTATCGTTATCGTTATCGTTATCGTTATCGTTATCGTTATCGTTATCGTTATCGTTATCGTTCTGGTTATCGTTATCGTTATCGTTATCGTTATCGTTATCGTTATCGTTATCGTTATCGTTATCGTTCTGGTTATCGTTATCGTTATCGTTATCGTTATCGTTATCGTTATCGTTATCGTTATCGTTATCGTTATCGTTATCGTTATCGTTATCGTTATCGTTATCGTTATCGTTATCGTTATCGTTATCGTTATCGTTATCGTTATCGTTATCGTTATCGTTATCGTTATCGTTATCGTTATCGTTATCGTTATCGTTATCGTTATCGTTATCGTTATCGTTATCGTTATCGTTATCGTTATCGTTATCGTTATCGTTATCGTTATCGTTATCGTTATCGTTATCGTTATCGTTATCGTTATCGTTATCGTTATCGTTATCGTTATCGTTATCGTTATCGTTATCGTTATCGTTATCGTTATCGTTATTGTTATCGTTATAGTTATCTTTATTATCAACACATTATGCATTAATTTTGCAGTGTCATCCAGTCCTGATTCATTCAAAATTTTAAATTAACATTTAATGCTATAGAAAAATAATTTTCTGTGATATACTGTCTTCTGCAACGGTGCGCGTGTGCTGTTAGTAATGTCCTCGCGGAGCACTATTTTCAGCGTTAAATTAAAATTAAACAGGGTGTCAATTTGAAAACTTCCCACCCTTAATATCTTCCTTCCAGTAAACAATATGAGTAATCGAAAAAACAGGTCAATTTTATTGTCAAGGGGGATACTTTCACGGACTATTTGTAGCCCTCGTGGTTCAACCCCCTAGGAGGGGTAGATGTTACCCTTAGAATTTTAAATGGGAAGGGGGGTCAAGTGGCACATCATTTTGATGGGCGTTCAATTCTTGTTCCAATGGTACCCTGACTTATTATTTTGTGATTAGCATTTTCCGAAAAATTGCGTTCTAAACTAACAGAAGTAATTATTAGAACGCCTATACTGAGATGCATTATTGTATTGACTCCCTTTAATAAAATGGTTAGAAGAGTAGGTGGCACCGCTCCAACCCTTGAATGACAGGAATAAATTTATTACGAATGGGATTTTTTATTTGGTGGTTATTTTCCTTCTACACAATAAAATTTAATTTGCGAGAAAGACATTTCCAACATAAAATCTACTTACGCTTATCTTATTAGCTGTTCGAAATGTTGTCCATTTTGCTCTAAACAGTAATACAGTCTGTTTTCGAACTCCCCTCTAACATTACGGAAAACTTCACTAGGAATTGACCGGCATGCTGCTGTAATTCGTCTTTCAAGTTCGTCAATATCAGAAGGTTGTGTTTTATAAACAACGGATTCAAGATGCCCCCAAAGAAAGAAATCTAAGGGTGTTAAATCCGGTGATCTCGGAGGCTATTCAACTGCTCCCCTTCTGCCAATCCATCTACCCGGAAATCTCTCGTTTAACCACTGTCGGACGGGAAGAAAATAATGAGGTGGAGCACCGTCCTGCTGGAAATGTAACAGATCCTCCTGCAAAAGTTCATTACCTTCTGCATCAATTTGAGTTTCTAGCTCGTGAGTTATAAGAGGATCGATAGTCTCTTCAAGCATATCAAGGTACAGATTGCCAGTCAAGTTTTCTTCCAGAAATAATGGACCAAGAATGGCATTTCCAAGAATACCAGCCCAAACATTAACTTTTTGTGGGTGTTGTGTATGCCCTTCCCGAAAAATATGTGGGTTTTCGTCACTCCAATAGCGACAATTTTGTCTATTAACATTGCCATTCAGAAAAAATGAACACTCATCGCTGAAACAGATGTTTAACAGAAGATTAGGAATGGTATTGACTCGATGAGACATGATTTCACAAAACTCTATTCTTCTATCATAATCATCTTCGTGGAGCTCTTGAAGAATCTGCATTTTATATGGATGAAATTTATGCATTTTCAATGCTTTTCTTATAGTCTCGCGTGACATTCCCGTCTGTTCTGATACTGATCGTAAGGAGCTCGTGGGCTCTGCAGCAAATGTTCCCAAAACTTCAATTTGAGCTGCTTCATTTAGTACTCTGGGGTTATTTCTTTTTTTATTTGTCACTGAACCAGTTTCGTAAAACTTATTCACCAAATCAAGCACATACCGGTGACTTACATTACAATTTGGATGTCTTTCGTTAAAAGACATGCCGCCCTTCGTGCGCACTTTCCAACTTCGCCACAAATTACAATCATTTCAATTCTGTCTTGAAGAATGTAAACCATTTTTACACTTTTATACACTTATTAAAGTAATTTCTAAACAGCCCAACAGGTACAACGGTATTCACAATTCTACCACATAGTTCAAATTTGCTAACCAATTTTTTGCCGGAAAACAGAAACTTTTTACAGCAGAAGTAGCAAAAAAGGAAGGCTATCTGTACAATTTCTGCGATGACACTTAAAAAATTCAGCATTTAATAAACACAACTTTACTACCATCTACGTTTTACTATTAGACTACTTTTTTATGTAAAGTGTTTGGAGCTAATGGCTAATGTTACCCCTAATAAAGGGTTGGAACGGTACCACCTAATATTCTAACCAGTTCTGGCCAAACCATGCATCTCAGTATAGGCGTTCTAATAATTACTTCTGTTAGTTTAGAACGCAATTTTTCGGAAAATGCTCATCAAAAAATAATAAGTCAGGGTACCATTGGAACAAGAATTGAACGCCCATCAAAATGATGTGCCACTTGACCCCCCTTCCCATTTAAAATTCTAAGGGTAACATCTACCCCTCCTAGGGGGTTGAATCACGGGGGCTACAAATAGTCCTTGAAAGTGTCCCCCTTGACAATAAAATTGGCCTGTTTTTTCGATTACTCATATTGTTTACTGGAAGGGAGATATTAAGGGTGGGAAGTTTTCAAATTGACACCCTGTATATAATGGATATAGAGTTCCGGGAGTCGGGACATTTTTATTGGAAATTTTATGCTCTCCACGGAACTTTTTCCAAAATTCCTTAAATATTAATAGTTTTTGAGTTATTAACAAAAAACTAAATACTTTTTTAATCTTATTTTGTTAATAACAATAGCAAATTTTAACGTGCGGTAAAATCCATCAAAACAATTTTTCTACTGGTCATTCCGAATCCAAACAGAAATCGCTCATATTTTCAGAAGCTTCATCTCTATTTTTCACGTCTTTCAACTTCAGAGAGTAAATCATTCGAGGTTGTGTGCATTTCTAAAGAAACCTGTATAGGTATTTGAAATAAAAATAAGGCTTTTCGAGAAACAAATATTAAATAATTGGCGGGGGATGGCAGACGGCAGTTTTTGCCCCGACTCGAAAAAAATTTCAAGATCCGGCGCTGGTATTTCACGAGATATTGAAAACAATAGTTACTTTATGTACTCACTGTGTATGTTTGAGCTGGCTACTTACAATCACAGAGTACACCAATACTCTGTGCTTACAATAAGCTTGAAGTAACGTTTGTCTTCACAGGTCACCAAATTTTGACAGCGTCCATCAAATTCACTGCACATCGTTACTCATAGTCACTACTATTGAACTTTACGAAAAACTACACTAGTCGGCATTCGCAAACAACAAAACGTTCATTCAAAAGGTAGAGTGATGATTAGGAGGCAAATTGGGCTTGCACAGTGGATTGTTTTTATCAATTTGAATAAACTTAAAATATATCAGGAGAATTAGGTTTTAATTGTTGTCATGAATGATTACCACGAAGATTGGCGTAGTAATTTCCAGGTCAGATATCAACTTGTTTACTTTTTGAATACTGAATGTACAGTGAGTAAAATTTGTTCAACAACACCAGTGTTTATTTCTCAACATGCGACGAACATTTGACTTCAGAAAAAAAAATAGAAAAACTCATTCTGGCGCCCGCACCATTGTGATCATGTGAGCGATAAAAGCAAAAAGTAGGTTTACAATGAACATTGATTTTCCATCGCTTGTCCTACGATATAATTTCACACATTGTAGTATATCTCAACGGTACGTCTTTAAAGAGTTAGTCTCTGTTGAAAAACTTATCAACATTATCAGCTCTGGCCTCTGAATCGTGAATCATCATTCCTTTTGAGCTAAAATCGCTAAGGAAAATATGCAACCATCTCGCAAATTGATAGCAATTGAACTACCTATATTCTAAAGGTACTCGCACACTTGTCCACTTTTTGTATTGCGCAATCTAAAAATTGGCGCCATTCTTACATTGCAATGTGAGACTATGTAAAAATTGCGCAAAAATCAAAACTTTAATACATTTTTTCAACTTGAGAAATTGCAGTGTGTGATTGTGTGAACGGCCAAAAGGAATAATATTGTGCCACCTATAAATGGACCGACAAGTTGGTTAAATAATGTGTCGCAATACTATTTCTAGTGCAACTTTGATGTATTGATGTTTTGGGTTTGAGGTTAATAGAGTAAACTCTAGTAATAATAAAACCTACATATTGAAAATTATAGACCACAAGAAAATCAAGTGGGAGTCTGAAGACACTATATTTAATAAGTTTGATAGAGATCAGTGCTTATGGAATGTGAAATTGACTGAATTTAAAGATCGCTTAAAGAGATAGAGAAGGAAGTATGTAACATTGCTGCTGAGCTAAAAATGCCTACTGAGGAAGTTAAAAAGAAAATAATAGCCTACGAACACAGTACACGAACAAGCGTTATACTTGTAGACATCCAAAAATTGTTCTCAGTATAGAGAGCAACTTTTTAATGGCTAGTTATTATTTTATGGCAAAAAAGTGGGTAACGTGTGAATAGCCCTGCAACAATTAAAAATGTCTGCCATTTTAAAGTTGCGCAGTTCATTTATGTTGCAATTTCGAGAGCAATTTTGCTTGCTACTGTGTGAACAGATCGAGCAATTGTGGAATGGCGCCAGAAAAACTTGCGCCACAAAAATGTAAAAGTGTGCGAGTACTTAAGTATAATAAATATGCAGGAAGTTGGAGAGCTACATCTGAAAATATGTAATTCTCATGATCTGCCCGACAGTTATCGAAGGAAAGGAATAGTTATTTATGCATCAAAGGAATTATGATGGTCTCAATTACCGATGGCAAAGTTTGCATGCCGAGGGCCTCTGGCCCGAGGGGCAGCAATTGCCTGAGGTTATTAAGGCTCAATAATTCCCGTGGTACACAGATAATTTCATTTCTGACCGATTTCAATAAAATTTTGTTCATTTTTAAAACGGGGTAAATGTACCAATTCATTAACTTCCCGCTATATTTGAATAGGAGTTTTTTTGTTGCTATGTTACTTGGTTACCAACAAAACTTTGATATCAAGCTGTGCTTGCGTTAAAAACGTCTTTTCTCTACCCCAAAAATATGGAGGATATTTTGAAAAAAGCTGAAAAAGCAAGAGAATCATTAATTCCATCTAAAACTGAAGCTGTGTACCAAAAAGAATACAAAATATATTTGGAGTGGCTGACACGGAAAAATGTTATGCCAAAAGATGCCACTGAAACTGTATTTCTGGCGTATTTTCAAGAACTGGTAAGGAATTTTCTGTTTTTGGTAGATTTGGTAGTAATTGTGTTTATTCGTTGCAGTCAGAAACGTATAGTCCAAATTCTTCATGGACTAAATGGTCAATGCTAAAATCGATGGTGACTATAGATGAGAAACGAGATATCAATAAGTTCAATGAACTAGAGGTTTTTTGAAACGGGAGAGTAAGAGTCATAAGCCGAGAAAGTCTGCTGTTTTATCCCCTAAAGATGTCATCAGAGTATTAGATTTTAGCTCGAGGTTGTGTTGTCTCCCGACGCGAAGCGGAGGGAGACAAAAAACCAAGAGCTAATCTAATCTTTTTCCCGTGTATAATACACTATTTTTTTCTGTGGCGGGAAAAACGACGATTCAATAGTGAGAAAAACATATTATCACAATATATTGAAGTCAGAAATCGATATGAAATTTGAATTTTTAAACTAGTAATCTGTTGTACGTATAGCGACAATTAGACCAGCGTTGCTAAGGAAAATTTCAAAGTAATCAAACATCTGTCAGTTTAATTCTGTGATTTGATTTGAAAATAGGGAATATGCATAATTTATTTTTATTTGTTTAATCAATTTTTTACTTCGTTACAACATAGTAAAAAATATAAATACGGTTGAAAGTCTTGGAATTAATTTTTAAAATAATATATATAATACCGATTGAATTTGACCTATTTGAACGCCTCCATTTTCGCGCGCTGTGGATGACGTCACATGGCGCGATCAGTGTTGTTCTTCTTCAGTGTCGTTCGTTGAGACGTACTCTGATTGCTCTACTTGCTGAAAGTTGATATTTTATAAAAGAGTAAGACAAATGCAGTACAAGTGTTAGATAGAGATGAACATATGTGAAAGTGATCTCGATCAACCAGAGCAGTCTTCAATGAACGAGCCTTTCTATAGTTATGGCCATTGACACTATTGACAGTTATTAATTAGGTTAGGAATTTGCAGTTTTAATCGCTATTACGGTAATGGAAAATGCTAAAAAACCATCTTATAGGTATTGTTTAGTACCGGAATGCCAAAACACAATTATAAGTACACCAAGTTAAGTATTTTTTTCTGTTCCAAGAGATGCGAAAATACGTAAACAATGGTGTAAGGTTATGAGAAGAGGCGAAGTATCTCCAATATCACAATTACATTGTTGTGTAGATCATTTCAATGTGAGTACATTGTATTTCGATAGTTAACATGTCGTGAATTGATCAGAAGTAAGTTTTGTATGCATAAATGTTTTGTATATACCTGCCTCACCTAAATTACTAAAGGAAAACTATCATTTGATAAACTATTACTACTTATCAGTTCCGGTATTGTCGGATTGTGCTTTGACAAAACCGCTATCAGTCATTTCTCTTGATAATTTACAATTGTCACAAGACCAAAATCGAACTATGTAATGGAAAACACTACAAATATATAAATAAAAACAAATTTTCTATGAAAGACGACTAGCACAGTATGAATATCAACACAGATAAATTTCATAACGTGCAATGTGACGTCATTCTTCGTTTCGACCAATGGTGATGCGTTTCGCAAATTTGAATTCCGCGCGCTTATTATGCACTTTTTGATTGAAGTTTTATGGAGTTAAATACAAACTAAATGATAAACTAATGGTTTAGGTGTAATTTCGAGACAATAAAGTATATATGGTAAAAATATCAAGTAAATTTAAATCAATTGCATATTCCCTATTGCGAACTCAGTAATTGTTTAATAGTTATTTTGAATAATATAAAGTTGAAAAATGTCTGATTCCGAGTTTTCTCTGACTCCACCGGAGTTGGTAGAAGCAGCGAAAGTAGCGTCACGAAAATTATTGCCAGCTAAATCGCGGAAAATTTACGGAACCGCGTATTCAACATTTATGGAATGGAAGATGGGAAAGACATGCAGTTCTTTCTTGGAGACGGTGTTATTGGCTTATTTTTCGGAACTGACACAACAACAAAAGCCATCAACAGTGTGGTCGAATTATTCAATGATCAAAAGCATGTTACGATCCAATAATAATGTAGACATTTCAAAATATTTCAAGCTGATTACATTTCTGAAACAAAATGGGAAAGGTTACACGCCTAAGAAAGCTGCGATTTTTTCGAGTACACAAATTAGTGATTTTTCAAATAATGCACCTGATGAAGTTTATTTAACTTGATTGAAACAATGGAAAAGCATTAAAATCAGGGTTTTTTGAAGAAACCTGCATTAAAATGACGTCAAATATTCATGTTTGTAACTAATCACGTTAGATGACATTCGCATTTGTGTCCAATACCATTGTTTATATAGAAGATAGTCAACCTTATGGGATTATAATTGGATTAAAATGGATGCGACATGTAGATGGCGATAGTGAGCTCGCATCCAAGTCATGTCGTAACTTCAGTGATCTGGCCTCCAAGTCATGTCGTAACTTGATTGAAACAATGGAAAAGCATTAAAATCAGGGTTTTTTGAAGAAACCTGCATTAAAATGACGTCAAATATTCATGTTTGTAACTATCACGCTAGATGACACTCGCGTTTGTGTCCAATACCTTTTCCACAGGCATTGACTATGTTCTATTTAAACAATGCCAATACCTTTTCCACAGGCATTGACTAACTATGTTCTATTTAAACAATGGTGTAACTATGACGATATAACCTTATATCTCGGTCAGAAATAAAATATTTTAAACCTCTATAATAGATGAATTTCAGAATGCTGTTTATTTTTCAAATTCAAAAATCCCTTCCAATCCCCAAAATGTACGCCTACAGAGTGTGAAAGATCATACATTTAGAACATTCATGGAAAAAAATTCGAACACGATGAACGAGGACTTGAAGATTCTTGATGAGGCTTCTGTGATTTTGAGAAGAGATGCAGCAAAAGCTGATTTTTGGAAATTCAATAGATCTCTGGTAATACCAGAGAGTAAAACAGTCATCTCTGAAAGCATGATACCATTTGTCAAGTGGTGTATCAAAGGTGACGATGAAAACTATCAACTGGATTCAGCTTTTAGAGTATCTCAGATTTTAGACTACGACAACACTAGTGATGAAGAAGAAATGTAAAATGGAAAATATCCGTATACCCGACTCAGATACCATTTTATCATGGAACAATTTTCAGTATTATGATTATTTAAAAATATAAAGTAATTAAGGTATGTGGCGTGTGTTTTCTGAATATATGGATGAGTTAATATTATTATTCAAATTATTTCACTTTGGACAAAGGCAAGTATAGATATGGCTACATGAAAATGAATCTTGTAGAATGGGCACTATATCCGAAATTATGCATATTTTATCTGGGACTGTTTGTTTCGAACTTATTTGATAATGTTTGAAGGGGATGCACTTGGATTATTCATTTATATATATATATATATATATATATATATATATATACAGTGACCGCCAAAAAGTATGTACCATATGGGAAAAATTTTTATTATTGGAGTATTGGAAAAAATATTCTGTGGAAAAGTTTGTGCATGTCCGATAACCTAAAAATCGATTTTGACACATGTCACGTGATCGCTAGAATGGCGGCAAAATGAAAAAAATTGCAATGCAAAGGCAAATAAAGGGGTAAGATGGCAAGATATCAAAAAAAGTTATTTGAATAAGTCACGTAGAATTCAATTTTATACACATAAACGAAGTTTCAAGAGATAATTCAGAAAAATTGAAAATAGCAATTTTTTAAAAATATTTTCCCATCTATTTAAATTTTTTTTTTTTCTTTTCAATAGCTTGACTATACTGAAACATTTGCATTTTAATGATAATGACAAAACTTTCTCATTTTCTCCACACCAGAGGGCACTAAATTAAAAAAATTGGTTTTTGCCAGTACCCTCGCTGTTACATTGGTTCTTATCTAACAGTTATATCAGAATTCCAAGACTATTGTGTTGATATGGCAATCTAGAAACACCATGTTTCCTGATTTTAATCAAGTTTCAATAATAATGCTGTATGAGCGTTTTACTTTGCACATAAACTTTAAGAATCTTTAATTTGACGCACTATTTTCAAGTTTATGTGCGAAGTGAAACGATCATGCACGATTATCATCGGAACTTGATTATAATCTGGAAATTACCATGTTTTTGGAGTATCATGTCATCACAATGGTCGTGGAATTCGGATATAACTGTTAGATACGAACCGATGTAACAGCAAGGGTTCTGACAAATTCCCATTTTTTCAATTTAGTGCCCTCTGGTGTGGAGAAAATGAGAAAGTTTTGTCATTATCATTAAAATGCAAATGTTTCAGTATAGTCAAGCTATTCATATGAAAAAAAAAATATTTTTAAATAGATGGAAAATATTTTTAAAAAATTGCTATTTTAATTTTTTTTTTAATTATCTCTTGAAACTTCGTTTATGTGTATAAAATTGAATTCTAAGTGACTTTTTCGAATAACTTTTTTTGATATCTTGCCATCTTACCCCTTTTTTTGCCTTTGCATTAAATTTTTTTTCATTTTGCCGCTATTCTAGCGATCACGTGACATGTGTCAAAATAGATTTTTAGGTTATCGGACATGCACAAACTTTTCCCCAGAATATTTTTTCCAATACTCCAATAATAAAAATGTTTCCCATATGGTACATACTTTTTGGCGGTCACTGTATATTTATACAGATGGTTGTGAAGAGAATTTTCAACGATGTGACACTTGACCCCCCCATGCTATTTAAAATTTTTGCGTTGATGTTGTAAAGATTTTTGCATAAAAAATTCATTGCAATCAAATGAATCGCGATGTTTCTATGTAAAATACCATAACAAAGAAATTTGAGTTAGGTATTCAACTTTGCGGCCCTCCTAATTATGTACACGAGACCCTGTTAGAACTTGTCAAATTTTTATAAGTTTTGGAACCAAAATAAAATATCAAAAATTAATAAAATTTTTCTGAAAGCCATTTTCATGGGGTTTTGAGTCATATACTTTTCCAAAATACCAAGACAAGAACTAGGTACTAAATCGACGCAAATGTAGAACAGAAAAAAATATTCACTGTATTTTTGAACCGATTGATCTCAACTGGTATTCTTTTTCTGTTGTATCTGTTCTCGTAGATCCTATAAATTTCACAACTGTCACAAAACCCACAAAACAAGTTACAGTACTTCTTACTGCAAATGACAATAACTCACACTCACCTATTCTTCTGCCCAACACTGCCCTACCATAGAATTTATTATCACCTAGTCTATAATTTTTTCTCCAAATCCACAGTTATGTCAACATATTGAATGAACACTTCGGATTTAACACTATAAAAACGAACGCAGAGCGTTCAGCCTGCGTTGATAAAGAAACGATAAAAAAACCGCAAAGCCTTCAACGATGTAAACAATTTCACTAAGAGTGTTGAATAAATTCAAATCGCTCACCTTTTCAAAGGGTTGGACCTCCTAGACGTGATAAACCGCCTGTCATCTTCTAGCGGCATCTGCGGAAAATCAATCGGTTTTCCCTATCGGAAAACGGACGCGTGCGCTCTGGTGAAAAGTTCTCCACCTTCCGGCGTCGTACCTAGAAAAACAACTGCCTGCTTCTGGAATCGAAGGAAACTGCGGACGTTTGTTGAATCGATTTTTCCTGTTGTGTGGCTTTTGCTGATGTAAGCGTATATTTATATTCAAATATTATTGTTTGTATTCAGAATTTATGACAATTTGGATGATATAATTCACTGGGGAACGGGCGTTCAATTGAGCGATTTCAAGAATCGCCTTAGTGGGTCAATCGTTCTGGCGAAAATGGAGAAAAGATAATAAAACAGTGCAAACGAAAAATGAGAAATAAAACTTTCTATGTTTTTATACCACTTCTATTTGTAACCAACGTTACTGCAGTTACGTTCTATATGGACATTATCAAACAATACAATATTGTATTGTATTGTATTGTATTATCAAACAATACAATATTGTATTGTTGGTTACAAGTAGAAGTGGTATGAAAACATAGAAAGTTTTATTTCTCATTTTTTCTGGACGCTTCACGTCCGGATTTTTTACTCCTCCCCACGTTCAATTTTACCGGGCAAAGCGTCCAGATAATTTATGATTGACCCCCACCCCTCCTCCCTCAAATTTTATTAACCACCCTCTCCACTCCACGCCCCAAGTTTATCTTAAACGAGATATCAAAAAAAAATATCAGTTTCGTAGTCTTTGAACATGTCAACAAAAAATTCCGAAACGTTTCTCTATAACTTCAAAAACAAATAAAAACAATTTAAAAAATACGAAACCCCCTCACCAAAATTTTTCAGGCGGTTTGCTCCCGTATTTTCGATTTCCCCCTCTCCCCATACTCCACAAAATTTTCCAAGCACATCGTGCCCAGATTTTTCATTATTTTCCCCTTTCCCAAAAAATTTTCCGGGCTGTTCGCGAACAGATTTTTTATTATTATCCCCCTCCCCGAAATGTTCCGGGCTTTTCACCACCAGATTTTTTATTATTTTTCCCCTCCCCAAAATTTTCCGTGCGCTTTGCGCCCGGATTTTTAATTGTTTTCCACCCTCTCCCTCTCCTCCCCCAAAATTTCCCAGAAGCTTCACGTTTGGATTTTTGATTATTTACTCCCCATTTTCCCCCTTCCCACACCTCCTTCCAAGAATTTTGCAGATGCCTCGCGAGAATATTGATTTTTTTTCTTTTAAAACCACCAAAAACTCAAAGTTGGCGAAAGATTTTCAATTTTTACGAGCCACCGTGTTATGATCGCCTCTTGAGAATCTAAAATAAAATGTCAATGACTGTTTTTACTATCAATAGTCCGGGAAATATTTGAAAAAAACGAAAAGTACGGGACTTCCCCCCTTTTTTAACACCAAAATCTCGAGAACCAAACAAGATATCGAAAATATATATATGAACAGTTTTATTGCCCTAAAGCAGATCTACAAAAAGTTTTTATATCTTGTAAAAAAGTATTTTTGTGGGATTTTTTTTTCAAATTTTGCTGTTTTGGTATTTTCGATAGGTTCCCCCTTCCACCACTCCCGAATTTTTTCCGGGCGCTTGAATTTCGAATGAACGAACAAATTTTACTGCAATTATATTTCAAGAAAACCGGGAAAACTTGAAAAATCTGAAAATCGAAATTTGCATTTTGGAAAATACGAAATATCTCGGAAACGGTTGATATTTACGTTAAGTTATCTTTTTTGAACGTCTTCATAAAATCTACAAAAAATGTTTTTGTAAAATCAATAGTCCGGGAAATATGTTCAAACAATGGAAATTCGAGATATTGACCATACTAATGAAATAAATTGAAATCTAAAGATTGCTCCGTATACGTCTTCACATGCCACATCGATATGTCCAAACCGTTTTTCTCCAATTTGATAGGAAAGTGGAAAAATGTAAAAAAAATGAAAAAAAGTGTTAATAATGTAATTTTTCTCTTAAATATATCGAAAAACTTTGAATATCCTAAACAGGACTACAAAAAGTTCCGTTGAAATTTCCATAACTTCAAAAACAAATGAAGTAGTAGTCGCTAAACCTGATGAAATTATCAATTTATAGTAGAAAAATTAAGAACTCCCCTTCGCCAATTTTTCCCAGGGATATTCGATTATTTAACCCCCTCCCCCCCAAAATTTTTCGAGCGCGAAATTTTGAGAAAAAAAGTCGAAATTTTGAGAAAAAAATTTCAAAATTGTTAAACCTCAATAAAAAACTATATACTGGTAGGATGGCGCCAATACGCCGTTGTACTTTGTTTTGTGTAATAAAATTTTTTGAATTTGTTATAGTATTTCTTAGTTTTGTTTTTGTTGGGATGTCGATATATGAAAAAGAAAGGCCATAGAAGTAAAGAAAATCTAATTGTGATACAAAAACTACTGAAATAAAAGTTTTTTTCAAGTGGTATTATTTACCTAAACTTTGATGGCGTTGAGGTTTTGTATATCTATTTTTCATGTCAAGTTGGACAAATATGTCATGTGCGAAAAAAAAATTCGGTATCGGGGCATTTTTTTAGAGGTCCTCTCAAACTTTTGTTGCCAAAATGCCCCAAAAATGTTGCCTGACAATGTTACCACTAAATTTTCCATATTTTTCTTGAAAGATTCTGAAAAAAATCAGGTTTGAACTTTATATGACGTCATGACATTGCCGAATTGGCAATGTTATGATATTAATAGAGATACTTACGAAAATTCACATAATGCTGACATTAAAATTAACCCTGGACAACAAACATTGACAAATCAACCAAATGGAGAAAAAATTTTAACGTTCGTCATATTGATTCAGAAACTGCACACAGTGGGGATTCTTCACAAGATAAAAGCTTCTCTTTATTAGCAGATAATATATTATCTAATAAACAATATAACATATCAGCTAATTGTTGAAAATAGCCAAACATTTCTTATATCAAACGTGACATTTTGATGGATACAATAATAATACTATTCCTAATACTAATCCTGGTAATTTCAAGGACGTAACAACATTCCTTGAAGACAATGCTTGGCAAAGTGTATACAGTGAGGTCCAAAAGTAACTTATCATTTTCTACGTAATTATGAATGCGAAAGAAAAGTCCTGAAACACGTCTAGTTTTATACATGAGACTACACTTTCTCGATAAAACCTGCCCTTCAACCCCCTAGGGGTAATAGTTCCCCCAGTAAAAATGTTTGAACGAAAAGGGGTAGCGTGTGTGACACCGCGTTTAAAATAGTTTTCAATACTCTATTCAGCAATATAGCACTTTTTGATATTTGGACTTGGATACTCAAGAGAAATGTAATCTTATTTCATACATAAAATCCTCGAATCAAATAGACCCGTCACGATTGACTAGTCCATTAGTTATCTTTTTGCCAAAAAAGTAAAATGGGATCTTTTTGTGACATTTAAATGTCACAAAAAGATTTAAACGTATCTGAAATTTATTTTAGTTCGCTAGACGTCGTTAATAATTTGAAGTTATTATTCATTTATTTCTAAACACCCAAAAATCAAAAATTGCCATATTTCTGAATAGAGAATGGAATAGTTTAGTGATGTTGAAAATACTATATATTTGACACGATGGAATTAAAATATAGATCAGAACTAGTAAATCAGTGTTTTTTTTCATCCTTCAATAAATGACTGAGATATATAGATTATTTAAATTTACGTATTTTAGCGCGGAACGTCTTTGGTCTCCGACTCGTCTGTGACGTCACGCCACATGTCTGAGATCGCCACACCACAAATAATGGGAGAGTTTCGTCCAAGTTGCCAACCTACATTTTTCGTGAAAACCATCTATCGCTTCAATTGTTCTAATTTTTATATAATTGTGTAGAAAAATTGAAAATATAAACACGGCATATATCAGTTTTGGTCGTAATGGCTATTGTTTCTTGGTTCGAGTTCGACTCAGTACTCATGTTCAAGTACGTCGCTATGATGCGTCGATGCTACAAGATTCTGATTGGCTAGAGCTTATTACACCCTCCTGTTAGGCAAACTAACATACAAAAGCACGACAAGACTTTATATACTCTAAAAGGCTGTAAGCTGTAAGGAAAAACCAGAAGTAGTAAAAGCTGTAAAAGGTAATAAAGGACTGAATGCAACTGAATGGCATCTGTCGAAAATATCCCTAGAAATCAAGCTCGACGCACAAAATTCCCTAGATTCCCTAGAAAACTGTTTTTGCCCATAAAATAATTATTTGGGACCTTTTGACCAAAATTAAGATATATAACTATATAGTGCAGTCTTCATTTCTGTTCACGAATTCATATGAATTTTCACTATTGAAGCGATATAGGTTTTCACGAATAATATATAGGTTGGCAACTTGGACGAAACTCTTCCATTAGGTACGTATTAGATCCTTAGCCTCGCCAAGGCACACATATGTAGTACTTTTAGGTCCAATTAAGTCACGCCTCATTAGTTCTTCTTCCTTTTATTCATGTCATTTGGTACATGAAAAAACAATTTATTGGGGTTTCTAATAGTCGTGCTTTTACACATAGGCACAATACAATATTTGTAAGATATTTTTTTAAATTTCAGCCATCGTGTAATAAACAATACACGACACGAACGGTGCAAGTAATTGTACACGTTTGGATTTTTGATTATTTACTCCCCATTTTCCCCCTTCCCACACCTCCTTCCAAGAATTTTGCAGATGCCTCGCGAGAATATTGATTTTTTTTCTTTTAAAACCACCAAAAACTCAAAGTTGGCGAAAGATTTTCAATTTTTACGAGCCACCGTGTTATGATCGCCTCTTGAGAATCTAAAATAAAATGTCAATGACTGTTTTTACTATCAATAGTCCGGGAAATATTTGAAAAAAACGAAAAGTACGGGACTTCCCCCCTTTTTTAACACCAAAATCTCGAGAACCAAACAAGATATCGAAAATATATATATGAACAGTTTTATTGCCCTAAAGCAGATCTACAAAAAGTTTTTATATCTTGTAAAAAAGTATTTTTGTGGGATTTTTTTTTCAAATTTTGCTGTTTTGGTATTTTCGATAGGTTCCCCCTTCCACCACTCCCGAATTTTTTCCGGGCGCTTGAATTTCGAATGAACGAACAAATTTTACTGCAATTATATTTCAAGAAAACCGGGAAAACTTGAAAAATCTGAAAATCGAAATTTGCATTTTGGAAAATACGAAATATCTCGGAAACGGTTGATATTTACGTTAAGTTATCTTTTTTGAACGTCTTCATAAAATCTACAAAAAATGTTTTTGTAAAATCAATAGTCCGGGAAATATGTTCAAACAATGGAAATTCGAGATATTGACCATACTAATGAAATAAATTGAAATCTAAAGATTGCTCCGTATACGTCTTCACATGCCACATCGATATGTCCAAACCGTTTTTCTCCAATTTGATAGGAAAGTGGAAAAATGTAAAAAAAATGAAAAAAAGTGTTAATAATGTAATTTTTCTCTTAAATATATCGAACTGAAATAAAAGTTTTTTTCAAGTGGTATTATTTACCTAAACTTTGATGGCGTTGAGGTTTTGTATATCTATTTTTCATGTCAAGTTGGACAAATATGTCATGTGCGAAAAAAAAATTCGGTATCGGGGCATTTTTTTAGAGGTCCTCTCAAACTTTTGTTGCCAAAATGCCCCAAAAATGTTGCCTGACAATGTTACCACTAAATTTTCCATATTTTTCTTGAAAGATTCTGAAAAAAATCAGGTTTGAACTTTATATGACGTCATGACATTGCCGAATTGGCAATGTTATGATATTAATAGAGATACTTACGAAAATTCACATAATGCTGACATTAAAATTAACCCTGGACAACAAACATTGACAAATCAACCAAATGGAGAAAAAATTTTAACGTTCGTCATATTGATTCAGAAACTGCACACAGTGGGGATTCTTCACAAGATAAAAGCTTCTCTTTATTAGCAGATAATATATTATCTAATAAACAATATAACATATCAGCTAATTGTTGAAAATAGCCAAACATTTCTTATATCAAACGTGACATTTTGATGGATACAATAATAATACTATTCCTAATACTAATCCTGGTAATTTCAAGGACGTAACAACATTCCTTGAAGACAATGCTTGGCAAAGTGTATACAGTGAGGTCCAAAAGTAACTTATCATTTTCTACGTAATTATGAATGCGAAAGAAAAGTCCTGAAACACGTCTAGTTTTATACATGAGACTACACTTTCTCGATAAAACCTGCCCTTCAACCCCCTAGGGGTAATAGTTCCCCCAGTAAAAATGTTTGAACGAAAAGGGGTAGCGTGTGTGACACCGCGTTTAAAATAGTTTTCAATACTCTATTCAGCAATATAGCACTTTTTGATATTTGGACTTGGATACTCAAGAGAAATGTAATCTTATTTCATACATAAAATCCTCGAATCAAATAGACCCGTCACGATTGACTAGTCCATTAGTTATCTTTTTGCCAAAAAAGTAAAATGGGATCTTTTTGTGACATTTAAATGTCACAAAAAGATTTAAACGTATCTGAAATTTATTTTAGTTCGCTAGACGTCGTTAATAATTTGAAGTTATTATTCATTTATTTCTAAACACCCAAAAATCAAAAATTGCCATATTTCTGAATAGAGAATGGAATAGTTTAGTGATGTTGAAAATACTATATATTTGACACGATGGAATTAAAATATAGATCAGAACTAGTAAATCAGTGTTTTTTTTCATCCTTCAATAAATGACTGAGATATATAGATTATTTAAATTTACGTATTTTAGCGCGGAACGTCTTTGGTCTCCGACTCGTCTGTGACGTCACGCCACATGTCTGAGATCGCCACACCACAAATAATGGGAGAGTTTCGTCCAAGTTGCCAACCTACATTTTTCGTGAAAACCATCTATCGCTTCAATTGTTCTAATTTTTATATAATTGTGTAGAAAAATTGAAAATATAAACACGGCATATATCAGTTTTGGTCGTAATGGCTATTGTTTCTTGGTTCGAGTTCGACTCAGTACTCATGTTCAAGTACGTCGCTATGATGCGTCGATGCTACAAGATTCTGATTGGCTAGAGCTTATTACACCCTCCTGTTAGGCAAACTAACATACAAAAGCACGACAAGACTTTATATACTCTAAAAGGCTGTAAGCTGTAAGGAAAAACCAGAAGTAGTAAAAGCTGTAAAAGGTAATAAAGGACTGAATGCAACTGAATGGCATCTGTCGAAAATATCCCTAGAAATCAAGCTCGACGCACAAAATTCCCTAGATTCCCTAGAAAACTGTTTTTGCCCATAAAATAATTATTTGGGACCTTTTGACCAAAATTAAGATATATAACTATATAGTGCAGTCTTCATTTCTGTTCACGAATTCATATGAATTTTCACTATTGAAGCGATATAGGTTTTCACGAATAATATATAGGTTGGCAACTTGGACGAAACTCTTCCATTAGGTACGTATTAGATCCTTAGCCTCGCCAAGGCACACATATGTAGTACTTTTAGGTCCAATTAAGTCACGCCTCATTAGTTCTTCTTCCTTTTATTCATGTCATTTGGTACATGAAAAAACAATTTATTGGGGTTTCTAATAGTCGTGCTTTTACACATAGGCACAATACAATATTTGTAAGATATTTTTTTAAATTTCAGCCATCGTGTAATAAACAATACACGACACGAACGGTGCAAGTAATTGTACACCGATAAATTTGTAAGCACTCTGTGAATACCAGTCGCCTCGTTCATGTGGCGTGACGTCACACTAGAGCGCTGCGTACTATGAAATTATTCTTCCAAGCGCAACTTCAAAGTTTCATATAACTTTTTCATTTCTAGAGATATTTCAATGTTTTCTAATCTGTGACAAAACTAATAACTATATAGTTCATGTCTGATAGCAAGTTAACTATTTACTTTCATCTGCTCAGAGTGTCATGTAGGATTACTTACTATATCATATATGGAATACCCAATCAGAAATAAAGTTACTGGTATCAAATTGCATTGAAAGTATCGATGCTGGTATCGTATCGGTTGAAATTTGAATTACCAATACGCTCTATTAGTGTGACGTCACGACACTTGATTTGGTTGGTTTAATTCAAGATTCATTATCCAATGTGTTTATTTTCGGAGACAAGTGACTGGTTATCATCCTTTTTGATATTCAATATGAATTTTTATAACTTTTACTCATAACTTCATTAAACTTTTACATTAATACTTAAGTATTCGAGCTTCCCAGATATACACTAAAAATTTCATATATCTTTTATAAAGTTTTCAAAATCGCCGCCAAAAATCTATTATGTGTAAAATTCCATAAGAAAACACGTTATTTGGATAGTAGAACCTGGGGTGGGATTATGAACACTCGATAAGAGAGCTGTCACGATACGTAGGCTAGAACGATGGTTGTTCCCGATTCGAAACGAAGTCGAAATTATGAAATGTCTTTGAATAGAGATAGAATGGAATTATATCTACCATATAGACCATTGATATCGACTCAAGTTGCAATATATTTTGAATTGTATTCGTTTTTATAATTGATAAAATCTGACATATGTCAAACTTACTACGGATCGAGTGTTCGTAATTGCACCCCTGACTTTCACAAACTACAATTGGAAGCGTGACGTCATGGCTAATAGATCATATTATCTAGTACGGTTTACCAGAATATAGTTTTAGTACTAAAATGTCTTCACTCTAGTGCAATTATTTTTAACAGAGGAACATTACTGCCATGAAAACTGCCTTGCACAGACCATGGGGTCTATTCTCGAGTTTCAACCACCGACTTAACCTTAAGTCGGTGGTTTCAACGTATACGAATTCAATGTTGTATCTCTTTCCAACGCGCGGTGTTTATATCACTCTATGTTACTTCAAACGTTTGAAAATGATTTCGCATGAACTCGAGAATAGACCCCCATATGGTCTGCCCACAGACCTCATAAAAGAAATGAGGTCTGTGGGTCTGCCATGTGCTTTGAAATCTTCATCTTCTTATTTTCTGATGATATCGAAAGTGACATGTGACAGTCAGAGCTTTTTGGTTAAAAATTAAAATCACCAACTTTTTAGATTTTGCATTCAGCAATTTCTGTGCAATTTCCTTTTTCCTTTCTCTTTCACTTCGAGGTTAATATATTTGCACCGTGGCAAAACAATTACCATTCGAACCATATGAAACTATATGCAACCTTACAAAGAATTGCGAAAGCCCAGGTCGTTTTAAAGGAACTACTCCACAAGGGTTGTCTTAATTTTCTAACCACAAGGAACATCCACATCTCTGCTCCTCTGGACCAGTGGGGTAAAAATAAGAAGCACCGAGAAGTGAAATTGAATATATATTTTGATACAATGGCAGATCCTAACATTGAAAAAACTTTGGCTCCACTCAGAGCTAGTGTTAAAGAGCAGGCAAGTTATTACTCAACTCCACTAAACCTCAAATTTGAATTTATTCATATCATTTTTGTATATATTCAACTTGCAGATAGATGTAATATATACGGACCTAGCAAAGGCTTTTGAGTGTTAAACTATATAACGATATGATTGAACTGATTAGGTCATATTCACAAAACAAAGTACAATATGTTCAATACAACAACTTCTCCGAAAAATTTACCTCATCAGGAGTTCCCCAAGGATCAATACTGGGTCCACTACTTTTTGACCTCTTTGTGTATTGACAGATATATTGATACCTCTAAATTCTTAATATATGCAGATGATCTATAGGGAAGTGAATACTATTTATAGGCGATTGTGAACTCTTTCTAAAAGATCTACATGGCATTGTCGAGTTCTGCTACTTAAACAACTTACGATTAAATAAGGAAAAATGTAAGGTAGTCAGTTTCACTAGAAAAAAAAATACTTAGTCATCATATGCAACAAGAGAGAGCACATTAGAAAGACTAGAAGAAATTAAGGATCTTGGAATTATTTTCAACTCTTAACTTAATTTTGGTATGCATACTGAATTTGTCGTTAAAGATGCCCATAGAAAACTAGGTTTCATACTACAAAATTCCAACAAATTAAAATGGAAAACTCTACTGGTTCTATATAATGCATATGTAAGATCTAAACTAGAAAATGCCTCGACCATTTGGAATCTCAATAAAATTCTACATGCTTAAGGAATGCAAACATTTTTAACAAGAATTGTTATGTGGATATTTTTAACGCTAGGATATGTGATATTTTAAATATGAAATGACTGAGTTTTATTTTTTACACTATGATCCATGATATATTTTAATGTTAGACTGATATTGTATATATTTCACTGTGAACATGTAATATGGCTTTGTCTGTCTGTATTGCAGTATAAATAACAAAATTAAATAAATTGAGTTACAGAAAACCAGATGACATCAACATCACCTAATCTTCAACAGCTTTTATTGCAATTTTACATACTCCAATTTTCTTCAATACATGGTAATTCATACCTACTTATTTACAGTCATATTTATTTCATATGATGAATGTATCTTCACTATCTAGTAATTGTTATTTATACTAATATTTAGATGATAGAGTTTCTCAAAAATTTATTTGATTTACCATTTGTGTAATTACTATTCGAACATTGTATCAAACATAGTTTTATTTCATCCCATCATTGCCCTGATAGCAGGTTTGTAGTTGTTCAATGTATTTATTTTCTTGAGTTGTATTGGAAGCATTACTTATTTCTTATTACTTCATAGGGTGATTTGATTCGTAAACTGAAATCCGATGGAGCTCCAGTTCTGGATGTCAAAAAAGCTGTATTGGAGCTGAAAGCTAGAAAAAAAATTCTTGAAGATAAAGAACTCAGTTTGGCTCCCACTTCAACATTTGATAGGGCGAAGATGGAGGACCTTCTGAAACGGAGGTTTTTTTACGATCAGAGCTTCGCCATATATGGGGGAATCACAGGACAATTTGATTTTGGACCAATGGGGTGTGCTTTCAAGGCAAACTTGCTCCAAACGTGGAGGCAATTTTTTGTTTTGGAGGAACAAATGTTAGAAGTGGATTGTTCTGTTTTGACCCCAGAACCAGTTCTAAAGTGAGTACTTGAATGGTGAATTGAATCAATTTCATTCATGAAGAAAAAGTGGAGTGTCAGCTGAAGCTGTTTTGAACTCTACCCTTTATCTTGAGATTCTTGAGTTGCCTAATTTTTTATAATAATCACAAATTTTGAGAGTACAAACATTTTAATCATTAGGTAGCTCACAAATGTCACCACCAGTTTTTTCATTACAAATCAATTCTTGTAGTTGACATGTTCATTGGTTTTAGCTGTCTGATAAAAAAAATCAAAATTGTATTGAAAAAAGTACAAATAAAATAAAAATCAAAAGTATTGATAGAAAGAGAAAAGAATGGATGACACCAGTATTATCAAAATCGATAAATAAAAAAAAATTAATGTATAAAAAACTGAAGAATGGTTAAAACAATATTGAATTGGAAAATGAGTACAACTTATATAAAAACCGACTTTCATCTATTATAAATGAAGCCAAAATAAAACATAATAAAGCTGAAAATAAACAGAAAAACATATGAATTCAACAAGTGATTTATAGTATAATATGAAAAAAAAAATGCAATGAAAATCATGTCAAACGAATTCATAGAGTACTTTTCTCAAGTTGGAAGCAATTTAACAAAAAATATAAAGAATATTAGAAAAGGTTCAACACCAAGGACAACATATTTGAACTCCTTTTACATTGAAGAAACCACTCAAAGTGAAATTGAAGGTATACAATTACTAGTGAAGTTGTAAAAACGATCACTGAAATAATATCTGAACCTCTAGCATACCAATGGGCTGGGGTGGTCGGCTGGCAGTGCGTTCGCCTCGCATGCGTGGGGTCGTGGGTTCGATTCACCGGTCTCGTGCATGGCATCACACGTTAAAAGGTAAGGGCTGCGTCTTCCCTAGCTCACACAAGTCTCTCGAAGACTTCTGAGGGTTGCGCGTAGGGGTGCAATCGGTTGACGGAAATAATAATTTTAACAATTTTTTTTTAACCTAATATATTTTATTTTCACCTCGGGTGTCTATCCAAAAACTTTCAAAATAATTTAATTTAATCATTGAACCAATTCATAAAAGTGGCAATAAATCCTGAGTTAAAAATTATAGACCAATTTCATTAAGATCCAGCTTATCCAAAATATTTGAAAAAATAATAAAAATTCGAATTGAAAACTATTTGAAAAAACATGACATTATATCAAAGAACCCCGCACCATTCTTATGGAAAATGGGTCCCGGTGAAATTCGATGAATTTTTGATATGATGTAGTTCAAGTCAAGCTGATCAAAAGTGCCCATGGGCCCAACTCAATCCTATGGCTAGTTTTCGAGATACAGGGCGTCAAAGTTGGTAAGTGGCCATTTCTTTAAAGTAGTATTGCTTTCAGGAAAACATCTAAAATAAAAATGAATTTCGCGACAGATATTGCTTACCCATACAGCAATACTTCTAGACTGGTTTTTGATAAAAAATATTGTTGGATACAGGGTGAGTCCAGCATTATTCAAAATGAAAATTTCAATCAACCCTACGAAGTGAATATGTGACCAAACCAAGTATCACACTAATATGCTCATCATTTGAATATGTCAAAATTGATAAATTCAACATTTTATACAGGGTGAGTCAAGATGTGACAGTTTTTATGGTGACATTTTGTATATCTATATTTTATATTTTGAGCTTTAGGGATACTTGACCACAACCATTCAACAAATTTCTTGAACAAAATTGATATACAGTATGAGACAAACACTAGGTGATGACAAAAATTGCGAAAAGGAGATTTTTTGATAACTCATCCTGTAATTGATTTGCTGAATTTTTGATATGATGAAGTTCAAGTCAAGCTGATCAATAGTGTTCATGGGCCCAACCTTGAAAAATAAACAGTTTTTTCTCTACCAGGTGTTGAAGGTTTATGGATAAGACTAACTCAGTTATCCACATATTCCACCGAGCTTATAATCATATTTTTTGTTTTCAATTCTCACTTCAAGATTTTGGTAAAGGATGTTCATTATGTACAGGGTGAATCATTTTCAATGACCAATGTTGAAATAACGACGAAAACCAGACACCATTATTGAACTGATCCATCTAAAATAATATTCTGTGATAATTATACTTACTTACCGACTGACCCTTCGATCATTATCAATTGAAAAAAAGTTGTCAGAAGTTATTCTCGTATTGTTGGTTTTTTCTATTATTAATATTCTATGGGTATTTCCCCGGATGTTGCTAATATTATTATTAATAATAATACTCCCTCATGAACACTCGTAGAGCGTACCCTGATCGGGCAGAGGACGGTTATTATTATTATTTTAGCCGTGGCGCTCCGGGACAACTTACTGATTTTTGGTGGCTTATTCACTTTTCAGCTGAAGGAAAACCCGGAAAACCTACAGCTCCACCTCGGGTGGTCCGTGTGCACTTCAAGCTAGCACTACACGGAATTGGCATCTAGACAACTCACAATACACTTAATTTCCAACGAGGCATGTGGTCGTCTATCGAGGGTATCGTTGCGATAACATGAAAAATACACTTTTCCTACCACTTTGTTGGAAGTTTGAAGACCTACAGTACCACCCCACCCTCTCTCTCTCTTTCTCTTCTCTTTTCCTCTCGCTCTCTCTTATATTTGATTTGTTTTTGAACTGAACAACCCAGCATTCGAACTCTTTACCGAGATATTTGTTCCCTGAGAATTGAAATGTTCCAAAATTTAAAATAAATAAGATTTTTTTTCTTCACACGATGTTCCCTGGACGTAACAGGAATTTTCCTTTTGTGAGAAGCTGGAAATGAAAAATGTAAAAATATTTTAATATAAATGAAACGAATCGACAAATATAGATCAAAGTGTTTGAAACGGTACCCTTCAACACCTTGTAGAGAAAAAACTGTTTATTTTTCAAGGTTGGGCCCATGAACACTATTGATCAGCTTGACTTGAACTTCAACATATCAAAAATTCAGCAAATCAATTACAGGATGAGTTATAAAAAATCTCCTTTTCGCAATTTTTGTCATCACCTAGTGTTTGTCTCATACTGTATATCAATTTTGTTCAAGAAATATGTTGATGTTTTCCTGAAAGCAATACTACTTTAAAGAAATGGCCACTTACCAACTTTGACGCCCTGTATCTCGAAAACTAGCCATAGATAGATAGATAGATAGATAGATTTTATTTAACCACTTTACATAAGTTATATGTTTGTAGCAAGTCAAGAATTACATATATGTCTAGACATAGAAGTTAGATGCTAACATGCGCTAAAACTACAGATCAGCTAGAACATTGAGATTAAAATCGAATTAAATTACGTATACATGTCAATAATAAAAGTTACATATACCTACATAGTATAGGTTGAAAACAAAACAGTTCCAAATGACAAAAACAAACGTATTAAAATTTACATAACCAACCGGATTAAAATTACATAGGCATGTACAAAAATGTAAAATTATATATGCCTACATATAAACGAATGTGGTATATAAATGATTAGGAATTTGGGGTGAGCATCATGAGTTCATGGTTGAATGAGAGGTATTCCTCAAATGAGTAAAAGCATTGTGACAGTAAGTGATTTTTTACCCATTTTTTAAATTGAATAAAATTTAGTGATTTTATAGCAGGTGGTAAAATATTAAAAAATCTGACATTTGGAGAATTTTGCTCCGTGACACACAGTCGGAATTTAGGAGTGCTGAGTTTACTTGCTGCTCTTGTAGCATGGTTGTGGACATCACCATTTTTTGAAAAAAAATCTATATTAGAAAAGGTCTGCAGTAAAGACTGATAGATAAAAATACAAGGGATTGGTAAAATGCGATATTTCTTGAATAGCGGCTGACAGTGCGCATGGTAGGTTGCACCATCTATGATTCTTAGGGCCTTCTTTTGGAGCCTAAATACTCTAATAGCGTGTGCAGCGTTACCCCATAGAATGGTACCATAGTTGAGGTGGGAATGAAAGAGAGAGTGGTAGGATGATAGTAATATTGGAATACTCAATATTTTTTTAGTTGTCTCAATAGAAATAGTTGTGTGGAGAGTTTTCTGCATAATTGGTCAATGTGGGCCGACCATTATAGCCTGTCGTCTAATACGATACCAAGCATATTGACTGTATTATTAGTGGTTAAGTTGTTATTTGTAGAGAAGAAATTATTTTGGGTTTTTTCTTGATTTAGTTTGAGGTTATTTGCGCTGAACCAGGTATATACTTTATTTTTTGCTTGCTCAGTAAGATTGTGTAGTGTGATAGGGTTAGAATGAGTTTCAACTAGTGTTGTGTCGTCAGCGAAGCAGATACACCCAGATGGGGCCAAGTAATGGAAAATGTCGTTGAGATAGATAATAAATAATAGTGGTCCCAGCACACTTCCCTGCGGGACTCCGTGGTTTATGTTCTGGAAATCAGAGAAATTGTTTTCGATGGCTATACATTGAATTCTGTTATCAAGATAGGATTTTATCAGTTTCAGAGGTACCCCCCGAACACCATAGAAGTTTAATTTATCGAGTAATTTATCATGCGATACGCAGTCGAACGCCTTGGATAGGTCACACAAGGTTATTTCAGTGTGTTCTCCATTCTCAAGGCCCTCGACTATTTTCGCAACAACACAGCTTACAGCCTGAATCGTGGAGCAGTTTGGCCGAAAACCAAACTGTCCTTTATTAAGAGTTTTATGTTTATTAAAAAAGAGCATCAATCGTTCCTTTAGGATTATTTCAAATATCTTGCCGATTATCTTGCCTATAGGATTGAGTTGGGCCCATGGACACTTTTGATCAGCTTGACTTGAACTACATCATATCAAAAATTCATCGAATTTCACCGGGACCCATTTTCCATAAAAAAAGAAAGAAAAGAAAGAAAAGAAAGAAAAGAAAAGAAAGAAAAGAAAGAAAAGAAAGAAAAGAAAGAAAAGAAAGAAAAGAAAGAAAAGAAAGAAAAGAAAGAAAAGAAAGAAAAGAAAGAAAAGAAAGAAAAGAAAGAAAAGAAAGAAAAGAAAGAAAAGAAAGAAAAGAAAATGATCTACTCAAGATGCAATTTGTTACCTTACAAATGATTTATATAAATCACTAGACTCAAAAACTCCAACAATTTGTATATTTCGTGATGTTGCAAAAGCATTTGACACGGTCAGTCATGAATTACTACTACTTGAATTGGAAAAATGTGGTTTTGCGGAGTAACTTACAAAGCTATCTCTCTAACAGAATTCAGTATGCAGACATTAATGAAAAATTGAGCAATCCAGTAATATTTGAATATGGTGTACTTCAGGGTACAGTATTAGGTCCACTTTTATTCAATATTTATCTTAATTACCTATTTCACATTGAGAGTAAAGGAAAAATTCATTGTTTTGCAGATGGCACCGTTATTATACAGGGTTTTTATTAAGTCTTGTACAAACTCCAGAGTGGTAAACTTTGACGACTAATGTCAAGATAAAAATTTCAAATGAACATGTGTCCGCAAATGTGTCGTTTCAGAGATACAGGGTGTAAAAGTTGAAATTTTATTTTCAATTATTTTGAATAACTTTTGCAATAAATAAGTTTTTCTCACAAAATTACTGTAACTGAAATTTTGGTTTTTTTCAGAGCTTCAGGGCATGTAGACAGATTTGCCGATCTCATGGTTAAGGACATACAGACTGGGGAGTGTTTTAGATTAGACCATCTGATAAAGGCACATTTAGAAAAGATTTCAGCTGATAAGAAAACTACACAAGAAACCAGGGATGAATGTGTGGATATTGTGATAAAGGTATATTTTTCTAGAATAATCATGGAAAAACAACTCTAATTGAAAGAGATCATAGAGGGAATATTTCTATGCTTATTTTCAGCTAGATGGAATGAACAAAGCAGAAATGGCTGCAGTAATGAATAAATTCAGCATGAAGAGTCCCATTACCGGTAATGATTTGACTGAGCCTATTGAATTTAACTTGATGTTTGGGACCCAAATAGGACCATCTGGGCTTATCAAAGGGTTAGTTTCTCATGCAAAGTCCAAAAAGCCATGAAAATCTGATCGTTCTTAAACAAATAAAAAATCTATTTGTTTTATTTTTTCGTGCATGATTGTATTGAATTGGAGAACAATGGAAAATGTCTGAATAAAATTCACTAAACTCGGAGAGAGAAATAATAGTCAGTGACGTCAGTCACTAGTTAATAAATAACACAAGAAGAGCGACCCCCTTCAAGGTTATATGATTTTGAAAATTTTTTTCAGGTTTTTGAGACCCGAGACAGCTCAGGGCATTTTCGTGAATTTCAAGCGCCTCCTTGAATTCAACCAAGGAAAACTGCCTTTTGCTGCAGCACAAATAGGTAAGAAAACAGGGAGGCGTTGAGATTATCAGACAGTATTCATGCAAATGAAACTTTCAAATTTGAAAAATTTCAGGAAACGCGTTTCGAAATGAAATATCCCCGAGATCGGGTCTCATAAGAGTTCGCGAATTCACAATGGCGGAAATTGAACATTTTTGTGATCCAAGTGATAAAACACATCAAAAGTTTGACAATCTTAGAGACACTGAACTTCTTCTGTATTCCGCCTGCAATCAGATGGATGGAAAACCAGCAGAAAAAATAACCATTGGTGAAGCTGTAAATAATGTAAGTCAACCGTACCATTAATATTCCTATTTTCGTTCAGTAACTCATTATGTCTCCCATACTCGATTTTATATTTTATTTGACAAATAGAACCCAATGTTTCATTGAAAATGATGAGAAGATGTAAGAAAAAAGGTGTGCCACAGGGATCAATCCTAGGCCCATTACTATATACAGGGTGGGTCACGGTCGATGGTACCTTAGACGTTTACGGAAAACGGTACATAGGATCATTCTGAAAATTTGGTTTCTCAAGTAGTTGCTCTTGGTCTATCGATTTAAAATATTTTCAGCAATGCAGCGTTGCCGCTTATACCAGAAAGTAGCAGCATCTTTGTTATTTCAAATGGGTCACCCTGTATATTACGGCATTTTTGAACTTGTCATTCCTTTCTGATTATTTCAGCCTCATACTCCCCTATACCTATCTCTAACGGTTTTTGAGAAATTGGTTATTTTCCATATTTTTTATCCAAAACATAGCTCGAATTGAATGTTTATTTCTGCGGTATTTGGATTCTTAGGAAGTTGCAATTTTGCTATTATTTTGCTATTTTGCAATAGCTATTATCTCGGAATTCTGGCTATTTAGGTATAGGAACATGATATATCAATTCGAAGGGAATTTAGTCATCTTTCAGAATATTTCATAATATACAGGATGTTCCATTTAAAAAAACGCACTTTCAACACTTTTCGTATCTAGCAGTAAGATCATGAATTTTGAACGACCCTGTATAACGCAGAACAATCTTCTCTATACAGAATCAATGAACATGATCTTGATGAACTAAACACAAAATTGCAACTTCCTAAGAATCCAAATACCGCAGAAATAAACATTCAATTCGAGCTATGTTTTGGATAAAAAATATGGAAAATAACCAATATCTCAAAAACCGTTAGAGATAGGTATAGGGGAGTATGAGGCAGAAATAATCAGAAAGGAATGACAAGTTCAAAAATGCGGTAATATACAGGGTGACCCATTTGAAATAACAAAGATGCTGCTACTTTCTGGTATAAGCGGCAACGCTGCGTTGCTGAAAATATTTTAGATCGATAGACCAAGAGCAACTACTTTAGAAACCAAATTTTCCGAATGATCCTATATCCCGTTCTTCGTAAACGTCTAAGGTACCATCGACCGTGACCCACCCTGTATATTGTACACAAATGAAATACCGCATGTAGTTAAAGAAGATATACTTTTATATGCTGATGATATATTTTATAATGTAGTATATTTAAAGTCTGAATATTTTTAAATTATTTATTTCACATACAACTAGGTAATTTATGTAACAATTATCACTCGCTATTTATTTGAAACTAAAACTTTCTATCTGGTCTCTGACTAAGGCATTTTGCCTTTTTACATCTACACCTGATTTCGGCGAAGTCTCAGGAACGTTCTTAAATTTCTCTCGATACATAGTATAATCCTTTTGGTCCATTGATTCAGATATCTTGAACATTTATATAGATAATTTACTTTAAAAGATATTGTATTTGTTAAATAGTTTGCATGTTCTTTGAAAGTTAGTCTTTAATCAACTGTAATACCAAGATATTTGAATTTTTTTACCCACTCGATTGTTTCATTACAAATTTTTATTTCCATGTTCCTTATGAGAAAATTGTTGTTATTTTCTTTCATTAGCAATGAGCATGAATTCAGTTTTATTACCATTAAGTTTTAGCAGATTTCCACAGCACCATTCTTGTATTTGATATATTGAATTGTTAACAGCTTGTACCAAAAGCACTGGGTCTGATGTAGAGAAATAAATTAAAGTGTCATCAGCAAAGAAATGAATTTTACAATTTCCTGCTGCTTCAACAATATCATCAATATATATCAAGAACAATAAAGGCCCAAGAACACTTCCCTGTGGAACCCCATGGCCTTTTCCTTTTTCCTTAGAGAGTTCATTATTAAACCTTAGTTTGTAACATAACATGATCAAATAAATCAATCATCTATCTATACGTTCATTTTGGAAAGTATTTTTTTACATTTTCAGTCATTGGTAGCAAATGAAACCCTAGGTTATTTTATGGCTCGAATTCAGAAGTTCATGGTTAAATGTGGCGTTGACCCTTTGAGGCTTAGATTTAGACAACACATGTCTAATGAAATGGCGCATTATGCCTGCGACTGTTGGGATGCTGAGTGTTTGACAAGTTACGTAAGTACCATCAAATTTATACTCTCCAAAATGTCTGCAAATCTTTAATATTTGATGCTACATTTTTTTGTAAAATGTAAAATAACATTCATAAACTCCTGATGTCTGTTATTACTTATAATCCTAAACAAGCAATTATTTTGTTTTCTCTAAAAAAAGAGTGTCAATTTTATCAGAAGTTATACAGTGTGGTAAAAAATCTCTTGTTAATCAGAGGTTTTTGAAAACCGTGAATGTAATGTCGTATATTTAAACTCTAATTCACTCTAAAATAATTTATTTAACGAAATATAATGATTCACAATACTCTAATTTACATAAAAATCACGGAACTAGGTATTTATATTCGACTTTCACTTCACTAACTGCCCGTCTGTCCGCTGCGTAGTTCTTTTTATATCCGACGTTGACTTCTCCGAATGCTCTAGAATTTTCCATCGAATCGTCCAGATTCTTCTCGGTGCAAGCGCAAAGACGTTCACCCGCGGCCGGGCGCCGGCTACGTAAGTGTTCAGGTCCGGCATCGCCCGCAGCTTCGCCACAGTAATTTTTTTTTCAAATAGACCCTGTTAAATTATCGAATAACTGTACACACAATTATTGTATTCTGCTATGACCTCAGATCAATAAGTAAACATATTGATCTGAGGCTATGACTGATATAAGGTTTCCTGTATTTAACTTGAAAGGTTATACAGGGTGTTCCAAATTAAGTCGGCACCATTGCCAACTCCATTATTATTTATGCTACGAATTCGGTCAAATGCAAACTAGAAGCATTTTTAATGGCCTTCTCGATGCCGAAAACAAAAAAAAATTGACAGTCGTGTTTTCAAAATATTTCATGAAATGATATTTTTTTAAATGGAACACCCTATATTTTATTGCATCTTAAGATTCTTCCTGAAAAGCTGATTTCATCGATCTATCACAGTTGGGTTCTAGCATGTCCCTATCTTAACTTTTCATTCACTATCTACTAAGATTTAAATGAAACAAATACAGGGTGGTGCAGAATTTAGAATTTTGATCACCCTGTATCTGTCCCAATTAAATGTCAGTAGATAGTAAATCAAAAGTTAAGCAAGCCGTTTTGACCAATAATGAGTGTAACTAAACTTAAAAAAGACGTCGATTTAAGCAAGTTTTTCAAAGAAGAAATTTTTAAGTTTATGAATGAAGCACCTGACGAAATTTATCTTCATATAGTACGAGAGCTAGCAACGTCGGGAAAACAAGAATTTCAGTATGGCCAGTTTTTAGACATGCTATTTATCTCACTCTACCGGACGTCATACGGGCCATCTGGCTGGCGGTAGAGGTTGCGTTCATCAATGCGCGTCGTTCCTATACGGAGAAAAAATTGAAATTTCAAACTAATTTATGAAGGCTTCTTTTCTTATTATTATTTTAATTGAACTCGTTGACACATGATTGAATTATTGCCAGATATTTTTATCGTTGTTTAAACTGTGCCAGACGCTAATTTTGAATATATTCTTTCAAATGTTTTAATATAACTGAAATTTTTATATGATGTTTTTTAAGTATCTACAAACCCAAAATTGATTGGCCAAACAATAATTTTCCAGATTGACTGATTTAAAAGTGAAAAGTGATGTGGTATTATTTTGAGAACAAAATGTACCACATTGTACTTTGAGAATTATCACCAACTTCATTTTTTACCATGATTCCACAGACTCCATAGAACATGATCTACTGTGAGGCTTATGCGCATGCGCATCAACGCATCGCCGGCCAATGCTGCAAACAGCTGTTGTCGTTTATCTCGCTTGTGCAACTAGCGCCTGACTGTCTTTACTCTTCTAACATGCCCAATCATTTTTCACTTTTGAATCGGTCTGGCTGGAGGTTTAACAACCGAATTATTGTTTGGCAAATTGATTTTGGGTTTGTAGATACTTAAGAAACATCATATAAAAATTTCAGTCATCCTAAAATATTTAGAATTTTTGTTTGTTTATTATTCAAAATTGGTGTCTGGCACAGTTTAAACAACGATCAAAATATCTGGTAAAAATTCATTCAAGTGTCAAAAAGTTCAATTATACTAATAAGAAGAAACCTTCTCAAAGTTATTTGAAAATTCGATTTTTTACCTGTACAGGACAGGTACGATGCGCACTGATGAACGCAACCTCTACCGCCAGCCAGATGGCCCGTATGACGTCCTGGAGAGTGAGAGAGATAGCATATCTAAAAACTGGCGGACCTGAAATGCTCTCTCGAAAACGTTGCTAGCTCTTAGACTAATATAGAAGGTGCTACGATTTTTGGTTTGGCGGGCGTAATTAACAAAGATGTCTTTAGATCATATTGATCACGAAGGAAATATTTTATTGATAAATATCCCAGACACTAAAAACCACTCTTTGAGAAGCTTTGCGATTTCTGAGGAAGCTGAAAATGGAAAATTGCTCATTTTGGTCAGAAAGTATGTGAGTTTAAGAAAGGAACTTGCACTGTACAAAATGTACCGGAATAAACACCTTCGGAAAAATGCCATCATAGATTGCAAGTTATCTGAAGCTTCCAAATCCTGAATTATACACGGGCCACAGTTATCGACGTTCCGCCGCCACAATGCTTGCAGATTCCGGAGAAGGAATAACAAATATTAAACGCCTCGGAGGTTGGAAATCTTCCAGCGTCGTAGAAGGTTATGTAGAGAGCTCACCAAGTTTCCAAAAGGGCCTATCCAATAAAATATTAAACTTCAGTGACGCTGTCGCTGGCCCTACCACTTGTCAGCAAATTTCACCAGTACAGCAGCCTTCGAAAATTACTTCTTCTAGCCAAGTTACTCCAATGGTCACGTTTGCAACTGTGACAAGGCAGTGGAAAACCAAAACGTCATAAACCCAACCTTCAAGTCCCCGACTTCATTGGATAAAATTTAAGCCTCTGCAATTAATTTACAGAATGCTACAAATTGCACATTCAATATTAATAATAATTAAATTTTTGATATGTATTTAATGATAAATGCTTCTAGTAGAAAAAATAGTGTACCTAACACGTGCGTAAAGTGACTTTTCCGCACGCGATTGCTGGCCGAACTCCGCTAGCGCGTCATTTGCCTATCTGCAATCGCTTGCGGAAATGTATCACTTTCCGCACTTGTTAGGTAAACTACTACATTATTATTTTAGGGGTGGGTAGAATGTGTGGGTTGTGCAGACCGATCTGCCTATGACCTCACTCAACACACTAAAGCGACTGGAGTGAGGTTAGCAGCGGAAAAGAAACTAGCTGAGCCTAAAATAGTAGATGTTGTAGAAGCGTCGCCAAATAAAGGAACCTTAGGAAAAACTTTCAAAAAAGATGCCAAGGCAATTACAGATGCTCTCATCGCTCTTCAAGTCGAAGAAGTTGAGGAATTGGAAAAGAAGTTGGAAAGTGAAGGGTATGTTAATGTATGTTATTGGTAAATAATTACTTGAAGAATGTGAATAATTTTTTTTATATATATTGCAATGACTTTCCCGGTTTCCATAACTTCAGAAAATATTCCATTTTCATATGACAATTTTTCTGAAATCGTTCAAGAATGCCCACTTTCTCGGAGCAACTTCAGGCCTCAAAATACGCTAATCTATTATTTTAGTCCGTTGCTAAGCAACGAACTTTCCCGAACCGTTTTCGGACCTTAACGGTACGGGAAAGTACTTTCCCGTACAGAAAACGATCCGAGAAAATTTTTGCCGGCTTGTTTACATTTTAGACAGTTATTGAATTCACGCAAACAATATGTAGAATTCGTTAGTTTTTGATAATGCTGATTGCGATTTCAGAAAAAATAGTATGTGTACCTCGTAGTAAAAGCACATTCCCAGACTTCAATGCTTGTTGGCCTCGGCTTAACGCCTCGGCCAACAATTTACATTGTCGTCCGGGAATGTATTGCTTTTACTACTAGATACACAATATACTCTTTCCGTACAGAAAACGATCCGAGAAAATTTTTGCCGGCTTGTTTACATTTTAGACAGTTATTGAATTCACGCAAACAATATGTAGAATTCCTTAGTTTTTGATAATGCTGATTGCGATTTCAGAAAAAATGGTATGTGTACCTCGTAGTAAAAGCACATTCCCAGACTTCAATGCTTGTTGGCCTCGGCTTAACGCCTCGGCCAACAATTTACATTGTCGTCCGGGAATGTATTGATTTTACTACTAGATACATAATATACTATTCTTGATGAAAGTCAAAACATATGCCATCTTATATGACTAGTAATAAATAATAAATATTTATTCTACCATGAAAAAAAAATTATCCGCCGCCATTGTTTCATAAAAGATATGCAGTTCGTATAAACTATAAAAGGTTTTAATTTTCAAAATATACTAAATTTAAAATTTAATTGAGGGTTTTTCAATAATTTTTTTTCAGTTTCTATGAGCTAGCAGTAGGAAATCAGAAATTTACTCTTAGTAAAGATATGGTATCTGTGAAAAAGTATCAGAAAACACTGCATGTTGAAGAAATTATCCCCAGCGTCATCGAACCCTCCTTTGGTGAGTGAAACAATGAGAACTCTTTATTTTTTAATACTACCATTATTATTATCATTATTTCTGTTGTTGGTTTTTCTCAGGTGTGGGTAGAGTAATGTATGCTATTTTCGAACACAACTTCAAGCAACGTGACGGAGATGAACAAAGGACCTATCTCTCGTTACCAGCAGCCGTTGCCCCTTTGAAATGTAGTGTCCTTCCTTTAAGCTCTAATCAAGAATTCGTTCCCTTCATCAAGAGAATTTGTGAGTATTGGAGATTGTTTCTTTAGAATTGTAGACACATATACAGGCTGATTCACGGTGGATGGCACATTAGACGTTTCTGGTGAACCAGACATTGGATCACTTTGAAAATTTAATGGAAGGCATATTCGGACATTCTCTAGCCAACTAAAATATTTTCGACAATGCGGTGTTGCCGCTTCTATTAGAAAGCAGTAGCAACTTTGATTTTTCAAATGGAACACTCTGTTTATAATATTATTTTTGGAATCTCCATCAATTGCCCGACAACTTTTCTTGATATTTCCCTATACCTATCTGTTACCGTTTTCGAAATAAAAATTAATTTCAATTTTTTTCTTCGAAAATCATGACTTCTAAAAATGCCGATATCTTTAGTTAAGAAGTACTATGATATCGAAATTTGGTTTGGAGTTAGGTGATACTTGGACATTTCCCACACGTCAGCCTAATCTCCGTTACTTCAATACAGGGTGGTAAAAAAATACAGTTTTTTTGTTTGCTTGAAAAAGTCGCTGAAATTTGATTATTTTAAATGGAACACCCTGTATATTATTGAAAATTCGGAAAACTGCTGAAATTTGCTTTCTTTCTATTTATATCATACCTATACCTAACTAGTCAAGTTTCGGACTTATGAGCATTTATTTGTGAAAATGTCCCTTCAGAATGGTATTTCCATTCGGTATTTGGTAAGCAGGCCATGATTACTATTTGACAGTAGCGTTGTGACATTCTCCTAATAATATCGACATTTTCGTCACTTCAGAAGTTGCAAATACCTTCAAAACGATGGAACAAAACTATTCAAACGAAGTTCTTATGAATTTGTTTATTATTTTTGGACAGTGTGATAAAATTATCAGCAGAACATGTAGAAAGTTCAATGAAATGTATCCGAATCTACCGCCAATGAACCTCAAGAAATTTATACGAATTCAGAACAATTTCAATGCATTTGGATCAACTTTAAAAGCACCAAGAAACTTGCCTCGACCTGTAACTTCTGAAGACAACCAGATTAATGTCTTAGCATATTTTCACGCATTTCCCGAGTCATCGATAAGAAGTGCTGAAGAAGATTTGGGTATAAAATATTCATCGGTTCAAAGAATCTTGCGAAGACATAAAATGCATGATTATAAATTTACCAAAATTCAAGCGATGAAGCCTCAAGACCCTCAACAGAGAGTAGAATTTTGTGAAATGTTGTTGACACGCATTCAAGAAGATCCACTTTTTTTAAATAAAATTATTTGGACTGATGAATCGAAATTTTCGAGAGAAGGGATTTTCAATAGAAAAAATCGTCATTATTGGTCTAGTGAAAATCCTCACGTCACAAAAGAAGCCGGATTTCAAGAAAAATTTAGTTTTGATGTCTTCTGCATGTTGATGGACAACAAATTGAGGTACGTGATATACGAGGAGTCATTAACATCCAGAAGCTACCTGAATATTTTGGAGAATACTGTAGAGAGTTTCGTGGATAATCTGCCACTCGAAGAATATCGAAACTGTTGGTACCAACTAGACGGAGCTCCTGCACATTGCACAAGAGAAGTGAGCGCAGAACTGGAAAGACTTTTTGACGATCGGTGGATAAGGCGCTTGGGACCATGGAATTGGCCAGCGAGATCACCCGATCTTAATCCATTAGATTTTTATTTGTGGGGAATGTTTAAAGAAAAAGTTTACAAAATACCCGTGCGTTCGAGAGATGAATTGTTAGAAAGGATTGCCCAAACATTTGAAGATTTGGATCCCAATGAAATCAGATCTGCCACCACGAAAGCAGTCAACACCCGCATTTTAAAGTGCTTGGAAGTGAACGGCCAGCGATTCGAACATATTTTGAAATATTCCACGTGATTGTTTTACTTTCTTATAATTATTCATATCAATATTTCCAATTTCAAGTTTCTTGGTGCTTTTTTAAAGTTTATTCAAACATATTGAAATTGTTCTGAATTCGTATAAATTTCTTGAGGTTCATTGGCGGTAGATTCGGATAAATTTCATTGAAGTTTCTACATGTTCTGCTGATAATTTTGTCACACTGTCCAAAAATAATAAACAAATTCATAAGAACTTCGTTTGAATAGTTTTGTTCCATCGTTTTGAAGGTATTTGCAACTTCTGAAGTGACGAAAATGTCGATATTATTAGGAGAATGTCACAACGCTACTGTCAAATAGTAATCATGACCTGCTTACCAAATACCGAATGGAAATACCATTCTGAAGGGACATTTTCACAAATAAATGCTCATAAGTCCGAAACTTGACTAGTTAGGTATAGAAATGATATACAAAGAAAGGAAGAAAATTTCAGCAGCTTTCCGAATTTTCAATAATATACAGGGTGTTCCATTCAAAATAATCAAATTTCAGCAACTTTTTCAAGCAAACGAAAAAACTGTATTTTTTTACCACCCTGTATTGAAGTAACGGAGATTAGGCTGACGTGTGGGAAGTGTCCAAGTATCACCTAACTCCAAACCAAATTTCGATATCATAGTACTTCTTAACTAAAAGATATCGGCATTTTTAGAAGTCATGATTTTCGAAGAAAAAAATTGAAATTAATTTTTATTTCGAAAACGGTAACAGATAGGTATAGGGAAATATCAAGAAAAGTTGTCGGGCAATTGTTGGAGATTCCAAAAATAATATTATATACAGAGTGTTCCATTTGAAAAATCAAAGTTGCTACTGCTTTCTAATAGAAGCGGCAACACCGCATTGTCGAAAATATTTTAGTTGGCTAGAGAATGTCCGAATATGCCCTCCATTAAATTTTCAAAGTGATCCGTTGTCTGGTTCACCAGAAACGTCTAATGTGCCATCCACCGTGAATCAGCCTGTATATGAATCAACCTGTTAGGTCAGGAGTGCCCCAAGGCTCGATAATTGGCCCTTTGTATTTTTTTTCGGCTGATTTCAACCAAATGTTGGAAAAATGTATGATATCATGCAGATATGAAGTAGGAAATATTTTTTTAACGTTTATTTCATCCCAAAATACACAGAGTGTTACATAGGGACACCTCTATTACTAATAATAACAAGTTTGCCCTTCATATAGAAAATGTACAAAATAAAATTTTAAATACCAAAATTCACTATAATTAATGACTTGTCACAATAAAATAGTTAAATAGTTGAATGTATAACAATATGGTATTAAGTTAGATATATCACAGCAGTAGAAATCCGTTATTTGTTTTCAGCTGATGACTATATATACAGTGCGACGCTAAATTATGGAACAAATTCATTATTTCTAAATATAAAGATATATCGGAAAAATCCTCGGACAGGTCTATTTTCTTTTCCAATGGGCCAATTTTTGAACCTCACTTATAATATATAGGGTTATCCGCATTTGAGGAAAAGCGACTTTGGTGATATTTTTAAATGGGACACCCAGTATATTTGTCCATATTTGGTTAGGGATTACAAATCCAGTGATACCAAGTTCGATGGGAATATGTCAAACGGCTGCGGAGATATGGCCAAAAAACTTCTCCATATACCCAATGAGTGCAACAGAGACTTTTAACCTTCTGAATCGTGTGTAGTCTCGGTCATACTAATTGGACATACGAGGAAGTTTTTTGGCCATATCTCCGCAGACGTTTGACATAATCCCATCAAACTTGGTATCAATGGATTCGTAATGACGATCCCTAACCAAAAATGGCAGCGTTGCCAGACTAACGTATTCATTATCATAATAAACTACCCTCCAACGTGAAAATTTTTAATGTAAACAAATTTAATATCACTGTGGAGAAACACGTCCCCTTATATATCCTTAAAAAATATAGTAGACCTTAATATTATACAGTGCGACGCTAAATTATGGAACAAATTCATTATTTCTGAATATAAAGTGTGACTCCAACTTGCTGTGCTTCAACATTGAGAAAACAAGCATACTAACCTTCAAATTCAACTTTGACAACCTAGCTTTAGGCAACCATAGGGTAACTAACCAACCCCACACCAAATTTCTAGGTTTATACCTAGATGACAAATTGAAATTTGAAGCGCACATAAAATACTTAGTAAAACTTTAGCATCAGGCTGTTATGCTGTTCGAGTCATTACCAATGAACTTGGCCTCAATTCAGGCAGAATAGCGTATTTCTCACTGATTGAATCGCACATAAGATATGGCATCTCCTTCTGGGGTTACTGCTCTAACCAGTTGTTGAACTCAATATTTGTACTACAAAAGAGAGCATTGAGGTACTTTAGTAAATGTCGTTCAAGGGTTCATTGTAAGCCTCTTTTTATTGAATATCGAGTTTTGACGGTAACTTGTATATTTATTCTCGAAACAGTGTGCTTAATACATAAAACGAAATCAAAAGAGCCGAATAATAGACCCTATTATACTACCCGTCAACACAATAATATTAGTATGCCCATACCAACATCATCCTTGACAAAAAATTGCCTTATATTCGAGAGTAGGAAGATTTATAACCACCTACCTGGCCACCACAAGAACACGGTCTATGCAGCACTATTTCGGAATTCAATTAAGAACATTCTTCTGAAAAAGGCATATTACAACCTGCAGGAGTTCTTTAGTGACAACCTAAGTTAGATCATTATATATGACTAACACTGTAAACCCGTTTATTTTATTATATTTTAATTCTTCTGACTACTAAATGTATAAATTTTAATTGTTGAGTACTGTTAAAATTTTTAATGTGTTAGTAATGTTATTATGACAATCAACTAATAACATCTTACCATGTTTTAGAAGTGTTATCAGTTGTGTTTGTATTATGTGCGTATATGTATATATTTTTATGTATGTGTAAATTATTTTATTATTTATTATCAATAATTGATTCATTGATTATGTCTTTTCACAAAGCTTTGTCAACAAGAAACATTCTTAGACAATAAAGTATTTTTTGATTTGAAAGATATTTCGGAAAAACCCTCGGACAGGTCGATTTTCTTTTCCGATGGGCCAATTTTTGAACCCCACCCAAAATATATAGGGTTATCCGCAATTGAGTAAAAATGACTTTGGTGATATTTTTAAATTGGACACCCAGTATATTTTTCCATATTTGGTTAGGGATCGTCATTACGAATCCAGTTATACCAAGTTTGATGGGATTATGTCAAACGTCTGCGGAGATATAGCCAAAAAACTTCCTCGTATGTCTAATGAGTATGACTGCGAGACTCCACACGATTCAGAAGGTTAAAAGTCTCTGTCGCACTCATTGGGTATATGGAGAAGTTTTTTGGCCATATCTTTTGTTTGTTTGACATAATCCCATCAAACTTGGTATCACTGGATTTGTAATCCCTAACCAAATATGGACAAATATACTGGGTGTCCAATTTAAAAATATCACCAAAGTCACTTTTACTCAATTGCGGATAACCCTATATATTTTGGGTGGGGTTCAAAAATTGGCCCATCGGAAAAGAAAATCGACCTGTCCGAGGATTTTTCCGAAATATCTTTATATTCAGAAATAATGAATTTGTTCCATAATTTAGCGTCGCACTGTATAATATTACTATATTTTTTAAGGATATATAAGGGGACGTGTTTCTTCACAGTGATATTAAATTTGTTTACATTAAAAATTTTCATGTTGGAGGGTAGTTTATTATGATAATGATGATGATAATGAATTCGTTAGTCTGGCAACGCTGCCACTAACGCTGTATTCTTGGGTTGAATAGTCTTAAGTTCTTTTGTGCTTTTAGCTGCCGATTTAACGAAAGTTGATGTTTCGCACAAAGTTGATGACAGTTCTGGCTCGATAGGCAGAAGGTATGCCAGAACGGATGAAATTGCTATACCTTATGGCATAACGATAGACTTTGATACACTGAAAGAACCTCACAGTGTTACTTTGAGGGAAAGAGACTCTATGGGACAAGTGCGAATACCGGTAAGATTCAAAAGAAATTATTCTCAATTCATCTTGCAAGATACATTGTCACATTCAATTCAATCAATTGTGTCCTGAATATAATTGAAGATTGGTTCAGTGTTTTATATTTTGTTATAAAATATTTGTAGTGAATAAGGCTGAAGACAAACTTTGGTCAATGCATTTATACACTTGATAACGACTGTAGATTTTAACAGTTGAAACGTGAATAAAAATTGCAGAGAATTGAATTTTCTTCGTTCTTTTTCAGACAATGAAAGTCCAGAATAACCTTACTCAAAGTGAAACATTGTCAACCACTTTCAAACAAACGTTGAACCATCATATTCCAATTTTTTGTAATTACTTCTTGATAATGACATTTATGGTGACTTTTTTTCAGCTTGACGAAATTGCAACAACAATCCACAATCTAGCTTATAGTAAACAGAATTGGAGCGATGTGGAAGGCAAATATCCCAAGTTTGAACAACAGGAAAGCAAAGGAGTCTAGTGATGAACTACAGAATTTACAAATCCAGTGCATTTTTTAATATATTAGAGTTAAGCTCAAAGCGGAAAAAAATATTTGTATTAATATTTATTAAGTAAAAAATTTTAACAGAAAATTTGTACCCAAATCAGAATCAAATATAGGAAGATCTTGAAGAATGGAATGAAAGAGTTTGATTTGTTAAAGAATAACAATGAATTTATTTCAACTTTCGAGAGATTGTGACCTTTTCTGAACGTAATCAGATTCTGAGTCCTCAAAAATTTCGTTTCCAGGCCAACAAAAGCACCAGCGATGCCATGATGAACTGAACACCCGAGTTCTGTGACACAGCTTAGATAAATACACAGCTAACAAACTCAGCCCTTCGTTGAAAAAATAAATCCGTAACCTTGAAGACGCCATTTCGCGGTAAAAGTCAGGGCTGGATTCGAAATAATTGCGGTGCAATAGACAGGACCCAACTTACAATATTGACATAAACTATTCAAACAGTATTTTAGGTATCATGACAATAAAATCGCACATGTGTCTGTGCCTTTTTTACACGCTTTATATTACCTGTATGTTTGTAACCGACTCCTTTGGACTCGATTTTTACCCACTTTAAAATTTTGCACACTTGAATTAAGACCTGCAGCGGGATTCTTATCTCTCGACCCGACAGCTGTCGTGTGGAATAAACAAAATTGGCGATTCTCATGTTCCATATCGAGAAGTGAGAATCAGGTGACAAAACACAAATTTAATAATTTAGTCCCATAGTCCTCGATAATAATAATAATAATGAGTAAATAATACCAGAAAAAAAAATTGAAAATTTTGTACACTTGTCAAGACTTGGTGACAATACACAAATTTGATAATTTTGTCCCATATTACTTAATAATAATAGTAATAATAATGGGTAAATAATACCAGCGAAAAAATTCAAAATTGTGCACACTTGTCATGACCTGGTGACAATACACAAATTCAATGATTTTGTTCCATGTTTCTATATAATAATAATAATGGGAAGATGTCGATTTTTTAGTCGAAAGATTAATTTATATTTAAAAAAAACTAAAGACACACTTCACTCCCAACATGGACTAAAAAGTAAAAAATTATGGTCAATATAATCACTCAAATATAAAAAATCGTGGGTGCTTTTGACCTATATTTTCATATAACTAGTTCTAATTTTACAATACTGAGCGATCAAGAGCTCGAAATATTTATGTCAAGCACATTTCTCAGGTATCCAAAATCAGGAAAGGTGGCAAATATTACAAACAGCTTTTATTGTATATAACAATTTGTCTCGTTTGAATGATTGGTCATCTATTCAAGGGCGTGTACAAATACCGTCAAAATATCTAACAACAGTTGCCAACCTAAAATCCAATGTTTAAGAATAGAAAAGAATTTATTCGTGTCCTAACCTAACCTAACAATTTTATTATTGAACATACTCCTCACAGAAGGTACTCCGTAATTCCTGTGGCGAAGTTGCGGGCGATGCCGGACCTGAACAATCACGTAATCAACGAATGACCGTGAACTACTTCTGAGGCGCTCGCTTCGCGAAGAATCTGGTCTTATCGGGGAACGTTTCTAAGAAATATCTCGAGCATTCTAGCAAAATGAACGGTGTATATAAACAGAACCACGCAGGCAGACGAGTCAGTGAAGTGAAAGTCGAATATAAATACCTAGTTCCGTGATTGTTATGTAAATTAGAGTATTGTGTTATTGTATCATTGTATTTCGTTAAATAAATTATTTTAGTCAGTTAATTAGAGTATACATCTACTACATTCCTAACCTTTCAGGGAATTTTAGGATTTAATTATAATGGATTTGAATCTTATAATAATTTAGAATGATGGGAATATCCAAGAATTGCTGTGTTCTAAGGATTAAGATTCCAAGACCGATTAGTTTACGATACTGAATTCCACAATGAATTTGAACACATTACGAATTCGCACAGAAAACTAAATGTGTATATACCAGTATCTAACAAATATTTTTCTTGCCGTATCAATTTCGTAGGACTCAATAGTTTTAATCAAAGATAAATATATGTTATTCCTCAATTTGATTGTGCTTTTTACAAGCTTTTATTCAGTGTCACCTGTCCCGGTGTCTGTGTGTGTCTCAAATATAAATAAAAAGACAAGTTTCCATACAAAATGCACTAAAAAGGATAAAATTATTAATTTTCATTGTTTGACCTAGGTTATTCTGCGAGTAACAGATTCAAAAGCTCACCGCGGCTACGAAATAGGTGATCTTCTGAATTTGTTATTCATAGAACAACCTAGGTCAAACAATGAACAAATTTTTTCTTCCTTTCTAGTGCATTTGTATAAAATCCCGTGTTTAAAAAATAAAATTATAATTTTTTAGGCTTTGCTTCCGTTGTTATGATTTCAACAGGACAACATAGAATTATAAAACAAAAAACAAAGAAATACAATTCCAAAGCATTTTATTGAAACAGCAGATTATTCGTTGCGCCATATAATTAATTTATTTCTAATATTTTTTTGGTCCTTGAAATTTCTGTTGATATAGGTACTTTAAAGTATAGTACAACCGAACCCTCAAATATAATTTTATCACAAATTCTCTGGGAAAATTGTCACACGGATGTGAAAAAAGAAGTGTATTTGCTATATTAAAAAGATTAAAGAATAGTTTAAAAATGAATGTATCTAGTTTTTCTTGGAAAATGCTTTCAATGTCACTGATGAAAGTGACAAAACTATCATTTGGATCATTCAAATTACCAAATAAACTTCCTTTCGAATTCCCATGGGCTTTAAAATAAATATATAAGGACTTCAAATGACTGTAATACACCAAGAATACCAAAAATCGGAAAGAATTGCATCTTGTAACATACAAAGTAAAAACACCGGCAAATAACACTCGACACAACTACGGCACTGGAGCGATTAAATTTGCAAATAATAAATCCAAACACATACTGTCGTCTTGGGGCGGCGTTGGTTTGGAACGAATCAGAAAAAATATTTCTGATTCTACCCTGACTAGCTCGGCGAGGGTTGGGTTCCTCCGCAAGACGCAAAAAATTTGGATTCATTTTTCCGTGTCAGGAGAAATTTCCGAAAAGAAAAAAAATTAAGAAAAATAATTTGTTTAAATACCCGGTGAAAGCCCTTGAAGAGGAAAAATAAGAATATATTTTACAAGGTGGATAATCGCTACGCGAATGTCCAGCCTTGGTGAAGTAGAATATTCGAATAAATACTTTGAATGTCTTTATAGAAATATAAGCAGTTTGGTCATAATTGTTGTAAGGCTTTTACATCGTCCCTCCTGTACTTTTATACGAATTCTTTCAATTTGTACTGAAAAGCACAGTTTGTTTCGAAGGCAGCTACAGTACAGGATGGGGGGAGATGCTGAAAGAGAACCGGGACGTTAGCCCGGGTATTAGTAAAATAAATAACAACAGTCAGTCAAAATATCGTTCCTGTTACATCCGAACATTAGTCGGAAACGGAATTAAGAAAAATTTAACAAATAAAACAAGATAATTCTAGCGCCTCAGGACGTTAGCCTTTTTGGCACTAGAAGTTCTCCAAAACCGCCACTTAAACACGAATATAATTGTTTGTAAACAACTCAAAACAACTAAGATTGTTTGTTTATTCTAGAAAGTCCAAAGCACTAATGTTTGAATAATGAAGAAATGTTAATAGTTAGCACTAGCTTTTGCAAAAGTAAGGAGCAGTAGCTTAGCGTATAAGCTACTGTTCTTCAGAATGAAATTTTATGATTTCGGAAAGTTTCACTGTATAGTCGAGTTTTCAAAAATTTCGAAGATTTCTCAATGGTTTTTGTCTTACGGACAGTCAGCTTTTCAGCTGTGGTCTTCTCTGCAGTGGGGCCCAATGCCCGCAGTCTCGAAGCGGGTGTAGACTAGATGTTGAAATAATACAAACGATCGTTTGGTACTACTCCCTCGCCTTCTCAGGTGCTGATGTTGCCACTTTGCCGGCCGCAGATTTCTCTGATATAACCAGTTGGTCAGGATTCTCCCAGAAACAGTAAATGCTCGGAGTATATCGTCAGCCAGATAGCCGAAACTCTTCGTATTGGATACACTCGGAGTGAATTCTAATACTCGATTACGATTCGAAACAGTTCCCTAAGTTGTAATCAACTATAGGGAAAAACGAACACAAGATCAGAAGCTCTTCTGATTATCACTTCAAATATTCGGTACTCTATTTGCAAACTACAGCGAAGCGTTCCATAAGCAGAACAGAAATCAACTGCCTTCGCTTCGCGAAATTTCTTCCTTTATAGAAAGACATCCCGCGGTCGCGGGGCGTGGCCTAACGGAAAATTCCGCGGAGATATACTCTCCGACATGAATTTGTTGAGCACTTCAGTTCTGTATTTCCTGACCATTTAGGTTTGTATATCACCTGCAATAACATCCGTTATTGCGGAAGGACGACAATACCACTGTTTTAATAGGTTTTACCGCGACGGTGGGAGGTGCGCGAACTACCCCCTCCATAGGGAGTTTTACAGCTGTGTATTTATCTAAGCTGTGTCTGTGATGCGACCCACCTGCCGACTTGATGATCGGGACTTCCCCTACAAACATGACATTCGGTCGGCCGGGATTCCCCTTTGACAATCATTTTTCCGTTCGAGACTGAAACTCGATTTGTTGTTCACATGTTCCCTTCTGTTTTACGTTCGCGACTGTTTTCAATTTAACGGGGCTTCTCCGTTTTTTTTGTTTCTACTTTACTCCATTGAGGTTTAGGAATTGATTTGATCCACTCCGTATTTAAAATACGACGGGTAGAGATCGAGCAGACCAAATTCTACTGGAACTATTTTTTCACGAAAATGATGGGAATACCGGGACTTGAAAAAATCTGAAAATCGAAATTTCCATTTTGGAAAATGCGAAATATCTCAGAAACGGTTGATTTTTATAATTTGCCAAGATATATTTTTGATCGCCTTCAGAATATCTACAAAAAATTGTCATAAAATTTTCTCGAAAAATCAATAGTCCAGTTAATATTGACCATCTAATGAAATAAATGAAAATCTTAAAATTGCTTCGAATATGTCTTTAAGATCCACATCAATATTTCTAAACCGTTTTTCTCTAACTCGATTAAAAGGTGGAAAAATAGTGAAAAAAAGTAGACAATTTGTACTTTTTCTTTAAAATCACCAAAACCTCGAAAACGAAACCATGCAGATATCGAAAAAAATTATTTAAACATTTTATGGACCTTGAACAGGGTTGCAAAAGGTCAAATGAAATTTATCCATTACTTCAAAAACATATGAAGAAACAGTCGCTAAACCTGATGAAATTATCAATTTATGGCACAAAAATTATTCCTTCCCCCAAATTTTTCCGGCCGCTTCGCGTCCGGATTTCTGATTATGTAACCCCCGTGCCCCCCAATATTTCCCCCTTCCCCGTCTCAAAATTTTCGGGGCGCTTCGCTTTCTGCTTATTTACCCCACATTTTCTAGCTTCTCCCCCCCCCAAGATTTTTTCTTCCGGCCACTTCGCGAGAAAATTGAATTTTTTATTATAAAACAACCAAAAACTCAAAGACAGCGACAGATTTTTAAATTTCATAACATACAAAATCGAAAAATTATGGAATTTTACCATTTTTTATTATTAATAGTATATTGTGCGTGCAACTAGTGTGGAAAATAAGATATTTCATACGGCTCGTGGTTCATAATCTTGTCAAACGATATAGTTACATGTTGGTTCAGTTCATTCAGACGGATTTGGACGTCAAAATTACAGCGAAACAAAATTAAGTGTGGGCTCCCCCCCTTTTCTCTAAAAAAGTTGAAACTCGCGAGATTAAAATCGAAAAAATCCGGTAAAATGGTGAAAAACATCTGACAGTCGAATATTATTGTTTAAAAAAAATGTTACCCCTTCCGTTCCCCACCCCCCCAAAGCTAGATAGAGAACGCAAAGGAATTCCGAAAATGTTTCAACAGTTTCGAACATGGAAAATATTGATGAAAAAAAATCGATCGGGGGGCTCGCCCCCCTTTCCTGTCACGAAAAAATTGGGAAAACTCGCGAAATAGAAATCGAAAAAATCCGTAAAGATAGTGAAAATTATCTGACCATTGAATAACACGGTTTCAAAAAATGTTTACCTCTCTTCCCTCTTAGGTAGAGAACGCGTAGAAATTCGGAAAAACTTGCAACGGTTTCATACATAGAAAATTACGACAAAATATGTCTGCCGGTGGGCTCGCTCCCTCCCCTATTTTCAAAAAAGTTTCGAAAACAAAATCTGAAAAATCCGTAAAAATAGTGAAAAATATCTAACCATCGAATATGTTTTGAAAAATTTTACCCCCCTATCTAGATTGAGAGAAAATTTCCTGATTATGACGAAAGGAAATATTGTTCAGGGTGCTCAGACCCCCCTAAAGTAGCGAAAACTCACGAAATTCAAATACGTAATAATTGTGATAAACATCGAATCATCCAATAATGTTTATTACTGTAAATAGAGTAGAGTAGAGTACTTTATTTAACCACATTACGTACAGGTACATTTATGGCAAGTCATTGTAAGAAATAGAGAATATGTAAGAAATACATTTTGATCTTAGAAAATAGTAAAGACTAGGGTAAATGTATTAAATAAATAATAGAGTAAATATATAAAAAATGTAAAAGTTTGTTGTTCAACACCTATAGACAGCGGTCAATTAAGAATACATGCTACAGTGATATATATATATATATATATATATATATATATATATATATATATATATATATATATATATATATATGGACAAATACATGCAAGTTAAAACATATATTCAAGTGGGACACAATAAAAACCATAGTCTAAACCTTCAGTGTGCTTGCCAATATAATATAATCTGGTATACTGTAAAAACAATTTTTTAAAAGGAACTTTTTAATGGTAAATTTGAACATTTTTGGTTTCAATGACTTTACTGACTTATCTAGAACATTATATAAGTTTAAATTCAAAGAATTTTTGGAGCTGACAGCTAATCTATGTCGCTGAACGTTCAACAGATCCGCCGATCTTGTATTGTAATTATGTGTGTCACAGTGTTTAGGGAAAGTGCTCTTATTACTGTGAATTTCTATAAGGGTTGAGAATGTATATAAGGTTGGAAGTGGCATGATTCTGAGCAGAACAAAATGTTGTTGACAGTGCTCTCTATATCCTATATTAGACAATAATCTAATGGCTTTCTTCTGATATTTGAAGATTGCTGTTGCGTTACTAGAGTTACCCCACAGAAGAATGCCATAGGATAACACTGAATGAAAAAGAGAAAAATATGCAGTCTTTAAAACATGTATGCTGGTGATAGGTTTAAGTTGTCTTAAAACGAAGAGAATACTAGAGAGCTTGCGTTGCGTACATTCCACATATTGAGACCAATTTAATCGATCATCAATAACAATGCCCAGGAAAGACACGCTTTGCCCTTTTTGGTGCAGATGGTTTGAGGAAACTATTATATTTTGAGTTTTGTTCTCATTTAGTTTCAGTCTGTTTTGCGTGAACCATTTTTTAGTTACATTTTTGTTGTCCTCAGCAGTTTGATATAATGCAGTGGGAGACTTATCTGAACATATAAGGGTGGTATCGTCAGCAAATAAAACGCATTTTGTGGGTGCAATTGATTGACATAAGTCATTGATATATACAATGAACAGGAAAGGTCCCAGGACTGAGTCCTGTGGTACACCATGTTTGATCGGTTTCAAATCAGATTTAATATTATTCAAATCAACATATTGAAGTCTATTACTGAGATAGGAACTGATAAGAGTTAAAATATTGCCTCTGATTCCATAATGACTCAGCTTTTCAATAAGTATATTGTGTGATACACAATCAAAAGCCTTAGTCAAATCGCATAATGTCAAGGAAGTATGTTTTCCATAATCAAGGCCCTCTACTATATCGGTCACTATCCTGAGGGCGGCCTGAGTAGTGGATTTATTTTTGCGAAAACCATATTGTGATTCATTAAAGAAAAATCTCTTTTCAAAGTAGGAATATAAACGATCTTTCAAGATTTTTTCGATGATTTTGCCTATTATGGATATTATGAGGCCATGAGCGCGATCATAATTGGGACGGTTTTTTTGGTTAAAGAGCTGATAACTCAAAAACGGTCAGTCGTATCGATTCCAAACAAAGACAGGCTTCTAGAGGACGTTCGATTCTATGTACCTACGTCTGCGGCAGCACCTCACGATGCTTTTTACAGATAATCGAGGAAGCTGCAATATTTCTCTTCCATTAAAACTTGAAGCAATCTTCATCCAATCGAAAAAAATTTGGTATCAGAGGAAAGTTAAAACGTTGATCTATGTACGTGCTGTAATGTTTTTTTGAAATTATTTGTTCATCTACCCAAAAACTTGCTTCAAAGTAACTGCATTTTTGGGACATTTTTGATATTTTTTTTGTGAAAAAGTGGATTGAAATTTCAATTTCCATTACAGCACGTACCTAGAATTGAATGTCCTCTAGAATCATGTCCTTGTTGGGAATCGATACGACGAACCATTTTCGAGTTATCAATTGACTCTTTTACCCTTAAAAGCGCCACAAATATAATTGCGCTCATGGCCTCTTATGCTAATTGGGCGGTAGTTATCAATAGATGATTTCTGACCTTTTTTTGAATAACGGTATAACTCTGGAGATTTTAAAAATGTCGGGAAAAATTCCTGTGCTGAAAATAAGATTTATTAGATGTGTTAAGGGTGTAATAACTTGCTCAGCAGCTGCTTTTATCAAGTGGCTATTTAAATCGTGGGTATCTCGAGAACTAGAATTGCTTAGCTTGTTAATTGCAATGTTGACTTCGTGTTGACAAACAGGTTCTAGAAAAAAAGACTCTACAGGGGAGGGAAAATTTTTGAAGTTATAGCTTTGGTGTTCAGTTGCGGTTAAACAGACTAAGAAACATCCAAAGAAAACTAAATAAGAAATAAATAAATGAACTAGAAAAAAAACTTTTTAGATAAAAGCTTTAATTTAAATGCACTAAAAAGAAGAAAATAAATTTTAAAGTGAATTAAACCAATCATTTTGTCACAATATAAAATTTGAAATGATATAAAAGCTTGTCGCGAGAATAAACCTTTAAATTTAATTTACAATACGTAGAAACTTCTCGCGACAGGCTTATATCATTTAAAATTTTATAATGTAACAAAATGATGGCTTAATTCACTTTAAGATTTATTTTCTCCCTTTTAGTGCATTTAAAATGAAAGCTTTTCTCTAAAATGTTTTTTAAATGTTTATTTATGATATACTAGTTGTTTTCGGTCTGCCAAATAATTTTTGAACCAAACGTAAATTTTCCCCTTATTCCAATATCATAATTATTTTAAAAGGATGTTTGGTCAACCATATCAAAGGCTTTAGTTTTAGATAGATAGATAGATTTTTTATTGAAGCTTTCAATTTGAAACAGTTGAAAAACTCAAGTCATAAGTACAAATTACAAATAAGTACAGTAAATGATGTATATAAATACAGTGCGCATCATAAGTGTTAGCCCCCCTATCTAACTCGTTACGGGACTCTTGTTAGGAAAATCGCCGAGACACGTCGATTTTTGATTTCTACAGTGTACATTCTCGTATGAATAGTGCACCCCCAATTTCATCCCTGACTGGAGGGGAGCAACCCTGTCAAAAAATTTAAATAGCATGGGGTGGTGAGTGATAGCTCATTTGAAAGGGGGTTTTATTCTCTATTCAACCGTGCAAATGAATTGAAATATGTTACATTATTTCAAGAGTTATGAATGTTTAAGAATAACGACAATTAACGTAGCGCACTCACCCTTCGAATTACAAAGTCGGCCCTGTATGATATCGGTGTTGGGTCAGACGTCAAGTGAGACGTATTTGTCGTGTGCGTAGATATTAACTGCACGTTTTTGTAGGTGTTTTTGGGTGTTTGCGGATAAATGGTCAATACAAGAAAATGATATCACGGATAGTGCGAGTCAGTGTAGTCTAGCTGTTAGTTGTGCTTGCTATTCATCTTCAAATAATGGTTGCACCACGTGCGTTGAATGAGAAATGCGAAGCAATTGTAATTTTTGGTGAGGCTCATCGAAATTATCATGAGGCGGTACGAATGTTCAATGAACGTTTTCCGGATCACCCTATTGATAGACATTATTTCAAACAATTAGTGGCAAAATTTTATGAGAACGGCAGTGTGCAAAATAAACCACGTTCTGGGCGATCAATTACAGGAGAAGATAAACAAGTGGACATTATGAGCGAGTTTGTGAATAACCCGTCCTCATCGAGTAGAACCGTAGCCTTGAATTGTGAGGTTTCGCAGATGACGGTATTGAGAATTCTGAAAAAAAAAAAAATTTCATCCGTACAAAATAAAAATGGTGCATGAACTGACGGACGATGATCCAGACCGCCGTCTAGAATATTGTGAAATAGTATCTAACAATATTTTACAAAATCCCAGCTATTTAAAACATATTTGTTTCAGTGATGAGGCTACTTTTTTTTTAAACGGTCATGTGCATAGACAAAATGTGGGGTACTGGTCCGATGAAAATCCTCGACTTTTTCTCGAAACTCATACCCAGTTTCCCCAAAAAGTTAATGTGTGGGCAGGGATACTGGGTGACCATATTATCGGTCCGCTATTCATTGAGGAAAATTTGACGGGTGCCCTCTATTTGGAAATGCTGGAAACAGTGATAGATCCACTCATAGTGAGAACTGTCGAAAATAATCCAGAAGAATTTGACATGGACATTATACTGCAACAAGATGGAGCTCCTCCTCATTTTGCAGTTGCTGTCAGGACATATTTGAATACTGTCTATGCAGGACGATGGATCGGGCGTCGAGGATCTGTGGAATGGCCTCCAAGATCACCAGATCTAACTCCTTTAGATTTTTTCCCATGGGGTTACCTAAAATCTAAAGTCTACGAGACTCAGTGTCACTCTATTCAGGAGTTGCGTGCGCGGATTACGGAAGTGTGTGCAACAATTACTCGCGATACCTTGCAAAGCGTCAGGACTGAAACACAAAATAGACTCTATTTTTGCCAGGAGGTCAACGGGGAACATTTACTGTAATAACAGAAAAAGTTAGTGTTAGTTCAGTTGCTTTCCTGTTTGTGGTGTAATTCTTTGCACGGTTGAATAGAGAATAAAACCCCCTTTCAAATGAGCTATCACTCACCACCCCATGCTATTTAAATTTTTTGACAGGGTTGCTCCCCTCCAGTCAGGGATGAAATTAGGGGTGCACTATTCATACGAAAATGTACACTGTAGAAATCAAAAATCGACGTGTTTCGGCGATTTTCCTAACAAGAGTCCAGTAACGAGTTAGATAGGGGGGGTAACACTTATGATGCGCACTGTATAAATATATTTAATTGCTAATTCTTACGACTTCATTAAAAATCAGGCTTGGTGGTTTCCGTCACATTTATTTAAAAAGTTTCAACATGTACACAATATTAACCTTTAATTTCTAAGATATACTTCAAGGAAAAGTATGAACTAATTGAGAAACCGAATTGCGGAACAAAAAATGAATATCACCACTAAAAATTCTCATTTTTATTAATAACTTAACAATAGTAATCGAAAAAAAAACATACAAAAAAACGATTGTAAGAAATTTAGCGAAACTACTCTAGATCGGGAATCGGTTCATCATCAGAGTCTTCTCCTTGATCCCCCTCAAGGTCATCAAAATTTGGTTTACCACCAGCACCTCCTGAAAAAAATAGACCCAAAAATGAGTACTCATATCATTCTTACTACAGTGTGGCATTTTAGCCCCCTCTATTATTTTCATCGGTTTGACGTACAAATATGAAATAAAAACCATTTTGAACGGTATCACCGACACTACTTTTTGAAGAAAAAAAATACTTGGGGTTTTTCGTTTTTTTGCAATTTCTGAGAAAATTTGCCATAGTAAAGTAAATTATTTTGTATACCATCAGAAAGATATTTCAACGAACAAAAAGCACAACGTTTTTTCTTTTCAAAAAGCAGATATCTTGACGTGAGAATTTTCACTTATAATATCACAAGAGCTTAAATTATTTCCGGATAATTTTCTTAAAATATTCACACCATAATTTGGAAAAAAATTATTAATCCAATCTGAAATTTTAAATTAATTTCACTGCTTGTCAAGTTCACTATGTTTCGTTAAATAAAAAATATTACCAACTTTAGTTACACCAAATGCTAAAACTCAGATGGGTATTAGATCAGTCTATCGCCCTTTCATAATTTTAGGTTACTAAAGGTGGTATTTTTAGTTAAAATAATCCATAACACTTCTAAGGTAAAATAGTTATTTTTGTATCTAGTGCGCGAAATGCTA